>CM031234.1:206379031-207869421 GCA_018340775.1 Taxus wallichiana var. yunnanensis | reverse complement strand
TGAATACGAGGCTCTTGTGCTTGAGAATTATAGCTGCTCAAAGGAAGGGAATGTCAAGGCATTTTTATTTATTTTTGGAGATAGTGAGTTAGTTGTTCATCAGTTTCGGCACGTAGTGCATCAAAATGATCTTTTAAGATCATACGAGGCGAGTGCAGGACGATTGAAGATTTCAAAGCTTTGGGATCCATGCAGGTTTCTAGAGATCAAAATCAAGATGCGATATAGGCTTGCTACAATTGGTTCACAATCACAACATACAGTTGATATCATGAAAGGGCAGCTTGATTTGTTAAAATGGTACAGTTCGACAGGTAGTCCTTGATAATGTGAGTAGTTGGCGAAGTGTTGATAGTGACAAACAAATTGTCCCTCTTCCTCTGAAGAAGAGGTGGAGTTTCTTGCAAAGAATCAAAGATAAGTTGCGGGAGTCATATGGTGAGAAAATTATCGATTGAAAAGCAACAAGTTACGAAAAGGTTTAGTCGCTTTGGAATCCATTTTCAATTGGATGACCAAGCCAAAAGACAAAGCCCTAACATGGTAGTCAAAGAAGAATATTTTGAGGAAGTGAAGTATCAAATGAAAAATTTCTTAAGATCGGAAAAGTGTGTACTTACGGAGAAAGAAGCTTTCATCAAACTTTGTGAGTAAGAGTATCATGACATCTTTGCATGGAGCTATAAAGATCTGCGTGGTTTTGATCCAAGTCTAAAGCACAACATACCATGGCCCGGATCCCCTAATGCTAGCCGGTTAAGTCGACAGACCAATTAATCCCAAAATTGAGCCACTAATGAGAAAAGGAGCTAACCAAGCTCATCGAGGCTTGTATAATTTTTCCCATCAAGCATTCCTCATGGGTAGCCAATTTGGTGCCGTGAGGAAGAAGAATGGAGAGATCCGGTTATGCGTAGATTTGAGGATTTGAATCGTGCGTCATTAAAAGACCATTATCCTCTTCCATCGATGGAAGCGAGATCCTTCAAAGCGGTGGCGAGAGCTCAAATATTTTCTTTGCTCGATGGATATTGGATTCTGATCAAATCCTAGTCCAAGAATCTGACCAATTTAAAATTTCACTGCGAAGTAGAGGCACATATACCCTGATAAAAATGCCATTGGATTGTCCAATGCAGGGGCTACTTTCCAAAGAGCCATGGACATGGCATTTAAGGGACTAATCAACGATATTATTTTGGTTTACCTTGATGATATAACTTGTATACTCTAAGCATGCGAGAAGATCATCATCACGCATCTAAGGAAAGTTTTCGAAAGGTGTAGAGGAATTTGAGGTTTCACTTAACCCCAAGAAATGTATTTTCGCGGATGCACGAGGGAAAATTGTTGGGCATGTTGTTTCGGGGTGGAAGGATTATCAATCGATCCAGCTTGGATTCATTCGATTATGTCCTTATCTCTCAATGAGAAGTCACAAGAAGGGCCTCGAGAGTTTTCTAGGAACCATAAATTTCGTGCGGAGATTCATCCCTCAATTGTGACATTGGCTAAACCAACCGACAACCATGCTAAAGAAAAACATGCCATTCTCATGGACAAAGGAAGGGATTTTGAGAAAGCTTTGAAGCCATCAAAACAGCCATTTCTCAAGCTCCCACCTTGTGAACCCCGGAGGTTTGACAAAGATTTTATCCTTTATGCTTTTTGCGAGTCAAGAGAGCATTTCGAGGATCCTCACCCAACAAAGCGACAACTTTGATGGAAGTAACCAATTGCTTTCTTGGAGTCAATCCCTCAAGACTACGAGTTCAAATACTCATTCATTGAAAAGCAAGTCTTTGCGGTTATTGAAACTTTGAAGAAATTCAAGCACATGTTGTCAACAACAAGATTCATCGATGGTGTCTCATCCGGTGTCGAGGAGTTTTTCTTTGAACAAAGAAATGAATGAAAAGCGTCTTGGATGGATCACGAAGGTAATGGAGTATGGCGTGCACATCAAAGTCACTAAACTTATCGGGAGGTAAGGGTTTATGTGGCAACTTGCAGCTTGAGACATGGAATCAAAGGTAATGAGGACGTGACACTCCTAAATACTGATGAGGATGTTGATCAAGTTATTTGGTTATCCAAAATGAAGAATTTCATCTTCTCGGGAGCATATCCAGCAAACATGGATAAAAACCAAGAGCGAACTTTCCATCTTCAATCTATCCCATATGTTTTGGTAGATAGCATTCTCTTTCGAAAAGATTTGAGCGGCGTTCTCCTTCGGTGCATAGGACCGGGCAGGAGTAAGTAAGATACTAGAAGAATTTCATAATGGCCTATCGGAGGACATTATTCTCACGCATGAACAACAGCTACCAAGATCATGCGAGTGGCTACTATTGGCGGATTTATTCAAGGATGCCCATCTCTGGGTAAGAAAATGTAAAGAATGTGCCTTTTCACGCAGTAAGCTTGAGGTGTGGCTCTTCCACTGCATCCAATTCAAGTGGATCAACCTTTGTTGATAGGGGTTGGACTTCATGGAATGATTAATCCTCCATCTAGTGCGGACATAAGTGGGTCCTTACTGCGCAGACTATTTTACTCGATGGGCGGTAGCATTAAAAGAGAGCAATGAAAAGGTAGTTCTAGATTTTTGGAGGGTATAATGACGAGGTTTGGTGTTCCATTTACTGGTCATTTGAGAAACATCTGTTGGCTTTTCTTAGTATGAAATTGAGTGAATGGGCATTAAAATGGGGTATACCTCAAAACTTCATCCAATTACTATCCTCAAAAGGAAAGCGGATTGGTGAGTCTAGCAAAAAAACCTCATAAGGATTATTAAGCGCCTGATGGAGACTAACAAGAGGACTTGGCATACACGGACTTAAGAGCGCCTTATGGGCGGAATCGAATCACACCTAAAAGGGCCATGGAAATTCTCCTTTCGTTCTTGTATATGGAAGAGAGGCAAAACTCCCGCTCTCATTGGAGTTACCTTCTTTGGAGTTAGCTCATCAACTTGAAGTTATAGAGAGTGATCCTCGCGGTAAAGGTTTTGAACTCATGGAGTTAGAGGAAGTACGAGACAAGGCTATGAAAACTTTGGAGCAGCATCGAGGCTCAAGTTAAGAAATCTTTTGACAAGAAGGCGTCAATAGGAGACATTTCAAGAGGAGATTTAGTTCTCAAATGGGATGAAGACGGAGGCCCAAACAGGGAAGCATGCCAAGTTTGACGCTCTCACAGAGTGGACCATACATCATCACAAGTTGCGAGAGCGGCAAATTCATTTCATCTATCTAGGCTCAATGGAGAAGAACTGCCCATTCATGTGAATGGGATACATCTCAAAGCTTGTTTTGAGAAGCGTTCCACCCCTGTGCATAGTTAAATTAGGTGTTTTCCTCCAGTGCTTATGCACATTGTTGTGTGTTGTTGTTTTGCTTTCCTTGTTGTTGTGTTTTGTGTTGTTACGCACATTGTTTCATCATTGGAAGGTGTCAAGGAGAGGAAAGGTTCAAGGTTTCCATAAGAGTTTCAAAATCTGCTTCATTAAGGGTCCTATCACGTTCAAAATAAAATAATAGTCCCAGGAACCCACCTTCGGTTATTATCGAAATGCAATAATTAAAAATAATTCCTAAATTGCATATGAAGAGATCACCTAGCATCGAAAGGCACCCAGTTGATCTCGACTCAGTGAAGAGTTCGGGGTCGAGTTGATAGAGAATCCGGTGTCAAATTGATAGTCATCTCGGAAATCATCTCAGTAGAGACTCTCAGTTGTAAGAGCTCGACGATGGTCTTGTTAATGCAAAATATAGCTCGTTGAAAATTGACGAATGAAAGGAACTGTACAAGGATCCCGGTGGAGATCGATGCAAAAATATCTGAAGGCCGAGTCAAGGAAAGCTAAGTTAACATGAGGCCAGGTTTAATCCACTAAGACAGTGCTCGACCAATCACTTGGGAAAATTATCTTGTTTGACCAAGATGATATGAGATTATGCAGATATGACGATGAGGTCATCTGGTAGTGTTTGAACAAAAAAAAAAATGCTTGCAACCAAGCAACCAAATACATCTCAATTAAAATCTCGTAGCACTCTATGGAGAGGGTCGCTTGAAGGAGGCAGTACACGTTCTTCTTACTGACACATAATCCATCATGTAAATTCTTTAACATATCTTCATCTACTACAGGCTTGCATTACTAAGAAAGCCCTTGCGGAGGCCAAGCAAATCCACTCTCACATCAATAATAGGGGACACACATTTGGAAGACTCACGCTATTACCAAATAAACTTATCTACATGTATGACAAGTGTGAAAGTTTGATGGATGCTCGTAAAGTCTTCAATTTGCATGGTGATCAGATCTCTTCTCATGGAATATGGTAATTGTAGCTTACGAGAAGGCATGGACATCCTATACATGCATTCAAACTATTTCATGAAAATGCGAACACTGACCACCCGATCACACTGAACATTCGTGTATAGCTTTGCGATGAAAAGAATCGATCGATTGAGGATGGAGCTCGGGCGTGGTAGCATTGGCTCACTCGGTCGAGCCTGACAAGGTCGTGAGCATCCAGAGTTTTGTTTGGTTCGATTGTAAGTCGAGAAGGAAAAGTTGGGGTTCGAATCCGTGCTAAGGCATTGGCTTGGGAGAATTTCATCCCTTTTGTTGGGTTGGACTTTGATGATGGCAAGCCATTGTAAGATTCCCACATGGGAAATATTTCAGTATATTGCCAAGGTCATAAATTTGATGATGGCAGGCCAAATCAGTATTTCCCCACATAGGATATCTTCATCCCGATTTCCATGGTGGAAAATTTGCAGCGGACAGCCAACACCAGGTTTTCACGTAAAGGGGGTCCCGAGTTTCATCTTGCCAAGGACGTGGGAAATAATGCAAGCAATGCCAATGGGAAATTTTGGGATGGAAAGCCATGGTCAGACTTCCGTGGAGTGGAGAAATCGGGTCAAATTGCCGAGTTTGCGCGGCAAAGCTGAGGCCGGGGCCCGTGGATTGGTGTGGCCAAGCCGTTATGCGGAGATTCGGGCGACCAGTGCCAATGGGAAATAAGTAGATGGCATTCCAAGCTGTTCACTCCGCGCGGGGGAGGTTCGGAACAGCACCGCCAAGTGGAAACTTTGCAATGACAAGCCGTCGTGAGTTTTCCACGTAGAGAAGAATTCTAGTTTATTTCCGGAATACCAGGCGAGTCATCAAGTGGGTCAAAACACGTTGGAATGGTAAACGAGAACGTGCTCATGAAGATAGATGGATTATCGGCTAAGCCATCTGGTGCATGTGTAAGGACTCAACAAGTAAAGCTCAGTCAAGGACCGAGTAAATAGGCAAATTGGTTGGGGAAGATCAATGTAACGAAGACCCGTTCAATGTGGAGGTGAATAATGAGCAGTCGAAAGGTTCAGAACTCAGTCATATTACCACTTCTGAGGATGCTTACAGTGGTTCATTGTCATTTCCCACGCTGCAATGCAATGCCAGTGCCAATACCATCCACTTTCAATCTCAATCTCACAGCGTTATGTACAGAAGGTTGTTTGAAGGAGGCTCTGCACATTCTGCGTACCACACACAACACCCCTATAAATTCATATAGATATCTTAAACTATTGCAGACCTGCATTTCCAGGAATACGCTTTCACAAGCAAACAGATGTCGACCTGTTCAGTTCGCCTTTGCCAGCATGCTTCTCCTCATCCTCTGTACAGTTCTGAACATTCGATGGTCGCGAGAAACTCTCACATGCACGGCGGCGGCGTGTGCAATCTGATCGAAGCCGTTTTGAGCGCTTCCCGGCGGCGATTGCGAGGAAACAAACATTCACTGCCGTGTATGATAGATTGGAGTCACGACATTCAAAGCTTCATAACATTTGCCTGAGTCAGGAGATGAAGGTTTATTACGTGCAGAATGAAACGATTCATATTGCTCAGCATTGTTTTCTCCTAGAAACGAATTGAATGTGAAGGTCAACTCTGAAAATACCCGGTCGGCTGTTTTGCATGCTATATCCTTGTTACTCGTAAATGGTCTCTTCGAGAAAATCCGAGAGCAGAGGCAATATTTATACCCTTCCATTATGTGCGTCCAATCAGACAATAAAAATATTCTTTTACCAGGTTCAGAGAAGCTTGTTTTTAAACAATGGACGATCATACTGCAGTTTCAAGCTAGTTTTATCTAGCTTTATTTCTATTAGCTTTGATCCACGACTAAGGAAGAATTCATATGGTTGTTACCTGTACATTTTTCCAAGGTCCTCTTGGCTGCCCCAGTTGTTCAATGTATTTTTTGAAGGGCTTCTGTTATGTGTTGCAAATTGTAACATGAAGGATCTTTTTAGTTTCTGGAAAAATGAGTATATTGTGTAGCTCACGGCTACCTATGCCATAATCCCAATAGTGGCATAATTATTGATTGGAGCCGAGATTGCAGAATGCACTGCCAAAATACCGAAGGGCTCTTTGGCCAAAATTCAGTCTCAAGGATGTCTATCGACATGTTATGGGCATGAGCCTGTGTCATCATCATGGCAGCATTAGGTCTTTATTGGTAATGGCATTTTCTCATTGTTTGGAGGGTACAATTGCGCTTATTATGGCAAAGCTAAACATTCTTACTACAAGTGTTATATGATAAGGAAGAACCGTGAGCATTGTGGTAAAACCATTCTTAGAGGCGTGAAAATGTGAACATGATCGAACAAATCTTAATATTTCCATGAATCTGGCTTGATCTGATTGGAAACAAAGTCGAGTCGAATCGGTTGAAGAGCTCGTGGTGTTGTTTCATGGAGTTTGAAGCGTGGAATGCATGTGAATATGTGGTCAAAACAAGAAGAAATAACTCTATCATCAAACTAGAGTTATCACGAGAGAAATCAATCGATTGAGTGTTAGCGGGGCCACGTGCGTGATCCTAACAATTTTCATAGCTTGAAAATCATTTCTAAATGGTATGACATGCGGGAGTGAAATAATTTAAATTCATTAAATTGTTTAACCTCTGTGAGTACAACTTGATGTATCATGGGTCAAATCCACTAAGTATGATTTAGAGTCAAACTTTTCATATTGTGGAAAGCGTTGGTACAAGTCGAGATAAAGAATAAGCTCACGGGTGTCGAAGTTTAATGTATTTGTAGAGGCTTTCAATTTGAGCTTAAAGCTTCATGTTCACGATGCATATAGGTGGCTTGGTAATTGAGAATGGCCTCGAGTTAACAAGCTAACGCAAAAGCGGTAAGAATCGAGTTTGATAGCTCACCATTCGAAGGACTCAATGCAAAGAGCGCGATTGCAAGCGCAAGGAAAGAGTTAGTGTGGGGTCAAAATCGATTGCAACACCGAGAGTTAGAGGATTGAAGCTCACGAATTTGGATATGTGCGAGACTCTATCCACATGGACCCCCTCCTCTTCAAGTCAAGCGGGTCAGCGGGGGGTCCCGACATTATGTTAATTAAATTAATATTTTTATTTAAATATTTTAATAATAATATTTATTATTATTATTTAAATATTTTATTTAAATATTCTTTTAATTAATTGAGAAGACTTGGTCATCGAGGCGATTAATGACCCATGATGGAACCTTCTCGGGTAGTTGACTAAGCTGCAATAAATACATCATGGGCCTTGATTTAGGAATGTAATTATGACCATTTCCTCTTCTTTCTCACATATTCTTCTATAAATGTAAGTTGGAAGCTCATTTGAAAGGGTTCCAATGAGTTCGGACAAGTTGGACGAGTTAGATATCTCGGCGAAGTGTATACTTTTCAAGGGTCCTCTCTCTTCTATGCAAGTTGTTCTTGTGTGTTGAGAGAACTTTCAAGCCTCCTCTTCAAGTGTAATGGCAACTATTGCCTCTTCTGAATGTATGATGCATTGTGCATGTTATTGAAGCAATAAAAGTGTGTGTTTTGTGACTAATCTCGGTCCTTTCATCCTTCTATGCTTCTTTGTGCCTTTCTCATACTTGCAGGTACCTTTGTGCGAGTTTAAGTTTCTATTGCGGAGTTCTTGGAGTTACTGTGCTTATCGAGTGGTGAAGTATTGCATGCGGTTGAGTTGTGGTGTCATTCACCCTTCTTGAGTTCATCCTTCTTCTTTGGGAAGCTGGTATATTTCTCGGTCGATAAAGTTTAACAAAGGAACGCGTGTCTCTTACTTTGTGGTATCTGTACCCTCTCTAAGTTGCAGTAGGTGAAGTTGACCTGTGGTGCACACACCCTCTTCAAATTAACCCTTCCTGAATCTGAAGACACCCTTTATTTGGTGCATCACCATCCCTAGTATAGTTTCATTTCTGTAAATCTCTTTCCCTAAAACCCCATGAAAATGTTAGCATAGGACTAGATAATCATTTTTGTTACACTAGGAGTAGTACTGACACTTAGTTTAGGAAGAGGAAGCCGGCCTTCTCAGGAGGTTCACCTCGAGCCCAAGTCCCACGGCTTGAGAGGTGATCCCATGTGTCCCAATCACGAGCGTCCTATTCACATCACGGCCATTCGGGGGTGCGGTGATTTGGCGACAACTTGATTTTGGCACGCCTTAGTGGGACAATCGGGACATCACGAAGTTAGAGTTCCATCTTTCAGAGGTGTCTCATTATCAAATAGGAAATCTTAAGCCACCGTGCGACCACACACAATGAGTTTTTGGCACGCTTACCTGTGGGACGAGTTGGTACTTCTCTTCTCACTTACACAAGTCAAAGTACACTGGCGACTCCATATCTCACGGATTCCAAATCTCGGTGCGATAACTTATGCGAAGAATTGAGACAAGAGCTTCTTGAAAGAAAGGAAATTATCGGCATATCGAACTTTCCTTGTCTCCTCGAAAGAAGAAGAAGAGGCATTTCCACATCCCGATTGCAGATTTACCTAGTAGAGGGTCATTGACTCCTCCTTACGGAAGATTTCCTCCACCCGGGAACAATCAACCTTTTTCGTTGCTATGGCGAGGAACCAAGTTTTCCCCCTTTCAATCAAGCGGTCCTCTTATGTTGGCTCGGCGTGATCCGATACTGTTGCGGCACTCAAAAGTTTACCCTTCTACATGCGGGGAAACTCACGTTACTCGAGTGGAGCATATCTTTGATGTAGCCAACATCTGCGCGCGTACATAATATCACAGAAGACAATGTTGCGGTTAGACTTCTTGCTTTACCTCTTTGAGGAAAAGCACTTGATGGTTTCGCGGGTTAGGTGTTGGCACTATAACCACTTGGGACGAGTTGGGAGAAAAGCTATGTAAACAATTTGAAGACAAAAGTGATCACCTATCACTTTTGGAACAACTTACTACCATAAAGAGAGCTTCCCAAGAATACATGAGTGATTTCAACTTCCGATTCCACAGGACTTGGAATAGGATTCCGGCGCTCGTAAAGCCTTCTGCACATAATGCATTCTTGTACTATTTGCGAGCCTTGAATAGCGATGTAGCAGTTATGATCCAGTCTATGGGAGGGACTACACTTCCTGATGCTTACGAAGTTGCCATAAGTGCAGAGAATTCTTTGATTCAGGCTGGAAAGATAGCTCCACGACCACCAATGCCCTTTTCTCCAGATCTTACGAATCATCAGCCTATCATTGCTCCTCTTCCAGTGGACTCCAAGCAACCATCTCAATCTTCCCCTGCCTCTTCAAATGACCTATTTGAAGTCAAGTCACTACTGCAAAATTTTGGAAATGAGCTCGTTGCACTCAAAAGGCAACAATTTCAATACAATCGTCCGTATCAGCCACAAAATCAGCAGTATCAGGCTAGCCGTCCTCCCTTTCAAGGAAACAATCAGCCTCAAAATCAAACTACGAGTCAAGTTGCAAATGTCAGGCCCTTGAACTTCCGGAACCCTCTTGCAGCTAGCTCATCTAGAGCTATAGTACCTGTTCAGAATAATCTAGTTCAAGACTACGAATGGTGTTATCCTTGCTCTCAACCTCACAATCAAAATCTTTGTCCCAATGGGGTTCTTAGCCAGGCCCTTATGGTTCAAAGTGTATCTGCCCCTTCAGAGTTAACAAACAATTCATCTACACAAGAAGCAGCAGATCAACCACAGGCACCTGAAGAATCCACTTTGCTAAACTGGCAAGAAGAAGATTTTTGTGGGTTGAATATAGATTCTTCATCAGTGGCAGCAAACACTCGTTCCAAAAAGAGAGCAATGGAGCCTCAACCTCTCGAAGCTGATCTAGCATCCACTTCTCAACATGGGTTACAAATGGCGGTTGATAGAAATGCGGGAAAGAAATCACCAGAAACATCGGCTAGCCACGCCGCAGGGAAAGATGGTTCTCCAGGCATCACGGTACCCAACAAACATTTTCCAAAGGAGGACCCCAATGCCCAAAAAAGTGTCAATAAAGTTGGAGCGATTCCCTTCAGCATAGTAGAACAAATGAAGAAAACCAATCTGAGCGTTACCATGTGGGATGCACTCTCGATCCCTTCTCAAAGAAACTCTTCTTTGAGAAGCTACGAGCATTTTAGTACAACAGCGGATCACCAAGCCATGGGTGACAAATGCTACAAATTTGTGTCAGCGGAAGGAAAATCATTCCTACGGAAAACAAACCACCACCATTCTACATTTCCCTGATCATTGGCGACCACCTGGTACATAATTGCATGATCGATTCTGGTGCCAGTAGCTCTGTCATGCCGAAACAAATTGCAGATGTACTAGGCATACAATATGCGCCGATTGCAAGAGGGTTGTTATTTGGATGGCACATTTGTTAAAGCTGTTGGGGTTATCAAAGGACTTCAACTTACCATTCATGCATGCCCAAGTTTGTCATTCACCCAAGACATATCGGTCATTGATCTCCCTCCCCTCTTTGCCATCTGCCTATCACGGGATTTCACTGCCAAGATGGGTGGTTACCTATCAGCCGATTGGTCACATATGATTCTCAGGACTCGATACGGAACCAAAGTAACTATAAGGGCAGAACCAATCTGCCATAATCATGTAGAACCCTACACTTCTAGTCCCATAAATGGAAATTACACCATTGGCGATCCAGAAGAGGAAGGTGCCGATCATGAACCAACCACCCTTGTTGAAGAAGTCACGATACTTTCTTTGGATGAAGTAAGTAGAGATCATCGATCACGATCCCTACGCTGATGTATTGGTAGAAGAAGAAGCTGGTTTGTTGGTCTTGGAAGAAACAGGATTAGGTACCTACTGTATCCATGAAGAAGATACAATCATACCACAACTTGTCAAAACACCAAGTGATTCTAAAGGATTGTGGAAATTGTTCTTCGATGGCTCAAGAAGTAAGAATGGATCCGGTCTTTGGTGTTATGTTAATTTCTCGAGAGGAGATAAGTACTTCTCATCTTTCGGTTGCGGTTCGGTTGCACTAACAATGTTGCTGAATACTGAGGCTCTTGTGCAAGGAATTCAGCTAGCCCAAAGGAAGGGAATCAAGGCCCTAACTATTTTTGGAGATAGTGAGTTAGTTGTTCATCAAGTTTCAGCACGTAGTGCATCCAAAAATGATCTTTTAAGATCATACAAGAACCGAGTCTGGGACCTGATTGAAGATTTCGAAGCTTTTGGGATCCATGCAATCCTAGAGATCAAAATCAAGATGCGGATAGGCTTGCTACAATTGGTTCACAATACAACATACCAGTTGATATCATGAAAGAAGGGCAGCAATTTGTTAAAATGGTGGTTCGACCAGCAGTCCCTGATAATGTGAGTAGTTGGCAAGTGTTCGATAGTGACAACCAAATTGTCCTCTTCCTACAAGAAGAGGCGGAGTTTGCTGCAAAAAATCAAGATAAGTTGCAAGAGTCATATGGTGAACAAATTATCAATTGAAAAGCAACAAGTTACCAAAAGGTTTAGTCACTTTGGAATCCATTTTCAATTCAGATGACCAAGCCAAAAGACAAAGCCTAACATGGTGGTGAAGAAGAATATTTTGAGGAAGTCGAAGTATCAAATGAAAAATTTCTTAAGATCGGAAAAGTGTGTACTTCTGAGGAGAAAGAAGCTTTCATCAAACTTTGTCAAGAGTATCATGACATCTTTGCATGGAGCTATAAAGATCTGCGTGGTTTTGATCCAGGTCTTGCGCAACATACCATCGAACTGGATCCTAATGCTAAGCCAGTTCGTCAGAAACAGAGACCAATTAATCCCAAAATTGAGCCACTAATGAGAAAGGAGCTAACCAAGCTCATCGAGGCTTGTATAATTTTTCCCATCAAGCATTCCTCATGGGTAGCCAATTTGGTGCCCGTGAGGAAGAAGAACGGAGAGATCCGGTTATGCGTAGATTTCAGGGATTTGAATCGTGCGTCATTAAAAGACCATTATCCTCTTCCATCGATGGAGCAGATCCTTCAAACGGTGGCAGGAGCTCAAAGATTTTCTTTGCTCGATGGATATTGAGTTCAATCAAATCTAGTCAAGAATCGACCAATTCAAAGCGGCTTTCACTACCAAGTGGGGCACATATGCCTACTGATAAAATGCCATTCGGATTGTCAATGCGGGGGCTACTTTCAAAGAGCCATGGACATGGCATTTAAGGGACTAATCAACGATATTATTTTGGTTTACCTTGATGATATAGCTTGTATACTCTAAGCATGCGAGAAGATCACATCACGCATCTAAGGAAAGTTTTCCAAAGGTGTAGGGAATTTGGGGTTTCACTTAACCCCAAGAAATGTATTTTCGCGGTGCACGACGAGGGAAAATTGTTGGGGCATGTTGTTTCAGTGGAAGGATTATCAATCGATCAGCCGGGATTCATTGATTATGTCCTTATCTCTCCCAAGTCACAAGAAGGGCCTCAGAGCTTTTTGGGAACCATAAATTTTGTGCGGAGATTCATCCCTCAATTTGCGACATTGGCTAAACCACCATGACATCCATGCTAAGGAAAAACATGCCATTCTCATGGACAAAGGAAGGGCGAAAGCTTGAAGCCATCAAAACAGCCATTTCCCAAGCTCCCACTTGTGAACCCGAGTTTGACAAAGATTTTATCCTTTATGCTTTTGCAGGTCAAGAGAGCATTTGAGGATCCTCACCCAACAAAAGCGACAACTTTGATGGAGACCAATCGCTTTCTTGATCAATCCCTCAAAGACTACGAGTTCAAATACTCATTCATTGAAAAGCAAGTCTTTGCGGTTATTAGAACTTTGAAGAAATTCAAGCACATGTTGTCCAACAACAAGATTCATCGATGGTGTCTCATCCGGTGTCAAGGAGTTTTTTCTGAACAAAGAAATGAACGAAAAGCGTGCTGGATGGATCACGAAGGTAATGGAGTATGACGTGCATATCAAAGTCACTAAACTTGTCAGAGGTAAGGGTTTATGTGAGCAACTTGCTGCAGACATGGAATCAAAAGGTAATGAGGACGTGACACTCCTAAATACTGATGAGGATGTTGATCAAGCTGACTGGTTATCCAAAATGAAGAATTTCATCTTCTCAGGAGCATACCCGACAAACATGGATAAAAACCAAAGACAAACTTTCCGTCTTCAATCTATCCCATATGTTTTGGTAGATAGCGTTCTCTTTCGAAAAGATTTGAACGGCGTTCTCCTTCGGTGCATAGGACCAGAACAGGTAAGTAAGATACTAGAAGAATTTCATAATGGCCTATCTGGAGGACATTATTCTACACGAACAACAGCTACCAAGATCATGCGAGCCGGCTACTATTGGCCGGATTTATTCAAGGATGCCCATCTCTGGGTAAGGAAATGTAAGGAATGTGCCTTTTTCACAGGTAAGCAAGAAGCTGCAGCTCTTCCACTGCATCCAATTCAAGTGGATCAACCCTTTGTTCAATGGGGGTTGGACTTCATTGGAATGATTAATCCTCCATCCAGTGATGGACATAAGTGGGTCCTTACTACAACAGACTATTTTACTCGATGGACAGAGGCGGTAGCATTAAAAGAGAGCAATGAAAAGGCAGTTCTAGATTTTTTGGAGGGTATAATGACGAGGTTTGGTGTTCCATTTACAATCATTTCAGACAATGCGCTGGCTTTTCTTGGTATGAAATTGAGTGAATGGGCTGTTAAAAATGGGGTATACCTCAAAACTTCATCCAATTACTATCCGCAAGGAAACGGATTGGCTGAGTCTAGCAACAAAAACCTCATAAGGATTATTAAGCACACAATGGAGACTAACAAGAGGACTTGGCATACACAGCTTAAGACCGCCTTATGGGTAGATCGAATCACACCTAAAAGGGCCATTGGAAATTCTCCTTTCGTTCTTGTATATGGAAGAGAGGCAAAACTCCCACTCTCATTGGAGTTACCTTCTTTGGAGTTAGCTCATCAACTTGAAGTTATAGAGAGTGATCCTCTGACAGTAAGGTTTGCTGAACTCATGGAGTTAGAGGAAGTACGAGACAAGGCTATGAAAACTTTGGAGCAGCATCAGGCTCAAGTTAAGAAATCTTTTGACAAGAAGGCGTCCGACAGACATTTTCAAGAGGGAGATTTAGTTCTCAAATGGGATGAAGACAGGGCCAAACCAGGCAAGCATGCCAAGTTTGACGCTCTTTGGAGTGGGCCATACATCATCACAAGTTGCAAAGAGGTAAATTCATTTCATCTATCTAGGCTCAATGGAGAAGAAAGCGCCCATTCATGTGAATGGGATACATCTCAAAGCTTGTTTTGAGAAGCGTTCCACCTGTATGCGAGTTAAATTAGGTGTTTTCCTCCAAGTGCTTTGCACATTGTTGTGTGTTGTTGTTTTTCTTTCCTTGTTGTTGTGTTTTGTGTTTTACGCACATTGTTTCATCATTGGAAGGTGTCGAGGAGAAGAAGGTTCAAGGTTTCCATAAGAGTTTCAAAATCTGCTTCATTCAAATTTGCAAAGTGTTCCATGGATGTCAAGCATTCAATAGATTCAAGTATACTTCATGCTTAGCATTCCAGGAGGTCTAGGATATTCGGCAATGTTCAAGGAGATTCCTGAGATGTGTCAAAGAAAATCATACTACTTTCAGGATTCCAACAGAGACTCCATGCCCAATGAATGACTTAAGGCTCTGGAATCATGCTTAGCAGCAATCATCCCCGAGAGGTCGCAAAAATGTTATCAATTTTACGCATACATGGAAAAAATTGGAAAACAGGCCTTATTACTATCAAATCACGACATAATGGTCCTGTAGGGACCCACTTCGGTTATTATCGAGTCATAAGTGAGAAATCATTTTTCCAAGAATCGAGCCATCGAGGAGTTCGATGAGCTTATCTCTTGGTCGAGCTAAAAGAGTGTCAAATCAGTTGAATAAAGAGATGAGTCAATGAGGAGTTCATGCCTTGTCCTAACTCGGTCATAACTCGGTAGAGATCACAAGCCTTGTACGAGTTCATGAGTAGGAAATGTAAGTTCGATGGCGAGTTTGGCTTGTCATGAAAAGAATTTGAATAGGAGTGGAGGATGTTTGATGGTTGGCTCATCGAGGCAGAGAAATGCGAGTCGGGGTTTAATTCAACATGGAGAGATTGATGCTTCCTTGTTGGAATATGAATTCAGTTTAATGACTCGGACAAAGACAATGTGCTTCAAGATTTGGTCGAGCTTCTTCCATGGAAGAGAATTTCTAAAATGAAAAGGTGAGACAACTCAACTAAAACTTTATCTTGTTCTTCTACTACAGCAGCAAGATTTTACAACAACGATGATCACGACCGTGGTCGCATGCACCAGAACATCGGGATCAACACCAACGGTTCCTCGGGATCACCCCGCGGTACTGCCATGCAATCGACTTCTCTGAGGCCACTCATTTTCTAAGATAAGTTTAGTCTACCCCGTAGCATCTTAACAGATAGCCAATTACTTCCTCATGGCACTTTCCTAGAGAACTTCAGCCTACGCTGAGCAAAGCGGCCGAGCATTGATTGCACATGTTGCAAAGTATAGTAAGAGTTCTTTTGAACGCTTCCAACAAGTAGGTTGTCCAACTATGTTTTTATCTGTTCAACATCGAATGCATCCTCAAATTTGGGATTTTCCTTCAAGATATTTTTATGAAAATCGATTAAGTGACAGTGAGAGTGTTACCAGCAGACCTGAGGAAATTTATTACAAAGACTCTCTATCGAGATCTTACTTGTTTTACGATGTAACTCATGGAAGCGAATCTCATAGAGGTGGGACTGTTTCATATCAGAATATTCATGAGGCACAATTTTCTTTGCAATTATATGAGCATCTTCAACGAGTCACTAGATTGGCGAGCATAAAGGATTCTGTAATTATCACACCTTACAAGCTACAGCTGAAATGTTTGCACCGAGAAAATGATGTCTCCTCACGCTGAGCGGAAAGGTGGAAGTCGGTGGCCATCTGTCCAAAATGAGATATGGCCAAATGATAACGAAACCCCGCACTCCAATCCCGGACGTGGGAAATAAGGCGAGCAATGCCAAGTGGGTTTTCATGGATGGCAAGCCAAGGAAGAAATTCCACGCGGGGGAGATTCGGAGCAGCACCGCCAAGTGGAAATGTAACCGTGGAAAACCATGTTGTTTACTCCGCGTAGGGGAGAAGTTGGATCAGATTGCCAAGTGGAAAAATTATGATGGCTATCTCAATTCGCATGAAACCCCGCATGTCAACTGAGTGGTCGAGTCTTCTCATGGAGTTACTGTGAGAATTAAAGTGGTTGTGAAAGTAGCAAAGAGCGTTGAGTAATCTTCCGATCGATAAGGGAGGATGATGGCGAGATGGTTGAAGATGGGTCGACGTTGGAAACAGTATCTAGTTTCAGGCTCACAAAAAAAGAAACACCTTCTCATGGAATACCATAATTCACTCCAGTACGAAGAAGAACACAAGTTTCTTAATGTAATGTAAACAGATGCCCTCTGATGGCGATCATTTCAAGCTCACAACATACTTCTCCTAGCTCCTGATTTCAGCTTCACTTTGAAGCATACTTCTGAGCATTCGGTGGTCGTAAGACAAGCTCCCACGCCACCGGCGAGCATGCGCAAATGGACAGAAAAGCCTTTTGAACGCGTTTAAACAAGCAAAGTTGTCAACCGTATGTTGTTATCTAAGCGAGTGTCGAATGCATGCCTATCCTTATTCTGAACTCAGATCGAATGACAACTGCAGGAAACAAACATTCACTACCGTGTACGATGGATTGGAGTCACGCCATTCAAGGCTTCATAAAATTTGCCCGAACCAGGAGATGAAGGTTTGAAATGGTGCAGAATGAAACGATTCATATTGCTCAGCATGTTTTCTCCTAGAAACGAATTGAATGTGAAGGTCAACTCTGAAATACCTGGCCGGCCGTTTTGTATGCCACATCTTTGTCAGTGTAAATGGTCTCTTTGAAAAACTCTGTGGACAGTACGCAATATTTATACCCTTCCATTATGTACGTCCAATCAGACAATAACAGTATTCTTTTACCAGGTTCAGAGAAGCCTGTTTTTAACAATGGACGATTATACTGTAGTTTCAAGCTGTTTTTATCTAGCTCATTTCTATCAGCTTTTATCCACGACTAAGGAAGAATTCATATGGTTGTTCCCTGTACATTTTTCCAAGGTCCTTTGGTTGCCCCAGTTGTTCAACGTATTTTTTGAAGGGCTCCTTTTATGTGTTGCAAATTGTAACATGAAGGATCTTCTTAGTTTCTGGAAAAATGAGTATATTGTTTAGCTCACAGCTACCTATGCCATACTAAGATCCCAATAGTGGCATAATTGTTGATTGGAGGTAGATTTCGAGTGCACTACCAAAATACCGAAGGGCTCTTTGTCAAAAAATCAGTCTTAAGGGTGTCTATCGACATGTTATGGGCATGAGCCTGGGTCATCATCATGGCAGCATTAGGTCTTTATTGGTAATGGCATTTTCTCATCATTTGGAAGGTACAATTGTGCTTATTATGGCCAAGCTAAAACATTCTTACTGCAAGTGTTATATGATAAGGAAGAACCGTGAGCATTGTGGTAAAACCATTCTTTTTAGAAATGTTGGGTTAAGCTCGACATTCAAGTGAGTTTGAGCCCAGGAAAGGTAAGATCGTTTGCTGGATGAAGAGCTCGGTGACTTCGCAGGGAGCTCGTGGTGATGTTTCATGGAGTTTGAACGTGGAATGCATGTGAATATGTGGTCCAAAACAAGAAGAAATAACTCTATCTGTCAAGCTAGAGCTATCACAGAGAAATCAATCGATTGAGTGTTGACAGGGCCACGTAACGTGATCCCTAACAATTTTCATAGCTCAAAAATCATTTCTAAATGGTGCAACATGCAGGAGTGAAATAATTTAAATTCATTGAATTGTTTAACCTCTGTGGGTACAACTAATGTATTACGGATCAAATCCACTAAGTATGATTTAGAGTCAAACTTTTCATATTGTGGAAACGTTGGTACCAAGTCGAGATAAAGAATAAGCTCGCGGGTGTCGAAGTTTAATGTATTTGTAGAGGCTTTCAATTTGAACTTAAAGCTTCATGTTCACGATGCATATAGGTGGCTTGGTAATTCGTAATGGCTTCGATTTGGAGTTTGAAGCAAGACTAGTGAGAAGGGCATTCTGTGAGGCGAGTCTTAATTTGCGTCAAAGCCAGTTCACAGGATCTACATTGATTTTATGAAAATGATAAGAATCGAGTTTGATAGCTCACCATTCGAAGGACTCAATGCAGAGAGCCCGATTACCAAGGCAAGGAAAGAGTTAGTGTGGGGTCAAAATCGAGTGCAACACCAAGTTAGAGGATTCAAGCTCATCGAGTTTGGCATGTGTGCGAGACTCTATCACATGGACCCCTCTCCTCTTCAAGTCAAACGGGTCAACGGGGGTCCTAACATTATGTTAATTAAATTAATATTTTTATTTAAATATTTTAATAATAATATTTATTATTATTATTTAAATATTTTATTTAAATGTTCTTTTAATTAATTGAGAAGACTAGGTCATCAAAATTAATGACCCATGATGGAACCTTCTCGAAGTGGTTCAACTAACTGTAATAAATACATCATGGGCCTTCATTTTAGGAATGTAATTATGACCATGTCCTCTTCTTTCTCACATATTATTCTATAAATGTAAGTTGGAAGATCATTTCAAAGGGTTCTAATAGTTGCATAAGTTCGATGTTAGATATCTCAAAGCAGTGTATACTTTTCAAGAATCCTCTCTCTTCTACAAGTTGTTCTTGTGTGTTGAGAGAACTTTCAAGCCTCCTCTTTAAGACCTGTAATGGCAACTATTGCCTCTTCTCGAATGTATTATGCATTGTGCATGTTATGAAGCAATAAAAGTGTGTGTTTTGTGACTAATCTCGGTCCTTTCATCCTTTTATGCTTCTTTGTGCCTTTTCATCGCAGTAATTGTGCAAGTTTAAGTTTCTATTGCAGTTCTTGGAGTTCCGTGCTTATCGAGTGGTGGAGTATCGTGCATGCAGTTGAGTTGTGGTGTCGCTCACCCTTCTTGAGTTCATCCTTCTTCACCGGGAAACCGGTATATTTCTCTTGATAAAGTTTAACAAAGGGAACGTGTGTCTCTTAGTTTGTGGTATCCTCGTACCCTCCTAAGTTGCAGTAGGTGAAGTTGACTGTGGTGCACACACCCTCTTTAAATTAACCCTTCCCGAGTCGAAGACACCCTTTATCTACGGTGCATCACCATCCCTAGTATAGTTTCATTTCTGTAAATCTCTTTCCCTAAAACCCCATGAAAATGTTAGCCTAGGACTAGATAATCATTTTTGTTACACTAGGAGTAGTATAGCACTTAGTTTAGGAAGAGGAAGCTGCCTTCTTCGGAGGTTCACCTCGAGCCCAAGTCCCACGCCGAGAGGTGATCCCATGTGTCCCAATCACACCGAACATCCTATTCACATCCTAGCCATTCGGGGGGTGCAGTGATTTGGCGACAACATACCCTAAAGAGATAACACACATTAGGATCAAACATCGTGCAACTATGAAGCACTCCCAACCAAAGTTTGAGAATCTAGTTTTCCAAGTTGTAATTCCTTTTATACAAGTCAAGAGCAATCACACCACACCATTACAAAGCATTATCAAGTGTACATTGCCAAAGATAGTTATATCTAGATATAAATATCACATCTCGAGGTGGAGAACTATGTGTTCTTTGAGACATTTTCAAAGTACCATTGTTGGCAAAATAATTTTTTAGAAAGAAAAAATAGTGATTTTCACCTATGCTCCAGGACTATGTCCATCCTCTGGGAATGAGGAGTCTCTTATTTATCAATGAAGGAAAATTAAAATCTATGGTGGTTTGTTATCCAATTTTTACCCTTTGGGGAAAAATTGCAAAACATAGGCCTATCGAACCTTAGGATCGGAAAGATTCTCACATGAGAATTTTGGGTGGTAGGCACAATTTTGGTGTTTAGAAATCATTTTAATGTTTCTGGGGAAATTTACAATTCTTAGAAGACATTTTCATCTTCTAGATTTTGAGGATCTCAGATCCTACCTAGGGATTGTACACTAGGTTATGTAGGGCCCACATTTACCCAATATAATCAAAATGGTTACAATTAGTGTGTAAATATTATCAAGTGTTCTACTCCATCTACATAATGCCCTGAATTTGAAAAATCCTTAAAATATTCGAAGGGTTGTTGCAAAGTTTAAAATGTGTCAAAATGACTTAAAGGCAGAGTTGAGCTAGTTGATCATCATCACAGAGTGGCTTGGCATTGTGTAATTTATACCAGGATATGATGAATTCAAATCCCATTGAGCTAGGAGGAGATATAACTCGATGCTTCAATCGACACAACAAAGAAATATCTCATCTCATTATGCAAGGTTGCAGAATGACAATCAATATTGAATTCATCGAGCTCATAAGGAGGTATTTATCAGGTCTACACAGTGAGCAAGGGATTGAGATGACTATCCATTTAGGGATTTAAACATGCCAGAGTTTAGTTGAATTCCCAAGTCACAGGATATTCACGACTTAGGACACTTGGAATACTTGGCCTTGGCTCAATGGGTGTATTTAGAGGTTAATTCCATGTTGGGACCAGGTCTAATATCGCAGCACAAGGAAAAAATGTTTGGATATTATCAATGTCTTGTGATATTAATGGAAAACTTGGATCAAGACAAAGTTGAAGATTCCACTCTGAGATATCTAGGTGGGGTGGAGGGCTCGTGACGAGCAAGATGGTGATAGGTCATCATGGAAAAATGACAAGTGTCGAGTTGAGTGGCTAGACTGTAGAGTAGTGGATATAGCTCGTGAGGAGTTATTGTAGATTGCTCGTGATCAAACCACAATTCTAAGCTCGATTCCAAATTGAGTAATGATCCGAGTTGGCTCGAATGAAAAATATAATGATGTAGGAAGATATAGCTCGGTGAACCTCTCAATAGGTAATACGATAGTAATGATTTTTTGTGAAACATCGAGCCATGAGTAATGAGCTCATGAGAGTAGCTCGAGCTGGTATTAAATGATGCTCAAAATGGAAATTTGGTTTTTTATGCTTGTAAAGTGATATTCGACATACAGACCGAGTCATTCATAGAGTGGCTCAGATAGATGGATTGACATGAGCTATGTTGGATTTCAAAGTCAAGCCTTTCATCATACTTCTATGGAACCAAATACCAAGTTCCTTAACATCAAAGCCAATTCAATATGGGGAATCCAACATTGGCACATGAGAGTGAGTCACGAGTGAGTCTTGGTGGTTCAGAATATCCGAGGTATTCATCGAAGTAAAAATGACATATCCGTTGAGCTTGTGCAATATCATGAAAGGCTCAAAGTGAGCTAAGGTTAGTATAACTTGGACGACGCGTTGGGTGTTTTTGGATTATGAGAAGAATTCCCTTAAGAAATACACTTGGGTACATTAAGGCCAACTACTTGTGGAACGAGAATGAGGAGAAACCACAGATGAGAGCTCGCGAGTGGGTGCAAAGGAGAAATTGAGTTTAGTTTAATGAGACAAGCTTAGAAAAGCTTAGATTTATAGTGCGTGCTCACTATATTAGGTGAACCATTAGAGTCGTCCTTGAGTTTGGTGAATTGGATCTCAGGTGGCTCACTGAATAGATTAAGAGAGGACGAAAGTCATATCAAGGAGCTCGTGATGAGCTACCGGGGTTGATGTGGAGTTTTGAGCTTGGCTTATCGTGAAGAGTAGCTTGGATCAAGCGAAGCATGGAGAATGTGAGTGATTCAGTCAGGAAACAATATACCAGTATCAAGCCCATGATCTGTTCAGAAGTATGGAACATTTAAATATCATTTTGAGAATGGGATTCAAAGTTGTACCAAGCAAATGTAATTCATAGCACAAAGCGAGTGATGGAATAGATATGGCTCATACATGAACAAAGGGTTGGGTAGCTCATCAATCGATTGCATAGGAGGAGTCTAAGAGGTGTTCGGGTAAATAGAAAGCTTGATAGTGGACTAAATTTTGGGCTCTTCTTGCAGGAAACTCGTGGTCACAGGAAGATTAGAACTCACATTGAAAATATGATATAGCTCAGAGGAAATGCAAAGATTGACGAAGAGTTGGAAGTGGCTAGGAGGAGTTGGTTGAGCGAAGCTTATAACAAGACGAAGAAAGATGATGGTTGAGCTTAGTTTACACTAGCGAATATTTTAGAGGTTGCTTCAGAGATAGCCAAGAATGGCATAGGGAGAAAAAGTGTGAAGGTATAGGAAGGCATCACGCACGGAGGTGTAGAGTAAGACTCTCAAGGACTTAGCCTGATTTTGGAGATCAGTCTATTCTTAGAGATTGGGTGTGTGGAGTACACAAAGCGATGCCGAGATTTGTGCCACTCTTCGTGGAGATTTTGGAAGGACATGTCAACTCACTCTTGCATGGGCATAAGTTAAGAATAGATCCATCACTTCAGTTAACTATCAACAATCTATAGATAGCATACTTGCATGTATGGCTATAATTGTAAAAAGGTGTGTGGCTATTATTAGCATGTGACCTATTTCTGGTAGAGTTAAGTGGTGAAGGGTTAGTTCCCCACCCTATATATATATATATATATATATATATATATATATATATATATATATATATATGTAATGAATTACTTAGAGAATATAGAGACATACATAGAGATACGGATGGAACCATATGTTTGGAGGAATGGAAAAACATGAGTACATGTGACTGGATAATTATAACAGATCCATGCGTGCATGCATGCTTGGTATTGTATGAAGCTACTGTATTGTTGGTTCAATGAATAGATAAAGGAAATTGGCCGAACAAAGTGTGTGATGTGTTTTATCAATGCATGTTATTACTTTCATGATGATTTACCTTTAGCGCTTATAGATCTGGTTGGATATAAATGGTGAATGGATGGATTAGTTCCTAAAATATATGTTTACTATTTTATCATACCACCATTCTACTACTACAACTATTAAGAGGGACCCGTACCTTTGCGTGCTTTGGGTGAGCGCTCAGCCTAGGCTGAGTGATGTGCCAAAGCGTGACTAGGTGTTAACTAACAATTCTAGGCTGCATCATTGGTTCCATTGCCGGGACCTCTTTTTCAGTTGTTTCAGAATGGTTCATGATGAAGACATACCAGCTAACCTTGGCAAGCATTGAAGAATGGATTCATGATCTGGAGGAAGAATACGCATGGAGGTTTGACACTGGATCCGGATTTAGCACACGTACTTGGGTAGAGTAGAATCTGTATGATAGTTTATACGAAAGCTTCTTTGCTATCTTTCCAGAGAATTATACGAATGGTTGATTGCGTATGCATCTAAGTGGAATTGGAGGTATCACACGCTTGTTTGGACACAGGAGGAATTTCAAACACTATATGATGCTGACCTAAGTTGGACTCGCGTGGTAGATACCTGGTTTCATGGTGTCCTAAACAACTATATTTTGGAGTATTCAATTTGACTTATTCATGCCTAGAGGTAGCAGAGTTCCAGTTTCTATGGTATCCTAGAGGGACATATTTGCAAGGTATTCCACTGGTAATCAAAATACTAATGGTAACATTGAACTTGGAAGCTAAACCCATGGAAAGCTAAAGAATCTCCATGCATGGGAAGGAACAAGATTGGTGAAAGATGGCAGACCTAGCAAACATGGACAGAGGGAAGAAAGGTGGCTAAAGTATGATGAGGCATGAGAGGGAATTATGCAAGAGGCAAGAAATTACAGAATGGATGGTGTTGTGGAGAGAGATGGCTCGTGAAGGATTTGAGGCTCATGGGGAGGAAGAAGAGCAAGAGCATCAGGAACTCCCCCATCTAGGGAAGCATGACAGAGAACCCTCTTCGGCCTCACATGGAAGTGCCAATAGATATGACCTGGGCCACATGGGCACGCATCTAAGCCAACCTGTTGACCTAGCCCTTGCGCTTGGTTTTCCAGTATCTAGTACCAAGGTAAAAGTAGTTTTAATTCAGAAGTGAAAGCACATAAATAGGTCAGACAACAAGTACACCAATGGCAGCATAGACAACTTCATTATTCTTTGGGGGTACATTATCAGGCTCATCATCTACATAGAATATGAGTGCACCGAGTGTGGGAATCACCTCTGGAGCTGGGACCACTTCCCAGACTGTAGGGGTCCAGTATAGTACCACTGTTGGGGCACAGGGGAGTGCATCCATGGGCCCTATTCCAAATTCTGGAGGAGGATCGGGTGGTATGGGTAGTTCTAGTTCTCAGTGGTTGGGTGGTATTGGAGGAAGAGGAAACCAAGGAGGTTCTGGGTTGGGTGGTCAAGGCCCGCAACAACCCCAGAACATTTATATGGAGATGTCCCTTCATCTCCTAGAATACAGAGGTATCGAGGATGCTACTGAACATGTTCATATGTGTGAAATATTGTGGCGTGCAAAAGGTATTATGGCCCCGAACGCAAGGCAAGTCAATTTTACTACTACATTGCAGGCGCGCGCACACAACTGGTATAGGAAGTTTGACCCCAATCAAACTTGTATTGACTATGCAGCATTGAAAGATGCTTTCTTAAAAGAGTTCCACATCCCAGAGTTTGAGCAGAAGAGTATAAGCGCACTCAAGGATATAAAGCAAGGCACTACTGAAAGTGTACGTGAGTATGATGCGTGATTTAAAACACTTCTATCCAAACTCTCTTATGACATTCATGCAAGTCAACATGCACAATGGTTTTTGGGGGACTGATTACCCCATTTCGAAGAGCACTATCACATAAGACTTATACCGATCCACATGTGAAGCATTGGAAGCCGCTTTACGCTAAAGTAGTTGGGAGTATTGACACTGGAGTTAGTCCATTTTTGGAAGCTCAGATATAATGGCTATGGCAAAACAAGTTAGAGAAATTATCGGCAAAACTCACTCATGAAAATGCTCAGGATCGGTGTACAGATTGTGAAGTGGAAGGGCACACTAAGGATAGTTGCCCTCATAGAACTGTATATTCGTTGTTATTAGACTGTGAGATTTTCCATTTGAACCATGATGCTAGTCACTGCCCCCTCCTACAACGCGCGATCAGAAGAATGTATCCTCCTTTTGTAAAATTTGTAGGTCCATGACCCATGATACTGAGGACTATAGATTGATTGGCAGATCCATGATGCCATTGATATTGGGGTCAGACAGGTGAGTGTGGCTGATAATTCTAAAGGGAAGAATGAGCATCAGGATAGGGATTATAATAAAACCCGCTATGACAGGAATGATGGAAGGTTTGAAGGGGCTCGTGAAAGGGGATGAGGATATAGAGGCGGATATGGAGGATGAGGCCGAGGTGGAGGAAGGAGTGAATTCCCTCGAGGAACTTGCTATACATGTGGCTCACCTGACCATTATAGGCGCGAATGCCCGCAGAATATTTCCTGTTCATTTTGTGGAAAGGGGCATAGTTATGAAGAGTGCCCGGACTTGTATGAGCATCTCAGTAAGCAGCACAAGCAAGAAAACAAGGGTGTGGGGATGGTTAGAATCTAATGCATGATAGAGAATCAGTGGATGCCAAAGTTAACACTAGAACCTGAGGTGGTAATAGTCAAGATAACCACACGAGCTGAGGTGGCACGCACGCAAGAGAGGTGTTGCAACAAAAGCCGACAATCACTAGGGAGGAAGTTTTGCATGCTAGATATCCAGATCCAGCTCATCAGAAAGAAGTCTATCAGGACACAATGGAGGTCCTTAGGAGCCTTCAAGGTGAGATACAAGGTTTAAAAGAGTAGTCTCGGAAATTGGAGCACAAGGATACAGAACAAGCCCCATCGGATATTGATGACATCAGAGAGGTATGTAGAATGTTGTGCCAGGAGAATATTATTCCTTTATTAGGAAATTGGTTGAAAGGGAATACTCCACGCGCAAGAACTGAGACTAGGAGACAAATACTTCATGTGAATCTTCCTCCTGATAGCATTGACTATGACAAGGAGATCACTTTGAATGTTGTTGTGGATGGGTGGCTGCTGAGCAATATTCTGATTGACACAATGTGGAAGTAAATGTACTTACATTGGATGCGTGGGAACAAATGGGGAGACCCCCATTGCAGCCATCATCTAATGTATTGTTCATGGAAAAAGAACAAAAGCTACTCCCATAGGAGTTTTGAAGGATGCATCTATCACTATACAAGGGGCCAAGTTCACAGGAGACTTTGAAGTGCTAGCGCTTGTGGAAGTAGATAGTTTCCCAGCTTTGCTTGGGCGCCCTTGGTGTTATGTGAACAATGCTGATTTGAGGTTTAACAAAGGGTATATCAGCTTCGAGAACAAGGAGGAAAGGGTCATAATACCATTGACAGATGGGAAATCCATGCCATATGTGGAACCTTTAAGTGAAGAGGACTTGAACAGAATCTATGTACGTGCGTTATTCGGGACCCAGAGGTCAATGATCCATCTAAGGAAGGAATCCTTCATTGGGAAGATTCTCAGTCAATCAGCGATACTACTAGTATTGCTTGTGATAATTGGGCTCATGGCACTTATGAACTGGTGGGGTGCGAAGTTAAGCACGTGGTTACTAGTAAGATGGGTTTTCACTCTGTTCGATGTATAGGTCACGCAATACCCCGCTATACCGGATCTGAAGATTTGGCTGGGTTCTTACAGGCCATAGAAACAAATTGGGCGATGATGAACTTAAACGATGCACTATGTTGTCATATACTTTGGGTGGGATGGCCACACGCGGTGGGTAGTCCACAGGGATAATCTCTTAGAATGGGAAATGATTGGGACCACCTTATCAACCAAGGTTTTCAAGAAGTAATGCACCTACAAACATAAGCCCTTATCATGGTGATCAACCTACTCAACATCATATCTAATAGTGTGAGAGACTCTGGACAGTAGGCTAGGAAGCATTACCACCTTCACTTTGGGTGCATCGGTTTTATTCTACTCTAAAAGGTTACGCGTGTGCTTGGTATGTCTATGCTGAATTACATCACGACACTAAAAACTGGAAAACTTTGACTGCAGGATGATCCAAACATTTGACTTCTTTTCATCTACACCACCAAGTGAACACAACTTTAAGCTTTATCCAGCGCTTAACTATGGGAGACAGAGGGAAAGTGGAAGAACTTGTTCAGGAATTATTTGGTGAGACAGAGACAGGGGCGCTTTGTGGATGAAGAAGATGATATCATATTACTTGAGCGCACTTCTTTGGAAAAAGATGAGGGGAAGATGGTATACATAATTGATGAGGAGGAAGTTGAGCACTTGGACGTGGATCATTCACATGGAACACGTGAAGTGTTATCCAAGTGTAGATGTAGATGCATGCATGCATATCACGAACCTATGAAGACAACAAAGGTCAATATAAGCACAAAAGTGAACCTAAGGAGGTGATAATTGGGGATTACTGGTCAGAATCAGAGGTAGCAAAGATCATAGAGTTACTTCATGATTATGAGGACTTATTCCCAAGAGGATACCATGAACTTAAAGGCATGCATATATCACTCAGAGAAATGAAGATAAAGCTCAAGGAAGGTGTGCACCTGTTAGGAAGTGACCATATCGGATGAATCCCAATTTGTGTGAGAAAGTAAAGGAGGAGATTGACAAGATGCTGAAATCTGGGATCATTCGACCACTGGATGAATCAGAATGGGTCAGTCCTATGGTGATAAGCATCAAAAAGGATGGTAGGATTTGAATTTGTGTTGATTATAGGGAGTTGAATGCAGCATGTGTTACAGATCCCTTTCCTACGCCATTCATGGAGGAAATATTAGAAGGGTGGTTGGGCGTGAAATATATTCATTTACAGATGGGTTTTCAGGGTATCATCAGGTTAGGATTGCCCCGGAAGATCAAGAGAAGACCACCTTCACTACTGAATGGGGAAGCTTTGCTTATACTGTGATGCCCTTTGGATTGAAGAATGCACCTGTTGTATTTTCAAGGATAGTGGTACAAGCCTTCAAGGATTTTATTCATAACTTTACAGGTCTATCTTGATGATTGGACCATTTATGGGCTGATTAAGGATCATTGTGACAATCTGCGCTTAATGTTTGAAAGATGTCGATAGTTGAGTATCTCATTAAATATCAAGAAGTGCATCTTTGCTACTCCCTTTGGCACACTTTTAGGACATATCATCTATAAGGAAGGGTTGTTGGTTGATCCAGCTAAAGTTGTAGTCATCATTGGCTTGAAAGCACTGCTGGCCAGTCAAAGACGAGGTGCGTGGATTTTTGGGTCATACAGGGTATTACCGGAAGTTTATAAAAGGGTATGCAAAATTTTTCATGCCCTTGGAAGAGTTGCTCCAAGGAAAAGGTACATTCTACTGGGGGAGTCACAGCGCGCATTTGAGATATTGAAGCAGAAACTTACTACCGCACCTATCTTGCATTTTCCTTCATGGGATAAACCTTTTCATGTTCATGTGGATGCTTCTGGCACAACCATTGGTGTTGTCTTAGCTCAACCAGGTGAAGGTATCATTGATCATCCCATTTGCTTCGCTAGTAGGAAGTTGACCCCTGCAGAACAAAATTATACCACTACAGAGCGAGGCCTTGTCCATGATCTATGCCTTGCACAAATTTCATCAGTATTTGTTGGCTACACCATTTGTGTTTTATATAGATCACATGGCATTAAAATATTTGGTGAACAAGCCCATTTTTACAGGGGGGCACATATGCCGGTGGGTACTCTTATTTCAAGAGTTTGACTTTACGGTTGTGGTAAAACTAGGAAAAAGCAATTCTGGACCGGATCACTTGTCTAGAATTCAATCAGGGGAAGAGGCACAAACAATAGAAGAGACCATGCCTGATGCACAATTGTATAGGTTACAATGCACGCCATCAGAATTAGAGGACATTGTTGTCTTTTTGAGAACTGGTATGGCACCCGAAGGCATGAAAGCTTTAGAGAAGAAGCAACTTGCTATTCGCGTGGCACCATTCATGTTAATTAGTGGTGATTTGTACAAGCTAGGTAGAGATGAGGTGTTACGCCATTGTGTCTTGGAGCATGAACGAAAGGACATAATGGAAGAAGCACATGGTGGTATTACAGGTGGCCATTATGCAGGTGATGCAACAATGTGCAAGATCCTACTTGTTGGGTTGTGGTGGGAAACATTGTACAAGGATTGTAAAGAGTATTGTAAGACATGTGACCATTGTCAACATCTCGGTCGACCAGGACAAAGGGATGAGATGCCCCTATGACCAATAACGAGTGTAGAACCCTTTGAGAAATGGGCAATTGACTTTGTCGGGCCTATCTCCCCAACCCACGCAGGACTGGATCACGCTATATCATCACTTGTATAGATTATCTTACCCGATGGGTAGAAGCAACACCTACAAAGGACTATACAATGGCTACAACAACATGGTTCTTATGGGAGAATGTCCTTACAAGGTATGGTTGTCCTTTAAGTTTAACAAGTGATAGGGGCACACATTTTTTAAATGAGACAATATGAATTCTTTTAGATGAGTTTATGGTTGCCCACCATAAAACTACACCCTATCACCCTCAGGAAAATGGGACTGCTGAGGCTTTTAACAAGATCTTGAGCCACACATTGACCAAGATTTGTGATGTTGGGAGGAAAGATTGGGATGATAAAGTATCTACTGTTCTTTGGGCTTATAGAACAACATACAAAAGATTGAACAAAGCCACACCTTTTCAATTGGTGTTTGGCGTGGAAGTTGTTCTGCCTCTAGAATTTATGTTACCTTCCTTGTGCATTACATGCATGCTGGAGGTCTAGCTGATGAGCAGGCCTTGGAAGAATGGATTGTGAAGATGGTTCAGCTAGATGAGCACCATGCCGCCATCACACGCTGGAGTTAGAAAAATAGAGAAAGCGTGACAAAAGGCATGGCATGATCGGCACATCAGGGATAAGAAACTTGTGGTGGGACAAATGGTACTTCTATATGACTCCAAGTTTTTGCGCCATCCAGGAAAGCTCAAGGTGCATTGGTTGGGGCCATATGTTATCACTCATATACTTGAGTCAGTGCTTGCTTAGTTGAAACAATTGATGGCACACGTGTTTCTCAGTTACTTTAATGGGAGTAGGTTGAAGCCCTACTATAAATAAGTCTTCTTGGTGTTTGTAATAAGGTAGTATTGCTAGATACATTAGGTTTCCCTTTATGCATTTCCTTAATGTATTTATTTCATCATCGCTATGCTTTGTCAATTTTAGCTCTTGTTTGTGTAATAAGTGTGCTTGCATGCATGAAACTAACTACAATATGAAGCATGTTGATGCATGCAGAGGACTGCACATCCTTTTCATGTGGGGTGGTGGTTGGTGACTCTCAGGATATGCTGTGAAGATGTCATGCTATGGGTGTTGAAAGAAGGTTGCTAAGGGTAATTGACAAAAGATTGCTTCTCAAGATAAGAAAGGATGAATATGGATAAGGGAAAGTATAACGCGAGGTAAGCAAGTGGCCATGGTAATTACCAGGAGATCATGCAGTGATGAGGTACTCAGGTGTGAAGGTGTGCGCTGAAGAGAAGTCTATGACAAAGGGTAAAGAGGGCACGCTAGAAGGTTATAGCTTTGGCATGAAAATATACCACATGGAAATGATAAAAATGGGTCATAAATGAGGAGAATTTGGTAGGTGGAGGAGTAATTAATGCAGCAAAAAGTAGAAATCTATATAAGGATGGGATGTGATTTCATTTTTACCCTTACGACTATGAGAATTTGATAGAGAGCCTATACGCGAAGAGCATAAAGCTAACTAATTCAAGGTATGAAGCAAGTGAACCAGGCATGGAGAAGAGATTTTTTATTATTAGAAGGGCTTGGATCCCCTAGAAAAAGGGTTTGATGAAGTAGAGTAATACAATAGAGTTAGGTGTGCAAGTTTGTGATTACAAATTAGGGCATGAAAGAATCAAGTTAGGGTTCGAAGCAAATTACTCAAAACACACAAAGAATCGACCTACAAAACAAAACCCTGAAAGAGAATGGCACCAAAGAAGAAAGCAACACCGATAAAAGAAAAGAAGAAGGTGGTGGTGGAAGAAGAGGAGGAGATGGCCCTGAGAGCAATTTCTCTAAAATGCAGTACCCTAAAGAAGTTATTGTGGGGCAGGAATGGAATACCCACATAAGACAGAGCAAGATAAGTGAATACAATCACCGAACCAGTGAAAACTAGAAGAAGTTAGATGACCTGCTCACCTCTCGAATGAATAGGCACACTGAGGATGGCATGCCGATATATGATGATGCCGGGAAAAGCTACTCAAGGGAAATGGTGTCTACCAACTTTATGAGCTTCCATACTTTGGAAAGTATGCACCCTTGTATAGATGGCTGATGAGCCGAGTCCATGAGGACTTCTTCTACTTCACAGGATGGAGGGTAAGACTGACACCCATCCTCATTGCCACAGTTACTATCGGATTATAGGGAAATGGGTGAAGACATTAAGACCGACTTAGCTGAAAAAGTGCCATTTTGGAGACACGTAAGGTTGGGCTATCGTAAAGGACCGCGCGATGGATGGACATATGACAAGTTGAAAAATTGTCCAAGAAGACAGTAAGAAAACACATCTAACCACAAAGTTGAATGACCAAGAACGTTGGTCACAAGTTAATTCTATGTGGTTGCATGTGGCCAAGCGCATGTCAGAGGGAACCACTTATAACATCACCGGATTCATTGCAGAGTGGATAGTCGAGGAAGCGCGAAGGGAGTAAGATAAGTTTTGGTCTGTATCTTATTGAGTTTAGTCTTCATGGAGATCGGGGTACCTGATGGCCCAAAAGAGAACATATGGGAATACCCCATGAATCATAAGTCTCCAGCTGAGTGATTCAAAAAATATCTTTGCAAAGGGTCGATGATGGAGGAGGTTAAGGAGCGCGCTGAGATGTGGTATGATAGGCTCATGGCATTTGGGGAAGAATGGTGCATACCCAAGGATTTTCCCGGTCCTGGGAAAATAGGTACAATTTGTAGTCTACCAACATTTTTGTATTGTGTGCTTCCCAATGGTAGATGGGTCGTGGAGCCCTGGTGTGAAAACGCCATATGCATTTCCCACATAGTACTTCCAAGCTGTAGTTCATCGGTTCACCAACACACGGAGGTTGGTATTTAATGCAGATAAGGTGGACTGTGAGTATCACACCCTGAGAAAGACTTATGGATATCCAGGGAGGAATGCATACAATGAGAATAACATCTCAGAAATCTTAAGCATTAAGCCAGAGATAGTGGCCATCATGGATATCGGGGCCGTGCTAATATACCTCCAACTGAAGCCTAAAATGGAGAATAACAAGTATGTGGAGAATGAATTTGTGCTTCAGGGCCTGCCAAGGGAAAGCATACTATGGAGAACATTCCGCACCTAGGCCCTCTGCGCCCAAGCAAGATGATGAGGAAGAGGATGAAGAACCCGAAGATAGTGGTGGCTGTGTGAAGGAGAAAGTACCATCGGCCAGAGGGGGAGTGCGTGACAACTCCCCAGGAGAAGGAGCTACGGGGGAGGAGTAGGGCACACAAAGATTTAAGAAGGTGTTTAAGCACACAAGGGCGCAAGGAGGAACCCCACAGGTGAAGGAGCCAGAGGAGAAGAAATGGAGAAAACTCAGGCTGAGTGAGGAAACAGAGGAATCTGAGGAGAAGGTGCCTTCATCTCCAACTGGAGAAGAGCCTCAACATGAGGAGGAGAAGATGGAAGGAGAAGAAGGGGGTCAATCAGAGGCTACACAGGACAAGGGTGGGGATACATCTGGTATTCCCAACCTTGATGCAGCCATTCCAAGAGGACCCCGATCCCATCGAACAGGGGAGGATGCCAAGGCACATGCCATGGGGTATGTAGAAGACCCAAAGCTGATCATTCACTCGGTTCTAGAGTACCATCGAGCAGAAGGATTTATTTGGATGGGTGCTCATGGATGAGGACAAGGTGACTCTGCGCACAAGGAAGCAACTCTCATGGTCTATGCACACACACATGGATGAGCCCGACTTTGATGTCGGTGAAGAATCATGCGCATCAAGGTGGTTGAAGAAGGCACCTGAAACGTGCCACATGACAATCAAACCAACAATGATGTCAGATGAGCAGGTGAGCAATGCTCTAGTGAAAGTATCCTCCGAAGTAGCAAGAAGAAACATAGATAAATCTGCTACCATCAAGGCATGACAGAGAGATTAAAAGCCAAGGATGTGGAGATAGTGTGCCTAGTCTAGGAAAAGGACTTAATCAAAAGAAAATATGACACTTTTGTTAGTATGGCAGAGGAAATTGGAGATGATGTTCTAAAGGTACGCCCAAATCTGGAATCCTGGGTACCAAAAGAATTTCCTTCTACGATGCACTATGTGAAAACAATGATAACATTAGTGTTGGAGGATGAAAAGGCGTGCATATCCTCACAGCCCAAGGACTCTGAGGAAAAGACAGAAAAGGTGCAGGCTGCAGTAGCTAGGAAGATTGCTACTTATGAAGGTCTACTGCAAGCCACCCGTGATGAACTGAAGAAGGCCGATCATGCGCTAACCATATGCACAGCCCTAGATGTGCTGATCATGGTGAAAACCTTGGAGGAAGAAAATGAGGTCCACAAGGTGATGAAGGATGCTTCCCTAGGCCATGCTGAATGCTTAGTCCTGGTAAAGAAAAAGTGCGAGGCACTAGCTACGGTGTGCAGGCACCACATAAGGAGAGGTTGGAGGAGCTAGGAAAGCTCATTTCTCAGAAGATGGATGTACTGGAAGGGGTGCAAACCTCTATGTCAAGTGTAATGCTTGTAATACAAAATGAGCAAGGGAAACTCTCCATGGAAGAGCTGCAGTCCATCATTACAGATGTGCCTGAAAAAGTAGGAGCAAGCGCTAACAACATGGGAGAACCTAGAAGTAGATATCAAAGAAGAATATCTAGAGTTTTTGCTTCAAGATGAGACGGAGGGGCCTGAGGCCTAAACAATTTTGTTAGCTGTGTATATCTTCTTCAAAATTCTTATTCAAGATTCTTATTCAAAATTCTTTATTCTTTATTTATCCATTCTATGTATAAGTTTTGAGCATCGCCATTGTCGGGGTGACAATGAGATTAGTGTGGGGTAATGTTGATAAGAGAAAACACTTAGTTGAACTTACACACAGAGTCCGCGTGGAAGAATGGCATAGGAGAAAAAGTGAAGGTATAGGAAGGCATCACACGTGGAGGTGTAGAGTAAGACTCTCAAGGACTTAGCTGATTTTGGAGATCAGGTCTATTCTTAGAGATTGGCATGCGGAGTACACAAAGTGATGCCGAGATTTGCGTGCCACTCTTCATGGAGATTTTGGAAGGACATGTCAACTCACTCTTGCATGGGCATAAGTTAAGAATAGATCCATCACTTCAGTTAACTATCAACAATCTATAGATAGCATACTTGCATGTATGGCTATAATTGTAAAAAGGCGCGTGGTTGTTATTAGCATGTGACCTATTTTTGGTAGAGTTAAGTGGTGAAGGGTTAGTTCCCCACCCTATATATATGTAATGAATTACTTAGAGAATATAGAGACATACATAGAGATACGATGGAACCATATGTTTGGAGGAATGGAAAAACATGAGTACATGTGACTGGATAATTGTAACAGATCCATGCACGCATGCCTGGTATTGTATGAAGTTATTGTATTGTTGGTTCAATGAATAGATAAAGGAAATTGGCCGAACAAAGTGTGTGATGTGTTTTATCAATGCATGTTATTACTTTCATGATGATTTACCTTTAGCGCTTATAGATCTAGTTGGATATAAATGGTGAATGGATGGATTAGTTCCTAAAATATATGTTTACTATTTTATCATACCACCATTCTGCTACTGCAACTATTAAGAGGGACCCGAAGTACCTTTACAAGCGCTTTGGGACTATGGTCAATTTAAAACAAAATTATAGAGACAATGAGGACACATGGAGAATTTGGTTTGGTCATTAATTGCAAGTGTTAAGTGGTAGACAATAAATGCGAGGAATTCACTATAGCTCGATAACGAATAATAACACCCTCCTAATGCATTTTTACTAGGGGCTCCACAAAGGCATAAAATGGTCTATATTTTAAAATTATTAAAATATTATATTTTAATAAAATGGGGATAAATTCAAATTGAAAATTTTGAAGTCATTATCAGAATTTTGTCAAGCACAAGTACGCATAAATGACCTAAAAACTTTTCACTCAAGAAGCCACAACTTTCTCCCGATTGCCCGCTTTTTCACAAAATTACAAATCGATGGAACCGATAGAATGAGGGCTACACCATGAAGCCATGGGAAGATGAATTTTTAGAGGTTTTGCATTCCAAATTTTCAGGTTTCCTTCATTCCTTGAGTGGTTCCTTGAAAGGTGGAGGTGTAATAAATGAGCAAACATGGACAATAATAGTGATGAATTGTTTCTACATTCTGGCCTAGATTCTAGGGTTTCTCCTTCTTTATCTCAACCACTCAGAATTTTCTATAAATGTAATGGGGTGCTTATTGCAAGGGTTAGAAACTTTCCAAGATTTACCTCCTGTTCACAAGTTGAGATGTTGTGAATTTGTAGGCTCTCAAGCCTTTCTTCTCAAATTGTAATGGTAGCCTATGCCTTTTCCCGATGTAATGATGCACTATGCAAGTGCTTGAAGTAATGAAAATTATGTTTTGTAATCAGTTATATGTCCTTTCATGATTTTACTACTTCTATTTTTTCTCTCTCATGTTTTGCAGTGAACCGTGCAACCTGTGGTTTCTTTTGCATGTTTGGAGGTCATGACTTATCAAATCGTGAAGTAAAATATGTAAACTGGGTTTGTAATGCATGTCCATTCTTCCTCATGATCATCTCTCTTCATTGGAAAGAAAGAATTATTTCTAGCAAAACCCTTTCTTGGTGCATCACCACTTCTAGTATAGGTTTTATTTCCTTGCAAATATCTCTCTCTAATCCCTTAAAATGTTAGGATATATCTAGTTAGCCATTTTTATAGCATTAGGAGTAGTGTAGTGCTTAGTTTAGGAAGAGGAAACCGACATTCTCTAGAGGTTCACCTTGAGTCCAAGTCCCACAGCTTGAGAGGTGATCCCATGTGTCCTAATCACACCAAAAGACCTGCTTATAGTCTAGCCATTCGAGGGGTGTCATGATTTGGCAAAAACGGTTTTTGCACACCGGTGGGACAATAGGTGAAAGTTATACATTTCACAGGCATCTCATTCTATATATTAATCACATTTTTCAATAGGTGTGTGTTTTTGTTCACTTCATTTCATTAAGTTGTTGTGCTCTTAGTGAAATTTCAGCCTTAATAGGTATTCCTAAGCACAACTGGTGACTCCATTGGTCAAAGTACCCTACTCTCTATGTTGTAGACTTTCAATTTTACCCATTTCCATCTAGTTTCCTTCAACATATTTCCATTTTTCTCCCATTCATGAAGCTTTACAATCATGGTTTCATTTCCATAGTTGAGTTCCCACTTGCACCGAAACAACACTTTCCATCTTCAAGTTATTTTAATTCACCTCCAACTCCATTTTATGATGAGAATCAACAAAATGCATATCCCTCTGAGAAAAGTCATGATCAGTTTGATTTTTTACCTAAATATGCAACTTTCCAAGGGAAGGAACATGCAGATGATGGAGGCTATCCTACAGATGAAGATGTAAAGTTATAACTTAAGATGCAAAAACTAGAGGCAAGTATGGTACAATCTAGAGCCACATCACAGATGAAGGCATTCAAAATTGGCTTTAGGATACCTTGTCTCGCGGGTTGGCCCTGTACAAAGTTTGATAACTTGCAGGAAAAGATTTCTTTCATGACTGAAATGTTGCCTTAGCTTGAAGGTTGGATCAAATAAATAGAGGCCTATGAGTTTGATGCAATGTAATCTTGTCAATGGGTTGATTCTGCACCACCACCACCTCAAATTTCTCTTTCCATTTCTCAGTCAATGTCATTTCAGTCCAAACCTCAAGTTCCAAGCTTTTCACCATCTGCACATGTTAAGAATTCCATTCCTTCCTCTCCTATATTTCCATCCCATCATGGATCTTTTGTTCCTCTCCTTTCCAAAGTTCCTTATTTTCTACAAAGGGAACCAACACAAGAATTTGTACCTCTTCTACTATCTCAAACAATGAGGGAAGTCATTGAATCCCAACCCACCCCTCCTCTTATAGTTCCAAATCTATTTTGGGAAGAACATGATTATACTGAAGATGAAGAGGAGAATGTTAAGGAGCTTAATAAGGATGAACTTTCAAAGGATTTGAAGAAGTGGGATGCAATATTGAATGTAAAACAAGTTCCTCTGCTAATTTGGCCTTTGTCAAAACTTGAGGTCCAAGAGCAGATGGTGCATATTGAAATTACACAAGAAAAAGTGTGAGATAATGGTGAGTACCAGTCTACATGTTTAGAGTATAACATACATGTCGACACTATGTTCAGTGGAAACCGTTGATTCTATTGGTGTCCATTTTGAATCTCTATGCTTTTGCCCTAATTTTCCTTTCACTGCATTTCCTGAAACATTTTCTACAGTTTGAATGGATGGGATGAAATTATTTTCTCTATTTCCATGCCCTAGGCCATTTGAAAATCATTTTCCATGCCTCATTTGTGAAGAAACACCCATGCATGCCTTGTTTGTGCCCTAATTTTTCCAAATCATGCGGGCTATGTCATGTTTTCCCTCTTGCCTGATCATGAAAAATCAAATTTGTTTGTTTCATGCATATATGCCTTCAAAAACCCTTCCCCATGGTTGAAACTTGCATAAAATCAACTTCCCCTTGTTTTTTGAGCAAAAAATCCATCACCCACGAAGAGAAAATCAAATTCGGGCATCTCTAGTAAATTCTGTGTTTTTGACGGTCGTACGGGTGTCATTTGACCGTCAAAATTAAGCTCAAAATTCTCCTCATACGTGGCCACTTCTGGTTGGACAAGGATCAACGGGTTTCTCTGAAAAACTTAGTCATTTTTGGGCTTTGGGAAAAATTCAAAATTCCCCCCGCAACTCTGCGGGAGGACACGTGTCATGTTCTTATGTGAAGGCGGAGTGGGAAGCCGGCGGGGAACTTAGGAATTTTTGCCTTTTTGAAAAGGGGAAAAAGATGAGAAGAAGCCTGCAGGTCCAAATTGGTGTAGGAGATGGACATGTGGGAAAGCGAGGAAGTGCGCAGGCCGCGGAAGGAAAAGGGAACTTTTTCCCTTTTGGTCAAAAAGGCCTAAGGTGAAATTTTGAAGTGTGGCCCCATGGCAAATCTCAGGTGGATGCGTGTCCATAAAAAGGTTAGAGGGAAGTGTGGGCCATGGAAGAAAATGGGGAATTTTTCCCTTTTTGGCAAAAAGAGTTAAGACAAAGAATTAAGTTGTGGGCCCGCGAATGAGCCATAGGGAGACATGTGGCGGGCAGAGCGGGTCGGGCGAGGTGGTGGAGGAAAAAGGGAAATTTTTCCCTTTTTGCAAAAAGACTCAGTATGGAAATTTGAAGCACTGGTTTGTGATCAAATCATCGAGTGACACATGATAAGGGAGAAATGGGAGGTGCGGGCCGCATGGAAGGAAAATTGAAAATTTTCCCTTGGCAAAAAAGGGGTCAAAACATGAAATAAGCCCGTGGAATTTTAGCGATAGAGAAAGTGACAATTAAAGAAGGGAGAAATCGTGAGAGGCGCAGTTCGTGGAAGGAAAATTAAAAATTTCCCTTGGCAAAAAAGGGGTCAAAATATGAAATAAGCCCATGGAATTTCAACGATAGAGAAAGTGACATGTGGTAAGGGAGAAAATCGGAGGCGCGGGCCCACGGGGCAAAAGGTGAAAATTTTCCAAAATTCAAAAAGGGTCAAAATGCGTAGAATTGAAGCACGATCCCAATGGGACCCACCATGTGCCACGTGTCATCACCAAAATTCAAGGGCGGAGGGGGTGGAGAAAAGGTCATTTTTTCCATTTTCCAAAATATGTCAAAAAGTCAAAAGGTGAGCCCGAATTGATTCCCAATCTTATTTTGACATGTGGAGGGCCCAAATTGAAGGCGAAAGAGCAGATCAAGGGAAACTATACATTTTCATTTTTGGCCACCATTTTTTGCTCTAGGAAACTTGGAATTACGAATTTTGCATCTTTTTGCATCAATTTTTGGTGAATTCAGGTTGTTTTTACCTTCTAGGATCATTGGAATCTATTTCATGACTCAATTTGCAAATTTGAGGTGTTTTTGAGATAAATTTTACTCATGCCCGTGCAAAATGTGAAATATCAAATTATAAAGTTGCAGAACCAAATTGGAAAAGGATAAGATGAAATGATGAGAGGATGAGGGGCCTGCATGCCTTGAGGATGAAAAACGTGCCTCCACAAAGGATAATGATCCAAATATTTGTAATGATTCAGTCTTTTTAAACACTGAAACTCTTGTTGCAAATTTGTTAAATGTCATTTTCAGTGAATCATGAGAAATTGTTGTAACAAACTTGATCCCTTGGCATATTCTTTTCTTGGGAAAGAAGGCTCCAATGTGGCAAGAGATATATAATGCATTTTTGAGAAATGCAAAGGAGGGGAAGTTGAAAATCACGAGAAAATTTTGAGAGAAAGCTCATTTTCTGAGAAACCCACCAAAGAACTAGGTTAATTTCTCCTATGTTGGATCTTCATGTATGTGAGTTGGTTACAAGTGTATAGCCATCACAAAGCTCTGAGATTGTTCATGAAACTCTCCCTACCGATAAATCTAACAAGCTTTTGAGTTAATCTATGTTTTTCTGGGAAATATAATGTCAGTTATCATTTTTAAATGCCTGCAAATAGTTTTCATAGTTCTTGTTGCAATATTGCATTGAAATTCTTTAGAAATCACACGAATCTCCATTTCTTGTTGATAGTTTAGTGGCATTTGCAATCTCATATTCAAAAGAGCCTTCATCTGATAAAGAGATAAACAAATTTAAAATCACTTTACCTTCCTTGACTGCAGAGGTTGCTTGTAAGCCTTTGGGGGTACCTTAGGCGTGATTTGATCAAGGATTTTTGTGTTTAATTGGGTTCTTTACTTCAAGCTTTTGTGGTGAGTTCTCAAAGATTGTGTGAAGAGTGCAACCTGGGCTTCCATTTATGCATCTTCTGGTTGAAAGAATATCCTGATTATTTGAAGCATTTTATCTGATAGTTGTTCAAGTATTGTAGAGGTTGTCAAAGATCTGATATATCCAAGTTTGTCTTGTCAATGCCCCACCAAAAAATTCATCTAAATAACTAATCCTACCCATACTACCCCTGCATTGCATTGTGTGTCAACAAAAGAATCTAACCCAACTAAAAATGCATAAAGTAAATCGGGATCATACGGTGTCTTCAAGAGCCTCGGCCTTGTCTTGAAAGCATTTCCATCATTTAGTAGTGACAACTCTGTTGAGTTTGAATAATGGAAAATTGATCATGTTTTCCCAAGGCCATCTCCATAAAGTATGCACAATATAAGGATATCTCCACCTCCTTCACAAAACAGAGGCTATAATATAGGTTCTCTTACCTTAGTTCAAGGGCACAACCTAAAATAGTGAGGATTAGATCAAAATAATTTCAAAGTGCTATCCATCTCTCCACAAATCTGAGTGCCAGTTAGATCACATCCTTAGCTACAAAACGACATATATCAAGATCCATCTACCTTCAAGCTTCATGTCATTTTTCCGACGCTGCTTGATCGAGGCGAAAAAGGAGAAAATTTTTGGGTACCAACACCTTGAGTGCCGTTGCCAGGATTGTTTTGAATTCCTAGGAACTAATTTGCATTGTTGATTCATTACCAGTCCATATCTATTTATCCCATCAACAACACCAACACTTTCTAGTGCCGTTGTTGGGGACATTATTCAGTATTTCAATATCTCATATCCCTAGTAATGCTTCTTGTGTGATTTATGTGCAATTACAAATCTGAGTATCATCTTCTGATTAGATTTATAAGATTGGAATGAAGAGTAGAGTTCTGGGTTTGATATTCTCTTAGTTCAACTTGATCCATGTGCATACATATTTGAGATATTTGAATGTATACCAAACCTGGTAAAGTCCCTTGCAAGTTCTGCATGCAAATACATTGTTGAAGCATCATTTTATAATCAGATTTTTAAGGATTAAGTGAAGATATAAGTTCTGCCTACATTTTTATCAGTTTCCAGCAGTTGTTTCACTTCATTAGCATTTTTGGTTGATAGATTCAAGAAGAAAGAAGGTCTGATATATAAATTTTGGCAATATTTTCAATGTTGGTAGATATTTGATAGAGTATTTTAGTGCATTTGCACAACTAGGGTGAAAATCCTTAGTGGCGACTCCATGTTGTTCTGATCTTGATAAAGTACTAGTGTCTTAACCTTTCTATCATTTACTTTTGTGTTGCTAATCTCTACAAAACTAGAAGGAAGAAGATCTCTCTTCCTTAAAGACTCTGCTAAGAAGTTGTTTACTAGATTCAAGAAACTCAAAGTTGGAAGGGAGAAGAGTTTGGAAAGTTGTTAAAGGTCAAACATCAGGCAAAGATATATCCATAGGTGAGAGAGATCAGCCTTTGGTAGAGGATTATCACTCTTCTTCAAGTGATTCTGATTCAAGCAATCCTCTCATAATTGTTTTGCCTTAGCTAGTGAAGGTCCTTTTGCTATACCTGGTAAGTTCCTTCTTTAATCTACACCTGTGTGTTTCAATCCTAATAAAACTTTCCAAGAAAATCAGCATTTAGAGAATACCAGTCTTGTGAATCACATTCTTGAGCCTTGAGGATCTTGCACTCCTCATCAGCTTGTTTCACCTCCAAGATCACCTCCACCAAACAATATGGCTCAGCCTAGACCTCCATTTGTTGTTAACACCTTTGGTCCTATAGAATTTAGAGGAATGGATGGTTACCCAAATGCTGTCCCACAAGATGTCAGAAATAGATTGCCAAAATTCCAAGGTAACAATGCAATAACTAGTGATCAACATCTCAAACTTTTTGTTAACATGATGGAAGATTTCGAGATAGAGTTTGAAGATGTGTATATTAAGTTGTTCATTCATACATTAGAAGAGGATGCTAGGGATTGGTACAAGGCTCTGCCTGATAATTCTATTGATTCATGGACTAAAATGAAGAATGCATTTAGATTGCAATATGGTGACAAGACTGATCCTAGATTTCTCTTGTCTAAGTTTGAGAACATCAAGAAGAACCCCAATGAATCAGTTCATGACTTCAACAAAAGGTTTAACAAGACTTTGAGAAGGATTCTTGTTAGTCTGAGGCCTTGTGATGAATCTTGTTTAATCAAAGATACAGATGCATTTGATAAGAAGGCAACCTAATACTTAAGAGATAAGAACCCTACCAATCTAAGACAAGCTTTCACCATGGCACTTCAAATTGAAAACAATATCAAAGCAATTGAGAAACCTCTCAAGAGAGATGGAGTAAAGTTGATAAACCCTAAAAAACCTCAAGCTAGTAAGGGTGTTGATTTAAAGGAGGTTGTCAAAAATTTGGCAAGGTTTATCAAAGAAATCTCATACAAGTTGGCAAGAGATGAGAAAGGAATTGGGAAAACTTCACAAGGTCAGCCAAGAGCACAAAATCATGACAGATTTTCCAATCATCCTAGAGGTGATCAAAGGGAAAATGATAGAGGAAAAGGACCCATGGGGTCTGAAAATAAACATCCTCAAGCACGTGAAGGGAGAGTGTTACTTGATCCCTTAACTGCTAGGATTGCTGCTATTAAAGATGTTGCTGATATTGATTGGTGTGATAAGTATTTTCTACCCCATCCTCCATGTGAAGTGGACCAGCAAGAAGATGAAGATAATAATGATGATGGTACTGATGATGATATTTGCATGGTGGGATGTTCTTCAATCTCACAAGGAGGAGAAACATCGACTAAATTAATAAGTGCTAGGATTGCTGCAACTTTTTGGGATTGCATCAAACGGGTACAAGTCTTTCTTCCCCTCCATACTCTTGAAGTGGATGTAGTGCAAGATTTATAAAGTTTGGTTCATAATTACACAAGAGGAACACCTGAATATATTATTAATTCTCAATTTATTCTTGCTAATACAATGGCTATTATATCGCTAGGAATGTTGTTGAATAACTTCCTATAAAATAGGAAGTATACAAAACAATAAACTTCCCGTACTAATATATTGTTATACATTTGTTATAACAATATAAACATACTAACCAATTATAATAAACCATGTGAATACTAATTCCTAACATTCCCCCCCTTAGTGTTTACATGGTAGAAAAACATCCACACACTCAACTGCAGTATGCTCACCCCTATGGCATGTCCAACTCTGTGACTCATGACCTTGATCCAAAAGAAAGGCTCTCTCCTTCCATGGTTTTAAACAGGCTTACCACAAACCTTGAAGTGACAGGAACCTCATCAACTGTCCACCTCGTGTGGTTTTCTAGATCCTCCCACAAACCCTTTCAAGATCCATGAACTGACTTACTCTGGTGCTACTGTTCACCACTATGCTTATACATCAGGGAATTATGTAGGAAACACAACTTGCATATCACAAAACTGCACAATAGAAGATATACTAAAAATATTTCACATTACTTCCTATAAGAATTGTAATGTTCTTAATTGTAGTCTCTGTCATTGATCGTTTCCACTCGATCTCAAACAACATAGAAAACTGCCACTGCCACTAGAAGCTTTCCTTGACTAAGTCGTTTTGGGTGCAGAATGGGAATGGAACATTGGTATGTATTCCCCCCCACAATGTGAAATTCCACTCATATAGATACTGAGAAGCAAACTACATCGAAGAACATACTCCTGAATGGATCTTGCTAGTTAGGTCTTCTTGCACATGGTCACTAATGCTAGTGAACGTATTCTTTTAGTGACCATCTTCCAACGAAGTACGGTCGAGAGGACCAAGTCGGGCCGAGGATCACCGCAGGATCATCTGCGCTCCAACACAAATTTCTTTCCAACATCCATCAAATACCACACAAAATAGGAACACTACAAACTGAAGCACACCTTGAGAAAATGGAAACCACACTGAAAATTGTATACACACACCATACATATGCCACCATAGCTTCTGCGTGGCCTCGTCGTTGGTGACTGACAAGAGGTCATTGTTTGACCTCCTTCCTCCGATGCCTCCTTCCTCCATCAAATCTGCTGCTAACTCAGCCGAATGTGATCTTGGGCTCAATAACATGCCTTGAACGTCGGATTCCACCGAAAATGCGTTCGTGAGGCAAATTTTTATTTTTTTACAAGTTTTGACTCACAAAACAAAACTTTATGGTTTGACTAACCATATAACACTATTGACTTGGACAAGAAGACATGACTAGACAGATAACCTAAAATCACCTATTTTAATTAACTTGACAATAACGAAACTTTTACAATATACTTTTGACTTGACTAGACCAAAAATACTCTTTATCTTGATGAACAACAATATTTAGACCTAAAATGAAAATTACTCACAATTGTACACTTGTGACCCAAATGTTTTTGTAGAATAAATTAATAATCTATACATAATAGATTATAATTTTTACACAAAAAATAACATAAAACGACATGAATGCTATGACCGACCATAAAATTGAGAATTAGATAACTAAGATAAATCAAATCAGCTTAACGGATGGACCTTTTGACCATTATCACAAAACTATGCAAACAAAAACTAAATAAGACTCACAATTAACAAAACCGACCTATTTTCTCCATTCGTGGCTGTGTGAGATCTACACGATTCTGTGTATGTGGATTGAGCGCAAACCACATTTTTTTTTCTTTTGCACAGGAATCAAACAGGATGGATATGCATGCGTCTCAGATCTGTATACGTCTAAGCTGAACGCAAAAAAAAGAACTCTAAACGCTGATGCATATAGTGAAAGCTCCTCTGACAAAATTTTGCATGTAGTATGCTGATCCAGATCGATGCCAGGAGAGAAATCAATGAATGCAGATCGCTGCAACATTGCTTGTAAACATGGATTGACTGATCACCATATGCAAATATCCAGAATTTAACTCTGTGTTGTTTTATATGTTAATGCCATCAGATGTACACAAGTCACGATTCACTTTGACTTGGATGAAATGAAACTCCTTGATATGCCTTTGCTAGTGTTGAAGGCACGTTTGATCAAAACGTTATCCAAACATGAATAGAATATTTACTGTATGATATCTCACTGAAAATCATCAGAAATCTGACAGAAACTTGTACGCATAAATACGCACAGCTTTGTTACACTAATTTCTCCATCGTTGGGGGCAGCATATTCAAAACTCAGTGCAGTAATCGAGTACCTGCTCTGATACCAAATATAAAGTTTGGTTCAGAATTACACAGTAGGAACACTGAATATATTATTAATTCTCCATTTATTCTTGCTAATACAATGGCTATTATATAGCCAGGAATGTTGTTGAACAACTTCCTATAAAATAGGAAGTATACAAAACAATAAACTTCCCGTACTAATATATTGTTATACATTTGTTATAACAATATAAACATACTAACCAATTATAATAAACCATGTGAATACTAATTCCTAATAGGATTTTGAAATTCCTAACAATGACTTTGAATACTTAAGATCTTTGATGATTAAGTTAAGGAGAATGCATAGAGTTGGAAAAATGGAAAATATGAAGCACTGACCGTTACACTAGAGCTCAGAAAAATACAGATCTAGAGGAGTAGGCTAGAATGAGGTTCTGAAGAGGGAAAATGGCACCCATGGGTTCCTTAGACATGTTTTTGGATGCCTGGGTCTATGAAAATACTCAAAAACTTCCTCTAAGGTGTCACAAGGTGTTCTCCTTTATTCACCTTTGGTTGCTCCGAGGTTGCACCAAGATCACCGAGGTCATTGTAAACTTGTAATGAAATATGCACATGTAAAACCCTCAAATAGACATCAAATTCCAAAAAAGAAAGATGCAAAATGAGGGGTCAAACTATCCTCAGCTATCACAATGGTGAACTTATGACTAAGTGATGCACTACATCTCATACCCAATGTATTTTTGTGTGCATGTGTGCAAAATTGTGCCCTAGGTTGTTTTTGTGCATTTTGCACTTGGATAATGAGAAAGTAGCTAGATGTAGAATGTAGTAAATATGTGCATGGAATAAAATGAACTTCCCTCCTATGAAGTGTGATACGAGAAAACCAACCCTTGTGTCCCTTGTGATGGATCTAGATGGATGCAATGGAGCTCTTATATGCCTTGATGGATGCAACCTTAGGTGGTGATAGATAGTGCTTAGTGCTTGGTCCTTTATTATGATCACATAACTTTATATTTATATGATTCCCTTGCTTGAATTTCATAATTAACCCTAAAAATGTTGACTACCAAAAAGATAAGATGCTCAAATGACTAGAAAGGACCCAAAAAGTGTGAGTAAAGTACAAAGAGGATAAGGACACCCAGAGGAGATGAGGGCACTGGCGCTATCGTCCTTACTAGGTGCCGATGTCCAGGATGGAAAATACTAAAGAGTAGAAAGGAAGAATAAGCAAGTAAGGGTGTAAGACTGAAAGTAACAACATAAAGCAAAGAAAGGTGGCCAAAGACATGGGTTAATTATTAATTTTCTTACTTAGGAATCATATGAATAATAGTATGTAATTGGGACGAAATAATTACCCAAAGTTTGTGATTTTGTGTACGTAGTAGAGATAATAGACTATTTTCATGTTCCATATTTACACGTTTACCATTTTAGAGACTTTTAGAGGATTTGGTGGTTGTTCCACAATGATACACCATAAGATATACTACTTTGATTTGATTCAATTATAATGTATGACATGTTTTTGGATTAAAAAATTATGTCATTTATTTGACTAGTAGCAGATGGTGATTTGATTTAGATTAAAGTTGTGATCACCGATTATTTATGTAATGATTATTGTTATTTTCATTTGATTTGATTATATTGGAATGGATAATGCATTGGGTATTTTTTCTACTTGTGTGTAGATGTTCTCACTACAAGAAAGGGTATCATTGGGGATAGATAAAACTATGTGAAAGATGGGTTTGGATAGGAGATACATTGCCATGTGTGTTTAGTACATTTGAAATGGTGCAAAATCATAAATTGAGGTTATAGAACCTTTTTGTGATTCAACCTTGTGTTTTATACATACATACATACATACATATATTGCTTTAAGCAACAAGTTTATTTTAGTTACTTTGCGTCAATGAATTTCTCATGATGTGATTTGACCATATATGTTGTCATATTATAACCTTGATTTTTATTAAAAGGAAAATAATATGAGGACTAAATTATTAGTGAAATATTTTAATCCAATTGCATTTAATAAGGTTGGGATATAATCCTTAACGATATTTATTTAATTCATTATCATAGTCTCTTTGTGAATTGATCTACTTCAAAATTTGATCGAGATATTTATCGAGCTCAAGCTACTGCTGAGCTATCATTATTTTATTTCTAATCCAAACTCACCGAGTTACCACCTTGATTTGATTGAGCTCGTGTTTGAGATAAGTGTCACTAAGCTCACCTTTCCTAGCAGAATGGCGAGATCACTATCATGCTCACAAACATTTTTATCGCCCACTTTTTAATTCAAGAACTAGTGAAACCTTGAGATTCCAATGACATGTCATTGGTTAGCCTACCACTCTCTGAAATTTGTGACCTTGTGAACCAAATTTGTGACTTTTAAAGTTATAGAACCTAAAGAAACATCATTGGATATAGTTGCTTGGGGATTATGTAACCCCAATAATTATGATCATGTGAGTTTATAAACCTATGAACTCATGATTGGGTCCATTATTACTAACCACATACAATTGTGTCCTCGAGAAGATTGAGATCCCATGAATAGATAATTTTGTGACGTCGTGAACCCTAAAAATGAGGTTTTTATCCATGTGTCTCCATACCACATAAAGGATTATCTTAAATCCTTAAATCACATTGTATTTTGTGACCCAAAGCCTCTTGATTGGTGGGAAACTAGATCAAGTGATTAGTTGAGGAATATGACTGTCATTGGGCCATGTGTCCTCTCTTTGAACCATAATCATGCCCATGTAATACTTAATAATGAAACATGTTATGAACCAAGAAGCTGACCCATTTGAACACATGTCAACACTCTAAGTGTTTAATCGGATAATAAACTCAAATCAATATAAATCTCTTACCTTTTTATTTGACCACACATGTGGAATTTAGGCGATGGATGAGTGCAAGAAAGGGATTTTGAACTTAAGCGAGATCATTTAGATTGAGACACAATTTTAATTACTTGAGATCCTATTTTGGCACATGGATAAATTAATTTAGTCACATAACTAAAATAATTAACTAATCTATCGAAAGCTTAGTTAAACCAAGAAAAATTCACAATGTCTACCCTTGATATGAACTATTAATTTAGGGGGAAAAATTGTGGCCAAACTCTTAACACTAAAAGGTATTTAGAGTTATAAACTCCTTAACATAAGATGAGAGAACAAAAAAGTGAAGAAGATAAGCCTATGTCTGGAGATGCCTTCTGAGACGTAATTCACCTTCAGCTCTCATCTATTTGTGGTAGGTTGGTCAGTGGGTACATTAAAAAAAGTGATGGCCATCCTTGTTGGCTCATTCCCTCTTGGGAAGGATGTAGTTCAATCCGATTTGCGATACATTGATTGTCTTAAAGCTCAATTGTCCTCTCAATATATCCAATTCTCTCCAAATTTGGATGTGCATATTTTCCTAGAACCCCCTCAAGTTGTTTTTCTATCAAATTTGCCTATCTCTCTCACCCCACATACCTTGTGGCCTACCTCACCAAAAAATTTGGATCCCTCAAGTCATCCCAAAAGTTGGTTTATTCTCTTGGCTTACCTCTAGAGATGTTATTCTCTCGAGGTAAAATATCAAGTGACGGGGCTTCCCCATTCCTAGCTGGTTCCCTCTATGTCTTAATGCTCTTGAATCCACTACTCACCTCTTCCTCTATTGTCCATTTACCCATTTTCTCTAGTGTCTCTTCTTGGAAATATTTGGAGTTCTATGGGTCCTTCCTTCCTCCCTCTCAGAGGTGTTTTCCCAATGGAAACCCTCCTTTCTCATCAGGTTGCTTCTCTATCCAGGAAATTTCTTCTCCCCCATGTTCTATGGGGAATATGGAAAGAAATAAATAGGTGAATATTCAAGGAACAATATCAAGGTACGTGGGAAGTATCCAATTTAGTGGTTTCTATTTTTCAAGAAAATCTGAATTGTTGCATTTGAGAGAGTCATAAAAAGAAAGTGATCTTAAGTCTTGCAAAAATTTAGCCTAGTTAGCTCCTTTTCCCCCTTGTCCCTCCTACCATAGTGAGGGATCATGTGAATACTTCCTAGTCCTCTCCTCCCTTGAGTTGGGTGAAGCTTAACACTGATGGTGTGGCCAAAGGAAACCAGTGCCTTTAGTAGGGGAGCCATTATTAGGGACAACTCTAATAACCCCTTGGTTGCCTTATCTTTGCTTTAATTTTTATCTAATCATAGGGCCAAAGCCCTCACCATCATTTAAGGTAAATGGTGCTAAGTATTGGTTCCTATTAGTTAATTGTTGAAAGTGAATCTATAAACATGGTAAGGATTATCTCCTCATATGAACACCCTTAGTGGACCATCCAAAACATAATTGAAGATATAAAATCTCTCCAGCTTTGAATTCATCCGTTAATTTTCATCACATCTCCGAGAGGGAAACAAGGTTGCTGATTTCTTAGCTAACATTAGTGTCTATTTGGATACAGAAAAATTGAATGGGAGATTTCTGAAGGATATACAAACTATTTTTTCTAATGATGGCCATTCGGAACCATAGTAATTCTATTTTGGGGTTGATTTTATACTTCAAACTTCTCGTTGCGCTTCTATTAGTTATAACTTCACCAAGATGTACATCACCTTTTTGGTGGCAGCAATAATAAGGATAGGGCACGTGCGAATCTTTACCATGCTTATTTTAGTGATAGATCATGTTCATGTGATGGCCCCGTAAGATTGATGATTTTTCACACGTGTGAGTATAATTTTCATAAAGGCATCATTAAAACAAAAATCCTAATTACACATGTGTGGGGTTTGATTGATAGAGGGATTTCCTCCCAGAACTTCTATTTAATCATATCTCACATCAGGTTTTGGCATTTCTTTGTTAATTATTCACATTTAAAAATGAGAGGATCTATAAAAATATTGAGACCACTTCTTATAAAGAGATCAAGTCCGACTTGGAAGTCGGACAATTCTAAAGGAAAGTTGTGCTACAAACTTCACGGAGAGAATGATTTGGATACTCTATCCGAGTGACTAGTAGTGTGCTCACATCTTGGAAGAAAGGAAATTTTAAGGTGGGAAGGATGGAATTTTTCATCTTTCTTGACTCTATTACTATGGTGACGAGGATCCTAGTGGAAGGATATATTTATTTCAAGCACTTGCTATGGGCTAAACTAGAAAATTTTTTTGTGCTATGGAGAAAATTTACAAAAAATACCACTTTGGTTTTGAGAGGGAGTGACTTACATTACCCTTGGGATAGAGTGGTTAAAAAAATGATGTGGTATTTTACTCTTGAGGGATGGTACAAGCTGATTTATGGGCCACAATTGTTCCTTCTAAATCACCTCAAACATGAAAAGAAGGTGAAATTCTATGTTTTTGTTTAGTCCGTTGAGAAATATCTTAGGTTGGTTAGGGAGGAAGAAGGGCCTTTTATGCATCAAGGCTTTACGTATTTATTTTTCATTACAACATCCTCTCAAAATGATATAACTAGGTTTCCCAATAAGCTTAGGAAATAACAACACTCCACTCTTGCTTTTTCTCGGCGCACTCCACTCCCTCTCGCTTCTATGTCACCCCCATCGATGCCTTTGTCATCTCTGTTTATCTTGTGAATATAACTCGATGTTATGGTCATTAGTCCGCACCCTTCCCTAGGGACTCCCTAATTTATGACCATCCTTCTCCTTATTCCTCGTAGAAATATTTTAACTCTACTTCATTCTCTGTTTCGGCCTCTCTTAGCTCTCTACCCCCTTGTTGTCACTTATGTGACTTTGCTACTTTCCCCTTCCTTGGAAATTGCCATGAACAATGAAAAACTTGTTCATATGACTATGGATGCCCCCCGCTGATCCTCCTCCTTCCGTTTCCATGGCTATTTGCATGGATTTAGATATTCCTAACCCTTTACTTGGCCTTTCCACTTTATAACCTGACCCCCTATCTCGTGAATTGGGCTCTCCTAGTGGCCCTATTTCGGATACAAACATTAAAAAGTTGTATCTTATGAGCATCAAGAGCCATTAGAAAATTTGGAGACTAAAAAACCCTCCCATATGGATTCTAAGGATGAGGACATCATTCTCATAAAACCGAACAAAGCCTTCACTATGATTAAGGACTGGAAAATCCACACAAAATCTGTCTAGAAGGCCATCAATGAAGACTGCTCATATGTCATTAATATGGTTGAAGTGTTGGTTAGTTGAAGCCCCACTTCTCGCAACTACGTATAACAACTATTCTTAAAAATATTCACAATGTGTAATATGTTTTGTTCGATTAGTGCCTTAGTGGCTTCATGTTTTTAATTTCTGTGGTATTTCTATTTTTGAGCTTCATTGCCATATTATTCCTTAAGGTATTTTTATAAAATGACGTGGGTCCTTCCAAAACCTCCATTTCACCCTTTGTCTAAAAATAAAAACGATAAGAATAGAGCTAGATAAATCTATAAAAAGAACTTTAAGAACCCAAAATTCAAAAATGGAGGAATCAAATGATTAGATAAATGAATTAATTGAGAGAAAAAAATTGATTTTTGAGTAGAGAGAACATACAAAAAGCTGTTAAGTAAGGATTTAGGCAAGGCAAGGCTAAAACTAAAGAAAGAGTGAAAGAAAATTATATTATAATGTTGTCAACTAATATAAAATTAGATTTTAGGAAAGAGAGGATTTAACTTATTTTCTAGGTTCCACTTTTCCTCTCACTATAGGAATTTCTTTATTTGAGTGTTTTATGCAACTAGATAATTGATTAAGTAGAATTATAGCTTAAACTGAATGGTGATAAGGTTAGGTTCCCTCTGTTTTATCCACAATTTTTAGATAGGAAATATAGTTAAACTAATTTGTTTACAATGTTGATAAAATTAGAAGCCTATCACAATGACTAAGTTATTTAACAATAAATGTGTGGTCTTGGAATTGACCTCTACTTTTATTTTCAATGAGCTATAAACTATAAAATAATTATTTTATCTCTTATAGGGACATAATGTGAGATAACTCATGGTTAACTATTTTAATGTTCAATCAAACCTAGATAGGACATTTGGTTAGAAGCGAGATATTAGAGAAAATTAGTTCTTAAGATAGAATCTTATATTCTTTAGTGTTGTTTTAAACTTAAAATAGATTAAGCACATGACCGCATAAGATACACATGTGATAAGGTAAAATAAATACTTGACAAGGATGAATTGATGACAACATAAGATGAAAGGGAGATTTCACATTATAACTTCTTTCTTCGTATCTTTCTAATATGTGCTTTGAGACATAAGATTTTAGGATATTTTGTACTAGGAAACCAAAAGAAGAAATTTATTTTTAGATTCAATAGAGAAGGCAACATAAGTTACATATTAATTAGATTAGGGTAAATGGAAGACTATCTAGGTATCTTTATGGGTAGAGAAGAAATACTTTAAATATAGATCAATAATATAACTATGACATCTTTTAAGGATTCATTTTAGAATTTATTGTTGAATATTAAAGAGAGAAAAATTTAAACTCTGTTAAAACAAAAATAAGCAACAATTGATTTCCGAGCATAAGTCACAAATGGTAAAAAAGTTAAATCAAGGAAAAAGATTATCCATGGTTATATCAATGAAACTTACTTATTAAGCCACACTTTGAACCTTATGAGAGATATAATAATTAGAGAGATTTATGATTGTGGTATGTTCTCTTTAAGCCATATGATGGATCTTATAAAGATAAGAGATAAACTATAATCGGATATATAAGGGAATACCAATATTTATGATGTTTCTAATTATTAAACATAGGAAAGGAGTTATTGCACTTTTAATAAAAGTAGTAACTTATCTTATAGAGTTAATGGGAAATAATGTTTATAGAGAGGCCATAAGCCTTATCTTAACCATGTAGAAATATAAAATTAGATTACTGCCATGTTAAAGAATGAAAATATCATTTAGGTCAGACTTATAAACCTACACGAAATAATATCATAAGACTTTAAAATCTATACACCAAGTAAGAAAAGTTTATGTTGAGAACCTTTATAGCTTATGAATTAAATTTATGAAGTAGACTTGTCTTTCCTTCCAAACTTAAAGATCTGATGTAGGTATATGAAATATTTATTCCTTTATGATTTATCGGTTATTTATTATTCATTGGGTAAGTGCAGGAAGTTGATGGACAAATATAGGGTCATCCGTGGACATCATATTGCAAATAACAACATAATATCAACTTGTAGGGATTATTAGCAATACATACACTCAAAATTAGACAAAATTATATTAATATGAATCGTAGCATCTGGAATCTAGTTTCTAAAATAATAATTTTTGTAAAAAATGGACAAGATTAGCTATATTAAACACTCAAAATTCAATGACTTGGTATTTTTTTTTAAAAACGCCGATAAGATTATAGTCCGTTTGCCCACAATTTGGATGACCAAAAATTGATATATATTTTTTTCCTTTGGTGAGAAGTTATATGCCACTATCTATCTTGGGATGGATTTTATTTTGTATTTTTTTGAGTAATATTTTATTTTTTATGATTTTTTCCGTGAAAGTGGTATGAAAACATAAAGAAAACAGAGCACTTTCCGTTTGCCCACCATAACTTCATCAAAAATTATTGAAATCAAATAATTTTTTTGAACATGTATATAATTTCACCACGGTTGGGATGGTATAAGTTTTATCACATTCTGACAAGTGAAACAAAATTTGTAGTCTTAAACGTAGACATAAACATTCACTGGAAAAAGTGTCTTAAAGACCTACTATTAGTAAAAAATTATAAAATGATATTTATCCTCTTCTATTCACTTTAAAATCAGTATTTCTACAAATCTAATAGTCTCCCCTACGCAATGGTACCATTTTTATGACATAGTTTTACTCTTCGGCATGGTTCAAGTCCGCGGAAGACTAAACTTGATGTTTTGCTGTTTTTAATGTAAAATTTAGGATTTGATGTCCACTTAATTGTCCCCCAACTTGGTGCACTTACCCCATTATCATTATAAACAGTACATAAAGTAATGTTAAGCTAGAAAACATGTAAAACTATAATACATATACATGAAAACTATTATGAGAATTTATAGTCATGTGTATGTGATTGCGAACCCAACTCAAGATTCCTATAATAACAATATCCTTGTATGGCGTGGGATGTACATGAAGGTTAGTATTACTTGAGTTCTATTCAAGGTTTGTTTGTAGATTAAAACTAGATCTCGATCCTTATATTATTAATGTGAATGGATGGTTATATACATCTAGATAGGATCGCTTATTGTGTTATATAATATTTTTCCCAAGTTGATTATTTGTGGAGATAGAGATGTCTTGTTGTAAAATACTTATGGTAAAAGGGGTGTAACTTGAGATATGTGTATATGAAATAGGAAGTGACCTATATTAGAAGGTTAGATAATCGAATAAAATGGATCACAAATGAAAAGGTCTATAGGATATGGTTAGAATTTTTCCTCCCTCTTAAAGGGTTGAGTATGAACAAACATGCCCTGGTTCATTGTAAAATTTTATTGGGAATGTCATTCTAATGATTATCTTAAGTAATTTGGCCAAAATAACTATCATTACTTATTTTTATTTTAGGAGATATTTACTCCCCACGGTGTTCATAAGTTTACCATTTTGGGTGAATATATTTACACATGGTACTCTCTCTCTCTCTCTCTCTCTCTCTCTATATATATATATATATATATATATATATATATCATATTTATCACATATTCCTTATTGTGAAGGGTAGGGAAACTCTTACCTTGTGAGATTTGTGCGAGGAAGCCCGAAAGGCTTGTGGTTGGAGGTAAAGCGTTATGATGATACTCTTTCTCCCATATGGAATAGTGGATGTTGTGATGGATCTATAACAAATAGTGACATGGTGTCATGATCATATATGTGTTATTGTTTTCTTAATATATGTATAGAAGATAATTGGGTGCAAACCTTTGCATACTTGAAATTATTGTAAATGAATACTACAAGGTATAACTCTTTAACTCTTGTTAAAGTAAAGACTTTTGTTTATTAAGGTAAGAGAAATGTAACCTTTGCATACCTAAATGAGAACTATGGAAATCCATTAAGTATAATGGATTAGTGTAATTAAATTACAATGTAATCTTGTAATATTGTATCACTTGAACATTAATGAATAAATGTAAACTTGATTTTTAGAGTGCTTTTGATTGGTTAACATAATGGATGAAGTTGATAAAAACCATGGTTGAATTTTTATTTGATTAATGGAATAAAGTGAATGGGACAAGATTATAAATGCAATCATAAGTGATGAACTAATATCATGATGTATAATAAACACCGATTAAGGAAACCATTATCGCTTTTGTATTCATGTATTTCTCTTGCATATAATATAAATGATTATTTGGTTTACATGCTTAAGGAATTAATTAACAATGCCTTAGTTAATGGGTGAATGATTAATATGTGAAAAATAGGTAATTGTACTCTTGAGTTTTTACAATTAATTCCATCTTTATATTAAGTAAGAATGCATGAAAAATGATAACTTTGATTTAAACATGCTTTATATTATTTTCTTCTTGCACGTGTATGTAAAATGTCATGCATAAGTAACAACAAATTGAGAGGCATCAATTTATATCCTTGGTGGCAAGGGTGATTGAGAGTTCCATGTACCAAAAACATTTGGTGTATTTTTTGAGTCACCCACTAGGGGATGGCTACAACTATAGCTCACAATGGGTAACAAACAAGTTGTAATAGTGTAAGTGGAAGTTCAACTAATAATCATATAGGAATTAAATAACATAATGCTTAGGACCATAAATTATAAATTATAGAACCAAGGGATAATATCAATGTTATGACCATGTAGGATAATTTTCAATTTGAATGATAGTCATGAAGCAAAATAAATTTAAATTTGGGTAAATATCATGTAGTAAATAGGATAAATAAGGCCCTAGATCTAAGGTCTTACTGACCAAATATTGAACAAAAGTGAATATATATAATGATTCAAATATAATTTTTAATAATTGTGTCAATTGGACGCCTAGGGCCATTGTTACGAATATATTCAAAGAAGAAATAAGTAGTATGTGATCAATAATGGGTTTAAAGTCTTGGAGGTGAAGATGTAATAACTATTGGGTCATGCATAGTGTAACTTCTTAGGGATTAGAATCTAGAGACAAGCATATAATAATTGATTGATGCAATTTTGTAAATATCGATACATGAGTAATTACAAATAATGATTTGTAATCATGAGGTAAATGTTGTATTCCTCTAGTGACTTAGGGAAAAAGTGGATCTTGATGTATGTGGTCATAAATTGATATAATATCAAATAAGATTAAGTAATAAGGTGTAATAGAAAATTTCTACATAAGCATCTAAAATAGGGATGATAAAGAATATTGAGATATCAAGGTCCCAACGACACTAATGGCATAAAAAATAGTTAATCAGAACTCAAGTTATTGTCATTTTTGTTTCTTGAGTAATAATATTAGGCATAAACCCTAATTTTACTACTAACAATAATTATAAATATAAATATGGATGAATTTATATTTTTATAAATTCATTTTTCATATAGTGATTTTGATATTTGAGCTCTAGTAATTCAAACCACCAATGATACGAGGTGAGTCAATTTTTGATTGATCTAGGTTTATGAGCATCTAGTCGGTAGTAGGACATCATGTCTAGTAATCATCAAATTTTCATGTATTTATAAAAAAATTTGTTTTGTTTTGGATATGATTTTTACACATAGCAAATGGTGAAATCAACTTGGATGAATTCATTACAAGCTAACTACTTCATCCGAGCATCAAATATTTTGACCTTAGGGTAGATATTTTTGTCCCCCGTGCACATCCATTATGATTAGTTTTGCTTTATTTTCAAGTTTTGATTATTATTTATTAATTTATGTGTGCTGTATACTCATATTTGGAGATATAAAACATTATTTTAGTATCATATTTGTAGGTAGATGTTCATTCACAAGATTTTAGATATGGCCATTATAGGAAAAACATGCTTACTTTGGGTTTTAAAATAACTGATTTGGTTATTATTAATACATCTAGTTTGGGGGTGGTGAGTCAATATGATGGATTCCACATGATGTACATTTTTATTGTTTTGTATGAGAAAAATGATACAAAAATTAGACATAGTTTCAACTAGTGAGGTCAATATCACATTGGAGGATGTGTAATTTATTCTAATGTTTCCCATTTTAGGTCTTTGTGTCACATTGAGTAGTGGTTTTGATTATTGCGTGACAAAAATATTTTATATGTGTGAAACAATATTATCGGTAGAGACAAGATGAGAATTTTCTTTATTTCTTAGAGATATTGTTCAATCAAGTGTCATGTGATTGTATAAATTTATGTGTACATTTCTTGGTTGATTTATAGTGGTAGATACGTGTGGTGCAGCCATTTCATATATAATGTAACCATTTATATAGGAGATAGAGGAGGGAACTAATTTAACTCAGAAAAATAAATAATTTGAATAAATGGGGTACAAGAAAGGATGGCTAAGAGTGAGGTTTCCTTTAACTATTAAATTTCTATATTAGGGTTTTATAGAAGATTTATTATTTAGATTATTAATTAAAAATAAACATTTAGATATAAACATACATGTAAAGTAATTTTAAGGTAGATCGATTAAAATATGTGATAAATAGAATAAAACATAAGAAGAAAAGTGTACATAGCTCTTTGAATAGTATAGAAGATGATATTGGTATGATAAATTGATAAAGTAGATGGAAATATCCTATAGATGCCTTATCATGATTTTGAAACTTTACTATATGATGGGATGAACCTTTTCCTTTTAGACCAAAAATTTTGTTGGTTCCATCCTACTAGATGTTAGGTTTGGAAACCTAATGACACTACAAATTTCTATACTCTTGTGAATAATTGTAATATTATTCATTGTAAAGTATTGGGTATCAAAATGTGTGAAACCCTCTATAATCAGTCAAATTAACCATAAGACTTAACATATGGTAAAACCCCTACCAAAAATTAGTTTTTGGTTAAAGTGAAATCATTAAACCACCTACATTATTACTAGTTTGAAGAGGCCTCAAAATGTATACAATTCTCCACCTATATATGTGACATACTACTTCAGAAAACAATTATATTTGACAACATAATCACTTGATAATTATTTTGGTGGCTTATCTTGTTTGTTCTTGACTTGGATTTAAGGGATTTTAATTTGGGAATATTGAATCTTGAAATTTTTGGGAATCAGAGACATATATGGTGGCTACACCTAATTTTTTTAGTGCTTTATGGAAATTTAGGAGATATCTATGTGCCTTTTGAGTGATTATTACAAGTTACTTAATTTGAAATTGTAAGGTGAGTAAATGAGTGCATTATACTTAATTATATAATGCTTCTTATATTATTTTTCATTAAGGATGATCCATAGTGAAATTAATGACCCAAAATAAGATATAAATTTTAAAAGTAATTGTTGGGTTTCCCTAGATGAAATTGTCCATATATAAATTTTAAAAGTAAGCTGTTGGGTTTTCCTAGATGAAATTGTTATTTTTGGACCAAACCATTGGATCTCTTGGTCAAGGAGAGAAGTGTGGTACTATAAAGTTTTGTCCATGATAATTAGGAGTAATAGAATACATGTGGTTGGTGTAAGCATTTTTGAGTGATTGAGTAGTGTAATGATAATAAAAGGTTATACAATATGACTAGGGATGGACTAGGATGTAGAAATTAGGCTCAAAATAGGTGTAAAAGTAATGATTTAGGGATTAATATAGTAATGAAATTATTAAATGAAAAGTTACAAAATTTAGGTGTCTACATTCACTAATGCAGGAGCATCAGTTGTAAAGAGGAATAAACCAAGGTTTTTGGGGTGATATAGATTCTAGGAGTCCTTTAAGTTGTATTTGGAAGATTTGAGTCCTCATAGACCTCTATAGTGATGTGATTTCAAAGTTTTAAGCTTTCCCTCAAAAATTTGTATTCAAAATTTGAACTCTTAAGGTAAGCATGAAAGGATTAAATGTAAAGAAGAAAGATTATTAATGTGTGTAAAGGTCATTTGAGACCTCAAAGGGGGTATTAAAAGTGTCTTAAACCTTAGGTCTTAAGTTGACATGACTATGGTTATAGGAAACATTAGTGGGTTGTTAGGAACTAACTCCTTGTGTTTAAAGGAGAATAATTCGAACTGAATGAGGGGAATGGGGAATTAGGAATAGGAACAAAGAACTATTCTTTGGGTTTTGAAGCCATGAGGGCTCTTAAATCTTGTACTATTTTGAATGATCTAAATAATCTTCTTTATATTTAATCAAATGTGTATGACTTTGTGATTTTGGTATTTTGGTTTGAGTATTCATGAAATGGCTAATGAACCTTCATTATGAATGTTGTAAAATGCTTTTGTAGATGTAAATGAATGTACAAACCTATAAAGGGTATAAAAGGAATTCGAATGATTAGTGACAAGAAACTTGTGGTTGATAAGAGAACTTCATGACAATGGTTCAAGTAAGGTAAAGAAAGACTATTTACGAATTTAATATTCATTGAATTGCAAGTTTTTATAGTATCAAGAAGTCCTAAAAAATTATAAGAGATTCAAGGCCTGTATATCATGAGTATGGTTGAGTAAAGGCTAGTTTCTAATGTAAAGGAAGAGAAAAGGGTTTAACTTAGACTGTGCTTTGACATCCGTGAGAGTGATAATGAATATGATTATGCTAAAAAAACTATGTGATAGTGCCTCAAAAGGAAAGGTGTTTAGAATAAATCTTTACTAAGTGGAAATCTTATTAGTTCTCAATATGATTTTTTTGAAATTGGTGTGTCTCGTGATTGTGTCAAGGCACTTTGGTGGAATGTGAGTGTAAATCACATGAAGAGGTGAGTATAAGTGGTTATATAATTAATGTGACTGTATATGCATGGTCTAAGAGATTATTTCCTTGAAATATTCTATTCTTTCCGATAAAGTGTGTTGGAGCTAAGAAAGGTCGAGTGTGTTTAGAGATTGAGAAGTCTTTGCATTATTGGTTACTATGGTGTCTATACGTGATGTATATACCTCCATGAAGGATAAATGGTAGTGACATTCTAAGAAAACCTAATAGCTTGCTTCTATAAGAGCCATTCTTGTCAAGGAAGATTGTAAGGGTTTATACCCTGTCCCATACTTGAATGCTAATCATCGAGCCTCTTGGAAGTTAAATGAGCCTTGATAAAACTTATTACTAAAAAACCAATATTGGAGAAGGATGCATAAAAATCCTTCAGGGTAGATTTAAATTCTCTAGCAAAATTTTTGTGAAAGTTATAATAAATAGAATGACCTTGGATGGTACTTGTGACTTGCAGGTAGAGTAGTGCTAGGGATTGGAATTAGAAGCATCAGATCAAGGAGTTTTGGTCCAAAACTTATAAGAATCATTAACAAGGGTGTATTTTAATTGTTCTAAAAAGAATTAGAAATTTTCATTGGTTGAATCAAAGGATATTCTTACCGGTTTGAGATTGAGACCTGTAAACCTATTCAAGAACTTATTTTTGGATACTATTAATAAAGGAAGATATCCTTTTATTATGATCTAGGGATTGAAATTTTATAGGAGGATATATGAAATAAAGGGTATCTAGAAACCATAAGTTCATGCCTTGTAACCCTAGATAAAAAACATTATGCATGACAATTTTCTCACAAAGACCTAATGAGGGTTTTAAGTCAAGATTGCAAAAGTGAAATATATGGAGATGTACAAATAACTAAGCCTTGAAACTTTGGGCACATCATGAACATGGTAAAGGGTCAAGGAACTAATTGAAATAATTTTTTAGGTTATCATAGGGGTCTACATGCATGAGTATTCCAAATTAACATGTATTAAGGGAATATCATAACATGTTTGAATACATAAGTGCAAAGGTGTGGTATTGATATTTTGAAATCAAAGTGATTGTTGATTTAACACTTACTAGAGTATGTGAATAGGATGAATGAGGGAGGAGGAATTGAATAAGCCTAAGATAAAATGTGGCATGTTTTAGAAAGAAGGTGCTAATGAGGGATAATATGGTGTTAATAGGGAGAAATTAGTTTCTTTGAATAGGAATATTTTTTATGATTGTTTAACTCTTGTTGGTAGTGGTAAAATAGGGCATACAAGTGGAAGAGGTCAGTGGATACTAGGGATCCCAATTGCTTGTTTTGAAACAAGAATGCAAGGAAAGCTAGTGAAGTTGTCAATATGAAAGGTTAATGAAAGAGGAAATTTTAATGAAAAATATCATTTTGTTGTGGAAATGACATTACATGAAGTAGGTAAGCAGGGTAAATAACTTTTAGAACCAATCAAGGTGATTTTTGATCAAGTTCTTGTATTTATAATTTATTTTAAGCATTAAAATGATCCTCAAATTACGAGGTTAGGGTAAAGTAGTTCATTAAACACTCTTAAACATGTTGAATGAATAAAATTGTGTGGAGTGATTGCATCAATCACCCCTCCCTTTAAGCTAAGAAATTAATATTTCTTTCTTCATGGAAAAAGATAAACAAGTGTGTAAACATAGTTTTCCTTTTCTCAAGGTACTTGTTTTATTGAATGGTTATAAGATCCTCAAAGTGAAGTATATAAAATATAGTGTAGTAAATGTCCATAAAATAATTTAACTTTATATAAAAAATTGACATTGAACTTGAAACTTGAAATTGAAAATTGAAGTGAACAAAGCATGGAAGGAGTAAACCTATTTTCTTTATGAGTGAGAGATATTCCCATTTAAATAATTTGGAGAGGAGATTTAAGTTATGCCGGTAGAGGATTGGGGTTGCTTAGTCCCTAGTTTTTAGGAGTAGTGTGAATCACAAAGGGAATTGGGTGCCACAATGCACTAAACAAAAGTGAGAGTAATGGTGTCTAAAGGCGTCATATAGTATTTTATTTTACCACTCAAATGCTATGTGCATTGACACATAATCTACTATAAATGAATGCTCACCCGAAGCATGTGTAACTACCAGTCCCTCATTTATATATGCTTTTCAAGATGTTAGAATAGATATCCCTCATGGTATTCAATCAATAATCTAATCAACATACTAAACCATTGCATGAACTTACTCGAAACACATGTAATAAAGAAACATATCATATAACCATAACTAAGATCAATTATATAAACACATATCCATACTCAGTTACATAAATAATCATAATCCAATGAAAATTATCCATTTCTCATCAAAACCCATTACATAACTAGAATCGATAGTACTACCCCAGTCATGTGCATAATATAACACTAACCTTGACCATGATTATAATTCCAAAGTGATCCCATAACCATTTCTAAGCCAAGTATTTATAGGGGTGGGGACTTTCCCTTCACCTCCCATGCACCTCCTAATAATAGGCATGATAAAAATAGCCATGCGTACTTACATGCATGCTTTACAAAACATTTTCTAATAATAGATTATCTAATAATATCCTACTTTAATCCTATTAATAGCTAAACTTATGCATGTGATTTAATCTTTAGTTTACATGTGCTTTCTCTAAAAATAGCCAATACTTTCTTGCTAAGGTAACCTTTGCATGATGAATACTCCAAGTCTATTTTTATCCTCTTCTGGAAAATTGTTAAGTCCTTAATCGACTATATGCACGATCCCGCACACCACCTTTCACAACCTCTCGCACACATCCTCCCACATGCTAGATCTATTTCCATGGGCATACACATTTATGCATGTTTTTATACTCAATCATTTTCTCATCCCAACATTATGACACAATAGATATGTTGTTCATCCTCGGCAACACTAGAGATTATCACATGAAAATAATAGTAGGAAACCCACCATGAATCAAATAATGAGGAATAAAGAATATAGATTTTCCAAAGAATGAAAGAATCAGTCCTCCTTAGGAGGAAGTAGGATTAGAAATTCCTTAACCAATATTTTATCCAAATATCTCCACCCTTCTAAATCCTTTATCACCTTGACAGGATGGCATAAAATATGTCGGGAACCTTTACAAGGATTAATTCATCAATCCTTCCCTTTAGCTATTCAATGAGGCCCTCCAGTTGCTTGGCTACATCATCAAATACATCCCTCCTGTGTGTAACATGAGGGAAAAGTTTCTTTAGTCTATCCTTATATGCGCTCTTCAAGATCATTAGAATATCTCTCTTATCTTCTACCATGACAAGAAAATTTTCCCTTTCTGCTTTGTTATTTCTCATGTTGGCATGAATTTCCTTCAATTTTTCCTCATCTCAAGTGGTCAACATGCTTACTACCTGGTCAAAATCTTGGCACCTTTGGTAAAAATAACCTTGCCTTAACCGCAAATTTCTTAGCGTCTACTGCTATTACATCTTATTGCTTTAGGTGTTCATCGAATTTCTCTCTATCACTCTTCTTTTATCACACTAATAATTCTTCCACAAACTCTATGGAGAGAACCTTCTTCTTGTTCGTGATCATGTACTCCGAGTCCTTTAAACAATGTAATGTTGATTCATACAAAAGTTGGAATTATTCAACTAGGTTTGGGTGTGTGATTGTAATTGCATCGTGATGCACTCTACATTTTTATACGCCATGCACATCCATCCTTTCTCTTCTTGTCTTTGCTTGTTTTAGTTACATGATGATATTATATTTCTCCTTGATCTCCTTATCCCTATCTATTATTTCATTATCTTTCTCTTCTATCTCCTTGCGTAGATTCCTTATGTGGCAATCCTTATAAAAATTTCTTACCCTTACATCTACCGATAGTTTTTAAAAAACATTACATGTTTTTTTATTTGTTAGCATCTATGCATCAATTATCGATAAGCCTACATGTTTTTTTATTTGTTAGCATCTATGCATCAATTATCGAGATAAGCCTCCTAGGTGTATACTTAAGTCGGGTCTCAATTATTGATTGCGTGCTAACCTTGAACTCCGAATCTTCTATGTACGTTTGAAATTCCTAGGAGAGCATCTTCCTAGTGTGTGGAAAGGATTCCTCCTTCCTAAAGAATGAAAAATAGAAGAGATATTAGATGGCCACCGTACACCTTTGGTATCTTGCGTGTAACACTTTACTAGGATCATTATCATATTGCATCATAGGGCCCTGGGGTGTATGTCTTGGCTTCCTATTTTTCCCATGGGTACCTTTTGGAAAGAAAAACAAAAGGGTGTTCTCTGCGCCACCCGATTCTTCTTCACCTATATTATTTTCTTCTTCTCCTCACACTCTATTTCATGCTCAAAAATGCACTCTATTATGTGCTCTACCTCTTGCTCAACATTGTTCGCAATTTCCTTCTCAACTACGTGCTCCTTGGTAGGATCTTGTCTCCTCTAAATCTTAGTGGTAGGTACCTTAATCCCTTATACCTCTAGATCCATGATCAGGATATCCTCATGATGTGCATTGCACTCCTTGATATCCGATCCCCCAATCTCATGAATCAGTGTAATCGATATGTGACTTCCTCTTCTTCATTTCTTCCACCTCCTCTTCACATCCCTCATTATCCTCTGTGTCTTCACTGGATAATACATTTTTCTTCTTCTTGACTAGATAATTATTCTCCATTAATGGCTTCTTTTTCTTGCACTTTTTTTCAACTCCTTACGTAATGGTGTAATCTTTGTAGTTGTACTCTAAACAATAGGTGTATCATCACTTCCTTCTTCCTCCTTACTAACTGGGGGGAGTATCCTTCCACATTATTTTCTATACCATATTATTCTTCCCTATAGGATCTTATGTGATTGTCAAGTCATCATCCACATACTTCCCATCAACTCTTATTGGCTTTAGATAGATATAAATATTTTCTTTTGCCATATTCGTAATTGCTAAAGTAATAAAATAAGACATATTGATATTATTTGATATCAATTTCTCTTCATATGCACTCTTATTGGGATAAATGAGTGTTTTACGCAATGTGTGGTAATAATAATCCACTTTATTTGTGTCAAACCTTAGTTTACGTGCCTCAAAAAAACCTATTCACCACAGTCTAAAAATAATGTGCTTTGCGAAAGTAAATGGAATTTTGCACCAAGGACTCTTGGTCCCATCCTTTAAATTAAAATGGACAATGTAGAAGTGTTGATAAAAATAAATTCAACCTTTCCTGCAACTACACATGTAGTTCACTTGGAATGCATATTTATTCCCTGAACACCTCACATATCTTCTTATACCATTTATATAATTTTTCCTTATATGCGAAGTGATGGTTTCACAAGTGTAGTCAACAAATATTTTCATAGGGATGTGTCTTCCTTGGGAACTCCTATATATTATCAATCGGCCCATTCAAAACCCCAAGTCCAGAGAACACAATCGGTAGGAGGACATTCTTGAAGGTAAAATTTTCCCCATGCGTGCCTATTTAATGATTTCCTCTATTATAAATCTAGTAAGGTTATAAAATGTGCCTTCATAAAATTTCTTCATGATATAGAGCCATCGCTTATTTACTCATCCCCACCTTTCCTTCCCATTCTACTTGGTGAGCAACCACGTGGCCATTCGATAACCTGGATCATCAACATTGACAACATCCATTGTGTGCCCTCATCGTTGATAGGTCAATGCCTCGACAATATTATTCACTTCGTCATCCTATTCCAAGTCTATTTGAAGTTCTGTCTCGGTGCTTTGAAGGTCAATAAATTTGATAATTAATGAATGGTTAGGAAAATCCTCCTCCCAACAAAATAGAATAAGTATTCATGGACACGTGATATGAGCCACTGATATAGCCACTCAGGACAAGTTTAAAATTAAGAAGCATCCACTAAAAAATTATTTTAGAATTTACTACAAATCTCAAAAATTGACTTTTGAATTGTTGGTGAATTTCTGAAAAAATGTTTCAAGGAAAGGTAATTTTGCATAGAGAAATTTTCTCGAGGTTTCACATAGTTGGACGGGTAGGTTGGTTAGGTAAGTTGGTGCCGGTAGGTTGGTCGGTACTTGGATGGGTAGGTTGGTCGGGTAAGTTGGTCGGGTAGGTTGGTCGGGTAGGTTGGTTGGGTTGGCTGGTCGGGTAGGTTAGTCGGGAAGGTTAGTCGGGAAAGTTGGATGGGGCAAGTAATGGTTGGTCGGAAAAGTTAGATGGGAGGGTGTGGATGGGCAAGTTTAACGGGTGGTTGGGTGAGTATATTGGTTGGGTGGTCTAACCCCTTAGCCATCCAACCACTTAGCCATCCAACCCCTAACCATCAACCCTTTAACCATCCAAATCTTTTTCTAACCCCTTAGTTGTCTAACCCCTCACCCGCCCAACCACTTACCCATCCAACCCCGTAATCATCCAACTCGCCATCCAATCCCTTAGTTGTCCAACCCATTATTTGTCCAACCTAACAACCATCACACCCTCGAGCCTTCCAATCAAAGAGCCATCCAACCACAGAGCCGTCTAACCAAAGAACCATCCAACCACTAGTCGTCTAACCCAAGAGCCATTGGGTGGGTTGGCCATGTGTGTTGGATGCTTGGGTTTGACAGGCTCTATCATTAGGTTGGTCGGTTTGATTGGTCGAATGGGTTGGTCATACATCCAATGTGGGTTGGGCGGCCATCATATCTAACCAATATTTTATCACCACATGTCCCTTAAACCATTCAAGACCCTATATATACCCCTACAGGGTTCATTTCTTCACTTTTCCACAAACATTTCCAGACTCTCGAGCTCTCCATTCTTCGAAGTTCTCCCAAATTTCAACAATGAAAAGCACCACGTCTACTCTTACACCCAAATTCCAATATAAAAACCTCACGTGCCCACATATTGTAGCTCTAATGAAACTAAAAGATGCACAAAAGGAATGAGCGGAAAAATCCCAATTTATCGGCTTGTCAACATGCCCCAATTTGATACTGATAATTCCATCCTTGATTACCTTCTCACCTCTTACAACTAGAATGAGGGAAAATTTTCCATTCTCCTCGTGCATCCGAGTCATCGTCAAATTTCTTTCACAATTGGGCCCGCAAAGATACATCGGTTAACTGGGTTACTATTCAAAAAGTAGCCACCCATTACTACAAAGGTTGTCCTTATATATGAAGATAAATTTTTTTTGGAGTCTCATTACAATGTGCAGGTTGATGGTAAGTTTATCATTTTCAAATGATTTTTTTCTTAACATTACTTACCACCCAAGCATCTAACATTTCTTTTCTATTATTGCAGCTCCTCTTAATTGTTCAACAAGAGGCCTTCTTCTACATGGTATTACAAACCAATTCTTTCTTGCATTTGCATCACTTTTTCAAGCCAAGATTGTATTACAAGGAAGATCTACAGACATTTTGTATTGGGTAGTTCAATATATATTGTGGACACTAGCAGGTCAAAAATTTGATTGGTGCACAAAATTTTCCAACCGAATAAAAAAGACGTCTCCCATGCCCGCAATGTATCTGATAAATCCAAGATTGTATTCTCTTGTTGTAATTATATTCTTAATTTATATCAAGAATTTTTCTTTAAATTTCAGCAAGAAAAAATTCCAAATGCAATTAATGATAAAATGATTGGTCTCACTCTCAAAGAACAACAAGTAATAATTAATTTTATAGTTTTTTTTTGTTATAATGATTTCTTATTCAATATTTTTCAATAAAATAATAATTGTAAGATTTTATTTTGTAGAGAATACTTATAGCTATAACATCTCATAAGGAGGTAATTTCTCAAAGTAAATCCCCTCAGAGGTCTCTACAAATTGAGATTGATTCAATAGAACCAACATCAATACAATTTCCTCCTCAAAAATGACCTAGGGTTTTTATATAATTAACTAATTCAAACAACAAGTATAGATTATGTAAGTAGTACTATTTTTTAATATTTCTACTCTTCTTTTCTACATTTATTGTATTTAGAAACTACTGAAACTAGTGATGAAGATCAAACTCATTCCGACGATCAAGATCGAAATGTCACGTTTGCGTCTCTAAACATGCAAGGTAAATTGTAATATATAATATTTATCATGTTTTGTTTAGTTATAATTTTTAGCATTTACAAGGCCTAACCATATAATGATAATTTTCTAACAATTTGTTGTTTGCTTCTTGCAAGTAATATGGCTTCTGAGCACATTCCACTTAAAAGGAGGCCACCAATACCACCAACATGTATAATTCAAACAAAAATAAGATCTTCAAGAAAGAATATAAGGTTTCTGCAGACTCGGCTGGAATAGTTCATCCTACAACCGGATAACTTCCTTTACTCTCACTAGGTGGTGTTTTAAGTGTAACGACCACACAACTTTTCAACAACATCGACCTCCTTGAGGAGTATTTGGGCTTCGATAGTGGTGATGTAGACAAGGGTAACTATTTTGACACCCATGATATGATTCAATCTACTCCACCTCCACCACAACCACAAAAAATGTGCATGAAGTACAGGAAAGTGACTCTCCTCCTCCTCCAAGAAAATCTCCACAAATAGATGATGAAAAGACACATTTTATATTATAAAATATAATATCAGATATTATGGGGGCAAAAATTTAAGAAGTTATAATGTTTGATGTGGATTTTGTGTGGTCTTAGAAGAGGAGAGATAAAAATTTGATAAAAGAAATAAATACATGATACCATAATCACGCTCAAAGGCATTCATTGTTCACTACCGTAGAGAGCCAACCGATAAGGCATGATGTTTTGCTAAACAAAGCTCAGTCAGGGAAAATTTCATATACTAATGATTACAATGATGATATTATAGACATAATGTTAAACAGGTTGGAGAATCTGAATGTTGAAGCATAAGCTTACTATAACAAATGGGCTAAAGATAAGACAAATGTTTTAATAGCAAATGTAGAAAAAGAAAAAGTTGTGGTGAGTCATCTTTTACATGCAAAATCCTAATATTATAAGCACTATAATATATTTTTTCAACTTATCTAATAGAATAAAAATGTATATTTTTGTTTTGCAGGAACAATATGAAAATTTAAAGAAAGAAGAAACTATATTTGAAGTACATTTGAAGAATGTCCGCAAAAGCCTGAATTCATTTGTGCAGTTGAAGGAAAAACTCATAGTATTAAATAAAAAACATAATACATTGAGAAGGATAATCAAGGAGAATAAGATGGATCGATAAGTCTTACTGAAGGAAAAGAAAAACATAGATGCAACACATTTGTCGGTAGGAGATGTGTAAGGAGGAAGAGCAGAATATTATTGAAAATATCAAACTATAGCACAATATTTGCGAGGCATAAGAAGTTATAGTAGATAGCTCTATACAGATAGAGTAGATTCCTCCACCTCTTACACAAGAAAAAGATCAAGCTTCCCATGCAACATAAAAAATTCAATATGTTAGTTAATTTCACCATGTGATAGGTGTGTTGTCATAATTCAGGCTGGTGTAGGAATTAAAAGATAGTGGTCAACCCTTTTTTTATTTTTATTCTGTGTGGACATAAGGACAAATATGATTTAGAATCATAGGTAGAAAAGAGGATGCCCTCGTAATGTGTCCTTGTATGACATAATTTTTGGAAGCTTTGAAATGCTATTACTAACCCCCTTTTTGGAATTGTATTGGTTGACAATGGTTTATGAATTGATACTTTTCTTCATAAAGTAATCCGCCATATGAGAGAACGATTTCAAGAGTAATTTGGAATTGTAACTATATTTATTGTTAGTGGATTTATACATAATAAAAATGATGTTTCTATTTCTTTATTTATGTAAATGGTGCTTAAATTTTCATGATTTTGTTTGTTTAAAATATTTACGTTTCGATTTCATATAGATGTAAAAATTCAATTAACATATATAAAAGACAAATATGTCCTTATTTCAGTCTGAAAACCAAATATAAAAAACAAATGGGATACAAGAAAATGATAGTGACAATGTTCCAATGGCAATGGATCAAATAAAGACAAATATAATATTGCATTTATTGAAATTTTTAATCTCTGGATGAAATACATCAAATTATTGTAAATAGTCTCAATAATATATAGAAGAAATGAAATCTATGTGAATTCAAATAGTCTTGGAACAACGATTACATTCGTGTCTTGGAAATCAACTGTAGCATGATCTGTGGATGTGTCTCGATCCCTCGGGTCAGGTAGACCATTACTAACTCCTCTTCTTTCTACTAGTGAATTCCATAATGCGAGTGCTATATCATAAGGAAAAGAATCCATTCAGTAACATGATACATAAAACCTTAGACAACTTTCTAGATTCCTATCCAATCTGTTTCTAAATTTTGACTTTAAAAGGACAAGCACCTTTGAAAAATCTCTCATCTTCCATAGAACCTAGAATCATTATTTTACGAGTTCATACAACTTAATATATCCACTCAAATCTTCATGTAGGATACAAATGGAACAAATATTCTTCCAAATCCTTTTGATGGTACCATATTCTTGTGGGTTTTGTAGAAGATGAACTTGTTGTATCATAGTATTAGCATAATCCATTGAATGAGAACTAATTATTTTTATTTATTAAATACCTTCTATAGAAACTATGTTTATCTCTGAGTCTTAGAGAAATGGTTAGTTAGATTGCTCATGGTTTTGAAAAATAAAGGACTGATAGATGTATAAGGTTTTTCACTAGAAAAATTCCAAAAATGTGGATTTAAAACACCCATTGCTTCAAGTGATTAATCATTTTTGAATATTTTTTGGGATCTCTTTAGATAAAGATTCATAGATCTTTCTCAATTTATTCCTAGTTTCCAATAATATTGCATCATATAAATTTTGTGTCACTCTTACTTCTTCCATTTATGAGACAACCATATCAACTCTTTTTTGGAATGTGAAGTGGAATATCTTTCCCATGTGTTGTTATACATAGATGATCATGTATATTGTATTTTAAGAAGCACCTAGGATTTTTCAAGTCTATCAATGCATTCCAATTTTCAAAAGCAACACCCTAAAAACTCCATTTGAAATATATAAACTTTCAATACTCCAACACACACATCTTCTGAGTCTTATGAAGTTTTTATGTAGAAAGAATGATCTTGTGCATGCTTTGTTAAAATATTAAGCTCCCTCAACATGGGAAAAATACCATAGAGTGTGAGTAAAGTTTCTATGTTTGTTAGATGACACAATATATATTTAGCTTTATCTACATCCCTATGGTATTTATACATCCTGTCAATGAAGGATATTCATCAAATATTCTATAGGTAGGTTCATACATAGATATCCATATGGTACTTACATCTTTCAAAAAAAAATTACCCTCTATAAGTCCAATTGCAAATTTCTGAAATTCTAAAAATATCTTTGGATTGCTAGAATAATAAGCATGTAAATCACGTATCAATTCCTCCACTTTAGCTACATTTTCAAATATGCTCACAATTTTGTAGGAAAAATTCATTATGTGAGATATGCAATGGATAACAATCATATAAGGAGAAATAATTCTTTGAAGTCGAATGCAAAGACTATTTCGGATCCTGCATTACAATTGCACCATCAATTCCGACACAAACTAATTTTTTTGTAATGGAAAAGTCATCCATTCCGGCGATATCCTTCAGATTTGAGACCACTAATTTATAAATATTTTCAGAATTACAATTCTTAGTCATTTTATGAATTGTTAAGAGGTGAGGAGTTATTATTTCATTAGAAAATGTGTAAACATGAATACAAATCCATGAAGTATTATCCACTACAGTAACCTCATCTATTGAAAGGGAAATATACTTTTCCTTTTGAACACACTATTTTAGATCCTCCTTTTCTACCAGAGATAGACATTTTGCAATTTCCTAGCCACTGGTATTTGACCAATGAGATTGAGGAACGTTCTGTAGACCAATAACCTGATATAAAATTTTATTTTCTCTGAAATTTGACATGGGTCTTCCCCTTTTCAATATATGGAATATGATAGCAAACTGAATACTTTTTGCATGCATTTCTACCTCCATAGCTTTGCTCAATCTTGCTACTATGGTGCCACCTTTTTCATTTAGATTTTTCATACATTTTTGTTCCTTTTCATATTCTTCTGCATATTTTACATGTAGACACTCTTTTGCATCTTTCCATTTATGTGTTCTGACTATGCTGCCATCCTTTTGCTTTTGGGAAATGTATATTTTCCCACAGTGATTTTCAATTGTGTCCAGTTTGAGCTGCATCATGTGATCCTTCCCCTGTTTCCAACCACATATTTTACATCGACATTGTGTTAGAACATCATTACCATTTTTAGTGTACATAGGTTCAATAAATGGATATTTTACTGGCCCATTTGAACTAGAAATTCCTTCCAATTTTCCAATTTTTCCTCTTTCTTTTGACATATTTTATTTTTTTCTTGGGGTTCAACTTCTACATCTGGGCTCTTAGCAGAATATCTTGATTCTCATGTCTCCTTTTTCTAGAAATAGACCTTGGAGTAGAAGCTTCCTCTGTTGGTGTATCATGAGAATTCGATGAATTTTCTTGTACTTCTATGTCATCAAGGGATGGAATGTTTTCCTCAACATATAATGGATCATTGATATCTTGAAATTGATTATTTTGTGAAGGAATTTTGAAACGTTTGCATATAATTTTATAAAATTGTTACATATATAGTATTAATTTTATATATAGTTAAAATTTTTACATAGAGTACAAAGAGTTTGAAGAATAATATAAAAACATAATTATCAAATTATGTAGGAATAAATAACATGTAAATAGAACATACCAATATTTTAAGCTGATGCAGAAACCCCTTCATTTTTGTGATTTTCCAAAATAGCCAAGAAAAGTCTTTGCACCCTTTTTTGAACTAACTAAATTTGTAACCTTCTTACCCTGATTTCCAGAATCCATGACTACTTAGGGATGAATCTTATGTTCGAAGGCTCTAAGATTGGATGGCTTAGGGTTAGATGGATCTAGGTTGGAAGGTTTTGAGGTTTAGATGGCTCTGGGTTAGATGGATAGTGGTTGGATAGTTATTTCATTAGATAGCTTTGTGGTTGGACAATAAAGGGATAGAAGGATAAGGGGTTGGATGATAGAGTTGGATGGTTAAAGGGTTGGATGGCTAAGGGGTTAGATGGATAAGTGGTTGGATGGCTGAGGGGTTGGATGACTAAGGGGTTGGATGACTAAGGGATTGGATGACTAAGGGGTTCAGACGGTAGAGTTGGATGGTTAAAGGGTGGGATGGAGGGGTTAGACCACTAATAGGTGGGACGGCTAAGGGTTTAATGACTAAGGGTTAGACAGGTCTTAGAGTCTAAGGTTGGACAGACTTGGGGTTAGACGACTTGTAGTTGTGGTTTGACAACATATGTTATATGGTGCTAGTTGTTTATGTTTACTTCGGTGAATATGTGCATGAAATGATTCGAAATGGTGGTGAATTACATTCATAAGCTCTTATATATGTGTAAAATCTAGGAAAAATGAATAGTACAAGGGACATGTTGGTCAAATTTTTAGTGAATAAGTTGGTTGCGAATCACAGAAAATTTACCAATTCGAATTTCCATAAACCTCGATTTTCACAAGTTTACAAAAATCTACCACAAAAAGTTTCCCTGCCTCAAGATTTCCAAATTAGGGGAGTTCATATAATTTAAGAACTCCAACATGTTGTAGAATGTAATGCCCCTTGTCATAATAGATTGGATTATGGTTTGTAGTCCTTTCCCCTATCCTCTAGATAAGCTCAAACTCTATATTACATGTGTTCACATCAGTGTAATGATTATAATCAAGTAATTTTAATCTTGCGCACATTCGAAACACAATATTTTCCCATTAGCAATCTATCCCGGTACTACATTTCTGAGTACCATTCTTCTTGTAGATCTTCAACTGGGGCGGGATTCTCCTTGCCCTTGCCTTTTCCTTTCCCCTTGGGTGATGTGGTTGCTTTGGTTTCCTAGGTTCCATTACATGCTCTAATACCAACCTTTACACTTGTTATCCTTTTGTACCTCAAATTTCCTTCCTTGTAAGATACTTTTCTTTATCAAGAGCCTTACTGCAATTTCATGCCCTAATTTTCCAATTCTAAACCCAAAGAACTTTGCAAACCCTAAATTTCTGAAATTATTCTAACCTTCACTTAAAAGACAATTTCCACACCTTTCTTAAGACTCCAAATTCCCTCTAAAGAATCTCTACTTCTAGGCTACATGTTTTCACGATCTGGGTCACTCGATTTTTTGTGATTTGCACTCAAATTCACTTGATTTCACACGAATTCGCTCTTGAAAACACACAAGTTCTTCATAAGGTAAGGTAAAAATAAATTTATGCTCATGTAATTTTATAGAATTTAAATTTTTTACCACATTAAATTATTGCCACAAACCTCCATACAAAAACTTTAAATCTACCTTTTTCTATTTTTCCACCCTTTTTCTAGTGTTTTTGTCCGCATGAGCTACATCCATAACCTCGTAGCACACTCACTACTTTCCAGCCACAAAAATCCTTGAGTGCACTTCCCGCATCATGGTATATAATCCTATGTGCCATATACCAAGTAGTTCACTCGCCACTACCTACCTTGTGTTACTATGTGTGATCCTTTTCCATACATGGTTTTCATATTGAGAAATTTTCTTATCATCACCATCCTTCTCACTTCTTGTGGCACCTTTTTCCACTTTTCCTATGTGCACACCCTAAAAATGGAAGACCATCCTTTTACCTACGTGCACACATTGACATACACTATAACTTTCCTTCAAGCATAATCAAGGTCTCTTTATTTTTCATATTAAAGTGGCTTACCCCACACGAAAACAATGCATAGTCTGATGTGCATGAAATCAAGTATAGTAGTTTGCTTCTTACGTGCAAGTGCACTTATTACAAAAAAACAAGGAAATAAAAAAAAATAAAAGCAACAAAAACAACTATAAAGAAAAATAAAAAGAGAAACCTAATCTAAGTGGTATAACTACCTTATTACAAACACTAAGAAGCCCTTTTAATAGTAGGGATTTAACCTACTCCTATTAAAGTAACCTGGAAACATGATGCCATCTAGCATCTGCAATTGACATGGGCATGATTCAATTATCTTAGTTACTACAAAAAGTCCCAACTAATGCACCTTCAATTTTCTTGGGTGGCATGTAAACTTGGAGTCATAGAGAAGGACCATCTTGCCAAATACATGTCTTGTTCTTAATATTCTTGTCATGCTAGGAATTTTTTTGAACCTTCTAAGTCTTCTAGCTCTAACATGTAATTTCACTCCACTCATCTAATCACATTATTTTTTCAATGAACTCCTTGACAACCTACTCATTAACCAATCCTCCTATGCACACAATACTTAGGGATGGTAACAAGAATTCAACTGGTAGTACTTATTTCATGCCAAACACCAATTCAAAAGGTGTGGCCTTGTTCAACCTTTTTATAAGTGGTCATATAATCCAAAAGTACAAAAATACTTTATCATCCCAATTTTTTTGCCAACATCACAGATTTTTGTCAATGTTTATCCTAATATCTTGTTGAAATCCTCTGTAGTGCCATTAGTTTGAGGGTGATAAGGAGTTGTCTTAAGATGTGCCACCATAAACTCTACTAATAGGATTTTTATTGTCTCATTCAATAAACGAGTCCCTCTATCACTTATCAATCTTAATGGGCAGCCATACCTGCTAATAATGTTCTCCCATATGAATCTTGTTGATGTGGTTGTTGTTAAATACTTTGTAGGGGATACCTCTACCAATCTTGTCATATGGTATGTGTGAGTGATAATTTAGCATTCGCCGTCCTACGCGAGGGTGGTATAATAGGGAATACAAAGTCAATAGACCAATTTTCAAAAGGCTTCGTGCTTGTTATGGGTTGCAAAAACATCTCATCTCTATGTTTAGGCTTCCTAAGTTGCTAACAATTATCACATGTCTTCACATATTCCTTGGTATCCTTGTACAATGTCTCCCACCAAAGTCCTACCATAATAATCTTACATGTTGTAGCATCCCGCATAATGTCCTCCTGCTATCCCACCATGAGCCTCTTCTATAATGGCTTCACACTCATGATTTAGAACACAATGACACAAGAATTCTTGACAAACCAATATGTACAAATATCCCTAATTATATTATAAGGCACGTGCATATAACAAGCTATTTTTTAACAAATGTCTTCATTCCTTTAGGAACCAAACTAGTGCATAGAAAAAAAATATATATCCTCCAAATTTGAGGGTGCGTGGTTCAACCTAAAAATATATGCATCTGTCATAGTGTCTTCAATGCTTTGTTCCTCCTGCTAGAATTAATCACTGTGATAAATGGTCGAGGTCTTGAATTGATTTTCCTGGGCTTGAGAACAAATGTGAAGTCCAAATCCTGAAACAAAATTATCCACATGTAGATGTTCCATTGCAAAATAGGCTTGTTGACTAAGTACTTCAGTTTCATATGATCTATATAGAAGATAAATGGGGTAGACAACAAGTATTGTCTAAATTTTTGAAGCACGTAAATCATAGACAATGCTTCACACTCAGTAGTGGTGTAATTATTCTCCACGGGTGTCAACTTCCTTCTTGAAAATAAAATGGGATGATCTACAATTCCCTCTCCTAGTTATGCCAACACTATACCAATTTTCATGCCAGAGGCATCAATATGAACATGAAAAGGTTTTCCCATGAAGGAAAGCACAAAATTGGGGTAGTGGTAAGCCTCTCCTTCAATGTTTCAAACTCTTGTTGCTACACTTCACCCCAATAAAATTTCCCCTTAGCTTTAAGTAACTGTTCAAGGGGCACGAAAATATTTGCATAGCCTTTGATGAACTTCCTGTAGAACCTAGTATGTCCTAGAAATCTAGGCTCTTCACTCCGATTGGTAGGTTCTTCTAAATCCAAGATCATCACTATCTTAACTGGGTCTAAAAAAAATCCTTCTTTACAAATAATGTGCCCTAGTAAAGTTCCAAAAGGTGTATAAAAGATACACTTTTTAATGTTAAGAGAGATGCTCAACTTCTTGCACCTCTCAAACATGAGCCTCAAATTTTGACACACACGAGATCCTTAACTAATCCATATCTTTGTCTAGTCATCCAAATACACTTGCAAGAATTTGTGAATAAAGTCTTGGAAGGCCTACACAACAATGCACAAGAATAATGCTAATGCATTATTCAATCCAAAATACATAATTGTATAGGAAAAAATTCCCCATTCAATGGTTAAATTTATCTTTTTCTGATCTTCTTTTGCGATGCACACCTGGTGGTAACCTAAAAACCCATATGTAAAGGAATATATCTCGTGCCGAGTAACTCCTTCAAGAATTTCTTCTATGAAATGGGTAGGAAAAGGATTTATTACACACAAAGAATTTAGTTATCTATAGTCCACACAAATCCTTATCCTCCCATCCTTCTTGATGCTTATAACCATGGGGCTAACCCATCCATATTCTTCAATTGGCTCAATAATTCTAGAATTGAACATTTTATGAATTTCTTCCTTCACCTTGGATCAGATATTAGGATTCATCCTGTAAGGTCTCTTCCTAATTGGGCATGCACATTCTTTTAGCTTGATATTCATCTTGCCTAAAGAAGGATGCACACCTTTTAAATCTTGATAGCCCCACGAAAATAAGTACTAGAAGTCGTGCAACATTTCAATAATATTTTCTACTTATTTCTCTCGACCAATAATCACCAATTATTGCCTCGCTTAGGCAAATTTTCTATGCCAATGTTAACCTTCTTAGTCTTCATCATCGGTGCATGGTACATGTGTGCCTTTTCATCTAAAATGTCCATCACTTCGTGTAAAACTTCGCATGGACAACATCTATATTATCAAATTCCTCATCAACAATCATGTATACCAATTTACCCTCTTATTTCTCCTTCCGTGTGTGACCCATTTTTACTTCTTTCTGTCTCTTCAAGATCTAGGCATGCCTAGGAATTAGGTTCAATTAATAGTTCTAGCATGATCTCTTTAGCCTTTGCAATGTCTCCAAAAGTAATGCACTTCAACATTTGTAATACTTCATGAACTGGAAGCTTAGTAGAAAATTAATCAAAATTTTGAATCATACATGTAGTCATCTCATGCCAATTCACGGTCTCCTTTTCATCTTTGCATTGACATACCATACACACATGCATCCTTATAGTGTAGAATATAACTTATGTAATAAAAGTGATGATGGTATGGCATCCTAGCTTTGCACCCATAATATCTCATAATTATGGATGTGGAACGAGGCATGAGTCTTCCCATGATATTCACATATGTGTGTAGGTACATTTATCCGAGTAAACCTTATGGAAAAGGTGATTCTCACTTCTCTCCATTCCAAAAGGTTATCTCTATGTGTTACCCACCATCACATTGTTGTCTCATGCAAAGTATAGACTAACATGTTTCTTTTATCCCCATCATTATGCCACCAAGTTTCCATGAAACACAAAAATGTATTGGGATTTACCTCACTAGTATACCTTAGTACTTGAGTTGAACCTAATCACCTCACCATGCATGTTCTAATCATCCTAGTGACCCTTCCTTTAACTTCACGCCCGACCATATCTTACATTCCATGGGCCCAATTATTATAAGTAATACTAGTAGTGTCACATACCGACTGCACGTCTTCCCACTGAAGTACACCTTCCTTAGATGGTTCCATATGCTCTGGATTGCTCACTATTTGAGCATAGATTCTATTAAGTTCTTCTTCACTCAAGGGATCAACATAAGGTTATGCCTTCTTATCATATAGAGGTATGATCACATGCTCATCTTTGTTCTCAAAACTTATGTATCTCTTGTTAAAGCATAGATCAACATTGTTCACATAACACCAGGGTTGTCCAAGTAATGCTAGAAAGTTGTCTACTTCAGCGAGCTCTAGTACCTCAAAGTATCTAGTAAAATTGGCTCCTTGAATAATAATGGATGCATCCTTCAGTACCCTAATAGGAAAATCCCTAGTATTGTTTTCCATATACAAAAAATTTGAAGATGGATGTAATGTTGGTATCCTCATCGATTCTATGAATCTAGAGTTAGCACATTCACTTATGTGCATGTATCTATCAAAATATTGCTCACAAGCTAGCCATAAGTCACTGCATCAAGTGTGATCTCATTTTCAAATTCATGACTCTGAGGTGGTAATTTTACATGTAGTATCTATCGCTAACACTCAACTCCAACGTGTAGTACCTTCTTTCATAGCCATTATCCTTGTAGTTGGATGATATTCTCCTCGTGCAACATCTCACACATATTTAAATTCATCCATATCCTTCGTGGGAGCTCAACATTCTTTACACATTAGCTCTCACATGCCTACTCCTTTAGAACTTGTATCTCACCATGTAGGTATCGATGAATCCCATGGTTTCTTGGTAGAATTCCATTTGGTGCGCATCATTTAGATACTTAGTAGCATCAAATATTATTTCTAGATGAGAGGCTTATCCTTCATATTCTCACATGTATGCATGGCCTCGGCATGAGTGGTAGCCAATATGGTCTATAAATTAGGAGAAGAGATCTTCTTAGTAATCCACTAGTCAAAGCATTCACACGTTCGACCTTGATCATCCATGCGTCCTTGTCTTTATTATTATTTCTACTCATGTTCTCATATAAGTCATGGAAATCCTATAACTTTATCTGCTTCCCACACCATGAGAAAGCTATATTTTGGGGGTAATCATGCTGATAATGATCAAGAGACCTAAAAGTATAAAAAGTTCCTCATGTGAACTTGCATTTACCACCACTACTACCTTAGCCTCAATATCCTCCTCAGAAACCTCCATTCTTGTTATCCCCATTGTTAGGCCCTAAATTATTTTTTCCTTCCTATTATTTAGATCTAATTGCCAAAGTATTCTAGTGCACTCCTGTCTCAATGGATTCATGGATATGATAAATCAGTCTTCAGTCAGCGGTGTCATGAGTATGGGTCATACAAATGTTACAATACATGACACTTCTTCTTAATTGCACGTTGTAAAAGATGACGATTGCAGACATCATGGTTTAGGTGACAAACTTCACAATCCAACAAAACACACACACACACACTCACACACCGATTTTCATTAGAAAATATCCTTAGTATGTCCTTCAACCTCACAATCAAGTACACACCATATACCACTACATGTCTCATGTGCCTAGTTGGTAGAAAGTTTCTCTAAATGATTTCCTATGAATACAATCTATGCCTCTAAGAATAGTCTCACTCTAGTATCAACACTTCCAACTACATCAGTGCATAGGGCTACTTCCAAGGCCTCATGCGGATCATTATATGTATTATGGGATAAAGATCTATGAAATAGAGTCAAAATTCCTCTAATGTACCATTGTGATTTCTAAATTTGATGAATGTCATAAGATAATTTGGACAACAAATTATTAAAATGCGTGTCATACTCCCTCACACTTTTAGATAAACCCTGCTCGATATCCTTGATCATGCTGATGCTTTTCTGTTTAAATTATGGAATGTAAAACTCAGCCAAAAATGCAGTGCACAAAGCATTATAGTCCACCACATTCTGATGTGGATCATACTTCTTGTATTAGTTATGCACGTGCCCTTCAAGAGTTGGAAAATTGACTTTACTTCCTATTTGAAGTTGTAATTCCTATAGTGTGTCATAGTAGCTCACACTTATGCACATGCTCTTCTTTATCTTCAATACCTCTATAATCTATCAAGTGGAGAGACATATCATAGTAAAATTGAGGTTTCTAGTGTGGTTGTAGAGGTTGTCTTGGTGGTTGTTACTGAGGTTGATGTGGTCCCTATCCACCAGATCCAAACCCAAAACATCCTCCTCCATGTAGTGGTTAATCTAATCCTCTTGAACCACTCGCACCCCCTACCGTGGTCTATAGCCCGAGTTGATGAACTCCCTCGTGTCCTAGTTTTAGTACTAAACTAGAAACCTACTGTCTATGTGGTCACAACATCCACCAAATTTCTCCTAATGGTCTACAGGAAATATTCTACCCCGATGATGTTATCGAGAAAACTCCCGCAATAGAAATCTTAAACATCGGTGCTTACTATGTTGTCATGGGTGCACTACTAACTTGATTCCCTTCTAAATTCAATGAAAAATGATATCTACCCATCTCAACTTACTTATCTACACTATCCTTCTTTGCAATGACTACCTTTGGATCCGGAGCACCATGCATAAGGTATATGTGGCTAGGTGGGATCAAATGCGTGCCCACGGTCCTCATTATTTCCTTTGACACACTCTCATCCAAATTCGAAGGGGATTATCTACTACATTTTCCCAAAGTTGGGATGACTTGATGTTATAGCTCCTCATCTTCCATGAGATCTTCAAAACCTTTAAAACCAGTCATTCCCCTCAACTTGAGTGGTTTTGCAATTTCCTACGCATGTGCCATTTCCATTTCCCTCTTTTCATTATACTTGAGTCAGTTTCCCTCTCTCTGTCTTTGTGCCTCTAGGTCCTCCATCCTTCTCCACACCTATTCCTACCCTTATGCATGGTGGGGGTTTAGCTACCCATAGGAGGCTCTCTAAATCTAGTTCTATAATCAAGATTTTAATCGCCAAGGGCATAACACAAAAATAAGATCCGTTGGGTTCATGCAAGAATATGAATTCAAATTCCTATGGATACAAATAAGTAGAAATAACATACTCTAAAGTGTAGTTTTGCAACACTCTAGTCCACTCCACATCCACATCAAAAAGAGTATAGTAATCTTCCGTGTCTAAAGCTTCGCCGACCCCAAAACTTCCCTAATGTGTATGTTACTAGCCACTCATACAATTATACTGGAAAGAAGTTGAATAACATCTCATAGATCTCATGATAAAGATTATCTTCCACCCACTATCACACATTGAAATCAGGTCTAGTGTTATACCTCTGTGCAAACTTATCTTATTCATCTTCTACCTAAATTTCAATGATCTCTAAATTTAATCGATAAACCATATGTAGACAACATCCTGGTAGACAATTTAAAAAGAGGTCTTAGAAATAGAACCAAAATTCAATATTTTATTTTACCACTCAAATCCTATGCATGTTGTCACCTCATCCAGTCTAAGTGATTTTTCACCCAAAGTGCACGTAGTTATCATATCCATCCTTTGTATATGCTTGTCAAGATGTTATCATAGATATCACTTATGATATTCAATCAAGCATCCATTCAACATACTAAACCATTGTATGAACTTACTTGGAAACACATGTAATAAGAAAACATATCATATAACCATAACTAAGATCAATTACATAAACACATCTCCATAATTAGTTACATCAATAATCAAAATCCAACCACAATTATCCATTTGTCATCAAAACCCATTACATAACCAGAATATGATAGTACTTAGTATAGAGTCATGCACACAATTAAAATAGAGAAACATAACACTAACCTTGGACCATGATAATAATTCCGGTGATCCCATAACCATTCCCAAGCCAAGTATCTATAGGGGTGGGAATTTCCCTTCACCACCCATACGCCTCCTAATAATAGGCATGCTCAAAAATATCCATGCATACTTATATGCATGCTTTAAAAAATATTCTCGAATAATAGATTGTCTAATAATATCCTTCTCTAATCCTATTAATAGCTAAACTTATGCATGTGATTTAATCTTTGGTTTGCATGTGCTTTCTCCAAAAATAACCAATACTTTCTTGCCAAGGTAACCTTTGCATGATGAGAACTCCAAGTATATTTTTATCCTATTCCTAGAAATGGCTAAGTCCTTAATCGACTATATGCACACCCTGTGGGTCACCTTCTTAACCTCTACACACATCCCCCATGCACCACCTCTACTTCCATGTGTGTACACATTCATGCCTATTCGATACTTAGTAATTTTATCATCCCAACATGTCACTTGGCCCATATGTACTAAGGGTTTCAATAGACCCAAAATAAAATCATCCACCCATGAAACCAAACCTCTAAATATCGATCTAGATTCCAAAACATGAAATCTCATGGAAGATTGGAAGGGAATGAAGTACACTCATCCCCCAATGTGAATTTTATGGGTGATAATGTTCCAAATGTGCAAATATAAAATGGAATGTAGTAAAACAATACCCTCACTATGCATTATAAAAGTTCCAATGTGATAATTCCAACTATAAAATGTGTACCCTAATATTGGATTTTAAATTTTCACCATGATCCTGTACTATGTACCAAAATTCAATGGATTCAAGTACTAAAAATATGTATGTTTCCCTAAAATTGTGCCACATATATGTGAAAATCCATATTTTATAGAAAATTATTAAATTCGTGTCAAAATTTGTTAAGACAACATTTCCCATTAGGACACTAATGTATGGTGGATCTATCCTCTATTGGAAGTTTTATTTAGATTGAAGTATGATGAATGATTTTTATCTATTCATGTTTTTGTATTCTTGTAACATGTTCCACTATATTCTATAACCTTTAATTTTGGTTTTGTTCCCAAATTGCATATATATTCTTGTGATGACCACACCTAATTCCCTCTTTTGAGGTGAGAGATAGTTTTCAGCTTGTTGAGATTAGAATAATTGAAGAGTTATGATGTCATATATTTCATATAATCATCATTAGAGAATGTAAGAGATAACTCAAGGTGGAAAATATGGAGAACTTGACCTATGAAAAGAGTGCATGATAGAAAACATGAAAAATATAGATAACACACAAAAATCATGAACACACATAAGTATAAAAATAAATAAGAGTACAAGTAAATCAATAAACATCCCACATAACATCATACAAAAGTGACTATATGAAAAAATGGACATAAAATGGTTGCACACACATACAAGGGTTGAATGGACACATAAGAAAATTAAAATGAATTTAAAAAAAAAAGACATAATAGTGGTGCACATATAAACTAGAAAAAGGCCACACAAGTGAAGTAAATTGAGGCCATAAGCAAGGGACACAATAGTGTCACACACAAAAATAAAAGGTCAACAACTATACACACAATAAATGTAGATAAAAATATAATGTCTAATGATAAGAGGTGGAGAGTAGCCCATAAGTACATAGAAAAATATTTATGAGTTCTATACAATCAACATCTGCTAGTCCCATAATTATAGATAAATATAATATATCACAACATTTAATATAAACATAATCATGATGTGAAAGAGATATGTAATAAGTGAAACAAAAATACATGATAGTGTGGAAGATTCCCCTAAATTAGCAAGGCCATTGGGAAAAGAGTAAGTCCTGGGACTAAAAATTATTTAGAGTCCTATATATCTTGCATCATGAAAAATGTGTGTAAAGAATAAAGAGTGATGTCAATCAAACTATATGATGAAAAAAATATGTCAATTAGAGAAATAAAAATTCAATCATGTGTAGGGCATGATTTTGTATTTTGAGAAAATGTGAGTGTTATAGTATTTTGTGAAATATTTTTATTTTTTAAATTTTTATTTTTGGAAATATTGCAAAAGAAGTGCTAGTGTATGATGTGATTATGATAGTGAAGAGAGAAACCAATATGTGAAGGAATTTTTGACCTCAATAGATTTTTATGTATAATAATAATATGATGTATCACTTTAAGATGATGTTGTAGGATATAGTTAGGAGATGGATTTACTATAGGATGGGAACTATGAGAAGTTCCTTTCAAGATAAGATGTGTAGATATAGCATGATTATGCTGAATAGGAATGGGTGTAGAATTTTTTTCTATATTAGAAGAGGGAATGTATAAATTATCCGCATAAAGTATGCCCTTAACCATAACAAGTTGATATATATATATATATATATATATATATATATATATATATATATATATATATATACACATTAGTGAAGACTATAAGAGATATCCCTTGGCTTATAAATCTAAAGGCACCCTACAAACATATCACATGCCCCAGGATTATCATTAAAAATAAATGAAGACACATTAGTGGATCTAAATGTAAGAGAGATAAGAATGTTTCCTATATAATATCGTGTATTGAATTGTATGTGTTCCTTAGTATATCCTACAAAATTAAATTAAGTAATGCAAGAATACACATGTTGTTCCTAGAAATTCCTATTAATCAATAAATTTTTAATAGGTTATTGATTAAAAAAATATAAAACATAAAATGAATGATATATAACATTGTAATTTATGCCATGATCAAAAATGAGATGCTAGTGTAGACACTAAAAATTTGAAGTTTTCCTCTTTTGACACTACTTATTGCATTTGTTCTTGTTCATTTGAGACAAAATCACACATCCTCCTCTCCACTCGGTGCATGTTGATATATCTTTCCTAAATTTCTCATTTTCATACACCTATGTGTAGAAAAAATCTGAATATAAATACATAATTTTAATGCTCAAACTATGCTTTCCAAGATGAAATTTTTGGATATTACTTAGGTCCTCTCTATCCAAAAATGTACACTCTAGTTAGGTTGTATAATCTAGTCATGGACGATCTATATGGTATTACACCAACACATTTTTCAACTCTATTTTTAATGCACTATTATTTTTTAGGTCTTTTAATCTTCTTGGTCCAACCTTATGATGATAATTTACTTTCGAACCCTATATAAACAAGTTAACATTACCTCATTTATGAACTTGGAAATCACAAAGGATTCTATCGAAATAATCATTTTGTAACACTTGAAAAAGGAACTTAGGGATCCCTAAATATTACTAAAGATGATCCACATCCATTAGGGAAGCTACTACTATAGTTATAAAGCACTCAACCAATTCAAGGAGTCTATCTTCCTTCAAATCCAAGAACACAAAGTTCCTACTTCTAAATATTAATAAGAGCATGATTATATCAAACATGATTGAAGAGGTTCAAGTTTCCAATTGGTTTCATTCATATAGATGTTACATGATAGGTGGATAAATACATGTGGTTTAAGGTGTATTGATTAATCTCAATGTAGATGGTGTGTGGGGTGCACATCAAAATAAATTGTAACATTCTTGTAGGGTATTCTACCCATGATTAGGGTTTTGGATTTATTCAACTAATTAAAAATGATATGAATATTGTGTGATAACTAGGTTTTAACAACAAAGTACTATATGTACCAAAAAATTACACATGTGCAACATTGAAACATGACACTTCTTTGATGATGAAAAAAAGTCCTCCCAAGATAAAAATGAGATCTAGATACCTCTTTGTCCCTTATATCCACCTTTGAGCTCAACTCCACCTTTAAATCCCAATTGTGGACTTCATTTTTCTCACAAACTAATTTTATAGCTCTTCGGGCTTATATTTTTTTGGCGGTTGTGTAATTTTCCTTATTGCCAAAGTGGCGGTTGTGTAACCATCCCTATGGAAATAGGGGTGGTTTTGTCGCCGCGAGAAGAAAAAAATAAAACACACATTTTTGAATGTGTGTTTTGATATCAACATTATTTTCTCATACATTTTTGGGTCAAATTAGATAAGGTTAGGATTTTTAGATTGGTCTCGAGTTCCTATTCCCTTTCTTTCTAAATATAGTATGTTGAATTCTTATTCTTAAGATGATTCACCATTTTTTGATTGACACATGTTCTTGACATATTCTCCTCCATTAGCTTATAAAAATGGCACTTTTATTCATATCATGAATTGGGAAATTTGTAATTTTGTGAAATTTTATGTTGTCGTATTTTGGAGAGGGTCATACATAGATAGATAGTTCTCTACTCTATTTCCATACTAATCACATTCTAGTTATCTTCCTTACAAAAGCCAACCATCTATTTTCTAGATATTTTGTTGATATTCACAGCCTTGCCCACCTGGAACAATTGGAGTTCATATTTTGGAAGGAGATTGAAGCTGAGGAGACATTAGATGCATCACATCATTGGGAAAAGCTACCATAATATTACAGTGACCAGGTTGGAGTTTATTCAATTATTTATAACTTGAAATAAAAACATTGTTGATTAGAAGTGACTAAAGTTGATTTTTTAATTTATTAAAAGTGGAAGATTTCATCACTTCTTGTACAATTTTTAATTCCATAATTTCATTTAAAAATATTTCGACATAAATATTATTCACTTGATAACTTCTTCCAAGATTATTCTTGTGGATCTACTTGGGAAATTGGTTGGAGGAAGAGATGAATTAATCCTTGCATTTATTTTACTATTCATTTATTTTGATTAGTTTAGAGGTATTTTTCTCGGGAAGGTTCATCCGAAAAAGAGGAAATTACTTCGAGAATATTTCCTTTTTGGGAAAAATTAAGGCAAAAGATCTATCATAGGAAGTTATATTTTATTTAATAACATTTTGAGTACTTCCTATTTAGAGTAGTATTGTTAAACAACTCTACAACAAAAGAATAACCACATCTAACTACTCTCTATTTTAGATTTATTTTAATTGTTTTAGTTTTATTTTTAACTATAAGAAATAATGGATTTAGTTAAAATTATTTCCCGTATATGTAGAAGTAGATTTTTTCTTTCACATGTTCCAGAAAATACAAAAACATTAGTTAATTAGTTTAATTTAATTATTTTCCTTCTAAACTCTTGGTGAAATAAAAAAATAATTAGAATAGAAATATGCACTTATTTTATTTAATTAATGGTAAAAAGAGATTTAGTTAATTAAAAGGGAAAATCAATTAGTATTTTATTTAAACTAGATTATTTTTCATTATTTATTTAAAAATAGAGCTCAAATTAGCTTAGGAAATTAAATCAAAACATCAAACATAATCATTACAGGCTTACACTACTAGATCATAGTCCCTAACCACTCTTTGACTAGTTTTTGACTTTCATAGTCCTTTCTCATGATTTGGCACCCCCATATGAATATTTTTGGTCTAGCCTAACCTAGTAGGAGGATATTTAAGAAAATCATTCACCCACCAATAATTGGTTGATACCAAGGAGATATATATTTAGGATTACAAGTGTTAGTTTTCGATCTACTCCTTTGCCCCCAAAAATTATTAGCCATCTTGACACGCTTAATGATTAACTAACCATAGTTGAGAAATATTGAGCCAACCAAGAAAACCAAGCTAGATGTCCCAATCCTTAGTTTTCTCTTTTCATCTGTTTCACTGATTCTAGATCATTTCTTCAAATGTTGAAAAAAGCAGATAAGGGTAAAGGGCTAGGAGGAATTCCTATCGAAGTGATGGTTATAGGTTGTTACATGAATATGACTTCTTGATCCACATATAATCGTGAGAGATTCCTTTTTGCTTGGAGGAACTACCTAAAATGGAAAACAAGACCACCAAATGAAATTTAAATAGTATATGCAGTGGACTGCCTAGTGTATGCTAGATCCTGGAAGTGTGATACTCCCTAGATGGTTGTCAATCCACTGTTTAAAACAACTTAATGATGATGATAAAGGAAATCCTATTATAGTTAAAATGATTTAGGTATCTCATTCATCTACAATAAGCAAATCCGTTCACAATAGGCTAAGATATGGTGAATCGAGGGTCAAGGTATTTGTTAGGTACCTTGGTATTGGTCAAGGTCAAGTTCGGGTTGTTTAGGGTATTGGGTAGAGAGTTTAGGCTCTGTTCTTGGTCCGATGGTAAAAACACGAGACCGATGTCGATCGATAGGACCGATGTTGGTTTAAGTGAACCGGATACGGTTGAGATTAACCAAGCATCGTTGTGGTTGGGTACACGAGGAAAGTCAATAAAAGTTTGAGGAGGTGAGGGTAGATCAAGGCTAAATGGAAATGGAGAGGGCATGTGTTCTGTGTAGGTCTTAGGTATACTCAGGGGTGATTAAAATCCAAGTATGGGCAAGTTCAAGGGTGTGGGTGAAGGAATGGTCAAGTTTTCATGGAGGAAAATGGTGGGGGAATGGAAATGGGAGAAGAAACTAATAAAAAAGTAAAAGAATCTACTAAAAATGGCAATGGACAAGTCTTTGGTTAATATAATACTTACTTTGTTGTATGAGCTTGATGTCTGGTTGGTAATGGTGGGTGATCAAATGAAAGGAATTTGGTGTGGTGCAGGCACTTCCCTGGATGCTCCCATGAAGGAAAATGGCTGCGTGGTTGCTTCAGGTGCTGGCTATGGATGCTCTGATGCATGTACGAATCTTGGTTATGCTTCGCATGCAATTTTGGTTTTGTCTCTCACTCTCGGAAGATGTGCCAACCTCTTAGAAAAGTCCTAACCTTGAAATTAGGTTTTTTTAGGTATTAAATGGTAACCAACGGGGTTATGGGTTCGATGTGAGTGATTTAAGGTAGCCAACATTGGTTAGGGCGAGATTTCCTAGGTTTACTAAACTAAGCGAGATCCTCTTGATTTTCGGGATCTCATTCATTTTCTCCAGTGGATTATAATGGAAGCTTCTTTTCTAACGGGAAGGAATGTGGTTAGAGGGAATGTAGGATTTGATTTTTAGGGTTTAGGTAGGTCTTAGTTAGTTAAGGCAACATACTAAGAATATGTCTTAGGGTGAGGTGGCTAGATGAGGTGTATAGGTGGGCATTACCCAATTAGGATATTTAAATAATAAATATTGTGAGGATAATGAATTAATTAAATTAAATTATTTAAATTAATATTAGAGTGGGATGAAAGGGGCCATGGTTAGGTGAATGTGTTTAAGGTGTTTATTTGACAAGGGACCAAGGGAGTGTGACCCAATTTTGGTGTCTACATTTTTCCCCTTTTTGTTGCGTAGCTTGTATTGGTAAGCGACGTTAACAAAAATAAAATGTGGGTTGCCCACATGTGGGTGAAGGTGATCCCCTCAAACCAAGAATTGATGAGGTAGAAGGAAAAATTGGTGAGTGGTTTGATAAAAGGTGAATGTGAGGAGGAAGAAGGTGGGTGAAGGGGTTAAAAAGGTCCACTCGGGTAATCCAGGTAATGGGTCAGGGTCAAAGGTAGTAATAGTCAAACGCACACACATGTATAAACTCAGCACTATACTAGGTTAAAGAGTAGGAAAACTCTACATTGTCTACGGTCGATCGGTTTATCCAAACAATGGTGTAGTGATTCCGGTATCCAAGGTATAGGATATGGTTAGGAAACATGATGTGTAGGTCGAGGCACATGAATGTTTAGGTATGTTCCCAGACACCAAAGGTTGGGTCAAGATAAACAGTCATGAAAAGAGGCAAGGTAGGGTCGGTGTGTCCATCAACACAGTAATGATCTTTGTAAGGTATAGTGAACACATGAGGTCACAGGTCACTAGCAATGTTCTAGGTCTAAGTATATAGGTCACGACACGGGTAGGGCCGAGGTATGGATAAAATAACGAGTCCCGAATGAGGACGAGGTGAGGGGGTAAATGATAAGGTCAAGAAGATAAAGTGAAGTGTCCAAGTGAGGTGTGGGTGAGGTAAAAAGGATTCAGGTCAAAAATTGGGGGTAGGGGGTAGGAAAAAGACTAAGCAGGTAAACCGATGATGGTTTGAAGGAACTGATGCCAGTCAAGATGGACCAACCATAGTAAGCTAGGGCATATAAGCGATATTGGTCAAGGAAACCATTCTTTGGTGAAGTAAGGTAGGTTATAAAAAGAAAAATTGCCGTATTTTTCAAATCATTTGTCTTTTATCAAATTGGGGAAAATGACAAAAAAGAGAGAAAAAGGTGGAAAGTGACAGAGTGAGATGGAGGATTGAATTGGCAAGCCACATGACTGGGGATAGTTGGTCGATAGGTGGATCCATGAGCTGGGTTGGATTGATTTGATTGGTTAGAGAGTGAGAGGTCATTCGGTGATGGTAGAGGCAGGAGAGGGATCGGTGGACCACCGGTGCAGTGGCCCAACGTGCCACCATGGTGACGATAGCGTGATGAGGTAAGGGTCAATTTTACTCTTTATTTTGTTTATTAGATTGAATTAGAGGTTAGGTGGGTGAAAATGGTTTTTTTTTTTTTAGGGAGGGAGAAAGGGAATTTGAATGTTGGGAGGGAAAATTAGGAAAAATAGGAATGGGGAGGGAGGTGGTTGGGTGAATTAGGGGAGGAGGGGGTGGAGGGGTATATTAGGTATGAATGGGTGGGTAGAAGGGAGAGAAAGGGGATTTTAGGAAGAGGGGGTTTCGGTGTTACGGTTTTTGACATGAAAGTGATCAATGTCGGCCGAGGTTTAGTCAACATCGGTGGTGTAGAACCAGTATTGGTCATGAAACAGGTGACCGATCTTTGGCTTAGGGAGACTGGGGTCGGTTAGAGATAACCGGCATCTTGGTCACGATTTAGGGAAAAGGGGGACAAAAGGTGTCCAAGGTTGGGTGGGTGAGGTAGGTAGGGGTAAGAGAAGTGGCTTCAATGAAAATCATAACATAGGTAAGGGGTAAAAATAGGTAAGGGTGGAGTGTTAGGGAAAAATGTATAGATGTGTGGGAAAATAGGTAAGGTCGGGAGTGGGTCAAAATGGAAGTAGGTGAGGGGTCGGGGTGTGTGTAAATAGGTAAGGTGATATTGGGTTGGGTAAGTTTAGGGTAGGTAGGTCGGTTGGTTAGGGTTGGGTTGGGGTGGAGGGTAGGCCATGGGATCAGCGGGTAAGTAGCAAAGTAAAAGGGGTGGGGTAATGGGAAGGGGTATGGTGAATGGAGATATGGTCATGTTTTAATAATGTGATTGTTTTGTTGGATGCGGTGAGAGATCGGTTCGGGATGCGAGACAGGTGCCACCCCCACCTGTGAAAATCGAGGAGTGGAGGCATGTCACTAGAGTGTACCCGGTTGGGGATGGTACAGTGGGTATTTAGTAGCTTCGAGAGGCATAGGTGGCCACATTACATACACATGTAGCTATTCGCAGCCCGATGGCCCAGGGTGGAGATAGAGAGGGTGATGATGAACAGTGGCCACCTTATAGGTTCAAGTTATAGGGTTATAGGGCTAGTTAGCCTTTGCATGGGCACAGATTCGGGAACTACAGAGCTTAGATACATGCACATGATGTGAGGCCGATGACACCTCCATAGGCATCAGAAATGGTTCTAGTTTATAGGAAGGGACAAAGGCCGATGGGGCCGATGAGCAGTACCAATATCTAGGTTACGGGATGCCTTAGGTGAGGCCAAATATTACCAGGACTAGTTGATGGTGACCGAGATAGATTTTTTATCCTATGGAGAGTACAAGGCACAATAGGCCTTGAGTGAGAGGACCATATCCCATTCCCACAGTGTGAAGACCACAGGGGGCCATCGAGCTCAAACAGGATCAGGGTGAGGCCACTAGTTCATGGAGGCCAGCTCCAGGTGATGTACCAGTAGGGACCCGACCACGGCCTATGGCGGGTGGTGAAATGTTATCAGGCCATCGGGATGGAGTGGAGGAGGAGACATGAGAGACGGAGATGGAGGATGTCCGATAGGATGATGCTTGATGCACATCCCTCCATTTGGATGTATTTGATTCATTTTTGATATATGCCATCCTAAATGCATCGAAGAGAGTGAGGATGTATGAGAGTTTTGTATATTTTGTTTATCATATACCGTCCTACAATACCTCTCGACCGCTTAGCCTAGAATATCTTCTTTCGAGATAGCTTTTGAAAAATTCTGCAGTTGGAACATGAAAGGACATTGTGAAATGTGAAAAGTCATGTGTAGAAATCAGCAGTGTATCTTTTGGAAATGGAATTTCATGAACTCCTTTTTAATTTTTTCAATATTTGATTTTTTTGTATTTTGAGACCTTGCGGTTGTATTTTGGATGCAGATGCTGCTAAATCTGCTCCACGGTGGGTGTCAAAAATCACTGTTGGCGAAAATTTTTGGGTGGAAAAACTTGTGGATTTCTCGCCAATGCTCTGGGAATCTAAGTCCCTATACTTAACTGGTGCATCTGTTGTATGTGCATGCACGAGAAAGTGTTGATTTATGTGGTGGTATTTCGACCAGGATCTAATAGGGAACTCCACCGACCTTGTGGAAAAGCTAGCAATCTCTTTCTAGGAAGTCTTCGTCTATAGAGTGGGAAAGGGGAGTGAGAAAGAGGTACGAGAACTAATTTTGCAGGTAGAAAATTAGATTCTTGTAAACACACTAGTTAGAATCTTCAACACATGCATTTATGGGAAGAAACAACTCTGTGAATAACAACAAGACCAAATAGAATTTATTGATCACTAAGTATCAAGAAACCCCTTAGTCAAAGAAAGCTAGAAAATCCTTCTTATATTGATTGCTCAAATCAAATTTGTACATAATGTGGGAATGGAAGAAATTTGAGAGGGGAAGAGAGTAGAAGAAAATGGCTATCTCCTTTGCTTTCTCTAGGTACAATGCACTCTTGAGTCTACAAGATCAATTGCCAACCCTTTGAAATGGGAATGGCTTTACAATTTATAGAATAGAATATGACTCTTCATCTACCCCCCAATGCCTTTTCATATGTCCTCACAACTTAAAACTTTTCAACTTCCTAGGAAACCTTTAAGTCCCTTTTTATAACATAAAGGTGACTTAAAGTTACATTATATTTCTAAAGTCACTTTTAAGTGACTTAAAGGCATATCAAAAAGTGCAAACCCCAATGAAGAATTAGAACATTTGAAGGGAGAGAAAGTTGGGGGAGAGGGAAGAGAGAGAAGAGGAGAAGATTTTCCCGTGATGAAGTTCGATGGTCCCCATTCATGGAAATATCTGATGCGGCAAAGTTCTAAATGTCCCATTGTGCCAAAACTTGCTCTTTGAGTGTGGCTTACTATTTTTAGTAAATGCCTAGATGGGGGACTTACTATTTTTAGTAAGTGGTCATTTTCACTATTTCTTCTTTGGATAATCATTCTAGCCTTTTGGAGATCTTCAGTGCACACTACTCTTTCCATAGCCACTTTTGATGAAGACTTACCAAAAATAGCAAGCATGTGTAGGAAAACTTACTATTTTTAGAAAGGGTGTTTCCAGTACTTGATTTGTGATGGAACATAATTTTTGGACTCTTCTTGTCATTACAATCACACCCTTCGAATTTCACATAGTTTTGCCCACTAGAATGCCTGGAAATAAATTTTGAAATTTTGACCTGGCAGTGGCTTCAGGCACGGAGCTACCATGGCGGCCATTAATGGAGCTCAAAATTTGCAGGTCTGCTTTTTGTCTCTATTTTCAATCAAAACAAATCCTTTGCGATAAGTTTTTCATTTGGATCTCATGTGTAAGTTTTTAGCTCGTTTCCATTTTCGGAATGACGGGAAATACGACGAATGTGAGCTAGTGCATGAAGAGAGGATTTTGTTGGAGAAAATTATTTTGGGCACCACTTGACCTTTTTTTGTATCTTGACAACCTTGAAAAATTAAGAATTCTGCAAAAAATGACATCTCAATCCGACTTGTATCTTGTGAGATATGAAGATTTTTTGATCGAGTGACTTCATGGTTATCTGGCAAAAACCCTTCATTTTCTCCCCTGTTCTTCATCATTTCACTCCATTTTTATTTGATACTTAAATATTTCTATGTATTCATGGTGTGGAGAGTTTATGTGGCCATGTCGAGCTAGTTCGAGCAACAATGGTGGACCGGGTGTCTGGACAATCATGCATGGAGCCATGGCAAGGTATGAAGCTGTGAAGGAGAAATGAGGAGGAAGAAATGGCTAAGTGTTGGATTTAAACTTTCAAAACATGCACATGGAGGGTATGGGTGAATTTTTATGTCCTTGATGTCCCTAACCTCAGGGATGTGAGGGACATCAATTTCCACGATGGTCAAGGTGATGCCATGTGTCCTCGATCCGACGACAGGGGATTTGCTTGAAAAATGCACCTGGGGGCTAAAAGTCGGTCACGTGGGTGTCCAAATGACTCCCCATAGGGGCTGGGAAATTTTTCCATGTCTGATGTCCCCCACCTTAGGTACATAAGGGACATTAGTTTCCACGGTGGTCCTGGAGGTGACACGTGGCACCCGATCCAATGACAGGGAATGGATGCTCCAAAAATGCACCTGGGGGTGAAACTCGGTCATGTGGGTGTCCAAATGACTCCCCATAGGGGATGGGCACATTTTTAAAGGTCTTATGTCCCCCACCTTAGGTACATAAGGGACATAAATTTCCATGGTGGTCTTGGAGGTGACATGTGGTGCCCGATCCAATGGCAGGGAATGGATGCTCCAAAAATGCACTTGGGGTTGAACTATCAAGTCTGGAGGTCACATGAGGGTCCAAGAGGTCATATGAGGGCTGAGAGGGATTCAAGGGGGCTGGGAAAACTTTTCCAACCTTGATGTCCCTAACCCCGGGGACTCAGAACACAAAATCTGCTGAGCTCCTCGTCTTTGACATGTGTCCTCCCAAATATTTGGCTAAGTCCGAACTTGTTACGTTGATAAATTGAGCTCTGATGGACCTTTTTGGAAAATTTTTATATGATCCCGACTAGAAATTGCATTATAAATCCAATGGTTAGGGTCTCATGTCTTTATTATTCCATTTTATCCCTAAAAAATCAGATTTGTAATTTTTTTCTCCACCTATTCTGAGAAAAAGCGCTGTAGACCTGATGCACCAAAGTGTTGTGAAAAATATTATTTCACCATCATGTAGGTATTGGAATCCTATTTTTGGATATATATATTTTGCTTATAACTCCATCCGAGCTCTGAAATATTCTTGAAGCCCAACAACACTTTTAGACATGTGTACCGCCTAGGCTTATGAACCCTATTTTTACTCAGACTGCTCCAAGTCTTGTGAAAATTCCCAAAACTTCAAAAATCATTTCCATTATGTTCTAATGTATTCCTTTCACCTCCATGTTGAATTTTTCCCTTCAGTTCTACTCTAGGGGGTTGATCCTGTCTTGGGAAGGCTAGCAATAACGCTTCCCGTGAGTCCCCAAAATTTTCATTTTCAATGAAATCTTAAAATCACCTAGGGGAATGAATGGAATTCCCTAAATCACCTATGGGGTGATATAACATTGGTTGGGATTTCATTTGGACTAACTGGATAGAGCCGGGTTGCCTAGGAATGATAAAACTTGAAAAATTCAACACTTTGGGGTATAGTTGTCATGCTCGAAATGATCAATTTCCTTGTTGCAAATTTGCATGCCAACAAGTTGGTTACTGAGAAAAAGAGGAAAATTACCCAAAGATAAACATCAAGGATCTAATCATGTTCAAGGTAATCAATACGTAATGAAGAAGGGGAAAAGACAAGAGGAGGTGAGGGAGCCACCTAATTGGTAAGGATCATAATGAGTAGGGCATACCTTAGATATTTTGATGAACATAAGACCCTAAAGACATTGCATGATTGATTATTCTAAAGGTGAAGAAAATTCACATGATCACCGAATGTCATAGTTTCTAGCAGGTCCCTTGAGGTGGTAGGAAGTGAAAGTGTGAATGGTGAGAGGGTGAAAAGTGGTTAGTTTATATGGTACTAGGTAGCATGTCTTTTGGGCAAGAGATCCAAGATCACAATGGGCAAGTCCATGAATTTTTTTTTTTCTGTTTGAATTATACTCTAGATAGGTGATCGATGTGGGAAGTATATATGGTATGAGGAAATTAACTCCTTGAGGTCTTTACGAAGCTAATCGATGTGGGAAGCTTAAGATTCTCTCTCTTTTTTTGAAAGAGATTTACATAGTTTTCCTTTGAGGAGCAATTTATTTATAGAAGTTAGGTAGAGAGAAAGATGTCCTGTTTGAGGGAGTCATCATGTTGTTGAAAGTTTGACTCAAGGAGTTAGATCCCGTGTGGGGGATTTTAAGTCATGGACAAGAATAAGGTAAAGGATTGGATTCTTATTTAGAAGGTAGGGTGAAACAACCATGGGATCTCATCTAAAAGAAGAAAAAAGTATCCATGAGAATCATTCCATGTGCAGCGTTGTGGTACACATATTTAAGAGAAGATAAAAGGATGATGGGTATGCACATGATTCTTATTTAATCATTGGTGATGGCCTAGGAAGTGGGTAGTGCTCAAGGGACGAGCATGAAAGAGGTAGAAAGTGAGGTAGGACTGAAATTCAACAAGATAATGGTCGAAGATGCAAGACATTGAAGGTCTTAGGTTAGGGTTTACCATCTAATGAAGATAAACAATAAGCACCTAATCCATAAATATGAGTCACGATGTATGGTCCAAGCTAATTAGGATCAAATTTACCCCATTTACTTTTTTCTGCTTGGTTACATGTTGATTTTCTTTTAGGACAAGGTCACCAACTTGGTAGGTTCGTTCATGGATGCGTTTATCATAGGCATGTTTGATACATTTTTGGTAAACTTGAAGATGGTCAAGAGCATTAAGACAATGTTCATCCAATAACTCAAGTTGTGTTAAATGGTCTTGATGAAAGTTGTCATCATTAAGCATGTCATGGAGAGAAATGTGGAGTGAGGGAATCTAGACTTCGAGAGGCAAAACAACCTCTGTACCATAGACCAGAGAAAAAGGTGTGGTAGCAGTGGAAGTGTGAATATTAGTGCAGTATGCCCACAGGTGAAAGGAATGTGCGTATGCCAGTCCTTCCCAGTATCGTTAAGTAATTTCATGAGAATTTTGTTCAAGGTTTTATTGGTGGATTCAGCTTAGCTATTGGTTTGTGGGTAATAAGGTGATGAGAAACTTAGCTGAATGCCGAAGGCATCAAAAAGTTTCTGCAAGGTTTTATTTTTGAATTGCTTGTCGCGTTATCGGTGATGCGGAACACTAAAGTGACAAATAATGTGATGGTTGATGAAATCACATATTTTCTCATTTTTTGTGGAGATGAGAGGCATGGATTCAACCCATTTTGTGTAGTATTTGGAAGCGGAGATGATCCATTAATGTCGTTGTGAAGAATGGGGATTGATATCTCTAACAAGATCCAAACCCTATTGAGAGAAGGGCCAAAGGTCACGTGCGACTGTAAGGCATGACTCGGTGTATGATGAAGGTTGGCATGTTGCTAGAATTTTACACAATGCTTAACATAGTTGCAACATGTTGGTTTGAAAATCTGTCTCTAGGGAAGATCTATGGATAAATGAGCCAATAGTGTGCAGGGCATAGCCCCTCTTTGAGTCAGTAAAGTGAAACTGGTTTATTGCTATTATACCAGTAGGAATCTGTGCAAGTCTCACAATATTCTGCCTTTGGGAGTTTGGGATCTCATCCCAGTAGGGGTGTTTCCAATTGCGAAAAGAAAGGAATGAAAGAGAGGATGAAGAAAGATCAGGTCCGAAGGGAGAAAAGAAATGAATTCCAAAGCAGAAAGGTCAGAGGGTTTATGTTTTGGGATTGGTAGTAAACAAAGCCAAACCTACTTGCATAAACAAATAAAGCAATACTGATGAATAAATGACAAGAAAAATAGAGATAGATTCAACAGAATAAACACATAGATCTGACATAAGAAAGATCAGATGCCCATAACACACATATTCAAAGACAAAGTCTTAATATTTGTATTAATATTTTCTTACATTACATAAAAAGTACAAAGCCTTTTCTTCTCACTTCTATTTTTCATCTAAAAGATATCCACCACGAATACAACAAGTATTCAAGTATATATAGAAGGAGAGAAGAAAAGAAGACAAAAGCAAACCAACCACTTAATTACAAAAATATCTTACAATAGATTACAAAGTCATTTGTTGACTTTTGACAACTTTGGTGGATGACATCATCCCATGGTGCAACATGGATGATGTCATCATTTGTGTCAACACACTTTAGATATTTCACAAGGAGAAAGTTGGGAAGAAGGAAACTATTCATCGTCATCCCGCGGCTGAAAGGGGATATCCTATTTTTGCTGCTCAGGTGACGAGATGTGGAACTGGGCACGGTACTCCATGAATTTGATAATCATGGGTTGAAGTTGATCCTGGGAAGGATCCTTGTGTCAATCGCTGATAGCTTCGCAGGTCTCCCACTCGTCTGTGAGCTTTTCTGGGAGTTTTGAATAATCATTCTCTGCTTCTATCAGGTACCCAATGAAGTCGCGACATGCCAATAGGTTGTTGATGGATTCGGCGTCGAACGTGACCTCTAGTCCCAGCCCCTGTGAAACGATCTCCTTGAAGATCTGAATAGTTTCCTCAACCTTTCTTAAGGTGAAAGAAGAAGTGAGCAAGCCTGGAGACATTCTTAGGACAATCTGTTCCATTTGATGCATTGCATCCATGGCTTCCTTCTTTACTTTGTCGATCTTCTCCAGGATGAACTCCAGCTGATCAACCTGATAATCCAGAGTAGAGAGGATTTTTTTGACGGCTCTGGGGTGACTAAGGATGCCAAACTTGACTAGATCTTCGACTAAATAGTCGAACATTTTCTGAAAGGTCTCATGCTACATCTTGGCATGGTCCAGCTCTTCGGAGATGGGTCCTGCTAATGCTTGGAGTTATCTGTTCACCCGATTGATATTCTGGTATAAGCTGGTGATATTAGTGATTACTCCTCGCTTTCTTTGAGGATTTGGCTCCTCCAGGCTGAAACTGCCATGCCCTGCTCACCAATTTTAGCATACTCATTAATCTTATCCTGGCTCAGAGGCTCAGGAGTTTCGGTGGCAGTTGTAGGAGGCACACTGCCCATTTTCTGCAAGGCATGGAGAAGATGTTTATTTTTCTCCTTTAGCAGCCTTTTCTCTTCCTTTGCTTCCTAGAGATTTTTACAAAGGGCATCAACTGTAGATAGGGCCTCTCCTTGTAGGCTTTCTGAAGATGTCCCCATTGTGACTTGAGTCACTGTGTAATCTGTCGAAGATAAATCCTTTTTATCCTTCAAAGGATTGGGGTATGCAATCTCCATTACTCTCTCCCCTGATGCACTCTGAGAGAAGCGGGTTATAGGCTTTTGCTTCTTGGCCCCTTTTGATGGGATGACAGAGAATTCCATCGGTGCGATGGGAACTTTCCTCTTTTGTTGACTCAGGTGCTGGGAGATCCAGGCTGGACTTATGGGAGAAGGACCTAGAAATGGAAAAGGGAGCAACTGCAGTAGTAGAAGGGAAAAATGTGGAGACACTTGGAGGTGGCATTGAAAGGGAAGCCAAGGAAGTGCTCACGGGAGGAAGGGATACTGTAGGGGAGGTAGACATAGGAATGGAAGGGAGCTGAGAGATGAGGGAAGAAATGGTGGGGGACAGCTCCGCAAGAGAAGAGAAGATGGATGATGAAGAAGGGGGAACAGTAGAAGATGGGGGAGAGGACACAACCAAAGGAATGGTCACTTGGGTCACCTGAGGAGGGGAAGGAGGAGAAGGAGAAGGGACAGAAGGGACCTCATCAGTTATAGTTGTGGCAACATCCTGAGTGGATGTGCCTATCGGAACATCTTCCGCTGCTTCTTCTTCTAAGCTTTCAGGATTTCAACCCGTTCTTGTGAAGTGGAAGGAGGACTTTCAGGAGCTTCCTCTTGGGTGGAGCTTGACTCACCCTCTTTGCCTTTCCCCTTGCCCTTTGGTAGCTATTTTTCCCGAGGAGGTGCGTTGCCCAACGGAGATGTAGTGAAATCAACTCCGAGGTAAATGAGACCATTCATTCTGCACCAATGCTCTGTTCTTCGCAGAGTTTCCTTGACCCTTTCCTCTATTGTCTGAGGAGCTTTGTTTCTGTCAATCACGGTGAAAGGCCAATCGTCCCCACCCGTGTCAAGGTACACTTGATCAACTTCTTGCTCAGTAGTTTGATAGCCTTTTGGGATGATGGCCACACCATACTGGATGATTTCAGCCAAGGCCAAGCGGGAATGATCCTTCCTCCTGAGCTCGACCTCATGATATATGTCGATATAAATGTCTTCGATCTGAGGGATGTGGATCAGATTGAGTTTGGCCCTAGGGAGACAATTTCTTGGGTTGAAAGTGGGCCTTGCTGGGAAGTTATGCTTTAGATTTAGCAGCTCCAGTTCTACAAACATATCCTTCGCCTTGTGGTGAGAGAGACAAGTATACCTACCCACTGTGAGGGGGAAAGGAGTTCCACCCTTCTTTCTCTTGAGGCACTTTTTGTGGTAGGTGATAAGCTGTCTTGATAGCTCTAACAGGATCAACTTGGGGCCGGCATATCTTGGCAGTTTGGTTGGTTCCCCCAAGAAGTTAGCTGCCCTCAGATAAGTGAAGGTGGGGAATTGAGTGAACAAGGCCCCCCATTTCTCTGTAGCTGTGATGATACTCTTGGTCATATGACTGTGAGTCATGTTCGGCCTCAAAAGGCTAGATGATGCCGTAGAAGAAGGCATCGTTGATCTTTGTAAACTGGGGGATACTATTTTCCAGCTTCAGTTCTGGATAGTATTCATATATTTTAACTTGGGGCCAAACCCCACACCGCATTAAAGCTGGATAATCCCTTTCTGAGGCTGCGACATAAACTACGTAAGAGTTCATATAGAACTTCCCCATTGTGGTAAGTTGTTGGAGCTACTCAGATATGGTGCTGCTTATGATCTCCACCCACTCAAAGCGTTGATCTGGCACATTTTTGTTCATTATTTCTAAGTATCTCAGCATCCATTTGTGAAAGTAGTGGGCATCAGGAAGCCCAAATACTCTGCTCAGGAACGTAATTGTATCACTGAGTTCCTCTGAAAAGTCACTACGATGAATGACTTGTGGCCATCGGGTCACCACCTTTTTGTTCTTCAGGTATACTTCATTCATCAACTGCATACACTGATCCTCATTGTCGTCCCAAGCCTTGATGCAATCTTCCCGGCTTACGGCCACAAAGTGCCAGTGATGAGGAATGTCGAGCATTATTTCAAAGTGTCGGGCAGTGAGGTTGATTATGACCTCACCCTTCTCATTATGAACACATCTTGTGTCTTTGTTGTAGCAGCGGGCTACTACCATCATGAACTCATTATTCACGGCACTAACTGGGATCCCTCCAGCAAAATGCAACCCACTGCCCATCAGTTTGTCCATCCACGGACTTCCTGTGACCTTCCGGGTTCTGGCCCAGAAATCCTCCATATCAATGTGACCAAGTTCTGAGTCTCTGATATCTAGGTCACACTCTGCCTGGGATTCGGGCATCCTAACCCTCTGATATTTATACTTCATTTCTTCCTCTGTGAGCTTGGCTTTGCCCTTAGATTTGGTAGGTCTCTTGCTTGATGTTGACATATGTAACTCTAAACTCAGTTGCTGATCTGCAAGAAGAAGAAGTGAAACCCAATGCAAGAAAGTCATATTAGCTATTTGATCTTCCATTAAAGCGTTGACAGAAGGAAGAGTTAGCAATTTTAAGGTCTCAGTGCGCAGGGCGTATGAACGCTGCAGGCTACAGGGCTAAATAGCATGGCACATAGAAAATAGGTGCTATAAGGGACAAATCAGTGCAAAGGCGCAGGGTGCATGAATCTGCAGTTACATTTTTGTTGTTGTAAGTGGGAGTGTGCCTGCGCCATATATATGCATTTAACAGGCGCTGATATTCTTCATGTTACACAGGAACAGGATGCGCCAGTGGCGCATATAATTTTTATGTTGCATGTAACTTTGGTGCACCAAAGGGCACGTATATGGCTTGTGTGACATATGCATTATGTGCGCTAAAGGAAACTTGGCTCGGCGCGGCACAGAGAGGGATTGCATAACATTATGTTGTTGTAATAAGGGATGCACCTGCACTAACAATTTATACTTGGTGCATCTAAATTTGATGTTGCATAGATGCAGGGTGCGCCAATGGCACAAGTTTTAACAATGCTACACATGAGATTGGTGCGCCAAGTAGGGCGCAGGGAAAGTGGGTGCAACAAGCAAGGGAAGTGCACCTTGAGGGCGCAGCTGTTCTTTATGCAATAGGCATGGTGGATGCGCCATTGGCGCGACTGTATATCATGTTGCAGGGTGGCAGATGCGCCAAAAGGAAAAAATAATGATCTTTTTTAAGCTTTGATTCTTTTTCTGAGGGGTTTACATGCTTTTAAGCTTCTTTTGCAGGGTTCCTTGGGTGATGAAGAAGCTAAAACAAAAGAGTTTCAAGCAATTTCTTTACAAGACAGTCCTCTTTACTGCAGATTTGGAAAGAGGGGAAGTGCATGGGGAAGGATAGTAAAAAACAGCAAAAGGGGGGTTTCATGGTTCCACAGCTCTATTTAATCTAATCCCCACAAACAAGCAGCCAAAAACCAAAACACAAATCACAAGAGCAATAGGGACCTCTTACCAGGAATATATAATGTGAGAGGTGTGAAACTAGGTCCACGACGTGATTCGATAACAAGGTGCGGCGACAGGTGCAGAGGGAAAAGAAATAATCACGTGATTTTTTCTAATGAAAATGACAGGGCAGATGCACCTATATATAGGCAAGGTGGTAATAAATGCGCCAACCACTTTTTCAAGTGGCGCGCCAAAAGTGATGTCGACAACGGAAAGCATGTGCCCTTTGGCGCATCAAAACACCTGCCAACATGAAGTTATGTGCGCATTCTGTGCACCAAAATTTTTGTCAACATAGAAATATGTGCGCCCTTGGTGCACCAAAACATCGCACAACAAAAGTATTGTTGACATGAAGGCGCATGTTCCTTGGCACATGCAAGAAAGGCACAACATAGTGAGGCGCACCAAAAGGTGTGTCGACATGTCAAACCGTGAGCAAAGGATTTAAAGGGGACACATGAACACTTTATGTTGCATAGACATTATGTGCGCCTGACCAAAAAAGACCAAAAATGGCTAAGTTCGGAAAACCAGATTTCGGGAAGGGATTTTGCAACGTTCCGAATGTAAGGAGTCCCTGACGAGGGACCAGAACAAAATTTTGGTAGGGTTATCTGTAAAATTTCCCTTGCCAATTTTACGGGATAATAGCTGGCTCTTTCTGGGGACTATCTCTGAGTGAACCTCAGGGGTAGAGAATCCCAGATCTCACGTGCCTATCCATTAGGCAATAGAGTCAAAAACATGGGAGACTGGAAAGGGAAACACACAACCAACAAAAGCAAACACATGACAAAAACAAACATACAACTAAAGCAAACTGTACAAAGAAGAGAGTAAGCTCTACTTCCTGAAGATTTTTAGATGTTGCTCGCTATAGGGAAGCGGGAGCTCAGTTCCATCTAGATACGAGAGATAGAAACTATTCTCTCCATTGAGCTACTTGATCTTGAAAGGCCCTCTCCATAGGGAATCAAACTTTCCGTGCATGCCCTTTGGCTCTCTTCGTTTGTCCCACAAAAGGACAAGGTCTCCCACCTGGAAATTTCTCTGCTTAGCTTTTTTATCGAACAATCTTTTGACCTGATTCTGATGTTCGGTGATCTTGTCGACCACCCTTACTCTCTTTTCTTTGAGCTCTGCTAGGTACATGATCCTCTTTTCAAGGGAATTTTGGAAAGTCTCATCTTCGATTGCCCATGCCAAGCACAGAGCAGGAAGTTCAACAGAAATGGGAAGCTCGACATTGGTGCCATATAACACTTGAAAAGGTGACATACCGAGAGATCTCTTGGGAGTAATGCGATATGCCCACAAAGCATCGTATAAGGACTTGTGCCACATTTGTTGATTCTCATCCACTAGCTTTCGTATGATGGTTACTAAGTTTTTGTTATTGGATTCTGCCTGACCATTTCCCTGAGGGTAATAATCTGAGGCGTGAGCCAAAGTTATTCCATATTCATAGCAAAAACTAATAACTTCCCGTGAAGAAAAGTTGGAAGCATTATCAACAACAATCTTGTTTGGAACGCCAAACATGACAATGATATTTTCTTTTATGAAATTGTAAATAACCTCGGAAGTGGCATGTTTGAAAGGCATGGCTTCCACTCACTTGGTGAAGTAATCTGTTCTTTATTAGGACATAACTATGTCCGACCTTTGGATTGGGGATTGAGTGCGCCGATAAAATCAATTCCCCCTTTGCTTGAATGGTTCGTTGTGACAATGACCGCCTGAGGGGAAAAGAAGCTAATTTGGGCTTGCCGACGAACTACTGGTAAGGTTCACACTTTACCACCCGTGTAGTGTATCTTGGAAAAGCGTCACCAATAGTACACTGCACGAATGATCTTGTGTGCCGTCACGAGTAAGAGGAGAAATGGCCTCCACGGTTCAAATTATGAAAACTTTCAAGTAACTTCACTGTGTGGCTTGTCAACACATCGTAAGTTGATGCCATCTATCTCACGTTTGTATAAACTGTCATCCCAGATGACATATTTGGCTGCTCTGAGATTTATAGTGCGCTTCTCCTTTGCAGTTAGGTGAGCTAGGCATTCGCCATAGGTGAGAAAGAAAGCAATATCAGAATACCACTCATCGCTGGTTGCGAAAAATAGGACCATAGGCAGTGAATCAAGTTTCTCCACCTGGCTTTGTTCTCCGTTGGTGCAATCATCCTTTCCTCCAGAAACTTCTGACCCTTAGTTTTTAGCATGGGTGTATCGGGTTTCGTAGTCTAAAGAGTATGAATTATGTAATAAACCTCCTACTCCCTATGTTGTTCATCATGGTGAGTGAGCATGGCCCCTAAGGAATGATCGGTAGCTGAGATGTATAGGTAGAAGGGTTGATCATCTTTAGGTGGAATGAGGACAGGTGGTTAGAAAAGGTACTGTTTTAAGGCCTCAAAAGATTCGTGGCAGTCATTATCCCATTTAAAGGAGAAATCCTTCTTGAGAAGATGATGAAATGGTTGACATTGATCGAGATAATTGTGAGATGAAACAAAGTGAATAGATTACAACTTGCCTTGCAGGCTACAAAGTTGCCTAAGGTTAGTGGGTGGAGGAATTTCAAGAATGGCTTTGAATTTAGTAGGGTCAACCTCTATACCATGTAAGGAGATGATAAATCCCAAGATTTTTCCGAGAGGACTGCGAAGACACACTTCTTGGGCTGAAGGTGAATGTAATACTTGATGAGGTGGTCAAAGATGGTTTTTAGGACGGCGAGGTGCTTGGAGTGGTGTTTAGATTTGGCCAGGAGATCATCCATGTAATCTTCCAATATACGATGCATGATATCATGGAAGATGTAAGTCATAACCCGCTGATATGTGGCACCAATGTTTTTAAGGCTAAAAGGCATGACTCGATAGCAGAAGGTCCTCCAAGGGGTGATGAATATTGTTTTGTGCTGATCCTCTGGGGCAAGCAAGATTTGGTTATAACCCAAGAAACCATCCATGAGTGATAGCATCTCATGACCAGCGGTAAGGTCAACCAGTTGGTTAATACTCGGGTAGAGGAAAGTCATCTTTTGGGAAGACTAGGTTGAGGTCATGGAAATCTATGCAAATACGAAGTCCCCCCGCTGCCTTAGTGATAGGGATAATGTTAGAAATCCACTGGGGATAATCAATGGGTAAGATGAAGGAAACAAAAAGAAGGCATTAAATTTCTTCTTTAACCGGAAGTGCAATACGAGGATGCATTTTCCTTAGCTTTTGTTTGATAGGTTTGGCATCGGGAATGGTTACGATATTGTGGACCACTATGGTGGGGTCAATACCGGGCATATCTGCATAGACCAAGTGAAAGTGTGATTATGGTTTTTGAGAAAAGAAGTGATGGCTTCTTTCAAAGCAAAGATCTAAAGATTGTCCGATCTTTAGAATGTTTGGGTTATCCGGAGTATGGATGTTACATTCAATAGTCAATTTTTTCAACATGGTTTGGGTCTCGAGATGGTAATGATCAATGAATATATGAGCCCTCAACACCAAGGTAGGTGAGTATAGATTCATCATCCTAAAATTGAATGATGCTAATTGAAGGTGTATCATCATCGATCATTTCAGGATACAGGAAGGGAAGAGAGGAGGGAGCCTCACCCTCATGTTGATAAGTCATTGGCCCCAAGGAAATGGTGTTTATGAAAAAAAAATGTTAGGAGGAATGGATTCTAGATCCATCGACTCTGTCGGCGAAGGTGGTGAAGAAGGTGGAGTGGGTGAAGAAGGTGGAGAAGGGTTGATGTCCTCAATGAGTTCAACACGAGGCCTTCTTGGTAGGTGGTTTAGCAAAGCCAATACCACTACGGTCGTTATGTTTGTAGGTAGTACATGGAATAATAGTATGGCGGCCTTGCTCGTAAAATACAAAACTAAAACCCTTCCATGCACATCGGTGCAGGAAGGTGTGGGTGAAACAATGATTGGTGAATGACCGGAGGTCGACAAAAAATTGGTGAGTTTGTGATGGTGGTTCGGGTATGTAAGTGGTAGTATCAACTCCCCATAAGTGAGACTGGTACGAAGGTGGGGAGGACCATAAAGGAGGTGATCTCTTATACAATGATCATAAAGAGGGTGTTAGTGAAGACTTCCGTACTCTTGTGGAGTAAGGAATGTGTTGACACTATATAGGCGATACTCCCCCAGTGAGGCATTGAAAAATTCCCTCCAAGGGATTTTTTGTTGGTATGCGGGTAGCTGGAATAGATGATGTGTTGGACGTCAGATCGGAGATGGGGTTAAAAATTGGGAGGCTGACGGTTCGGCCGTGGAGGTTGTGGTAGTGGTAGTAATGGAGGAGGTATGTGCGGTTGAGGTAGCGGTTGCACTGGTGAGTGGAGGTGTAGGTGAAGAAGTAGTGACTGTGGAGGTAGATGCTTTAATGGATATAAGCATGTTATTGGGTTGGTAAAACATGTTGTAAGTGTTGAAAGGTGATGGGTCAATTTGGAATGGTATAGGTGTGTCCTCATGCTCAAACTTTACACAATGATTCAAAGTGGAAGGAACACAACCCATAACATGAATCCGGGTCTACCAAGCAACAAGTTATAGTGAAATTCCCCTCCAAGACATATAATAGCTTGGGGATAGTGTGGGGGCCCACGCGAACATGGAGGGTGATGGTGCCAAGTGTAGAGGTGATACCATCATTGAATGAATGCAATATGACATGATGTTTATGCATGTAATTGTCAGGTATACTCATTTAGGAAAATGCATGGGAAGAGATGATATTAATGCTAGTACCCCCATCGATCATAACACGTCGTACACGTATATCATCGATGTGGACGGAGATGAAAAGAGTAGGATCTAGGTCATCGGTTTGGTGTGGTGTGATCTCTTCATCTGAGAAGCTGAGTGTGGCTACTTGGTGAGTAGGTGGAGGTGTAGATGAAGGTGGTATTTTGGTGAGAGAGGCTACATGATGGGGTGTAATAAGGGAGGTCATGGGTGTAGGGTCATTAGGTAAGACCTTAATAGACTGAAGAACCTCCATGAGAGCTTGACGATGGGATTTTAAGGTTTAGATGAGGTCATATAGAGACATTTTTAGGGGGGATTGGTGTAGTTGTTTGATCATGGCGCGATGTGTAACCAAATTAGAAATAGGATATGTGGGGCCGTGGATAGTGACTTTAGGTGTGGGTGTAGATGGTATGTTGGGTATAGGATTGGTCGGTGGGTTAGTTGCCTTTTCCTTGCCTTTATCCTTCTAAGCACGGGTAACAACGTGGATCATGTTGATTTGAGGTGGGGAGGTGGGTGAGGTAGGTGAGCCATGAAAGGTACAGTGATAAGAAGGGCAGAAGCCTAGGGGTGGGAAGGAACCTTGTGAAATGAGTTGGGCACACCAACATTTAGGTGGAGGTTTGGCAAGTTCTCTGATGCGAACCATGTTAATTTCGAATCTTGGGGGTGGCTCTAGGAGTTGTGGGGGTGGAGGTCTTGGTTGTTGAGTAGGCAATGAGGGAAGAACTATGAGAATGGGTGCTGGTGAAATGGGATCCTCATCGAGAAGGTCATCATCGTCAAAGTTTTCTTCAGGAGGACACAACTAGATAAGAATAGTCTTTAAAGCCTTGTAGTTCTCCACATCATGCCTTGACACATGATGGTAGGTGAAAATTTTGGTGTCGTCAAACCCCTTTGGTTTGGGTTTGAGAGGGTCATAAGGTCTGAGAGGTGGTAATGTGATGACAAAAGTTTCAAGGAGGTTGGTTAAGATTTTGGCATAGGATCCCGCTAGTGGATCACAATGGGAAGTGAAAGTGGGTTTGGGTGTAGGTGTGGTTGATTGTAGAGGAAGGGTCTTTGCATGAGGGGGAGTAGGTCAAGACATATTTTTAGGTGTTGGTCATGTTTGTTTGGGTAGGGGTATGGTAGATGAACTGGTAAGAGAGTGTGTGGTTGGTTTGACTACCTTATTGGAGGGTAGCAAATTTTTGTCTTTAGGTGGCACCTTCTTGGGTAAATTTGATATGGGTGAATAAAATCTAGAGGGAAAGGTAGATGGTGGAAGAGGGCGAGTTACCCATGGGGATAATTGAGGTGCTATGAAGGTAGATGGCACAGGTCATTTAAGAGGTGTGAGGGAAAGGGATTGAAGCACCATGGGTAGTGAAGAAGTGATCGATGGTACTGGAGGTATGGATGGTAAAGATGTTGCAGGTGTGGGTGGAAGCCATGTTGGGCGCTTGGGTATGTTAGAGGTCTACGAGGGAGGAATGGGCTGTTGTGGTTTAGTGTACTTGATGGGTAGATAATTCTTACACATACTAAAAGAGTGAGTCCTCGAGATAGATGAAAGTAATGAAGGTGATGAAGGGGTGATCGGTGAGATTAGAGTATGAGATCTATGGGATGGGTTCTTCTGTTTGGGTGCCGGATTGAACTTGGTGTTGGCTTTTGTGGATGTAACCAAATCTAATTTGATGGGTGGATGAGTAAGGTGGCAGTTGGGATGACCTAAGGTAGTAATAGGTTTAGGTGAGGAAGATGACGTAGGTTTAGGTTCGGATTTTGATTCACATTGGGTTATGGGTAGGGGTGTGAGTTGAGCCATGAGTGGTATCGTTGTGGAATTTGTGATAGTTGTGGTTATGTTTGGTTTGATCGGCTGAAATATTTTTGGATATATAGTGGAAGTATTAGCAAGTGACATCTGCATTTGTGTGGAGATAGGAAGTAGAAGATGCCACCAAAGTAAGGTTCTATCCACATAACCTAGGTGATTGGATAAACGTGAGAAAGGCATTGTTGTAGGTGAGGCTGATGAGGATCTAATGGAAATTCCCATAAAATGTGTCTTAGAAATGAGGAATTTGCTAGCTTCATCTTCTGTGGTTAAGAGAGCCAAGAGTAAGTTTGCAGGATCTAGGGCAACTGATGGAGAATGGGCACCTATAGGTAAAGGAATTTCTACTGGATTTTTGATAGGTGGAGGAGAGGATGGATGCTCCTCTATGGGTGGAGGAGATAAACAAGCCTCTTCCATGGGTTGGAGAGGTACTGCGGGTGATAGATCTCTAGGTGGAGAAGCCAAAGGTGAAATGGTTTTGATGTTAACAGGAGTCTCCTTCATGGGTGAGGGAGGAGACGAAGGGTGTTCCTCTATGGGTGGAGAAGTAGGTGAAGTGGGTTCAAGTGTAGGTGGAGGGCTTTGGGCTAGAATTTCCTCTATGGAAGGAATATGAGGTAATTGGGAAGCAACGGGTGCGTCACTAAAAATAGCATGGACCTCACGGGTATGGCTATCATGAGTTGAGGTCTCTCCAGTTTGATCAGCAGAAGGGGCATGATTAGGAAAGGGTTTCTTGAAGATGTGTAGGTTTTGATTGGCAGGTGCATTAGGATTATCTTTGTTGATTCACCTTTCTCGAGCATTTATTGGACAATGTTTTTATAGTGATGTAATTGTTGTCACTATGAAATTTTACTTGATGATAGTTGCAGAAGTCGTGCTCTTTGTACCATGCGGGTGTGGGGTGAGCAGGATCAAAACTAGTGTGTGTCTTTATGGGAGGAAGGGTGATGGCCCTAGCTTTAATGATATTTTCTAAGATAGAATAATAAGGTTCCTTAATTGGGGTGTATTTCCATTATTCACATTTGAATTGAAAAGTCCGAATGGGTGAGAGATTAGATGAGGGTTATCCTAATTTGAGGGATGAGATGGGCCAACCTTAAGTACCACTACGTTAATGGTTCCCTTGGCTTTTGAATAATTATTCTATGGTTTCAAGGAAGAAGAGGTGTAATTTAACTTAAATACCGAGTTTTTATTGCGTAGTTGGATTTTATTTTCTTTGATGGGCCAAATCTCTAGCTTTCATGTCATGGTGAATGCCTCATAAAATGTTTAGAAAGTTTGGACCTACAAGGTCGGTGAGATATGTCTAGCACAAGCCCACGTGAAGAGCTCTATGAGTTCAGTTTGTGGTAATTGGAATTCAAGTTGATTGATCAAGATACGCCAATGAGTGACAAAATCTATGATAGATTCTTCATCATATTGATGTGTAGAGTAGAGGCATCATGGTAACCTTCTTAACAACATTGATGAAGAAGTGATCCAAGAAAGCTTGGGCTACCCGATTAAATGAGAAGATAGAATGTCTAGGCAACCTACTATACCAGTCTAATGTGGGTCAGTCGAGAGACATGGACAAATCCCTCAAGAGCAAAGCATCATCATTGGTAAAAAGATAACACCCATGTTTGAAAGACCATAAATGCTATTGTGGGTCATCCTTGCTGTTAAAGCAATTAAATTTAGGAATTTCAAATGTACAGGATATGGACGAATAGGAATGGATGTGTGGATGGGCTCATTACAAATCTCATCGTAGGTAAGAGAATTGTGTGTGCGTAAACCGATGTCTTCGCATGTCCGCATCTTTTCCATCATTAACTTGATTAGGTCATTAGTAGGTTGTGATTTCTAGTGTACCTCCTATAGTGTAAGGAGGTTGGTGTTGGACATATGATGGAGTTGGCATTCCTAGATATGGTGAGGTGTATAGGTAGATTGAGAAGGAAGAAGTGAAATAGGGTACGTACTGCAGAATGAATGATATATGAAACGGGAGGTTCATTGATAAAGTACGTATATGGAGGTGGAAGGGTCATGGTGACCCTAGTGGTAATGGGGGCTAAGGATTGTGGAATAGAAAGAACAATGTTTTGAAAAGGGGTAGGGGTCACCGACACCGAGGGTGGTTGTGTAGCTACGGGTATATGTGAGACAATAGGTGTGGATGAGGTTATGTTATGGGTGGTTGGCAAAGGTATATTGGATGTGGCGGGTGCAATAGATGTGGCAGATGTGGCGGTCATAACAGGTATGTGGCCTAGTTGTGAAATGACTAGGGTAAGGCATGTGCGGGTAGTGTGGAGCCAAAGGAGGTTGGAGCAGAAGTAGGAGCGAGTGTCGGGGGATAGATACGAGCATGCCATATATCAAGCTGACCGAGGCATCTCGAATGGATGAGTGGGAAAGATAAAACCGCAAGTCGGCATGGTTTGGTCAAGGAGTCATGTGAAATTTTCATCCCCTAAGGCGATAGTGATAGGTTAGGTAAGATCCATGGGTGATAAAATAGAAGGTGGCTAAGGGTTAGGTGGGAGTGGTTGGTGGCATGGAATATGAGGACATTTTCTTGGCTACGCGTCGCACTACCATGTGGACAAGTGCTTTGATGTGGTAGGAATGATTTTCGTAAATGTCCCATAAATATAGTAGAGATAGGAGAAACACGTGGTGGTAGGTGGATTGGGGTTAAAAATGTTAGCTAGAGAATTACATAGGATAACCGATTCGGTTAGGGTAAACCGACATCGGTCACGATTAACTACGGTCGGTCAATGTGGAAAATGGTCAGTTTGTCAAAACAAGGTAAAAGGCCAATAATTTTTCCAAGTATGCAAGATGCTGATGGAATTCACATGTAAAGTGAATATGCTTTGAGAGTGATAGAGGCTCTGAATAGAAAATAAGGTGAAGTGGGTGTCCTTTTGAGTAGGTTAACTTAAATAACATTAAAATGATGCCAGTTGGGTGAAACTGATGATGGTCAGAGGATAACCAACGATGGTTGTTGGACCAACACTGGTTACTATGAAATTGAAATAGTAATAAATAAAATGTGGTTGTGAGTTAAAACTAGATTTGGAATCAAACCAAGAATTCTGAGAATGATGAGAATATGGTCGAAACACACTCGGATGAAGTGGAATACACCAACTATGATGAGGAGTGTGCGGGGGGCAATAATAAAATGAAGAATGAATCCTCTCACCTCAAAATGTAAGCCAAGAAGAAACACTAAGAAAAATATGATCCTAAGAGTGATTTTTTTACTATGTTTGTTTAGCTTATGCTATTAAAGGACTGACTCATGAACTTTAGAATAGAATTTTTGTGAGGATGGCTTCCTACAAAGAAGGATATCTACAAGGAGAGGTTTTAGGTTATGTTATGGCGGGGTGGGCCGTCCTATGATGGGGTACTGGATAGAGATAACCATCGGGGTGCCCATTATACCATGATTGTGTGATCACCTACAACTTATTCTAGGTGATATGTTTTTAAGAATGTATATTTTTTTTTCAATTTTGTAATATTTGGTAAGACTCGAGAGAGATAAAGAGAAAGAAAGTGATTTTCTATGATTTATTTGCCAACCATTAGCAGGCATGACTTCCAAAGTGTATAGCTTGCCCTCATTTAATGTGAGCTAATGTAGTAAAGAAAAATGAAATGCAGATTAATTTTAAGCCCAAATTGAAATGTTGAATTCGATGACACAAAAAGATGAACAGGAGAAGGGATGATCTTTCACTAATGTGATACAAATGAAAGGAAAGACATGTTCATTTTAAAGTACCGAATCTGATTGCTTTTAGACAATAGAAGAAGAGAATATTCCAGGGAGAAACTTTCACATAAGAACCTTTTAGAAAGGAAAAAAAAATGAAAATTTTCACCTAGAAATGAAAGAATGAAAAGAACCCGAATGGGTCCCACCGGGAACGCCAAAATGTTTCACCTAGTTCTAGATTGTTTCTTCAAATGTGGGCGAAACAGATAAGGGTAAAAATGACTAGGAGGAATACCTGTCAAAGTGCTAGTTGTAGGTTGTTGCATGTGTATGACTTCTTGATCCATAGCTGATTGTGAGAGCTTTCTTTTTTCTTGGAGGAACTACCTAAAATGGAAAACAAGACCACCAAATGAAAGTTAAATAGTATATAAAGTGAACTTCCTAGCGTATGCTATATCCGGGAAGTGTGATACTCCCTAGACGGTCATCAATCCACTCGTTTAAAACAACTTAATGTTGACAATAAAGGAAATCTTATCGAGTTAAAATGATTTAGGCATCTTATTCATCTACAATAAGAAAATTCATTCACAATGCAGACTAATCTATGACTGAATTTGAGGGTCAAGGTATTTGTCAAGGCCAAGTCAAGTTCTGGGCTATTTTGGGTATTGGGTAGAGAGTTCAGGCTTTGTTCTTGGTCTAATGGTAAAAAACATAAAGACCAACGTCATCTGATATGACCAATGTTGGTTTAAGTGAACCGATGATGGCTGAGAGTAATCGACATTGGTGTGGTCGGGGTACATGAAACTCAATAAAAGTTTGAGGTGAGGGTAGATCCAAGGCTAAATGGAAATGAAGAGGGCTATGACAGGGTCTCTGTAGGTCTTAGGTATACTCAGGAGTGATTAAAATCCAAGTATGGGCAAGTTCAAGGGTGTGGGTGAAGGAATGGTCAAGTTTTAATTGAGGAAAATGGTGGGGAAATGGAAATGGTAGCAGAAACTAATAACAAAAGTAAAAGAATCTACTAAAAATGGTAATGGACAAGTGCCGATCAATAAAACACTTATCATTGTTACGAGCTTGATGTCTAGTTAGTAATGGTGGGTGATCAAATGAAAGGAACTTGGTGTGGTGTAGGTGCTTCCCTAGATTCTCCCATGAAGGAAAATGGCTTTGTGGTTGCTTCAGTCTTGGTTGTGGATGCTCGATGTGTGTACGAATGTTGGTTATGCTTACATGCAGCTCGGTTTCGTCTCTTGATCTAAAAAGATGTGCCAACCTCTCAGAAAAGTCCCGACCTTGAAATAAGGTTGTTTTAGGGATTAAATGGTAACCAATGGAGGTTATGGGTTGACTGGTGGTGGTTTAGGGTAACCGACATCGGTTAGGGAAGGATTTCCTAGGTTTACTAAACTGGGCATATCCTCTTGATTTTCTGGGATCTTGTTCATTTTCTCCCACGAATTATAATGGAAACTTATTTTCTAATGGGCAGGAATGTGGTTAGAGGGAATGTAGGATTTTATTTTTAGGGTTTAGGCAGGTCTTAGTTAGTTAAGGTAACATACTAAGAATATGTCTTAGGGTGAGGTGGGGGGTGAGGTGGCGGGATGAGGTCTATAGGTGGGCATTATCCAATTAGGATATTTAAATAATAAATATTGTGAGGATAATGAATTAATTTAATTAATTAAGTTAATATTAGAGTGGGATGAAAGGGGCCATGGTTAGGTGAATGTGGTCAAGGTGTTTATTTGACAAGAGACCAAGGAGACTATGACCCAATTTTGGTGTCTACACATCCTTTATTAATGTTCTCACATGAACCTCTCTCGGAGAGGAACTTTTAGAGATGAACAAATAATTTCCAAGAGTCTCTGTGAGCCATGTTGAAACATATTCAGTCTAATGGACATAGATTGGGAGTTGGGCACAACAATCATTCTTGATTATATTATCTCACCCAAAGAGATTAGATGATACTTTTTTGTCCTTGATGAGCAAGTTTCCTACTTACAATACTTAAAATATAAACCCATAATCATCCCCACCTATTCCAATTTTCTTACTTATATCTATTCCATACCCATCTCATCTTCCAAATTTTTGTTGTGTAGGCATGACCTCGGGAAGTCGATTACATTAGGAATCGAGTGTCATTTTTCCTATGTACACATTCTAGTGAACCTGATATGAAGCACTAGTGTCTTCTCATTTCAATTTGAGTATATTTTATGTTATTCCAACTTCTCCCTCTCCCATTATTATATGGGTGTTCAAACACCCCCAAATATGCTAAGTCAGGATTATAAAAACCCATTTTAGGTCTTAAAGCTTATTATACTCACGTGAATGCTCAACAGATCACCCTCATTGTCTAGGTGGGTTGATAACTATTCCCAAAGCTCCCCTTCACCATATTTCCTTTTATTCAAGTATTAAATCCTTCATACAATGTAAGGATTGACCAATCATCAACCTATCAAGGCCCACAAGTGGAATTTTCTAGCTTTAACAACATGACATTTACCGGGAGCAAGGGCTATGCCCACAAGTCCTAAAAATACCACATATTAGCATGAAATATGATTTTAACCCATCCTATTTGTGACATGATGAGGATATTTTAGCATAGTTTTTCTAAATAAGTGACCAAATTAAAAAAAAAATAAATGGCTCTTTTATAGGTTACAAAATTACACCGACACCCTTCTTCAAAATGTCTCTACTACCCTACCTGAATTAGAAAATGTTCCTCATGAAGGGAAGTGATAAGTGAAAAATTCATAAAAGGATATCACACACCTCATTTGTAGAATCACACATGACATATGCATAAATAAGGGCCTATATTTCACCAAATGATGTTATTTCAAAATTACTAGGAAGACTTAGAGAATTGGATAGTTCTCACACCCCACAATCGAATCACGTAATAGGAAAAAAACTAGTCACCATGTTGATAGTTAAATTTATACCCCTTTTACCAACACACAAATAATGAAACAACCCTTGTAGTAACATTATCCAACTAATTATAACCCGGGTGACTTTATCATGAGATTTGGCACATTTGGGATAGGACCTCACTCCTCTTACACTTACCCTATTCAAGGACCTACTAGGAATAATTTTCCATATGCTACCTCCAACAATGCAAGTTTTCATAACACAACACCTGAAATGTATTCTATAGTTCTACTCCTCCCTACATGCTTATATATTCAAAATCCCCACAGATCAAATTTATATGCACTCCCTAGCTCATTCACATAGTTCCAAGGAACTCCATATACCATAGATAATTCCTACGCAAAAAATTACCAAACTCCTCCAAATCATCCTCATCATGAAACCTCAATGGTAGAATCCTATGTAATGGGAAATTATGTTGAATACTTGAAAGAACCCCTTGACTTCACTATATGGGGTGTCATGTTCCCACTCCCATTTCGTAACTTCCTAAATTTAAAGGGGAAGGGGAAACTAATGCTTACATCAATACCTATGCCACTACATTTATATAACTCCTTCCATGGGATGTGTTAGTGGCTAAGATATTCCCAAAGACCCTTGAAAGGATTTATTTAGATTAGTATTATCGAATCCCTGAAGCCTCCATACATTCCTTCAAATAACTTGTTTCCTAATTCATTAAAGCCTTTGACATGAATAAACTTTTACAAAAAGTAATTAGGGAATTCCTACACATTAAATAGGAGTAAAATGATTATATTTCCCACCATGGTAAATTTTAGTGGCGAATATTTTCTAATTCACGAATATTTACATTTTTGAAATTTACATTTGGAAATTTTGAGGAGTCGTATGGAGCAACATTTCACCTAAAGTTTTTGGTATAAGTAAATTTCACAAGTCAAATCACCTAGTGTTTAAAATAAATTTCATACTTATGCATGTATATCACCGCTACCTTAAAACACCAATTGGGTACATTCACCAATATATATAAAAATCCTAAGCATCTACGAAATTTAAAGGCTCTTACATAAAATAAGTTCAAAGGATGTGCCTGAATGCATACTCCAGACGCATGACAACATAGTCTAAATGCCTTAATGCATAATTTTAGACACACGACTATTGGAAGATTGAAACTTCTCATTCATTTGTTAAGTGGGAAGGAAAGGGAAGATGTCTAATACAACACAACACATTCAAGTGAAGAGGTACATGGGTCTCAATAAAAATGGTTAACATTCTTTCTTCATCTGTGAAAACACTTTATCTCAGTTGTGTTGTCTTCATTATAGTCTGAAATTACTCTAATGTTGGATCTATCATGCACAATTAATATTCATGTTTATTTGTTGTACGAAGTCTTATATTATTTGATATGGTAACTAGATGTTACCCTTGTTTATATTTGGGAATTTTCAATTGCAGAGTTATTTGTGTTCATTGTCACTCATTAGTATATGTAATCACCTGGTAGTATATGCAGTCACCCAAAATTTTATGTAGTCACTCGAAGTATATATGTAGTTACCCAATAATAAATGTAGTTGCTTAGTAGTATATGTAATCACCTGACAAAGTATATGAAGTTTCACGGTAGTATATGCCATCACCCAATAGTATATGTAGTCACCCAATAGTGATTACGTATAGACGAATCATCTACACTTGCATACACCTTTTAACTAGGATTCCATCTAGAAGATGTGTTTTTAAATTTTTTGCAGTTGCTCCCCTGGAACTATCCCCGACATGTATTTTCCTAGATAATTTATTCACCGGCATCACTATATACATTTTTCTCTTATTCTCTATGAACCTGAAATCCATTTTTACAGATTCACCAAAAAAATCCAAGTTGGATTTTGGTAAGTTGTCTTAAAATTTTCCCTGCTGCCCACTTCATAAAAATATGGCATTATGTTATTTATTCTTCCACAAGTGCACCTAATATGTATTAAATGTAACTATGTGACCTTTTCCTTAACTCACTTAATTAAGAGGCTAATGAAGAAGTGCATAATTTTCCTTTCCGTATAAATGAGGAAGTTTTATAAGGGACTCTTTGCATTAACCAAGTGACTATGATAGTGGGGTAAGACTTATGGTCCTAACAGAAAGTTGGTAACTTCTAACCAAAACAACATGAATTATCAAAGCAACATGAATAATAACCAAGGTCCTTAAGTCTTGAATTGAAATCTTGGTGTCACCATAGATGGTGTTACTAACCAACTAAATAATCCTAATGTTACGAATGTCGGTAACATGAACAACAATAATAAAAACCTAGGAACTAAAGAAATCCTAACCCTATCCCCTCTATTAATGCGGTTGATTTCAACCATCCTTCCCCTCAACAAAATAAATTCCAAGGACAACCAATACCAAAACCCTAGTCAAGGGGAACCAAAATACACATATAACAATCAAACCCAAAAACAATCAAGGATTCAACCAACAACAAAACCCAAACCAAAGGCCAATGGATTACAATCCCAATTTATACTATGGATTTCACCATGTTATTGGTCATGATTCATGCACTTGTAGAGATTATAATAAGTTCATTCAGATACTCCCAAAGAATCAAAGATAATTATTCATATATATTCCTAGGGAACCCTATGGGGTCTCCATAATCTGGTTATACAAGGCCTATTACTAAAAGATAAACTTGGGAATCTATACGGATCCATTCCATAAGCGTCCCAAAGATGAGAAAGTAAACACTAAAAATATGAACAAGGATATTCTGTAGGGACCCATGAACATGAATCCTTGACCTCTAAAAATTATTGGGTTCTCCCTAATCTAGACCAAAGAAAAAAATTCAAAAATAAATGCAACAAATCGAAAAGAGAGTTTACTTCATAACGTCTCCCCTTTTACTCCACCTTGAAATATGATAATCCTACATTCCTGATTCCTGTAGGGGCATATGATTTAATTATAGACCTCAACATGAACTTTTCTCACATTTAATTTTTGGGTTTGTTGAAAAATTTGTCAGCCCGTCATTCTTCCTTATTAGATACATTATCACTTGGCTATTTGATCCAAGTCATGATCCAAGTCATGCCCCCTCCCAAGGCTCAAATAAATCACATTGATTTTGACATAAATCATCTATAGTAATATGATAGGGATATTATATGGGTGTTTAACATAATTAATATTCCCTTTGACTCTAAAATAGTTGGAAGAGAAGATACTTGAATTATACTTACAAGTATGGGTCTATAATATTTACATCAAGAGAGTCATGATTGATGATGGGTCTGTAGTGAACATAGTTCCCTTTTCTTTCTTACAAATGTTAGGATATTGAGAGACCACATTGTGATGTTATAATAGTCTTAATTCCACCTCGATTAGAACAACATTCCTTCTAATTTCCCTTGGACCAAAGAACATTCTAACCTAGTTCTATATTATAGATAGGGAAAAAACTATAACATGTTTCTAGGAAGATCATGGATTCATATGATAAAATTGATTCCTTCCACTTTATTCCATGAGATTAAATTCCTCCATTTGGGTATGGTATTTTTCACTCAAAGATATTTTAAACCCTTCGACATCCACTTTGAAAACCTCAAAAGGAAATCTAGAACCATTTCAAATTTGAACTCCCCAAAAAAACCAAGTAAATAAATTACCTCCTTCAAAAGAATTGACTATAACCAAAAAGTGGGTTCCAAAATCTAAAGTTGATAAACCAAATACAATTGAAGGTATAGAAAAGAGTGACAATAAGATCATTGTGGTAGAAATTGTATCCATAAAAGAAAAAGTGGAAATTATAAATCTCTTAGAAAATGAATCACCCATCAATCTCTCATTTTACCTACAAGGAATTAGAATTATTATCAATCTAGAATCTCTTCCTACAGATGATATTGTAGATAATGTATGATAAACGTGTTAGAGGCGCGAGACATAACTCTAAAAAATAATGTAGGCTCCATTTTTCCCACTAACTATTGGAAACTCCATTACGACGAAGCCAAATGTTGGTATGCCATAAGAACAAGGGTGATCTTATCTTCTCCATAAGGGAAGATCATGCCCTTTTCTTTCAAATTAGATTTTGAATGCACCAAAAATGGGGTAGAGTATGAAGCCTTTCTTCTAGGCCTCATTGTTTCCAAGAGAATGGGAGTCAAAAATATTAGAGTCCTAGGAGATTCACAACTAGTAGCCAATCAAGTTTCCAAAGTTTATGAAATCATAATAGAAAATTTTAAAATTTACGAAGTTTTTATGTGAGATAAGTAAATATTTTGACTTTATCTCCATCAAAGCAATCCCTAGGGAGAGGAATCGACTAGTTGAATTCATGACCTCTTCCTCTTCTCACTTCTACCCAAAAGATAATTTAACGGAGATTGATTTCATTGTATCCATGAGAACCAAAACCCTAGTTTAAATAATTCCTAATGCGACAATATTTCCCTATATAGAAAATAAGGATGAACCTCTCACCATGGAATTCATTGAGAATGATGAGGCAATTTTGGGTTTCTTACATGCATATAGTGATCTCCCTCCTATTCACCACAAGGAGGGATTTACTATTATTCCACATCCCTTATCCTATTTCAGAGATAAGATTGATTATATCTCCCTCTCACAAGACCTTGAAGTCTACAAAGTAGAGGAAGAACCTCTTGAACTCCCCGCCACTCTTCCATAGTTTGAATAAGGAAATTATTCTTTAAAAGAAGACACGATCGATATAAACATTTGAATGAAAGTGAACACTAAAATTTTGAAGCTTGGTTCTTCACTATTTACAGAAGAAGTAGAGGGGAATACTAAGTTAATCAAAGAGCATTATTGATATTTCACATTCAGCTATAAGGATATGACAAGATTTGATCCCAACGTAGCAATTCACAACCTTTGGTAACTAAACCCGATGAAGCCTAATGTATCTTTAATGGTCAAGGAGGAAATAATTAAAATATTACATATAGGTTTTATAAATCCAATAGAATACTCTATGTGGATATCCAATATTATCCGGTCCTTAAGGAAGATGCTAAAATAAGAATCAGATTGACTTCAGGGGATATTAATAAAGCTTTCTCGAAGGAAAAGTTTCTTCTATTGTACACATATGTCATTATCAACTTAACTATTGGTTATGAATCATTGTATCTTATGGTTAGATTATTATGGTAGAATCATAAAATAATCTCTTAAAAATATCAAACTAAGACAATATTTACCACACCTTGGGGACTTTACATTACACATTCATGCCCTTCAACCTTATAAATGCCAATGCTACTAATCAAAGAGAAATGACATATATATTCCATGACCTCATTCATAATATCATTTAAAATTACTTATAATACCTTATGGAAAAGGTTAGAAAGAAGGGGATCACCTTGAGGTCATAAGTATCAATCACTCATTCTTAATTGAATGCAATGTCACCATGAATCTTATGAAGTGTGTTTTTCAGATTCACAAGAGAAAATATCTTTGGTTACATCATTTATTCATGGGGAATTGATGTTGAACATATATAAATTCATCCAATCCTTGATATGAATCCACCTACGAATGATTCTATCATTAGATCTTTCTTTGGAAAGATTAGGTAAATCTAAAGATTTGTTCTTGACCTCAAATATGTAATACATTCCATTAATTTTCTGTTAAAGAAGACATGTTACAACACCTATATGGAATAATGTCACAATGCCTTAGAATAAGTGAATTTGTTCCTCCTTTCTCCACCTACTCTTATGTTTCCTAAGTTTGATCATCCTCTACTTCTTTATTCTAGGGCCTTCTATGTGTTAATCACATGTATGCTAGCATAATAAGTTAATAATGGTCATGAGAATGCTATATATTTATTAGTCATGTACTTCTCCATTACAATACTTGAAACACACATGCTAAAAGGGAATGTCTATCTATTATCTTTGTGACTAAACAATTGAGACAATACATTCTTAATCAAGAAACAAAATTCATTTTCGAATATGAATAGGTATGGAATTTTCTGACTTAGGTATCATGATCTAATAAATTTGATAGGTTCATAATGATCATGAATGAATTAAGGGAAAAATAATTTTGAATGGCTAGTGACAATCCCGTGGACTATGAAAAACTAGTTAACCGAATTTCCTCGATGAGTATATTTTTACATAGAGAAACATGCAATATCATTGTACCCATGTTATTATGATATATTAAACTATATTATGGACCAAACTTACCTAGAAGGGGATAAATAACAAAAACGATGAAGACTCCATGATATAATTATTAAGTATATCATCATATAAGAAGTCCTATATCGAAAGACATTTTATGGAATATTAGTTAGATGTGTGGATGAAGAAGAAAAATAAAATATCCTTTTTGAAGCCCATAATGGATTCTATGTTGGGAATTTTGGTGAACATTCGACTTCTTGAAATATTCATCAGATGGGCTATTTTTGGCCCAATCTTGATCATGATGTCATGGAATATGTACAAAGGTGTCAAAAATGTCAAGAATTTTCACATGCCATACATATCCTAACTCAAGTTCTACAACCTATAGTCACACCTTGGACATTATCTACGTGGGGCTTGGATTTAATAGAAAAATTATCTCTCACCTCCACTACACGGCCTAACTTCACGATTAGGAAAATTGAATATATTTACAAAATGGGTTGAGGCTATGCCTTTAACAATGGTTCCTAGCTCCATCATAGTGAAATTTATTTTAAATAAAATATTTTGTAGGTATGATGTCTCTGTAAGTCATTATCTCGATAATGGATCTTCATTTAAGAATGAAGAGGTACGTGAACTATGAAAGGTTAAAAATATCTCATCACACTACCTCTTTATATTATCCTCAAGAAAATGGTCAAGATGAGATTGTGAATAAAATGTTAAAGCCCATCCTCCTTAAAAAATAAAAGAGAACAAAAGGTATTGAAACTTAAAGATATTCCCAGCCTTATGGGCATACAAGACTTCCATTCATACACCAATAGAGGCAACATCATTATCCCTAGTTTTGGTTTAGAAACAATCATAACTTTAGAGGTATAACTCCTTAGTATTTGTGTGTCCTTACAAGGAATATTAGATGATGAAAAGTATGGAAATGTGTGATGAATAGACTTAGAAAAAATGGATGAGAAGAGGCTTAGGGTTGAACAATATCATCATGTTTATGCAAACATAATGTTTCGATAGTATAAACAAATGGTTTACGAACATCCTATTTAGGTAGGTTATATTTTGCTAATATTAGATAGTTAGGTACATAAGAAAGTGGGTGACAGGTTGTATGTTTAGATATAAATGGATAGGCCCTTACTAAATAATGAAGATGTCAAGAATGGTGCCTACCATTTTTTCACTTTAAAGGGTGAGGATTTTGGTGAATCCGTCAACTAACTTCACCTAAAACATTTCTACATATAGAAGTATTATATTTTCACTTGTCCTTACTACATTTTCACCCTCTGTGTCATTTGCATTATTAACATGTTTAGATTGTACTTTGGATCTACTTATTTTTAATTTATTTTTGAACTTTTCATAGTTTGGAAAATGTTTCAATCATGATATATCTACATTTCTTCACACTCTTGAAAAATATATAATTTGCATCATGGTTTCAATCATGAGACAAGATTTGACATTGATCATAAAATGTCTTGCATGCCTCATCCCTCTTACAATTTCTCCCAATTTAGATATTTTCACCTATGGTCTTGTCTAGAAGATTTCTGATGGAAAATAATCATCCTAAAGAAGTTCTCTCATTAACAAGGAATATCTAAAATCTTTACCCAGATCTTATGTTTTCCCATAGCATTCTTTGGTGATGAGCCCTCGCATCTTAAAGTTTCATGGGTCCGAGATCACAAAATAATCGTTCCCTCCCAACAAGAACAACACAATAACAAGGAAAAGTAAAATAAAAAATATACATATATTATCATGTTACCAATTTCTACACGGCTCTCATCCTTCCCAGTCTTTGGTGATGAGCCCATTATTTTTATTAGTGGTGTGAAGATAGGAAAGGATAAATGTGTCCTTACTAATATATGATTTTACTTCGGTGATGAGCACTTCATTCTTACCAACAAGTATGGGGAAGATGTCAGAGGGGGTCATTTAAAAAAATAGAAAATAAAAATAAGCCTCAAAGTAATTTGGAATGAAAATTTATTGAAAGTATAAAACTCCTAAATAAATGATTTAGATGCCGATATTAGGAGAGACAATTATTCCTTAGCTATATCTTACTAATAAATAGGCCACCCATAGTTGTAAGTCTATTCAAGGATTATAGAGTGTGCATTATCTTGAATTTTCCGGATAATGTTGATTGGAAATGAGCCAAAAGCTCCTAAGTAGGTCATTGTTATAGCTTATGTCACTTTTTCATCATTCTCTTCTATAAATTATTCATTTATATATCTCTTTTCCTTATTTTATCTTGGTGTTTATCCCTCACATCTTATTAGTTGTGTGGGGTCAAGAGTGGAGTGAGACATCTCATTATTACATCATCTATAACATATTTTTCTAATGGAATGGAACATTTAATCATTATTTGAAAAACAAGTTTCCCAAGTATGAATTGTAACTATTTCCATTTCCATATCTCATTCTATTTACCATTTTACATTATCATGCATAACATTAATTTAAAAAATACAAAAACATTAAATATTCCTAAATATCCAAAGTACACAAATGAAGTAGAGCGTAAAAATACGTACAAAGGAGTGTCAAACCAAAATATATATTCATATACATAGCAATTTTTAGTACAATGCCATCACACCAAAGGGAAAGTGTGGTCAAAATGCTCAAATCAAGAGCCAAAAATTAAAAAAATTGATATATACATGAAAACGAGATCAAGAAATAAAGGCACCCACCTATATGTACCTCTGAGACCCCTGTGTGGAAAAAAATTCAAGGGATCCTATTATAGCTCATGTAATGAGGTCTTCTAGGTCTTGTGTGATAGCCTACATACGTCGTGTTGGTGCCCATTTTGATCTTGTATATCCTTGGTACCATCTTTGTAGAATTTCCTTCATTTATTACTTGATGTGGCCCTTCTTTTCCTATCTTATTCCTCATTATGCCCATGCCTTATAATATTATTCATTTGAATATTGATATGAACCTTTTCATAACCTTTATTGTGTGCTCTAGTTCTCTAAGGTGCTTGGCCTCTTAAGGTTTATTTGTAGGTTTAACGAATTCCAAGAATTATCTTACATTTTTATGGAAATAATTCATATTTTCTTACCTTGATTCATGATTTGAAGAGTTTTCAAAGGATAACTTACGGGGTTGGTGATGTTCCAAATGTGTTTTACATTATTCCAAGGGAAGGAAGGGGGTTTTTAGGGCCAAAATTACAGGTTTTATCTTCATCCTAAGTGTTTTTGGATTCATCATATAATAAGAGGCAATGTAAAGTTGAATTACAAGGTTTCATGGTGTTTAATCTATTTACAAAGCTTTAGAGTTGTTCCATTAATCTTCTCCCTCTTCTTAGAGTCAACTGGGTCTTCTTTGTCGAGAATAGTTAGTAATTTTTACAAAATTTGGATTCAAATCGGGTAAATTGGATATTTGAGGAACAAGTGGAAATGTTCCCTTGTTCAAATTGTTCCATGCTTCACCACTAAGGCCAATTAATTCATTCAAATTTGAAATATTGGGTTTTATGGGAACTTTTATAATTGTTTATTTATTCCACCTCTACCCCAGGTTCCTCACTTATTTTTCTTCTCTACTTTATTGAACCCCGCCTCCATCATAAATGCCAGACTCCTTTAGAACAACCATAACTATTATGTGCTTCCCCCGACTCCCCATGTCACCGATCTCCCTACCTTAATGGACATATCAAACTCCACATGAACAACCAAAACTATTTTTATGCTACCACCCATTCCATGCATCTTTGAGATCCCCACCTCTGTCGGACATGTCGAGCACAAGTGAAACAACCATAACTATTCCACTTTGGATTTTATATTCCCTACAATCTTCGATATAATGACCCTCAAAAGTTAAATTAGTTAATTAGCCCCATAGAACATTAGAACATTTCCTATGTTCCTCCATTTCCCCACAAGATTGATTTATCCAAGCCCCAATAAAATATTTCCATGTGTCCAAGGAGACCATTGCGTTCATCAATTAAGAAGATTTAGAATTTTTTTCATAACTTCTGTTTTGGGCATTCATTTTTCAAAAATTTGTTAGATTGGAATCATGATGAAGATGGATTTCTACAAAGTGAGTCAAATGGTGCAATATTTCTAAATATTTTAACTACGAGAATTTTGGGAAGGAAGGACACAATTTTTATGGATGTAATGGAAATTTTAAACAACTAGAAATTTTTGGCATGATACTCCTCCATCCATGGATGCTTCTAGAGGCATAATATTATCTCTTAACCCAACTAGATGTAGAATGGATGATCTATGCATTTTGGAGTGGACATTTGGAATTATTTCCTATTTCATTTCCCAGATTGTTTTATCCTTCATTGATTTCACCTCGAACACATGGATCACCATATTGACCTTTGATTGGGCATCTAAAAGGTGTATTACATTAGGTTTGAGACATTATTTTATAAAAGTGAGGGCATGTCCTCATTTTGACTCCTTTTAGTTAGAGATATGGATGGATTTTGGGGATTTGTACTCTAGAAGATGGGTTTTTCTCTGCTTAGTTGAATTCTACAAAGCATTGGTTCACCTGTGGTTACATTTAAGGTTTATTATAAGGTGGTTGTATTTATACAACCATTAGCATGCTCTGAGAGAATCCTTATATGTTTCCCTTGTCTCTTTTTTTTAAATGAGCACACATGCTCAAACTACCATGTATATGTTTGTTATTTCTTGTTGTTAACAAATTTTAAATGAATAAAGCTGCATTCTCCTTTGTAATATTTTATTTATCATGTCAAACAACTGTAGAGAATAATTTTATAGTGATTTATTGATTTATGTATTTAAGGAATGATGTTTTATAGTGCATACTTTGCAGCATTTGCTTCATTTATAAATTCCTTTATACATTTTTGTAGGGATGGATATCTTCTATCTTAGGGTGTCCATTTATTTTAGGGATTTGACATGATCAACACATAAAACTCTATTCTTTGGTGTCTTTTCTATGGTTTTAGGGATTATTTTGCATTGTTTTCCTTTCTTGGGTGTCCATGATGGCAAGTAACCTTGGAAGGATGAGTTTGTTTTGATTTTAGGTTTAGATGCGAGAAAAGTATTAGATACGGATGGTAAATATAGTTACCTTCTCCCTTTTGTACCCCATATTATTAATTTCCATATATATCCACTTTTAATTTTATTCTCACTATCCTTTTGTACTACTTGTTTTGTCCCATCCCTTAACAAAGTTCATCACCATTGCATATCCAACATTATATCGCCAAAAAATCAAAAATACTCTTTCATATTTTGAGTGTATTTACCCCGATTTATGAATATTAACATCTTAAGAATCATTACACACCAAGTTGGCAACATTTTATATAGATATGAGGCTTATGATCACATTTTATATGTCTTCGAGTATCACGTGTCCGAGTTTGCAAGTGTTTGTATCACTTCTGTTACTACTCTCTTGAGTGAACAATATATTTAGTGGCTACATCAAGTCTCGATTAAACTACCAACAAGTTTGAGGGCTTGAAATAGTACATATCCCTCTCTTTTGGGTTACACCCTGGGTCCTCTCACCCTGGTTCAAGAAGAGCCAAAAGTAGTAGGTGAATAGCCACACCCTCAGTCAAGTTCCTCCCTGTCATTCCCAAAAGGATTGGTCAAGTGAGATAGACCCATCAATGGATAAAAATAATAAATCAATTAGGCCTATCATTCCTCCTTTCACCCTCATTCATTTCAATCCTTTTTTTAGAGTGTTAGATTGGGAACAAACACTCATTTGACACCATTTCGAACTTATTTGTCTCATTTCAGTTATGAGATTGTTTTTGTGGTTTTGATTTAGAATTATCCAAAGTGTATCAATTAGTGGTGTTTTTGCATGATTTTTTTCCCATCAAAACCACCAACACTCTTTTTGCACCATTTCTAGAGACTTAGTTGTCTTAGTTAAATTTTGAGAACATTGTTGGGGTTTTGATCAAGTATTATCCAAAGTGCATCAATTAGTGGTGTTCTTACATGTTTTGTTTTCCCATCAACACAACCAATACTAAATTGACACCATTTTTAGGGAATTAGTTGTCTCATTTCAGTTTTGAGACTGTTTTAGGTTTTGATCAAACTTTATCCAAAGTGTATTAGTTAGTGGTGTTATTGCATGCTATATCTTCCCGTCAACACCACAAACACTCTTTTTGCATCATTTCTTGGGAATTAGTTATCTCATTTCAGTTCTAATACCATTTTCTAGGTTTTTATAAAGCATTATTCAAAGTATATTAGTTAGTGGTGTTCTTGCATGTTCTATTTGTTAGAGTAGGTATTTACCTTAGCTCATGTTCACCTAGGTACTTTATTTACCTTTATTGTATTTATCCTCACCCACTTATGTGTGTGGAAATTTCTTTTACTTATTTATATATTAGGTGGATATTATCTAGTTGTTAGGTATAGTTCTTTCCTTGATCTATGGTATTGACTAGATCATTGATGTCTAGTTCTCTCCTAAATCTATGGACTTAACCAGTTCTTTCCTTGATTTATAGCTTGATGTAAGACCTTGAATGGTTCTTATAGTATTATTCCTTGCCTATATAAGAAAGTCCCATTATCATTTTATTTAATTGAGTTCCATAATAACATATGATATTGATTCTCATTTGTTTGCAAAGGTTTTGGTAAAGTTATTCTAGAAAATTTCTTTCATCTTATTGATCATGGTGTTTGATTAACATCTCGAATTCTTGGCGTGGTACCATCCAATTATTGTTCATTTTACTATTTTACCATCAACACCATCAACACTCAATTGGCTCCATTACTGGGGACTTCAAGGTCATTCAAGGTTGGTTTATCATCCTTTGCCTCAAGAATTTTTTAGAACTTCTCAATTAGAGTTACACAGAGTTATCAAGATGCTTTTGTTCAAAGAGAACTATTAGAAAGAAAGTATATTAGTTCTAAAATTTTTAGAGGTTTTAAAAGGGTTTCATTGTGAGCCCTTATATGATGTTATTCAAGGTTTATCAATGTATCCTATGTCATATTCTCATTGTTGTTCTAGTAAGGATATTCAGTCATTTTTAAGGTTAATATATAATTTCTAGAGTGTAAACTATAGTGGTGACTCCAATTTCATTGCTAGGTTAGATGAGTGTTTACTATTGTTGTATTTTATATATGAATCACCTTGGAAAGATTAGAAGTGTTCAAGTATTCATTTAGATCAAATTCTGAAGAAGAACTCTTTCGAGTTGCATACTTTGCAATGGAGAAGGAGACACATTTGATAATCAAATACTCGATCATATTTCATGAGTTTAGAGTCTAAAATAATATTATTGATCCTATAATTGAATTTTTTTGTTGGCAACATGGATCCTCCTCCTCCAAGATCCCCTTTTAGATTTAATTCCTTTAGACCTATAATTTTTGGGGCATCTTTGGGGTATCCTAATGAAGTACTAGATGTGATCATAATTATATTGCAAAAATTTCAAGGAAATAATTCCATTGTTGGTGAAAAACATATTAGGTTATTTGAAAATATCATGGATGATTATGAATTATAACATGAAGATGTTTTCTTAAATTTATTTGTACACACAATAGAAGAGGATGCAAGAGAATGGTTTAACTCTTTACCTCGTGGCTCAATTAATTCTTAGGATGAAATGGTGAATTATTTTAGAATTCAATTTGGGGATAGGCCTCACAATAGGTTCCTCCTATCTAAATTTGAAAACATTTAAAAAAAAACCAAGTGAATGTTTAAACAACTTCAACTCTAGATTCAATAAAATCTTAAAGAGATTACCAATAACCTAGAGAACAAGTTAAGAATCATAGTTAATCAAGTAATATGATGCATTTGATAAGAAATCAACCTAATTTTTGAGAGACAAAGATCCCATGACTTTTAGGAAAGCATTTTTTTATGGAAATTTAAATTGAGAACAACATAAAGCTAGCTGATAAAACTCTAATAAGAGAAGGTATTAAATTGGTCAACCTTGAGAAAAAGTAAGTTGAAAAATAATCAAAATTGGAAGAAGTGGTTAACACTTTAGCTGGTGCCATTAAAAGAATATCCTTCAATTTGGAAAATATTGATAAGGGGTTGTTTTTGGCACCCAAAATCAGAATCAAGTCTAGAACCAAAATCATATTCAAAGCACATTTGTGCCTCATCGCATCTGAATAGAGGGAATGATGAAGGAAAGTGGCCTATGGGTAAAATGGAAAGAAAAATTCACCTAAGCATGGTACATGAGTTCTTTACCCTTTAAATGATAGAGTTTCAGTAGTTGAAGAAGAGGATCACATGATTGATTAGTGTGATAAGTTTCATGCCTCATGTTCCTTGTGGACAAGTTGAGTTAACTAACGCAGTTGTTGAGTACGAATTAGATTCTTATGATGTCTTCATGATCAATGATCAAGTGAAAATTGAAGATGTTACTAGCTCTATGTATATTTTTGTGTCAAGACAACAAATGATTATTGGTCAATTTTCTTCCCCTTGAAGGTGATGATGTAATAGATTTTGATCAAACTAGTAATATTCTTAATCATGAATTTGGATAGTTAAAAATATAATGATTGGAAACTATGATGGTAGGGTCCTTTAAGGGAAGATAGGTGGTTGTTACTCGATGCATCTGTTAATCAAGAAAAATACTACAAGTTGAGAAGTGAACAACAAAGAAAATCTATCTTTACTTCTAGTACCAAGAAACTTGCATTCGATAATTATATGAAGTCTTTTATTATGGAAAATAAGTCATATGAAACTTTGGTTGAGAAACCTTATGTTGATACACCTTCCGATGTTCCTAGTTTTGATTTGCATGGTTGTTGTCTGGATTTGGAAACACACATTATAGACCCCAAGTTTGATCCTAATTTGACTGCTTTTTTAATTCTTTTTGCATTATTCATCAGTTAGAAACTCATACTGAGTTTGGTAATTAGTCAACTATTCTAAGTTCTAATTTTTAAATCATTTGTTTTGAATTGGGTGTAAAAGTTATATAAACCCATGTTGATTTTTATTTTAACAAGTTTCTTGGCTCTTCCTTATATATGGTGCATCTTGATGAGACATAGAATACAAATTTTAATCATATTGCAATCGCAACTTCTTCATGTTTGGAAAATGATTGTATCAATAGAATCTTGAGCCATGAAACAAATTTTGTTGATTAGCTTGTTATTACTTCTCCATGTTTGAATGATGTTGTTCTTTTTGTAATCCCTTTTAATTCTGAGACTAAGCTTTATGAATTGTTTGATCATTCTAATGAGTTATTTGAACAACTAGTTTAGTTGGTGGCCTTGGTACAACTTCCTAAGAAATAACAAGGTGTATTGTTTGAAAAATAAGCTAATTAGTTAGAAATAGATCACTTGATACTTGATGCAATCCCCCTTTTGAAGAAGAAGTGTTTTAGGTAGAATAAAATGCATTTACAACAAGGATGATCTATTTTGAATATCCTTTCAATGGTGTTACAAAATAAATGGTTAAGTTGGACCCAATGACAAGTGAGTGCACTATTTTTAATTTTGGAACTTGAAATGAACTTAAGAAGTTTTATTAAGTGGAAAATTAAGTGAAAATGATAAAAAAAATTACACCAAACTGTTGAAGAAGTACCAATAATGTTTAGCATGGTCATACCCTGAGTTGAGAATTGATGAAGAAGACATTGGTCACTATGTCTATTCTTTGGATTTTGAATCACATGAATATTTAAGGTGTTGTGTTTATGAAGTTGATATTTTGAACCAATACTTTATGATGGAAAAAATAAAATTCAAGATCCTAGAACAAGTGCTATTTCTGGCATGTCTTTCTTCATTATAGAACTTGAAAAACATTTCCTTACCCTCCATGCACAAATTAAATATTCAACTGTTGTTTGAGATCCCGAAGGTTTTTATGGAATTTTTTCATTGCATGGATTCAAAGAGAACCTTACATAGTGTATAGTTTCCTTTCTTTGTCTTTTGTTCCATTGTTTTCATGTTTCCCTTTGTTCCTTTTTGTTGTTCATGGGAGGTTTTTTAGCTCATGTGATTAGACATTGTAATAAACCAAGTTTTTTCCTATTTGACTCCTTTTCCAAAAGGATAGGGACCTATTCTACTTCCATGAGTTTTTTTGGTTCTTTGGACACCCACTGGGGGTATCCATCCTTGAGACAGAGCTAATTTTTGTGCCCATTTTGATATTTTGTATCCTTGACACTATCTTTATAGAATTTCTTTCATTTGTTGCTCAGTGTGACCCTTATTTTCCTATATTATTCCTCATCATTCATATGCCTTGCAGGATTGTTCATTGAAACATTAATATGAACCTTATCCTAACCTTTCATTTTGTGCCTTGGTTCCCTAAATTAATTATCAATTTGTTTCAAGAAGGCTTGAACTCCCGAGGTTTATATTGTAGGTTCAAGGAATTGCAAGAACGATATTACATTTTTATTGTCCTCCTTATTATTTTATTTCCCTAATTCATGATTTGAAGATTTTTCAAAGGATAAATTTCATGGTTAGCGATGTATCAAATGTGTTCTACATTATTCCAAGGGAAGGAAGATTTTTTCAAGGCCAAAATTACATGTTTTATCTTCATCCTAAGTGTTTTGTGGCTTCATCATATGATAAGAGGGAGTACAAAGTTGATGTGTAGGGTTTAAAGGTGTTTTATCCATTTGCAAAGATTCAGTGTTGTTCCATTAATCTTTCCCCCTCTCCTAAAACTCCATCTAGGCCTTGCAGTCAAAACACATTATCATTTTTTACAAAATATGGGTTCAAATTATGAAAACCAGATATTTGAGGAACAAGTGGAACTATTCCCTTGTTCCACTTTTCCCCCACTTTGCAATATGGTCCATTCCTTCATTAAAATTGACAATGTATGGTTTTATGGGAACTTTTGGAACTATGTTGCACATTTTCCCTAGTTCCCCACTTTTACCACTTATATACTTCATCTTGTTCCCTTACTCCGCTTGAGACATGTCAAAATCCTCAAAAAAACCATAATGAGTTCCATTCTTCCCCATTCCTGAATTTTGAGCTCTCCACATCCTTAGATATGTGAGAATCAACCAAAATAACTAGAAATATTTAGACATGCTGGGACCAAGTGGAAAAAATAGATCTGTTCCAGTGGTTCTTTCATTCCTCACAATCCCCAATTCACCAAACCTTGGTAGTTAAATTATTTAATTTTACTCGCATACAAAACATTAGAATATTTACTATATTTCTTCATTTCCTCGTAGGACCGATTCATTTAAACCTCAATCAAATATTTCCATGTGTCTAAGGAGACAATTACATTTAGTAGTTAAGAATATTTATAGTTTTTCTCATAAATTTCATTTTGGGAATCCATTTTTCACAAAATTTGTTACATTTGAATTGTGATGAAGAGGGATTTCTACAAAGATCATATTTGAGGAAAATGGTGTAATATTTATGGATACTTTAGCTTCAAAATTTTGGGTAGTAAAGAAACCATTTTATGGATGTAATGGAATTTTTAAACAAATTAAAATTCTTGACATGATCCTCCTCCACCCATGGATGCTTGTCAGAGGAAGAAAATGCATTTTTGATCCCACTAGATGAAGAATGGATGATCTATGCAACATGGAGGGATATTTGGCATTATTTCCCTCTTTAATTTCATAGATTACTCACTCCACCATTGATTTCATCTTAGAATTAGGAATAAATATGTTGACCCTTGATTGGGAATATGCAAGGAATATTGTATTAGGTTTGAGACATTATTGTATATTAGTGAGGGCCTATCCACATTTTTTCTCTTGTAGTTGTAGCTCTAGATGGATTTTGGGAATTTCTATTCTGGGAGATGGGTTTATCTTTGATGGGTTGAAAAATATAAAATAATTGTTTCAATATGGTTCCATTTGGGGTTCATGTTAAGGTGGTTGTAGTTGTACAACCATTAACATGATTTGAGAGCATCTTTATATGTTTCCCTTATCTCCTTTACAAATGAACACACATGATCAAACTACCATGTACATGTTTGTTATTTCTTGTTCTTAACATATTTGAAATGAATAAATATCCATTCTCCTTTGTAATCTTGTGTTTATCATGCTAAAAAACTACAAGGAATCATTTTGTAGTGATTTATTTATTTGGGTACTTGAATTAATTTTATTTTGTATTGCATATATTGTAACATTTTTTTCAGTTATAAATTCCTTTATGCTTTTTTGGGAATTAACATCTATTATCTCAAGGCTTCGTTTAATTTTAGGTTTTTACATAATCAACACTTGAAATTATATTCATGGGTATATGCGTTAGGGTTTCAGGATTATTCTACATTGTTTTCCTTTCTCGGGTGTCAATGAAGGTAAGTAATGTTGGGAGGATGAGTTTTTATTGATTCCAAGTTTAGTTGTAGTAGAAGCATTCAGAAAACATGGTAAATGAAGTTACCTTCTTTATTTAATATACCATATCCCTAACTTCCATCCATATCCACCTTAACTTTAATTATCACTATCCTTTTATCCTACCCATTTTTTCCTATCCCTCTACAATTTTCATCACCATTGCTTATCCAACATGATATATGCTTGCAAATAACACATACTCTTACATATTTTGAGAGAATTTTCCCTAATTTGTGAAGAATAAAATACCAATAATCATTATAGACCAATTTGTTAGCGGTTTATGTAAATATGGTGCCTGTGATCAGATTTTATTTGTCTTTAGTAGCTTATGTCTAAGTTCCTGTGTACTTGTAGTGATTTTATAACCTCTCTCTCGAGTGAGAACTATATTAAGTGTCTGTAATTGGTTTTAGATTTATCTGCCAATAATTTTGAAGGATTGAAATAACACATCTACATGTCTCTTTTAGGATACACCTTATGTCCTCTCACCCTAGTTTAGGTAGAGCCAGAAGTAGTAGGTGGAAAACTACACCCTAAGTTAAATTCTTCCCTATCATTCCCAAAAAGGCTTGGTAAAGTGAGAGAGATGGACCCATCCCTGGATGTAAATGACATATCAATTAGGCATATCCTTCCTCCTTTCCCCCATTCATTTATTGCATTTATTTTGGGTGTTAGATTGGGAACTAACATGTCGAGTGGTGTCGATGTCCATAAGAGTGTGTGTGAGAGAGTATATGAGTGATTTAATAAAAAATCGTAAATTTATATTAGAGGACTAAGATCAAATAAATATAACAAAAATAAATATGATGTAACATGTAATAAAAAAACAAGTGTACAGAAGTAAAATAAGAATGAATTAGCTTATATCAAAAGATCTTGGCTGATCACGGGTCCTGGGAAACAAGATGAGAAGGATGGATCTATATTGTGTAGGATCTATCTAGAAAAATAGGACGTGGAACCTCTTCGGACAAGACTTCCAAAATGAGGACGAGACCGCCAGGCGCTAGTGTCTAAAATCGGTGTTAGTGTCTTGTAAATAACTTTGTTTCTAATCTTTCAGGGCCTAATGATGTCTACTTATTTTCAATGTCTTTTACATCCACTCCACTTTAGGGTTAATATGTCACACCTATACCTCCTAAAAACCCTAGCTACCTACACAAGGCTCAAATAAACATTAGATGGAATAAATAATACATATTCTTGAGCTAGACTGACCTTAGTGGTCACCCTAATGTGATAACCACCAAGTGCTACAATAAATTTTAGACTCTATGTAGTTATTGTGAGTGTATGATTTGAATTGTGTCCCTTGAAGCTAGGTTTCCCTTGTTCCATTCAAACCAAGAAAACATGACATAATTATTTTTACCCCAAGCTAAATGTGTGAGATGGAATTTAGAAATAGCCACTCAAATGAAGTGAGTAGTGTAGACCAAATTTAGTCCTCGCATGTTTCTCTTTGTCAAGTAATAAATAGTAAGTATTAGCTCCCAATTTCCCAACCCCTAATAGTAGTGAGTAAGTCATGTATATATATGATTCCCTTGTTTGAATTTTGTCATTAAAAACTGAAAAGATGACCCAAAGTGATAAAAGAGACTCTAGAAAAGATACCAAATGATGTGGTAATTCAAAATCAAGAAAAGGAGGGAAAGGGACAAAAGCACCCAAAGGGGATAGTAGTGCTCTGGGCACTCCCGTCCCTATTGGGCGCTAGTGTTTGGGATGTTCGAAGATATAATGGTCAATATAGAGCTAGGCCACATATCATCTAGTGTCCAAAATTAAAGTGATCATTCTAGAAAATAAAATAATAAGAGTGTGGGAAAGATAAAAAATGAAAGAGTAAAATAAGTGTTGTTAATGTCTAGTCTTCTCACTTTAGGAATCATGCATATAATGACATACCTAGAGGTGTTGATGTAAGTAGAAAGTGCATGATTTTGTGACTACATTTTCCCCACTTTATACTCGTGAATGAATATTCGATAACATAAAATAGATAAGAAGAGTGTACCTTATGGAGAGCTAAAGAGAGTTGTAACCAATAACATGTCGAATGAGGTTTGTATTTGATATCATGCCAAATGGAAATAGTAGAATGTGCATCATGAAATCTATAAGAGGATAAGGGTCCTAGCGACGACCTTTCGCATGCATAGTGGAAGTGATATATGCATGTGTTCCTTGGATATTACCTCTATCAGAGCATCTTGTGCTTGAGATTCTTCCTTGTTCCATTTGTATGTTGTCTTTTATCGAAGCAAGATAGGAGCTGCAAAAGAAGATAAGTGTATTCAATGATCATGATAAATGAAATTGAAATTTAACTTAGTAAATGTGAAAGTGGAAATGATTATTAGAAAATAAGGAAATCAAGGGTAGAATACACTGTGTACTATGTGATAATAGAAATAATTGTTCCCGTATGATTTCTACCTTAGACATGGATGGAATAGTTCTAAGCATTTGGGTGTTCTATTTCCAATCCATGGATTTGAGTGTCATGTCACTAAATTATAAATTTGAGCATATTTATACTAAGGGAAGAGTATTGGGAGAGTGATCAACATTCCCTCCAACCCTTAACACTTACCTAATGTTAATTGCCATTGTAGATGGTCATAAAACCAATTGAAACTTGCCACAGTGACACATTTTTCAATACATATCACTATCATACATATGCCTTAAGTGCCACCTCTTTATTTGATCTGAAGAAAAATAAATTAATTAGTTCCCTTATAACTTTCCACTAATTTTTTTCTTGTTGGTAACTAATTGCTATTTGTAACTAAATTTGTATTGTTGGAATTGGAGAAAAATGTCATTGAAAACCTGATGATCTTGTAATGTTTTTATTTGTGTCCCTAAGATAGAAGCACCCAAGTGGGGCACTAGTGCAAACCATTCCATTATGAGTTGGGTGCTTCTGTCCTACATTGATTTTTTTCTCAAGTATGATTCTAAACTTGTTTTTTAGCTCTTGTTTATCCTACTTTTTCTTATTTTCAACTCGTATCTAGTCCATGGACTCTTGAGAGGTTGAAATAGTCACCCGATGATTGGCCCCTCTCATTTGGGGTGTGTGATATGATTCAAGGTGAGTGCAAACCAAATAAGAAAATATGAAACTAATGTCCACATATGAAATATAAATTCTATAGGGGAATAGAGAATACATATGGTAACAACTGTGATGTATGAAAACAATGGAAATAAAGTGTAGATATAAGTGTTAGTCAAAAATAAACATACATGATGTAATAGAAACAAGTCACAAGACACATTAACATTACAAATACATAGTGAATAATTAGTTGAATATATGGGACAAAACTCATGATGCTATAAGAAAATCAAAGCATTTAAGGTGGTACATGAAAAAAACAATGAAAATAGGGCATAGCCCACTGTTGGAAAAATTATTTTTCACAAGGAAAAATTATCCGATCATCACCAACACTCTAGGACTATGTCCCTCCCGCTTGTGAAAGGGGAGGATCCTAATGGGTGTCGTTATTCCCTTCATTTAATCAACTTTATGTTGATGTCATATTCAAACTAGGGGTGTGTCTAAAGCTATATGCAACAAGAAGAATCTTAGTGATCTAGTAATTGATTGTAGGTATTTTGTATTTTATGGGGGATCTTTTCAATGTCTTAAGGACTTATTGGTTAAAAAACTTATTGGATCAAACTATGAAAACATGTTGGAATTAAACACACTTTATAGAAATGAATTGATGGCAATAAAAACACTTTTCCTTGGAAGTAAACACACTTTGCAAAAAGGAATTTCTGGAAATAAACATTATAGAAATAAACACACAATTGAGAATGCTTGGAAAAATGATTGCAAAGAAATAAGAACTTAATCTAGAACACTTGCAGGGACAAGTCTACAACAAATTTCAACTTAAGGAATTGAAAGTGATACAAAATTAATAGATCTAAGCTATTTTCTCTAAAAATATAAATACAAAAAAAAAAAGGATCCTTGTTCTTAGAGTGGGCCCTTGCTCTACCTTGAAATAGGATTGGACAACTTAATTTTCTCTCAAAATAGAAATGTAACGACCCAAAAATTTCACACACGCTAACAACACAGTAAATACAGGATAATTTTTTTTTGACAAGACATCATAGGAAACCACCACATGACACACTTACAGATAGGGCAAGCCACAATGAGAAATTATTGATGGTTATTTATTTTAATAAAACATCTTTCGATCCTTAACTTAAGTTTCCTAGGACTCTGGATATTATTCGTATAATTCCTCTTACCACGCTAAGTTTCTTACTTTTACTCTGAAGAGAAATTTGCTTTGAGTCTTCTCTATTTTGACCTTTATTTGCTTAATTCGTTTATTAAGAAAAGGGGTAATTTAATCCCACAACGCCATCGATTCACACTAACGCTACTAGAACTCATTCTTGCCCATATGACAACATGGGTTTACGTTCAACACACTTAAGAGAAAAAAATACAAAGTGACTTGGAAAAAGGTTAGAGGGAGAAGGTCGAGTTGAAATCATCTTTAGGACCTCATTAGTTATTGCCAAAATTTAATTGAAGCTAGAGATCTTAACCAAAATTATCAAAGATCTTACTTAGGCTTCACTGAATGAGTATTACCAAAGAGAACAATTTACCTTCCAAAAGGTGAGGGAATAGGTTGTGTGGTTTCCAAATTGTTTTCTCGGCTTATTATATCTTATCATCTTCTAACAACTAACAATTCATTTCACCTTAGGATCGTTTTACAAATTTCACCATAAAAGGGATAATGTTCACTAGTGGAGCTAGGGTTATCATGTTATATAATTTTACTTGCAATGATAGTCTCGCCTTTGATTACTTCAAGAATTACTTGCTCTCAAGTTGGTAACCTCTACGTTACTTTATTCGAATATAACTTCTAGTTTAACTTCTATAAGTATTAAACAACCCATGTTAGCTTACTTATGACACATTATTACTAAGTCATAGCAAGATTTAACTCAACATTTAATTCTCAAGGGTAAAGTTTAACAACACTCATTTACAAGAACAAAACAAGGTTACATCAACTCTTAGAATACTGATAATCCAATAGGGTCACTCAACAAAGAGGTAAACCAATTTTCTTAGATTTTCCAAGATAGACAGACAATCCAAGGTTTCCAAAGTTAAGATGACATAATCCACAATACAATATCCTAAGACATTGATCCTCTTCTACATTTTCCATGGGACGTTATCAATAGTTGAACAATATAAAAAGGGTTCATGCAAAAGAACTTCTCAACAGAGGTTGATGCAAAATTTTACAAGTCTATCCCTCTTTTACCCGCATGAGCATCTGCAACAAAATATTTTTTGTATACAAGAGTCAGTCCGCGAGAACTGAGCAAGATAAGGCTACACAAAGCCACCATAACTAAAGTCTAACAGTACCATGAAAGAAACACTCTATTGACGAGAATTGGGTCAATGCCCTAAACACAACAACACCTCAAATTATCATAAAGTCTCTACCATGCCAATCAAAGAAGAAAAGGCCTTGTACTTCAATTATGAACAAAAGCAACGAAAGTTTAACAATTGTATGAGAATGGCTCTTGGCCTTATAAGAAGGAATAAACAATCTATAAGAAACAAGATTCCCATCAACAATTAAATATTTACAAGATTGAAGTTTGTCACACATACTATCCATTTAAAATTACCAAAAGATACCAAAAGCATAGGCTTTAATATAAGATTTCTAAAAGACAAGAGTTGATCAGCGTAACCAAGAGGAACCACAATGTTCACAGATTAACATGAAAGGCCAAGCATATAAAATTTCATTCCTGTAATCACATAGAGCATATCACTAAAATTAGATACACGGACACGACACGACATAAGTTTCGAAGTGAAGGCAAGGTATACTAGACTTGACCATTAACTCCAAGAGATTCCCAAATCATTCAAGAAGGGCCAATGCCTTAAAGGCTAGTAATAACACACAAGAGAAGAAGGGGACTCCGTCAATCAAGAGTATACCAAACGTCATCCAAATTTTTATATCACTAAGGATTTATGAACCTCCACAATAATTCTAAAGTTTGGTTAATTTAAAATAAATTACCCCTTTTTTTTAAAACAACAATATTTTAAGTCAACCCTTCATAACACAAAGTCAACCGTCACACATAGATACAAACATAAATTTCTAAGTGACATTAACAAATCAAAACCCTCCGCTATGAAACCATAAGACTTTCAAATGCAAGATGAGTTTTCCCAAAGATTAATAGCGTTTAAGGCAATTTCCATCACAAAATATTAAGGTAATTACGTGCATGGGAAAATGACCAATATTAATTAATAGCATTAAAATAATAAAAGAGAGAGAAAGCAAGTTAGGAAATAGAAAGAGACGCCATCGACAATAATTCTGAGAGGGGGATTAGACCCAAACTATCCTAGTGTTAACGAGGTACTGGATTCGCATGATAGAAACCTCGAGCTTAGCAAATCCGAAAAGCTAGTTATGGTTCAAGTGGATAGGGATGGTCAAGGTACTTCCTGAGGATGGCCTTAAAAGCCTAGGAACAAGATGAAAATAATGCGGGAGTCTAAGCACGTGAGATCTGATACGCATTGCACACAAACTTTTCATTTTAAAAGTTTTAATACCGAAGCTCTAACCCGGATAGCCCAAGCGGTGATCACTCCAATTCTACAACCTATCTTTCCCGATGTCAAGAAGATTATCGAAGGGGTTTGAGGAATAGATTTAATAACTTTCAATGAAATACAAAGGAACAGAAAATAAACTCAGATGATAGAGAGGGGCTGCATAGTTATCGCAAACTTATTTTAACGACAACGGAAATACTAGCTGGGACAACATAATAACTTAAAACTCAATCATAGAGAAGAAGATATACGTAAATGAAAGGATGAAGGTCGAACACTCAAGCAAGGAAAAACATAACACCCAGAGATGACAACACATGCGTGTTTTCCACTAACACACTGATAGTGATAAAAGTGAAAACAAGAATTGGAACAAGCAGAAAAGAGAGGTCTCCTAGTAAGACATCCAGCTAACAAACCAATACAAGGAAATGGTGGTTCGATTTCACGATATATTAAAAAAATATAGCACAGTAGCAAAGTGTAGAGTTATCTTGCCTACTCCTCCAGCTTCGACGAGGCATCCAAACTCCCCAAGATCCAACAACAGTAAATCTCTAGTTGAATCTTCGGCCATAACATGCGAGTCACCAACATTATTCTCAAACCCAACTCTACTAAACACCTCCTCTTACAATCCTTTCATTATTGTGAGTTGTCTCCCGACATAGAAACATTATTTGGTGGAGTTCTCTTTCTGTTTCTTGACTCTGCTTTCCAGCAAGCTTTAGCAAGATATTTTCTAAGTAGATCTGCAATATCTTTAGCCATGTTCTCATCTTTCCCCTTGTATGGAAATGTCTCCTCCCTAAAATGATGGGATAGCCATAAATACATAGATAGGATTTGGTGTTTAGTTTCAAGATCTAAAATCTCTAGATCATGTTGTGCAAATCCTTTAGGTATACCTATGGTTATCTAAATAGGAAGATTATTTCTATATTGTTGAGAAAATATTGATAAATGGGACATTACCTTAGGATCTCTTGTATTGACAGTGCAGCTACAAAGCAAGAGTATTCCCACCAAACCAAACAAAAACCCCACACCAAGAGCTCTCCATGCGCAGCTAGCAGGGAAGGCGTCCACAAGTTCTCGTGCACTCGGACATCTTCTATGAAGCAAAGGAATGTTGTAATAACCCACAAATGTGAGCTTCCATGAAGGTGCGCGACCCACCATCCATTCAGCATGTAGATCCCAAAAAAAAAATGTGGCTGGCACGCCATGACAAATCACGCAGCCAAAATGCATGCACAACCCAATAAGAGTTCAACCACGCCTCCCCAGGTCCCAGGTAAGATACAACATGATTTCCCCTTATAGGAAGGTGCAGAAATGATAGGCTGTTACTTCCTCATGCAGCCATTTCGAAACTGAAGTGAAATCCTTCAGAATGTATGCCAGTTTGTAAAAAAAAATGTCTATTTTGGAGGAGGGATCTATGTGATACGCAGGTCCAATAATTCTTCCCATTCGAGCACATCTTTTAAGATTTCACTGACCTAATCTATATTTAATTAGTTCTCCTTAAATGCCGAGCAGGATAGGGTTTCATCCTCATTTCTCTGCATTATTTTATATGATAGCTTTGTTTCAATAAGTCTGGTACTTGGATCTGATCGGAAATAAATAAAAGCATACAAATAGTTTTATATAACGCCTTAAGCGTAAATAACCATGTATAGTTTTAGGTCAGAATGAAAGAAGCCCTCACCTAATTCGATATTGACATCTCCAAAGGCACTTAACGTGATAGAAACAAGGAGTAAATAATGGATCCACAATATCCACTGTAAAAGACATCCATTTTATAATCATGTTGTACATGGTATCTCTGAGAAACCGAAACGTGACGCGAAGAGAAGAGAGGTGAGCTGGGTTATGGCGGGAGCAGTGTGGTAGGCTGGGGGTCAAATCCACCACTAACTTGATAATTATCTAATTTGGCATACATGGACAAATTTTATAACTAAGGAAAAAAAAAAAGAAACTGTGGTTGGAGGCATTTACCCAAACATTTACAAAGCATACGAGGGTGCCTAAACGGCCAAGGATAAAAAAAAACTTTGAACCTTAAACAAGAACACTACGTCCCTGATGATGGCACCACCCATGAACAAGCTTCCCTTGCACAAATCAAGGCTCGATCCGAGAAGCGACCAATCTAAAACAATAAAATCGCTTATCAAAAAAATTAACAACAAGGTTGATAACAAATTGACAATCAGATAACGAGGTTAACGTCGATTGATAAATATAATAATAATAATAATAATAATAATAATATTATTATTATTATTATTAGTATTATTATTACCATTGGTTAATACTTATTAATCGTATTAACAAGAACCAACTTACAAGCTTGATACATCAAGCACAAAGTTTTCCTTTAATAGGAGGAAAACATAATTGACAAGGTGGGGCCAACCACAGGAAACAACAAGATGACACGAGGAGACATGACAGAGTGGGAGAATTCCCAATCATTTTCTGTGACAAGGGAGAAACCAACAAGAGATCAACAGGAGCACCATGACGTTAAATGCCTAGCGACATGGTCGTTGGAGAACGGGGTATTACAAGAAATGGCTATTTTATTGATAAAACATCTGCATTACAAAAATGTGTTGGATATGTGTATATCATTCTATATATATATTCCTATTTAATCTATCTGCAGGTCTATATGTATATACTTCTTCTAGGGGTGCATTTATGGTGCTAACTGTTCCAATGATACGATGGAACTGAATCGTGCCCAGAATAGATGATGAATTAGAACATGGCTGGATGTACATCCATGTGATAATTATCCTGGATTTTCAAGTATGGAGAGTTAGAAGTCTTATAATATGCTCCTTATTGATAGGATCATTGATTTGACAAATCACAGACCATTTGGAATATATTTTTATCAGTTCCAGAACTTTATAAGAGTTATGGAACTAAAGGAAATCATTCCAAAGTTTAACCAGAGAGAGTTCTAGAGCTATCTGCAGGAGTTCCAAAACTAATTCTGATAATTATGGAACCAAGTACTAGAATTATGGAACCAAGTACTAGAGTTCCGGAACTAAGTCCGAAAGTTCTAGAACTAGGTGATAAAGCTTGTGACTGTGTAATGGAGTTCCAGAACTAGCTTAGAAGTTCCAAAACTAAGTTTTATTGAAACAAATGCTTTCAAAAACATGCTGACCACTTCATACTTCATTCTTCCACCTGATTGCGACCTGCTTTATTATAAAATTAAATTTCCAAAAACTTTGTTAGGAATTACAGAGCTTTTAAATGTTAGAATTATAATCAACAAAATATGGACAATTACATCCTAACTCATATAAAATCAAACAAAATTTACAAAATGTAGTCAAACTTAATAAAAAGGAGAGTAAGATGAGATCATTTATTGTACATTTAATGGGCATATTTTGGCCTCATCATTTCCCCCATACTTACTTGTTTGTAAGTCCCTTTACAAACTTTACTCTTCAAATTTGGGGTTATATATTATGCATTCCATTTGATTTTTCATATCAAATGTCTGGAACTAAATATCCCAATTCTTTAATTCAAAGGTACTATACCCTGCTCCTGCTTCTACTTTCCTTTGCCATGCATCAAATTCAATGGGATCTTGTGGTTCTCTATTCTACCATGGTGACATGGGGGTGAGAAGAAGTGGAGGTGTTTTTATCATTCCCATCCATATGCCATTTTTCTTTTCATTGATATGAGGAATTATCGTACATAAGGATTTTTCTCTATGCAAACTCTAGATTAAGTTTGTGGGAGATATTACTTCCCTTCTTCTCAATGCCATTGTGAGAAATTCCCATATTTTCAAACATGCCTCATAAATATCTTCAAATTTTTCATCTTCATAAGAGGTGAAGGCATTAATACTTCTCTACAAATTGGCAAGATAAGGTTTCTTGAACCTTTTATCAAATACATGGGATCTGAAATGTGTAGAAAAGGCGGATGGTTTACCATAATGAATCCTCATACAGAGACCAGATAAACTAGCCTTCAATAGATGCTCTAACTCCCTTTCCTTCCATGCAATCTGATTTTGAAGAATAGAAACAAATGCATTAAGCTGGCTCTCCCCTACATACAAATTGATCATAAAACCTGAGTTCATTTCCAACATGAAATTACAGAGATAGAATTCATAGAGAAAATTTTTCTACTCTGTATTGGCTAAGGAATATGCTGCCATGAAATCAGATTCATCTTTTATTTCATGTGGGAGGCCACATGCTATCCTTGAAAACTACCAGTGAATGAATTGTTCCTCTAAAAACACATTATATGCAAGAGAAGGTCTCTTGCATGTAAGAAATTTCTCACTCATCATGCAAACCATTTGTATTTTCACAAGATATTTAAATTTTTCATTTTCTTCTTTGTAAAAATTTTCTTCCCATTCTTTTCTTTCTTTCTTCTCTTCTTCTATCTTGCTTTTCAAGTCCTCATTGGATGTCTTGGCTTCACTGAGTTCTCTGCAAGTATCATCCCATAGTTGTCTAAGTGGCCAATAAGTTAATTTAGTTTGTGTAGAGACTATTGACAAAGTAGTTTGTTTTCTAGAATTTTGACATTCCTCCTCTTTCTCCATTATATGTTGTTTAACTCTTGTCAATTCCTCAGTCTTGTCAGTGAGCTGAGTTGTTAATTCCTCAATAACCATTTCTCTTTGTTCTAATTTAAGTTTGAGAAAATTCAACTCCTCATCCTTTTCTCTAATAATGAGTTCTGCTCTGGACAGAAACAGAGCCTATTTAACTTGTTGTTTCTCTTCTTTCTCTAAAAGTTCCTTGGGGGTTAAGAATTCTTCTTCTACCATAGGGGATTTCCCTTTCCATTTCCAAGATGCCAATTCATCTTCTTCATGTGATGGTGCTATTGATTCACCCATCTCTTGGAAAACTTGTTCCTCAAATCTCTCATCTTCTTTTTCTATCTCTGTTTGGCTTGGTCTAGGAGGAGTCATGGCCATGCTGCCCAAAATATCAGTAGCTTCCTTTTCCATCCCTTCTTGATCTTCCATCTCCTCTAGAATTTCTCTAGACATTTTATGAATTCTCCTTCTTTGAGGAGCCTCAAAATGTACAGAAATAGGTCTCCTCCTAGAGATTCTTCTGATTTTCACCTCTTTCTCTTGCCTAGGTGAACTGTCACTATCAGAGACAAATATTATCTCTCCTGTAGCTATTGCAGAGGAAGGAATTTATTTATAAGGCACAATAGGTTTTGCAGTTTTAGTCCTTCTTCTAGATCCTCTTCTTTTTGGTATTTCCTCTCCACCTAGTTCTTTCTTTTCCTTTGTATTGGCATCAATTTCCAAATTGATTGTAGGAGTAGTAGAAGTTTCTATTACTCTCCGAGAATATCAAGGCTCTGCTTAAACTTGCTAAGAAATTTATCCCACATTTCTTCTCCATTTTTCTTTAAAAGAAAATGGTGTTGGCACACTAAATGCACTAACCCATGATGTCTAATTGTTCCCACACCCTAGGAATACCTCTAGGCCATTGTATGGATGGAGTAAAAAAGAAACCCTGGAAGGTTTACTATATATTCTAGTTTTGTAGCTCCATATCTAAGGTATATGAGGATCTTCAGAACTTCTCTTCCTACTGACCTAAATTGACCATCACAGGTTAAATACTTGACTCTCCAAATGCCACTTTGTCAAAGGGTTTGGGAAAGTTGGCCCTTTTGACCCCTTTTATGATTTTCTTTGTGTTGTAAATATATTGGGGTTTAGCTTCCCCCTTTTTAGCAAGGTTTCAACTAGGTCTTTTAATGTCCCTCTGACAGGGTTTGGGACATGCACAATTGGCACTCTAGATATATTACTGATTATATTCATAGAAAAAGGAATGATAACATTTCTAACCTTTGTCCTTGATTTCTCTAAATTTATAATGAAATATCTTACCAATTCGTCATTATAATTGGGGAAATTTCTCAAAAAATTATAGCCATCTTGCATGATGAAAGATAGCTACCACTTATTCATCTCTAATGAGATGGGTATCATCCTCTTGTGTTGGTTCTCAAATTAATCTTGTCCCATTTGTATTTTAAGTTCTCCATTTTGTGGGCTCTGTCATTTTCTCTATCTCTTGTATTGATGCATAAAAACTCTATCCTCCATTTGGTTGCCATGATCAGTCCCTTCCTTGGTCAAGGATCACTTAAAAAGTCCAGATTTTGTTTTTGTTCCTCTGTCCATGTAAAAGAATCTGTAACTTGGGCGTAAAACTTGGTTTTTCCTTTCTTTTCATTTTCCACAGTCACGTTTTTTTGTCCCTGTCATTTTTGTCCCAAATACCTATGGAAATGTGATTGGATGTAGCTCAGTGGATCATATTTGGGCCTTATAACATTTCCAAATTCTGTCCTTGAAGAAAGATTCATTTTCGGGCTCAAATGGTGATTTTCCTACATTTTACGATTTGACGAGTGTATTTTTCCGGTCAAATTTACTTCTCAACATCAATGGAAATGTGGCCCTTTCTGGTTAGATGTAGCTTGGTGGGGCACTTTAAAAACTCTAAGGCTCACTTTGACTCAAAACTTGTCCACGTGGAGGGTCGACGCTCATATGAAAATTTTCCTTTTGGTTTGGCCTTGGAGTTACGCCAGGGAGACATGTGGAGATTTCTTTGCCTTGCCTAGACTTAGACAAAATTTTCATGTGGTCGTACAATTTTGGTGGACCATGGACATGTGGAGGGCTGGCGCTCATTTGAGGATCCGCCTCAGGGTCCTACCTTAACAAGTGTGATAGATAGACATGCAGAGCCTTTTGTTGGCTCCGCTCTATACTTAAAATTTTCAAGGTAAATTTGAAAGGCCTGGGACACGTGGAGGAACCACACATGTTTGGGGACTAGCCCCTAAGTTTTATTTTGAAGAAGCACCAAGAGGAAACTTGGAGGCTTCCACTCACTTTTCCCTTGCTTGGACTTTTCAACGGCCAAGGAAAACTATCTCGGACCCTAGACACATGGTGCCTTCCGCTGATCCTTCAAATTTTTTTTTAACAACTCTATCCGATTGAGACACATGGTGAGCGTGCTCATTTGGGGTCTCTATTTTTGGGCACCATATCAAAAGAGTGCCATGAAGACACGTGGAGGCTTCCACTGGCTCCTTTTATATTGAGAATTTTTAAAGGCCAAAAGGTGTTTTTCTTGGGCCCAGGGCACGTGGAAGGCCCACGCTTGTTTGGAAACCTACATTTTTATTTCTCCTTTGTAGTTGCACTAAGAAAACACATGGACAACTCTAGTATAAAGTAAAGAAGGGGAAGAATCAATGGTTTTTGTACATTGTGTTTATTTTTACGCCATTTTTCTCTAAGACTCCTGGAGATGTGAATACACATAGTTTTTCATCATTTTTTGATGAAATTCCTTTTCATTTTTTTCTATAAAGTGTAATTGAATGGATTCAGAGCTTAATTCATGAGTCCAGAGACTATAGAGACTGATATTTTGAAGTTAAAGTGGCTCGGTCACTTGCAATAATGGGAATTACCGGAGAAGTTGGATGCGGGATAGAGTTATAAAGGAAATAAATGGAAAAGAATGAAATGATGAAAGTAACAGGTGTAAAAGATGAAAAAGGTGTTTCCTCGAGGGTGAAAAGGATTACCTGTCATATCCAACTGTGTAGAGCCTCTAGAAAATGATTAAAAGGGGATTTCTTAGATGATAGAATCATAATGATTAAAAGGATTGCAAAAAGTTGTGGCATGGCATCCTAGTCATTAGTCAAGGGCCCAAGAAACATGATCAGTTCACAATCGGTCCACCCAAAGATCTTTCGGATGTGAATTTTTTAAATGTCATTTTTGAGGAAAATTGGTAACAAGAAAAGGTCCCTCGAATATTCTTCTCTTTTGGGGGAAAATTGAGTGAGTAAAATGTATAAATGTAATGAGAATACTCTTACAAAGGGTTGGGGATTAAATTTCATAAGAAAAATTTGAGAAAATCCGTATTCTGAGAAACTTGTCTGAGACACCTATTTAATTTCCTTTGTGTTAGATTTTGCATCATGTCAAGTTAGTTATAGATGTATAGCCATTGACGAGCATTGATATTTCTCTGGAAGCTTTCCCTGCTGATGAATTTAAGAAATTTTGAAATTAATTTGTGTCAATCTTGGAGCAATTAGTGTCTTCTTTGTTTCAGAATGTATGCAAGTAGTTTTTCTTATTCCTATTACAATCTTACATTGAAATCTTTGTGAAATCACACAAGATCTCATCCCTGTGATAGTTTAGTGGCATTTGCAATTTCATTTCAAGAAGATCCTTCATCTGTGATGAGATAAACAAATTTAATATCATTCCATTTTCATTTGTTGATAAAGATTGTATGTAAGTCTTTGGGTGTACCTTAGGTGTGATTGATCAGAGATTTTGGTGTTTAATTGATTATTTTAACTCAAGATTTTGTGCTAGATTCCCAAATATTGTGTGAAAACATGCTGATTTAGGCCTCCATTGAAGCACACCTTTTGGTTGAAGGAACATCTTAACTATTATGAAGTTTTCTATTGTTGAGTTGTCCATTGTTGTGAAATTTCTCAGAGATCTGGTATATCCAAATTTATCCTGCTTAATCTCCCACCAAAATTATTCAAAAACCATGAATCCATCATGAATAACCCCTTTTTGCCTCGTATATCAATAAAGGAAGAAAATATATTTACTAAAATATGTAGAACAATTAGGATCTCATAATGTCTTCAGTAACCTTAGCTTTGTTTTGAAAGTATCTCCATCTTTTAAAAGTGACAACTCTTGAGAGTTAAATTATGGAGTATTGACTATATTTTCCCAAGGTTTTCTTCATAAAATTTATGCCAAAGAAGGATATCTCCATCTCCTTCATCAAACAAAGGTTACACTATGGGTCCTCTCACCCTGGTCAAAAGGCATGACCTAAAGTAGTGAGGATATGTCAAATCCTCTTGAAGGTTCTATCCATCTCTCCACAAATATGAGTGATAAAGGGCCAGTTAGATCTCATCCTTGGCTATAAAATGACATACATCATGATATATTTTTCTCTAAGCTCCATGCTGAATCTGTGATGTTGCATGGCTTGAAATGGAGAACAAATTTGGATACCAACACCTTTGGTGGCATCATTTTTGGGGTTTCTTTGAAGTATTTGAACAAAGGTGTACATGTAGAGACCCTGGTAATGCTTTTTACAGATTTTAAAGTGCAAATATATTGTTGAAACATCATTATCTATTATTGCACTAAATTTTGTATCATCATTGATAAATTTTGGTAGAAGAAGAGTAGATCTTGTAAGCTTTGCATGAATCTGGTATTGACAAACATTTGATAGGCCTTTCATAGTGCATTTGCAAAAAAATAAGGTGAAAATACTTAGTGGCCACTACATGTTGTTTAAATTCTTTATAAATACCGGTGTCTTAACATATATCAAGTAATATTTGTCACTAATATCTACAAACTGGAAGGAAGAAGACATGTCTTCACCAAGAACCCTAGTAGAAGGTTATTTCAAGAGTTGGGAAAGTATAATTCAAAAGAAAGAAGAATTTGGAAGGTTATTGGAGATCAAGAATCAAGAAAAGAGATCTCCTTGGTGAAACTGATCAGCCTATGATTGAATATTGTAATACTTCCTCAAGTGCTTCTGAATCAGGTATTCTCTTTGTAAATTTGAATTCTCTAATTGGAGAGGGTCCTTTTTATTTGAAAGATTTACATCTCATTCTGTCCCTATATTCTCTAAAGCTGATAGGATCTTCCAAGAAATAGAGTTTTTAGAGAACATCCATTTTGAGAATTGCATCATTTTATCACACAGACCCCTTACTCTCATTATTTTGTTTCTCCTATAAGATCACCTCCTCAAAATATTATGGCTCAACCTCCACCCAGACCTCCATTTGTTGTTAATACTTTTGGTCCCATCAATTTTAGAGGTATGGCTAGCTATCCAAATGCTATGCCACAAGATGTAAGAAATGCATTGCCTAAGTTTCAAGGAAATAATGCAATAATTGGTGATAAAAACTTGAAGCTCTTTGTCAATATGATGGAGGACTTTGAAATAAAATTTCAGGACGTATACATTAAATTTTTATCCATACTCTAGATAACCTTTAATAAGTTAAAGACATAGTTACCATCATTGATGATGTAATCCCTCCATCATGATGACTCATCATTCCTAAAAAGTGAAACAAAAAGGAAAACGGTTAGAAAAACAATCGAATTCCAAAGAATTTTTAATTTTGAATTAGCCATTTATTTGGGAAGATCAACCGCCATTGCTGGTTTTCAATTGATCTCTGAGAGAAACTTTTTTTTTGGGGAAGAGAACGCCATTTATTGGTTTTCACTCTCTTCCCTTGTTTTTTTTTCTTTTTTGGGGGAAGAGAATGCCATTTACTAGTTTTCATTCTCTTCCCTTTATTCTGGATCTATCCATCTGATTATTTGATCATTTTGGAAGAACTAGGTTCTTCCATATGATCAAATTATTTATTTGCTTCAATCTTCCTCAAGAATTCATCCTTAGTAGGAGGCTTCCTATAAAGCTTTATCCTATGACCATTGACCAAAAGTGTTCTTCTGCTGCCATCAATGGGAAGTAATTGAATAGAACCATTGTCAAATATTTTCTCAATTTGATAGGGTCCCAACCATCTGGTTCTCAATTTACCTTTGAATTATTGGTACTTAGAATCAAACAACAATGCCTAGTATCCTACTTTGAATTTCCTTTTCTTGATATGTGTATCATGCCATTACTTCCTTTGATCTTAGATTATCTTTATATATTGAAGTTCTTCCATCCTCAATTCATCCAACTCATTGAGTTGAAGGATTCTCTCCTTTTGAGCTACATCCAACTCAATACCCACCTTAACTGTTGTCCTCAATGTCTATAGTTCAAACTCAATAGGAAACAAGGGATTTTTCCCATAGACTAACTCATATGGTGAAAACCTTGTTGTAGTTTTCCAAGTTGTATTGTAAGCCTAGACACTTCAGGTAGTCTCTTTACCCAATCTCTTCTTCCTGCTTCAATTGTTTTGGTAAGGATGTTTTCCAATTCTCTGTTCGTTACTTCAGCTTGTCCATTTGATTGTGGGTGATAGGGAGATGAATTCCTATGATTGATTTGATAATACATTGTGAAATCCTGGATCATATTAGACATAAATTGTGGTCCCTGGTCTAAAACTATGCTCCTTGGTGCTCCAAACTTTACCATAATTCATGTGCCAAAGGAAATCAACAACTGCTTCTTTAGTGGCATTTGTTAAAGCTTGCACTTCTGCCCACTTTTTCACATAATCAAGTACACACAAGAATATGTTCCTTCCCTTGTGAAGAAGGACTAAAGGGACCAAAAATACAACCCCCATCCCTCAAATGGTTCAATCACTACTTGAGGTTATAGAGGCATTTCTTGGTAAAGATTGGAAGTCCCATCCTTTGATAAGGATCACTTTGCATGAAATATTTCTTCACATCTTTGTACAGAGATGGTAAATAATAACCAAAGTGACAAGTATCTTGTGAGTTGTTCTTTTCATTGAATAGTGTCCTCCACTTGGTTCATCATGACATACTTGGAGGATGTCAAAGATTTCATCTTCTCTTACACACTGCATAAAACCAAATCAGGACCACACTTAAATAGCATTCCATTTAACCATTTGAATTGTGCACTAGTTTTGATTAACTTCTTTATTTGTTTCTTGGTGAAAGGAGGAAAATTCCTTGTTGCAAGATAATTTTCCATATCAGCAAACCATGGTGTATCAGCTGAAATAACAAACAATTGTTCATCTGGAAAGTTTTCCTTGACTGGATCTTGCTCCCCTGTAGTGGTTAGTCTTGACAAGAAATCAGCTACCACATTAGATTTACCTGGATTTTCCACAATGGTAATATCAAATTCTTGTAAAAGAAATAACCATATAATTATTCTACCTCCAACCACTGGTTTGTTCATTAAATATTTAATTCTTTGAGTGATCTGTATGTACAAATATTTTGTACCCTATAATGTAATGTCTAAATTTATTAATTACATAGATCACAACAAGAAATTCTTTTTCAGTGGTGGTGTAATTTATTTTAGTGGGAGTAAGATTTTTTCTAAGGTAATAGATAGCATACATTTTCCCTTCTTCATATTTTTGTCCCAAAACTGCACCAATGGAATTATTTGAGGCATTTGTTTGGATATGAAAAGGTTTCTCCCAATTAGGTCCTCTCAATATTGGGGCAATTATTAATTTCTCTTTAATTTCTTCAAAAGCATGTTGACACTTTTCATCCCAAAGAAATTCATAGTCCTTGGTAAGCAAATTAAACATGGGGGTAGAAATTTTACTAAAATCCTTGATAAAGCGTCTATAGTACCCAACATGTCCTAAAAATGACTTGATATCAGTGGGGGTCTGAGGAATAGGTAAGTCTGAAATAATTTTGATTTTGTTTTGATCAACCTGAATTCCTCTTTTTGAAATATGGTGTCCTAATAAAATCCCTTCATCAACCATCATCAAAAAAATTTCATGGCTAAGAGACAAGTGGTGTTGCTCACATCTTGTCAATACTCTATCCAAAATTTTCAAGGCATCATCAAATGTATCTCCATACACAATAAATTCATCCATGTATACTTCTACACAGTCATTTGTTAGGTCTACAAAAATTGCTAATACAACTCTTTGAAAGGTTGTTAGAGCATTACATAGTCCAAATGGTAATACCTTGTAGGAAAAGGTACCCCATGGACATGTAAATGTAGTTTTATCCTAATCTTCAGCAGTAACTTTGATTTGATTATATCCACTAAATCCATCCAAGAAGGAAAAGTACTGTTTACCTAAAAGGTTGTCTAAGACTTGATCTATGAATGGTAAGGGAAAATAATCTCTTAGTGTGGATTTTTTCAGTTCCCTATAGTCAACACAAATTCTTCAGACAATCACATGAGGAGACACCCACTAGCTATTTGAGATAGGGTAGATAAAACTTGTAATAGTTTTTAATTTCTTGCTTGAATATATCCCTTAAGGCTGGATTAATCCTTCTCTGAGGTTTCCTAACTGGTCTAATGTTTTTAGTATAGATGTGATGAGTGTAGATACTTGGGTGGATTCCTTTCATATCTTTGTAATCCCAAGAAAAAGCTTTAGTATGATTTTTTAGAACATCAAATAGTTTAGCTTCTTCATCATTCTTCAACCAGCTATTAATATTAAAAAGTTTACCCAGTTGAATCTCAACATGTTTGGTTCCAGTGTATGATGAACTTATTTATTGAAAGGGTTCCATTAAATTATTTAGTGGACATGCATGTGGAAACAACATATTATATCTAGCAACATCTCAAAAATTTCCTTAAAACAAAATTCTAGAAAAATGATAGTAAGAAGAATTATGATACTTATCTTGTTGTAGGTTGAACTCTTCATCACTGCTACTTTCCAAAAATTCTTCATCATCTCCTGATATATGTAAATCTGAAGCTACAGATTCTTCCTCTCTCCAAGATAAATATAATTTCTTTGGAGCGAAATTATCTTCATTTGCAAGGAATTGCTGTTGGTGTGGTTCTAGAACTAATTGTGATGGTTCTGGAACTGACTGTGATGGTTCCAAAATAGATTTTGCAGGTTATGAAACTAATTTCATAGATTCCATAACTACTCCCGACTGCTCCAAGGATGATTGGTGTGAATTCAATGGTGGGTTAATCATATCTTCTATCTCTCGTATGTGATCCTACAATGTGATCATGGCCAACAAAGACAATTTTTTCTCATTAATATCAAGATTATCAACCCATAATTTCTCTTGATTATCAATAAAAGGTTGTGCAAAGGGATATAATGAAATTTTCTTAGAATTCTTACCATTTGAAATAGTCATATCACCTGACCTGCAATCAATTAAGGCAACAACTGTAGCTAACCACGGTCTGCCCAAAATAATGGGATAACCCAATGTTTTACCTTTTGGCTGCAATATAAGGAAGTCAACTAGATATTCCCATGACTCCACCATAACCACCACATCTTCAATAACTCCTTCTAGTTTTGCTACAGACTAGTCTGCCATCTACAATATGGTGTTAGTAGGTTGTATACCTGTTAATGGTAATGTTTTTAGAGTGTCCACTGTCATTACATTTATAGCTACTCCCAAATCAACCAAAATGTTATGTATATCTTTATTCCCTATAGAGATAGAAATAACATGGCTTCCAATGTCTCCATATTCGGGAAGTAGGAGCTTTCCTGCTAATAAATCAACAAGTTTCCCATCTACCTTAATAGTCTTGGGGTACTGCTTCTTTCTTCCAGGCCTTTTCAAACACAATATTTTGATTAATTTGTTCAATTTTAGAATGTCCTTAATTGCTTGTAACAATGTTATTTCAATATTCAATCTCCTTAGTTCCCAAAACAATTCAGATTCCTTGATTTCTATAGCTTCTTTAAACCTCTCTGGAAATGGAGTTTCAGTAGAGTTTCTTTTTGGTTCCTTATCTCTTTCTTTTTCATCTTTCTTGGGGGCAACCAGACTAGGGGTTTTAGTTTCTTCTATCATTTCAGTGATGATAATAGGTGGACTACTAACTATTTTTCTAGATCTAGTTTGAATATCCTTACAATCCATGGCATTTAGATCAATTGATTTTTCTGGTTCTGTTCTGTAGATAAGAGTTGTTTGTTTGTTTCTTGGGTTTGCTTCTGGTTGTGCTGGCATTTGCATTTGAACTACATTTTTAGTTTGTGAATTTTGTTTTTGGGGCACCCATTATGGATTTTTGATTCTGATTAGGATATGTTTTCCCTTGAGCATAGTTATTAGGACTCCATCTAGGTTGTGACAAAGCATACTAGTTATTTTGACCAGTCCATGGTTGTTGATGTCCCTAGGTATACCAAGCTTGACTTTCCCAATCCTAGGGATTCCAAGTTGGTTGAGGCACCCAGGGTGGTTGTCCCCAATTTTTGGTATTATTTGAGTAGCCCATGGCATCATCCAAGGATTAGGATATGACCTTGGCATGAACTGTCCTTTGGTAGGTTGTCTCTGGGAAAAATTTAATTCTTCTATTGTGGATGATGTACTAGTTTGTTTGAGCTTATTCTTTAGGAGTGGAAGAAGAGAACAAGTGTGAATATCATGTTCTTTAGATTCATAGATAAGACATACTTTTGTTTTATCCAAAGGACATTCCCTTATTACATGCTTCTTCCTACATCTAGGAAAATACATGGCTAATGGTTCAATTTTGGCATTTTCTTTAGCTTGTAATCCATCCATAGTAGAGGTTAATTGAACTAAAATGTTTGTTTTAAAGTTTTCTAATTCATCCATTAGTTTTTTCATATCTAGATTCAAAATTTTCACTGATTTTCCCTTCCTAGGTCCACCCCTTGTTCTGGAATAGCTTCTACAAATGTCTTTAATTTCATTCATCCTTAATTGATCAATGTTTCCACCTCTTAAAAAGTTAAGAGCTTCCCTAGATTCATATACCAAACCTTTAAGAAAAATGGTTTTACTTAACTCTTCTTGAAGTAAAAATCCACACCTTTTACTTACAAAGAGGAATCTATCCAAATAATCTTCTATATTCTCATCCTCCTCCTACTTGATTTTGAAAAAATCTTCCTTCCTATTTCTCCCTCTATAGTAATATTGATATTTGTCTAGGAAGGAAGTTTCCATTTGTGCCCAAGTGGTAATAGAGTTGGATGCTAATCCCATGAACCACCTCATTTGCATCCTTCAGAGTGGATGGAAACAACTTGAGTTTCTGATTATTTGTTTTGTAGTCATAGGTATGACATAGTACCTTAAACTCAAATAGAAATTGGTCAGGGTCTTCAGATGACATCCCTCTAAATGTGGGTAAATGTGCAGGTGAAATATTTTTCATTGGTGTATCATCATCATCTAATTGAATTGGATAAGTAAAGGTCCTATCAGGTTCCCTTTTAGCTTCTCATGCCATTTCTGAAGTATTTTCTAAAATTTTCCCCAATCAATGTGGTATGTGATATGCTTTGGGGAAGGTGAAAAATACGGAGTAGGAGGTTGACTACTCAATTGGGAATCAAAACTTACCCTAAATGGATCTTGAGAAACAATCCTTCCTAAAAGTTCTCCTAAAAGTTCTAAATTCGCTTCTTGTCTTGTCTTACAGGGGATAATGGTTCCTCCAATTCTTGGTCAAATTCCTTATTTAAACTAGAGGATGATGTTAATTCTTGTTCATATATTTTTGGGAGAAATCTACCCTTGGAGTCTCTTGGTCTACTCATAAATTTTGTGATAGCTTAGGGAATATTTCTTCAATTACTAAATGTATGATTGTTGCTCTTGTTGACACCTAATTAGAAAATTCTAACTAGTGGGTCCCCAAAATGACACCAAAAATGATGGGTGTCATTATTCCCTTCATTTAATCAACTTTATGTTGATGTCATATTCAAACCAGGGGTGTGTCTAAAGCTATATGCAATAAGAAGAATCTTAGTGATCTAGTAATTGATTGTAGGTATTTTGTATTTTATGGGGGATCTTTTCAATGTCTTAAGGACTTCTTGGTTAAAAACCTTATTGGAATCAAACTATGAAAACATGTTGGAAGTAAACACACTTTATAGAAATGAATTGCTGGAAATAAACACACTTTTCCTTGGAAGTAAACACACTTTGTAGAAAGGAATTGCTGGAAATAAACATTACAGAAATAAACACACAATTGAGAATGCCTAGAAACAATGATTGCAAAAAAATAAGAACTTAATTTAGAACACCGCAGGAAAAGTCTACAATAGATTTCAACTTAAGGAATTAAAAGTGATACAGAATTAACAGATCTAAGCTATTTGCTCTAAAAATATAAATACCAAAAAAACAAGGATCCTTGTTCTTAGAGGAGTGGGCCCTTGCTCCGCCTTAAAACAGGATTGGAGAACTTAATTTTCTCTCAAAATAGAAATGGCTATTTTATTAATAAAGCATTTTGCATTACAAAAATGTGCTAGATATGTGTATATAAATCTATATCTATATTCCTATATATAATATATCTGCAGGTCTATATGTATATACTTATTCCAGGGGTGCATTTATGGCCGTAACTATTCCATTGATATGATGGAACTGAATCGTGCCTAGAATAGATGTTGAATTGGAACATGGTTAGAGGCGTACAACTGTTGTGTGATAATTATTGCGGATCTCAGTAAATATGGAGATTCGAAGTCTTCTAATTTTCTCGATTGATAGGATCATTGATTTGAAAAATCACTGGCCATTTGGAATAGATTTTTATTGGTTCCAAAACTTTAGAAGAGTTCCAAAACTAAAGGAAATCATTCCAGGTTTAACCGAGAGAGTTCTAGAGCTATCTACAGGAGTTTTGGAACTAATTCCAATAATTCTGGAACTAAGTACTAGAGTTCTGGAACTAAGTCTGAAAGTTCTAGAACTAGGTGATAAATCTTGTGACTGTGTAATGGAGTTCCAAAACTAGCTTGGAAGTTAGGAACTAAGCTGTATTGAAACAAATGCTTTCAAAAACATGTTGACCACTTCATACTTCATTCTTCCACCTGATTACAACCTACTTTATTACAAAACTGAATTTCCAAAACACTTTATTAGGAATTATAGAGCTTTTAAACGTTAGAATCATAATCAAAAAAAGATGGACAATTACATCCTAACTCATATTAGATCAAACAAAATTCACAAAATGTAGTCAAACTTAATAAAAAGGAGAGTAAGATGAGATCATTTATTGTTCATTTAATAGGCATATTCTGGCCTCATCAGATCCCTTTATTGAATGCATATAAAACAAATATTATGGGTGGCTATTAAGTCGGGGATCACATAGGACTACACCACTAGACCCATGGAAAATTGCTCGCACCTAGTACAAGGGAGGAATTTTCTTGAGGTCAAATAAGGGGAGTTAGAACTTAGAAAATAAGGAGTTAATATTGTAAATAGGAACTATCAAAGTTTCATAAGCATTAAAAAAATACATCCAAACTTAATTAGAAGAAATGTTTTTACTAACAATGAAAAGACACAATAAATCATGGACACAGATTCCATTAATCCATTCATCAAAGACATTAACACCTTCCTTGGTTGTACAATATTATCATGTGTAAAAAGATGAAAAGTAGAGAGATAGAGGAAACATAGAGAAAAGGAATGGAAGAATGCTATATTTTGCTTGCTTCTTAGTAGTGCAATATCTATCTAGTGAGAGAATCATAATTGACAACAATTTGGAATACGGGTTTCATACATTATATCGCTTTAATATAAAAAGATTATTCACCTACCCCCACATGAATTTTCACTTACCTTTACAACTTGTGACCTTTCATATCCCTAGGAAAGAAAGTGAGTCCCTTTTATTAATTAAAGGAGACTCATTACAATTCTTGACTATAGGTCACATTTAAATGAATAAGACAAAAAATGAAAATTAAACCCCTTAATGAATAAATAAAACATGAGAGAAGAGAAGAAGAGGAGGGAAAGAGAGAAAAATGGGAGATAGCTATGCCGAAGAAGATGCTACATCCACTAATGAAGATCCACCTACTGAAGGACTCTGCAAGAGTTACCTTGGAGAAATATCAATTCCTTTGAACTTCTTACTAAAATGAGTTTTTTTTTGTGCTAATTTCTCTGCGTGAGGAACATACATGAATCTCAAAGCCTTAAGCCAATTCTTAGAAGTATTGTTGATGTTTTTACATTTCTTGAACTAAATTTGGCGTGCCTTAACAGAGTTGGAAATAACACATCTGAAATCTACAAGGGATTCTAAGGTGTCCTTAGGAAGGAGAAGGGATATATCATCTCTTTCTGATAAGTTCCTAAAATGTCTTGAGAAGATCATTCACCGAGGAAATATCATTCACTAAAGGTGCTCCAAGATTTATGCATTTTATTGATTATGTTTTCTCACATCTGTGAAGTGAGTTCATCACATGAATCAAGCTCATCAAGAGTATTGTTCAACATCTCATATCAGACAACCAACATTCGAGACCAAATTAGAGACATATTCTCGCTTATAGAATTGAAAAAATTTCTTTCCAGCAATGTAAGAGAATTAAATATCCCAATATCTATTACCAATGGAAACACTTGGTCCCAATGAATATTTTCCTTCTCAATTTCATCTTTAGTCATTCTTACTTTTATAGTAGTGGTAAGCATGAGCTAAAAAAGTGAAAACAACTTTAGAAATAAATTTTTACCTTTCTTAAGGAGCTTATCAACCCACTTGTCATTGTCTTTCCCCCAAATTATATAGCCATGTGCCTTCTTGATTGACTCTAGATCAAAGATGATGATTAGAGTAAGCTATTCACCTGAGAGAGATGGGATGGAAATATGATCCATGAATAAGTGAACATAGGAAGTGAAATTTTCCACATGTTCCTTAAATTATTCAATCCTTCGTTTATATTCTTCATTTATTGTAAGAAGACAAGCAAAATATTATTAGAAAAAATGGGAATATCCTTCATTTGTTTCTAGCACCAAGGGAATTGTTTCCATCTCATAGTCTGATGGATTCATCTCATCAACTGGATTTAGTACCTTTTGTTGAATACATTCTACATATTGGTTTCTTGAGACACCACTGAAGAAGTGGGAAATTGTTTGGTATTTATTACCTAACTTTGATTTCACTATCCTTGGAATATTTTGAAAGTTGGTACCAATGCATTTTTCACTATACGAGTCTCACCTTCGATCAACTTCTAGATCCATGGAAATATCTTTGTTGTTTCCTATTCAACACTATTCATGATTGCAATATTAGGCTCAATGTGAGGAGGTTAATGCTACATTTGGTGAGTTGAATCCATGATATAAGAAGAGATGATTAGAGAATGATCCATGATTAGTGGGTGAGAAGGATATATCTCTCATTTCTTGATATATTATGTAGGGTATTGAGTGACTTTTGATTTCTTATGCAACCTCTTATAGTGGGAACTTTCAACATCCATTATTTTTCTATTCACTAGATCTCTTGAGTGAGAGGAGCTTATGGTCCTATCAGGTTCCTTTAGAGATGAGAGATGAGATTATTGTCTTATGAGATTTTGAAGACCACCTAATTCAATGAGAAAAACCCTATTTTTATTTGGCAACTCCTTATACATTTGGATTACTACTACAATTATTTCATCAATATCCCTCGGTTCATGAACAATTGATAAGACTAGTGGGAGAGGTGAAACTTTAACTTCTTGGTATTCAGGATCAAACAACTTGGTTCCATCATATTCCACACATTATATGAACCAATAATATATGAATTTCTTCATTTTTCATAATGTCATCCTTATGTGATCTCTTTTTATCATCTCAAAATCATCCAAGAAGTTAATCCAATAATTTTCAATCCAGGGAACATGGAAAGATTCAAGATTTCTTTGAATGTCAAAATATTCCCTAGATGTCTATGAATAGAGGCTCAAGGAGGAAAATGAAGCTTCAATATTTGAGGCATCAACAAAAATTTTGCAAGAGTAAATTCCAAGATAAATGGGGAAAGACACACCTTTTTTCCTGCAGATTCTTGAACTTGTTATTGATATGAGAAAGTTGCCTACATAGTTTGAACATCAAAATATTTTCATTGAGGTATCTCGAGATCTTTTGAGGATCGAGATAAAATCCTAAAGCTATTATATAGCACCCATACTTTTTAATTAAATATACAACTTGGGAATATAATCTCAACTCTAGGTTTCCTTCAAGGATTCGGATGAACAACATGGTGAATTCATCATTCACTCTAAAAATTGGTGGATGATTTATCCGAGATTGAGTTATGGGTACCTTTCATAAGTTGGGGACTTATGAGAAACATTATGAGCAAGAATTAGGACTTATGAATGGATTTGTGCTAGCAAGGGCATACACCAGATATGATTTCATTGTGAACTTCTTTATAACCTCTAATCTGGAGAAAGCTGACACTAGATGGTTTATCCCCAATAAAACATCTAATTCCCCTCAATGATAATGAAGATGAATTACTCCATCTAATCCTTAAAGTCCTTTGTGGTTTCTTCATCCATCACCCTGCTTAACAATATGATTACATCCAAGTAACTATCATGAAACTCACTCCTTGACAAGGTTTTTAGCATACAAAAGGATGTATTTGCTTGTCTTAAACATGATCCCAGTGTGAGGCCCTAAAGATAAGCATTATTAGTTAACCACTCAATGGATGAAAATTATTTAAATATTATGACCATGTTGTTTCCCATCGAAATCTACATACATTGTGAAGTGTGGAATTTTCATCCGCCCTCACAATCCTAGATTCTAGATCATAGTGTTGAGAATATGATAGCACCATTTATGTACTATATACTGAAAAATGATGTCCCTAAACTACAAACAATAAACATGTGAAGATATTATCCTTAGCAAGATTCCTCATTCCTCCGAGCATCCTACTTTTCAGGTCCTCTAGGTCTATGTGAGTGACATCACTATCACCCACACCTGAATACTATATGACTAGTGTTGAAATAGGTTCCATACCAGATAATTTTAACTTCATGATTCTAAAAATCAGTAAGATAAGTGAAAATGAAGCCAACAACAACTTTCTGCACTAGAATCCAAAACTTTCTATTTTTGGCAAGTGGAGTTAGGAGTTACTATTTTGGAATTTCTTTCTTTTTTGCTCAAATTTTGTCTTCTGAAGATCCTAACATACATATTATACCTCCTTTAATGGAGGTTTATTATTTTAGAAAGTTTCTATTTTTAGCATGTTACCTTTTCAAAACTACTTTTTTCTTAAAGTTTCCTATTTTACCTTGTTTGATGTTTTTCACTATCATCAAATGTTACGAGTAATGCGAGCTTTATTTTTAGGAGGATTACTATTTTTAGTATGTGTATATATATATATATATATATATATATATATATTTCTATTTTATAATATTCACTTTCTAGTTTCGGTTTGCAATGAAAACAACCTAATCGAATTTGTCTCTACACCGAGATCCCATGCTCCAATTTTCACAATGATTCTTCCACTAGAACTCTTGCAAACTAAAAATAAAATTTTTCTACTATAAATAACCCAAGGAATCATCTAATATATAGAAAATATATTCTTAAAAGAACTTGGGAATAGAACTTTGTACAAAAATTTCGGTGGAAATGGGTTTCTAGTTGAAAAGATATGAAGAAATTTTAGTTTCCAAGGCTATGGATATTCTAGAATGATTTTGGTAGCATGTATGGTAATTTTTTGATGTTATTGGAGGTATTAAAAAGTATAAATGGTGAATGGGTTAACTTGTGTAAATAAATCAACTTAAAAACAAGCTAACTTTTGTTTTGTGGTTCCCATTAAGCTGGAGTTTGACCGTGGGTTGAGTGAAGTTAAAAGTTGAGTTAAATGATCTTCCACATGGGTTCCCATTTTTTCCTCTATCCCCTTGGTAAATAGGGGCATGAGGGATGCAAAAGGGTGCTTTAGGAAAGATCATGCCAAGTGTCTAGGTCTAGTGAAGTGCACATGTGCTTGAAAATTCCATACAAGCACTCGGGGATTGAATAAGGGTCATATGAGAAACCAAAGAGGGGGCTTACACTTGGGAAACCATTTTATCCCTCTAGAACCCTTAGTGAAAAGGGAAAAGAGGAACACAAAGGGAACTTTGGGAGATATTTTGACAAGTGGAGAGATCTTGTGCCGTGAGGAAGATGAGGATAGCCGAGTTAAGCACCCCATGGAGTGGAAAGGGTCGTATGAAGAACCACATGGGGATTGCACTTAGGAGCCAACTTTTGTCCCCTTTTTCCCTTTGGGAAAGGGAAAATAGGGAAAAAGGGGCACCAAGAGTGAAATAATGACATGTAAACTTCACTCTCGGAGCTTGGAAATGACTTTTCGGGTGAAGTATTATATGATTATGACTCAAGAGACCTTCTAAGATCATTTAGATAGGTTTTAGAATCTAATAATTATAGAAATGCCAAAAATGGATCTTTTTCTTCTTGAAAACATGGTGTAGCTATAAAGATTGAAATGTTTCAAGAAACTATCAAGCCTTGGATAAAATATGATTCTTCCACCATGTATATGATTCCTCAAAATTTACATTGGCTAATTGTTTACATTATAACTCCTTATGAAGCTCCGAGAATCATCCAAATAAGTTTGGGATCATAATTTGGTTGTTTATTCCTGACACCTAAAACCATGATTTTTCATAGTCTATCCCTAAACCACAGAACTTTTCTAAATCTTACTAAAATTCTTCCAAAACCTTCAAGACTCTCCAATAGTACCTATAGATGTTTATGGGATTTTAGAACCTTCCTTGTGTTGGGTATTACGTCTCGTATAGTTATTGTTGATGTCAAATGTCATTAATGGAAAATTGATTTTAGGTGTCTCCATGAGGTGCTGATAAAATTCAATCTTGAAGGTTGATTGGTAGTGTCCAATCTTGGTGTCTAGTCATGGTGTCTTGGTCAACATGCATGGTTCTAACTTCAGTATGGTCATGGTATGAAGATACAAATTTGGTGGGAGAGATTGTCATGAGGTCTAACATGGTTAAGATTATGTATCAATCATGTTAATGAGTTTGTAATAGGTCATCAAGGTCTAAACTTGTAATTCATGTGTTGAGCTAGGTCATTCTAGGCCTATTCCTAGACCTAGGTTAAGCATAATGTGTTGGTAACATGAGAAATGGAGCGGGAAAGACTTTTTTTGAGCAAGAGTATTTTGAAGTTGAAAAAGATGTGTAGGTGTATCATGCCACTATTTAGGTATATGATGTATGAGGGATGCAAAAGGGTGCTTTAGGAAAGATCATGCCAAGTGTCTAGGTCTAGTGAAGTGCACATGTGCTTGAAAATTCCATACAAGCACTGGGGATTGAATAAGGGTCATATGAGAAACCAAAGAGGGGGCTTACACTTGGGAAACCATTTTATCCCCTCTAGAACCCTTAGTGAAAAGGGAAAAGAGGAACACAAAGGGAACTTTGGGAGATATTTTGACAAGTGGAGAGATCTTGTGCCGTGAGGAAGATGAGGATAGCCAGTTAAGCACCCCATGGAGCTGGAAAGGGTCGTATGAAGAACCACATGGGGGATTGCACTTAGGAGCCAACTTTTGTCCCCTTTTTCCCTTTGGGAAAGGGAAAATAGGGAAAAAGGGCACCAAGAGTGAAATAATGACATGTAAACTTCACTCTCGGAGCTTGGAAATGACTTTTCAGGTGAAGTATTATATGATTATGACTCAAGAGACCTTCTAAGATCATTTAGATAGGTTTTAGAACCTAATAATTATAGAAATGCCAAAAATGGATCTTTTTTTTTCTTCTTGAAAACATGGTGTAGCTATAAAGATTGAAATGTTTTAAGAAACTATCAAGCCTTGGATCAAATATGATCCTTCCACCATGTATATGATTCCTCAAAATTTACATTGGCTAATTGTTTACATTATAACTCCTTATGAAGCTCCCAGAATCATCCAAATAAGTTTGGGATCATAATTTGGTTGTTTATTCCTGACACCTAAAACCATGATTTTTCATAGTCTATCCCTAAACCACCAGAACTTTTCTAAATCTTACTAAAATTCTTCCAAAACCTTCAAGACTCTCCAATAGTACCTATAGATGTTTATGGGATTTTAGAACCTTCCTTGTGTTGGGTATTACGTCCGTATAGTTATTGTTGATGTCAAATGTCATTAATGGAAAATTGATTTTAGGTGTCTCCATGAGGTGCTGATAAAATTCAATCTTGAAGGTTGATTAGTAGTGTCCAATCTTGGTGACTAGTCATGGTGTCTTTGTCAACATGCATGGTTCTAACTTGTATGGTCATGGTATGAAGATACAAATTTGGTGAGAGAGATTGTCATGAGGTCTAACATGGTTAAGATTATGTATCAATCATGTTAATGAGTTTGTAATAGGTCATCAAGGTCTAAACTTGTAATTCATGTGTTGAGCTAGGTCATTCTAGGCCTATTCCTAGACCTAGGTTAAGCATAATGTGTTGGTAACATGAGAAATGGAGCGGGAAAGACTTTTTTGAGCAAGAGTATTTTGAAGTTGAAAAAGATGTGTAGGTGTATCATGCCACTATTTAGGTATATGATGTATGATGAAGGTCCTTTTGAAGAAAAACTATGAAGAAAAAGCTAAAATGTAAAGGTAAGTCATGGTGGTTGGAGAGATTCAAAAGTGTGCGGAAAAAAATTAGACTTGCGATAGTTAGAGGAAGTCATGATAGTGTTATGGATCAAGTTTTAGGTAAAAGTTTTTAAGGAATTGTAAGATAAGGCACTTTTGGTCATATTGAGTTTCTAGAAGTGCATTTCCCATATTGAGGTCATGTTTGGAGTGCTCATTTGCTCATGAAATATTTGTATGGGGTCCTGATATTTTCATCATGGTTGAGGTAAGAAACTAAGAGTGTTTCAAATTTGGAATGGAGCTAAATGATGCCTTATCCTTTATGAATGATTTTTAAGAAGTTGAGGTGGTCAAAACCCTCCTAAAACCCAAGTAGCAAATTGATAGAGAAATTTTAATGTGTATGGCCATGAAATAAGTTGGGAAAGATAATGCGATGCATAAAGGTTGTAGAGAATTTGTTTCATATCATTTTGGTGGTGGTTTCATGTTCCGGGTAAGATAGAAAAACCTTATTTTCGTGGAGATTTACAAATATAAAGCTTAGATGGAGGTTTCATGAAAGTAAGTGAGTTGTTCCAAAATCTTGGGAGGTGTTATAATTTTCCATTCAAATTTTGGGACATGTACAGTTTAGAAAATTGAAGATACATGTCTCCAAAGTTTCCTTATGGATTTTGGCCTAGAAGGGCTAAAATTAGTCTTGTGGTTTGAGATGTGATTTGAAGTTTTGCATGATTTAGTAGCATTTGAATTTCATGAATAGTTGGTTTAAGTATGATATGAGGTGTGTGAGATCTTGGTTTGATCCGGAGAGGTTGTTTATTTATTAATCCCTTATGGTCTAAATGTCCCTATTAGGCTTTGTTATAGATTCCCCCTAGAAAAATGGACAACTTGAACAAATTGGACTTGAGCATTTTCATGGGATCTTGGTGAAGAATTTGAAAAATTCAAGTATTTCTCATGTTTTTGACACTTGGAACCATTTGGATGCATTTTCCTTCTCTTTTGCATTTTCCTTTCCCAACTCCTCAACTCTCCACTTGGTTCAACAGTTAGAAAAATTTGGAAAAATTTGGAGTTTTAGTGTATTGAGGGTGAAGGAGGTGTAGGTGGAACTAGTTCTTTGGGAACCAAGGTTCCCATGGCATAAGCGTGTGAATCTACAAGGAAAAGGATTAAGAGTGGTGTGGAGATGTGCAGGGGGGTGCAGTTCTCGGGAACCACTTGTTCCCCGAAGAGGCTTGGGAGTTACAAAACAAAGTGGTTGGAGTTTAGTACAGAGAGTTAGAGTGAGGGTGGAACTAAGGATCACGGAACATGTTCCTCCCGGTGTTGAGTTTCCCACAGGGTGAATTGGCCAAAACACAAGGGATGGGGCAATGGGTTACGGAAAAGGTGGGATTTAGGAGAATAAGGAGATAAATGAATAGATTCCATGTTGCCCCCGATTTCTCTACATCCCTGAATCACCTACATTACAAAGGAAAAAATATTTAATTGGATTGTAATTACACCCTAGGAACATGTGTTCCTCACGACACCCTTGGACCTAATTTGACATATCTCCCTCCATGGTTATAAAATTTTTATGAAATTAGAATTTTTGGCAATGTCTCTTCATCCTCTACACCATGTAAGTAGAAAATATTGAGTTAGGTCAAGGTAGGTTGGTGTAAAAAGGAAAACATCCCAAAATTAAGGATGCACAGTTCCAAGGTAGTTCAGAAATCAGATTTGATGAGATTTGGTGTTCTTCCTTCTAAAACAAGAAACCGATCATGGAGGGATGGATTTGGCAGGCTTATAATGCCCTTTTTCAGATATTTAATAAATTTTATTGGTGGGTGGGGGATAATTTTGAGTTCCTCTTTTCCCTCTCTTTTCTCATCTTCTATATATTGTAAAAACCTCTCATTTGTGAGGGGGATATTCTGGGATGTGGGAAACTCTGTCAAAATTTTTTCTCAACACCAATGAGTTGTAAGCCTTCACATGGGCCTATAAAATTTTCTTTTGCATCTATTATTCACATGTAATGGGTGTGAATATTTTTAAAGCAAAAAATATGTGTTTTGTGGTGTTTCCTTCAACCCTAGAATTTGTTTTATTATATTTCATTGCCTCTCCATTTGTGTTGTTGTATTATGTGCATGTATTTATTATTTGTAGGTTCATATTGTTGTGTTTTATGAAGAAAATATGTTGAATGAAGCCTTGGGTCTATGTCACAATTTTTTGGAATCTCCCTACTGCATTTTTCTTCTCCCTTCTCCCTCGGTAGCATGATATTTACACACCCTTTTCTTGGTGCTATCACAACCTTTTAGTTTAGGATTTCAATTTAATGCATCTTTCTAACCCTCTTTCTCTCTCCTTGGTCCCTTGGGAATCATAGGATATGATTAAATAGATGCATTTCCTTCCTTAAGAGTAGTTTAGTATTAGGATTAGGTAGAGGAACCAACCTTATCTCTGGAGGTTTGTCTCAAATAGAAAGTCCTACAACTTGAGAGACAATCCCATGTTACCCAAAAAACATTGATTTCTCATCCATGCATTCATGAAAAATCAGAGGGTGATGTTTTTGGTGATAACATTTATGGCATGCCCAGTGGGACAAAGTTTAAAGATCTTTACAACTTCATAATAATAATATTGATGTGTTATTGATGGTACTAAGCCTTTGGAGGTATGTTTTGAACATGTCTGATGACTCCATTGATTCAAGCAAGCCATTATCTCGGTTGCTGAGACATTTCCTTTATCCATCCCATTCATTTTAATGTTTCCATTTTAGTCATGGATCTTCAAAGAGATGTTCCATTCTCACATTTCAGTTCTATCCCCCTCCATTTGCAAAAAGAGGGATGATATTCCCAAATCATCCATGAAAAACCTACATGTTTTCAATATAAATGGATATAAATATCCTATTGAGAACATTCAAGATATAGAAAACCATTGTGCCATTCACAATATTATAGAAGAGAACATTTTCTCAGACTTCTGGTTTCATCATTCAGAGGTAAAGTAAGAAATTGGTATAAATAGTTTGGCTTCACAATCCATTTCCACATGGGATCAGCTAGGAGAATAACTACACAACTAGTTCAAGGAGGATGCAAATGTTATTTGCCTCATGGAACATCTCAGCAAAATACAACGGGCTCCAATGGAATTTATCTTTGATTTCAACATCAGATTTACAAGGACTTGAACAGAATTCCTCAAGAATATAGACCCTCACAAGGTATGACATTCTTGTATTATTTGAGATCCTTTGATGCTGATTTAGCTGTATTGATTCAATCCCTAGGAGGAAGCAATATTCCTCAATATTTTTCCATTGCATCACAAGATGAGAAGATGCTCATTCAGGATAGAAAGAGAAAACCCATATATGTTTCTACAATTCTTCCCTCACCATCTCAAATGCTTCCTTCCCCATGTGCTAAAAATGAAAAATTTATTAGTACCTTTCAAAATCAGGAATATTAATTTCTTATTTTTCCTTCATTTGATGCTTCACCATTTTTATCATTCTTAAAGCACTCCCCATGATTTGTAAAATTCCCTCCCATCTCAGCCCAGGGCACTACCCAACTTCCTAAACCTTGCATTAATATTTCTGGGAGTTGTGGTATTTCAAATGTTGTGCCTAGTTTATACTCAAACCTTAGTATACTAAGTTATCCTATAAGGTTGGTAGGGTAAGAGGTCTACTATGCTTTTGGAGAGAAAGAGAATCCCATGCAAAAATCCAAATAATAAGTCCTTATGCAAAATCATAAATTTGATTTCGAGATAGTAGGTCAACAACATAGGAGTATGTTTTGGAGGATCATTTGGCTTCTCTAATTGATCAAATTTGGTCTTTTGAGTATCAAACATCTCTAATCAAGCATGCAACAAATCAATAACCCCTTTTCTATGTTCATTCTCAACCAATTCTACTAAGGATGAAAATTATATATCAGTGGATGATTGGTATAGTTGATTAGGAGGATGAAATTGTGTAAAAAATAGGAGCTGAATTTCAGAAAAAGTAGGTAGATGTGAAGGACAATAAGATTGGACTTGGAGGGGAAGAGAAAGTGTTTTTAAAAACTAGTGATATCCAAGGCCTTGAGGAAGAATGTATTAAAAGTGGGGAAGATGTTTTAGTGGAATTCAATGATCCCCATTGTTCTGCATGTTTAGAACTTGTTACACTTCTAATGGTAGAAAATTAGATTGGGACAGAGAATGGAGAAATAGAAAATGGAGCCATCAATGTGGAAATGAGGGTGCTTTCTCAAGATGAAGAAAGAAAAATTATAGAAGAACTTGCAAACACCCACCACCTTTAAGAAAATTTACAAGAGGACCCCATTCATGGGGTTGAGATTCAAGAGAATGGGAAAATTACAAGGATCAGGCCTTTCCCAATAAGATATCTGGCTAGACTAGAGCCAAAAATAGAGTTTCAATAATTCATGATTATTTTAGAGTATGAGTATGACTTACTGATGTGCCAAAGGTTAGCTGAAATACTTCTCAAATCCAAATGCAGAAAAACTAAAAGAGGTATTTATTTTGTTTCTAGCTGATACTTTGAAGAATGAGGTGGAAAGATGGATTCAAAACAATTTTCCACTCTTATTAAATACCATGTTCATTGCAAAATCAAATACATGGTCTCAATTTGTAAGAAAGGAAGCTATTTCTCCTTCCTATTTCAGGATTTTTATAGCTTCTCATTTCTTTAGTTAGAGTAGGGTAGTGTAGGTTTGTTTTTAGCATAAGAAGTTCATGTGCACACTTTGCATGTTTCCAATTGGAACATGTATGATTTTCATTTTTGTACATAGTTTTTGTGGTGTTTTTTTATTGTAACACAATTTATTTGAGGAAGTAGTGTTCATTGGAAAGCAAAGAAATGTGGCAAGAACATTTTCAAGTGCATACATCATCAAAAAGTATTTCAAAACTCTACAATGCTTCATACTTATCAAGAAATCAGTGTTTAGGTCTAGCTTTGATTAATTTTCAACCCTTATTAGGGACCAAGTTCTTTAATTTATTCAAACTTGGAAAAATTATATTTGGGAAAATTTGAGATACTTATTCTTTGTCTCAATATATTAGTTATAGAGGAAATATGGTGAATTTTAAGACTCAAAACAATTTTCCACTGTCATAAAACTTGATTCACAAAATTTCTTGATGAGAATGTCAATTAACACTCAAACTCTAGGTCAGCTTCAAGTCTAGGTAGTACTTTAGGTGGATTCAAGGGTTTACTCTTCAATTTTGGATCATTTTTTAGATTATCAGGTTGACTCCATGCCCAATGGATGCTTCAAGGCCACTGATCTTTTCAATCTAGTAAGAATATTACCCCATGAGTAACCAAATTGTTATACATCCCCCCTAGAAAAGCAGATATCTTGAAAAAATTGGACTTGAGCATTTTCATGGGATCTTGGTGAAGAATATGTAATTTCAGGTATTTCTCATGTTTTGGACACTTGGAACCATTTGGATGCATTTTCCTTCTCTCTAGGCTTCAAGTTCAACACTTAGCCAAAAATATGGAAAAATGGTAAAATTGGATAAATTGGATTTGGAACACTTCTTCTCTTCCTTTCCTAACTCCTCAACTCTCCACTTGGTCTAATAGCTAGAATGTTTTTGAAAAATTTGAGACAAGTGGAATTTTAGTGTATTTTAGGTGAAGGAAGTGCGGGTGGAACCAATTCTATGGGAACAACTCTTTCCACATGTAGTGTGGATTTGTAGGAAAAGGATCAAGAGTGATGCAAAAATATGGGTCAAGGAATGGTTTTGGGAACCACTTGTTCCCCACGAAGACTTAGTAGTGATAAAAAAATCGGGAATAGTTTAATGTGAGAGTTAGAGTGTGGGTGGAACTAAGGCTTGTGGAACATGTTCCTCTCGTGTGGCAGGAGTGAGTTCTCCATAGAGGTGATTTGGCCTAAAACACAAGGGTTAGGGCAATGGGTTCTAGAAAAGGTAGGTTACGGGAAAACATGGAGATAAAGGAACAAGTTCCATGGTGCCCCTAGTTCTCCACATTCCAAAAACATGTGCACTACAATATATATATATATATATATATATATATATATATATATATATATATATATATATATATATATATATATATATATATATATATATATATATAAATGTGGATTGTTCATCCCAAGAAGTCGTGTTCCTCACGACACCCCGTGGACTCCATTTGACATATCTCCCTCCTTGGTTATCTAAATTTGATGAGATTGGGATATTTGGAAATGTATCTTTATCCTCTAAACTATGGAAATAGAAAATATTGAGTTAGGTAAGGGTAGGGGGTGAAAAATAGGAAAACATCGTAAGCATTAAAGATGAACAATTCCAGGTAGATGAGAAATCAAATTTGATGAGATTTGGTTCTCTTCCTTCTCAATAGGAAAATATCATGGAGGGCTGATTCGGTAGGTGACCGTTCCCTTTTCATATATTTAATTTATTTTTTGGTGGGTGGGGGTAATTTTGAGTTCCTCTTTTCCATCTATTTTCTCATCTTCTATATATTATAAAATCCTCTCATTTTTAAGGGGGTATTCTTGGATGTAAGGAAACTCTGTAAATTATTTCTCAACACAAATGAGTTGTAAGCCTTCACATGGGCGTGATAAGTGTTATTGTTCCTATATTCTTTACATGTAATGTATTGTGCATATTATGAAAGAAAACAAATATGTATTTTATGGTGTTTCCTTCGACCCTAGAATTTTTTTTATTGTATTTCCTTTCCTCTACATTCATGTTGTTGTATTTGGTTCTTGTATTTCTCATTTATAGGTTCATATTGTTGTGTTTCATGGAGAACAAATGGTGAATGAAGCCTTGGGTTTGTGTCACAGTTTTCTAGCCTCTCCCTACTACATTTTCCTTCTCCCTTCTCCCTCAATAGGATATTTCCACACCATTTTCTTGGTGATAGGATTTCATTTTCATGCATCTTTCTAACCATATTTCTCTCTCCCTAGTCCCTTAGAATCATAGAATAGGATTATATATCTACATTTCTTTCCTTAGGAGCAGTTTAGCATTAGGATTAAGTAGAAGAACCAACCTTCTATTGAGGTTTGTATCAAGTAACAAGTCCCACAACTTGAAAGACAATCCCATGATACCCAAAAACACTTATTGTTCATCCATGCATTCATGAAAAATTAGAGGGTGCTGATTTTTGGTGATAATAGGATTGTCAAGAATCTAGTTGTAATAGGTATGCTTATGAGGTTTTATCCATATGAATGATGTTTATGAATGCTTGGAGAGGTGTAGTAGGTTTCCATTGATGTGTTCTAAGTGCTAGAAGAGTCCATAAGTGTCCTTATGTTGGATATTGTGATTTAGTATTGTCATTGATGTAAAGTATATTGATGGAAAAGGTTGTGTAGATGTCACATTAGTCTCCATGAGGTGTATTTCAGTGTGAAATATGAAGTTTTATTAGTAGCATCTATTTTGTTGAGTGTTATCACTAAATCACAACACCCTCGATTTTCATAGGTGTGTATGCTTGAGCTCACGGTGTGACTCAAGTAACATGAGTACTATCTCTAAGTTGTGGGAATTGCTACTTGAGATAGACCTCTAGAGAAAGATGGTTCTTGTTCCTAGACTACCTGCCACAATATACTCATAATGTAGGAAAAATTGTCTAATCCTAATCTAACCTTCTAAGGGAGCATGAAGACAGAGTGCATAAAAATAAATCCTACATTAACAACAATGATACACCAGAAAAGGAGGTTGTTGATCATAATCCCTACTTCTTGAAGTGAAGAGAGGAGAGAAATGGAGAGGATGGAAAAGATGCATTATAGAAAAATATGAGATTCAAACAGAACAACACTTCAAACCCATTAAAGACATCCCCCAAAACCTGCAATATACATCAAGAGATATGCACAATATACCATGTAATGGTGAGAGGTAAGAAGAGACAATAAAATAAGAAAAGGATGGACAAAATGCATCACAAAACATATTTTATTGCTCCATGAATTCACACGGTACATCATTACTAGGAAAGAGAGGAGGCTTAAGCTCCACCTTTAACCCTAGTAGAGAAGAAAGAGAGAGGGGAAGGAGAAAAATGACCAACTCATTTACAAATGATCCCAAGATTACAATTTATAAAATGAGAAGGAGAGAGAGAATCACAATCTTGAAATTTCCTTTATAACCACTTACAAGTTGCAATAAATGAGTGAAATTGATGGCATGTTTCTTGTAAAAGGCTCCCGATGTTGTCCCATGACCTACAATAGAGAAATAATGATGACCATGCTTCTTAATTGCACTCCCAACCACCAATAAAATCATTGTTCTAAACCTGGTCCATTTTTGTAAAATTATCGATCAATTCTACATCAATTCCGAATTTATTGGTTTTCGAGTGATGGGATTGGAGTCACAATTCCAATGAGAACAATTTCGTGTGATTTCATTAAAGGACGTAAAATTTATGGCTCCCGAGTGATTACTGAGTTGTTTTAGGAATTTTCTAGGCTTGCTTGTTCCTTGGGACCGACAAGTAATTCATTGGCTAGAAATCAACATTTAAAATATTTCTTCTCCTTCTCTAATTTTTACATCAGTTAAACCGATCTTTGTATTTTAATATTGGTGGGTCCCTTAATGTCATTGCTTCACATTGAGGAGGGTTTGAAAGTTTTTAATGTTTTACACTAGCCATCTCGGCCATGTGTGGCGAAGCGGCTCTTTTTCTTACTTGTTGTGGCCTACCACCAATCCACTTGTTCACATACATCGGTGAGCTATATGATTTGCATTGGGATGTATTGCATCCATGTTGAATCCTCTTTATCCCTCAACTCAACCCCACACTTTACTCACCACCAATATACCATTCCCCACAAAATGGAATTTTATGTTGGATTTCCACGTGTCACCAAGTCATCGATCCATCCATTTTCTATCTCTCGGTCATGTGTCACCTCCTTGAATCACGGGTATATATCCCTGTGGTGAACTTCACCTCTCATGAATTAGGACACTTGTGGCAATGAAATCCACCATTCCCGAAATACATTACATCATACATTTCAGGATTTTGTTTCTCGCTTGCCCAATGGGCCGCATGGTCTCACCAAACACGCCATACCCGTATGACATTGCCTCACCACCACTCAAGTCAAAAATTTTGGGGACTTGATGCTTGTGTGTCCCAAAGTGTGGCTCGCTACCTAAACCCACTTATGTTGACTTCCATTTATTTCAGCCAACTCAGTTTTTTTCTACACGCTTGTCCCTCATGCCATCCAAGACATTCAAACCTACCATAACCGCATCATATTGAATTATGGTTTTGTTGGAATTTTTAGGTACTCACGTCCTAACCTTCCAGGACATTTGGAATGTTTTCACATGCATTCTCCACATGAGTTTGCTTTGATCTTGGCGTAGGGTGCATCATTTACCCACCAAAATTTTGGGCTAAGTCGTGTTGTCGATGTATCAATCCCTACAAATTTTTCTACTCATTTGATCTTATTCGAATCCTCCCATATAATTTTACCTATTGCTTTCTTGTGCTTCAACATTAACTCAATGCTAATCAAAGTGATTCCAAAATTTTTGTAGAGCTCAAATCCCATTCAATTAGCCTAGTGTATAAATTACTTGGTTCCATCAAAGGAGACAACTCACCCTTTACATCTACGCTCCTAGGAGCTAGGATCAACAATGCAGCTCATAGATGTAAAAACAGAGCTTAGCATGAATAGATCAATCCTCACCCAATTGCTTATCTATCACAAAATGGATTGATCATATAAGAAGCGACTCGAGTCTAGGTAGGTATGAACTCAAACACCTTGATTACCCATGACCGGGGTAACTCGATGACCCATTTTCCTACCGATCTTGACCAACATTAAAATAGCTTGGTGTTTGCACGAATAGCTCGTAAAGTGGCTCAACATTTTCATGATCTAAGCACTGGTGCATATTAGAATAGCTCGGCCTCCTTACAAATCAAACAACTCAGTCAATATCAATCAAATTGGTCCATAATCATGCAACCCACTAGGTAATATGATCACTATAACTCACTTTGCATGTTCAAAGTGCCTAGCTCAATAGATGATTCAAAGAGCTCTGGGAGATAAAGCAACTTGGCCTTTAAATAATTAATTGGCTTGTCCATTTATGAAACAATATCTTGAGCAATATGAACTCGGGTAGAGTTTGATATACAACATAATAGCTTGGTTGGCTTATTGTATGAAATTTGGTGGAATATTTAGACCATTTCAACTCTCTAGAGTCAAAATAAATCTTGATACATTCATAGAGTCATTCGGATACACTTAGACTAAAGCGAGATTTGTCATTTGAATGCGAGGTGGGCCTTGTATTCCAATCTAAGTGAAATTTTGAACTTAATCAAGACCAAGAAGGGAAAAATTCCTCTTATGAATTCTAAGTTTTCATAAAGACCTAGATGCTCTCATGAGATCTAAACTCTATCTTAATCCTTTATAGTGTTTGATAAGGGAGTCTTGTAGTGTAACTTGAGATCTATTTTTCAATTTCACCTAGGGGTGAAATTGGATAATAATTTTGTGACTCACGGAACCATTTTCTGCTAAATGGTCCGACTAGCTACTGTATCTATCCATTGGGCATGAAGACGGTATAATTATCATGATCTGATCTAGACTCCAAAATCCCGACCCCCAGGTGTTTGGAATATCACTTCTCGCTTCTAGGACTACATTTGGTTGCTCGCACTCTCAACTTCATAAGAAAATCTTGGAATTTGTTTTGTGAGAGTAGAAAATTGTTTTAAAACTTTAATTTCACCCATTCTCATAACCGCAATCCATAAGGTGAATGATGATCATGTGAGATCTAGTTCATTTATTAAAATTTGAAGTACAAATTATACACAAAAATATTAAATCACAAATATTCAATTCAACAAACTTCTATATTATTCACTTGAATCTCGTTACACAATATATAGGAAATTATTTTCCTATAATCAAGGAGGTTATTTAAACAACTCTCCTATGTACGTGAGTTGTTTAAACAACTCTATAAATAAAAACTAAATACGTGAAGTTGTTAAAACAACTTCACATTACAAATTATATTAAACATATACATAACGTGAACACTAACCATAATATTTCCTAACATTCCGCCCCTTAGTGTGAACATGGGAAGAAAGCACATCTCAAGAATTGGAAATAGAATTGTATGCCTCTGCATACTTGTAGGTCTACATATTGCTAGCTTAGATCTTGCTATCTAGACCTTGTTGAACATGACCAGTTTCACCACAATGAAACCTATACTGGATGATCACACTTTCACCGATTCACCTACATACATGAACTCAACAGTTCCCACTTTCACTTCCAGTGAATGCTATATTTCACTGACCGATTGATGTTATAAGTATGATAGTCAGAGGATATATGAAGTTAGAGGATCACTCCAGTTTAGCTGCCCTCCTATACAACTGTTCTCATATTCTAAAATGCACATCCTCCTCTTTTCAATATTTGACAAGGAATGTATATCATATTTTATTTTTGAACACACCACTCAAACTAACCAACTGAAAAATATTCTTAAAATATGCCACAAGTGCTATACGTGACCCCATCGTTGGCAGTGATGAGAGGCACCGATCACCCTCCATCCTCTGTTTCCTCTGACCTCTAATAAATGAGATGCTTAACTCAACTGAATTTGATCATGAACATCAATTTGAAATGCCCCCTCAATTTGGATTGATGTTGAGAAGCATTGAACATGCGTCTATGAGGCCTTTTTTTGTGGAATTTTACAATGACAATTTGATGATACTAAAATCACCTATTTGATTTTTATGATCTTAACTTCGACAATAACATATGCTTTGTAAATATGAGACTGATTATTTGAAATAGCAAAATTTTGACTTAATAAGACTTGACCCATTATAAACAATGACGAAAAGAGTAAGAAGACTTTATAAGATAATATTATGAGACAACACAATTGGATAACAAAGAAACTTTATAATAGAGACCAAAAACAACCTAACCCATAAACAAATGATGAAAAGACACATAGACTAGATAATATTGACAAATGACTAACATGACTCTATTAACAAGAAGACTTATTTTGACGTTGATGACACTATTATAAATTAATTTAACTCTATAGTCTAAGACTATATAGAGTTATTTTGACATGAATAAAAAACTAATATCAATTAGACACCAACTGCTAAAATGACAATCATGTAAGACTTCACAAATGAAACAAAGGAAAATGACTACCTCCACTTAATCACTTATTCCTGATAATGTTTAGTGATACATGAGAGATTTGGTAAGAGATGAGTTATCTGAATGCTCCACTTCTGAATGTTAAATCTGAAAGATTTCACTTTTGTTAGGTGTCTATTGACCAATCAATGTGATCAGAAGACGTATATGCATTAGGATATAAAATCTCATCCCGCATACACTAACTCCTTCGCTGATACAACCAGGTCTCTCGACAGAGATCAATACTTTGTTAAAATAATAAATCATTGACAATAATGAAAGTCATGTAGTTACTCTAAGCGCATGTTCATATGAGAGTTCAAATATGTCGATAACATTAATGATCTGCAACTATGATGAGTGGATCCATTAAGAGGATGAGGAACATGGGTTTGTATATTTTGAATCCAAAATCACCCAATTGTTCACAAAAATCGATGAATATGATCCTTGAAGTAGAAATATGATGTACACGAGTCTGCTGTAATTATTTGTAGAAACCAAAAATGTAAGCCCTGAATTTCAAATTATGGTACAAATTTTTAGAGAGCTTAATTTAAATATAGAACACGGTGCACAATTGGAGACATCCTAAATAATTCGTCTCTAACTTGTATGAATATGAAAGTGAAGCTAATGCAATGAAGATTGAATATCAAGTAAGGATTCACAGTGTGGATCTAAAAAAACCATCTATCTCGACTTTGTAAATCTACCTAAAATAATATGATCATCAATCAGGGGTGATTAAAGAAACTATGAGACTCGCCCTTTTTTATTCTTGCTTATTGAAACTCCATATTCTCCCAGGTATGCTCATTCTGATACTAGATGTGAGATCTGGTTCAGTTTATTAAAATTTGAAGTACAAATTATACACAGAAAAATATTAAATCACAGATCTTCAATTCAACAACTTCTATATTATTCACCCGAAGCTCATTACACAATATATAGGAAAGTATTTTCCTATAATCAAGGAGGTTGTTTAAACAACTCTCCTATGTATGTGAGTTGTTTAAACAACTCTACAAATAAAAACTAAATACATGAAGTTGTTAAAACAACTTCACATTACAAATTATATTAAACATATACATAACGTGAACATTAACCATAATATTTCCTAATAGATCATCTGTTAACTTGGACATCATGGAACTTCATTAAGTTCTATTTATTTCTTCTTTTGAATGTTCCATTCCTTTCGATAGAATGTTTTTGAATGATTTCTGAATTGGGTTGTGATTGATCCTTGATTTCTTTGCATGGGCATAAAGGCTTGTTGCAGTTGTTCTTGGAGAGAATCAACAAGATTTCCTCTTGAACTAATTTTATTTTCTCTGTATTTGTTTAAATTTGAATTTTCTCGATTGTTACATGCAACTGAATGGAATGATGCACTGTACTACTTGGAGCAACATGAAAAAAATATATATACAAAAGAGAAAAATCATACATGCCTCAATTAAGACATGTAAAGTGTGTACAAGCACTTCTTCTGTTGAAAACAAACGTACCTCTACTCCTATACTAACCAGTGAAATGAACAACTTCAACTAAAACATGCCACTAGTGATGAGAAATAGTTTCCCTTCCTTACCATTGGCATCCATGCAAATGATTTGGCAACAAATATATAAGAGATTAGGAGTGAAAGGTTGGCTGAAAATTTGTAGTGACCACATTTACACACCCAAATACAACAGTAAAATACCAAGATAATTTTTTTACTTACATTGCTCACTACACAACACAACAAGGGCTCCAAGTACAGAAAATCTACTTGCATATGACAATCACATGAGCCATCGACTCACATAGACACATGAAAACGACATAGGCATGTCGATGTCACACTTTTCCCAATGAACGAATACTAGCAATGACCCAACCACAAGAAACATGACTTCAGGAACGGCGAACCCACAACACATCATTTCTTTAATTGTATTTTAGTTATGATTAACACTCCAAGAACATTATTGTGCAAGGATAGCTTCCTCCTTTCTCCATCTACAGAAACTTTACGTTCATTCCCCATATAATTTACAGTTCGACCATTTTAAGTTAGCTTCTTATTCTTTACAAAATTTCCATAACTTGCATACTTATTGGGCATAGTTCGGATGTAATTAAAATACTTAATTATCTTGTTCTTATGTTAAAAATCTTCTTCTCAATCATATATTCAGTGTCTACCTTTTTATTCTTACAACTCAAGTGGATGTGACTTGGTGTCCATATAGCGATATTAGGTTTTAACGGAGATTTAGATGCGAGATAGCTTATTACCAAAAACATACCTCGATCACGGGTTAGTTATTTCCCTACCATAGTTATTCTAATTCAATAACTTAATGACTTCCTTTTATATTTATATATCTTTGGTTTTCTCGTAGTTTGATCACAACAATGCAATACATATTCTTTGAAACACATAAAGATATTTAAATGAGTTATAAGGTCTCCAAGAGTGGCAGTATCCCTAACCTCAATTCTTGTTTTTACTCTTATATGCTTTATTTTCTACGTCACATTATGGTCTTATTTTTAGCATTGTCTTGTACAAGGAGTTACGAAGTGTTTGACTAACCTCTTGAAGGCATAAAAGATTAGAAGACTTGAAGCTTCACATGAACCCAAGTTAACATCCAAATCAACTGAGGTTTAGATTAATTCCAACTTCACCTAAGTGTCTACCCCTCAACTATATATGTGTTTTAAGCAAGAGGAAATATTTATGCTAAACCACCTTCAAAAAGGGCCAAGGTGTAATGTTGAGAGAAACCAAGGTAACACATTTAGCTGAGCAGAGCTAAGGAGTTCATTAATGAGAGTTTAAGACCTAGAACAAATAATTCACAACGTCCATCTATGTCGTTTGGATCCAATATGGATCTCATTCAATGAAGAAAACTAATTTTAAATCTATCTTTGAATGACAAGGTAGTCCGCTAGGCTACGAAGGAGGGGTTATCTCTACACACTCCAAGAAAAGGATGATTGTGTCACTCCTATCAGATGGGTTTAAGACAATGTCACTAAACATACTGACTAAGATGATAAGCCCATTCTTGAGCTCTGATTTGCCTAGATTAGGACGTTCCATCGAGTGCAAATATTAAGTTCATCCTACGGTTTTCAATGTCTTCTACGGTAAGGAGTATCACACATGAAAATGAGTGATGCTCTGATATTGCGCAAGGGTAGAGTGTTTCGATTAAATCTCTTTATTACATTTACAAAGTATGAATACACAAGATGACTCATTAATCATTTATTGGACACTAGATCTGCACTACACAATATTACTTCAAATTTAATTACTTTATATAAATATCAAACCCTTTTACGATGTGTCTTGTGAATCAAGATTGAACCTAAGATTAAATGCACATTTCGTAGATGTCCTTAAAACTAGAATTTCACGCATATCAACAAATTATTAAATATAACCTTCGTAACATGATACTATATTATACATTTATTCATTTAACAATGAACTATATAAATTACAAGATAAATAAATGAATTACACATCGCCCTTTCGTCGTCATTCTTTCATCCTACAAAACCACGTGAGCATGATATCAACGATAATTCGCTAGCATGGCATCCACCCTAACCTAACATAAGTATCATTTTTCAGTTTCCCATTTACATATGATAATAATTACAATTTGCAATCGAAATAAAAAGTTCTAGAGACATGTATTCATTACATTTCATTTTACTTCATTTTGTAACCTAGAGAGAGAAAGAGAAGGGAAGAGAGAGAAAACACCATTTTGTCAAAATTTCTAATGCACACAACAAGTTACACTATAGTGTTTTAAACAGTTATTTACATGTGTCAAAAGTATCTACGGTGATTTGGCAACCCGATGAGGGTCCCGTAGCTTCCTATTTTTACATTTTCTTACTAGCTACAAAACGTTCAAAACGGGCTCGGAGGCTAAGAAACCACTTCCAAAAGTTATCTTCCAATGAGAACACACACCACAATTAACTTTCTACGTGTCCCCAGATATACCAAGAGTTCATAGCAACTGACGGAATTGGGAAAAAGTGAATGGTTTGCGTTTGGCGGCTAGTTTTCCAAGGCCACTAGTTGTAGTTGGCCCAGTTACAAATGAACAAAAGTTAGCTCAAGGGCTCAGGAAACCACATCCAAAACTAGCGTTCGATGGATGAGCACGCAACGAGATACTTTCCACTAATTCCCCTATATAAGTAGAATTCATCAGAGTCGATGGAAGTGAGAACTAAAAAAACCATTTTCAAATGGCGACAAGTTGAAATTGGTCCAATTTGACCTCATCAAACCGTGATTTGGAGGCCTACAAAATGGCTTTGCCAAACTATCCGAGAAAAGTATTTTTCCCTAAACTAAAGGTTACATGAAATTTTATAGTAAGAACACTAGAGGTTTGCAAAGATGGGGAATAATTTCTCAATCCATGTTTCAAATGGTGGTTCAAAACGAAAGCCAACTTTCTAAATTTATGACTTTCTAATCTGTAAACTAGTGTAACAGGGCTCCTATAAGAGCATCAAAAAGATCACATATGTTCGTTCGGGGTCAATCCAGAGGTCAAGGTGACCCCTCACACAACAAGGTACACGAATGAAGCTTAACATCTCATTTTCAGAGTTACGAGGGTACTTAATGAGTCTCTGAAAAATGCAAAAATTAACTATTTAAACCGGGTGATGATCAATGTTATTACTGGAAAGTCAATTTCATCTGGTCAATAAAACAATGTTGTAGTGATCCAGTTGGGTAGGAATTTTTCTACATCACCTCAAAATGAGGGTGGAAGTTCATGTTTTAATGCAAATGGGTTATTTTGACTTCGAGAGTTTCGACACGACATTACATTGTTTTTTTTGCAACGAGTTGAATATAAACATTTAACGGTATTAAAATCCTAATATTTTAAAATTCTATTAAGTTACAAAAGAGAACTAAAACATGAGAATTATGAGAGGTAAGGGAAGATGAACCATGCTTGGAAATGATGAGTGAAACGGGTATAAGGGGGCTCCAAGTGGTTTGCACTCGCGATCCGATGAGACCATTCCATTGAAAAAGGATTTTCGTCAAACAATTCACGAGCATTGGGTTTATATCCATAACTGTATACTTATCTTCCTGTTCACTTGCAATTTGAAAGCAAAATCTGCTACCCAAAATGCTTTTCGGTTGTCTAAAATTGTTCCAAAGCTCCACACCTCAACTTTGGTGGTATCCCCATAACCACAACATAATGCTTTTGCAAACAATAGTGACCCCAAGGAGTTATCAACGGATCCACTTTGTGTTTACAACAATCATTCCTATCCAAAGCCTATAATTCTCTAAGGCATTTTAACAAACAATTCACAGAAACCCCGCTCGGGGTATGATAACTACTCTAAAGGGCTCCAATTTTAATTAAACAGTATCCATGCCTTCATTTTGCTTCCATATCAGACAGAATTTATTTTTCTTTTTATCCTCAACGCTTTGATGGAGGTCCACCCTGTTTCTTTTCTCTCTCTCTCAAGCATGAAGACAACTAGTTCACGTGCCATGTCTATGCTACCATGTTTTGCATACTTGTCTACCAATCCATTCTGTGTAAAACTGCATGTATTCAGTCTATAATACCATGTTTCTTTCCAGCAGGCCGCATTTTTATCAGACGTTTTAGTCAAACAGCTCTCACGCCTTTTCCACAAATCCATTTTGTGCAGGTTGGGAGGAAGCTAGCAAGGTGACAAAAAATCAGATTTCCAATATGCTTTGCTGGACGCCTTACCAAGCCTTTGCAACTACAACATCTGACAACATCCCTCTATCTTTTTATGCTTTGACAGATGTGCATACCCTATTTCAAGGTTCCATTTGGCACAGGCTGGAGGTATGCTGGCAAAGAAAACTCAGCAGGTTGGAGACCTATTTGTTGCACGTATGAAACAATGTGACTGTCTCTTGAGGAAACCCCTATCTTCTGTACATGGCCGCAATCCCGTTCCATGAGAAGTTGTCTCGTTCTTTCATTTGGTCAACACTACAAGGGTCTAGGGGGGTCTTGTTTTTTGTTTAGACGTAGGCTGGGAGGATGTTGGCATAGGCCAGGAGTGCACTAGTAAAGGAAACTCGTCAGGTTGGAGCTTTCCCCCTCCCTCCATGGTGGCGGCGCTCTCTCCCTCTCCAACAAAACAAAAAGATGGAAACAGTCCCCAACTTGCCCTAAATCCGCCCCACAGATTTCACGGGTTTTTATTTATTTATTTATTTTTAATTCTTTTATTTTATTTAACATTATTATTATTTTAAATTCATTTAACTCATTTCATTCACTTTGAAAATCTATTTCATTATTAAAATAATTTAATATGTTTTTCATTATTATTATTATATTTTATTTTGTTACGATATTGCCATATAACTCATAAAGTAAATCCTTACCAATGATTTGATAGGATTTACGACCAAACTCGTTGATGATCTGGATAGTCAAATCAATACCTAAAACATAGAACAACACCATGTATACTATTTATAGCCCGCCCATAACTATATCTTGACCAAAAAAATAATAGCAAGAATCAAAAATTTGAAAGCATAGTTATTATTATGCAGGTGTTCCCTCTAGTTGGTCATGCCCCAACAACATCAAGTCATCCTTCAAACCACCTATTGAATTCGAGAAGGAAATTTTTCCTTAACAGGGTAATCGAAAAGTCAAAGCCAACAAGGATCAGTAGGAGCACAACAATGTTAAATTCTTAGCAACACAATCATCAAAGAAGAAAAAGAAGAACGAGGGATAGGGCATTACAAAACTGATTCTTCACTCCCCATTCATTAAGGCATTAAAAAGAAACAATACGTGTACCTCTTTCGGTTCTTTGCTCAATTGGTTCCAAGAGGTATTGTTGTTTATCCTTGGCACTTTGTGGCTCTCCCTCATGCTCAGAAGCAAGCATGACTAGTATTGGCTTCTCCCTTGACTCTAATGAAGCCAAGTACGATCGGGAAAGGTCTAATCCTTTGAATGTGCCTACTACTCTAAAACTTAACTCAAAACCTGGATTCTTCTTGTAGACCTTCTTAGAAGATGGTAATGTCAGGCGCTTGATATTATTCTTCTTGCACATCTACAGACAACTGATGTCCCTTTTGAGTGAATGGTATGAAAGATGTGGTAGCTTCCTAGATTTTTCCTTCCTTGGCATCTGGTGTGGCACTTGGAATATTAAACTCTTCCAACTTTGATTCAAGAGGCACGTTATAAACCGTGGGTTGTTCTTGAATGTTATTCTCAGTGACAACATGTTATCGTTTTTGAAGGGTGAATGATGGGGCAGAAAATGCTATCTTCATGGGATCTTCCTCATCAAAACACTCTTCCAAGTCTGACAAACATTCAAACTCTTCATTTTCCTACTGTAATAAGGTATTTCCCTCTTACATGGTGACCTTTAGATCAACATTCTTTTCACCATTTATAGCTCCATCTTCTAACATGAAGCTACCGAGTTCAAATTCTTCCAAAAATTCAAATTTTTGAGGGATGAAGTGGGAGAGAGATATGAAATATCCTATGTAGCTGATCATGACTCAAAGTGCCTCTGAATCCATCTTTCTCACCTCCATTTTCTCCTCTTTAACTAGACTTGGAGCTATTTGTTCTTCCTCTTCTTGGGTGATTATGCAACTTGAATGGGACCAACATTCTCTTCAAATAAAGTGCCAATATGGACACCGCATTAAGAAAACTAATTGTTCATCATCTTCTTGTTCCACTTCTACTATAAAATCAATCTTGGACACCAATGGATTATCAACTTTAACCTCCTCCTTAGGCTTGACCATCAAGGGTATCTTTTTAATACCAAACCTTTGAGTCCGTATTCTCATATTGTCTGTTATTTCTTGTTTGCTAGGATCTTCTTCTCGAGATGAACTTGGTGATGTAAGAAGAGTGATGGGTTGGGTTACAACTAGTTTTTTAATTATTTGTGTTGGTGGAAGGGGTAAAAATTATTGTTTCCTTGGAGGGGATGACTATTTGGAAGGGAAAAGGGTAGAATAAATGAGATGAGATGGAAGAATAGGAGGTGGAGAAGGAAACTCAACATTTGGGGCAACACACAAGAAGATTGAAAATTGAGGTTCTAGCTGAGATGTTACAAATTGGGGAGTGGGGAGGGGATTGTGAGATTTCCAGATCTTTCCATTTGACAAGATTGACTGAAACTATTTATAAAACATTATATCTCCATAATCCACTTTGTGAGTCTTGGAAACATCTCAGCTATGAAGTCCAACTTTTGATCTAGGCTATAATGTCTTGGAAAAGGGGCTTTCATGGAGAAGGAGTCCTAAATATAGCTTTTAATGCTTGCATATGAGATATATACCTTAAGTGCACCATTTTATCCTCTAATCCTTGAATCTTCTCTTGTAAATCAGCACTTCCCATTTGACTGTTGTCATTGTATGCATACCCTTACTCTTGATAAGCTGTGTAGCCAAACTGGTTTTGGAATTGATCATATGGGAAGCATAGTGGTTTTGAATTTTATCTTAGTGTTGATTTAGAGGGGTTGTGAAGATCATCAGAGGCTGATTATACTGTTGCAAGTGTGAATTCCATTGTGGGAATAAAGCCATGATTGTAAAACTTCATAGAATAGGAGAAAATGAAAGATATGGAAAGAAAGATGAATGAAAATGGATGGAAATGGATGGAGAAAAGGTTTGCAACTTTAGAGAATGGGTTGTTCACCAGATGGAGTCGCCATATGTATTTGTGAATGCTTCCAAAAGCTAAAATTTCAACAAGAACACACACACATGGTTAAATGGAGTCTGCTGCAAATGATTAAACTACACAGTTACAAATGATCTTCAATTAAATCTATAGTAGAAAACCCTCAAAAGATAGAAATTTAACTTCTTTGAGGTCCCCTTTGGGCATTCCATAACTATTATCACCAAATTAAAACACCCTCTAATTTACACAAGTGTGTATGCTTGAGCTCACGGTGTGGATTTGGGTAACATGGGTACTATCTCCAAGTTGTGGGACTTTCTACTTGAGATAGACCTCTAGAGAAAGTTTGTTCTTACTCCTAAACTACTTGCCATAATCTACTCCTAATGCAGGTAAAAATATCTTATCCTAATCTAACCTTCCAAGGGACGGGGAGAGAGTGAATAACAATAAATCCTATAGTAATGGATGTGATACACCATAAAAGAAGGTTTTTGATCATAATCTCTACTACTTGAAGTGAAGAGAGGTGATATATGGAGAGGATGGAAAATATGTATCATAGAATAAAGATGGACTCACATAGAAAAACACTCAAAACCTATTAAACATAGCCCCAAACACCTGCAATAGACATTAATATATATGCATAGTATACCCTACTTGATGGTGAGAGGTAAGAAGAGACAATAAAATAAGGAAAGGATGGAGAAAATGCATCAAAAATAGATTTTATTACTCCATGAATTCACACAGTATATCATTAGTGGGCAAGAGGTAATAAAATTCCATTACAAAGCAAAGAGAGAAGGCTTAAGCTCCACATTCAATCTTAGCGAGAGAAGAAATAGAGAGAGAGGGGCAGGAGAAAAATGACTAACTCATTTACAAATGAGCCCAAGATTACAATTTGTAAAATGAGGAGAGAGAGAATTGCAATCCTAAATTTCCTTTTTAACCACTTGCAAGTTGCAATAAAATAGTGAAATTGATGGAATTTTTCTTTAAAACAGTTCCCCATGCTGTCCCATGACCCGTAAGAGAAAGAATGATTACGACACTTCTTAATTGCACTCCCAACCACCAATACAATCGTTGTTCGAACCTCATCCATTTTCTATCAAGTTATAAATCAATTCCTAAATTTCTTGGTTGTTGTGTGATGGGCTTGAAGTCATGATTCAAACAAATTTTTTTTTCATGATTCTATTAATGGATGTAAAATTTATGGCTCCTTGAGTGATTGCATTTGTTTTGGGAATTTCAGGCTTTCTTATTCCCGGGAATGGAAATTAATTCATTGGGTTGAAATCAACATTTAAAATATTTCTTCTCCTTCTTTAATGTTTTACATCTTGTAAACTAATCTCTACATTTTAATATTGGTGGGGCCCTTATTTTCATTGTTTCACATTGAGGAGGGTTTGAAAGTTTTTAATGTTTTACATTAGCCATCTCAAACCTTATGTGGTGCTGTTTGTTTTTCTTACCTTTCATGGCCTACCACCAATCCACCTCTTCAAATACATAGATGAGGTGTATTTATTGCATTTGGATGTTTTAGATCTATGTTGAAGTAGTGCATGTTTAAACAACCACTTGAGACCAAAGAAACAACCTAGGGTTAGCTATAAAATTATGGGATATTTTTTTTTTTGATTTGAAGTATCTACAACTAAGTTACAAGACATCGAGTTCTCACTAATAGGTTTGAAACAAACTTGTTTACTAATAAACAATTTTCCTTTATTAACCTATAACAAGTTTACAAGGTTCAAATTTTATGGTTAGATGTTCTAGTTATATTAGGAGTAATCTTACCCCATACCTATTCTCTAACAGGATCATAACTTCAACTAGATTTTTCTCATATTCAATACTATCAAAATTTCCCTAAACCATTCCCAATGGATAGGAAATTTTCTCACCTTTCGATGATATAAAGAAGTCCTCCTAAATCCTTACAAAACTCAAGTTATGAGTGGGTGGAGTTTAGGGATCAAATTTTCCTAAGGGGGACACGCATTGCCCCTGGTTGGTTGGCGGGCCTTGGGGAAAACATTTTCCCCAAGGGGTGGGTTAACGGGTCATAGGAGGATTTAAGAGAATTTTCCTAGTGTGGGAGAAAAGTTTAGTTTGCACCCGTGCCTCCATTGTTCCGTCGGGGACACGTGGCACTTCACCATTCGTCGCGGGAGAAGGAAGAGGGAGAAAAGGTGGGGCGGTGGGGCAAACTAGCCAACTTTGCCCAAAGGGAGAAAAAGGATAGATGGGTGCATGGGCTTGTGCATCTGCTGAAGTAATTTCTCCAAGTCGGGTGGGAGTGCGGGGCCACGGGGGAAAAGTAAATTTTTTCCAAAGGCCAAAAAAAAAAAAAAAAACAAAGGGTCCACCCTCCTGCTGCCACCCCCAAGGTGCCACGTGGCACATTTTCCTTGGCCGTGGGCCGGCGTGGTCAACATGGAAATTTTTACCAATTTTTTTTTTAAAGCTAAGGGGTTTAAAATAACCCGCGCCTCCATTGTAGCCACAAGGGGACATGTGGTGTCCTCTAATTGGTGTAGGCTAGCGGAGGAAAAGTAAAAACTTTTCTAATTTTTTTCAAAAAGTCTAAGGGGTAAAATTTATCCACGCCTCCACCTCATCCCCCTGGGGACACATGGTAGCCTCTCCGATTGGGCTGCGGCGTGGTGGAGGGAAAAGTGAAAATTTTCCAGACTCCAAAATTTTGAAAATTTTCTAAGGGAAATTTTGATGGGAAATTTTTGGGTTCTTAGGGCCATGAGGAAAATTTTCCCGCCAAGGCACAAAAACTTCAAAGTGTCATAACTTGAGCTAGAAAGCTTAGTTTTGGGAAAATGAGGACTTTTCAGAAAGCTCTCAAAGCCCTATTTGCATAGGGAACATAAAATTTTATTTTAGATGAATTTTTAAGGGTCAATTTTGTAAAAACGATCTGCAGGCCTTTATTTGGCAAACTGGCAATTTCCAACTTATAATTTTGATAAAATTAGAACTCCTCCTTCACTCAACATGTCAAACAGACATGGAGGATCAGTCTAGGGAGGGTTTAGAGTGTTTTAGGGAAGTCAATTTATCCAATCTGTTCAAGGTTGCATTTTTTCGGTAATAGACGGAAAAATGACTGTGCAAGCTCCGAATTGAAATTCATTAAGTTTTGGAGATTCATTCTTGACTGTTATAGTGAATTTGAGTTCCTTAGGTAGTACTAAGTCTAATTTTCAATGTTTCACAACTTATTTTTAGTGCAAGTATGAACTGTTCTTTTTTATTAAAAAGTGAGTTTCTAGGATGAAGTATATCAAAGTGAATCAATTGTTTCTTTAAATTGGAATGTCCATTTTGTCATATAAAAGTGCATGTGATTCCTAACTTAGTGAAATACATTGCTTATTAAATCATCCATCCAATTCTAAGTGAAACTACATCTCTGATTTTAGTTTTAATATACATTTTGCAAGGAAAATAACATTGACTTTCATTCCATATGCATTCTTATATCAACATTCCAAACAAAAATTACAATCTTTAAGAAAAAATTCAACTCCAATACATCATACAATTCAAAACAACTAATGCCATCCTTTATTGATGATCCAAATAACTTTACAACTCTCTCTTTTCTAATTGATTTGGTTTCAAAAAATAAAATACAAAGTATGGAACATCATTCACATTTTCTTTCCAAAGCAAAACAGAGAAGTATAATTCTTCTTATACATTCCTCAATACAACTACAACTTCCATTAACAATGCAATGCTTCACATCACAACATTTATACATTTATCCACTCGAAGTGGGAAAGGTTACATTGAATTTTCTCAAAAGAAATAGGGTTGTCAAAACTATAATTTCTCCTTGCTCCAAATAGCAACATGTAAGTTTCTTCTTCTTTGTAACTTTGATCACAACAAGGGGGAAAGGAAACACTCTCCACCCAACCAAGAAATCCAATGAGAAAGGAGAATCCATCCTTTCCTCATTATTTGAGCCCAAACCATATTGAAATGGAGCATGAATATCAACACATGGCAACAAAGGATTCTATCACATACAAGCAACATTCACATCGCAAACAATCAATAAAATGCACGAGTTCAATACAAGGCAACAGATTCCAAACTACATTTGAAATAATTCATACAACACATAGGCTTGATCAAGCAAGCCAACAAGAGAAATAACTATGGGGAACTCCTTATGCCTCCCAATTTGGAATTGGGCATCCACAAAAATTCATACCACCAATAAACATATCAACTCATAAAACTTATATCTCCTAACCCCTCATTATGCCCCCCCAAGTTTATCCCTTATGCCCCCAAGAGTAAGAAATGCAAGCAGTTTCTTTTCCAAGGTGGATCCCAAACCAAAACTCCCTCTTCAATAAAATAGTGCCATTGGCAATCCCTTATGCCCCCATATGAAATCCCCATAGCCTTATCCTATACTATGCCCTAAGCATTCTACCCAACCAGCCAAGAATGCAAACACAAACACCATTTAAACATGCATGCAAGAGAAGGAAAAACAATTAAAACACAGCTCAAGATCCTACCTCTCCATACTGGAGTTTGTTCCAAGCTCACAAGCTTTCCAAGATGCCAAATATAGTCCAAAATCAGCAAGGTTCAAGCAAGCAAAAAGACTCCAAGCTCTTCCTCAAACAAGCTCCAAAAGAAACAACACCAAAAATGCGCCCCCAAGAGGAAATGGACAAAGTTTCAACAACCATAAACAAGCAAGGAGTTTCACTTTTATAGGAGAGGGAAGAGAAGAGGATGATGTGGATCCATGTGGGATGCCACATCATTCTTCCTCAACCCCAAGAGGAAAGTTAACATCCTTCACCAAATCACAATAAATAATATGACAAAAATTACTTACACACTCCAAAAGGACCAAATTTAAAAAATGTAAGGGAAGTGCAATTAAAAGTTACTTATTGTCATTTAAAAATGCATTATAAATGCCTACATTTAACCTCAAACCATAGGCATGGTAGGTGGATTATTTTAAGAGGTGTGGGACAAGTTTAACTTGTCCCACAAGCCTCAAATTTGGCCTCCAAGGTCAAATTCGAATTCCATAAAAGATGGAGTGCTAGACCTTCCAAAATCTACCTTACATACTCTTACATGTTTCTTACACATGCTTACAACATTAATATCTAAAGACAACAAATTTATTAATTACATTCCACATCCCAATTTAATTTGAATAAAATTTAACTATATGACTATCACAAGTAATCTATCACATTTAAACTAATTAAAATAAGGGACACATTTCAAATAAAATACATATAACAATAATTCAAAAAGGAACACATAAATAAAACACTTATCCCATGGTCACATATAATGGAAATCCCCCATGGGAATTCCTAACATAACACAACACACAAACTCATAACACAATTGCCATGGTGACCTTGTTGAATTCACCCAGAATTTTAATATGGTTAGTCTCTAGTCCCCGACATTGTTGTGATTTTTAACCTATAAAATGTAAATACCTCCTTCGGCCTTGTGGCCATATCAGAACATCCAAAAAGATATAAACAATATCTCAAAATCATCCAAACACACAGATCACAACAATATCAATAATTCAACATTATCATTTTTAATTAAATAAATCAACTATATCATCATCAAAATCTACCATACCAGATCTACTCAAAATATCCAATATCATAAGTCCAAATCAACATCTATAATATATCCATGTCACAATAGTATATCATCAACCACATATAGAAAATGTCTCTAGTAACCATCATGCATAATAACCAAATCCAGATCAATAATAATCCATGATCTAACATCTAACCATCATACTAAACAAAACATGATAGTGTCCATAATATGATCAATAGTATCAAAATCAGTATCTAAAAGTGTTAAAGGGAAGTGGGCACTACATCCCCCTCCCCTTAGACTCAACTTCCTTATGGAAGTCACTGGAAAAAATGTGGAAACTACATTTGTAATACTGTGGCATCCTCCGAAGTGGCTGCTGAGTCTCATCATATTTGTCCCACTGCACCCGTACTTGATCAATATCTCTACCTCAAAGGCGCAGGGTCCTACAATCTATGATATGGATGGGCTCCACTGTCACCTACTCCTGATCCTACACCTACAATGATGTTTAGTCCAACACATGAGAAGGATCTGAAATGCACCTCCTAAGGACAAAAACATGAAACACATCATGTATGAAAGACAAGCTAGGTGGTAATGCTAGACGGTAAGCTAAAGGGCTGATACGCTCTAAGATCTCAAAGGGACCAATGAGTCAGGAGCTAAATTAGAACCTTTTCGTACATGATAGGGCTCTTATGTGGTCTAACATAAAGGAACACCTTCACGCCCACATCAAAGCTATGATCAATCCTATGCTGATCCGTATACTTCTTACGCCTATCCTATGCCTTTTGCGATCTCTACCGATCAACACTACCTGCTATAAAAGAGCCGGTCCAAGAGATACTCTATCCTCTAACTTTGTCCCAACTAAGGGGTGTAATGAAACTACTAGATTAATTATGATTATCACCAACAATAGAACACCAAATAACACAATATTTCAGATAAGTTCTCTCAATATGAAAGTAGAATAGCTTGGCCACTTTGAGGGGGAAACCTCCAAAACATATAATAAGACTCAAATACTCAACATAATAATCATTCACTACCTTTAACCCCTATTTATACTATTCCTATGATATGGCCATCAACAAGGCTGACCAACCAATGATAATAGATCATATATGAAAGAGATACATCATGATAAGAAGTTATGATGGCCAAAAGTTAGCTATATCCATCCCATGTAAGATATATAATTAAGGGTGTACCATGCCCTCCTTCAAAGAAACATTGTCCCCAATGTTGGGAAGCCCTAGATGTTTCTGCATGAATGCTTCATATTCCCATGATGCATCCTCAATAGTCATATTCTTCCACTTGATCAAGTACTCTGTAATGACTCGGTCCTTAGTCTTTTAATGTGTGTCACGAATAATTCCTTCAGGTACCAATATGATCCTTCCTTCCTCGTCCAATTATAGAAGCACTGATTGAGTGGAAATGTGCTTCCCAATAACTTTCTTTAAGAAAGAAATATGGAAGACTAGATGTGTTCTACTTCCTGTAGGGATCTCTAGCTTATATCCCACACTACCAATTTTCTACAAAACTCAGTAAGGACCATAGTATTTAGGAGCAAGCTTATTATCCTTTTGTTGTTGTTTTAAGGATAAATGCTTATATGGTTGTAACCTTACAAATACAAATTCTCCCTCTTCAAAGTGTCACTCACTTTTATGTTGATTAGCTTGTTGCTTCATATGGTTTTGTGCTCATACCAAATTTTCTCTAAGACTAGAGAGTACCTCATGTTGATGTTGAATGTGATCTTGAATACTCTCACCTTTGGTTTGACCTTCAAGCTAGATATGAGTGATGGAGGATGGTACCCATAAAGTGCCAGAAATGGAGACATTTTGGAGGAGGTATGAAATGAAGTATTGTACCACCATTCTGCTAGTGGAAACCATTGCACCCAACGTTCTTGTTTATCTGAAGTAAAACATCGAAGATATCCCTCTAAAAATTATTTACCACCTCAATTTTCCCATTTGTTTGGGGATGATAAGAGGATCTCTGGGCGATTGGGTACCTAGAAAAGAGATCAAATTATTCCAAAAGTTACTTGTAAATATTGGATCATGATCACTTACTATAATTTTTGGCGTGCCATGGAGCTTTTGAATTGTATCCATAAAAGAGATGGCAACTATACTAGTTGTGAAAGGATGAGCCATGGCACAAAAATGAGCATATTTGGTAAGTCTGTCTACCACGACCATGATGACACTTTTCCCTTCTAATTTAGGTAATCCTGTGATGAAATCCATTGATACCTCTTCCCATCTCTCATTAGGAATAGACAGAGGTTGGAGAAGACCAGGTGTCTTAATGGTCTCACCCTTATTTTGGCAAACCAAACATTCTGCCAAAAATTTTTGAACATCTCCTTTCAAACTCTCCCAAAATAAATCCTTCTTAACTCTATGATATGTTTTAGGACCCAAAGACATGGCCACCTATTGGAGAATAATGTAGCTCGAAAGAATATGGTGTTTAAGTGTAGAGTTCTTACATTATAGATATAACCAATCTTTGTACCACAATGTATCCCCTTCCATATAAATTGAGCTGATATGGACAGATCTACCTAAAGATTTTGAATGAGAGTATGTGTGGTTGCATATTTCTTCCATTCTTCACATGCTTGATCTACCTAATCTGCATTTAGTATAGATATGGCACATAACAATGCTTCAGCAGACTCATCCCTCCTGAGCAGGACCATCAACGACCAAATTTTCCTTTCCTTTCTTATAAACAATCTCAAAGTCATATCCCAACATCTTAGTGACCCATTTTTATTTTTCTTTTGAAGATAGAAGTTTCTCTACGAAATATTTCAGACTATCATGATCAATTTTTACCTTAAAATGTCTACCCATCAAGTATGGTCTCCATTGTTTGACTGTATGTAGTATTGCCATCATTTCCTTTTCATAGGTGGGCTTTAACAAATTCTTTCCTTTTAGCTGTCAGCTCTCAAAAACAATGGGGTTTCCTTCTTGCATTAGTACTACTTTGATTCCATTTCCTGAAGCATTACACTCAACTACGAAAGTTTTGGAGAAATCTGGGGTTGCCAATACTAGATTGGTGCACAAAGCTGCTTTCAATTTTTCAAATGCCCTATATGCTTCCTCATTCCATTGAAAGGAGTCCTTTAATAATTTTGTGAGTGGTGCTACTATACTACCATAGTTTTTGAAAAATATGTGATAATACCCTGTGAGACCTAAGAAACCTCATAATTGTTTTAGGGTTCTTAGGGTTTCCCATTCCACCATGGCCTGGATGTTGTGAGGGTCCACCTTAACACCTTCATGAGAAACAATATGGCCCAAGTATTCCACTTCTTGTACCCCAAAAGAACACTTCGAAGGCTTGGAATAAAGTTGATGTTGCTCTAAGAATTCTAAGATAGTATTGACGTGATGTAAGTGTTTCTCCCACGATTTGTTGTAGATGAGTATATCATCAAAAATACTAAGACAAAATTTCTTAGGAATGGTCTAAATACTGAATTCATCAAGCTTTGGAATGTGGAGGGAGCATTGGTAAGACCAAATGGCATCACTAGGAATTCATAATGGCCTTGATGAGTTCTGAAGGCTGTCTTATGAATATCTTCTTGCTTGACTCTAATTTGGTGATACCCAGAATGCAGATCTAGTTTTGTAAAATAAATGGCACCATGTAACTAATTGAATAAATCATCAATGATGGGAATAGGAAACTTATCTTTGATAGTGAACTTGTTAAGCTCTCTATAATCTAGACACATGTGCCATCTTCCATCCTTGTGATGCACCATCACCAAAGGAGCAAAATAGGTACTCTGACTATGACGAATAATACCCATTTCCAACATTTCCTCCACCATCTTCTCGATCTCACTCTTTTGCACATATGGATATCTATAAGGCCTGATGTTGGGGGTTGGCTTCCTGGAATCAACTGAATAACATGATCATGCTCTCTTTTAGGTGGCAATCCTCTTGGTTCCTTGAAGACAAATACATGTTGATTAATAACCTTTTGAAGATCAGGATGCAATACCTTGATTTGTAGTTGGACTTCTATAGAGAATAATCAAGCTACAAAACCTTCAGACCCCTTTTTAATAATCTTCGCATTTGATGATAACTTACCACTAGAGGATCTTTAGATTGTAGATCTCGAAGTTCAAATTTTTTACCCTCAAAATGAAAGCACATGAACAATTCTGGAAATTTATCTCTATGGTGCCTGTTATCCAAAATTCACCCCCTAGGGTAGATTTTGATAGCATGCATCAGATGCTTGGGGGCTGGAAAAATCATGAAAATTGGCTAAGTCCTAGTCCAGGCGGTTTGTGGGACAGTTGGGACATCGGGGCATGAATGTTTGAAAAGCCGCCAGTCGGTCCGCACAGCAATTGGGACGTCGGGATGCACGGGACACGAAAAGGTGAACCGGCTGAAAGTGGAAAAAATCGCCAAGTTTTGTTTGGGACATCTAGGCCAAAAGTATGCAGAGGAGGCAAACCGGTAGAAAAGGCTGAAAAGCGTCCATTCGGGCGGTTTGGAGATATGTGTCCTAGGCGATTTGGGACAGTTGGGACAAAGTACGTGGAGGATGCAAATCGGACGATTCTGCCGAAACAGAGGACTTTCATTTGGGACATCTGGGCCAAAAGTACACGTGGACGTGAAAAGCCGAAAGAGCCGAGAGCGAATGGAATCTTGCCACGTGTCTTCACCGCAAACAGGAACAAGGAAGCCTGAATCGGGCGGTTCGAGAGAAATTTTTCCCAGACAATTTGGGACATCCGGGCCAAAAGTACGCATGGGACACGAAAAGGTGAAGTGGCCGAAAAGAGACAAGGAGGCCCGTGGACGAATCACAGCGTGACACGTGTCACAAGGGGAAGCGCAATGGAAATTGGCTAAGTGTTTTTGGCCAAATTTTTTCAAAGGGCAAGGTTTGAAGGGTCGGCCCGAGCTAATAGACACAGGACACGTGTCCTAAGGCAGGGGAGTTCGGAGCCAGGGAAAGACTTAGGAAAATTTGACAAAAGTCTTGGGCCAAAAAATTAAAAGACAAGGATGACCCTTTTGTCCTCCACCGAGATCACGCCACGTGTCCCAGTGGCGGGCGTGGGGAAAAAATGGAAAATTTTCCAAATTTATAAAAAGTCAAAATTTTCAAAAAACCCATGCAAAGGGAAGGAGAGAGAATTTCTCATCCAATCAGTGCACGACACGTGTCATCCAAGTGGCGCAGTGCACGGAAAAAAATTTAAATATTTTCCGCCGATCCGTTTTGGCTTGTTTTTGCCCTAAATATTGAGATCGCCATATCTTTCGATCCGAGCTCGATTTTCACGTTCTTTATATCAATGGAAAGATGGTGAAATTCTCTAAACGATTCCAGGGTCAATCTTGCATTTTCATTCAGTTTGGAGAGAGAAAATCAGGAAACGTCTCTGGCGCGTGGTAATGGCCAGAACTGACATTTCAACAACCAGCTTTGATGCAGAATGGGTCGCATTCTCCTCTAATTTGGTCAAAAATGACAGGGTATGGGTTTGTAAGGTCCCCATGCTGATTTAATGCATTTACTGATCAATGAGGAATAGGCTCCCACATTTTTGTATGTTTTCTCTCTCTCTGGGCTTGACCCATGCAATGTAAAAGCCATATTTGGCTCATTTCTTGGGTGGGGAACACTTTTGGCATTGAAAACTTCTTCTTTCACCTCCAGAAAGTGATAGTTGTAAGAATCGAGACCTTTTTCACAGATTTGTAACGAGTTTACACCTCTTTGATGGTGGAATGCAAGAGATTTTTACATGGAATTGACAGTGTAAACTCTATGAATGCTTTCAGTCCTCTGCTTGTATTGTTTTACTTCATTTTAAGACCTCTAATTACATCTATCAGCTTGTGTATGTTTTCCCTTGTTTCATTTCATGAATTTGTGTCTATTTACATGGCAAAAAAAATTTCACCACTCCTTTTGGTGCATCACCATCTTTAGTTTAGTTTCATTTTTGCATTTTAATCCTTGTCTCCTTGCAATCTAGGGTAGAATTAGGATTAGAACCTTTGTAGTTGTGTAAAATATAGATCTAAATCAGAGGATTTTGAGGAACCAGCCTCTATTCTGGAGATTCCTCTCTCATTTTTACAAGTCCCACACTTGGAGAAAGGATTCAATGTTATGCAATCACACCTTGGATGCTAGTATGATCAACCTAGAAATCGATCAACATCCAGTGGAGTCTTTGTGATTCTGCATCAAGCGTGCCCAAAGTAGTGAGCCATTGAACACCTAAGACAATATCAGCTCCTCCCATGGGAATATAAAACATCATAGATTCCAATGTGTAATCACCCATCATGATTTTGACTTTATGGAATTTACCTAAACATTGGATTGTGCCACCATCTGCAATCATTACTTGAAATTCAGGTGCTGGGTAGATGAAACAATTTAGTCTTGTTACCAACTTATGATTGATGAAATTATGTGTGCTCCCTGAATCAATCAAACTCGTTACCTTCTGCTTCTTAATATAACCCACAACTTGAAGGGTTTGTGGAGTATTAATACCTGATAGAGCATGACATGAAATAGTGGGCTGAGGATCTCTAGATTCTTCCTCTAATTTTTCCACTTCCTCTATTGATGTTGCCTCATATTCTTCCTCATCACCAAATCCTTCAATGTAGAACAATTTTTTCTCAGAACATTTATGATTTGGCCCATATTTTCTATCACAGTTAAAGCATAACCCTTTGGCTCTTTTTTCTTCAATTTTTTGAGGTATCAACCGAATTGGCCGAGGGTAAGAAGGAGACAAGGTGTTACGATCTTTTATGCTAGAAAAGGACTACCTTCTACTGGAAATAAATTTTTCCTCTACTCGATGTGCCATGATAATAGAATTAGAAACCTTGAGTGGGTTAAACATGCATACCTCATGCTCAATGTGGTCCTTAAGACCCCCATAAATAGGTCATTCAAATACTCTTCTGTAATATCCTCCACATGCAAGGAAAAAGTTTGGAATTGATGGACATACTCCTTAACTAAACCAGTTTGGCATAACTTTGCTAATTGGCTGAAGTAATTCTCAGAAACACTAGAACTATAGTGTAATTGAAGCTATTCAGTGAAAACTGTCTAGGAGACATTTAGGCCATTCTTCTGCCTTTGAGCACATAACCAATGATACCAAACAAATTGATCAGATTCTAGGTATAAGGATGCCACAGTTACCTTTTGTCCTCCTGGGATCTGATGGAGATCAAAGAAATTTTTCATTTGGGTAATCCAATTGAGTGGATCATTTCCATCAAATTTATGCATTTCAACTTTTGGAATCATGCCCCTCCATTGGTGAGAAGATCCACTTGAATGATTAAAGGATCCTCCCTGATTGGAGTGATTTGTATCTGTGTGACCATTTCTAGTGGAACCCATATGAATGGCATTAGAAGTTTTATTTGAAATAATATGCAACAACTCCTGCTGCATTGCATGAAAATCCTTTTGAATCTCACTCCTAAGGCTACCTTTCAATTGATGAAGCTCAACAGTAAGGTCATCCTTACTCACCATATTGTTAACCCTTTCCTAAAGTTGGATGACCACCTCAGATACTCCCAAACCAGTAGACTCAAGCAATATCTTCCTTATTTGGGGTCATTCTTGGAGTTGCTTGTCCTTTTCCTTGGCCTCGGGTAGATCTACTAGCCATGACGAAGGGTTTGGGCCTAGGGGTAGACTTAATAGGGCATAATTTTAGGGTTTAGGGTTTCATAATTTTTTGGCCAAATATAGGAATTTATAAAAAAGAAACCCTAGCTATTTTTTTGAGGGGTTTCAAAATATAAGAAATTTGAAAATTTTCCAAAAATTACACCCTAGGGAGCCAAATTATGAATAAATATAGAACCGTAATAACTTTTGCAAAACAAGTCAAAACTGATTGAAATTTGGAGAGAAGCTTACTTGACTTATTTCACCACACCACAAAAAACATTGTAGAAAAATTCGCTACCAATATTGAGATATAGCCGAACCTTCAGAATTAGGGTTTGATGTCGTCTTGGCTGAGATCAAGCTCTGATACCACTTGTAATGAAATTACTTGATTAATTATGATTATCACCAGCAATGGAACACCAAATAACACAATATTGTAGATAAGTTCTCTCAATATGAAAGTAGAATAACTTGGCCACTTCGAGGGGGTAACCTCCAAAACATATAATAAGACTCAAATACTCGACATAATAATCATCCAATACATTTAACCCCTATTTATACTATTCCTATGATATGGCCATCAACAAGGACAACCAACCAATGATAATAGATCATATATGAAAGAGATACATCATGATAAGAATTTATGATAGCCACAAGTTGGCTATATCCATCCCATGTAAGATATATAATTAAGGGTGTAACAAGGGGTGTCCTACACTCTCTACCATATAATACCTGAAAAGGAGCCATGCCTATAGAACTCTGAAAACTATTATTGTAGGCAAACTCCACTAAGTACATGTACTCCTCCTAATTAGATTTCTGATCCATCACATACATCATGAGCATATCCTTTAAAATCTGATTTACTCACTCAGTCTGTCCATCTATCTTAGGGTGATATGTTGTGCTAAAAGTTATCCTCGTCTCGAGGACATACTACATGGTAGTCCAGAAATGTGAAGTGTACAAAGGATCGTGATCACAAATGATCTTCTGTGGGATCCCTTGTAACTTGATGATCTCATCCAAATAAAATCGTACATCTTTGCTCTAGCTGCATAAGTGGTCTTCACTAAAGAAAAGTGAGCCACTTTTGTCAATTTATCAATCGTGACCATAATGGCGTCATGGTGATATCTCGACATAGGTATCCCAACAATGAAATCCATGGAAATGGTGTCCCACTTCCATTCCGATATGGCATGAGGACAAAGAAGACCTGCTAAATGCTGATGCTCAGCCTTAACCCTCAAGCACTCTAAACACTGTGACACAAATTGAGCCACGTATCGACAAAGTCCTCTCCAGTGGTACAATTGTCTCAAGGTAGTGTGCATCTTATTCACCACGAGATGGGCTGAATAGGGTGCATGATGTGCCTCTACCAAGATGTCTTGCCTCAAGCCTCCATCTCTTGGGAACATATATCCTACCTCTATGCTTGAGAAGACCATCTTCCTCTAAGGAAAATCCATCAAACTTCCCCTCAAGGGGTCTTTGTGACTCGATCTCTGCTCATACTGCCATGTAGAAGCTATCAAGAGGAAGCTACTGAAGAATCCTACTCCACAAATATATGCTCATTGAGGTAGCCATAGCCACATGTCTCCATCTGCTAAGAGCATCTACTACCACATTCTCTTTCCCCTTCACATTCTCTATCTCCATGTCATACTCACAAAGCAACTCCATCCAATGCTATTGATGAGTGTTTAGATTGGGTTGTATGAAGAGGTGGTGAAGACTCAAATGATCTGTCTTGAGTGTGAATCTCTGTCCAAGAAGAAAATTCCTCCATCTAACCAAAGCATGCACAACTTCCACAAGCTCAAGATCATGGGTAGGATAATTAAGCTCATGATCCTTGAGTTTTCGAGACTCAAAAGATACAAATCTGCCATCCTGCATCAACACACCTCTAAGCCCTGCTAAAGAAGCATTTGTGCAAACAAAGAACTCACCCTGTGGATCTGGTACTACAAGGATGTGTGCTATAGTGAGGTAATCCTTCAGTGTCCTGAAGGCCTACTTTCATTTATCCATCCAAACAAACTTCTTCTCTTTCCACTGAAGGGAAATGATAGGGTGTGCAATCCGAGAGAAGTCCTGAACAAACCTCTGGTAGTATCCTACTAAACCCATGAAGCTACACACCTTGGTCACAATAGTGGGTGTTGGCCAATCCATAATGGCTCTAATATTGGAAGGATCGACTGCGATACCTTCCCCAAAAATAATATGACCCAAATACTACACCTCTATGTTTGGAAGAAAGCACACTTCTCCAAGTTCCCGTAAAGTTGTTGCTCACGAAGACACTGGAGAACCTGTTGAAGGTGCCCCTCATGCTCCTCATGTGTATATGAGTATATCAAAATGTCATCTAGGAAGATGAGCATGAAGTGATCTAAAAATGTTCTGAATACCCCATTCATCAAACTCATAAACACTGCAGGGGCATTCGTCAAACCAAAAGGCACCACTGTGAACTCATAGTGCCCATATCTCTTGTAGAAGGTGGTTTTATGAATGTCTACCTATGAAATCCTCAACTGATGGTAGCTCAACTTGAGATCAATCTTGAGAAATATGTGGCTCCCTTCATTTAATCAAACAAGTCATCAATAGGAAGAAGAGGATAACGATTCTTGATCATCACTTTATTTAAGCGGCATTAATCAATACACAAACGCAAAGATCCATCCTTCTTCTTCATGAAAATCACTAGTGTACCCCAAGGGGATACACTAGGATGGATAAGGCCCTTCTCTAAAAGGCCCTCAAGCTGTAACTTGAGCTCACGGAGCAGAGCCCGGGTGGTCATCGATAAGGTTCTGTGAGATAGGCTCTGCTCCTGGAACAAGATCTATATGAAAATAAATCTCACGTGGGAGTGGTATCCTTGGTAGCTCCCCTGGAAATACATCTAGAAAACTCTCTCAAGATGGGATGATCATCTAGTGATGGTCCATTAGACCCATCCTTTAATTTGTCACTAACTGTAATAGCATACATCTGACAACCCCATCGCACACACCGCTTAAGTTGCATAATAGATATGGTGTGAATGGAAATGGGTCTCTTGACCTCCAAGATCACCGACTCAACTCCCAAATCATTTACATAAGATATAGTCTTGTGGTAACAATCCATCCTAGCGTTGTGTGTAGATAACCAATCCATACCCAAAATGACTCCATACGAGCCCAAAGGAAGAATACGAAGATCTGAGGTGGTGGTGAAAGGTCGCAAATCTACAACACTCTCCTTAACTAAGGAGTCTACAGAGATCTTGGCTCTAGAAGCCATCTCGATATCCCAACTGAGACCTTGCCTAATTGTCACCAGCCTGCATTGCTTTACTAAAGATGGTGCAATGAAAGAATAAGAAGAACTAGAATCAAACAATACAGAGGTAGGAATACCACCAATGCTACCTGTGGTCTCAATGATTGTGCTCTAGTGCTCTACTTGGTGGTTCTCAACCACTACATAAATCTTGTGGCTACATCCCATGTCACCAACTATCGGCTCTGAAACCAGTGCCTTACCCTTGTTAGGGTTCTAAGGAAAATCTCTCCAAAAATGTCTAGCTACTCCACATCCAAAGCAACCACCTGATCCTCTCCAAGGAACAACACCTCCAGTAGGTGCCCTAGAAGCCTATGGTGTGGATCTTGATGATCTAGCTGTGGTCTGCTATGGCCTCGACGGTGAGTTCAGTGTGATCTCTAGGTCCACCTTGTGTCCTGATGGGACCCCTAGGAGGAGGCCCCATACTCGACCTCTTTGTGCATCAGCTCTCTGTGGAGGTCTATATGGTGGGTGGGACTATTGTTTCTACTACTATGGCCTAAAGGATGACTATGCTGAATTTTTTCCACCACGAGAAAGAGGTACTGAACCTCTCAATCTACCATCCTGCATCTACTGAATGTGGCTCCTGACTCGGTCTCTAGCCTACTAGGTTTTACCCCGAGTCTCCTCTGTAATATAGGCCTTCTCAATGGCCTCTGCTAAAGTCTGTGGACAGTGAATCTGCACTGCACCTCTAATGTCTAAATTCAAGCCCTGGATGAACTTGTGAATCCACACCTACTCATCCTACATATACTCTACATACTAAAGTAGATCTAGAAATCTACTCTCATACTTTGCTACTGAAAGGGTAGCCTGTCGAAGGTCATGGAACTCGATCAATCCTCTACTAGATGAACCTTCGTGATAGGTACCTACTCCGAATCTCTCGCAAATAGTTCCTAAGTCACTTGTCTCTCGAATCTACATGGAGCTTCTACTCTTTTGTCCTCCAACATACTCCTGCTCCATCCCTCAGTAGATGGATCGCAACACGAGCTTTCGTGTTGCTAGAAAAAGGAAAAATCTTGAAGCAACCACTCAAGCTCACTAGCCAGGCCTCTGCCTAAAATCCACCTGTATCACCTGAGTAATGTGAGGGCCTAAGCTTTAGGATCTCCCTGATGTGATCTGTTGCTATGGTCTGTCGGCCTCTAGGTCTCTCTGTATGCTCATCCCTAAGCCTAGGGCTCCGAGACCTCTCTCTATGCTCCGAAACTCTGTCACCCTATCTCCTAGGTGGTGAATCTACTCTGATTGACTCCACATGGGAGTTCTCTCCTCTATTCTCCTCACTAAGTTGAGGGGGTACCTGACCCTCGATAGAAGGAGCTCTATCATGACTAGTTGTCTGCCCTCCACCTAATCCTCCATGTAGAGTGACATTAACATCCTGAAGGGTCTATAGAATCTAAGGTAGAATGGCTGCTACACCCTGATCCGGTGGTGGTGGTGGTGAGTTTGAGTCTCTGTGAAGGTTCCTCTCACTCCGTCTGAGCCTCCTGCATAGACCAAAGTGAGAGTTAGTTCATTTTGCTAAGTTATACAACTTCCATGTTTACTAAAAACATACAAATTCTTGCTAAGTTGTTTTCTAGGTTTCAGTGTGCTAGGTTTTTGTTTTCATGTCTCAAGTTTTCTAGTGTTCTCAATGGTTAAAGATTTTGAACCACCGCTGCTCTGATACCAAACTATAGTCCCTATTTAAACAACCACTTGAGACCAAAGAAACAACCTAGGGTTAGCTAGAAAATTATGGGATTTTTTTTTGAATTGAAGTGTCTACAACTAAGTTGTAAGACATTATTTTTCACTAATAGCTTCCAAAACAAACCTATTTACTAATATAAAAGTTTCCTTTATTAACTTATAACAAATTTACAAGGTTTAAATTTTAGGGTTAGATGTTCTAGTTAGATTCAGGGAGTAATCTTACCCCATACCTGCTCTCTAACAGGCTCAGAACTTCAACTAGATTTTTCTCATATTCAACACTTTCAAAATTTCCCTAAACCATTTCCAATGGATAGGAAATTTTCTCACCTTTCTAGTGATATAAATAAGTCCTCCTAACTCCTTACAGAACTCAAGTTATGAGTGGGTGGAGTTTGGGGATAAAATTTTCCCCAAGGGGGACACGCGTCGCCCCGGTTTGTTGGCGGGTCTTGGGGAGAAAATTTTCCCCAAGGGGTGGGTTGATAGGTGAGGGGATTTGGGATAATTTTCTTAGCATGGGAGAACAGTTTAGTTTGTTCCCGCACCTCCACTGTGCCGCTAGGGACACGTGGCGCTTCACCATTCACCGTGGGAGAAGGAAGAGGGAGAAAAGGCGGGGTGACAAGGAAAACTAGCCAAATTTTCCCAAAGGAGAAAAAGAATAGATGGTGCACAAGCCTGTGCATCCACTAAAGCAATTTCTCAAGTTGGATGGGAGTGCGGGGCCACGGGGGAAAATTAAATTTTTTTCAAAAGGCCAAAACCAAAAAAAAAAAAAGGGTCTGCCCTCCCGCTACCACCCCAAGGTGCCATGTGGCACATTTTCATTGGCTGCGGGCCGACGGGTCAACATGAAAATTTTTCCCAAAAAAAATAAAATAAAAGATAAGGGGTTTAAAAGAACCCATGCCTCCGCCGTAGCCACAAGGGGACACATGGCACCCTCTGATTGGTTACGGGCCGTGAACGAAAAGTAAAAAAATTTCAAAAAGTTTAAGGGGTAAAATTTATCCGCGCCTCCACCTCAGCCCCTGGAGGACATGTGGTAGCCTTTGATTAGCTGTGGGCTAGCGGAGGGAAAAGTGAAAATTTTCCGAGCCCAAAATTTTGAAAATTTTCTAAGGGCAATTTTGATGGGAAATTTTTGGGTTGTAGGCCCACTAGGGAAAATTTTCCCAAATTTTCCCACCAAGGCACAAAAACTTCAAAGTGTCATAACTTGAGCTAGAAAGCTCAGTTTTGGGAAAACGAGGACTTTTTAGAAATATCTCAAATCTCTCTTTTCACAGGGAACATCAAATTTTCTTTTATATGAAGTTTTAAGGGTAAATTTTGTAAAATAAATATGCAAGCCTTTATTTGGCAAACTGGCAATTTCCAACTTATAATTTTGATAAAATTAGAACTCCTCCTTTGCTCAACATGTCAAACAGACATGGAGGATCAGTCTAGGGAGGGTTTAGAGTGTTTTAGGGAAGTCAATTTATCTAATCTATTCAAGGTTGCATTTTTCCGGCAATAGATGGAAAAATGACTATGCAAGCTCCGAATTGAAATTCATTAAGTTTTGGAGATTCATTCTTGACTGTTATAGTGAATTTGAGTTCCTTAGGTAGTACTAAGTCTAATTTTCAATGTTTCACAACTTATTGTTTAGTGCAAGTATGAACTGTTCATTTTTATTAAAATGTGAGTTGTCAAGATGAAGTATATTACAGTGAACTGTTTCTTTAAATTGGAATCTCCATTTTGTCATTTAAATGTGCATGTGATTCCTAACTTAGTCAAATACATTTCTTATTAAATCATCCATCTAATTCTAAATGAAACTACATTTTTGATTTCAGTTTAAATATACATTTTGCAAGGAAAATAACATTGAATTTCATTCCATATGCATTCTTCTATCAACATTCCAAACAGCAAATTACAATCTTTCACAACAATTTCAACTCCAATACATCATAAAATTCAAAACAACTAATGTCATCCTTTATTGGTGATCCAAATAACTTTACAACTCTCTCTTTTCCAATTGATTTGGTTTCAAAAATAAAATACAAAGTATGGAACATCATTCACATTTTCTTTCCAAAGCAAAACAGAAAAGTATAATTCTTCTTGTACATTCCTCAATACAACTACAACTTCCATTAACAATGTAATGCTTCACATCACAAAATTTATAAATTTATCCACTTGAAGTGGGAAAGGTTACATTGAATTTTCTTACAAGAAATAGGTCTGTCAAACTGTAATTTCTCCTTGCTCCAAACAGCAACATGTAAGTTTCTTCTTCTTTGCAACTTTGATCACAACAAGGAAGGGGAAAGCCAATGCTCTCTACCCAACAAACCAATACATCCAATGAGAGAAAGGAGAAGCCATCCTTTCCTCATTGGCCCCCGAGCCCCAACCATATTGAAATGGAGCATGAATATAAACACATGGAAACAAAGGCTTCTATCACATAAAAACAACATTCACATTGCAAACCATCAATAAACCACATAGTTAAAAACAAAGCAATAGTTCCCAACTGCATTTGAAACAATTCATACAACACATAGGCTTGATCAAGCAAGCCAACAAGAGCAAGAACTATGGGGAACTCCTTATGCCTCCCAATTTGGAATTGGGCATCCACCAAAATGCATACCACCAATAAACATATCAACCCATAAACCTTATATCTCCCAACCCCTCCTTATGCCCCCTCCCAAGAGTAAGAAATGCAAGCAGTTTCTTTTCCAAGGTGGATCCCAAACCAAAACTCCCTCCTCAATAAAACAGTGCCATTGGCAATCCCTTATGCCCCCCATATGAAATCCCCATAGCCTTCTCCTACACCATGCCCTAAGCATTCTACCCAACCAGCCAAGAATGCAAACACAAACACCATTTAAACATGCATGCAAGAGAAGGAAAAATAATTAAAACACAGCTCAAGATCCTACCTCTCCATACTAAAGTTTGTTCCAAGCTCACAAGCTTTCCAAGATGCCAAATACAGTCCAAAATCAGCAAGATTCAAGCAAGCAAAAAGACTCCAAGCTCTTCCTCAAATAAGCTCCAAAAGAAACAACACCAAAAATGTGCCCCAAGAGGAAATGGACAAAGTTTCAACAACCATAAACAAGCAAGGAGTTTCACTTTTATAGGAGAGGGAAGAGAAGAGGATGATGTGGATCCATGTGGGATGCCACATCATTCTTCCTCAACCCCAAGAGGAAAGTCAACATCCTTCACCAAATCACAATAAATAAAATGACAAAAATGACTTACACACTCCAAAAATGCCCATACTCCAAAAGGACCAAATTTAAAACATGTAAGGGAAGTGCAATTAAAACTTACATATTGTCACTTCAAAATGCATTATAAATGCCTACATTTAACCTCCAAACCATAGGCATGGTTGGTGGATCATTTTAAGAGGTGTGGGACAAGTTTAACTTGTCCCACAAGCCTCCAAATTTGGCCTCCAAGGTCAAATTCGAATTCCATAAAAGATGGAGTGCTAGACCTTCCAAAATCTACCTTACATACTCTTACATGTTTCTTACACATCCTTACAACATTAATATCTAAAGGCAACAACTTTATTAATTACATTCCACATCCCAATTTAATTTAAATAAAATTTAACTATATGACTATCACATTAATCTATCACATTTAAATTAATTAAAAGAAGGAACACATTACAAATAAAATACATACAACAATAATTCAAAAAGGAACACATAAATAAAACACTTATCCCATGGTCACATATAATGGAAATCCCCCCTATGGGAATTCCTAACATAACACAACACACAAACTCATAACACAGTTGCCATGGTGACCTTGTTGAATTCACTCGGAATTTTAATATGGTTAGTCTCCAGTCCCCGACATTGTTGTGATTTTTAACCCAAAAATAAAAATACCTCCTTCACCTCGTAGACATATCTCGAACATCCAAAAAGATATAAACAATATCTCAAAATCATCCAAACACACAGATCACAACAATATCAATAATTCAACATTATCATTTTTAATTAAATAAATCAACTATATCATCATCAAAATCTACCATACTAGATCTACTCAAAATATCTAATATCATAAGTCCAAATCAAAATCTATAATATATCCATGTCACAATAGTATATCATCAACCACATATAGAAAATGTCTCTAGTAACCATCATGCATAATAACCAAATCCAGATCAATAATAATCCATGATCTAACATCTAACCATCATACTAAACAAAACATGATAGTGTTCTTAATATGATTAATAGTATCAAAATCAATATCTAAAAGTGTCAAAAGGAAGTGGGAACTACAGATTAAATCCTCCTTATCCCTCCAACTTGAATCCACACTTTGCTTGCCACCAACCTATCATTCTCCACAAAATGGAGATTTGTGTTGGATCCTCACGTGTGTCGCCAAGTCATCAATTCATCCATTTGATAACTCATTCATGTGTCACCACCTTACATTGTAGGTATAGACCCCCATGGTGACATTCACCTCTCATGATCCAGGACACTTGTGCCGGAAAACTTTTCCATGCTTAAAACACATTGCATTGGGTGTTTCAAGAGTTTATGTCCCGCTCGCCCCATGGGCCACATGGGCTCCCAAACCCACCATACCCACATGACATTGCATTGGCGCTACTCACGTCAAAAATTTTGGGGCCTTTATGCTTGTGTGTCCCAATGCATGTTTTGCCTCCCGAACCTACTTCTTTCGACTTCCATGTATTTCAGCCAACTCAGCTTCTACCCACATGCTTGTCCCTCGAGTTGTCCAAGCCATTCAAACCCGAAATGGCCGCATCATATAGAATTGCTTCTTTTTGGCCTTTTTGGGTACTCACTTCCCAACCTGCCTAGGACATTTGGAATGTTTCCACTCGTGTTTTTTGAATGATCTCTCTTTTAAGTTGGCACAAGGCTCATCATTCTTCACCATGATTTTAAGCTAATTCATTTTGCCGATATATCGATACCTACAAACTTTACTACTCGCTGATCTTAGTCGACTCATCTCCTTACAATTTGACCTACTACTTTCTCATGCTTTTGCATTAACTCAATGATGATCTCGAGTGAATTTTAACTAGTTTTAGAGCTTGAATCATGTTTGATTAGCCTGGTGTACAACCGACTTGGCTCCATCAAAAGAGATAGCTCTCCTTTACTTCTATGCTTTCCAAGATCTAGGCTTGAAACTACAGCTCATAGATGTAAAATGGATCTCAGTGTGAATAGCTTGATCCTCACCCAATTGCTTGCATATCATAAAACAACTTGATCATGCAAGAATGACTTAAGTCTACGTAGGTATGAACTAGAACATCTTGATTACCCATGACCAGCGTACTTTGATGGCCCCTTTTCCTCCCGAGCTCACCAATATTAAAATAGCCGAGCATTTTTCCGACTAGCTCATAAATTAGCTCAACCTTTTCATGATATGAATCTAGTGAATATTAGAATAGCTCACCTCCTTACAAATCATATAGCTCATTCAATACCAATCAACTTGGTCCATAATAATGTGACCCACGGGTAATATGATCACCGCAACGCGGTGCATGTTCGGTTCCTAGCTCAACAAATGATTTAAAGAGCTCGGGAGATAAAATAACTCATCCTTTAAATAATTAATTGGCTCGGCCATTTATGATACTGATCTACTAGGAAATATGAACTTTGGTAGAGTTTGATATAAAATATAATAGGTCGGTTGGTTCATTATATGAGATGGTGGAATATTTAGACTGTTTCAACTCTCTAGAGTCCAAATCAAGCTTGATACATTCATGTGTCATTCAAATACACCGATACTAACCTAATACTTGTCATTTGAATGCAATGTGGGCCTCATATTCCAATCTAAGTGAAATTTTGAACTCAAGCAAGACCAAGAAGGGGAAAAATTCTTCTTGTGTATTCTCAGTTTTCTTAAAGACATGGATGCTCTCTTGAGATCTAAACTCTATCTTAATCCTTTCCAGTGTTTGATAGGGGAGTATTCCTCTGAAACCTAGCTCTGTTGTTCAATTTCACCAAGGGGTGTAAATTGGATAACAATTTGGTGACTCGCGTGGACATTTACCGCTAAATGGTCTCGACCGATTCTGTACCTATCCATTGGGTATGGAGATCATATAATCATCATGAGCTGATCTGAACTCTGAAAATCCTAAACCCTAGATGTTTGGAATATCAATGATAGCTTATGGGACTTATTTTTGTTGCTCACACTCTCAACTTCATAAGAAAATCTTGGAATTTTTTTTGTGAGGGTAGAAGATTGTTTTAAAAGTTGAATTTCACCCATTCCTGTAACATGCAATCCACAAGGTTGAATGATGATCACCTGTTAAGTTGGATATCATGGAACTCTATTAAGTTCCTCTTTCTTTCTTCTTCTAAATGTTCCATTCCTTTCGATAGGCTTCTTTATTTCTTGGGCTACCGCTATAGGCTAGAGCTGATTTCGACTTGGTCTCGCCGACCGATCTTTTATTGCTTTGCATGGGCATAGAGGCTTTCTTTCAATGGGCATAAGAGAGTCTTCTGTGTAACCCACCTCTTTTGTTCAATTTCACCAAGGGGTTTAAATTTGATAATAGTGATATCTTATGGTGTTACGAGCATGTTTCAAAGTGTGCACAAGTCAAAGTATGAGTCATCCTAGTGGATTAGAGGTTGTCATGAAGTTTATCATTGTTAGTATGGTGTGTGAGAGGTGTATGAATTCTTACAAGGTAAAATACATAATGTTTGAGTTATCCCGAAGTTAGTTCTATTTTATTTAGAGTATGAACTATTTCCTTTGGAGTATGGACTAAATGCTTCATATTTTTTTATAATGCTATTATGACATGTGGTGAAGGTCAAGCATACACATAATGTAGAGGAGGAGTGTAGGTATAGGTTTGAGCATGATTTACAGGTGTTCATCTAGACCTAGTCTAGATGCTTGAAGGAAAAATGGTGCATGAGAATGAGGTGCATAAGTATATGATCTCATGGAAGCATGCAAAAGTGTGAGACATGCTATCTCTGGTGTTTTAATTCCTTTTGGAGTGCTTACAAGTTGTCTTATGGTGTTAGTCTACTTAGTCTTGGTGTAAACTACACCTAATCCTAGTGTTTGAAATCCTATTGAGCATGATAATTACTTTAAGGTATGTGTGAGCTCTTAAGATCACTCAAGAAGGTATGTACAAATGTATTCATCATGTAGAAATTTTTGCAGAATTTTAATGCATGGTTAGAGTGTTGGTTCCATTAGGTTTGGTCAAGAATATGGAAATTCCTAAGGCCTAGTAATGCAAATGAGATAGGTTGACAAAATTAAAATATATTTATAACTTGATGATGTTTTTATATCTTATTATAATGTGTCATAATGGTGTGTAAAAATTTTAGGTTTCCATATTGAGAAAATTGCAAGATATGATGTTTTTGGTGAAATAGGGTGTTTGAGAGTGCTATTTCCACCTCGAAGCAAATGAAATTCTCATGGTTGGATAATATATAGTTTACATGGTGTAGTCATATTTTATACCCTTAGACCAATATTCTAATCCCATGCATGTTGGTCTATCACCAAATGGGTGTTGGGCGCTCACCCGAGGCACACACGGGCATTGAGTCTCTCCTTTATGTGAGTCTTGTGAGAATGCATCATCTTATAATAGATATTCAAATGGAAATGAGAAGAAAAGAACCATGCAACATTCTAAGAACCTAGGATGGGTTATTATCTCATTGCATCTAGAAAAGAGAAATAACAAGCAACATATGGAAATGGTTCATATAGAAAGGAAATGCATAAGTATTATACTCTTAAACACATATATGATTTATAATAGAGCCTTATATTCATATTAACAGATTCAATAACCACATTACATCCCTTGAGGTCATAACAGATCCTCATATAACCATGCAAATCCAAGTCATGCATCAGAACTACACTATGTTCATCACATTATAAAAATGAATGCATACCCATCCCTCTAAATGTTCCATGATTCCTATATTCTCCTAATCCCTAACCCCTAGAACTCTCCATTATATTTTTGCAGAGCTTCACCTCTCTTCCACTCCCTTTGACTCTCCTTGACTCCCTTTTCCTTCTACCTTGGGTGCTTATATTTATAACCTTAGCAACCACTTTGCCATGTCTTTCTAAAGTTACTGATCGGGTTGCCAAGTGTCAAAGTGGTCTTCCATGGGAGCATTCCTTCTTAGATCCTAGCTATCCACTCTTTGCAATGATATCTTCTCGGAACCTTCCATCGCATGCCCTGGAATATTTTATTTTTGATCCTATAGTTATCAGGCTGACACCTTATCCAAAAGGATAATGCTTTTCTCATGTGCTTCCTGGGATGTCAAATATGGCTAAGTCCAAAACTTGTCTTGTCTTGCACACACATATCGTGTGTTCTACAAAACATTACTAGAATCCTTCCATGTGTGCCCTCAACTTGCACACCCTTCTTCAACTAGGTCCCATGCACCCACATGCATTCTCATCCTTAGCCAATATTATGGGGCCTAATGTGATGAGAAGATGAGTCTTTTAGGGATGTTGGGGCATTGATTTAAGAAGATTCTAGAGTTGTAATGAGTTCAAATTAGATCTAAACATTTATGAACGAATGTTAAGAAGGTAAACTACTTGTTATGGATTTGAAACCCTAGGTCAAGAGTGATGGAGAATAAATTCATGATAGGTTCTTATAATTTATTTTTTATGCTAGTATGATTATTGGAGGTTGTATAAGACTCCTCCAAATTTCAAGAAAGGTATGGTAGAGTATGTGATAGTATGTGGACCCACTGAAAATAGAATGTTTTTGAAGATGTTCATTTGGGAAAACATTGTCCAAAGAAGGAATGGAATAAATTGACATTGGTTTTATATTGGGATTTTTACTTTATTTCCATGATGGTTTTAATATCATGGTTGAGGTCCTATAGGGAAAAGTGTGGCTAAAGTGGAAGGATGTAGGATCAAACTGTTTCATGTTTGTAAGTTGAGAAGGGTATAAAGTGATTGTTTAAGTTCAAATTTGAACAAGCCGAGTGAGAGGGAAAAATTATGACCCAAGTGTGAGTATGTAACAAGAATGAAGGAATTATTTTAGAGATGAGTAAGTGTGTGAATTTATAATGAAGGGTTTGAGATCAAATCAGTCCAAGTTTGATCAAGGTTGAGCAAGTTAGAAGGTGTGCTTGAAGGAAATTTGGAGCTGAATATTGTGATCACAATCAGCTGATTTATTACATCATATATAATGATATCTTCTTATTAAAATATTATGTGATGAGTCATATTCATGCAAGTATCTTATTGTGATTAATATAAACAAGGGTTTAGGGTTCGATGCTCCTTGTGGGGTTGGAACCTCACTAATGAAATATATTTTGTGATGTGCAATATTATCTTGAGTCTTTTTATGAGTAATATCAACAAAAGTTTCATTGGGTTTTCTTCCCCTTGAAGGTTTCCCACATACATATTGCGTTCTTGTGTATCTTTCATGGTTATGTAGATTTGGTTTAATGTCAAGCACACATTAATGAATGATTGAATTTTTATGGTTTAAGTAAGAAAATATGAATTGGTTAAAAAATTTTAAGGATGGATTCACCCCCTCAGTCCATTGTGCTTCAATCACCCTTGGAGGTGTTTTAGATCAATTATCTCAAGACTGATTCTTAAGACCTATGACCCGGTTGGAGTAGTTTCATATATCCATGCTTTATATATCCTCAAGCCTTGATTTGGAGGATGAAGTGAGTTGTTTCAGATAGTATAAAATGATTTATTTCCATCCATATAATACTTTATCCTTGGTCAAGGTTTTATAGGTGTGAACCATCTTGATATCGAAGACCTAGTTTTGTGTGCTTGAAGCCGTTTGAGTAGTATGAGAGATGAAGCTGTTGAGTTCCTTGTACCCTATTTTTGTGAATGAAATATGTTGTTTCATTTATATGACTTCATGATATTTTCATTTATATGTTTCTTCTACCATGAAAAGGTGATTTGCTATGTGAATTTTCTTTCTTTTTGGGACTATTTTATAGGTAATTGAGACCTAGTTGAAGTTGGTTACCAAATAGAGTATGTCATGATGGTGGTGGAGGTTGTGGAGCTTATTGTCCTTGCTAATGATGTTGAGAGGATGTACCTTATGTGTTTTAGGAGAAGGGGTCATGACGATGATGTGGTGTGCCCTTAGAGTTCATAGTACATTCCTTGAAGGAGAAGGCTTACCTTTTAGGCCTTGTGTGTAAGTATGGTTTTTATAGGTTGTTTCTGACCTATTGGTCCTCTTAGAGTTATTTCATATGATCATGTATATGTGTTTTCATGTTTTCACGACCAAATTTAATGGTCTCATTTGACTTATGGTTGTTATGATAAGTCAAGTGTATAAAGGCTAGTGTATTTGCTCATTTGTGTGTGTTGAGATGATGTTGATGTGAGAAAGATACAGAAGGTGGAAGAAGAGTATAAAGGGATCAAGGTAAGAGTTGAGAAGATTCATGAAGAGTTAATAAGAGTTTAGGAGTAGGTATGAAATGTCATTATACCTAATCAAAAAATAAAGGAGCAAATATGAGCAAAGTAGGAGAAGAGATTGTTTGAGAGAGTTTAATGTGCATGAAGCTGAACTTGTGATCATAATCAGTTGTAAGAGAAATAATAAATTATTGATATTGATATTCATATGGTTGAGTTAGTTCTTGATCATATTGGGGGGTTTTATCCTCCTTGTATAGTGGGCGATGTACTAATTAGGGGTGGGTTCTCCTTGTGAAGTGGGTGCTTCACTAAAGAAATCTTGTGTGATGTGTAATATTCATAAAATTCCTTTGTTTTGTGTAATTGAAGAAAAGGTTTAGTGTGTTTTCTTCCCCTTGAGGGTTTCCCAAATCACATGATGTGTATTTGTGTTCTCTTTTGTTTTATGCACTTATGGATGATTGATACACACCTAATAAGATCACATTGGTTATGTATGTTGAATGGATGATTGATATGATGTATGTAAGAAAAGTTGAATAAATTAAAAGTTTTGAAAGACTGATTCATCCCCCTCTCGGTATATATGATTATAAAAATTGGTATTAGATAAATTTCTTTTGAAGAAATTTAAATCACTTGTAAAATATCCTTGAAGCACAATAATGGGTAAATCATCGATGTTGAAGCAGTCTTACAAAATAAGTATGGAATTGTAGTCCTTGATTAATGGATTACAAGGTAATATAAGATGAATGGAGATTCAACATGGTCAAGCCATCAAATAATTAGAATCTTAAGTTAGGAGTGTGATTGAAACCCTAATAGGTAGAGAAGAATATTGCAACAGTATGAAGATGAGTTGAGATCCTTAAAATTAGACTTAGAGAAGATATGTAGTAGGAAATAAGATGTTGTTTCTAGCAAGGAGGTTATTGGTTCAAGTTACAAATAAGATTAGATGAAGAACAACATGATATCAAGGTCCATTAGACAACCTAATGCATCAAGGTATGAGAATTATTTTAATGGCTATTGTTATGCTTGTAATGAATTTGGTCATAGGGAAAAGGAGTGTGAAAGAAGAATCTCAAGGAATGAACATTCATGGGGTTATGAAAGATCCTTCAATGGCTACTATTATTCATGCTATGATTTTGGTCATAAGGCTATGGGTTACAATGTGATCCTCATCTCATATCAGTCATAGACACTAGAAATATGCATCCTCCCATTCTCATTTTCCTATAAGATTAAATACACTCATTCATAGCTATGAAGCATGACATCATTCCCCTGACCTAGGTAATCCACTAATTACCTTCAATCAATTAATCAATTACGCCCACCTATCCTAAGACATAACCTACCCCATTTTATTCAAATAATTAATTAATCTATCCTCCCATATCATCCCCATGTGAAATTATCCTTTCACACTAGCTAGGTCTAGTTTGAAATCAATTTAGAAACCATAATAAAAAAACTCTCATATATCCTAACCAATTTAATCCAATCTTAACTCATCAAAATCCTCATCTCGACCTCATTGGGAATAGTACGATCTTCTACATGACGTAGATTTGTACGCTATCAATGTAAATCCTATTGAAAGATTAGAGAGAATCTTTGAGTCTATGTAACATTCCAATTTTAAGACTTTAGAAACAAGGGATTTTTTTTGAAACATAATGTTTTTTGTTCTCAATAAAACATTATTTAGAACACACATTCATATCAATCAATCTCATAACAGATAACCATATGCATTGTAATGAATCGGTATACTACCGATCTCTCATTCCATGGCTCGATTACCAACCGCTCTCTCATGTTTACTTAAAGTATAGAATAATTTATGTATACTACATATAATTGGTTCACCTACCCTATTCTAGGTATTGAGTGATTTTTTAAATAACCTATCTGAATATTTGTTACCAATATTCATTTGACATCACATTGCTTTAAACTAGGTGACATAGGACAACACAAATAGTAACTTGCGATACTTTGGCAAAATATTTTCAACATACTATTCATGTTACTATTCCTAGATGACATACTCATCATTCTGGAATACATCCTTCACCTCACTCTTCTATTATCTAGAATGGTCTTTACCGACTACCGTCAGTCCACTTGCCCAAGGTTTGACCCTAGCCCCGGTTTGAAATATAATTTGTTATAGGAAGATGCTCATGATGGCTTAGGGTATATGGGCATACTCGGCTGACCTAAGTCATCCGAATGTGCTAAGGTACCCTAAGTCATAGAAAGCTACTACCTATCCCAAACATGCTACTAACTTGACCTAGAGAGAAACTAAGTTCAAGTCTAGATGTGTGTAGATCTAGATGAACAAATACGGAAGGGTGTTACCACATGTCAACTACAACACTATATCCTTGAGAAGTCCAGGACTCCTCGAGGGTATAGTCCTGTAGTTGGCATGTGCCAACATCTGTTAGAACTGAATCATCAAGATGTACATACCCCCTTAGTGGTTATTAATCATAATTAAATTGGATTAAGATTCAGATTACAACAACCATGCCTAACCCTAATTCCAATATTCCTTAAGTTCTTTATCCAACACTAGCCTGATTAGATATAGAGAACTTCATTAATTCATGTTTGCATTTGTTATTAGTTATCGTGGCATAACAAGCAGTTATCCCAAAAATAGGTTAGCAAACATCAAACATTTAATCCTTAACACAACCTAGCTATCTAAATCAAGTGTGTCATTCACTTAGATTCAATCGGAGTTTACTTTTAAAACAATGTATAACGATTAAAGATCATACCACTATTCCTTTTACCTTTCATTCCATGAGAGAGGAAGAGCCTTCCTCTTAATGGTTAGATGTTAGGTTTAACATAACATTTTTATCGTTAATTACTTATATAGTTTAATTGTATGTCCAAAGAATATTTCATTATTAAACTATAGTTGTGTAATTAGAGAATGACATCCTTGCAATTTAACAAGTTCATTAATATAAGGGAGATTATACAATCTCCTTAATCCAACTCAATATCTTATATTAGCAATAGTATAAACATATATAACGAATACCGTAAAGATATCACTATTATCTCCATCATACAAGTATAAAAGTATTCACATCACAAATTGTAGTCCAACACAAAACCTTTCAAGTCATGATTTTAAATATACATTTACAATACTATGAAATTTAGACATTCGCATGTCAATCCTAATTAAGATCTTAAAAGAACATCACTTTTCTTTTCATTACAACTCAAGAATGATTCGAAACTCTTTACATAAGATCCATAATTAAATAAGCCAATACATCATGAAATTTCTTTCCTTATTTTATCACTTACGAGTCCATCTCGCAAAATTGCTAGCATGGCTCGATTCAATGAATCGAGCATGATAAGCACTAAGCATTAAAGTGAAGTGCATTCCACTAATTGTTCCATTAAAACAAATCTGCTTTAATGAAACAATTAATATATCATAAAAATAATCATAAGTAATAACATCCAGAAAATAAGTACAATTAAAGAGTCTGAATTCACTTTTAAGAAAAGAGCATAATATAATCTACAACACCTGCATTTATATCATATGGTTTAATTGATCCTATCAATTACTTTAAAAAAATCAACATGTCTTGTCATCCAATTGTTTCATAATTCCATAAGAATAGAAATACACATTTATCTTTTCTAAGCAACAAAATAAGTTAATTTCAGCCTAGCTCATATTATGATGATTCATCCTACAACTTAAGAAAAAAATAAGAATCAATACATACTACTTCTTACATACTTCATCATCTGAAAGATAGAAATAGGTTTAGAACTCACCTAACTACTTCAGTTCAAGGATATCGATATAAGGATTCTATAAATAAGAGACAACATCTAAACAAGAATCTCGAATCCATCCAAGAATGGTTCATAATAAAAAAGAGTGCAAAAAGAGACAACCCTCCAATATCAATCCAAATGGAGTGTGACTCAATCAAGCAAAATAGTCAGTCTATGTATGTTATTATTTTCTTTCCAACATACCAATTCAGTTAATTTATTTCCACTTCATAACAACCAATGACTTATACAAAGTAGACCAAACAATCCACAAGAAGTTTCCATCTCAGAAGAGAATCAAATTCGAGAAGCTCAGTCAATGAACTTATCTAAACAACAGAAAAAAGATCTCAAATAGAAAAGGACCCAATCCATAATTCATTTCATTTATACTATGAAATGAATTCTCATTTCTATTTCAAAATTAGAATTCCTTAACTAGTTTCCAAAAGAGAACATAGAACTGAACACATAGTTAAAGAAAGCACACTTCAAACTTTCCATTACAAATCTTACAAACTGGTTTACCTATTTCATTCATCAAACACAAGTTCAAATTCAGTTCACAGAATGAATTACACAGTACAGTCCCTAAAATAGTATATTGTCCCCAAGAGATCATATTCATTTCTCTTTTTAAACCTAGAGATTCATTCAATGAACCCAACAAGGAATAGAAATCTGCAAACAGTGTAAGATATACAGGGTTCAATACAACTTATGACACAAAGAAATAAATCCCATCACAAGGCTTCAACAACATAATGCAACATAATAAGTAGTTCACGATCCCAAATAAGGACATTAATTCACAGCATTTTGAATAGCAATATTGTATCCTTCCATACAAAATTCAATATAATAGGTTTAAATTCAGCTTCTATAAAACCAAAGAATCAAATAATAGATTAGAAGAGAGTAATAAACCCCAATGAAGTTTAAGTCAAGATATGTTCCAATCTTACTTCCAACTTAACTGAAATAGAATCACAACCAGGACTCTCAAGTTCCAGTTAAAAGATTAAGATAGGGAAAGTATTTGTTTCAACATCTAAAACAAGAAGGAGAGTAAATACTGCATTTCCAAAAGTCTCCAAAATTGTTACGACTATTCCAAATGAACTACAAAAATCAATCAAACCCACAACAAGACATTGTTATAGACCATTAATCCTATGAACAAAAAAATCAAACTTCATCAGGACACGGGTTCACTCAGGGAAGAGAAGAATAGGATACACTTTGTATTCACATGCCCCATCATGTTCAAAGAAGGTGGTATAGTCTAAAGACAAAAGTACCACAATTGGTCCAACAAGAAGCTACAAGAAGAAGATCTCAAAAGAGATTACCAGGTCTACTTCAAAACAAACAAATCTCTCGAGAACCCTTTCAAGCAGACAATCCATAATGATTTTAAAGCTTTTCAAATCCTTAATACCCACAAAAATCTAGCTCAAAATACAAGTATAGAATTAAACACGTTAATTCCAACACAAGTTCAAACATGCATGAAAGGAATACCTATAAATTATAGAACATGAGCTTTGAGAAAAATTTCATAACTTCAAAAGACTATAATACTGGTTCAAACAAACACAAAGTTCAAATACGATTTCAAGCAGTTTCAAATCCTTGAAAAAGAATAACCTTCCAGTTCAGAGTATATGTACAGAACAAAACTCATCGGTTTGACTTCAAGTTCAAATCACGCAAGTACTAAATACGAGTACAACATTGATCATGGAGCTTCAAAAAAATTGAGAACAATACAAGCTCCAACTCAACTCAAAATAACATGAAGTTTAATTACAAGCTCCTAGAAAAATTTGAATGCTCCAATACAAGCTCCTAGAAAAATTCAAATGCTCTAATACAAGCTTAAAAAAACATAAGACTACAATAAAGATTCGAACCATATAAGCAAAAATGCCAGTCCAGAACAACCAAGAAGCTCCACTGCAAATTCAAATGAAACACAGGCTCTAAAAATAGTTCAGAATAAAGCATAAGGAAACGAATGCCAATTCAGTCAACACCTGGCCTCACATACAAATTTCAGAATGCAATACAGAGCTCCCAAAACAAGTTTCGCATGCATGCCACCATTAAACTAACAAAAATAAATTTTCCTAAAAACTATCATTGCCAGCAATGGATTTGCATTCCAAAATCCACAAATATTTCCTAAAATATGTAAGTAAATAACTAAAAAATACAAAAACAATTATCTCATGAGAGCATAGTTGTTTTAATGATTCATTTAGAAGAAAGCAAGAGATCTTAATGGGTAGAGACTATCATGCTTGATAGTGCCTCTGCTAATTTGAAGGAGACTTCCAACCAAGCTTCTAACCCTTTTTCTTCTCCACGACAAATCAACAACCAAAAAATTTTTCTTCCAATTCCTCTTATACATTCCCTTGATCCAAAATAGACCCTTGAAACCAAAAATATCTAAGAAGAAGAATAAGTCAAACTAATGGTTCAAATAACTCGATAACTCCATGCAGAACAAAATTCGTGAGGCATGTAAAACCAAACAACCTCCCAAAAATCTGCCTCCCATGTTTCCAAGATGGTTTGCACATAAATACTGAGATTCATTAATGCAATAACTCTAAATTCTCCTACTTCTCTCTACTTACCACCGCCTCCTAAAATGGCGAATACCAATTCCAAGTCAAGCATGCAATTCTATACTTATTGAATCCTCCACGTAAGCCCCACTAAAGTTAACTAGCCCTTGCCAAAACTGGCAGTACCACCTTGCATTAATACCCAATCAAATCAAATCAAATCCATTGGAACCATCGTCATAGTGTCATGCGACCATAGGCCCCTCTTTAATTAGTTTAGGCTAGATGTCCCCAAAACTTAGGTTAGTCAAAAATCATTTCCTAAATAATTTCCTTAGGTCTAAAACATTTCCATAGGTAATACCACCTTAGGTTCGATTAAATTTACAACCATTAATATTAGGCATTAGGTTAACATAGTATAGTATTACCATAGTAATCTCCCCTTATTCATTTAGCACTAGAGCTTAGGTTATATTATAACCTCAATTAAGTAGACGTAGCTAGGAAGTAGGTGCTCTTACCTAGTTTAGGATACCATTAGGATAGTCCTTTTGTTTTAGGATTTTGATCCCCTTCGTAGTCATGAAGAAGACTATTTTTATTTACGCCAATAATGTCCTACAGAGGTCAATCCCAAAGACCCAAGCACAACATCCAACAGAATGAATACATGATCACTCAAGCCCAAAGAACTTGTAGCATACAAGGTTCAGTCCGCTATGTCTCTTCACAAATGAATTTCAATTTACCATTCAATCCATTAAGAAGATTTAAAACATTCCTTGGATCAATTTAATTGATCCAAGGATGAGTTAGTACATGAGATAAGTTTGTAACTCTCAAAACTAGATTGTAACTTATCAATAAGAAGTGAAAGTGGATTCTTGCAAGTCATAACATTTCAGTCCAATGAATCCAAGAGCATAAATGATTTACCCATAACAAGAATGATTTTCAACAATCAAGAAAACACACCTCATGAAAATCACATGCCAATGCTTGTAATGCAAAAGAGAATTATAACAATTTGTCTAAGGTGTTATAGTCCACCCCTGGAGGATCCGCGAGGCTACGAGCCGAGTTTTGGGAAGCTTACTATGAGGTACAAAGTATATGATATGACCTAGTGTAGACACCAAAATTGGGTCACACTCCCCTTGGCCCCCATCAAATAACCAACTCAAACATATCCACCTAACCATGGCCCCTTCCACCCCACATTAATATTAATTAAATTAATACCCATCCTCATAATATTCATTACTTAATTATTTTAATTAAGCTAATTTCCACCTCACCCCTCCACCTCATTTAGACACCTCACCTATCCACCTTACCCTAGACCTATTCTTGGCATGTTTCCATAAATAACTAAGAATTGGTCCCACTAACCTTAATGAGCTGAGACTTAGTTCAACCCTAAAATCAATGCCAATTATCCCTCTAACCACATTCCCACTCATAAAAAAGGTAACTTCTACTTTGATCGGGAGAATAGACAGATATGGCGGAAACGATTGCCAAGATCTTTTATTTTTAGTAAACCTAGGGAATCCCACCTTAACCGACACCAGTCACCCCAAAACCAATGCTGGTCAACCAAAACCATCGTCGGTTACAATTTATTGAATTTAGCAACCTTTTTTTTGGGTTGGCACATTCTAAGATTAGAGGGACGAGAAGAGAACTACATGCAAGTAGAACTAGATCCTTTTGCATCTACAAACATCCATAGCCAGCACCAGGACAAATCCGAAGCATTGCACTCATGGTGACATTCCAGAAGCATCACTATTACACCAAGCTCCATCCCACCAACCGATCATCACCACCACCCAACCATTGGACCTGCAACATTGGTAAGTGCTTTTATCACTAATCATTTCCATTCTTATTCTTGCCCATAGAGTTGTTATCATTTTTGTTATCATTCTTCCATTAATATTCTCATTCCTTCATAGTCTACTTTCTGACAAACTCAAACCTCACCCACCCTTTTATCAGATCACCTATCCTGGCCCTTCCACCTCTTTGAGTGTTCTCAAAATTCCCACAGACCTCACCATCCCCTTCTTTAGCTCTATCTAACCTCACCTAGACTCTGCAACTAAGTTTTTATTGAACTATTGTCACCCGATTGTCACTCGATGCTAGTTTTCCATGACTGTCATTAGTCTCTCCTAGGCAGTCATCAATTATACTAGACCGACGCGTCGAACTCGTGTTTTACACATTTTCCAATAACAGATCTAACCTACCTTCTACCAAGTGACCCAAACAACCCAGAACCTAACCCTAACCAGTTCCAACACCTTGACAACTACCTACCCTTCAAATCTGACTATAGCCTAGCTTGTTATGTTAGATTTTCTTATTGTGATTGAATGAGATACCTAAATCATATCAACTATAGTAGGAATTTTTTTATTTCTCACATTAAGTTGTTTTAAATAGTGGATTGACAACCATCTAGGGAGTATCAAACTTCCTAGATCTAGCACACGCTAGGTAGTCCACTGTCATATATTATTTAACGCTTCTTTTATGGTCTTTTTTTCTATTTCAAGTAGTTCGTCCCAACCAAAAGGAAGCTCTCACATTCAGCATTGGTTTTAGAAGTCAGAACACACCCAACAACCATAAACTGACCAACATAAACAGGGATTCCTCCTCAACCCACAACCCTTATCTGTTTCATCACTTCCATTTCAATAACGTAAATAAAGTGGTGAAACATTTTGGCATGCCCGTTGGGACCCATCTGGGGTTCCTTGCATTTTTCCTCATTCCTAGGTAAAGATGGTGTGTTTGTTTACTTTATAAACATAGCCACACTAAACATATTTCCCTTGTAATCCTCTCTTCTTCTAATTGTCTAAAATAATATCTATTTTCTGGTGCTTAAAACCGGCCATTTCTTCTTCTTTTTACATTCACATAAGTAGTGAAAGAGCATGTTCCTACCTGTTCATCATTTGCTTCATCGAACGTAATTTTTCAATTTGGGTTTAAAATCAGTTGCATTTCATCCTTGTATGTTGCATTTAGCTCACATTAAAATGAGGGCAACCTATATGCTAGAAGTCATGCCCAGCTGATGGTTGACACAAAGAATCATAGAAAAGCACTCTCTTTCTTCTTCTTCTACCAAACTGCACAAAATTGAAAAAATACACATCTTCTTAAACAACATCTCACCCGGAAGAAGCTTTCAATGATCACACGATTAGTGGATTGACAATGGGCACCTAGCTGGTTACTTCTGTCTAGTCATTACCTCAGAGGATGGCCCGCCCCACCATAACATAACTTAAAACATCTCCTTCTTCGTAGGAAAAATTCCTCACAAAAAAATCTACTCTAAACTCATGAGTCAGTCTTATAAATAACATAATATCAACACATTAAAATCACTTGTTGGATACATGTTTTTATAGTGTTTGATTGATGTGTGTTTTGAGGTGTGAGGATACGTTTCTCCATTTTCCATTATTTTTCCTTGCACAATCCACAATCATAGTCATAGTATTATGACTTCTTCTGAGTGTGTCAGGACCTCATTATACCATCTCTAGGCTTCTGGATTAATCATTCATCTAATCTCAGTTCACAACAATCTATTTTCCTGCATTCTTCAAATTTTCATAGTAACCAACATTGGTTTATCCATCGGGGTCGTTTACACCTTTTCATCATCGGTCTTACCTAACCATCATCAATTCCATATCCCTTTGGTTAACTCACTTAAGGAATCGTTATCCAAAATGTGCCCCCTACTCATTTTCTGGCTAACTCCTCTCATTCTTCCCTCTCTTGTGCCTTAGTCACAAAATTTTTCTTTTCAGGCACTCAAAACCTTCTGGAAATGGCACCATTGGATAGAGCTCTTTCTCAGCTTTCCAGAAAGGTAAATTTTTCCTCCTAACTCCATGTATTTTTCAAGTTATGGCTTGGCGGAGTTTTTGTGGGAAATTTTCCCCTAGAAGGCCCACAGCCAATCAGGACTACCACATGTCCTCAGCTCACCGACCCGATTTGGTCCTTTTTGCCCTAAATTTTCAATTTGTCATATCTTTCGATCTAGAGCTCAGATTTTCATGTTCTTTATATCAATGGAAAGCTGGTGAAATTATCTACATGATTCTAGGGTCAATTTTTCATTTTGGTTGAGTTTGGAGAGATAAAATCAAGAAACGCCTCTGGCATGTGGTAATGGCCAGAAATGACGTTTCAACAACTAGTTTTAATGCAAAATGGGTCGCATTCTTCTTCAGCATGGCCAAAAATGTTAGGGCATGGGTCTGTAAGGATGCCCATGCTATTTTAATGCATCTTCATTCAATGGGGAATGGCTTCCACGTTTTTACACGTTTTCTCTCTCCTGGGCTCGACCCATGCATTGTAAAAGCCAGATTTGGCTCATTTTTTGAGGTGGAACATTTTTTTGGATAGCAAGCTTCTTCTTTCACCTTCAACAAGTGATTTTTACAAGTATCATACCTTCTTCATGATTGTAATAGGTTTCTACCTCTTTGATGTTGCAAATGCAAGGATTTTGACAGTGAAAAATGATAGTGCAGACTCTGTGATCAATTTTCAGTCCTTTGTTTGTATTGTCTTGCTTCATTTCAGACCTCTAATTACATCTTATCATCCTGTGTATGATGTTTCATGTTGAATTTTATGAAATTGTGTCAATTTTCATAAACAAGAAGTGTTCACCACTCCTTTGGTGTATCACGTATTAGTTTAGTTTCAATTTTTGCACTTTCTATCTCTGTCTCCTTAGAATTTAGAGTAGGATTAGGATTCAAACCTCTACAATTGTGCAAATAACAGATCTGATCAGAGGAGTTTAAGGAACTAGCCTCTAATCTGGAGATTCCTCTCTCATTTTACAAGTCCCACACTTAGGGAGAGGATTCAATGTTGTGCAATCACATTGGATGTCTAAAAGATCAAACTAGAAATATGATCAACATCCAAGGGGTGCTGCTGATTTGCAACAACAGTTTTGGCACGCTCGGTGGGACCTTAGAGGTCTTCCACTTTATCTTTGACAGGTTGGTGTGTTCCTGTTAAGGATTCATACTTTTGGAGGCACTTTCAAAAGCACATCTAGCAACTCCATCTGGTAAACAACTCATTCTCTAAGTTGCATACCTATTTTACATTCATTTCCATCCATTCTTCTTTCCATCATTTTCATTCTTTTCCATTCCATGAATTTGTGCAATCATGACTTCATTTCCATCATGGAATTCACATTTACAACAACAGTATATCACACCTCCAACATGTTTTACAAATCCTCCAAATCAGCATTTTGATCAAATTCAAAATCAGCATGTCTACCCATATGAGCAGCAGTGCCAAAGTCAGTTTGGATATGAAGCATGTCAAGCACAAGGGTATGCTGGTTGTGAGGGCAGTCAAGAAGAAAATGTAGATCTGCTGGAACAAATCCAAAAGATGGAGGCAAAGATGGTGCAATCAAGAGCAACAACTCAAATGAAAGCTTTCAGAATTGGTTGCAGGACTCCTTGTCCATGGGGAGGCCCTTTTCCAAGACACTTCAGCCCTCAGGAGAAGCTGGACTTTATGATGAAGATGCTACCCCAACTTACACAATGGACAACAGAAATAGAGGCCTATACACTTGGTGTTGAACAACCTTGTCAATGGGTAAGTTCTACACCATCATCTGGTTTTTCTCTTCCCATTACTCAAGCAACATCATCTCATTTGGAATTTCAAATTCTAAATCCAGTCAATGCTGCCCCAGGAGTTAATTCCATTTCGCCATCCCCTAGTCTTCCACCCCATCTCAATTCTTCTTTCCCCTTTCCTTCCAAACAGTCATCCCCTCCACAAGAGCTAATGGAAATACCCTCTCCTCCAAAGAAACAAGAGTTTCTACCTCCTCCACCACCACAAAAAATTGCCAAATCAATTGAGTTACAATCCACTTCTCCTCTTGCATTCCCAAATCCATGTTGGGAGGATAAAAATCAGAATGCCAGTCAAGGAAAACAACAACAAAAAGAGAAGCCAAACAAAGATGAAGAAATTCAAATTCTGAAGAGTTGGGCTCTTAAATTTGGGATGAAAAATATCCCCTTGATGGTTAAGCCTTCAGAAGAGGTTGGAGTTGGAGAACAAGTAGTGGTTAGGACTGATTTTGTGATGTTGAAGAAGAGCAAAAAGAAGAAGCATACCAGCAGTTAGTTTGCTCAGAAAGTAGTGTCCATGTTGGCACTCTATTTGAAGGGAATTCCAATTCAATTCAAGTTGCACAATCAGCCATGGAGGAAGAAAGCTCAGAAGAAGATCTTGCAGTCCCAACTTGTCCTCTAGAGCAGCAGATTGAAGAGTTTGACTTGACAAACTTCATGCTAGGAGAAGAGTTCTATCAAGAGCAATATTTCCTTCAAGTAGTAGAGGAGGGAGAAGCCGCTCCAAATGTGAAAGAAGAGGAGCACATTCTAGTTGTGAAGAAGAAAAGTGTAGATCCAAGGGCTTTGAACACAAGGCAGGCTACAGGAGAACCTTCAGTTCTTCTTTCTACTTCATCCCTCTCGTGTTCTAGTGCTGAAGAAGAGTTTGATCTCTCAAACTCAATGTTGGAGGATGAAAGAAACCATGATGATCAAGTTACAGATCAAGAGGACACTATGGAGGAAGTTGAGCATTTACATCAGGACAACAATGAGGTAGTGTATCTATCAGATTTGGAGGACTGTTTTGATGAAGAAGAACCAGTTGAGTTTCCACCATTCTCTCTTTCATCTTCCACGTCCCAAATACTTGAGCCTGTTGTCATGAAGGAGAGCATTCATTTGCAGCAGCCTGCATCTTATAGCAGCTCTTTGGAACTAAGATTGGAAGATTTTAATCTTTCATGTTCTTCATTGGAAGAGGAGAAAGGGCAGAAAGGTTCTACCATTGCTTCCACATCACCCACCCAAGAAGGTCTACAAGAAGACTCCATTTTTGGAGTTGAAAATCAGAGCTATGGGCATATCAAACGGATCATACCTTGCCCAATCAGGTATTTGGATTTATTGGAGCCAAAGGAGAAGTCACAACCAGTCATGCTTGCTTCTAAGCATGAGGATGAGCTACAAAGAACCAAGGATCAGCTGTCATACCTCTCCAATCCAAATGCAGAACAACTAAAAGAGGTATTGAATTTTCCTTCAGCTGATACCTTGATGATTTGGGTGGAAGACCAGCTTCTTGTTGATTTTCCATTCATCCAATCAGCCATGTTCAATGCTAAATTAGTTGCATGGTTTCCAATTTTGAAGAAAGGAAGCTATTTTGCACAACCATTTGCAGGGTTTGTTTAGCTCACCTTTGTTTCCATTAGGGTAGAGTAGGTAGGTTTGCTTTCAGTAAAAGAAGTGCTTGTGCACACTCTGCATGTTCCATTTGGAGCATGTATGATTTTCAGTTTTGTACATAGTTTTTGTGGTGCTGGTTTTGCTCTTGCACGGTCGATTTCAGTGGGTTTCCAAGTGGCTCAGAGAGGAGGTTTTCAAAGTTCAGATCAGTTTGCAGGCTACAACTCATGACTCCATGCCCAATGGATGCTTTAGGCAACGGGTAACTTCATCCAGTAGGTAGATGACCCCTGTGAGTCGCCAAAATTGTTATCCAAAATGTGCCCTCTACTCATTTTGTGGCTAACTCCTTTCATTCTTCCCTCTCTTGTGCCTTAATCACAAAATTTTACTTTTCAAGCACTCAAAACCTTCTAGAAATGGCACCATTGGATAGAGCTCTTTCTCAGCTTTCCAGAAAGGTAAAGTTTTCCTCCTAACTCCATGTATTTTTCAAGTTATGTCTCGGTGGAGTTTTTGTGGGAAATTTTCACCTAGAGGCCCGTAGCCAATCAGGACGTGCCACGTGTCCTCAGCTCACTGACTTGATTTGGTCCTTTTTGCCCTAAATTTTCAAATCGCCATATCTTTTGATCCGAGCTCGATTTTTACATTCTTTATATCAATGGAAAGATGGTGGAATTATCTACATGATTTTGGAGTCAATTTTGCATTTTGGTTGAGTTTGGAGAGAGAAAATCAAGAAACGCCTCTGGCACGTGGTAATGGCCAGAAATGACATTTCAACAACCAGTTTTAATGCAAAATGGGTAGCATTCTTCTTCAGCATGGCCAAAAATGTTAGGGCATGGGTCTGTAAGGATGCCCATGTTGTTTTAATGCATCTTTATTTAATGGGAATGGCTTCCATGTTTTTACACATTTTCTCTCTCCTGGGCTCGACCCATACATTGAAAAAGCGATTTGGCTCATTTTTTGAGGTGGAACATTTTTTTTGGATAGTAAGCTTCTTCTTTCACCTTCAACAAGTGATTTTTACAAGTATCAGACCTTCTTCATGATTGTAACAGGTTTCTACCTCTTTGATGTTGCAAATGCAAGGATTTTGATAGTGAAAAATGATAGTGCAGACTCTGTGATCAATTTTCAGTCGTTTGTTTGTATTGTCTTGCTTCATTTCAGACCTCTAATTACATCTTCTCATCCTGTGTATGATGTTTCATGTTGCATTTTATGAAATTGTGTCAATTTGCATGAACAAGAAGTGTTCACCACTCCTTTGGTGTATCACCTATTAGTTTAGTTTCAATTTTTACACTTTCTATCTCTGTCTCCTTGGAATTTAGAGTAGGATTAGGATTCAAACCTCTGCAATTATGCAAATAACAGATCTGATTAGAGGAGTTTAAGGAATCAACCTCTAATCTGGAGATTCCTCTCTCATTTTACAAGTTCCACACTTGGGGAGAGGATTCAATGTTGTGTAATCACACTTTGGATGTCTAAAGATCAAACTAGAAATCGATCAACATCCAAGGGGTCTTCTGTTTGATTTTTGCAACAACGGGAACACCTATTCTCATCTTCCTTACTATTTTTAAGTTTTTGGAGTCTTTGTACTCTCTGTATTCTCATAAACGGTCATTATACAACTTACCTATCTAAAATTCATCAGTTTTACCCCTTTTGTTCAAATTGTTCTTTTCCCTCATTAAGCGGCCTTGGTTACACCTGAACCGTCATCGGTCATCCATAAGCGATGTCGTTTACCCTATGCTAATTCTCAGCTTGTACATTACCCAAATCCACCTACAAACACTTGGTTTTCTCATTCTTTGTGACATTTTATGTCATTTGCGAGCTAAATAATCACCTTATATACATTCATTCACATGGTGTTGACTCGTAACCAAGCTAACACTTTTATATTCCACACTAATCATCAACCACTCCTCTCTAGTCCTTCACTACCCTCTATCCTGTCACCTATGGATCCAACCCCGCCTACCACCATTACGCGGCGACGAGGAGTTCACATGACTCCACGATTAGAATCACGAAACCTTACAATTCTACCTATCCCACTCTTCCACCCCGGACTCTTCAAGTCGGTTGATATATGGCATGTCTGTATCCATCTCTCCCACCCTTATCCACACTTCTATATCAGCCCCTACTAGTTGGTGTTACCTTCACCTACTTTGCCCCAAAGTGGTTTCATAGCTAGGCCCCATACTCGTTATGACCGTTGCATATACAATATCAATCACACTTGTAGTATCAATTGTTCCTTCATTGACCACCCGGACCATAACCCCATTTGTACCCATTATCTCACAGATACCAATCACAACCCAACTACCCATCGTGTTAGTGACCCCTACCCCATTCAAGAATCTTATAGTCTCTACCCCCAATTTCTACTTACGTCAATATGACTATCACACCTACATATACATATTATCAATAATCCCCTATCTCATTTGTCATCCATTCGGATATATGCCCTCTATGTTGATCCCTATTCTCAACATCCTTATTCAAAATCAGCATACACCTGGAATGCCACCCACATCACACGTTCAGTACCAATCCTCTTACACCATAGGAGATTCCCTTCTAGCACAACCTACTAATGACCTCATCAAATTAATGATGGAAAGGATGCGAGACACTAGAAGCATCGGTTTCTAGCTCACTCAAATCTCTCATATACGATGAAATCTGTAAGGAACCCATTCATCCATCCATTCCTATTTTCCCATACACCATACATTGGGAAATTCAAAATTCAACTACTTCAATAGTAAAGAAGACCCATAGCAACATTTGTGGTCTTTCAAACATGAGTGTTACACGATCACCCATGATGACAGTCTACTCCTACGAACCTTCCCAATGTCCCTCATAGGACTGTGTTGGATTGGTATAGTGGGCTACCTAGACATTCCATCTAATTGTTTAATTAAGTAGCCAAAGCCTTCTTAGACCACTTCTCAATCAACGTTGTCAAGAAAGTCACCATGACTAATCTTTACTCCACATGACAGTATGACGATGAGTCTATCGCTGACTTTATCACTCATTTGGTGTAGATTAATTAACTAGCTCACATTTCAATTACCTCAAACTAAACTGATAGATTTGTTTACTCGGGCTTGTGATAGACACATCTCACCACCCTTGCACAGTGCATACTATAGACACCTAAACATGCTTACACTTAGCATTTCATCCAATCAAGGAAATTAACGACACTTCGTTAATTAACCCATCTTTACTCCATTATCAGATGCCCATTCATGACACTCTTTCGGTTGTATTCCTCCTATAATCATCTTAATTTGGCTAATATCTCTCTTATTAGCTAAACATTCCTCCTTTCGACCATTCAAAACCTCCCTAGTTCTCTCTAAACCACTTCTATTGGCTTTATAGGCTATCTATCAGTCACAATTGGTTATCTAGACCCCTCCCAACTCTCAATGAGTCTCTAATCACTTGCTAATCAAGTTTAACTAGCCTAAACCCTAGTTAACTAGCCTAAACCAAGCTTAACTAAGCCTAAAGCATGTTTATCCTAAATCTAATCCTAAAATATTTTTTGAGCTTTAGTCCCACATGCACCCAAATTCCAAACTCTTCCATTTGGAAAACTATAAATAGAAGGGTCACCCCTCCCTTTCAAACTTACAACTTCACTCACAAGTCCTTCTCTCTCAAGCACTTTGGAAAGGCATTAGAAATCATTTGTGATAGCTTTAAGCTATAGAACATTTGGATCTTGGCCATACTCCATTGTTGAGAGCTCCTCCATCTTGCATCCATCCATTCCAAATATAGTTAGTAAGGGAAGATCTAAAGCTTGGCCATGTAGCCAACTTGGAGAGATCTCTTCACTATGTTTGGGAGTAAACATCACATTTGATTGCTAGGATCTTCATAGGTTCAATGTTTTATAGCTTTCAAAAGAGTAGAGAGTAGCTTTAACATGTTAGTTTTTGATTTTTTTATCAAAGTTATAATGCTTGCATGTTAGTTTCCTTGTTTAGCTCTTATCTCATGGTGCATGGATGAGTTAGCAAAGCTTTGAGGTTCTTTAGCCTCATTCCATAGCTTTTGCAACTTTTCATTGCATACATTTGGCACGTCTGGTGGGACATGAAGTCCATCCTCCATTAATGGAGTCTTTTTAAGCTATTTATTTTTATTTTTCTAACCAATTTCATGTTTTTTAGGATAAATAGCTTGTTATTTACATGATTTCATTTTTTAAGTAGGATAAATCATCCTTGATCATGTATATTTTGTGGGTTTGAGCTAAAAATAGGCTTCTTTGACTAACCTATTACCTGTTTGCTTTTGAAAATTTTCAAATTCCGTGATTTTTGCAGATTTTACAGGGGGTGCACGTAGGTGTCATACTGGGCACATACCCGTTGAAACAAGCGTGCACATGTCAGTAAAGGGGCATATATGTGTCAAACTGCATTCACCACTAATCTTCCAGAGGCCATAAATTTTGCTCCCGAGCTCGAAACGAATCTGTTTTTGCTGCGTTGGAAAGCCATTAAAGAGAACTACACAATGGAACCATAAAATTAGGATTTTGACTTACAAAAAATTTATGGCTTACATTATTAGGTAAATAGTCATTTTTTAACGTGTCTTAAAGTCTGAAAACTTGTTTTCTTGACCATTCTAACACTTTGAAAGGTTTTGTGACACTAATAGTGATTTACAGTTGCTTTTCCATTATATTTTTGACTCGAGTTAAGTGTTTCATTTCTTATCTTAAGTAAGGTTTGTAAAGTGTATATGCTCTCTCCTCGCACCTTAAAAAGAGATTTTGGAGATCAAAAACACTTGTTCTAAAAGATAAAGTAATTTTTATGTGATTTAGTAAGAATTTTCACACTACGTATGCTCTTCCTTCACGCCTTTTGGCAATCTTAGGAATCAAAAGCAATGTGTAAATTCCCTTTATTGATATCAATTTGCAATGGAAAATTACTAAAATCATTGTCTACAAGACCTAATCACATGTCAAAGAAGGGCGTCAAAACAAAAACACAAAACTTCTAATACACGTGTTCTTACAGGTTGCCAAAAGGCGTGCCACTTAAAACCACATTAAGCTAAACAAGATAAAAACACACCATATTCATCACACCTTTGTATTGGGTTTGAGAAAAGGGTACATCCCTATCCACTCAACTGGAACATAACCCCTTTGGCATAACGCCTTAAGCTATAACAATGGGGGTGGTACCAAGAACCCTAAAGTAGTCCACCGCTATGTAACCTCGTAGATGAAACATGAAGTGCCTCGCTTACCCACTTAACTAGTTTTCATTGTGAGTTAGCATTACAGAGTTGTTCACATCATGACCCGGAAATAGTACATGATGGATGCATGTAATTCCCTCAGATGTACTTGAAGGGGGAAAGCAAGATACTCCCAAATTAGTCGGTGTGACTTTTGGGTAGATCATGCCCGCTCTTAGATGGATTTGTAACACCTAGTTGAGAGATCTTATTAAGGATGCCATTTTGTCTTGAGGCCCACTTTATTAGTCCTTTGTTGCGTCTTATCCATCATGAAGTGATAACTTGTTTGGATTCAAAACCTTGTTTTTCATACAAGGTAAAGAATCCACTTAAGTTGGATCTAAGTGCCTTTCATCATGGAAATTAGATGACGTTTCACTTAGCTTAGCTTCTTTCTCACCTTTGGACAAGGTGAAGCTCTGCCCAAGTGACGCTTAGTTCATTTCCATCTTTTGATCTACACCTTTGCATTCTTGTTGCCCATTTGGGGCAATAGAAGGCATCTTTCAGAGTGTTGTCATAGATAGTGTTCACCACTTTTTTGTCCATTTACGCTCATCCATGTTTTTTCGGTTGAGTTGTTAAACGTCTAAAGTGTGTGGATGTGTCCTCATATCTTTGATGGCCACTTGATCTTGATTTCAAGATCATCATCATAGTTCAGATTGATTCATCATTTGATATCCCTTTGTTAATATTTACACCTTGTTCATTTCGAGCTTGACATAAATATTGACATTGTGTTGATTGTATTTTGCATCGAACTATTAATTTGACAACACATTTACATAGGGTGTATTTCCTTATTTATTGGTTTTTTGTTTCACACTTGTATGATTGTTCCTTGTGATTATTCATCGGGAAATATTATGTTCTAGGAAAAATCCTTATTGATCTTGTCGATATTACATCATCACAATTTCTATTTTCCTTAGACCTTCTTTAGAAAATCATGCACACATCTCCATACTTACAAATTATCTAGTTGGTTTCCATTATGCTTCCCTAAATTGACATGTCACTTCCTTCCCTTTGAAGGAGTTCCATCACACTATCTAGATCTGGACATTTATGCTTAAACTACCCCAACAATGACTAATTATCACGTGGTTCCTCACACTTACGACAATATGGAACCTAGGTTTAGCAATTCAAATCAAAAGATTCCCATTACAACTAAACCTTGTTTAGTTCTTCATGTCAGAGGGCCCATATGGGTACCTTGTTCCCCACCTTCAGCTCATATTCGGTGGTATGGTTTGGATGCTTTTGATCTAAATTATTATTTAGGTTCCCCCACTCTTCTTCTTCTTGATTCAGATCCAAACTACCATTCGGACTCTAACTCTTCTTCAAGACTCAGATCCCAACTATTATTTAGATACCCCTAGATCAAATCTTGAATCACAGTCCTCCCTTCCTTCGTAGTACCTTTATTCCAACTCACCTCAACAATGTATTCCTCTTTTGAAGACTCGTGTGACTCCAAGTTCTATTGATTGAACATCTAATTTGGGTCTTGAGTCATGGTCCTCCCTTTCTTCACAGGACCTCCTTCATCAGTCATCTCAACAACCTCTTCCTCCATCGAAGAGTTCCATGACTCAGATTCCCTCTAGTCAATCATCCAATTCAACTCCTATGTTGCAACTTAACGGATGGCTATGTGATCCTATTTTCTCTCCTACATTGCATTGTCTTCTAGAAAAGAAATATAGGTCTAGATCCAAATTGTCCATTCATGGGACGCCTACCACCAATCCTACTTCCTCTCTTGAGTCATATTCTTCTATCAATCAATCTTCCCACTTATTGGACATGTTTCTTCTATTCAACCTTCTATGGAAAAAGAACAATAACCTCTACTGATTGATTTCTCTCAGAATGAAGAAACAATCAGAGTACATAATGATATCCCTTTAGAGGATTGCAAACAAGGATTCTTTCTGGAACTCAATATGCTCACGTATTGGGGAAAATAAATTGATTCCTTTTATCAGAACGTAAAGGAAGAGCATGAGATCATGGAACTTCATTTTCTTCTATTATCCTATCTTCACCTTCTTCTAAGCATGATGAGATGTCAGGATCTAGCATTGATCCATGGCCTATCTTCTCATTACCCAATCATTCCTTATTTATCATCATTCCTCAATCAAAATATCTCCTTGGGTCACCATTGGGTATCCCTTCATCTTCTTCTATCCCGAGGCCACATCCTAGTAGCCATCCATTTTATACTTGTGGGTCACCTCCGGTAGCTCATTACCTTTAATTCTTGGATCTACGTCTTAGTAGCCCTTCTTCCTCTTCTATCTATGGGACCTCTCCCGATAGTCCCTTCTCATCTATACTTGGGCCATATCCTGACATCCCTTCATCATCTTCTTATATTCTTGGGCCATGTCCTTGTAGCCCAACTTCTTCCATCTTAGGGTCATATCCTGACATCCCTTCATCATCTTCTATCATTGGCTCACCTCCTTGTAGCCCATCCTCTTCAATTCTTGGACCGTATCCTTTTCATACATCACATATTTCTTCTATCAATGGTTGTGGCAAGCCCGCGGTCATTTCTCACATCAGTCATAAACGTCCGCTCTCTTCTCCCACTTCTCGGGGTCAGAAAAGTCACACATTAGCTTATAAGAAACATAAATAGGTTCATTATCAAGCTCATTTCAAAACTTCTAAGAGCTCAAAATCCCCAACAACTCGAACAATCTCAAAATTGTAAATCAAGTGTGATTCAAGAACATACATCAACATAACCATCAAGTATGGTGCAATGTGCATAAAAATATGGATGGGCAATTCAATCTCCCACATACACAATCCTTGTTTCAAGATAAATTGTTGTCATTTTTGAGTATGAGCTCACCTCAATCATTGAGATTGGGGATAACATGACTCTTGATAAACAAACATGCCTAGTCTCCCTTATCAAGGAATTCACAGATATCATTGTTGGATCTTACCACGTAGAGTGACTTTTTTGGTCCCACCTTTCCAAAAACTATCAAAAATCTAAAAATCAAAACCAATGCAAAAATACAAAAATAAAATAAAATGAGAAAAAACAAGAAAAATCAAAGATACAAAGATCAAACATTGCAATCCGGTATTGCGTACACATGGATGTTTCTTTCTTCCCTTTCTTATCATTTTTCTGCAAGTCTTCCTACCATTTTCATCCCTTTAGTGATATTGTGGTTATCCTTTTCACACACATTTTGTGACATTTATCTCTATAGTATTTTTTTGAGCTTGGTCTTTTATCTCCTTGGTAAATTAAAGAACGACTGACCTCTTAGAGATCCTATCACATTCAACATCTAATAAACTTGTTGCGAAGAAATTTTGGAATATTTGTTGACACTAGCCAATGTTGTCATAGTAATCAATTCCACCTCCTTCCATCAATCTATCGTGGTTCTTAACCCATTGTCAAACAAGAGAGCTTAAATAAGTTTTTAGAAAGCAAAAAATCAAAATCAATCAAAAAAAATCAAAAGCTAAAAGATAAAAGCAAAAAAATTTGATATAAATAACTCTCTCTTGGGGTATTTCTAATAATATCTATCTGGGCTATGGACTCTTGACTAGTAGTAGAGAAATTTTGTGATTTGAATCAAATGCATCTTCTTTGGGGATATGGATGCTTGGTGGTAGTGGAGTAATTTACGACTATCCTTCCACCCTTCATCCACAAAATCACCTTTCATAATCAATCATTCCTACACATTGGCTAGGGTGTCTTCACTTATTATTTATTAAATCTTCACTTCAAGAGGTAATTAATTTCAACATCCACACAAGGTGGATCTCTATGAGTAGGCAGGATTAGTATGTTACCAAGTGTCTTTTTTTTACCTTGTTCGGACTCTTACTATAGTCCATATATTGTCTCACAATTTGTGCCTTTGGAAAATAACTTCTTCATCGTGAGGCTTCTAAGATACATTCATATCATTCACATCATTATGTTACTTCATTTAGAACATCCATGTGTATAAGATTACTTTTTTCCATGTTTTCAAACACCTTTGTCCCCTTTCACAAAAACAATCTTCTTCTTCCTTTCTATCATGTGCTTTTAGGCCAACTTACGCTGGGGGCATCCTTGCTTCTTCCCAACACTTCATTGTTTTACGCTCATCATCATGTTGAACCTATCCATAATGGCCTTGGGTTCTACTTCTACACGTGAAGATTTTGCCTTTGAATACTCCCACCTAATCACTGGGGCATTTTTACATCTTCAACTTTCTCATACGTACATCCTTGTACATCCCATCTATCAAGTAGGGGAATCCACACTTCCTTTTATTCATGTACATAGTTTCAAAGAACTTTCAAAATGAATAAAAACATTCAAATATGTTAGAAAAACAAAAAAACATTCAAATATGTTAGAAAAATAAAAACATTCAAATATGATAGAAAAATAAAAAAAATTCAAATATGTTTTAGAATACTTCTAAACAATATAAATCATCCTACAAAACATCGCTCTTCAGTTCTCACTGTTTCATGTACGTGACTCATGGATCATCTTGATCTACCTCCATCAACGAAGCTAAGCTTCTTACTTTTGTCTGTACTGGGGCACAATGAGTTTCTGCATCTTGTTTCATAGTGCACATTGCTTTTTCATAGGACCAAAGTGTCGTCCATTATTCCCCTCACATGTATCCTTGCTTGGGGAACCCTCATTAACCCTTGTCATTAATTCACATAGGTCGAACTGAAGCTTGATAAGAAAAACATTGCATCTTGTTTCGCTATTAGTTTAGCTTCTTTTACTTTCTCGTATTGCATTGAATTTTGTATGTTGCATGGAGTTAGGAATATTTTAATTTCTTGTATTACATTGCATTTTGTATGTTGCATGGAGTTGGTGCTTTTAACAATGGACATTTTTTTGTATATGGATTTTCATGTCATACTACACTTTTGTTCATTCTTTTTAATAAGGACCGATGATGAAGATACTTAGCAATATGATGAAAAATAAAGTTGTTTAAAAGGCACTAGATGAATGTTAGCTCATTCCCTCTTCCTCATACTCCTTTTCTTCTATATCCCCTTTCTCTTTCTTCACATTATTCTTTCTTCTATTATCTTTCTTTCATCTTTTTGATCTTTGATCGATTTCTTCAATCACCCCATCGACAATCAAGGGGGCATCCTCATTTCTACTCTTTTCTTCTATCTCCCTTTTCTCCTTATTCACACTATTCTTTCTTCTGTTCTCTTTCTGTCATCTTTTTGATCGTCAATCGAGTTCTTCTATCACCCCATCGACAATCAAGGGGGCATCCTCCATTCTACTCATTTTTCTTCTATCCCTTCAAATTTTTCTACTTGTTTATGCTTGTCTACTTTCTTTGAAGTGATGTTGCTTATGCCACCTCAAAGAGGGGAAAATGTAGACATCTAAAACATGCTTACACTTAGCATTTCATCTAATCCAGAAATTAACAACACTTCGTTAATCAACCCATCTTCGCTCCATTATCAGATGCCCATTCATGACACTCTTTCGGTCATATTCCTCCTATAATTAGCTTAATTTGGCTAATATATCTCTTATTAGCTAAACATTCCTCCTTTCAACCATTCAGAACCTCCCTAGTTCTCTTTGAACCACTTCTATTGGCTTCGTAGGCTATCTATCAGTCACAATTGGTTATCCAGACCCCTCCCAACTCTCAATGAGTCTCTAATCACTTGTTAATCAAGTTTAACTAGCCTAAACCCTAGTTAACTAGCCTAAACCAAGATTAACTAATCCTAAAGCATGTTTATCCTAATCTAATCCTAAAATTATTTTTTAGCTTTAGTCCCACATGCACCCAAATTCCAAACTCTTCCATTTGGAAAACTATAAATAGAAGGGTCACCCATCCCTTTCAAACTTACAACTTCACTCACAAGTCCTTCTCTCTCAAGCACTTTGGAAAGGAGTTAGAAATCATTTCTGATAGATTTAAGCTATAGAACATTTGGATCTTGGCCATACTCTATTGTTGAGAGCTCCTCCATCTTACATCCATCCATTCCAAATATAGTTAGTAAGGGAGATCTAAAGCTTGGCCATGTAGCCAACTTGGAAAGATCTCTTCACTATGTTTGGGAGTAAACATCACATTTTATTGCTAGGATCTTCATAGGTTCAATGTTTTATAGCTTTGAAAAGAGTAGAGAGTAGCTTTAACATGTTAGTTTTTTATTTTTTTGTTAAAATTTAAGTGTTTGCATGTTATTTTCCCTTGTTTAGCTCTTATCTCATGGTGCATGGATGAGTTAGAAAAGCTTTGAGGTTCTTTAGCCTCATTCCATAGTTTTTCAACTTCTCATTGCATACACAAACCTTCCACACTTTTGACGAGGCATTCACCATGTCACAAAAAATGGAGATTCGTGTTATCGAAGAGAAGAAAATTCAGCTACATAACAAGACCATCGTGTTCAAATCAAATGATGCTTCTTCATCTTTGAAACCCCAAAACAACTATTCAAAATCCAAAGGATCTGCCACCGCTGTAGTTCTCAAGGTTGGACCCTCTCACCCATAAAACCAAGCCAAACCTTCTTCTAATCTCTCTCCCATCCAAGCTTTCTAGTTCAGTTGAGAATAGTGAAAGTACACTTCAATATGAGAACCTTATTCTTCTATTTTGGAAAAGCTTATTAAGGCTGGTGCCATTATCCTTAGACCTATAAAACCACATACTAGTTTTGACCATGATCACCCCATGCTTGCATGGTATAAAGAACATGAATTTTACAACTATCATCATGTCAAAGGTCATGGACGATAACTACATCGCCTTCAAGAATATAGTCCAAGAAATGTTACACAATGGAGATCTAGTCTTGGATAACCCAAATGAACCCGCTAACCAAAACCTACATATCTTCAAAAATCCATTCCTTAATCATGCCCATCTCCCAACCAAACCGGTGACACTTCACCTAATGATATCAATGTTTGTGAGGTCCACGCCACTTTCGAGGACATACCAATTGCTTCCCAACTACCCCATGTTCCTTCCATAGATGAAATCCTAACCCAATCTCCCCTACCTACATAAGAACCTATTTCATCTACTCTTCCATCCACAGAGGAACCCCCTTCATTTTATCCTTCACCCGTGGTAGAGCCTATAATTAGCACGCCACTTTTGGCCCTCAAATTACCGAGCAATCGTCAGTGACACCTCTCCTACTCATAGAAGATACATGTCCACAACGTACACCATCACAAGGAGATTCCATCAACTACTCATTGAGGATGCGGTAGTAATACCATTTCCTTTAGATGACCATTCTCCATCGACCTTTAAGATCCGGCCTGATCTACTTTTGGCTCTCTTACCCACGTAATCTAAGGCTTGCGCTTCCGTGTCTTAAACACATTTTAGAGATTGATACTCAATCCACATCAGCCCCGCTTCCAAAAATACCATTTTAACACCTAGATGATCACCTAGACTATGTTGATATAGCCTTACTTTGGGGATGTATTTTACTTCCTACTTCAACCCAAATGCATTTGTCACTCACCGACACCTCCACTATCTATCCAAAAGTGTTTCAAGAATCCAAACCAAACACAACCATGAATATTACAACACCTTCCATGTCATCGCCCATAACCCAAAACACACCTCTACCCATAACCCAACATACATCTAGACCCAAACACCTACTTACACCTATATCATCTCCCTTACCTAAACCCATCACTACCTTAGGGGTCATGCTGACATCAAACCTTACTCACTCACCCATCAAATTAGATTTATCCACATCTTCCCAAACCAAAAATAAACTTATTCTGCCCCTAAAAATAAGATCCAACCTCCTATGACTCATGCACCAACCTCTCCTACCACACCATTGTCACCTTCAGCCCTTCCGTCCATCCTAGGACCTCACCTATTAACCTTGGCCAAACAGCCTCCTTCCATCGATAAACCAAGAGTGCAATAGCCCACCTCCTCATCATGAACCTTTAATATACCCAAGTGATCCATACAACCTCCACCATCACCCATGACCTTCTTACCCCCATACCACCACTAGCTTCCATAACTTCTTCACTACCCATGACACTCTCTACTCTTCCACTCACACCTTCTTCCCAACCTCTACCAACCACCTCCACCACATTCGGTTACCCCCATGGGTAACCCATCATCTTCCACCATCTTATTTTCCCTCTACATCTCATACACCCATGTCACCTTTGCCTAAGAAGCTACAACCTAAAGCTAAAAATCTAGTATCCTCCAATAAGGTAGTTAAACCAACCAAACCTTCCATTGCCAGCTCTTCTACCATTCCCATACCCAAGCCGATGCAAAAATACCTAAGACTACTCTACACACCAAAATAGTGGACAAACCCATTCCCCTCCTATAAATCCTCTTCTTCCATAATCAACCACACTTATCTCCAAACCCACACTCACCTCCCATTGTGATCCACTATCGGTCCTACACCAAAATCTTAACCAATCTCCTCAAAACCTCTATCATCACATTAGCACCTCTTAGATCTTACGTCCCACTCAAACCCAAACCAAAATGGTTTGACAAAACTAAAATTTGCACCTACCATCGTGTGCCAAAACACGATGTAGAGAATTATAAGGCTTTAAAACCACCCTTGTCCAATTATGTCCTCCTAAAGAAAAATTTGACGAAGAAGATATTCTTGATGAGGACCCCATTTCACCTTCACCAGATTCCCTGATCTTCTTCCATTACCTACTCAAGTGGCCAATATCTCCACCCCGAGATTTGAGAAAAACATGATCAACATATCCACCTGTGCCCGAAAGACAAAGGCAAGGAAAAGGCAACTAGCCCATCAACCAACCATGTACCCAACATACCATCTATACCCACACCCAAAGTCACCATTCGCAGATCCCGCATATCCTATTTCAATGGGGTCACACATCGCATAATCTTTGAAACAATGTTATCTCATTTTTAGTGATTTCAGCTAAAATTGAGATAACCATAGAATTTTTTTGACAAAATCCCCTAAAAATGCCCTTTGAAGGAGATTTTTAAGTTTTCAGGTTTCCATTGCATGGAAACATATCCTTGCATGCTTCTTGTCAATTATTTCGAAACCTAAAACCCAATTACAAGCCAGTGTATTGGGTTTTCAGAACTCAGAAGCATCGGAACATACCTTGCAAAAAGCATGCTTCATGTCACTTGGTTCTTGAAACCTAAAACCTGAATGATCCTTTGTGTCGGGTTTTCAGAACTTGATAACATCCAAACACCTCATGCTTCATGTCAGTTGTTTCCCGAAACCCGATTTGATAGTAAAACCTCTGTATCGGGTTTTGGACACTCCGAGCATGATGACATGTAATTAATGTCGATTTTTTAGTTATTTAGCACACATGTCGGATGAGGTGTAATTAATGCTAGGGCTTTATAAATAGTTCAAATTTACACATCATTTTTACCTGGTATATTTTTCACTGCATGCATTTTTCATGCATGTTCCTTCAACATCCAAACTGAATTAACCTCTTGATCAATTTCATGATCCATCTTTGACCATTTTTCAAATTTATTGAAGGTATTTTTCTCTTTTACCGCTTTGAGGTCTTTGGGGTTGTTTTTGAGGTATTCTTTTGGCATTTTTCTTCTTTTATTTTTCTTCCCTCTAGGTTTAGGGTTTTGGGTTGTTTTCTTCATTTCCTGTTGTATTCCTATGAAACCTCTTGTTTGGAATTCACCCTTTGGGTGTTTTCTTATTTTTCCCATGGGATATACTATTTTTGGTTTTTGAGATGAATCTAAAATCCTAATTTACAAACTTGGTGGGAATTTTACTTGTTATGACATATCAAAATCCTAAAATCTTTGTTTCAGTTTTACAGAGTGCTTAACATCATCCTGGATCCACAATCTATCGGGTTTTACAAAGTACTTAACATCCCTAGACTTCGTAATGTATCAGGTTTCACAAGCTATTCAACACCATCCTGGTTCCACCTTTGGGTCAAGTTTCACAAAGTGTTTGACATGACTAAAATTATGATATACATTGCATTGTGTTAGGTTTCAGAAGTGCTCTACAGTCCCAAATTCCGGTTAGTATGGCGGGTCTATAGGGTTGCTCAACAAGCTTTCAAGCCCAATTGTTCAACCAGAGGTCATCTAGGAATTCTTTCTTCAAAAATTCTCATGTCGGATCTTAGAAAACTAAGGATGAGTTAGAAAAGTCAGGAAATATGAAGTACAAGTACGGAAGATGGAATCCCCTTCCTACATAGATTGCAATTACGACATCCGAGACACAGAGCTTGATAATATAGACATGGAAGAATTTTGGAACAGAATCAGGATTCTTCTTAGTGTCGTTGGATGAAGTCAATAGCCGGCAGTGGCCTCCATCTCGCAACAGGATTCCCAATGTCTACTCAATACCCATAGTTCATTCTATCTTGTGCTTCCAATTATGACTCAGCTTCATGCTCAGTGAGAAATCAATTAGGATAAACCCTAGTGAGGTTGGAAGGAGGTTACTTTGATGACCTCTTAAGATTTCCCAACTTTGTAGAATATGTTGATTTGAACCTTCAATCAGCGTAGAAGGCCTAGGACAATGATCAAGAAGATTGCATCAGGCATGTAAACAAAAATTTCTTAATCAAGGCCAAGCCAACTGTCTCTAGGTTTCCCAAGTTTTTCCCTAGGAGCGATTTCATCCTTGAAATCAGTGATATCATCACCCTACTAAGTCAAGTATTTGGACTCCCGAGTCAAGAGACTTCCAAGGGTGGATGTATCAATTCATGGTCATCATAAAGAAGAATGACCAAGGAATTGATTGGAGCAGTCTTATAAGTGATGAGATAGACTCCCAGATGAAAACAATCTTGACTACTGGCAAGTTCTATATGTCATCATACATCACCTATGCAGCAGCTGGCATGAGAAATTATCCAGGGTTGGATGCAAAGGGAAATAGGGCAACAAAACATATATATTGGTATTTCCCTCAGCTGACAATGAAGGGGTCGAGGATCAATTCAGAAGAGTGAACGACACCTTCTTTTATGAAAACATCTGCATGCTGAACACTGATTTAATGAAGAGAAGAGTATTTGATGAGGCATGGGACAAAGTATCGAAATGGGGTTGTATCTTCTTGTAATTCAAGAAGTTCACATACCTTCAGGTGGTCATGTACCTGGGTGATCCTTTCCATTTGCCCAAGTTCCTAGGCCATAAGCTGATCCTAATGGAGTTGGTTAGACAATTATTAGATTTTCACAAATTCCAACAGAGTAAACACAAGGCCACTGTCTCCTTCCCTATTTCCATCGAAGGTACACTTTCTCAACAGTGGCCAAAGCCAATAATGTGGTGCACAAGCTGTAAGATGATTTGAAAAAGTACATGAAGCACAAAGATGGGTTTGATTTTCGAGGTGTCCTTAAGTCACAATGGACCTTATATCTACATGTATCCAGTGTAGAAGACATTTGGGTTGATCTTCAGGATGAAGTTTCCATCCGAAGAAAGGACAATAGCATCTTAACAATTGAAGAGATTCAGATGTTAGATCTATCTCGACATCCCAAAAGGCACCATGGACAATGAAAGTGTCCTTGATGCCTCGTATGATGGACTCGAATGAAGACCAGTATGTATTCCCAGCCGATGATTGGTCCATTGTTGAAAAAGGTTCTATTGTAGGAAGAGCTGCTCAAATTCTTTCCCATACTAGGGTGTGGCTCATTTCTTGGGGAATGAGTTATAAAGAAAAGAGTTTTTCAAAACTAGCTACTTTGGAAGCAGGACCTCCAAGGGAAAAAGGATAAGGACTCTTTTAAGAGGCCAATAAAGGTTAAGTTTGTCGAAAGGGAGAAGAGTAAGTGACTACATCATTGGCCACTATCCCATAAATGGTTGAGATACTTGATTCACCTCCACCACTAGAACAAGGAAATATTCCTTCAAGATAATAGGTTGGTCAACCTCTCATTATCCTTTTGGTTGGCAGCTCATCATCGAGGTAAGTTTTCCTCTTACCTCTCAAGCTTTAATTTCAGAATCATTACCTCCTCCCATTGAACCTTCCTCACCTAAGATTTATCATCAAGTTCCTCACCCATGGTCAACATGTTCTCTCGGCCTCTCACCTCTCCCCACTGGACCCAAGTTAACCATGGATATGCCTCCTCATTCTATACCTTCATTCCTTGAGTCCATTTCCTTGGACACTACACTCGCAGTGATCACCACTCCACAAGAAAACCTTCCTCCACCTCAAGATGTGACCGTAAAACCTACGATGGGAGAAAATTCTTATAGTATGCCTTAGTGGTTAATATATAGACCCCAAGGAAGAGGAAGGTGGTAGTTCCCCTACCAGCCTTTGATTTTAGTTCCCTCAAGGTCACTCCTACCAAGTCTACCAAGAAACCCAAAATAGTTTCAAGGGTTTTAGTGGATGCCTCAGGCATAAGTTTGTGGAAATTTCCACTCCCGTGGCTAACAAAACCAAGAATGATATAATGGTCACCGATTATCAAATCACAAGGGTTGATCTAGGAAAAGTAACAATGGAGGGAGCACAACAGGATGCACAAGATGCCATGAATGTGTTGTGCCAGAAGCTGAAGGAAACAAAGGCAAGTAGAGATGAGCTAAAAGAGAAAGTAGAGCAGCTGACAAAAGTATTACTCAAGCTCTCAAATCCTCCTGAGTCAACACCGTAAATCTCACACCTATCAGTTCGATTTCTCATCGGTACCCATGATTGAGAAGATTAATGAGAAGGGGAAAAAAGTCAATGAATGGATCCAATAGCTACTACCCTGTAAGGGAAAGAGGTCATTGATGACACCATGGAATTTTACAAATCTTTTTAGGATATAAAGAAGGATGGTGAGAAAATTGATGATGAGTTTTTGGCAGAAGTCGAGAACCTAGAGTTAACTTTTGAATCTCTCAATATGCTGAAAGAGGTCCTTCCCACATCTTGGTCGAAGAAGGAATCATTCCAAATGGGGACAGAATTTTCAACCGACAAAAGCCATTAGATTAAGAATAAATATTCTCAATGAAGCTCATAAAGAAATTGAGAAAATCAAGAGATCAATTGGTTGATGGCACAAATGACATAGAAGTAGAGCTAATCAAGATCTACACTAAAGTGTTGAATGAAAGCTCGAGTATTCTACCCACTGACGATCTTTACAAGTAGATCCAAGAATCAATTTAGCACGAACCAACTTATGGCTTTATCCTAGAAATCATTGATAGGTTCGTGAAGATTGAACATTATTTGGAAACATTGAGGAAACTCAACAAGAGACTAAAGAAACTTCCTGGTAACGCAAGTGATACTCAAGAAATGTGTGAAGTCTTGAGTGATCATTCCACCGTGCCTGATGAAGATGAGATGTAGGGCATAATCCAATATTTCCAAGAATTTCGGGACAAGCGAGGCTTTGTTAGAGGAATACAAAGATGATATAACAAAATAGGCATAATGTTTCATGTCATTTCAATCCTGAAATCGACATGTCTTTTTCATTTTCGTTTCATCATGTAGGAAGAAAATTTTGACTTGGTATCCTACATGAGAGTCAAGCAAAATAGGTCTCTCATTAATAGACTATTTCCTAGGATTTATCCTATTTTATCTCAACTCTTTTTATTATAAATAAGGGATACTTATGCATTCCAAAAGGTTGAGATTTTTGGAATATTGAGAACTATTGTGAAGAAGAAAAACTTTGTGTTTTCTTTTAATCATTTGAGGAATAGGAACCGATGCTATTTTGCAAACTTTGTGTTGTGAGATTCATCTCTCTTAAGATATTGTTCTTATGTTTAGAATCTTAAGCTATTCTTTGTTTAGCACTCTCGATTATTTTAATTGTTTCAAACATTACATTTGTTATCTAGAACTCGTATGATTATTTCATGATCTGTGTTTTCTCAAAAGAAAATACGTTCCCCTCATTTCCTTTCCATTGTGTTTCTTCCATAATAATAATTTCCTTTCTCGATCCATTCCATTTCAAGAAAACAACAATATTTTCATGTAGTGTGGATATGGATTTTGAGATTCTATCCCAAACCCAATGGTTAGAATAGTGTGAATATTATATGTATCATTTCCATAGTGTTTTAGATTAGTAATAAACAGAAGCCTCACCTATCTTTGAGGAGGGATTTAATCCCATGTACTGTGGTTGAACCTCATATTTTGGCTTGAAAAAATATCCAACCAATAGTTTTTGGCGACTCCACTGGGGAATACAGATTGATAAGACTAAGCTTATCCTATTGGTGTCTAGTGACTCCGTATTTGCCTTATTTTCAAAAAGATCTATTTTCCAGCTCAAGATGGCCAGAAATATCTTCACTTGGTCAAGCCGAGCTAGGGGTGAAAGTGATCCGTTCTTTGATTTGCTTCAACAACATAATTTCAGACTTTCACCCAACAATGTTGCATCTAGCCGAGTAAGAAGTTCTTCACCTATCCAAAGAACTCGGGTTCCTCAAGAAGAAGAATTTTCTACAACCTTATGTGCATTATTAAGATTCTTTCAGACGCAGTTCATTCAAAATAATTGCAACTTAACCTATGCCTTGGAGTGTGGCTATTGGTCCTCTTTCCCTAACTCCACCGTTGCATGATCTACCACATGGGTCTTGTAAGAATATTCCTAAGTTCAATGGTGATGGGAAGCAGCACCCTGATGAACACATCACTTCATTCTTTGTCGCATGTGGCATTCTTTGAGTTACTCATGAAGACATCTCGGTTTGACTCTTCATTGAGACATTGCATGGTGTAGCAACAGAATGGTTCTACCATCTTCCGAATGCATGCATTACCAACTAGGCTACCATGAGATCCGTATTTGAAGCAAGGTTCAAACCAGATAATGATTCTCATACTTTGTTAGCACAACTTACACACATGAAGAATGAATCTTATGAACCCATGCGAGACTTCATAGCCAAATTCAACAAGCTAATCTGTAAGATTCTAGACGTAGCTGTTCCCACTCTTGAAAATCAAAAGTGTTTCTACATCAATGCTCAGTCCCCTGATGTGAGATTATTATTGAGAATATTTGTTATTCCTGATTTGGCCACTACTCAAGCTACAACCATTGAGATAGAAGATGATCTTATTCTAGCTGGAAATATCAGAAGAGAATCATCTAAGCCTAAAAATCGAGTTCTTCTTAGAGTACTACACGATCCTATGATTCAAAGCCAAATTCAACAAGCTAATTTGTAAGATTCCAGACGTAGCTATTCCCACTCTTGAAAATCAAAAGTTTTTCTACATCAATGCTCGGTCCACGATGTGAGATTATTATTGAGAATATTTGTTATTCCTGATTTGGGCCTTTCGCTCAAGCTACAACCATTGAGATAGAAGATGATCTTATTCTAGCTGGAAATATCAGAAGAGAATCATCTAAGCCTAAAAATCAGAGTTCTTCTTACAGTACTACTGATCCTATGATTCAAAATATGGGCAATGACTTGATTGCTTTAAAGAAGAAAATGTCCCAACAAGTGACCAACACTCATCAGGGTATTCCTAGATGGAATTTCAATAATACTAATGGAACTCCCGTAAGAGACAGGAATCGGTTGATCTCTTCTCCCACCAGGCTGGCCATTAAAGCTCCTCCCATTAACATAGCAGTTGAAATAGATAAGGGTGAAGAACCAGATGATCAAGATTCTCATGAAGCTTTCAAAGCTTCAGGATATGCTGATGAGTCTTTTGATGATTTAGCTAATGACTCCAACATTGGCTACTTGTATTACGAGGAAGACAAAGGTGAACATGATGGCTAATCATTTGTATTCTTCACTCAATCCCAATCTCAAAATCCTAGAAAGTTGGTTGAAGGCTCTAAGGATAAAAGTAAAGAAGCTCCCGTGGTTATGGTTAAAAGAGGCTCTCCCATCTCAGCGCAAACTAAAAAGGAGACAACTAAAAAGGTAACTTCATCTTCTAATTCTTTTTCTCCTTCCCTTAAGGCCAGTACCTCAGCTCAGACTAGTGTAACCAAAACTGAGCCCTCCATTATTCCTTCATATACTGCTTTCGACATCATTAATCATGCAAAGAAAACCAAAATCCAAATGTCAGAAGCCGAGTACCTGTAGTCCAACCCTGAGCAATTTGAGAAACTTGCCAAATTCATTAGAAGCAAGGTTGTTATTCCTTCATCTTCAAAAGGCATTTTTCCTAGCCCCACTTAGCCTTTACCTCAGAGTAATATGACCTCTATTGCTTCTTCAGGAAAGATCGAACCATTTTATTTATCCTTACTTATAAACAGCTTTTAAACTTAAGAACTACATAATTGAATCAGAGCCTCTCGATAACGTAATTCCCGTAAAAGTAGCTCATTCCTGGACTCACCTTGACTAAATATTATGGGCGGTGTTATTCCATGGAAACCAAATAGGTCCCATTTATTGGCCAAATCAAGGATGCACAATTTGCATTTGTTGCCTTCCCAGAAAAGAGAGTGAAAATGACTATCCTGGTTGTTGATATCCTAGCCACTTATGGCATTCTCCTAGGAAGAGGTTTTTGCAAATATGTTGGAGGAGAAATCAACATGGATTGGACCAAAGCTAAAATTATAGTAAATGGAGTTCCTCATGTCCTTCACCCCGAAGCACAAGTAAAGTACCTGGTCACTAAATCAGATGATCCTAAGGCTCAAATTCTCTTTGAAGATGCAGGCTTGGGTAATTATTTCATGACATCTAAGGTTCCCTCTATATAAGTAAAAGAAGAAGATCCTAATTTTGTTTAGACCTTTGAGCTTGACGGGAGTTGTTCAACTAGTAGTTCAAAGTCTTGGTGTGGTTCTTATATTTCTAGATTTTGAGATTTTTCCCTTTACTTTCAAGTTGCAGTTTGATAATACTAATAACACAGCCAAATACAAAGCTTTTTATTAGGGTTAGAAATGGCAAGACAAAAAGGAGTCCAAAATCTTAAAGTGCAGGGAGATGCTGAGTTGATTGTGAACCAAGTAAGGGGGACCTATCAGGTAAAAAATGATCACCTAAGACATTACAGGAACAAGTTTTGGGACAACATAGAATGCTTTGATGCTTTTTCCATTAAGGCAGTCCTAAGAGATTACAATGATAAAGCTGATTCTTTAGCCATATATACATTTCTTCTCCTTCCTCACACAAATTTTAAACAAGACACGTATACCATTGAGATAGTATATCGTCCAAGTGTTCCAGATAATTCAGCACATTGGCAAGTATTTAATGATGATCAACAGGTATTGTCTTTCTTGAGAAAGCTGATAATTTCAGTGAGCTTTATTTTGAAGGATCGAATTAGCTTTTCATGAGTTTGTTTTGAATTTATATTAAGAAATTGATGGTGAATTCATTCAACTTAAAGGAAATAATATTCCAAAGGGATTAGTTTCTCTGGAAGGTCTGTTTGACAAGCATGACCGTTTCATTCAGGATAAAAGGCAAGCCGAAGGTGCTTCCTCATCAGAGGTAGATCAAGTTAACCTAGGCTCCGCTAATCAACCGTGGATGGTAAACATCGGTAAATGTTGTTCTCTAGAGGAAAAAGAAAGATTCTCTTCACTCCTGAAGAGATATATGGATGTCCTAGCATGGTCATATGCAGATCTAAAGTCTTTCAAGCCCAAGGATGTGCAACATAGCATTCCTTTAAAGCCTAAGGTTAAACCCTATAGCGGAAGCAAAGGCATTACAACCCAAAGATCTCAGGGACTATCCTTGCTGAAATTCAGAAGATGTTAGATGCAAGGATTATCTTTCTAATCCATCATTCCACCTAGGTTGCTAATATTGTTCCGTCAGAAAGAAGAACGGTGAAATCTAGATTTGTGTTGATTTCGAACCTCAATCAATCTTCATTAAAAGACAATTATCCATTGCCCATCATGGACCAAGTATTATAGACCGTCACTAGATCAGAAATGTTATCCATGCTTGACGGATTTTGGGGTATAATCAGGTTGAGGTAGCTGCTAAAGATCAACATAAAACAAAATTCACCACCCCATGGGGAACCTTTGCTTACAGGAGGATGCCTTTTGGTTTGATTAATGTCGAGCCACATTTCAAAGGGCTATGGATTTAGCTTTTAGAGATTTGATGGGCAAGGTCATAGTTGTGTATTTGGATGACTTAATGGTCTTCTCAAAAAAGTGAAGTGATCATTATGATCATCTAGAACAGGTACTCTTAAGGTGTAGGCATCATGGGATTTCATTAAATCCTAAAAATCCATGTTTGGAGTAATGAAGGAAAGTTGTTGGGTCATATCGTGACTAAAGAAGGAACCAAGATCGACCTAGAGAGGGTGAAGGCCATCCAAAGCCTTACCCTACCCATAAGTAAAACTAGGGTGCACTCCTTTTTGGGAAGGTCAATTTCCTAAGAAGATTTGTACCTGACTTTTCCGATAAAACCAAGGATATCCTTAGGATGATGAAAGGTAAAACTCCATTTCAATGGAGCACTAAAGGGAAGCTTGCTTTCAAAGAAGTCAAAAGAGTGATTGCTCACGCTCCCATCCTGGTGTGCCTGGATTTCAAAAAATATTTCATCATGTACAACTATGCTTCCGCACATACAGTATTAGCCATCCTGATGCAGGAGAATGAAGAAGGAATTGAATCTCCCATCACTTTCATGAGCTTCCCATTAAAGGAACATGAATTAAAGATGTCACAAATTGAAAAGCATGCTTATGTATGTAGTAGTGAGAGCAGTGAAGCATTTCAGGTATTATGTGTTGAGTTCTCACACTCTCATTCTTGTTCTTAATACCGCAGTTAAATCCATCTTGACTCAATAGGATTTGGGTAGTCAATGGGGTAACTGGATAGCCAAAGTCTAGGAGTACAACCTGGACATCAGACTTACCAAGTTGGTATGGGGAAGAGGCCTATGCCAAATAATTATGGAAAATGATGAGACAGAATGCGAAGAAACTAAAGGTACTTCTTCATAATTGCCCATGGTGCTTTTTGTAAGCACAACTAATGAGTGGTACACAGATATTGCTTTATTTTTAACTTATGGTGAATACCCTTTGCATTTAAGCCAAAAAGAAAAGAAGACAGTTAGGTTAAGGTCTGTAAGATACATTTTGTGGGATAATGGTATATACAAGAAAGGTATTGATGGTGTATTCATGCACTGTGTTGATAAGTCTCAACAAGTAAGGTTACTAGAGTCCTTCCACAATATAGCATGTAGAGGACATTTCTCTTCCTCCATAACAACTTACAAGATCTTACGAGACAGGTACTAGTAGCCTACTCTCTTTTGAGATTCAGTTGAATGGGTAGCCAAGTGTGAAGCTTGTCAAAATTTCATTGGTCGTCCTAAGCTGACAGCTCTTCCCTTGAAACCTGTGGTGATTGAAGAACCTTTTTGCTAATGGGGGATTGATTTCATTGGAGTGTTGAATCCTACCTCTAGTTCTTTTCATAATTATGTGCTCACCACCACAGACTATTTCACCAAGTGGGTGGAAGCCACTCTAATCAAATAGGCTACCTCCAAAGCTTTGTGTAACTTCCTCAAGGAGAATATAATTATTAGATTCAATGTGCCTCACAAGATTGTTGCTATTAATGCTTCCAATTTCTCATCCCATGAGTTGAAAGAATTTTTTTATGGCTTTGGGATCACATTGGCTCATTCATCTAATTATTACCCCCAAGGCAATGGTCAGGCTGAATCAAGCAACAAGAACTTGGTGACCATAATCAAAAAGTTGGTCGATGAGAATCAGAAGACATGGCACAAAGCATTGTATGATGCATTATGGGCAGATCAGATTACTCCTAAGTGAGCTATTAGAATGTCCCCATTCCAAGTATTGTATGGGATTGATGCTGAGATTCCTATCTCTGTAGAATTTCCAGCCTTACGGTTGGCTAAAGCAATTGAGGAGGAAAATTTTCAAAGTTCCATTGAGAAAAGGATAATGTACCTAGCTAGGTTAGAAGAAGAATAGAGCAAGGTGGTGGATCACATTGCAGATCATCAGAGAAAAGTCAAAAGGATATTTGACAAAAAATTGAAGCAACGCAATTTCCAGATTGGAGATCTAGTACTTCTCTGGGACAAGAGAAGGGAGCAGAAAGGGATGCATGGCAAGTTTGACTCCTTATGGAAAGGTCCTTTCAAAATACATCAGTTGAATGGTGAAAATAGCTTCTATCTATCATATCTAGATGGAGAGTTACTCCCTCTACCTTTCAGTGGTCAACATCTGAAGTTGTTCCATTAGTAATGCAAGACACTCTCTCTTGCACTGTATCATAATTTATTTTCTGTTGTGTGTTTGCTTTCTTTTCTTTCTTTCTTTGTTTGTTTTCAATTTTTCTTCTTCAGAATCCGTAGCCCAATGGATAAAGCTTTTTGATATATGAGTTCTCTTCCTTTGATGTCTCAAAGAAAGTCCCCAACTGGAGCTAGTTGTTATCTCGTTTTTAGTGATTTCAGCTAAAATTGAGATAACCATAGAATTTTTTGACAAAATCCCCTAAAAATGCCCTTTGAAGGAGATTTTAGGTTTTCAGGTTTCCATCACATGGAAACATATCCTTGCATGCTTCTTGTCAATTGTTTCCCAAAACCTAAAACCCGATTACAAGCTAGTGTATCAAAGTCGCTTGTTCTCGAAACCCAAACTGGATGATCCTTTGTGTCGGGTTTTCAGAACTTGATAACATCCAAACACCTCATGCTTCATGTTAGTTGTTTCCTGAAACCTAATTTGATAGTAAAACCTTTGTATCAGGTTTTCAAACACTCCGAGCATGATGACATGGCATTAATGTCGAGTTGTTAGGTAGTTGGCACACATGTTAGATGAGGTGTAATTAATGCTAGGGATTTATAAATAGTTTGAATTTACATGTCATTTTTACCTAGTATATTTTTCACTACGTGGATTTTTCGTGCATGTTCCTTCGACCTCCAAACCTGACTGAACCTCTTGATCAATTTTGTGATCCGTCTTTGACCATTTTTGAATTTATTAAAGGTATTTTTCTCTTCTTACCACTTTGAGGTCTTTGGGGTTGTTTTTGAGGTATTCTTTTGGTGTTTTTCTTCTTTTCTTTTTCTTCCCTCTAGGTTTAGGGTTTTGGGTTGTTTTCTTCATTTCCTGTTGTATTCCTATGAAACCTCTTGTTTGGAATTCACCCTTTGGGTGTTTTCTTATTTTTCCCATGGGATATACTCTTTTTGGTTTTTGAGATGAATCTAAAATCCTAATTTATGAACTTGGTGGGAATTTTACTTGTTCTAACATCTCAGAAACCCGACGCCTTTGTTTCAGGTTTTACAGAGTGCTTAACATCATCCTGGCTCGTAGTCTATCAGGTTTTACAAAGTGCTTAACATCCCCTGAGTTCCACCTTTGGGTTGGGTTTCAAAAAGTGTTCGACATGACCAAATTTCTGATATACATTGCAGTGTGTTGGGTTTCAGGAAGTGCTTTGTAGGTCCCAAATTTTGGTTAGTGTGGCAGTCTGTAGGGTTTCTCAACAAGATTTCAAGCCTGATTGTTCAACCAGAGGTCATCTAGGCATTCTTTCTTCAAAATTCTCATGTCAGATCCTGGACAATCTAAGGATAAGTCAGACAGGTCAGGAAAGATGAAGTATAAGTACCGGAATATGGAATCCCCTTCCTACATAGATTGCAATTATGACATTTGAGACATGGAACTTGGTAATATAGACATGGAAGACTTTTGGAACAGAATCAAGGATTCTTATTAAAGTCCCTAGATGAAGTCAATAGCCGGCAATGGCCTCCCTCTCATAGTAGGATTCCTAATGTCTTCTCAATGCCCCGAGTTCATTTTGGCATGTGCTTCCAATTATGACTCAACTTCTCACTCAGTGAGAAATCAATCAGGAGAAACCATAGTGAAGTTGGATGGAGGTTACTTTGATGACCTCTTAAGATTGCCCAACTTTGCAGAATATGTTGATTTGAACCTTCAATCAGCATAGAAGGCTTGGGACAACGATCAAGAAGATTGCATTAGGCATGTAAACAAAAAGTTCTTAATCAAGGCCAAGCCAGCCATCTCTAGGTTTCCCAAGTTTGTCCCTAGGAGTGATTTCATCCTTGAAATCAGTGATATCATCACCTTGCTAAGTCAAGTATTTGGACTTCCGAGTCAAGAGACTTCTAAGGGTGGATGTATCAATTCATGGTCATCATAAAGAAGAATGACCAAGGAATCGATTGGAGCAGTCTTATAAGTGATGAGATAGACTCCTAGATGAAAATAGTCTTGACTATTGAAAAGTTATATATGTCATCATACGTCACCTATGCAGCAATTGGCATGAGAAATTATCCAGGGTTGGATGCAAAGGGAAATAGGGAAACCAAACATATATATCGATATTTCCCTTAGCTAAAAATGAAGGGGTCTAAGGATCAATTCAGAAGAGTGAACGACACCTTCTTTTATGAAAACATTTACATGTTGAACCCTGATTTAAGGAAGAGAAGAGTCTCTGATGAGGCATGGGCCGAAGTATCGAAATGGGGTTGTATCTTCTTGCAATTCAAGAAGTTCACATACCTTTGGGTGGTCATGTACCTGAGGTGATCCTTTCCATTTTCCTAGGTTCCCAGGTGATAAGATGATCTTGATGGAGTTGGTTAGACAATTGTTGGATTTTCACAAATTCCAATAGAGTAAGCACAAGGCCGCCATCTCCTTCCCTATTTCCATCGTAAGGTACACATTTTCAACAGCTTGTTAAAGCCAAGAATGTGATGCACAAGCTACAGGATAAGTTGAAAAATCACATGAAGCATAGAGATGGGTTTGATTTCCGATGAGTCCTTAAGTCATATGGGACCTTATATCTTCATGTATCCAGTGTAGAAGACATTTGAGTTGATCTTGGATGAAGTTTCCATCTGCAGTAAAGGAAAATAGTAGGTTAACACTTGAAGAGATTTAGATGTTAGATCTATCTGACATCCCAGAAGGCACCATGGACAATGAAAGTGTCCTTGATGCCTCGTATGATGGGTCTGAATGAAGACTAGTATGTATTCCTAGCCATTGATTGGTCCATTGTTGAGAAAGCTTCTATTACAGGAAGAGCTACTCAAATTCTTGCTCATACTAAGGCGTGGCTCATTTCTTGGGGAATGAGTTATAAAGAAAAGAGTTTTTCAAAACTAGCTACTTTGGAAGTGGGACCCTCTAAGGGAAAAAGGATAAGGACTCTTCCAAGAGGCCAATAAAGGTTAAGTTTGTTAGAAAGGGAGAAGAGCAAGTGACCACATCATTGGCCACTATCCCACAAATGGTTGAGATACTTGATTCACCTCCACCACCAGAACAAGGAAATATTCCTTTAGGAGAAGAGGTTGGTCAACCTCTCATTCCCCTTTTGGTTGGCAGCTCATCAAAGGTAAGTCTTCCTCTTACCTCTCAAGCTTTAATTTCAGAATCATTGCCTCCTCCCATTCAGCCTTCCTTGCCTCATATTTCTTCACCAAGTTCCTCAGCCATGGCCAACATCTTCTTTGGCCTCTCACCTCTCCCCACTAGACCCAAGTTAACCATGGATATGCCTCCTCCTTCTATACCTTCATTCCCTGAGTCCATTTCCACGGACACTACACTTGCAGTGATCACCACTCCAAAAGCAAGCCTTCCTCCACTTGAAGATGTGCCCGTAACACCTACGATGGGATAAAATTATTCCAGTATGCTTCAGTGGTTAATAGATCAGACCCCAAGGAAGAGGAAGGTGGTAGTTCCCCTACCGACCTTTGATTTCAATTCCCTCAAGGTCACTCTTGCCAAGTTTGTCAAGAAACCAAAAATGGTTTCAAGGGTTTTAGTGAATTCCTCGTGGCATACATTTTTGGAAATTTCCACTCCCTGCGGTGACAAAACCAATAATGATATAATGGTCATCGATTATCAAATCACAAGGGTTCATCTAGGAAAAGTAACAATAAAGGGAGCACAACAAGATGCACAAGATTCCATGAATGTGTTGTGCGAGGAAGTCAAGGAAACAAAGACAAGTAGAGATGAGCTAAAAGAGAAAGTAGAGTAGTGACAAAAGTATTACTCAAGCTCTAAAAGCCTCCCGAGTCAACACCATCATCCTCTACTCCTATCAGTTTGATTTTCTCATCGTACCATGATTGAGAAGATTAATGAGAAGGGGAGAACAATCAATGAATGGATCCAAAGTGGCTACTCTTGCAAGGTAACAAGGTCATTGATGACACCATGGAAGTTTACAAATCCTTGGAGGATATAAAGAAGGATGGTAAGAAAATGGATGATGAGTTTTCGATAGAATTCGGGAACCTAGAGTTAACTTTTGAAGTTCTCAATACACTGAAATAGGTTCCATCCCGTGTCTTGGTCAAAGAAGGAATCATTCAACATGGGGACAAGCATTTTATACTGACCAAAGCCATTAGATTCAAAATAAATATTCTCAATGAAGCTTGCAGAAAATTGAGGAAATCAAGAGATCAATTGGTTGATGGCATAAATGACATAGAAGTAGAGCTAGTCAAGATCCACACTAAAGTGTTAATTGAAAGATCGAGTATTCTGCCCACTGATGATCTTTACAAGTAGATCTAAGAATAAATTCAGCCCCAACCAACTTAAGGCTTTAGCCTGGAAATCATTGATAGGTTCATGAAGATTGAACATTCTTTGGAAACACTGAGGAAACTCAACAAGAGACTGAAGAAACTTCCTGGTAACGTGAGTGATACTCAGGAAACGTGTGAATTCTTAAGTGATCATTCTACCGTGCCTGATGAAGATGAGATGTAGGGAATAATCCAAAAGTTCCAAGAATTTTAGGACAAGCAGGCTTTGCTGGAGGAAGACAAAGATGATAAAACAAAATAGGCATAATGTTTCATGTCATTTCAATCTTGAAATGGACATGTATTTTTTATTTTTGTTTCATCATGTCGGAAGAAAATTTTGACTTGGTCTCCTACATGAGAGTCAAGCAAAATAGGTCTCTCATTAATAGACTATTTCCAAGGATTTATCCTATTTTCTCTCAACTCATTTTATTATAAATAAGGGATACTTATGCATTGCAAAAGGTTGAGATTTTTGGAATATTGAGAACTATTGTGAAGAAGAAAACTTTGTGTTTTCTTTGAATTATTTGAGGAATAGGAACCGATGTTATTTTAAAAACTTTGCGTTTTGAGATTCATCTCTCTTAAGATATTGTTCTTATGTTTAGAATCTTAAGATATTATTTGTTTAGCACTCTCGATTATTTTAATTGTTTCAAATATTACATTTGTTATCTAGAACTCATATGATTATTTTGTGATCTGTGTTTTCTCGAAAGAAAATACATTCCCCTCATTTCCTTTCCATTGTGTTTCTTCCATAATAATAATTTCCTTTCCAATCCATTCCATTTCGAAAAAACAACATCTTCACCTAGTGTGGATATGGATTTTGGGATTCTATCCCAACCCCAATGGTTAGAATAGTGTGAATATTGTATGTATTATTTCCACTGTGTTTTAGATTAGTAATAAACAAGCAGCCTCACTTGTCTTTGAGGAGGGATTTAATCCCATGTACCGTGGTTGAACCTCATATTTTGGCTTGAAAAAATATCCAACCAATAAACAATCGCACCAATCCTCCCCAAAATATCTTTATATGACTTCATCCAAACCTCCAAGTCACGTCATCAAGCCCTCATGGAGGTCCTTCAATCTATTGAGGGTTTACAAAATGACCCCACACCCATGGCCTCCATCATTACCCCTCACCATGTAGCCTCTCTCACTAAGTCATTGCCTTCCTCTACGCCTCCACCTACTCACCAAGTAGCTAGCCTCAGTTTTTCAAATGAAGAGATCAATCCCTTCCAATTTGACAACCCTGACACTGCTCTTTTCATCTTCGTATTTATCAATAATATACACATACAATGCATTATGATCGATGGTGGTGCTAGTATTAACATCATCTCCTCCCATGCATACAACCAAATGTGTATAACTACCAATTGCATGCATGGTAACCCAATTATGATGCTCTCCTTCAATGACACCATGACCTATACCCTTGGTACCATCATTCTATATGTCCGTGTGGGTCCCCGCACTATCCCAGAACTTTTTTATGTCCTAAAAGGGGAATTCTAGTATAATTTTTTTCTTGGTCGGCCTTGGATTTATGCCATGGGTTGTGTCCCTTCAACTTTATACCAAGTACCTCAAATTTGAACACGAGGGACATAATTACACCATCCCTGCAAACCCATCACCTTTCAATACCTATAACATGCTATACATGGCCCAATGATGTGCTTGTACAAATCAAGGCATCTACCACTATCCCTACTTCACCTTCACCTGCAAGCCCATCCACCAAGACTACCACCACCTCTCCCACATCTAACCTTTCTATCCCTACTACCCCGACTCACTTATTTCACCACCATCTAGTGAGTCGTCTATCCCCACTACACACATATTGAATACTAATCCCTTAGAAGGTGTTTATTAACACCTCGGTGAATATCACCTATATAATATAAACACCTTCCTCACCCTGTAAGAGTATGGGAACCTGCGTCAACACCCCAATTATGACATCTGCATAGGAGAGGTTTTTCCTTATGGTCCTCCCCACCTTCGCATTAATCTAGCATATGGGGACTTGATATCACCACATATAAACCCTAACCTCCATCCTAAACACAACCATTTTAATGTGACCTACACTCCCTCACCAATAGCTACCTCACTCACACTTTCATCCATTGATGCGTGTGGAAAGGATTTGGCTTCATCTTTTACGAATAGGGATGCCATACTATTATTTCTGTACCTCTCCTAAACAAAATGACCATAGTGGCATTGGTTTTGATGCACCACCTTCCAAGAAGGCTCATTTCAACCTCATTTAGGACAGAAAAACCTTCCCCACCTCATTCACCCACGTTACCATCTTCACCCACGGATTCCATAGATCTCGAATCTATTCCTCCTAACTTTTTTTTCATAAACACCATTTCCCTAGGACCTGTGACCTATTAATGTGATGGTGAGGCTCCCTCTTCTCTCTCATTGTTATATCCTAACATGATTGAGGATGATACACCATCTATTAATGTCATTCAATGTCAGGATAATGATTCCATCCTCACTTACCTAGGTGTAGAAGATTCTTATATTCACCAGTTGTTACCTTCTGAGATGCAAACCATGTTGAATGAATCAACCATTGAAATCAACATTAACACTTAGGACAACCCACACATTCTAAAGATCATCCAATCCTTAGACGCTAATGAACAGGAATCCTTCACCTCTTTCTTTTGGGACCATAACAATGCGTTTTCCTGGTCCTATGCCGATATGCCCGGTATTGACCCAAAAATTGTGGTAGACAACATCGTTACCATCCCCGATTGCAAAACCCTCAAACAAAAGCTGTGTAAAATGCATCCTCGCATTTCTCTTCTAGTCAAATAATAGATTCAACGCCTTCTCTTAGTTTCCTTCATCTTATTCATTGACTATCCCCAATGGATTTCTAACATTGTTCCTTTCACAAAGGTGATAGGTGGTCTCCGTATTTGCATGGACTTCCATGAGCTCAACCTAGCTTGTCCCAAAGATGATTTTCCCTACCTAGCATTGACCATCTAGTTGATCTCACCACTAGCCATGAAATACTATCACTCATGGATGGTTTCTCGGGCTATAATCAAACATTCATAGCTCCAAAAGATTAACACAAGACTACCTTCATCACCCCTTGGGGGACTTTCTCCTATCGAGTCATGCCTTTTGGAATTAAAAATGATGGTGCTACGTATCAGCGAGCCATGACTTACATCTTCCATGACATCATGCATTGCATATTAGAAGATTATGTAGATGATCTTCTGGCCAAATCTAAAAATCGAACCAAACACTTTCCCATACTTAAGGTCATCTTTGATGCCTCATCAAGTATTGTGTTTGTCATCAACCAAAGAAGTGCGTCTTTGTGGTACTTTTCATAAAACTCCGGGTTTCATCATTTCTTTACATGGTAGAGAAGTCGATCCTATTAAAGTCAAGGCTATTCTTGAAATTCCTCCACCCACTAATCTCCATTAACTTCTAAGCCTACAAGGTAAGTTGTAATCTATTCATTGTTTTATCTCATAGCTTTCCAATAGCTATCAACCATTCCATCATCTTCTCAAGAAAGACATGTCATTCAAATGGGATGATGAATGCCATAAAGCCTTTGAAGCCTTAAAACAATACCTCCTTCAACCACCAGTGCTCATTCCTCCTAAGGATGAATAACCCTTTACCAATATATTTCTACCACTGACCATTCTTTAGGTGTCATGTTTGCTCATCATGACGAGAAGCATAGAGAACAAGTGGTTTATTACATAAGCTGTACCCTTCTAGACTACAAAACTAGATATACCTATTCCAAAAACTCTCGCTTAGCCTTATTTTTGTCGCCACCAAACTCCACCATTACCTACTCAACCACAAAACCTTTGTCATTACTAATATTGATCCACTAAACTATATGTACGCCAAACCCTATCAACATCAACATGATACACATTGGCTTATGTTTCTTACCGACATTAACCTTGAATGCATTCATCAAAAGTCCATCAAGGTCCAGACTATCGCTGACCAACTAGCCGCTGCACCTATTTCTAGGAATCAACCATCTAACTTCGATTTCCCAGACGAGTCTATAGTTGCCCTCTTCCTAAATGAACCCACTTACCAAATGAAACTCTTCTTTGATGGCTCTAAGTGTCAGCATGGGGGTGGGGTTGGTTTTATCCTCATTCCTCTTGATGGTGAACCTATGCCTTTGTCTTTCAAACTTGATTTTGATTGTATAAACAATATTGCTGAATATGAAGCACTCATATTGGGTCTCCAGGCTGCTTATGCCTTAGATGTTAAGTCAATCAATATCTTTGGTGATTCTTAGCTGGTCATAAACCAAGTCAATGGTATATACTAGTGTCATAATGAGATACTTCAAAAGTATAAGCATCACGTAGACATAATTTTGACCACCTTTGACCATTACGCACTTCAAACCACCCCATGTTCTACCAATAAATTTTTGGATACCATGGCCTGCTTGGCTTCTTAGATACCGCTTCACCCGCCGACTCTAAAATATTTGTCACAATACAAAGGCTACAATCACCCTCTTATTTACCTCGTGAGGTCTACTCCATCAGAACCGTTGCACCTAACCCACGTGACCTTTAGTATAAGAAATATGCAGACTATCTTTCCCTTTCCATTCTACCTACCGATCTCACTAGTAATGGATGATATTCCTTTCTTAAAAGTGTCTCCTGTTATTTCATCATAGGTGGTCTTATTTATAAGTGTGGCTTCGATGAAATTCTCTTACGATGCCTTACAAGTTCTTAAATTCCCTACACCATTAAGGAAGTCCACGATGGAATTTGTGGAGGTCACTTTAGTGGTTTAGCTATCACAAAACACATTCTTCACCTTGGCTATTATTGTCCAACCCTAAACCGTGAATGTTTTGATTATGTCAAATGTTGCATGAAAGGCCAAACACATGCTAACCTCCATCACATACCTAGTCATGCCTTACAAGTCACATGGGACCTTTGGCCTTTCTCTCAATGGGGTTTGGATCTTTTCAGTGAGATCAATCCCCATTCTTTAAAATGCCACCAATGGATCATAACCACTACCGAATATTACACTAAATGGGTAGGGGCCATTCCCTTCATTTCTACAAAATCCAAGAAAATATGTGAATTCATCAACCATCATATCATTTTTCAATTTGGTGTTCCTCACATCTTATCTCTCGATAATGGAAAGCAATTCAAAAACAAAACCCTACATAAAAATGCAACAATTTTGGCATCCAACTCAGTTTCTCATGACCTTATTACCCACAAACCAATGGCCAAGCCAAATTGACTAATAAAACCTTGAACAAAATTCTTATGAAAGTAGTCAATGATACTGGGAAGGATTGGTATACGCACATTCCTTTCGCCTTGTGGGCTTATCGCACTAGTATTCACACTTCGAATGCTGCCACAAACTTTTCTCTGGTCTATGGTACCGAGGTTGTATTACCTCTCAAATTCCATATTCCATCTCTCCGCATCTCACTACAAGACATGCTCAACAACGATGACTTTCACCAAGATCATTTGGCGCAACTTGAGTTATTAGATGAATGTCGTCTCAATGCTCTTGACCATCTTCAAATCTACTAAATACATATCAAACGTGCCTATGAAAAATGTGTTCATGAATGAACCGTCAAGTCGCTGACCTTGTCCTAAAGGAAAATCAACATGTAACCAAAGAGGAGAAAAGTAAACGGGGCAAATTTGCTCCTAATTGGCTTGGACCCTATATCATTACCCATGTCTATGGATTAGTAGCTTATCATTTGTCTTCACTTGAAGGTAAACCTAAACCTGATCCCCTCAATGCCTTGCATCTTTGACCATTTTATTGTTGACATCAAGTTCTATATCACTTTTTGTCAGTTGATCACTCATCCCTTGAGTGTTGTCCACCTTCCATATTACCCATTTTGAGGATCCATGACTAAACAAGAATCATGTGATTACCTGTCACCTCTCAACCTTATCTTCAATATGAGTACCATGACTCTACTCATAGCATGATTCTCATGGATACTTTTCATCTTCTCTAGGATGGAATCCCATGGTCGTTCATCACTCAAAACCACCCCTTTCATAGTTAACTCCTGTGTACTATGGTTTTGTCATCCGAACAAGAGCCTACCTTTCTCTATAGTCTTGTCCATGACTTAAACATCCAAAACAAAAGGGATGCAACTCCTTGAGTCAAACTTCCAACAAAAGATGACTCCCTCAAAAGGACATCTCTTCACTCTATTTCCACCGCTATAAATATACTTCTCCCTTGAAGGATAGCTATATCAATTCATTTTTAAAATATAATAAAAATATCCAAAAGATTCCTGCGTCGGTCAACTTCACGAAGAACACAAATAAATAATATACTCATCATATATAGACTTCCCGCATTGATTAGTCTATTAAACATACAAAAAAATGAAGAAAAAGATGAAATTTTTGTCATGGACTTATCTATTCTTAATCTTGGGTTTCTTGCTAAGAAAAACATGTTGACCTACACTAAGTTATGCTAAACCACCCATTCTCACCTCATTTCCTTTTCATCCTTATTTCCTCTTTACTCAAGGGACTTGTCGCAATCATGAAATTTTGTGATTATGTGACTTTATTCACCCTTAGAATGGTCCATTATGCAATACCTTTAGGGTATTATGTTCATGAGCCCATCTTGGGTATAATAGACAAATTAGGGTTCTTATCAATTAAGCGGCTCTGTTGCCACTTCTTACCATTTACCTTCCTCATTACTTATTGATTATCCTATATAGGACCAGATCATCGACACCTATAATTCAAACAACACAACCATGCCTATGACCTAAACTCAACCAGGCCTATGACCTACATTCAATCATGCCTAACACCTACCAACCCATTCCTCTACTTCATCATATTCTTCCCTAGCTTATGGGAGAACTACATCGGCCTAAGGCCCTTTTTCACCGGGCTATGTAGTCGCACTTTGAGGGCATGGGGCCCTTGGAGGTTAGCTTGGCCACTCTTTACCCTAACCAATTCCCTCTTTCCACTTTCCTATTTGTATTCTACCTTAGTTTCCATTTTATATTAATAACTAGAACTTAAACCCAACAAGCATCAATTAATACACATTTTTACCACATCATCAAATCACCCATTTATCATTTCATGTTTCCACATATAGCAAATATTTGGGAATTTAAGCCATAACCTGTATATACATCACCATTTATCTCCCATACTACCAACAACTTGGACATTAAATCAGAATTAAATCCACCATACACAACCATTTTTTTATCCAACCTGACTCCACCATGCCTAAATCAACCAAACTCAATCATGCCTAAACCAACCTGGCTCCATCATGCCTAAACCAACCTAACTCAATCATGCCTAAACCAACCTAACTCCACTATACCTAAACCAACATAACTCAATCATATCTAAACCAACTGCTCCACCATGCCTAAACCAACCTGAATCAACCATGCCTAAATTGACTTAACTCAATCATGCCTATACCGACCTGACTCCATCATGCCTAAACTGACCTAACTCCACCATGCCTAAACCAACTTGACTCAAGCATACCTAAACCAACCTAAATCCACCATGCCTAAACCAACATGACTCAACCATGCCTAAATCAAGTTAACTCAATCATTCCTACACCAACATGACTCCATCATGCCTAATCCACCTAGTTTTCATTACATACACACATAATAACAAAATTAAAATCAAATACACCATTCATACTATAAATACCATCATCTATAAATCAAAAATTATATGTATAAATACATGTGTACATGGATACAAATAAATGCAAGTATCTCAACAAATCTCATGTACATCCTCACCATCTTCGGCACGTAGGCTGGTATATGATCAAAAATATCAAAAAAAACTCTCATGTACGCTCATCACTATCTTTGGAACATAGGTCAATATATATATCAAAAACGTGTCAAAAAAAGACACATTGATCATAAATGGTGACTAATCGTCACCCCACCCGATATCCATCCATGCCTCATCGGTCTCTCCTCCATCTCCCCTCCCCTACCAACCTCTCTCCACCTTTCCTCGATCTTCCTCTTATCCCCCATCACCGGGGCTAGTCTTCGTAAACAAGTAGCCTCGCCTTGACCCCTGCCTCGACGACTCATCGACCCCCTGTCCTCTCTACACTATGTACGAGACCTAGTCCTCTCACTCGAGGCCTTATGTGCTATGTGTACTCGAATAGGAGAGGATATCTATCCCTTAAGCCATCAAGTTATCCTTATAATATCATGCTTCTCATAAGGAATCTCTAAACTTAGCCATATTTATCTTGTTTGATGTGGAGCGATTGATGTCTTACCATGTACCTATTTCACAGACCCTGTCTCGTTGGTACCTATAATGAGGCACCTTATCCCTATGCTTGTCTCTATCTCACCTCGGTATGTAAAATTAGACCCTATCCCGGGCTTGTGTGGGTACCTTTCCCTGGGCCAATGGGGTGCATGTGCTTGTACTGGGCTCGTAGGGCCAAAATCTATGCATGTGTAGTGGCAACAGCCCGGCCATGCAGCCTGTAACCTATTCTCTGCAATGTGGCAACCTATGCCTCTGACCCTGTCAACTATCCCTAAACTATCCCCAACTTTGTGACTAGGGTCACCACCGCCACCGTAGGGCATCTATATGAACTGTGGTGGTGGCTAAGTCGGATGCCCAACCCTCATTGGTACTACCACACCATGCTTCCCACCACTTTGTTTATACGTCTATAACTCGACATCATCAATATGCCGGTCTACCACCTACTCCTCCTACCTTGTAGGCACTGTCAGGTGTGGTAGAGGCATAGGCCTCTCCACATCATCTCTCCTGTACTATGGGAATGGTGGAGGTACATCCTACGACAACCCAAACTACTGTCTGACCTTGTCAATGAGTATTATCTCATGCTCTCCGCATGATGACCCTCTTTCCATTGGACCAACTTTAGCTTGTCTAACTCTTTGACCATCACCTGTATGATGATGGGAAGCCCACATATGGCCTCTAAATGATGTCTACACTAGAAAACCCTCTAGTATCTTCTGTAGTGGGCTACATCATGTGTAGCCCTAGCCCCCGACACACCCCACCAACCGACACCCACCACCTATAACCAACTTGGACCATACCTGGCTCAAATGCATCAAGCTAGGGAAAACTAATCGGTCAAACACACACAATGTGCTTGTATTCCCAACAATGAAGAAGAAAAGTACAACATAAGATGAACCTCTGTAGCCTCCCATAGGCCCATATCTCCCTGTATAGCTATACCAAGTAGGTTGGTGCTTAGGAAAACAGGTCCTCTCCTCCATCATATCATGAAGGACTCCCATCAAGTGCTCATGGGAATCTCCCACCCTCTACATCTGGTAGTGTGAAACAACACACTACCTCCATAATCAAAACCACTAGCCTCATCTCCTCAGGATGGGCCACGTACATCTCCCCATAGCTCAGGCTGGCGCTATGAAATCTCATCTCTCGCTCATCTTCTCTACCAATACTATCGGGATCAGCTCCTTTGATACCTCTCAAGAAATATAATACATCGACATCCCTACTCTCGCAGAGCCACGGAATCATGTAAACGTCCTCCTAGGTGACGGTCATCTCACCTATCGGAAAATAGAACGTGTTGGTCACGGAATCCCATCTATCGATGAGAGCAACCATAAAACTCGGATAATGAGCTATACACCTATAAAGTCAAATACAAATCTAACCCACCTCAATCATGTGCCTCCACTCCTCATCGGTCACATCCTCCCAAACATCTAGTAATAGAGGTGGCACCCTATCACGCAAATGTAATCGGTCCCTCACCTACATATAACAAACCATAAAATCATTAGACCCCAACCATACTCAACTCCACCCTTGACCAAAACCTCTCCTATCTCATGGCCTATCTACCCACCCCGACCCTAATCGAATACCTCTCCCCCAATCTCAATTTCACACCCCTCGACCATACCTATTTATCCCCCTTACCCAAACCTTTTTAGGCAACTATACCTTCCTATCTCCGACCTATCTCACCCACCAACTAACCTTCATTTTTGGCCCAATTTCCTCCAAATGATGACCAACATTGGTTAATATCTACCAACCATGGTCTCCTAAAACCAACATCAATCACCCTATCTCGTGATCGATGCTTGCTAACTCCCATTGATGTTGGCCAACCCTCGACCGATGTCGGTCCATCTGTCGCGCGATAATCTGTGAAAACACTTCCCTAATTCTCCCAAATTCCCCATTTCTCCCTACCTACCCACCCATTCCTACCCAAATCATCCCTCAACCCATCCCCCACCCTCATTCACCTAACTACACCTTCCTACATTACTATTTCACCCATTTTCTTCCCAAATTCAAAATTAACCCCAAAAAAACCCATTTTACCCTAACCGATTTCTATAAACAAATCTACCTAACAAACAAGGAATGGGATCAAATCTTACCTCTTCACAATTCTATCTCCATGGGGCACACGTTTGGCTGCTACCTTGGTGGTCCACCTAAACCTTCTCCCACCTCTTCCATATCCAAACCACCAAATCCAATTCTCCACTCTACCCAATTAAATCAATCACACCAATCTCGTGGACTCGTCTAGCTAACGCCTCACAAACTGGTACTCTCTACTTCAGCTAGGTATTGTACCTTGTCGTTTTCTCCTTGATAGGTGACAATTTTAAAATTTCTTTATCGTATTCTCAAAGGACACATGACAACAATGATTCCGTAAAATATAGAATTTTTACTTATAAACCCAACTTGACTGACACGACCGATGTTGCTCAGTGGTCGTGCCCTCTTGAACCGATTACCTAAACCAACGTCAGTTATCTTCCATTTCACTTATAGTCCATTTTTACCCATTTTTACCTAAAAATTATCCAATCCCACCACCATTTGACCTTACCCACCCTTATTGCAACCTTGACAAGCCTCTATTACCTATACATGTCCCGACTTGTGTTCGGGGCCTTGTTCTTTTATCCTTACCTCAGCCCTACCCATGCCGTGACCTATATGCTTGGACCCAGAACACTTTTAGTGACCTTTGAACCAATGTGCTTGCTATACCTTGTGATGATGTTACTGTGTTGTTTGACCTAATTCCCTTACCTTGCCTATTATCATGTTGTTTATTCTGACCCACCCTTTGGTGTACCAGAACATACCTAAATTTTCCTGCACCTGGCCTGCATTGTGCTCCCTTACAATATCCTATACCTTTGATAACATAATAACTTCAACCTTGTCGGGATAAACCTATCGACCTTGCACGATGTAGAGTTTGCAAGATATTCAATGTGGTATTGTGCCATAATTTATACATGTGCATGCATTCGACTGTCACTACCTTTGACCCTAGCCCATTTCCTTGTTTTCCTAATTTGACCTTTACCCCACTACCCCATCTACTCACATTCATATTCATCACACCCAATTTTTATCAAACCACTCATCGATTTTGTCTTCCACCTCATCAGTTCCTAGTTTAAGGGGGATCACCTTCACCCACACATGGGGCAACCACATCTTATTTTTTGTATTCGCTACCAATACAATCTACAAAACAAAAAGGGAAAAATGTAGACAAGAAAATTGGGTCACACTCCCCTTGACCCTATCGAATAACCAAATCAAACATATCTAACTAACCATGGCCCCTTCCACCCGCATTAAAATTAATTTAAATTAACTTAATTAAATTAATACCAATGTTCACAATATTCATTACTTAATTATTTTAACTAAGATAATTTCCACCTCACCCCTCCACCTCACCTAGACACCCCACTTAGCCACCTCACCCAATACCTATTCTTTCAATGTTTCCATAACTAACTAAGACTTGGTCCCTCTTACCTTAATGAGCTAAGACTTAGTTCAACCCTAAAAATCAATGCCTATTATCCGTCTAACCACATTCCTAATTATATAAAAAAGGAAACTTCCACTTTGGTCTGGGAGAATAGATAAATCTAGTGGAAATTATTTCCAAGATCTATTATTTTTAGTAAACCTAGGGAACCCCACCTTAACTAACACCGATCACCCCGAAATCGATGTTTCAGAAACCCAAAAACATCGTCAGTTACCATTTATTGACCTTAGCAACCTTGTTTTTGGGTTGGCACATTATGAGATTAGAGGGATGAGAAGAGAAATTCATGCAAGCATAACTGAAGCCTTTTCACATCTACAGACATCCATATCCAAAGACTAGGACAAATCCGAAGCATTGCACTCACGATGACATTCTCGTAACATCCCGACTTTTGGAACTCAATATTTTTAATAAGGCTTAATTGGAATGATATTTTGTGGAATTCTAATTTTGAATTATCTTGGCATTAACTTATGTGTTAATTATTCCTTGTGGAATGTGGCACATAGTTTTATTTAAAATAAATAAATAAAACAATTAAATTTAGCCTAAAGCTAAGTGGAGGCATTTTTGAAGTTTAATTATATTTAAATGGATTTTGGAATCCATGAAATAAAGGAGAGTTAGGTTTTGATATTTACCATTTAGCATGGCGTGAAGAGAGGAGGAGATAGAGGGGAGACCATGTCAAAAACAAATCTGGAGGATTTCATGGAAGTTTTATAGCCATCTGGAGCTGATTTTGGGCTTGTAATTTGGGATCTTGCCATTCTTTATTGCAACAATGTTGGGGAGAAATTTTCTAGAAAAATAAATAAGGTTTTGGAGTTTTATTTTGTACGGTGTGGAGCTAGGAAGTTGGAGGAAGAAAATAGAGAAGGAAAGAGGAAAAGCATAGAGGTTTTTGGTCATCTTCATCTCGAATCTTTCAGGCAAGGGTTTCTTATTTTTGTCTATGCAATATTTTACAAATAAATGCATATTCAGTTTATTCCTCTTCTGGGTAATGAGAAATATGGATTATCTATTGTGGGTATTAATATTTTCAAATCAATCCTTTATGGGTATTTGGAAAATGTGTTTATTTTAATATGGGCATTATATATTTCAGATCTCTCAAGTATGAGAGCCAGAGATTTTGTTTTTAAATCCTTACTTGATAAATGGAATCAATGAGGTTATTCTTTGGGTGTTGAGAGAAGATTTCTTGACATTTTCACTATGGGTTTTGGATTGATATCCAAGCTACATTTTTAAATGTTGGAATGTTGTTTTTGTTGGTTGATTTGTTGGTCTGCTACAACTATTATAAGTTGTGTTGTTGCTGTTGTAACAAGTGTTGTTTTTTTATTAAATTATTGTTGCATTTGTTGCTGCAACATCGGCTGTTATAATGCCAAGTTTTGGGTTAATTCCTTGCTGCGTGTAGTTATTATTTGAGGTGTTATTTTTCTGCAACATTAGCTATCAAAGCACAAGTGCTTTGGGGTGATTTCTATGCTCTAGATTTGTTGTTGATTGCTATTTTCTTTGCTACAATTTTTTTTGCTAGTATGATGCATTTCGTCAAATGGTTAGTGTGCAATCATTTGCATAGCATTTTAAAAGAATGTTGTGCTATGACATTTTGTCAAACGGTTAGTGTGAAATCATTTGGCTAGAATATTTAAAGAATGAGGTGTTGTGACATTACATCAAATAGTTGATATGCAATATTTTATTGGCATAAATACATGAGTATGGATTATGGCATTTTATCATGTTGCTGAAATGAATTCGTTGGAATTGAAGTGAATATCTTATGGCATTTTATTATGCTACTAGAACAAATTTGTTTGAATTTATGTGAAGTTATTTTATGGAATTTTATCATGTTGTTGGATTGGATTCATTGGAATTTATGTGAAATTATTTTATGACACTTTGTCATGCTGCTGAAATGCATTCTTGGATTATATTGGAAGGTTATATTATGACATTTTGTCATACGGTTCACATGTATCCTTTGAGTAAAAAGGATTTGTTGTGCCTGTTGAAAATGCATTATGTTGCTGATCTAATTTGGCATAATGTTCATTGTAAGAATTGTAAAGTGAAGTTCATGTTGATGCTTTGACAATTGCTTATCATGCCTTCTCCTTTTTATATGGAGCCTATATGTGACATTTCTTCAAACAATTGGTAGGCTGATTTGATTTGGCATGAAATAATATTATGAAATGCATTATGTAATCAGCCTTATGTGAGGTAAGTTTTATGCATTTTCATGTAAGATGGTTAAAGAAACCACTCTTGAAAGATATTTTGAACTTGGATAGTTCATGCATGTATACATGCTTTTTGAAATCATTATTATAATAATGAATGAATTAGTATGTTGATGCATGACTGTATATTTCTGAATACGTTTTCATTTGTAGAATACTACATATATGAAAATGGAAATCCTTGCCAGTTCAGTTTGAGCTGACCCTTTGTGGAAAATACAGGCCATTCTGGAGATAAGGGAAAGGAAATAATTTGAAGGGATTCAAGCTGATTTCAGATCTTGCTTAGTTATTGTTATATTTCAGTTATGGAATAAATTATATTGGATGTACTACTAAAATAATGAGTATATTATATAAGCTTATGAGGCTCTTTGCCATTGCATGTAACCTTATAAGATTGTACTGAGATATTAAAAATAATGAAATATCCTTTGGACTCAAAGCTGATTTTTATCGATGTGTTTAGCACATATGATTTGTTTGTATAATTGTATGATTTGATTATGTGTGAAATCAACATATCAATTAAGTAATGGGATTATTGGGAGTAATGGAAAAAAATTAGACCTTAGTTTTTGAGGTCCTTACACATTCCGGGAAGCATCACTATTGCACTAAGCTCCATCCCACCAACTAATCATCACTACCACCTAACCATTGGACCTGCAACATTGGTAAGTGCTTTTATCACTAATCATTTCCATTCTTATTCTGTCCATAGATTTGTTATCATTTCTATTATCATTCTTCCATTAATATTCCCATTCCTTCATAGTCTACTTTTTGACAAACTCAAACCTCACCCACCCTTTTATCAGATCACCTATCCTGGCCCTTCCACCTCTCTGAGTGTTCTCAACATTCCCACAAACCTCACCATCCCCTCCTTTAGCTCTATCTAACCTCACCTAGACTCTCAGTAACAGGTTTTTATTAAACTATCACACTGACCGTACCCAATGCCGATTACCCATGACCACTGTAAATCGGCCTCTCCTAAACCATCATCGGTTATACTAAACCGATGTCGGTCTATGTGTTTTACACCTTTTCCAATAACAGAGCTAACCTACCTTCTACCAAGTGACCCAAACAACCCAAAACTTGACCCTAACCAGTTCAACACCCTGAAAACTACCTACCCTTCAGATCTGACTATAGCCTAGCTTGTTATGTTATATTTTCTTATTGTGCTTGAATGAGATACCTAAATAATATCAACTATAGTAGGAATTTGTTTATTTCTTGCATTAATTTATTTTAAATGGTGGATTGACAGCCATCTAGGGAGTATCACACTTCTTGTATCGGCACACGTTAGAGTCCACTATCATATATTATTTAATGCTTCTTTTGTGGTCTTGTTTTCTATTTCGTAGGTCCTCCTAAAAAAAGGAATCTCTCACAGTCATCATTTAATTGAGAATTCAGAATGCGTGTAATAACCATCAACCAAACAATATAAATAGGTATTCCTCCTTTGCCCATAACCCTCATCTATTTCGTCACATTTCTCTCAATAACGTAAAGAAAGCGGTGAAACATTTTGGCACGCTCGGTGGGACCCATCCGGGGTTCCTTGTATTTTTCCTCATTCCTAGGTAAAGATGGTGTGTTTGTTTACTTTCTAAACGTATCCACACTAAATCTATTTCCCTGGTAACCCTCTCTTCTTCTAATTTTCTAAAAAAATATTTATTTTTAGGTGCTTAAAACAAACCATTTCTTTTTTTTTTGCATTCGCATAAGTAGTGAAAGATCATGTTCCTACCTATTCATCATTTGCTTCATCGAACGTAATTTTTTGATTTGAATTTAAAATCAATTGAATTTCATCCTTGTATGGGGTAAGTACAGGAAGTTGATGGACAAATATAGGGTCATCCGTGGACATCATATTGCAAAAAATAGCAAAATCTCAACTTGTAGGGATTATTAACTATACACGCACTCTAAATTAGAAAAATTTATATAAATATGAATCGTAGCATTTGAAATCTAGTTTTTAAAATACTAATTATTTTAAAAAATAGACAAGTTTAGCTATATTAAACACTTAAAATTATATGACTTAGTTTTTTTTTTGAAAAAACTTATAAGATTGTAGTCCGTTTGCCCGCATTTTGGATGACCAAATCTTGTTATTTATTTTTTTCCTTTGGTGAAACGTTAGATGTAGTTGTCTATCTTGGGATGGATTTTATTTTGTACTTTTTTAGCAATATTTTTTTTTATGATTTTTTCCATGAAAGTGGTCTGAAAATATTTAGAAAATGGAGTGCTTTCCATTTGCCCATGCAATAAATATATCAAAAATATCGAAATCAAATTTTTTTTAACGTTTATATAATTTGTCCACGCTTGGGATGGTATAAGTTTTATCATATTTTGATAAGTGAAACAAAAGTTACAGTCTTAAACGTAGACATGAACATTCACGGAAAAAAATGTCTTAAAGACCTATTGTTAGTAAAAAATTATAAAATGATATTTATCTTATTCTATTCACTTTAAAAACAATATTTCTACGAAACTAAGAGTCTCCCCTACGCGATGGCACCATTTTTGTGAAATTTTTTTAGTTTTTAGCATGGTTCAAGTCTTTGGAAGAGAAAATTTGAGGTTTTTTGACCTTTTACACTTCATAATGACCTTCCATAGCTTTGGTTGGGGAAAAACATATATTTTCTGAGGCTTAGGTTCAGCAGATAGATCTGCGATCGTGGTTTTTTAACATAAAGCATGCTCGCGGTTCATAAATCATATTTACACACATCCCAATGTCCAAATTACCATGTGATTTTACTCTCTAACCTTACCATACGGATTACTACAAAATTTTGTCTTTTTTTGCACATTTTCTTATCACCAGAAGCAAAACATCATGGGAGACAAAAAACGAAGTCAAAAAGGAATTCATTAAGTAAAAAAACACCAAACAAATTAGAGGCAAACAAAATTCAAAATGTTGAGCGAATGCGGAAACTTTGTGAATCTAGAAGAGGTTCATCTTCAATCCCAACTATTGTAAGCAATGAAGAACTAGGTAATGTTTCTACTGTCAATGTTGAAGTTGAATTAAATACTTGTGATGAAGAAGTTTTTACTGTCAATGTTGAAGAAGAATTAAATACTCATGATGTAGCAAATGTTGAAATTGAAGGAGACAATGAAAATGTGAATAAGGAAATTCATGTTGAAACTGTAGACAAGCAAAATTTGAAAAAAACCTCCTAGGATTTTACGTAAGAAACCTAATTTTTTATTGAAATTGATGAAAACATTTTGAAACCAATGTCTGACAAACTTTCTGAACGACAAATCAGAAGAAAAGCCACTGAAATTTGGGATAATCATTTTAAAATTTTAAATGATTCCCAAAGATGTCATTTGTTGGTTAGTTTGATGAAATTGATTAAAATGAGACCTACGTTAAACACCTTAGGATTGACAACATCTAATATATGTGGTCAAAACTATATAATTGTTGAAAACCTTCATGATGCATATCACATTGTTGGTGTCAAGAGACGCACTAGGGATAGTAATATTGTGTGTTGTGTACTTGATACTAGTGTTGTAAGTGAATCAATAGAAAAACAATGTTTGATTACGCAAAAAAGTTGAATGTTGCAAGTTAATCGAAAAACTCTAATGAAAACAATTAAAAGACGTAATATCCTTCAATCACTCAATAATGTCAATTTTTGGGCATTTTCTGTTAGAGCACCACGTAAGGACAAAAATAATTTTGATGCTATAAGAGAAGTTCTTATTAAATTTTGGCATGATAACACTAGAGTTTCACCTAATACAAGAGATGTTATAAAACGGAGATTTGATTCTACTAATCGTGAACCACATCCAAAGCATTTCTTAGATATGACTCAAACTCAATTTTTTTGTAAGTTTGAACAAGAGAATCTAGAAATTAAAATTAGTCAACATTTTTTTGAAATGTTGAAACCATTCTATGTGAAAATAAACAATGCTCACACCACTTGTTGTTGTAGGCAACATGTTGAATTTGTGATGCATTATGCTAAATTTTTACGTATTCATTCTAAGTTTCATTCTGAAACTATGTTATCTGAATGTGGTGTTCAAGTTCCACCAATATCTTCTAGGGATTTCATTCCTACTATATTTTGTGAAGTTGGAAAAAAATTTTATAGTCAGGATTGTTTAGATGGAAGTTGTAGTACATGCGGCGGATTACCTAAATTAGAAAGTTACATCCATGAGCAAATTGAAGGTACAATAGGACATAATTTAGTTGAGTTTGATAAATATAAATCAGTTGCATACCAGTTGAAAGATGGAAAAGAGTCGAAACGGTGTGAGCTAGTTACAGAACAAATGCCCATTTTTCAATTTATGAGAAAATTTAAGGATGAAATTGTTTATGAGTATGCGAGGCATACACATAGAGCTCGATGGTTGGATGAACAATTCAAGCTATGCAAAGACACATTTCCTATTGGTACTATTGTTTCAGTGGTCAATTTTGTAGAGAATTACACATTGCAACCACAAATGGAGGTTCAATCGCAATATTACAACTCAGTACAAGTTACCATTTTTGTGCATATAGCATTTCTACATTCTCCTGATAGTATAGAGAATGATCAATTTTTTTAAGAGAGTACCACTTTTATATCAGTGATGATCATACTCATTCTACTAAATTTGTGCAAGGGTGTTTCTAGTTATTTTATGGAAACTTGTCTGATAGGGACATCCACTTCAAACAACATTATATATGGTCAGATAATTGCACGTCTCAGTTTAAGAATGCATGAATGTTTTATTGGATGAGTAGAATGCACGTCAAGATGGGTGTGCAACATATTTGGAGTTTCACTAAGGCTAGACATGGAAAAGGAGAGCATGACGGTGCAGGGGCATGTGTGAAAAGAGCTCTTGCAAGAGAAGAGTTGAAATACAAAGATGGTGCTAAATTAAAAGATGCAAAGAGCATAGTGGAATGGTGTATTGGTAACATGGCCTGAGGTTCTCAAGAAAATTCCACAGTTCGCAGATATTTTTGGTTGATAGAGGAACAAACATATTGCTAACTACAAGGATTGTATGACACTCACTGGGTCTAGTGATATGCACTCATTTTGTATCTCATACGCTACTTCATGGGCCGTATGGACAAGAAAGTTGACATGTTTTTGTGCATCTTGTATCGAATTTGTCACTACTGAGTGTGATTCACAAGAATGGGTGGAAGGATGGATTTGTAGGCCTCTAACTCCGCTTCCTAGTTATCAACCTCCACAAGCATTATGACTTGTTTCTGTAGATGAAGTTACAACATCCAAGGACTTTGATGAAATTTTGATTTTGGTGCGACAAGGTATTTATGGTTATTTATTTAATTTTTGTATTGAGTTATGTCCATTGAAATTTTAATATGTAATTTAAATTTGAGTTGTTCAACCTTGGTTATTTTTTTGTAGGACATGTGTTTGCAATAATTGCGCATGAGAAGACAATAAAGAAGGACAGGACTATTTCTTATGTCGTTGCATCGAGGAAAGAAAGAAGTTGACTTCTCCTATTATAGATGGCGAAGATCTTGAGTATCCTATAAGGTCGAGTGGTAGTTCTTTGGAACTTGGCTTGACGATATCCATTAAAAACTCCTCTCTGTTTGGGTGTTTGAAGACTTTGAGACACATAGGAAAATACTCTTATATTCACATCTAATTCTAGTGACAAATATTCAGCTGTATAGATATTGAGGAAGGCCTAATAACAAGGTTCTTTGGAAGGTTCGAGAGTCGAGATCATGAAGCACTCTTGTCTCGCTATTTGAGTAGATCCAATCCTAATGGTTCATGGAATGAATTTAAAATGCTTGAATGTCTGCAGTAAATATATAATTTCTTTTCAATATATATATAATTTTTTTAGTTTAAAGATCTATATTTAAGTTTGAATATATTTTATTTTAAATTTGTGTATTTTGTACATATATAGATCTAGTATATGGTTTTGATTTGAAACTTAAATTTATTTGACTAACACTTTTATGTTTAGGTTAGTGGTGCCAGAAAATCTTCCACCTTCATGTGGTTGGCACTATTAGTAGAGAATTTTAAATTCTCGAAGCTAAGATAAGCTTTCATTGTTTGAAAAAGTTGTAAATTTTGAAAAACTTGTAAATTTTGAAAATGTTGTAAATTTTGAAAATGTTGTAAATTTTGAAAAATTGTAAATTTTGAAAATGTTGTAAATCACCATTGCTCATAAGAAAATATTATATAAAACACTTATGAGTTAAGGGCTGTCGACAAACATAGATCTCAGACACCTTCAAGAAATTAGTACACACCTTGACTCCAACGATCATATCTCTTTTCATCAAAATCCAATCCCATGCAATAACCAAGAGAAAAAGTTACCCTTATACATAGAGCTCATTGTTTAACTCATCGTCAGATCAAAATAGTGCTTGTGGTTTGTGGGTCCTATCTAAATAGATCTGCATATTGAAACTGGTAATAAGAAATTTCCATCATTGGTCAATCCCTTAACATTGTTGGAGGCAACATATCAAAAGAATGGTCTAGATGATAAATTAAGTCCTCAACATGCCTTATTAATATAAGATCTCTCAGTGTCTCTTTGATAATGATGAGACATTTGTAGAATTCATGGGAATCAGGGATTCTATTTTGAAGGGGGATCTCATAAGAAATATTTTCCCATCAACCTAGATAATTGTGCATACTTTGGTTAAAAAGTATAGATGTGTGAACACTTGAATAAAAAGAGTATAACAAAAATCAAAACTACTTCTGAAAATCCTTGCAAGAAAAAAAAACATAAGTCTCATAGTGAAATCCTCTTTGAGTCATTAGTAAACAAACACTTGACAAACAACATATAGAAAAATAATAGATAAATCTTTGAGCTTCACTTTCAACAAAATAAAAAAATGTTTTCATAGCATTATTATGAGAATATGAATATTAATGTTTTCCATTAGATCTAAAACCATAAAGCGAGAAGTTAAAAAATATGCATCCCAATGTTACACTACTTGTTAAAGAAGAACTAAAAAAGTCATAAATATGAAAAAAACACACACACACACACACACACACACACACACACACACACATATATATATATATATATATATATATAATAATCAAACAAAGTGTGCTCCAGACGCACATCTCTGAAAATATATATGTATAAGTTCATAATGTATGTGTACATCTCAAACTAAGCACGTGTCATAATGTACATATGGGACCACATGCGATCGCAAAAGGCTATATATACACAATGTACTATGAATCGACTCATGACCACACATGTACATCCGGGTGGACTATAAATCTACTCATGAAACATCTTCCCTCTCTTCACCTCGCTAGAAGTAGCATGTCCATGACACAGGGATGTAGTGGAGGGAGATGCCACTATAGATTTCATCCATGTGGTCCTTGTCTCTAAGCATGCTATGCAACCTAACTTTGCACATTCATAAACAACAAGTTTTTAACACCCAAAATTTTAAAATACATTCAAAATTTAGAAACTTGTACAATTTAGTTAAAATACATGTGAAATATTACCGCAATGTCATGATCCCTATCAATTTGTTGTTGATGCGTCGTAAGGACAACAATAGACTCATGAGGGGTAAGCTACATACAAATAATTAATTTTCAAATTAAATATTTCACATATACCTACAAAATTTGATATTGTAGATTTAAGTTTAATAAGAAATAATGAACCTCCAAAATTTAACAAATTTAAAAAATTGTACCTCAGTTAGTGGATCTGCAGATGCTATGGCAGTATCTACAGCAACCTCCACAGTCTGCATATATGGAGGAGTCTCTCTAGCAGTCATAAGCTATACAAAAACATGTACAAATCAATATTAAAATCTACATTGATGAGGTGCAAAGCATGTAATCCACGTGAACTTCTAGTAATTAGAAACAAAGTGTAAAGAGATTTACTAACTTGTGTAAAACTCATGTGAGGCGTGCCAGTAGCCTCAGTTCCTTGAGCAGATGATGACCCACTAGGATCTTGTGTATAAAAGAGAAAAATATTAATACATGTACAAGATACACATGAAACATTATAATAATAATCTAGTGCAATCAAATGAAATTAAAAATTTGTAAGTTTGTACAACTTGAAACTTACGTTTGAAACATGCCCACCACAAGAGCAGGCATGTCGACGCCGGATGTTTCCTTCACGAGTTCTTGCTATTTAAAATAAAATAAAAAATTAGTTTTTACATGTATGTTTATGACGTCAATCAAATATGAATTAAACTATTGTATATATATATATATATATAATTTAAATTTATTTGAAATTTACTGTGAAAGACCAATATCAGTGGCACCAGTTCGAAAAAAATTCCCAGAATCTCATCTATAGAAAAGAAAACCTGTGAACCAGCAAATGATGTCTCGCCTGCAGTGCATATGGCACCACATGATCCATAGTGGTGTGGTGCACTAGAACTGGCACCTCCACCAACATCACCAGATGCAATCTAGTCACTATGCTAGGTGAGAGTGTCAGTGAGCTCCCTCAATGCATGTAATATATCAATCTCCACAACATCCTTCACTGTAGGAGGGATAAATGAAGGCAGTGGGGGTTTTGGGGCATGGGGGATCCTAGGCTGACCTACACGTGCACTAGGTCTACTCTGTGTAGAGCCACCTCCTCGACCAAAAAAGTCAGAAAATTCAAAATAATTTGGGACCTCATTGAGCATGAACTCACAATATAATTTCTTCAAAAAATAAAGAGGAACCTCATTGTTGTTGCATGGTGGATAATAAAAAACCATCCACCATCGGTCCCAAAAATTGTTTTTGATTCTGTCATCATGGCACCAATGGATTGGGAACCGTTTGTAAGTAAGTGCGGGGAATTGGTTCTAGGGTCGGTAAATAATGCACAAATGAGGTCTTTTCCAATTTTTTTGTCTTTGGCTGCATGGGATAGTTTATCCGCATACCACACGCCTGATCACTTCTAAAGGTGTTAAAATCTATGTATTTGGTTGGTTGCAGACTTGACTTTGCCAATCAATGTTTGCAATGTATCTGCTAAAGTCATGTGGGATGGATTTGCAGCATGGTTTTGTCTTATATTTTGAATTAGGTTCTCAATGACAATTTTATTTTCTTGGATTCTTCCAATGATATTATCTTGCGCTCTGTTGCCTCGGTGGGGACGGGAAGGAGCCACGGGAGAGGCGAGATCTATGTTTGGAGGAGGGTTTTGAGGAATGTTCGGTGGGTTTTGAGGAATTTTTGACTATTTGCACCATTTCAAGCTTACCGACCAACCGATAAAACAAGAAAATTGTATACATAAACAAACATTTCAAAAAACCCATGAAAATGAAAAAAGACCTAAAATGCAAAAAAATGATTACAATCGGGGACTTACATCCTCATCTTGGTGGCATGGTTGAATCATGCTATCCAGGAAGTCTAATGAGCAATTTTGAGGTGGTATTCCAAGCGCGAGTGAAAAAGGTTTAGGAAAAATCACGGTTTGAAATGAAAAATGAGGAAAATAAGGAGTCGCGACTGCTAAATTTTGTCTCAGAGTTCCGCGATCACGGTTTATAACCGCACTCATGGTTCTAAACCACGATCGTGGTTTTAAAACCACGATCACGGTATGTAAACCATAATCATGGTTCCTTTATTTTGGGTTTTTATGTCCACGGAATTGTCCACCAACTTCATGCACTTACCCTATGTTGCATTTACCTCACATTAAAATGAGGGAAACCTATATGCTGGAAGTCATGCCCAGTTGATGGTTGACACAAAGAATCATAGAAAAGCACTCTCTTTCTTCTTCTTCTTCTACCAAACTACACAAAATTGAAAAATACACATCTTCTTAAACAACATCTCACCGGAAGAAGTTGTCAATGATCACACGATCAGTGGATTGATAGTGGGCACCCAGTTGGTTACTTCTATCCAGTCATTACCTTAGAGGATGGCCCACCCCTGCCATAACATAACCTGAAACCTCTCCTTTTAGATCTCCTTCTTTATAGGAAACCTTCCTCACCAAAAACTCTACTCTAAATTCATGAGTCAGTCTTCTAAATAGCATAAGCTCAACACATTAAAATCACTTATTGGATACGTGTTTTTTTATCATTTGATTGATGTGTATTTTGAGGTGTGAGGATACATTTCTCCATTTTCCATTCTTTTTCCTTACACATTCCACAATCATGTTGGAGTATTCGACTTCTTCGAGTGTGTCGGGAACTCATTATACCATCTCCGAAGCTTCGGGTTGATCATTCATCTGATCTTAGTTCACAACAATCTATTTTCCTGCATTCTTCAAATTTTCACAGTAACCAACATCGGTTTACACCTCCACATCATCTATGCTACCTAACCATCGTCGGTTCCCTGTCCCTTTGGTTAACTTGCCCAAGGGACACCTATTCTCATCTTCTTTACTATTTTGAGTTTTTTTAGTCTCTACACTCTTTGTATTCTCATAAATGCTCATCATACAACTTACCTATCTGACATTCATAAGTTTTTACCCCTTTTGGTCAAATTGTTATTTTCCCACAAAGATGGCGGCCTCGATTCTGACTACACAAACGTCGGTCATCCATAATCGGCATCAATTATCTGTGCTAATTCTTAGCTGGTACATTACCCAAATCCACCTACAAACACCTAATTTTCTCATTTCTATGGTGTTTTGTGTCATTTACAAGCTACAACATCACCTGATATACATTCATTTACATGGTATTAAGTCGTAACCAAGCTAATGCTCTTATAATCCACAGCTAGTCATCAACCACTCCCACCTAGTCCTTCACCACCCTCTATCATATTACCATTGGATCTAACCTTGCCTACCACCATTGCTACAGGTGATGAGGAGTTCACATGAACCCTCGTTCAGAATCCTATAGCCTTACAATTATACCTTTCTCATTCTTCCACCTGGGACTCCTCAGGTCAGTTGATATATGACATGCCCGTATCCATCTCTCTCACCCTTATCCCCACTTCCCCATTAGCCCCTACTATTTTAACTTTACTCGCACCTACTTTACTCCTAGTGGTTTCATAGCTAGGCCCCATACCCGTTATGATTGCTGCATTTGTAGTATTAGTTGCACTAGTAGTATTTGTAGTTCCTTCCTTGACCACCCAGACCATAACCCCATTTGCACCCATTGTCTCACGGATACAAATTACAACCCAACTACCCGTGGTGTCGGTGACCCCTACCCCATTCCGAATATTGTCCTCTCCATCCCACGCCTCTGCCCCCAATTTCTACTCGCATCACTACGACCACCCCACCTACATATACATCTTATCAAAAACCCCCTATCTCGTCTATCATCCATTCTAGATGTATGCCCTCTATGTCAATCCCCTATTCTCAACCTCCCTATTTGGCATCACCATACACTGGAATGCCACCCACATCACATGTTTAGTACCAACCCTCTTATTCCACACGGAGATTCCCTTCCAGCACAACCTACCAATGAACTCATCAATTTAATGATGGAAAGGATGTAGACACTAGAAGCATCGGTTTTCGGCTCATGTAATTCTCTCACATATGATGAAATCTGTAATGAGCCCATTCATCCGTCCATTCCTATTCACCCATACTCCGTACATTGGGAAATGCCAAAATTCAACCGTTTCAATAGTAAAGAAGACCCGCAACAACATTTGTGGTCTTTCAAACATGGTTTTTACCTGATCACCCATGATGACGCACTACTCCTACAAACCTTCCTAATGTCCCTCATAGGACCTACCTTGGACTAGTATAGTGGGCTACCCAGACATTCCTTCTACTCATTTAATCAAGTAGCCCAAGCCTTCTTAGACCACTTCTCAATCAACATCATCAAGAAAGTCACCATGATTGATATTTACTCCACACGATAGTATGACGATGAGTCTATCGATGACTTTATCACTCAGCGCGCACCTAATTAAACTTGACTCACATTTCAATTACCTCAAACTAAACTCATAGAGTTTTTACTTAGACTTGTGATAAACATATCTCACCAACCCTATAGGTGCAAAACCTTGTACTTTTGACGAGGAATTCACCATGGCACAAAAATTAGAGATTCCTACTATTAAAGAGAAGAAAATTCAGCTACGTAACAAGAACATCGCATTCAAATCAAATGATGCTTCTTCATCTTTGAAACCCCAAAAAAACTATTCAAAACCCAAAGGATCTACCAATGCCATAGTTCTCAAGGCTGGACCCTCTCACCCATCAAACCAATCCAAACCTTCTTCTAATCTCTCTCCGTCCAAGATTTCCAGTTTAGATGAGAACAACGAAAGTACACTTCAATAGGAGAACCTTATTCTTTTGTTTTGGAAAAGCTTATTAAGGTTGGTGCCATTATCCTTCCACTTATAAAACCACATACCTATTTTAAAACTGATCGCCCCATGCCCGCATGGTATAAAGAACATGAATTTTTCAACTATCATTATTTCATAGGTCATAGCGACAATAAATGCATCACCTTCAAGAATATAATCCAAGAAATGTTAGACAACGGAGAATTAGTCTTGGATAACCCAAATGCACCTACTAACCAAAACCTACACATCTTAACTATGCTACCAGAATATGGAGTTTTTCCCTCTCTAAATTTGAAGCTTTCTGGGTAGTGCCGAAGGATTTCAATCAGCTATGGACTCAATGGAGCCCACCGTATAAGCATTGTGTTGTCAAAAGGATCTGGAAGCTGGTTATTCCTCATATTATTTGGAGGATATGGAAAGATAGAAATGATATTATCTTTAGAAATAAAAACCAAAACTACAAGCTCAGTATTGGTAAAATTTCTAATGATATCAAAGAGAATATTGCTAGATTTAAACCCCCCAAGAACAAGAGTTATCCAGAAAATGAAGATCATATCTTATCCCACTGGCAGATTGGAGCTGACAATAGCCGCAGTAATTCTGGTAATAGTATTGATAGATCTTTGATTCATTGGCATCCTCTTGATTTTAATTGGTATAAGTTGAACTTTGATGGGGCTTCTAAGGGTAACCCTAGGATTGCGGTAGGGGGAGGAGTGATCCGGGATCATAAAGGTAGTCTGATTGCTGCGTATGTTGGAAAAATGGGAATTCAAACCAATCATTTCACCAAAGCATTATCTGCTTTGTGGGGCCTGAGAATTGCTCAAACTCATAATATCCAAAACCTCATTATTGAAGGGGACTCGCTTAATATCATTAATCATCTTAATCAGTGCTCACCTCCAAGTTGGAACATCAAGGATTTTATCTTGGAATCCATAAGTATTTGCCAAACCTTCAATAACATTCGGATCATGCATACTTACCGGGAGGGTAACAAGGTGGCAGATGCATTGGCTAATTATGGCATTAATGTTAACCACATTGTTTGGGATAATAACAACATTCCTAAACAACTTCAAAGCAGCATTCAAGTGGATATCTATGTTCATGAAAATTCATGATTTGGGATATGAGCATTGGGAGTGGATTTGTATTATTAAAACTCCCACACGTGCTGACTTTAAAATAGCAATTATACATATCTTGGTGGACAAGCAAGATTGTATGAAGTATAATGGGAAATTTAAGTGGATTTATATGGAAATGAAAGTCGCGCATGCGGGCAATATTGAGCTCTTAATAACTTGTACACAAGGCTTTACGGATTCCCAAGATAGAAATAAAGATAATGATGATCTGGAGTGGGCTTGCAAAAGGACTGTAGTTCCCACATGTGGACTTTCACAGGGTCATAACAACAGTTACTCAGGTATTCATGGGAAAAGCAACTGGCTATTCTAATCAGCATTCTCACTACGCGGATAATAATAGTGAAAGGTGGACTGATATTAGCACTCTAAAGGATTCTAAAATTTTTATTTGCAAGTAGTTAAACACGGTGAGAATGGGGGGAGCCCCTTGCCAGATTGAGCCCAGCGTGGATCCGGAATGGAAGGATAATGAAGAAATTTGGAATATTCTCAGCCAGGGAGGCATCACCAACTTTATGGAGAAGATTCAGGGCCACGACCAAAGTATTTCGGTGTGATTTGTGAAGGATTGGAAGGATCACACTATGGATTATGGTGGATAGAAGATTTCTATCAACGAGGAGTTAATTGCTGAAGCGACTGGCCTTGGCATGGAGGGGTACCACTTTTTTAATAAAAGGGTGGATAGAGAAGCTGAGGAGAGGAAATTTGTTGAGGGAACTGAGAAGTTGGTCTTTGTCACGGTGGGCCTGCAAGTTAGTTCGATCCCTTTGCCTTTTGACGAGGTTACCCGTATGATGGTGCATTTCATTTCTTTGGAGGGGAGGTTCGTCACTGTGCCCGCTAAACATCTTGTGTTCCTCAACCACTTCCGTAGGAATCGCACGGTATGTTTCCCCCACTATCTACTTAACTCTCTTGAGCACTCCATTTTGGAGTTTCAAAAGCATGCTCGTGCTGTTCCTTTGCACAGGGACTCATCTTTTTGCTACATAAACTGTGTCTTCTTCATTTCTTCGTTTTCTCGATTTCCCTTCCTCCCCTGGCTCTGTTCCTCCTCTACCTAGTGCCATTGTCGCTAGCCCCTTCTCTCCACCTTTTGTCCCCACCACTGCTGTTGTCACCCCTCTGCCGGCCTTCTTGGCTCCATCTTCCATTCCCCCCACCTCTGCTCCCACCCCCTACGCTTCCACTTCGGCCAGACCTGTTACCAGATCTTCTAGAAGGCTGAACCTTGATACCCCTGTTGTGGGGAAGGTTCCTCAAGAGATTGAAATTTCCCATAACCTCCTGCATATTAGTAGTGCTAGTTCTTAGGAAGCACATATTGAGAGCTCCACAAAAAGGTTGGAAGCCTTAGAAGCTGATATGAAGTTGTTAAAGGATGAGGTTAAAAACTTGGCAAAGCAAAAAGGTAAGAGGAAGAAGGAGGAGGAGGTGGCTATGGATAATAGTCAGGTTGAAGATATATACAAGAAGTTGAACTCCTTAGACACCCGTTTAGGGAAGGCCAAGACTCACCATGATTATAATATGGCCATTTTTAATGCAATTGAAGAGTTTATTGAGCAAAGCATGTCCGCAACGTCTCCAATCTCAGCGGAGTTCGGAAACCCTTTGGGGCACTGATAAGGAAAGCAAAAGGACCATTGAACAGCTGGATGTTACTGATTCTACCCACATGATGACATTGGCTATGTTCACCTCTTGGCAGAATATCAAATCCAACATTGACAAAGCTCCAAGAAGTAATTGTGGGTGCTTTTGCTGCACTTCTTTGTAATTATTGTTGTTTTTTTTGTCTTTTTGTTGCTTTCCTGTAGTGCTCGTGTTGTTTTTGTCTTGATGGGGTAGCTGCTCTTGGGCTACTTTGGTTTTCATTGTCCCATTTGGATTTTGATCCTTTTTGTTCTGGTTATCATTCCTATTCTGGCTTCTAGGCCCTCTTTTATTCTCAAGGGTATAGTCCCTTTCAAAAAACTATTTGCCAAAAAAAAAAAAAAAACCTACACATCTTCAAAAAGCCATTCCCTAATCATGCCCCAACTCCTAACCAAACTAGTGACACTTGAACTAATGATATAAATGTATTTGAGGTCCATTCCATTTTCAAGGACATACCCCTTGTTTCCCAACTACCCCATGTTCCTTCCATAGATAAAATATTAGCCTAAGCACCCCTACCTACATTGGAACCTATTTCATCTACTCATCCACCCATAGAGGAACCCCCTTCATTTTCTCCTTCACTTGTGGAAGAGCCTATAATTAACATGCCACCTTTGTCCCCTCAAATTGCGAGAAACCATCGGTGACACATCTCCTACTCATAGGAGATACATGTCCACAACCTACACCATCACAAGGATAGTCCATCTTGTCTCGGCCTATCCTCTCAGCTTTTCAAGGAGGACCTAGTAGAAATATTGTTTCCTTTAGATGACCATTCTCCATCGGACCTTCAAGATCCCGATGATCTACTTTCGGCTCCCTTACCCACAAAATCTAAGGCTAATTAGGAGGAAAATTTGTTGCATCCACTTATTCTTCCCCCACACACAACCGAACCAATTATAAATAAAAATGCATTCAAAAAAATCCCACCCAAGTGAGACTGATTGGGATTTCATCACCAAACATGGAAACCAACTCGATATTTTGGCCAAGTATAATCTCTTTTTGTTGGTATATATTGGCTCACCACCCATCTCCGTTATTACAGCAGGACTATGAAGTGAGGGGGTAGGACCCCATACCACACCTGTGTCGGTAGTTGTACAAATTTAGGCCTCATGTACCTTTAAGTATATGGAGGAATCTACCCTTAAACATTCCTAAAACTAACCATAGACTACCATTTCCTAAGACCTTCATTAACCATCTTACACATTTCACTCTTTCATAATTAATCAAGATAAATATAAATGATATTTTGGTTACTTTTTCCTACTATTTATAAATCAACCCAATTAGTTTTTTTTCATTTTCAGGTGTTTGTGTGTTTTTTTACCATGGTACTTACTAGACAACAAACTTGTAATAAAATTTTGAAAACATGTCCACCCCTGTTACCTATCCTTTTTCAACAATAGTTCCCATTTTATAGTGCATTATCTACACCATTTCCTACAACATTTCCTAATCCAATGCCACAAGTCCCATTTTATCAGACAATTACATCACATTTATTTCCTAATGCCCAAAAAACTTAGAATAATGAAGAAATGAGGCAAAAAAATTTATTCCACACATCAATATCATGATCAAATCCTTCATACACCTGAACTGGGAGAAACGAACAACCCTTTTCTCATAGTTCTCAATCAGAGGCATCTGAACCTCCTTTCTATAATAGGGGCGAGTATATATTATAAGATATGCTAGATTCAAACCCCATTTTTCTCATCACTTATCCGGTAGATAGGAATTTCCAACCATAGCCGTCCACACCCCAACCAATTACATAAACCTATCATCCTTCATCTACCATAGCATGTATTATTGATCAAAATCAAGAACATGTCATCCAATAATTATACTCATACACTTCAACAGGTCAATCCGAAATACCAAATGTCATTCAATCCAAAATATCTTCCATCCCTATTAACCCATTTGAAACATCGACTGAGAAATATTCTACCAATCAACCCAAGACATCATCGATGTTTCCTCGGTTTTATTTACAAACTTCATATGATTTTTCACAAAATACATCTTCGCCAAGCCCTTCCATAGATTCCAAACCTCCCCTAAGCAATAACACCACTTCCTCACCTACCCCTCTAGTCTCTTCATAGGTATAAACACCTGCATCGAGTTCCATAGTCTTTTTTACTGTTGTATCTTTGCAACCAGATACTAGTTCCATTTAAAACATCACCATTTATATCCCTAAAACCACACCAATAATCAATACCAATGCCATTAAAAGTACTCAAGATGTTTTACACCACATACCATAGCCATCATAATTACTAATCTCCATGCCAAAATATACACCTCTTCAAAACATTCCACAACAAAAATTCTGCAACAAGCACCATCCTCTATTACTTCTATTATATCCTTCTAGTAGTCACTTACATATTCACAACCACTCACTTATACATCAATTCCATTACAAGGTTCGGTACATACAACCCTCACAACCTTTAATATCCCAACCAACTATTCCATCTCAAAAAAACATTCCTTATCAACATAATATCCCACGACAAAACATACCACATCAAAACATCCCACAATACAACATACCTCAACAATACATGCCTCAAATTTTTTTCCACAATATAATATCCTGCAATAGAATGTCCCTTACCAGTAGAATGTTCCTCAACAAAACATTCCACAATATAATATTCCTGCTAGTAAAACATTCCCGAGAAATATCAGTCATACGCACAACCTAGCCAACCTTCATTTCAACATGGCTCACCCTCATAACAAAACACTCAACCAAATACTCTTCAAGATCTTATGAACCACATAAATAGTCTTGAAGTTTCTTCGTCTACACCAAATAATGTGCTCTCCTATGACCAAATTTGTAATGAGCCCATTCACCCTTTAGTACCATATAAAGCATATCCACCTCACTGGGAACTTAAAAAGTTCATTAAATTATACTGATAAGGAAGATCCCCAAAAACACATCCATGCCTTTCATCATGCCTGCTATCTAATAGCTCACGATCATGACCTTATGCTGAGGACCTTTCCCATGTCCCTTGTCATTCCTGCCTTGGATTGGTATAATGGTATTCTAAAACATTCCTTATTTTCCTTTGCACAACTTGCTCAACTCTTTTAGAACAATTTTCCATAAATGTAGCATGCAAATTCATTATCAATGACCTATATGCCATCAAAAAATTTGAAGATGAATCTATTTCCAATTTTGTTGCCCATTAGAGAGGTCCAATTAATCAATTATTCATTTCATTTCCAAAAACACAAATAATTGAAGTTTTTTGTCATCTGTGGCACCAAACATATTTCATCTACATTAAAAATTCAATCTTTTCAAAATTTTGATGAGAATTTCACTATGGCCCATAAATTTGAATTGTGAGTTCTATTAGATGGCCAGGTCAAGCTTCATCCTAAGAAACCAAAAGTTGAGTTTCCATCTAAGTCATCATCCAACCCCGATAAGTCTAAAACATCTACCAATGTTATCGTAGTTAAATATTCTCGAAGGAAAATCCCACTATCGGGAATTCCTTTCAACAACGTAGCTATACACCTATAGGAGAGACTTATAGTGTATTTTTTGACAAATTTCTTATCGTCAACATGATATCTCTCCCACCTATTTGGCCTATTGACACGTTAGTATCTAAACCCATTTGGTATTGGGATAATGATTATTACAAATACCATAGGGTTAAGGGACAAGACATCGAGACATACTTCAATAATTGATCGACGAGGGTGAATTCCACTTGGACAATCCAAACACACCCCCAAATCAAAATCTCAACATATTTAAGAAACCTTTTCCGAATCACCCATCATCCTTAGATCAACCACAAACAAAATTTGTTCACACCATCAATATGATAATAAAGATAGGTCTTATCCCTGAACCCACCTCATTCCTTACCTAATTAAAACCTACGAATCAACACCAAAGCACTCCAACAAGCCTAAAAAACGACTATTGAATCTTCACCTGCTGAAAATATTACTAAAATTGTTCCCATATCCTCATCACGTGTCATTACTAAATCTATACCTATATCCTCTACAACTCCCAAAGCTACATCTAAAGTCACATATGACAAAAATTGAAATTTTTAGGAAAATATAACTCTCCGCATCTTCATCAACCACACCCAGTCCATCCAAAACCACAAAAGGACCTCATAAAAATGTGTTGTCCAGGTTTGTAAAATCCTCAATATATTTTTCTAGATCAAAACCCTTTGCATAGACCTCGTTCCTTATAATTTTAGGGTTAAAATCCACCTACCAAGCTCCTACATAAATTCCATATCATGCACCTATCACATAGTCTAACTATCCCCAACAATAGGCATCTAAAATAGGTTCTTATCCCACACCCATCACACAGTCCAATTATCTGCAACAATGGCCACCCATACAGGGTCCTCGTCCCGCATCCATTACGGGACCTAGAAAGCCTTCATGACCAACAAAGAAACAACCTCAGAATTCTAAATTTTTACTTCCTCCTAGGGAAAATTTAGAGAAATCTTTATTACCATCCATGTCTACACCTAAGGGGCGTTATTCCACCATCATAGATGATATCCTTCAGTGGTCACTCATTACATTACCACCTCCTAAGTTGTCCTCATGAGGATGGAAGTCCGATATGAATTTAATGTTTTCTCGTGTTTACCATAGAACAAGAGGCCATTCCATTTCATTTAAAAGAATCAAACACAACATGATGCCAAAGCCTGAAGAATCCATGCCTAAAATACATTGTTGGTCCGAAAATCTATCGCTTGGGATGTGGATGCAGACGAGCAACAGCACGTGTTGGCATACCAAAGAAAGTGAAACTTGTTTATTGCTATTCTACCAAAGGAATCTATGCAAGTCTCATGATTCTACCTTCTGGGGTTTGGGATATCATCCAAGTAGGGGTGTTTTCGCGAAAAGAAGGAAAGGAAGAGGGAATGAAGAAAGAGCAGGTCCGAAGGAAGAAAAGAAATGAATTCCAAAGCAGTAAAGGTCAAGGTTTATGTTTTGGGATTGGTAGTAAACAGAGCCAAACCTACTTGCATAAACGAGCAAAGCAATACCGATGATAAATAAATGACAACAAAAAGTAAGAAATGAAATCCAATGTAATAAACACACATGATCTAACATAAGAAAGATCTAATGCACATAACACATGTATTCAGCACAAAGTCTAAATATTGTATTAATATTTTTCTTCTGTTACAAAAAGCTCAAAGTCTTTTTTCTTCACTTCTATTTTTCATCTGAAAGATATTCATCCATCCCACAATACAACAAGTATTGGAGTATTTATAGAAGAAGAAGAGAAAAGAAGGCAAAAAGGAGCCAACAACTATTTACAAAGATATTTACAAAATATCTAAAAGTCATGTTGACTTTTTACAACTTGATGGATGACATCATCCCATGATGCAACATGGATGATGTCATCATTTGTATCAACATACTCCAGATATTTCCAAAAAGAAAGACGAAGAAGAGAAAGAGAAGAAGAAGAAGAAGAAGAAGAAGAAGAAGAAGAAGAAGAAGCATCTATTCATCATCATCATCTTGCATGGCCGAAAGGGGGGTGGACTCGCTTTTGTTGCTCGCTCAGTGATGAGATATGGAACTGAGAGCGGTATTCCATGAACTTGTTGATTATTGGCCCTAGTTGATCCTGGGAAGGATCCTTGTGCCGCTCACTGATCGCCTCACAAGTCTCCCGCTCATCTATGAGCTTCTCTGGGAGTTTGGAATAGTCCTTTTCCGCCTCAATGAGGAACCCGATGAAGTCCCTACAGCGCAAGCAGGTTATTGATTGACTTCTGTGTCAAATGTGACCTCCGGCCCCGTTCCTTGAGAAGTGATCTCCTCAAGATCCGGTGGTTTCATCAGCCTTTCCTTAAAGTGAAGGAAGGAGTAAGTAACCCTGGCGACATATTAAGAACAATCCGCTCCATTTGGTGCATCGCATCCGTGGCTTCTTCCTTGACTTTGTCAATCTTTTCTAGAATAAATTCTAGCTGATCCACCCAGTAGTCCAGAGTGGACATGATTTTTTGAGGGCCCTGGATGGCCGAAGACGCCGAACTTGACCAGATCTTCGACCTAAAAATCGAACATTTGTCGAAAGGTCTCGTGCCGCAGCCTCAGCATGTTCCAACTCTTTCGATATGGGCCCTGCTAACGCTTGGAGCTCTTTATTCACCTTACTGATGTTCAGGTACAAGTCGGAGAACTCGGTGATCACTTTTTCACTGTCTTTGAGGATTTGGCTCCTCCAAGCGGAAACGGCCATACCCTGCTCGCCGATCTTGGCATACTCATTAATTTTCTCCTGGCTGAGAAGCTCAGAAGTTTTGGCGGCAGTTGTGGGAGGCGCACTACCCATCTTCTGTAAGGCTTGGAGCAGATATTTGTTTTGCTCCTTCAGTTGCCTTTTCTCTTCCTTTATCTCTTTAAGCTTCTTGCAGAGGGCGTCAACTGCAGAAAGAGCCTCCCCCTGAAGACTTTCGGAAGATGTCCCCATTGTGACTTGGGTCACAGTAAAATCTGTCGGAGACAGATCCTTTTTCTCTTTGAGGGGATTGGGGTATGCGATTTCCATAACTCTCTCTCCTACAACACTTTTAGAGAAGCGTGTGACAGGCTTCTGCTTCTTCGCCCCCTTAGATGGGATCACGGAAAAGTCCATCGGAGCGATGGGAACTTTCCTCTTTTGCTGACTTAGCTGAGAGATCCAGGCTGGACCTATGGTAGAAGGACAAGAAACAGAGGAGGGGGCAGCTGCTGAGTAGAGGGGAAAACGTGGAGACACGTGGGCGGCGGCATTGAGAGAATAGCCAAGAAGTGCCCATGGAAGGAAGGGAAACCGCAAAGTGGAAGACATAGGAAGGGAAGGGAGCTCTGAGATGAGGGAAGAAATGGAGGAGGACAGATCAGCGAGGGAAGAGAAGATAGAGGAAGAGGCAAGGGGGAAAAGAAGAAGAAGGGGGAGAGGACACGACCAAAGGGATGGTCACCCGAGTCACTCGAGGAGGGGGAAGGAAGAGAAGAAGAAGGGATAGAAGGGACCTCGGCTTGTTTGTAGCAATGCCGACATCCCGAGTGGATGGGCCAATGGGAATATCCTCTTCGCTTTTCTCTCGGTGTGACCAGAGTTATTACTCGCTGGGTGCCGTGGAAGGAGGACTCTCAGGGCTTCTTCCGAATGGTGCTGGATTCACCTTCTACGCCTTTGCCCTTGCCTTTAGGCTGTTGTTTGGATCGTGGAGGTGCGTTACCCAATGGGGAGGTTGTGAAATCAACCCCAAGGTAGATTAGTCCGTTCATACGACACCAATGCTCTGTCCTACGCAGAGTCTCCTTGACCCTCTCCTCAATTGTCTGAGGGGCCTTAGTTCTATCAATGGCCGGAAAGGGCCAATTGTCCCCATTTGTGTCAGTATATACCTTGTCTATTTCATCTTCCATAGTTTGGAAGCCTTTGGGGACAATGGCTATCCCATATCGATGATTTCGCCAAGGCTAGGTGAGAATGATCCTTTCTCCCGAGCTCCACCTCATGGATGACGTCAATGTAAATGTCCTCGATCCGAGGGACGTGGATTCGATCAAGTTTCACCCGCGAGACATCTCCTGGGTCGAAGGTAGGCCCGGGCCGGGAAATCATGTTTAAATTGAGTAACTCCATTTCGCGAACATTTCCTTCACCTTGTGGTGGGTAGAGCATGTATATCGCCCACCTGTGAGGGGGAAAGGAGTTCCACCCTTCTTTCTTTTTTTCAGGCATTTCTCGTGGTATGTGATCACCGCCTCGACACCCAAAGAGAATAGTTTAGGTCCAAGCATACCCCGGTAGCTCCGGTTGGCTCTCCTAAAAAGTTGGCAGCCCTTAGATAGGTGAATGTGGGAAACTGGGTGAACAGGGCCCCCCATTTCTCAGTGGCTGCTACTATGCTTTTGGTCATGCGACCATAAGTCATATTCGGCCTCAATAGGTAGATGATGTGATAGAAAAACACATCGTTAATTTTTGTGAATTGGGAGATGCTATTCTCCAGCCTCAATTCGGGTAGTACTCGTATATCTTGACCTGAGGCCAAACTCCACCCGCGTCAGCCCGGATAGTCCTCTCTCGATGTTTGCAGCGTAGACCACGTAGGAGTTCATGTGGAATGTCCCCGTTGTGCTAAAATTGTCAGTAGCCGCTCGTAGAGATTGTGCTGCTTATAATTTCTCCCCAGCAAAAGCACTGATCAGGCATATTCTTGTTCATGGTCTCTAAGTACCGCAACATCCATTTATGGAAATAATGGGCGTCAGAAAGCCCGAAGACCCTGCTCAGGAACGTAATGGTGTCGCTGAGCTCCTCTGAGAAGTCGCTGCGGTGGATGATTTGGGGCCACCGGGTTACTACCTTTTTGTTTTTCAAGTAAACCTCATTCATCAGTTACATACACTGATCTGCATTGTCATCCCAGGCCTTAATGCAATCTGCTTGACTGACGGCCACAAAGTGCCGGTGGTGAGGTATGCCGAGTATTACCTCAAAGTGATGGGCAGTGAGGTTAATGACTACCTCGCCCTTGCTGTTTACGACACACCTTGTGTCTTTGTTGTAACATTGGGCAATCACCATCAAGAATTCATTGTTGACGGCGCTGACTGGGATTCCACCGGTGAAGTGCAGGGCACTGCCTATCAGTTTGTCCATCCATGGACTCCTTGTGACTTTCTGAGTTCTAGGCCTAGAATTCCTCCATATCAATATGCCCCAATTCTGAGTCTCTGACGTCCATGCTACACTCGGCCTGGGACTCAGGCATTCTGACCCTCTGATATTTATATTTCATCTCTTCTTTTGTAAGTTTGGCCTTTCCTTTGGATTTGGTAGGTCTCTTGCTGGATGTTGACATATGTTCTTCCAAGTTTATTTGCTGATCTGCATGAAGAAGAAGCGAGACCCAATCCAAAAAGGTTGTATTAGCCATTTGATTTTCCATCAAGTGTTAATGTAAGAAAGAGTTAGTTATTTTGAGGCTCAGTGGCGCATGGCCATGAAAGCCGCAGCTTAAGGTGGCTAAATAGGTAAGGCGCATAGGGAAAGGGTGTTGTAAGGGGCAAAGGCGCATGGCACATGAAACCGCAGGTGCATTTTACAAAGGGCGCATGAAAACATGTGTTACATGGAGATGATGCGCCAAAGGCGCATGGATTTTTCATGTTGCATTGGGATTTGGTGCCCTTTGGCGCATGTATGGTTTGTGTAACAAGAAATTTTCGTGCGCCAAAGGGAACATGGCGCGGCGCACGGAGGGTTTACACAACATGATGTTTTTGCGAGGAGGAAAGCACTGCGCGCCTTTATAACTTCATACTTGGGCTGTGCAGATAAAGCTGATGTCGTGTGCAGATCAAGATGCGGGGTGCGCCTTGAGGGGCACATGTTTATGTGATGCAACAAGGAAGGTTGGTGCGCCAAGGGTGCAAGGCTAGCGCTTGCATCATGTGAAGGAGGCGCGCCTTGAGGGCGCAAAGGTATTTGATGCAACAAGCATGATGGGTGCGCCATTGGCACGGATTTTATTCATGCTGCGAGGGAGACAGATGCGCCAAAGGGAAAAACAGAGTTTTTTACATGGTTTAGCCTCTCCTTAATCCTTTCTTTTCCAAGATTTGTTTGGGAAATAAAATGGTTAATCCAAAGGATTACAAACCATGATTTTAGAAGAACTTCCTCTACCAAAGCAGATCCGGGAAAGAGGGGGAGGGATATGGAAAAGAAAGACAAAGGGGGAGGCTAGATCAAAATTTCAATATTTCCAAACTAAAACCAGACCACCAAGCACACAAAGAACAAAAAAGTAAAATCGCACGAGAGAGAGAAGAACCTCTTACCCGGATAAATAGTGAGAAACATGCAACGGGTCCACAACGCGTTGAAAACGACGAGGCAGGGGCTGACAGGCTCAGAGAATAAAAATCACGTGCTTTGTGTCTGGTGAAAATGACATTTGGGGCATGCAAAATATATATATATAGGTGAGCTAGTCATAAATGCGCCACCAACTTTGTAAAGGGCGCATGAAAATTACTGTCGACATAGGAAAGCATGCGCCCTTTGGCGCACCAAAGCATTTCGCCAGCATGGAACTAAGCGCGCCTTTGGCGCACCAAAAGTTGTGTCGCCATGAGATTATGTGCGCCTTTGGCGCACCAAAAGGTGGCGCAACAAAAGTTTTGCTAACATGAAGGCGCATGCGCCTTGGCGCACGCAGGGAAGACTCAACATACAAGGCGCACCAAAAGGTGTGTTGACACAGAAAATATGCGCCAAAGGCTTTAAAGGGGGCGCACCAAAAGTTGGTGTTACATAGTAATTCCATGCGCCCAGCCAAAAAAGACCAAAAAGACTAAGTTCGAAAACCAGATTTTCCCGTAAAGGGATTTTGCAACGTTCCAAACGCAAGGGATCCCTAACGAGGGATCGAAACAAAATTTTCGGTATGGTTATCGGTAAAATTGCCCTTGTCAATTTTACAGGATAACAACTTGCTCTTTTTGGGGACTATCCCTGAGCAAACTGGGGGTAGAGAATCCCAGATCTCATGTGCCTATCCATTGGGTAACAGAGTCAAAAACAAGGGCGACCGGAGGGAGAGCAAAAGAAACACACAACAAACCGAAAGCAACACACAACGAAAACAAACACACAACTAAAGAAAACTGTACAAAGAAGAGAGCAAGCTCTACTTCTGAAAATTTTTAGATGTTGCCCGCTATAAGGAAGTGGGAGCTCGGTTCCATCCAGATATGAGAGATAGAAGCTATTCTCTCCATTGAGCTACTTGATCTTCAAGGGCCCTCTCCACAGGGAATCCAACTTTCCGTGCATGCCCTTTGGCTCTCTTCGCTTGTCCCACAAAAGGACGAGATCTCCCACTTGAAAATCCCTCTGCTTGGCCTTCTTATCGAACAGTCTCTTAACTTGATTCTGATGTTCGGTGATCCTGTCAACCACCCTTACTCTCTTTTCTTCAAGTTCTGCTAGATACATGATCCTCTTTTCTAGAGAATTCTGGAAAGTTTCATCTTCAATGGCTCATGCCAAGCGCAGAGAAGGAGTTCAACAGAAATGGGAAGCTCGGCATTAGTGCCATATAACACTTGAAAAGGTGACATACCGAGAGACCTCTTGGGAGTAATACGATCTGCCCACAAAGCGTCATATAAGGACTTGTGCCACATTCGTTGATTCTCATCCACTAACTTCCGTATGATGGTCACCAAGTTCTTGCCGGATTTCGCCCGACCATTTCCCCCGAGGGTAATAATCCGAGGCATGAGCCAAAGTTATCCCATATTCATAGCAAAAGCCAATAACTTCCATGAGGAGAAGTTAGAAGCATTATCAGCAACAATTTTGTTTGGAACGCCAAACCTGACAATGATATTTTCTTTAATGAAATTGCAAACCACCTCAGAAGTGGCATGCTTGACAGGTATGGCTTCCACCCACTTGGTGAAGTAATCCATTGCTGTAAGGACATAGCTATGTCCGCACTCGATTGAGGATTGAGTGCACCAATAAAATCAATTCCCCATTGCCTGAATGGTTCATTGATAATGACAGGCCTAAGGGGAAAAGCAGCCAACTTGGGCTTGCCGACGAATTCGGCTGGCAAGGTTCACACTTTGCCACCCGTGTGGTCAGATCTTGGAAGAGCGTCGGCCAATAGTACCTGGCTCGAATGATCTTGTGTGCAGTCACGAGGAAGAGAAATGCCCCCCACAGGCTGAATTGTGAAAACTTTCCAGTAGTTTTACCTGCTGGGGTTTGTCAACACATCGCAAAAAGATGCCATCTATCCCACGTTTATATAAACCATCATCCCAGATGACATATTTAGCTGCTCTGAGCTTTATAGTGCGCTTCTCCTTTGCAGTTAGGTGCATTGGGCATTCGCCGTAGGTGAGGAAGAAAGCGATATTGGAATACCATTCATCACTAGTCGCAACAAATAGGACCAGAGGCAGTGAATCGGGTTTTTCCAGCCGGTTCTGTGCTTCATCGGTGTAGTCACCCCTTTCATCAGGGTTTTCTGAATCTTTGTTTTCAGCCATAAGCCGACATGTGCCCTCGCCCTCACCAGCCTTGGTTGGTTTAATATCCAGGTCATACTCCTAGACCTTTGTGATCCAATTTCCTCGCAAGCTTCCTAACTCCTGCTGAGTTAGAATTGATTTCACCGCCGTGTCAGGGACCAGCACCACCGTATGCGAGTTTAGAATGTAATACCTGAAATTCTTCACTGCTTTGACAACGGCAAAGGCATGCTTTTCCAATTGAGTCATTTTTAGTTCGTGAGGCTTGAGGGGAGAACTCATGAACGCAATCGGAGATTCAACATCCTCCGAAGTTCTTTTGCATCAATATTGGACACAAAGTATGCTCGATGCATAACTATACATGATGAAGTCCTTGGAGAAATCGGGACATACCAGATCAAAAGTGCATGAGCAACTAAGCTTTTATTTCTTCAAATGACCTTTTCCCTCTTCGCTCCATCTCGAAAGTTGGTGACCCTTCATCATGTTCAATATGTGACGAGTCTTTTCAAAGAAAGTCAGAACAAAACGCCCGAGAAAGTTCACCTTTCCGAAGAAAGAATGAACACCGCCTTGCTTGTAGGTAGAGTAAGGCTTTGAATAGCCTTAACTCTTTGGTATCTATCTTTGTTCCTTCTTTGCTAACCACATGCCCTAGCAACTTTCCTTCCGTGACTCCAAAAATAGATTTTTTTTTGGATTAAGGAAATCCCATGTTCTCGGCACTGCCAATACTTTGCTCCAAATGATCACAATGATCATTTCGTTGTTTAGAGAACATGGTTAAGTCATCTAGATAAACCACAATGACTTTCCCCATCATACCTTTGAATGCGAAATCCATGGCCCACCGAAAAGTGGCGCCAAAGATTAGTTAGGCCAAAAGGCATCCCGTCAGTAGGCAAATGTACCCCTGAGGAGTAGTGAATGTTGTTTTAAATTGATCTTCAGTGAAACTTCAACTGATTATAGCCTCAAAACCATCAAGCATGGACATCATCTCGATCCAGCCATCGTCGCGTAGAACTTGATCCATTATCGGAAGTGGGTAGTTGTCTTTCAAGGAAGCCTGATTCAAATTGTGAAAGTCTACGCATATGCGTATCTCACCATTTTTCTTGCGCACTGGCACAATATTTGCTACCCAAGTACTGTGATGGATAGGAAAGATGATTCTCGCATCCAACATCTTTTGAATTTCAGCCTGGATAGTACCCGAGATCTTAGGATTATAGTGCCTCTGCTTTTGGCGAAAGGCTTTGACATCTTCTTTCAACGGGATGTCATGCTGAACGTCCTTTGGCTTAAAAGACTTTAGATCGGCATAGGACCATGCCAACACGTCCATATATTTTTTCCAAGAACTTGACAAATTTTCCGCTTTCTCTCAGTGCAACATTTGCCAATGTTCACAAATTGTGGGTGCTCTATCGAACCTATATTGACCGGTTCGGTTTCTGGGGATGAGTCAGGGTCATCTCGCCTCTTCTTTTTCACAAAACGGTCATGCCTGTCGAACAACCGCTCCAGAGAAACCAGGCCCTTTGGGATTTTATTTCCTTTGAGCTGACATATGCCATCATTCCCTTCAGATTCATCGCCTTGATTGGTGACTGATTCACGGCAAGTGGAAGTAGATCCTTCAAAGTGCAATTCTTTAAAATTTTCCGCCTTCTCTAGAAAGGCAATGAGTTGATTATCATCGTTGAACACCTGCCAATGCTGAGAATTGTCTGGCACGCTCAAGGAAAACCACCTCAATGGTGTATTTGTTTGTTCTCAAACCTGGGTGAGGAAGCATGAGGGATGCTGAAACAGCCAATGAATCGGCCATGTCATTTTGGGCTCTTGGAATGGATTCAATCGAAAAAGCATCAAACTCTTCAATGCTGTCCCACACCGCATTACGGTAATGCCTGAGCCTTTCATTCTTCACTTGGTAAATCCTTTTAACTTGATTTACAACTAGCTCCGCATCACCTTGTACTTTCAGATTTTTAATCCCTCTTTCTTTTGTGGCTTGCATGCCAAGTAACAAAGATTCATACTCAACAGTATTATTTGTGTTAAAAAACTGCAACTTGAAAGAGAGAGGAATGACTTCTTCCTCGGGAGATATTAGCACGGCTCCGGCGCCACATCCGCTGGTTGCGCACAGCTGCCATCGAACTGCAAGGTCCAGATCTTGTTAAGATCTCCTTCTTGAACGAGAACAACCATTTTATCAGACTCGGTAGACAAGAAATAGTTCCCCATCCCTGATGATTCAAAAAGGATTTGAGCTTTGGGGTCCTCAGAGCTAGTAACCAAGTACTTCTTTTGTGATTCCGGCTCCAAAGTCTGCATTACGCCTTTGACGGGAATTCTAGCTTTAGACCAGTCCATATGAATTTCCCCACCAACTTCGCTGCAAAACTTCTTCCCAGCAAAATTCCATAGGCTGCCGGAATGTCAGCAACGAGGACTGTCATCTTTACTCTCTTCTCGGGAATGCCGCAAATGCAAATTGCGCGTCTTTGATTTGGCCAATCAACGGAACCTGCTTGGTTTCCAAGGAATAACATCTGCCAAAAGGCTTGGTAAGAGTGAGGCCCAGAGCATGGGTGACTTTTTCCGGCATGACGTTATCGAAGCCCCGAATCAATTATGCAGCTTACTCACCAGGTCCATTGATTAGGAGGGAGAGATAGAAAGGCTCTATCTTGCTCGATGCCGATGTCAAGCAACATTTATGTGGGATTCAGTGGGGAGTGGAAAGGATTCCTTTGGGGAAACTCCGATTAGATATAACAAACTTGACTTTCAATATATTTGGTCAATCTTACAAGTTGTTCGGGATTTGATCAAGGTACTCACTTGACATTTGGATCTTGGTCTTTTTGCATGATCTATGATATCAAACGCGCCAAGGGTCGTTGGTGAAGGAATGAGTCCTCACTTCGCGATGATGGAATAGGATTAGTGGTCTTGGTAGGAACATGAGAGGACTGATTTGGAGGAGAGATGGGGGAAAGGATTTCCTTGTAAAAGATTTGCCAGGAGTTGAGTAGGAAGAGGATTACCTCTTTTAGCAATGATCGGAGGCGTTTGACACGGCCTTCTCCCGCTGGACATGGGCAGCAACTTCCACTTCTTTTCCTTGAGTGAGTAAAAACAAGCGTATGACTGCCCCGCTTGCATATCCCTCGGGTACCCTCCTCTTCATCGATTCTTCCTCATCAAATTCCATATACCCGATAGTAGAGTCGCCAAATCGGTTCACCGACATCTTGATCATCTTCGCCCGAGACGAAGGTTCTTCATAATACGCTCTTCTTCTTCGATTTCGCCGAGCGTTGACCGAGAGGAGCCTCAAGTGCCAACCGCGAGTGAGTTGTCATGGGTAAGCGGCCTTTGTGAAACATTGTTAGGAACGAAATTCCTCCGTGGAATATCCCGGTATGAGGAACTCGGGGAGGCTGGGCCAATCGCTTCTTTAATGCAAAGCAAGTCATTTGCCATCTTTTGAAAGGCTGGATCAGATGAAGTAGTGGGCGAAGGGCCCAAAGATTTAGGCTTGGCTGATTCCTTTTTCAATTCGCTAGATATTATCAAATTATCTTCTATGCGAATGGCAGCGGCTTGGGTGAGAATCAAGGTGGCAACTCATTCCTGAAGGAGCAAGAAACTAACTTTTGAGCTCATAGTGTTTACGAAGAAACACTTTTGATTCTCCGGTGTTGGAAGCATGGCAACAGGGACACGGTTGATTAGTGCATTGAACCGGGTGATAAAATCACGCATGGTCTCATTGGCCTCCTTCTTTAGGTGAGTGATCCATGATAATAATGCAAATGCATCTTCTGAAGGTTTGTACCTGTCTTCAAAAGCATCCCGCAAGGTGGCCCAACTGGTAATAGATCCGGCTGGTAAATGCTGAAACCATTCAAACCGCAGTCCTTGTAGAGTTTCCAGAAAAAGGCGAACCGACACATCCTCGTGAGTTACATCCAAGATACTGCATGACATGATGAATGCAGATATGTGGGAATCCGTGCTTTGATTTCCGCTCCCGTCAAATTTGGGAAAATTCTTTCGGTTTCCGTGAGGGAGCGCATGAACTGGATGTGGTAAAGCCAAGGGACCCATAGCATTTCCCCATGGTACCGCCATTTGAAAGGACGGAAAAAGAACATGGCTGGAAAGGTGGTTCCACTGAGTAAGCAAGGCACTACAAAGGGATGTGGATGCCCCTTGCGAAAGATTCTTCCTTCGTGAAGGCGAGACACTCCTGGATGACCGGTCAGCCGAGCTTAGCGCTGAAAAGCGTGCCGGTGTTATGCTGAAATTATGCCTTTGAAGCAGATCAAAAGTAGGATCAGCTTCTCCACGGGCTCTCCTGCTGCACGTAAAAGGTTCACCCGCCAGTGTACCTTCCAGATCTGCAACGTTATGGCGCAGATTTGAAATTTCTTTTTGGCTGTACTTGCTGATTTTCTGGTTTTTCTGTCAAAAACCAGCAGCAAATACTTTTCTAAATATTTAAAAACTATCCTTTTTGGAAACCGATTGTGGTTAATGACAAATAACAATGAGGATAAAATGACAGAGAAGATTAGCAAGCTGATTTTCGGATCTAATTTTGACTTTTTCAAAGGGTTTCAAACTTTTGCAAACAAATCAAAAATTTAGATCTACGGACAAAATACCGATTTTTATAAAAACTCAAACGAACTAAAGATTTGTAACTAGGCCGATCTATGGATCTAGAAGAAAATTTTCAATTCGGAGCACTTTTGCAAATTTTTGGATTTTTAACAAAAAGTTCAGATTTGCAAACAGATAGTGATTTTTCTGATTTTTCTCGATTTTCTATCCTACCACTATCATAGATCTGATAGATCTGTTCGTTCCCCAGTAGAGTCGCCAAAAACTGTTGGTCCGTAAAAATCTGTCGCTTGGACAGATCTATGGATAGATGAGCCAACAGTGTGCAGGGCATAGCCCCTCTTTGAGTCAGCAAAGTGAAACTGGTTTATTGCTATTCTACCAAAGCAGGAATCTATGCAAGTCTCATGATTTCGCCTTCGGGGTTTGGGATCTCATCCAAAGAGGGGTGTTTCCGATCGCGAAAAAAAAAGGAAAGGAAGAGGGATGAAGAAAGAGCAGTCCGAAGGAAGAAAAGAAATGAATTCCAAAGCAGTAAAGGTCAGAAGGTTTATGTTTTGGGATTGGTAGTAAACAGAGCCAAACCTACTTGCATAAACGAGCAAAGCAATACCGATGATAAATAAATGACAATAAAAAGTAGATATGAATCCAACAGAATAAACACACAGATCTAACATAAGAAAGATCGATGCACATAACACAAGTATTCAAAGACAAAGTCTAAATATTGTATTAATATATTTTCTTCTGTTACAAAAAGCTCAAAGTCTTTTTTTCTTCACTTCTATTTTTCATCTGAAAGATATTCATCCATCCCACAATACAACAAGTATTGGAGTATTTATAGAAGAAGAAGAGAAAAGAAGGCAAAAAGGAGCCAACAACTATTTACAAAGATATTTACAAAATATCTAAAAGTCATGTTGACTTTTTACAACTTGATGGATGACATCATCCCATGATGCAACATGGATGACATCATCATTTGTATCAACATACTCTAGATATTTCCAAAAAGAAAGATGAAGAAAGAGAAGAAGAAGAAGAAGAAGAAGAAGAAGAAGAAGAAGAAGAAGCTATTCGTCATCATCATCATCTCTCTGCGCCGAAAGGGGGTGGGACTGCTTTTTGTTGTCGCTCAGTGACGAGATATGGAACCGAGAGTGGTATTCCATGAACTTGTTGATTATTGGCCCAGTTGATCCCGGGAAGGATCCTTTTGCCGCTCACCGATCACCTCACAAGTCTCCCGCTCATCTATGAGCTTCTCTGGGAGTTTGGAATAGTCCTTTTCCGCCTCAATGAGGAACCCGATGAAGTCCCTACAGGCCAGCAGGTTGTTGATAGACTTTGTGTCAAATGTGACCTCCGCCCCATTCTCGAGAAGCGATCTCCTCAAGATCCGGTGGTTTCATCAGCTTTCCTTAAAGTGAAGGAAGGAGTAAGTAACCCTGGCGACATATTAAGAACAATCCATTCCATTTGGTGCATCGCATCCAGGGCTTCTTCCTTGACTTTGTCAATCTTTTCTAGAATAAATTCTAGCTGATCCACCCAGTAGTCCAGAGTGGACATGATTTTGCTGAGGGCCCTGGATGGCCGAAGACGCCGAACTTGACCAGATCTTTGACTGAACAATCGAACATTTGTTGGAAGGTCTCGTGCTGCATTCTAGCATGTTCCAGCTCTTCTGATATGGGCCCCGCTAACGCTTGGAGCTCTTTATTTGCCTTACCGATGTTCTGTGTACAAGTCGAGAACTCGCGATCACTTTTTCACCTGTCTTTGAGGATTTGGCTCCTCCAAGTGGAAACGGCCATACCCTGCTCGCCGATCTTGGCATACTCATTAATTTTCTCCTGGCTGAGAAGCTCAAGTGTCGGCGGCAGTTGTGGGAGGCGCACTACCCATCTTCTGTAAGGCTTGGAGCAGATATTTGTTTTGCTCCTTCAGCTTGCCTTTTTCTTCCTTTATCTCTTTAAGCTTTTGCAGAGGGCGTCAATCGCAGAAAGAGCCTCCCCGAAGACTTTTGGAAGATGTCCCCATTGTGACTTGGGTCACAAAAATCTTTCTAGGAGACAGATCCTTTTTCTCTTTGAGGGATTGGGGTATGCGATTTCCATAACTCTCTCTCCTACAACACTTTGAGAGAAGTGTGTGTGAAAGCTTCGCTTCTTCCCCCTTAGATGGGATCATGGAAAAGTCCATCGGAGTGATGGGAACTTTCCTTTTTTGCTGACTTAGCTACTGAGAGATCCAGGCTGGACCTATGGTAGAAGGACCAGAAACAGAGGAGGGGCAGCTGCAGTAGTAGAGGGGAAAAACGTGGAGACACGTGGCGGCGGCATTGAGAGAATAGCCGAAGAAGTGCCCACGGAAGGAAGGGAAACTGCAAAGTGGAAGACATAGGAAGGGAAGGGAGCTCGGAGATGAGGGAAGAAATGGAGGAGGACAGATCAGCGAGGGAAGAGAAGATAGATGAAGAGGCGAGGGGAACAGTAGAAGAAGAAGGGGGAGAGGACACGACCAAAGGGATGGTCACCTGAGTCACTCGAGGAGGGGAAGGAAGAGAAGAAGAAGGGATAGAAGGGACCTCAGTTGTTGTAGCAATGCCGACATCCTGAGTGGATGGGCCAATGGGAATATCCTCTTCTGCTTCTTTCTCTGGTGTGACCAGAGTTATTACCTGCTCGGGTGCCGTGGAAGGAGGACTCTCAGGGGCTTCTTCCTGAATGGTGCTGGATTCACCTTCTACGCCTTTGCCCTTGCCTTTAGGCTACTTTGGATCGTGGAGGTGTGTTACCCAATGGGGAGGTTGTGAAATCAACCCCAAGGTAGATTAGTCCATTCATCCGGCACCAATGCTCTGTCCTACGCAGAGTCTCCTTGACCCTCTCCTCAATTGTCTGAGGGGCCTTAGTTCTATCAATGGCCGGAAAGGGCCAATTGTCCCCATCTGTGTCAGTATATACCTTGTCTATTTCATCTTCCGTAGTTTGGAAGCCTTTGGGGACAATGGCTATCCCATATTGGATGATTTCTGCCAAGGCTAGGTGAGAATGATCCTTTCTCCTGAGCTCCACCTCATGGATGACGTCAATGTAAATGTCCTCGATCTGAGGGACATGGATTGGATCAAGTTTCACCCTTGGCAGACAGCTCCTTGGGTCGAAGGTAGGCCCTGGGCTGGGAAATCATGTCTTAAATTGAGTAACTCCACTCGCGAACATTTCCTTCGCCTTGTGGTGGGTAGAGCATGTATATCGCCCACTGTGAGGGGGAAAGGAGTTCCACCCTTCTTTCTTTTCGTGCATTTCTCGTGGTATGTGATCGCCGCCTCGATAGCTCCAAAAGAATCGCTTTAGGTCCAAGATACCCCAGAGCCTCGGTTGGCTCTCCTAAAAAGTTGGCAGCCCTTAGATAGGTGAATGTGGGAAATCTGGGTGAACAGGCCCCCATTTCTCGCTGGTGCTACTATGCTTTTGGTCGTGTGACCATAAGTCATATTTCGGCCTCAATAGGTAGATGATGTGATAGAAAAACACATCGTTAATTTTTGTGAATTGGGAGATGCTATTCTCCACCTCAATTCCGGTAGTACTCGTGATATCTTGACCGAGGCCAAACTCCACTCCGTCAGCCCGGATAGTCCCTCTCTCGATGCAGCAGTAGACCACGTAGGAGTTCATATGGAATGTCCCCACAGGCTAAATTGTTCAGTAGCCGCTCGAGATTGTGCCGCTTATAATTTCTCCCCAAAGAAAAAGCGCCGATCGTCAGGCATATTCTTGTTCATGGTCTCTAAGTACCGCAACATCCATTTATGGAAATAATGGGCGTCAGAAAGCCCGAAGACCCTGCTCAGGAACGTAATGGTGTCGCTGAGCTCCTCTGAGAAGTCGCTGCGGTGGATGATTTGGGGCCACCGGGTTACTACCTTTTTGTTTTTCAAGTAAACTCCTCATTCATTGCAGATACACTGATCCGCATTGTCATCCCATGCCTTAATGCAATCTGCTTGACTGACGGCCACAAAGTGCCGGTGGTGAGGTATGCCGAGTATTATCTCAAAGTGACGGGCAGTGAGGTTAATGACTACCTCCCTACATTGCATTTACTTACACACCTTGTGTCTTTGTTGTAACATTGGGCAATCACCATCAAGAATTCATTTGACGGACGGTGCTGATCGGGATTCCACCGTGAAGTGAAGTGGCACCGCCATCGCTTGTCCATCCATGGACTCTCTTGTGACTTTCTCGAGTTCTAGCCTGCAATTCCTCCATATCAATATGCCCCACCTCGAAGTCTCCGACGTCCATGCTACACTCGGCCTGGGACTCGGGCATTCTGACCCTCTGATATTTATATTTCATCTCTTCTTCTGTAAGTTTGGCCTTTCCCTTGGATTTGGTAGGTCTCTTGCTGGATGTTGACATATGTTCTTCCAAGTTTATTTGCTGATCTGCATGAAGAAGAAGCGAGACCCAATCCAAAAAGGTTGTATTAGCCATTTGATTTTCCATTGAAGTGTTAATAGAAGAAAGAGTTAGTTATTTTGAGGCTCAGGGCGCATGGCGCATGAAAACTGCAGCTTACAGGGCTAAATAGGTAAGGCGCACATGGGGAAAGGGGTGCAAGGGTTTGTAAAGCGCAAAGGCGCATGGCACATGAAACCAGGCAGGCATTTTACAAAAGGGCGCATGAAAACATTGTGTTACATGGAGACAGGATGCGCCAAAGGCGCATAGATTTTTCATGTTGCATTGGGATTTGGTGCGCCCTTTGGCGCATGTATGGTTTGTGTAACAAGAACTTTTCATGCGCCAAAGGGAACATGGCGCGCACGGCACGAGGGTTTGCACAACATGAATGAATTTTATATGACGAGGAAAGTGCCCGCGCCTTTATAACTTCATACTTGGCGCAGATTAAGCTGATGTTGCGTGATGCGGGTGCGCCTTGAGGGGCGCATGTTAATGCGATGCAAGCAAGGAAGGTTGGTGCGCCAAAGGGGTGCAAGGCTAGTGCACATGCATCATGTGAAGGAGGTGCGCGCTTGAGGGCGCAAAGGTATTTGATGCAACAAGCATGATGGGTGCGCCATCAGGGGCGTGGATTTTATTCATGCCGCGAGGGGGGAGACAGATGCGCCAAAGGGAAAATAGAGTTTTTACATGGTTTAGCCTTTCTCCTTTATCCTTTCTTTTCCAAGATTTGTTTGGGAAATAAAATGGTTAATCCAAAGGGATTCAGACCATGCTTTTAGAAGAACTTCCTCTACCAGCAGATCTGGAAAGAGGGGGAGGGATATGGAAAGACAAAGGGGGAGGCTAGATCAAAATTTCATACTGCCAAACCAAACCAAACCACCACCAAGCACACCAAGAACCAAAAACGTAAAGCGCACGAGAGAGAGAAGAACCTCTTACCTGGATAAATAGTGAGAAACATGCAACGGGTCCACAACGCGTTGAAAACGATGAGGCAGGGGCTGACAGGCTCAGAGAATAAAAATCACGTGCTTTGTGTCTGGTGAAATGACATTTGTGGGCGCGCAAATGCATATATATAGGTGAGCAAGTCATAAATGCGCCACCAACTTTGTAAAGGGCGCATGAAAATTGCTGTCGACATAGGAAAGCATGCGCCCTTTGGCGCACCAAAGCATTTCGCCAGCATGGAACTAAGCGCGCCTTTGGCGCACCAAAAGTTGTGTCGCCATGAGATTATGTGCGCCTTGGTGCGCACCAAAAGGTGGCGCAACAAAAGTTTTGCCAACATGAAGGCGCATGCGCCTTGGCGCACGCAGGGAAGACTCAACATACAAGGCGCACCGAAAGGTGTGTTGACACAGGAAAATATGCGCCAAAGGCTTTAAAGGGGGCGCACCAAAAGTTGGTGTTACATAGTAATTCCATGCGCCCAGCCAAAAAAGACCAAAAAGACTAAGTTCAAAAACCAGATTTCCCGGAAAGGGATTTTGCAACGTTCCGAACGCAAGGGATCCCTAACGAGGGATCGAAACAAAATTTTTGGTATGGTTATCGGTAAAATTGCCCTTGTCAATTTTACGGGATAACAGCTGGCTCTTTCTGGGGACTATCCCTGAGCAAAACTCGGGGGTAGAGAATCCCAGATCTCATGTGCCTATCCATTGGGTAACAGAGTCAAAAACAAGGGTGACCGGAGGGAGAGAAAAAGAAACACACAACAAACCGAAAGTAACCACACAACGAAAACAAACACACACAACGAAAGCAAACTGTACAAAGAAGAGAGCAAGCTCTACTTCTTGAAAATTTTTAGATGTTGCCCGCTATAAGGAAGCGGGAGCTCGGTTCCATCCAGATATGAGAGATAGAAGCTATTCTCTCCATTGAGCTGCTTGATCTTGAAGGGCCCTCTCCACAGGGAATCAAACTTTCCGTGCATGCCCTTTGGCTCTCTTCACTTGTCCCACAAAAGGACGAGATCTCCCACTTGAAAATCCCTCTGCTTGGCCTTCTTATCGAACAGTCTCTTAACTTGATTCTGATGTTCGGTGATCCTGTCGACCACCCTTACTCTCTTTTCTTCAAGTTCTGCCAGATACATGATCCTCTTTTCTAGAGAATTCTGGAAAGTTTCATCTTCAATGGCTCGTGCCAAGCGCAGAGCAGGAGTTCAACGTAGAAATGGGAAGCTTGGCATCAGTGCCATATAACACTTGAAAAGGTGACATGCTGAGAGACCTCTTGGGAGTAATGCGGTCTGCCCACAAAGTGTCATATAAGGACTTGTGCCACATTCGTTGATTCTCATCCACTAACTTCCGTATGATGGTCACCAAGTTCTTGTTGCTGGATTCTGCCTGACCATTTCCCTGAGGGTAATAATCTGAGGCATGAGCCAAAGTTATCCCATATTCATAGCAAAAAGCCAATAACTTCCCATGAGGAGAAGTTAGAAGCATTATCAGCAACGATTTTGTTTGGAACGCCAAACCTGACAATGATATTTTCTTTAATGAAATTGCAAACCACCTCAGAAGTGGCATGCTTGACAGGTATGGCTTCCACCCACTTGGTGAAGTAATCCATTGCTGTAAGGACATAGCTATGTCCGGCACTCGATTGAGGATTGAGTGCACCAATAAAATCAATTCCCCATTGCCTGAATGGTTCGTTGATAATGACAGGCCTAAGGGGAAAAGCAGCCAACTTGGGCTTGCCGACGAATTGCTGGCAAGGTTCACACTTTGCCACCCAGGTGGCTGTATCTTGGAAGAGTGTTGGCCAATAGTACCTGGCTGAATGATCTTGTGTGTAGTCATGGAGGAAGAGAAATGCCCCCACAGGCTGAATTGTGAAAACTTTCCAGTAGTTTTACCTGCTGGGTTTGTCAACACATCGCAAAAAGATGCCATCTATCCCACGTTTATATAAACCATCATCCCAGATGACATATTTAGCTGCTCTGAGCTTTATAGTGTGCTTCTCCTTTATAGTTAGGTGCATTGGGCATTCGCCGTAGGTGAGGAAGAAAGCGATATTGGAATACCATTCATCACTAGTCGCAACAAATAGGACCAGAGGCAGCGAATCGGGTTTTTCCAGCCGGTCCTGTGCTTCATCGGTGTAGTCACCCCTTTCATCAGGGTTTTCTGAATCTTTGTTTTCAGCCATAAGTTGACATAGGCCCTTGCCCCTCACCAGCTTGGTTGGTTTAATATCCAGGTCATACTCTTGGACCTTTGCGATCCAATTTCCTCGCAAGCTTCCTAACTCCTGCTGAGTTAGAATTGATTTCACCGCCGTGTCAGGGACCAGCACCACCGTATGCGAGTTTAGAATGTAATACCTGAAATTCTTCACTGCTTTGACAATGGCAAAGGCATGCTTTTCCAATTGAGTCATTTTTAGTTCGTGAGGCTTGAGGGGAGAACTCATGAACGCAATCGGAGATTCGACGTCCTCCGAATTCTTTTGCATCAATATTGCAGACACAGTATGCTCAGATGCATAACTATACATGATGAAGTCCTTGGAGAAATCGGGACATACCAGGACTGGTGCGTGAGCAACGGAAGCTTTTATTTCTTCAAATGACCTTTTCCCCTCTTCGCTCCATCTGAAAGTTGGTGACCCCTTCATCATGTTCAATATGTGACGAGTCTTTTCAGCAAAGTCAGGAACAAAACGCCTGAGAAAGTTCACCTTTCCGAAGAAAGAATGAACACCAGTCTTGCTTGTAGGTAGAGTAAGGCTTTGAATAGCCTTAACTCTTTCGGTATCTATCTTTGTTCCTTCTTTGCTAACCACATGCCCTAGCAACTTTCCTTCCGTGACTCCAAAAATAGACTTTTTTGGATTTAGGGAAATCCCATGTTCTCGGCACCTGGCCAATACTTGCTCCAAATGATCACAATGATCATTTCATTGTTTAGAGAACACGGTTAAGTCATCTAGATAAACCACAATGACTTTCCCCATCATACCTTTGAATGTAAAATCCATGGCCCGCGAAAAGTGGCGCCAAAGATTAGTTAGGCCAAAAGGCATCCCTCAGTAGGCAAATGTACCCAGGAGTAGTGAATGCTGTTTTAAATTGATCTTCAGTGAAACTTCAACTGATTATAGCCCGAAAAACCATCAAGCATGGATGAAGATCTCCGATCCAGCATCGCTTGCAGTAACTTGATCCATTATCGAAGTGGGTAGTTGTCTTTCAAGGAAGCCTGATTCAAATTGGGAAAGTCTACGCATATGCGTATCTCACCATTTTTCTTGCGCACTGGCACAATATTTGCTACCCAAGTACTGTGATGGATAGGAAAGATGATTCTCGCATCCAGCATCTTCTGAATTTCAGCCTGGATAGTCCCCGAGATCTTAGGATTATAGTGCCTCTGCTTCTGGCGAAAGGCTTTGACATCTTCTTTCAATGGGATGTCATGCTGAACGTCCTTTGGCTTAAAAGACTTTAGATCGGCATAGGACCATGCCAACACGTCCATATATTTTTTTAGCAACTTGACAAATTTCCGTTTCTCCTCAGGCGTGCAACATTTTCCAATGTTCACAAATTATGGGTGCTCTATCGAACCTATATTGACCGGTTCGGTTTCTGGGGATGAGTCAGGGTCATCTCGCCTCTTCTTTTTCACAAAACGGTCATGCCTGTCGAACAACCACTCCAGAGAAACCAGGCCCTTTGGGATTTTATTTCCTTTGAGCTGACATATGCCATCGTTCCCTTCAGATTCATCACCTTGATTGGTGACTGATTCACGGCAAGTGGAAGTAGATCCTTCAAAGTGCAATTCTTTAAAATTTTCCGCCTTCTCTAGAAAGGCAATGAGTTGATTATCATCGTTGAACACCTGCCAATGCTGAGAATTATCTGGCACGCTTAGGTGGAAAACCACCTCAATGGTGTATTTGTTTGTTCTCAAACCTGGGTGAGGAAGCATGAGGGATGCTGAAACAACCAATGAATCGGCCATGTCATTTTGGGCTCTTGGAATGGATTCAATTGAAAAAGCATCAAACTCTTCAATGCTGTCCCACACCGCATTACGGTAATGCCTGAGCCTTTCATTCTTCACTTGGTAAATCCTTTTAACTTGATTTACAACTAGCTCCGCATCACCTTGTACTTTCAGATTTTTAATCCCTCTTTCTTTTATGGCTTGCATGCCAAGTACAAAAAGATTCATACTCAGCAAAGATTATTTGTGTTAAAAACGCAACTTGAAAGAGAGAGGAATGACTTCTTCCTCGGGAGATATTAGACGGCTCCGGTGCACCACATCCGCCGGTTGCATGACTACCGCCATCGAATCGCAAGGTCCAGATCTTGTTAAGATCTCCTTCTTCGAACGAGGACAACCATTTTATCGACTCGTAGACAAGAAATAGTTCCCCATCCCTGATGATTCAAAAAGGATTTGAGCTTTGGGGTCCTCAGAGCTAGTAACCAAGTACTTTTTTTGTGATTCCGGCTCCAAAGTCTGCATTACGCCTTTGACGGGAATTCTAGCTTTAGACCAGTCCATATGAATTTCCCCACCAACTTTGCTGTAAAAACTTCTTCCCAGCAAAATTCCATAGGCTGCCGGAATGTCAGCAACGAGGACTGTCATCTTTACTCTTTTATCTGGGAATGCCGCAAATGCAAATTACGCGTCTTTGATTTGGCCAATCAACGGAACCTGCTTGGTTTCCAAGGAATAACATCTGCCGAAAGGCTTGGTAAGAGTGAGGCCCAGAGCATGGGTGACTTTTGCTGGCATGACATTATCAGAAGCCCCGGAATCAATTATGCAGTTACTCAGCTTGTGTCCATTGATTAGGAGGGAGAGATAGAAAGGCTCTATCTTGCCTGATGCCGATGTTGAAGCAACATTTATGTGGGATTCAGGGGGAGTGGAAAGGATTCCTTTTGGGGAAACCTGATTAGATATAACAGCTTGACTTTGAATATATTTGGTCAATCTTACAAGCTGTTCGGGATTTGACTGAAGGTACTCAGCTTCAGACATTTGGATCTTGGTCTTTTTTGCATGATCTATGATATCAAATGCGGCCAAGGGTTGCGTTGGTGAAGGAATGAGTCCCTCACTTCGCGATGATGGAATAGGATTACTGGTCTTGGTAGGAACGTGAGAGGACTGATTTGGAGGAGAGATGGGGGGAAAGGATTTCCTTGTAAAAGATTTGCCAGGGAGTTGAGTAGGAAGAGGATTACCTCTTTTAGCAATGATCGGAGGCGCGTTTGACACGGCCTTCTCCTGCTGGACATGGGCAGCAACTTCCACTTCTTTTCCTTGCGAGTGAGTAAAAACAGTGTATGACTGTCCGCTTGCATATCCTGAGTACCCTCCTCTTCATCAGATTCTTCCTCATCAAATTCCATATACCCGATAGTAGAGTCGCCAGTCGGTTCACCGACATCTTGATCATCTTCTCCCTGAGATGAAGGTTCTTCATAATACTGCTCTTCTTCTTCGATTTCGGCCAGAGCGTTGACGGAGGAGCCTCAAGTGCCAACCGCGGAGCGGTTGCGGGTAAGCGTGGCCTTTGTGAAACATTGTTAGGAACGAAATTCCTCCGCGGGATATCCCGGTATGAGGAACTGGGGGAGGCTGGGCCAATCGCTTCTTTAATGCAAGCAAGTCATTTGCCATCTTTTGAAAGGTGGATCGATGAAGTAGTGGTGAAGGGCCCAAAGATTTAGGCTTGGCTGATTCTTTTTCAATTCGCCGATATTATCAAATTATCTTCTATGCGAATGGCAAAGCGGCTTGGGCGAGAATCAAGGTGGCAACTCATTCTCAAGGAGCAAGAAACTAACTTTTGAGCTCATAGCATTTACGAAGAAACACTTTTGAATCTTCTATGTTGGAAGCATGGCAACAGGGACACGGTTGATTAGTGCATTGAACCGGGTGATAAAATCGTGCATGGTCTCATTTTCCTCTTTCTTCAGGTGAGTGATCTATGATAATAATGCAAATGCATCTTCTGAAGGTTTGTACCTGTCTTCAAAAGCATCTCGCAAGGTGGCCCAACTCATAATAGATCCGGCCGAAAAATGCTGAAACCATTCAGCTGCGGGCCCTTGTAGAGTTTCCAGAAAAAGGCGAACCGATACATCCTCGTGAGTTACGTCCAAGATACTGCATGACATGATGAATGCAGATATGTGGGAATTTGTGCTTTGATTTCCGCTTCCGTCGAATTTGGGAAAATTCTTTCGGTTTCCGTGAGGGAGTGCATGAACTAGATGTGGTAAAGCCAAGGGACCCATAGCATTTCCCCATGGTACCGCCATTTGAAAGGACGGAAAAAGAACGCAGGCTGGAAAGGTGGTTCCACTGAGCAGCAAGGCACTACAAAGGGATGTGGATGCCCCTTGCGAAAGATTCTTCCTTCGTGAAGGCGAGACACTCTGGATGACCGGTCACCGAGCTTAGCATTGAAAAGCATGCGCGTTGTTATGCTGAAATTATGCCTTTGAAGCAGATCGAAAGTAAATTCCATGCCTTTGTGCGTAAAAGGTTCACCCACCAGCAGTGTACCTTCCAGATTGCAACGTTAGTAGGATTTGAAATTTCTTTTTTCTCCACTTGCTGATTTTCTGGTTTTTCTCATCAAAACCAACAAAGCAAATACTTTTCTAAATATTTAAAAACTATCCTTTTCAGAAAACCGATTGCGGTTAATGACAAATAACAACGAGGATAAAATGACAGAGAAGATTAGCAAGCTGATTTTCGGATCTAATTTTGACTTTTTTCAAAGGGTTTCAAACTTTTAGCAAACAGTCAAAAATTCAGATCTACGGCAAAATACTGATTTTTATAAAAACTCAGCGAACTAAAGATTTGTAACTAGGCCAGATCTATGGATCTCAGAAGAAAATTTTCAATTTGGAGCACTTTTGCAAATTTTTGGATTTTTAACAAAAGTTGATTGCAAAAAGATAGTGATTTTTCTGATTTTTTCTATTTTTCTATCCTACCACCATCATAGATCTGATAGATCTGTTCGATTCCCAAGAGAGTCGCCAAAAACTGTTGGTCCGAAAATCTGTCGCTTGGACAGATCTATGGATAGACGAGCCAACAGTGTGTAGGGCATAGCCCCTCTTTGAGTCAAACAAAGTGAAACCAGTTTATTGCTATTCTACCAAAGAGGAATCTATGCAAGTCTCAGATTCTCGCCTTTGGGGTTTGGGATCTCATCCCAGTAGGGGTGTTTTTGACTGCGAAAAGAAAGGAAAGGAAGAGGGAATGAAGAAAGAGTAGGTCCGAAGGAAGAAAAGAAATGAATTCCAAGAAAGGTAAAGGTCGAAGGTTTATGTTTTGGGATTGGTAGTAAACAGAGCCAAACCTACTTGCATAAATGAGCAAAGCAATACTGATGATAAATAAATGACAAAAAGTAGATATGAATCCAACAAGAATAAACACATACAGATCTAACATAAGAAAGTCGATGCATAACACAAGTATTCAAAGACAAAGTCTAAATATTGTATTAATATATTTTCTTCTGTTACAAAAAGCTCAAAGTCTTTTTTCTTCACTTCTATTTTTCATCTGAAAGATATTCATCCATCCCACAATACAACAAGTATTGGAGTATTTATAGAAGAAGAAGAGAAAAGAAGGCAAAAAGGAGCCAACAACTATTTACAAAGATATTTACAAAATATCTAAAAGTCATGTTGACTTTTTACAACTTGATGGATGACATCATCCCATGATGCAACATGGATGACATCATCATTTGTATCAACATACTCCAGATATTTCCAAAAAGAAAGACGAAGAAGAGAAAGAGAAGAAGAAGAAGAAGAAGAAGAAGAAGAAGAAGCAGCTATTCGTCATCATCATCTTACGGCCGAAAGGGGGTGGACTGCTTTTGTTGCTGCTCAGGTGACGAGATATGGAACTGAGAGCGGTATTCCATGAACTTGTTGATTATTGGCCCTAGTTGATCCTGGGAAGGATCCTTGTGCCGCTCACTGATCGCCTCACAAGTCTCCCACTCATCTATGAGCTTCTCTGGGAGTTTGGAATAGTCCTTTTCTGCCTCAATGAGGAACCCGATGAAGTCCCTACAGGCCAGTAGGTTGTTGATAGACTCTGTGTCAAATGTGACCTCTGGCCCCGTTCCTTGAGAAGCGATCTCCTTGAAGATCCGGGTGGTTTCATCAGCTTTCCTTAAAGTGAAGGAAGGAGTAAGTAACCCTGGTGACATATTAAGAACAATCCGTTCCATTTGGTGCATCGCATCTAGGGCTTCTTCCTTGACTTTGTCAATCTTTTCTAGAATAAATTCTAGCTGATCCACCCGGTAGTCCAGAGTGGACATGATTTTGTTGAGGGCCCTTGGATGGCCAAGACGCCAAACTTGACCAGATCTTTGATTGAATAGTCAAACATTTGTTGGAAGGTCTCGTGTTGCTTCTAGCATGTTCCAAACTCTTCGATATGGGCCCCGCTAATGCTTGGAGCTCTTTATTCACCTTACCGATGTTCGTGTACAAGTTGGAGAACTCGGCGATCACTTTTCACCTGTCTTTGAGGATTTGGCTCCTCCAAGCGAAACGCCATACCCCGCTCGCCGATCTTGGCATACTCATTAATTTTCTCCCGGCCGAGAAGCTCGAAGTTTCGGGCGGGTTGTGGGAGGCGCACTACCCATCTTTCTCGTAAGGCTTGGAGAAAATATTTTTTTTGCTCCTTCAGTTGCCTTTTCTCTTCCTTTATCTCTTTAAGCTCCTTGCAGAGGGCGTCAACTGCAGAAAGAGCCTCCCCCTGAAGACTTTCAGAAGATGTCCCCATTGTGACTTGGGTCACAATAAAATCTATCGAGAGACATCCTTTTTCTCTTTAAGGGGATTGGGGTATGCGATTTCCATAACTCTCTCCCCTACAGCACTTTTGAGAGAAGTGTGTGACAGCTTTACGCTTCTTTTCCCCCTTAGATGGGATCACGGAAAAGTCCATCAGAGTGATGGGAACTTTCCTCTTTTGCTGATTTAGCTACTGAGAGATCCAGGCTGGACCTATGGTAGAAGGACCAGAAACAGAGGAGGGGGCAACTGCAGTAGTAGAGGGGAAAAACGTGGAGACACGTGGTGGAGGCATTGAGAGAATAGTCGAAGAAATGCCCATGGAAGGAAGGGAAAGCTGCAGAATGGGAAGACATAGGAAGGGAAGGGAGCTCGGAGATGAGGGAAGAAATGGAGGAGGACAGATCAGCGAGGGAAGAGAAGATAGACGAAGAGGTGAGGGGAACAGTAGAAGAAGAAGGGGGAGAGGACACGACCAAAGGGATGGTCACCTGAGTCGCTCGAGGAGGGGAAGGAAGAGAAGAAGGGAATAGAAAGGACCCTCGGTTTTTAGCAATGCCGACATCCCGAGTGGATGGGCCAATGGGAATATCCTCTTTGCTTTTCTCGGTGTGACCAGAGTTATTACCTGCTCGGGTGCCGCGAAGGAGGACTCTCTCGGGGATTCTTCCTGAATGGTGCTGGATTCACCTTCTACACCTTTTCCCTTGCTTTTAGGCTTTGCTTTGTTTGGATCGTGGAGGTGTGTTACCCAATGGGGAGGTTGTGAAATCAACCCCAAGGTAGATTAGTCCGTTCATACGGCACCAATGCTCTGTCCTACGCAGAGTCTCCTTGACCCTCTCCTCAATTGTCTTAGGGGCATTAGTTCTATCAATGGCCGGAAAGGGCCAATTGTCCCCATTTGTGTCAGTATATACCTTGTCTATTTCATCTTCCATAGTTTGGAAGCCTTTGGGGACAATGGCTATCCCATATTGGATGATTTCTGCCAATGCTAGGCGAGAATGATCCTTTCTCCTGAGCTCCACCTCATGGATGACGTCAATGTAAATGTCCTCGATCTGAGGGACGTGGATTGGATCAAGTTTCGCCCTTGGCAGATAGCTCCTTGGGTCGAAGGTAGGCCTGGCTGGGAAATCATGTCTTAAATTGAGCAGCTCCAGCTCTGCGAACATTTCCTTCGCCTTGTGGTGGGTAGAGCATGTATATCGGCCCACTGTGAGGGGGAAAGGAGTTCCACCCTTCTTTCTTTTCAGGCATTTCTCATGGTATGTGATCAGCTACCTTGACAGCTCCAGCAGAATCAGTTTAGGTCCAGCATACCTCGGTAGCCTGGTTGGCTCTCCTAAAAAGTTGGCAGCCCTTAGATAGGTGAATGTGGGAAACTGGGTGAACAAGGCCCCCCATTTCTCAGTGGCTGCTACTATGCTTTTGGTCGTGTGACCATAAGTCATATTCGGCCTCAATAGGCAGATGATGTGATAGAAAAACACATCATTAATTTTTGTGAATTGGGAGATGCTATTCTCCAGCCTCAATTCCGGGTAGTACTCGTATATCTTGACCTGAGGCCAAACTCCACTCCGCGTCAGGCCTGGATAGTCCCTCTCTGATGCTGCAGCGTAGACCACGTAGGAGTTCATATGGAATGTCCCCGTTGTGCTAAATTGTTGTAGCTGCTCAGAGATTGTGCTGCTTATAATTTCTCCCCAGCAAAAGTGCTGATCAGGCATATTCTTGTTCATAGTCTCTAAGTACCGCATCATCCATTTATGGAAATAATGGGCATCAGAAAGCCTAAAGACCCTGCTCAGGAATGTAATGGTGTCACTGAGCTCCTCTGAGAAGTCACTGCGGTGGATGATTTGGGGCCACCGGGTTACTACCTTTTTGTTTTTCAAGTAAACCTCATTCATTAGTTACATACACTGATCTGCATTGTCATCCTAGGCCTTAATGCAATCTGCTTGACTGACGGCCACAAAGTGCCGGTGGTGAGGTATGCCGAGTATTACTTCAAAGTGACGGACAGTGAGGTTAATGACTACATCGCCCTTGCTGTTTACGACACACCTTGTGTCTTTGTTGTAACATTGGGCAATCACCATCAAGAATTCATTGTTGACGGCGCTGACTGGGATTCCACCGGTGAAGTGCAAGGCACTACCTATTAGTTTGTCCATCCATGGAATCCTTGTGACTTTCTGAGTTCTGGCCTGAATTCCTCCATATCAATATGCCCCAATTCTGAGTCTCTGACGTCCAGGCTACACTCGGCCTGGGACTCGGGCATCCTGACCCTCTGATATTTATATTTCATCTCTTCTTTTGTAAGTTTGGCCTTTCCCTTGGATTTGGTAGGTCTCTTGCTGGATGTTGACATATGTTCTTCCAAGTTTATTTGTTGATCTGCACGAAGAAGAAGTGAGACCCAATCCAAAAAGGTTGTATTAGCCATTTGATTTTTCATTGAAGTGTTAACAGAAGAAAGAGTTAGTTATTTTGAGGCTTAGGGCGCATGGTGCATGAAAGCTGCAGGGTGCATTTTGTAAAGGGCGCATGTTAACATTGTGTTACATGGAGACAGGATGCACCAAAGGCGCATGGATTTTTCATGTTGCATTGGGATTTGGTGCGCCCTTTGGCACATGTATGGTTTGTGTAACAAGAACTTTTCGTGCGCCAAAGGGAACATGGCGCGGCACACGGAGGGTTTGCACAACATGAATGTTTTTGCGATGAGGAAAGCGCCTGCGCCTTTATAACTTCATACTTGGCGCAGATTAAGCCGGTGTTGCGTAGTTGCGGGTGCGCCTTGAGGGGCGCATGTTAATGCGATGCAGCAAGGAAGGTTGGTGCACCAAGGTGGGTGCAAGGCTAGCGCTTGCATCATGTGAAGGAGGCGCGCCTTGAGGGCGCAAAGGTATTTGATGCAACAAGCATGATGGGTGCGCCATTGGCGTGGATTTTATTCATGTTGCGAGGGAGACAGATGCGCCAAAGGGAAAAACAGAGTTTATTACATGGTTTAGCCTCTCCTTTATCCTTTCTTTTCCAAGATTTGTTTGGGAAATAAAATGGTTAATCCAAAGGGATTAAGATCATGCTTTTAGAAGAACTTCCTCTACCAAGCAGATCACGGAAAGAGGGGAGGGATATGGAAAGACAAAGCAAAGGGGGAGGCTAGATCAAAATTCCATATCCGCCAAACTAAAACCAACACCAAGCACACCAAGAACAAAAAACGTAAAGCGCACGAGAGAGAGAAGAACCTCTTACCCGGATAAATAGTGAGAAACGTGTAACGGGTCCATAACGCATTGAAAAACGATGAGGCAAATGACGAGTGCTCAGAGAATAAAAATCATGTGCTTTGTGTACGGTGAAATGACATTTGTGGGTGCGCAAATGCATATATATATATATATATATATATAGGTGAGCAAGTCATAAATGCGCGACCAACTTTGTAAAGGGCGCATGAGAATTACTGTCGACATAGGAAAGCATGCACCCTTTGGCGCACTAAAGAATTTGCCAGCATGGAACTAAGCGCGCCTTTGGCGCACCAAAAGTTGTGTCACCATGAGATTATGTGCGCCTCTGGTTCACCAAAAGGTGGCACAACAAAAGTTTTGCCAACATGAAGGCGCATGCGCCTTGGCGCACGCAAGGAAGACTCAACATACAAGGCGCACCGAAAGGTGTGTTGACACAGGAAAATATGTGCCAAAGGCTTTAAAGGGGGTGCACCAAAAGTTGGTGTTACATAGTAATTCCATGCACCCAGCCAAAAAAGACCAAAAAGACTAAGTTCGAAAACCAGATTTTCCCGGAAAGGGATTTTGCAACGTTCCGAACGCAAGGGATCCCTAACGAGGGATCGAAACAAAATTTTCGGTATGGTTATTGGTAAAATTTCCTTATCAATTTTACGGTATAACAAATACCTGGTCATCAATTCAATGCTATCCATATCAATACTCGTTCACAAAATTATGAAAAAGAGCCATCTGAGCCTAAGAAAGTTAAAACTTTCATCATTATACGCCACCTCCATAATTATCTCCATTTGATAAACCTAAGATATCTATTTCCTTAGCTCCTGAAACATATAATCAAACACCATCACCTAGAACTAAAATATCAATACAAGTAGCAACAACCCTTTTTACTACGGTACAAAAGGTTATTATGAAGTAATTACACTAATCGCCCATCAGGATTTCACTTTATAAACTAGTTCAAACATCACATTTTCATGAACAAACCATTATAGAAGCCCTTTAATCTATAACCTAGACAACCAATGATCACGTTCCTTTCACAAAATTTATAGGTGCCTTAAAAGCATCCACCGATATATCATTTTATCCATATGAAATCCCACCTCTTAGACCAAAGGACCATGACCTACCACTCTTCATTACCGCTCAAATCAATGACATCTCCATCAAGAAGGTCATGATTGATAGTGGTGTCATCATCAACATCATATACTCCCTCTCCTTTGACCAAATTGAGCTACCCAAAGCCGTTAAAACTCAAACTCCATTTTTACTGAGAGTTTTTATTGACACTATTGCACCTACAATAGGTATTATTATCCTCTTGCTTAACTTCAGCGTCAAAACCCTACCTAATCTCTTCTACATTATAGAAGGATATTTTCAATTCAATTTTTTTAGGAATCCCTTAGATAAGCACTATGCATTACATTCCTTTAACCCTCCATCATTTTCTCAAATATGAACATGAGGGTCAAACTTTCACTTTCCTCATCAACCAAACCCATTCATTAAATGTTACATGACGTACCTCTTAAATAATGTTCTTGTACCTAAATCCACTTTGAATCATCTAACGAAGCATATACTAACACATCTATCCTTTCTTACAAGATACTATATGACTCCTCTCTCAGTGAGGTTGTAAAATGTCTTACGCTTAAGGAATATCATCTCCTTATGCTCAACTCCAACCCTTCATCCAAAACATTTGGCCACCCCGACAAATAAACCGAACAACATCCAAGGTAAATTTCAGTCAATTCGATGCTTCATATCACAAATTTCTTATAGTTTTCATCCATTTCACCATCTCTTGGCAAGGATGTAATATTTCATTGGGATTCTGATTTACAGAAAGACTTTGACGAAATCAATTAGTATTTATTATCAACTCCTTTTCTTACTCCACCTCGTGAAGGGGAGCCATTTTATCTATACATATCCACTTCAGAACATGCTCTAGGAGCTATGCTCACCCACCATGATAATCAAGGTCATGAATAGGTTGTATACTACATTAGTCGCACACTTCATGAGTATGAAACACACTACACTGAAGCTGAAAAATTATGTTGTGCATTATATTTTTCCACCTCAAAAATTTGACATTATCTCCTCAATCACAAGACATATGTCATCACCAATTTTAATCCACTTAAAACCATGTACTCTAAACCTTATCATAATGATCACATAACTTGATGGCTTATGCTCATGACTGAATTTGATCTCAAAATTATATCACAAAAATCTATTAAAGGTTAGGCCATTGTAGATCAACTCATTTGGAGAACCCCTTCATGATAATCAAATCCCCATGAATACTTCCCTAATGAATCCATCAATAACATTGATGAATCTAAATTTATCCCCATTAAAATGACTCTCTTCTTTGATGGTTCTAAATTCCAAGAGGGGAAGGACACGGATTTTTTATCACACCTCCTGGAATATCCCACTTCCATTATCATTCAAACTTAATTTTGAATGTACTAATAACATGGAAGAATATGAAGCCTTAATCATGGGTCTAAATACCACTATTCTCTTAGGTGTCCACATCTTGGAAATCTATAGAGATTCAAAACTTGTTATCAGTTAGGTTAAAGGATAATACTAATGTAAAAAACAAAATCCTCCAAAAGTATAAGGTTGTTGTTGAATTTCTCCTCGGCACATTCAATCATTATACCATTCAAACTATTCCATGGTCTTCTAACAGGTTTGCTAGACACTATGACATCTCTTGGATCCCTCATCCCTTTAGAAACGGAAAAATCAAAGGATAACACTAAAATTTCTATAGTTGTTCAACGCTTGGATCATCCTTCACATAAAAATGAGCTTCCTCCTATTAATGTCATTGATAATAATCCACTTGATCTATGGTACACTTAGATATATGACTATCTCGCCGAATATAAACTACCATCAGATTTATCACATGGTGTTAAATGATCATTTCTTCAACACGTCACTTGCTTTGTCATTATAGGTGATATCATTTATAAATGTAGCTTTGACAATATACTATTACATAGTTTTGAATCAATTAAGGAAATCAAAGAAGTCCATGATGGCATTTGTGGTGGTCACTTCAATGGAAATTCCATCACTAAATGTTTCATATAACTAGGGTATTACTGACCTGCCATCACTAAATATTGTTGTGCATATGTAAATAAATGTGTTAAATGCCAACTCCACTCAGATCTCATTCATGTCCCTAGTCAAGCATTACAACCCACTCAAGACTTATGGCCTTTTTCTCAATGGGGGTTAGACCTCATTGGTGTTATCAATCCTAAATCATCCCAACAACATCATTCCATAATCACAACAATTGAATACTTTACTAAATGGGTTGAATCCATCCCTTTAACCTCAAAAAATCAGGGCCTATCACCAACTTCATATATCAAAATATCATATTCCGTTTTGGTATCCCGCATAAAATTATCACAGAAAATAGAAAATACCGTTAAAATAAAGAATTTAAAAATCTTTGTGATACGTTCAACATCAAACTCAATTTCTCATCACCATATTATCCTCAAGCAAATGGACAAGCTGAGGCCTCTAACAAAACACTTAATAAAATCCTTATGAAAACAATAGATGACACAGAAGGAATTAGCATCTCCAAATCCTATTTTCTCTCTGGACTTACCAAACTAACATCCCCACACCTACAGGTGCTACACGTATTCACTCATCTATGGCTCAGAGGCTTTCCTACCTCTTAAAGTCCAAATTATGTCACTTCATGTATCTCTCAAATATTTCATCCCATGATGAAGAATATCGCCAAGACCGCTTAACACAACTTGAATTATTAGATGAAAAACATTTAACAACCCTCGAACATCATCAAGTCTATCAAGAATGTGTTAGTAGAGCATATAAAAAACATTTCAAAGAACGTGATTTTAAAATTGGTGATCTTGTACTTAAAGAAAATCAAAATGTCACTACATTAGAATGGAGTAAACGTGGAAAGTTTTCCCCAATTGGATTGGTCCATACATTATTACTCATAAGTATGGGTCAGGAGTGTATCATCTTGCTTCTCTTGATGAGGATTTTGAAAAGGAACCTCTAAATGCCTCACACTTGTAGCCTTTCTACTGTTAAATAATTTATCATCATGATAATAGTTACATTCAAATTCTATCACTTCATCATATCATTGTAATGATTTGAAAGTATGTGGCTACCCGTCAACATCTTGAATACACCTTAAATATGAGCACCACGACTCTATTCATTGCATCTTTCATTTCAGACAAGTTCCTCCCTTGCAGAACCCCTTAAAATCATTACATCCATCCATTTTGTACCAACCTGAAAACATGACATGGGGCATGTATGTGTAGGTCATATGCATGTTTTATCCTCTCCTCAAAACGATTTATTAGGGTCTTTCCCCAACTCAAAAATGTATGTAAAAATCATTTGGATGCTCCTCTTATCAAAATGTCAAAATATAATAGACTGATCCCTTGAAGGAAAACTACCATTTAAAATTATGGACCGATCCTGAAGGAAAAATACCATTCTAAATTATAGATCGATCCCTCGAAGGATGACTATTTTGTCAAAATTCAAAATGTAGACCATACCCTCGAAGGATGGCTACTCATGTAAGAGTATTTGTGCATTGATCAACCTTTAGAAACACATCGATATAAAAAAATCCAAGAAATCTTCCCGCATCAATTATCTTTCCCATTATAACAAGCTTCCCACCACAATCAGTTTGCTTCAAAATAATATGTAAAGTTGAGGCATATTCCCTATGAACCTGTTGAAAAGGAGATCCCTTTCTCCCCATTGGCCTACATATACAAAATCCCCTAGCAAAGTACATTCACTCAAACCCACATTTCTATCATGACTCATGTAACTACCCATTGATAATCTTATTTAACATTTGATAAGGTTGCAAGTGCAAGTGTTTTAACATTTTTCAAAACCTGTCATGTATATATCGAATCCATAATGGGGAAATCATTTCACTTTTACCTCATTTTATTTAGTTACATTTTTGATACACCATATTTTAGGGTCACATTTTAAAGTCATTTGAATCAATTAAACATTTGATCACACCTAATCATATGTAACTAAACATGTTTACAAACCATGCTTCTTAATATCCATCAAAATCCATCTAAAACACTAACACATTTCAAATAAAAACATATAACATATAACACATGCAAATTAAAATACAATATAAGCCATAAAACTCATCATCATCATCATGTATATATAGATCAAAGTTCAAGATACATCGTAAGCAATTTCAATATATATATATATATATATATATATATATATATATATATATATCATATGAAAATGGGCTTCCATGATCCTATGACATCATATGCATCGAAATTAACTAGTAAAATATACATTTCCGAGAACTATACTAGTACCACCCTCTCCTCCTGGAGCATGTGTGCCTCCAATAGCACCTATGCCTCCACCCCTCTAGGAGTAATCATAACCAAAACCTCACCTCTTACTTCCCCTTACCACCATCCACTCTCTCTAGCCTTCAAGGTTGCTATCACATGCTCGCCGCACTAGTACTAGGCCTCTTTACTGCTGTAGTTGCCCCTTTGGAAGAAAAGTGATCTACATAAAAATTTTCATATGGGTAGTTATTGATGATAAAATCAACATAATAATCTCACTCTACATGCAAAACATCATAATGAGCCACTGAAATCATCCTAGATGGAGGAGGTGTTGTAGGTTCTCCCTTCTACCCGCCATAACAAGCCATCGCCTGATAAGTCCACGCCATATATGGAAGGCCTGTGATCCCTAAGGCATTCCTAAATGAATCCCTGCACCCCTTGTGGTTTTCTTTATCTATAGAGACTTGTACAATCTGTACACGGAGACTATCTTACTCTACTACCATCATCTCCCTCTCAATAAGAAGTCCATCTCTCTCTGTAATAAGGGTATCCCAGACACCAGAAGGTCATCTCTCTCTCTCTCTCTCTGAGTTGTGTCTCTCTCTCCCTCCAAAGATGACCTTCTCACCATCATCTCTATAACAGCTGCAACTAAGTCATCATCACCCTCATCCTCAAAACGTGGCTCCACCTCCCCTACTTGGGCTCCTCCCTCTGTCTCGAACACATACTCACCTCAACCTCAAGCTATGTAACTCTCCGTGTTACTCAAGATCTGTCAAAACTCATCAAGTCCAAAATCAACCACACATTATACTGGTGTAATCCCTACATCATCAATATGTACTTTCACCCCCTTATAATTAGGGCTTGTAGCCATTGACAACTCATCAATAACCATGGGTATCGACACCACCCCCTTAGGATATCTATATCTGTCTCCTCTCACCTATACTAAACACGGGATCATCGGTACTCCCTATAACAACCCAAACTACCTCTAAACATGATCAAAACAAAGCAACTCATGCTCTCCTGCTCTAAATGCCTGAAGCCACATAGGTTGTTGTAAAGCAAATAAATCCTAAGGATACTCGGACCCGTATGGTAAATCCAAATAGGACCTCCATACAACATCCCCACATATAATCCAAACAATAAATATCTATAAAACCCTATCTCGCCTCCTCTTCCCTATACAATACCTATCTGAAATCCAACTCATGAAACTAGGGTGTTGATTACCAATGCCCCATGAAAACCCTTCCGGTCGAGGAATAACAATATGCTCTAAGGACCAATCTTGTAGAAGGAAAGCAACATCAATCCCGTAATGCTTGTGGGCCTTCCAAGCCCACAAATCTCTAAATTTATGAACAAGTAGGGTAGGTCCCCACTCAAAAATAGTATGTTGCTCCATCATCTTAGCCACAACCCCTATCATCATCCATGGAAAGTGACCACTCCTAGAATTTGGAAAATCATAACACATGATGACTATCATCATCATGGTCATCCATACACAAACCTCACTCCTAGGTAAATAGACACAAGCTATAAGAGAAACCCTCTTATTAATATCTAATGTCTATGACATCATCCCCATATAATTTGGCCATCACACCATCTCTCTCTACCTCTATAATAGTGTACACCTTGCCCCTCTAATCGGAAGTCTCAAGATGCGGTGAACATCCTCTAGGGTAATGGTGATCTCTCCCGTAGGCAACCAGAAAGTGTTGGTGGAAGAGTTCCACCTCTCTAATAATCCTAATATCAAACCTAGAAATCTATGGATCCATCTATAATGTCTCATAGCACCAAACCTGATAGCCTCTACATGTTCCCAATTGTCTTCTGAAATATAAATCTTCACCTCATATAAAATAAATGGAATGAGGTCGCGAATGAAAAACTTGACATCCACCTTCAAACATGAACAAATCAATAATTAATATCATCAATAAAAACATCACCAACATATAAAAAATGCACACATCAACACCAAACTCCCACTTAACACCAACAACATCTAAAAAACCATTAAAACTCCTATTCCCTTTATCAAAAATGAAAACTATTAAAATCAGAGTTGAATCACCAGTGATTCATCTCAACTCGCAGATCTATCTTCTTTGAAATCACTGGTGATTGCATCAATCACTAGTGATTCTGGCTAAGGCACCCATACACCCAAAAAATGGTAGAAAAAACCTAAATCTACCTCAAAATCACAAAAAAAAAAAAATCAACTTACCACTGCAATGGGTGGTTTCCTCTACCTGTTGGAGGTCATCATCCTGATCAAATCCCTCAAGATCATTAAAAAAATCTCAAAATATACTTTCCAGCCCATTTTTACCCTATAGTGAAAATAAAAAACCATAGGGCTCGGGTATTTATATACCCCACTTTTACCATGATCTAATCGTTGACATTTCTACCTACAATTGTGGGTGATTAACTTAATCACCGATGATTCACCTTATTTTTAGTAACCATCATCATTTGCACCCTTAAGCATGAAAAAGAACCAATTTTTCACAAGTGTGTCACTTTCAAAGGACCCAAGCTCCTTGGAAAATTTAAATCAAATAAAAAAACAATTTTGGGACTTGTCATATGTCTATATCGATGCTTTCCTTTAACCCCCATCACTTGACATTCCCGTCAAATTAGCCTACCTAGCGAGTATTAAAATGTCTATAGATATTAAATCCTTTGGTCACCTTATCATTTGATTCCTCAGTAGCACATTCTATTTCGGTATCCCCGGGACCGGGAGACTTTTGGAATGAAACACACCTTGGTATTCACTATATTACATTACGGTTGAATTATGTATAAGAACGAACATTTTTCATTTTATGTCTAACAATTTATCAAACCATCACACAAAAAGGGGCAAATGTAGACACTAGAAATTTGCATCCTCTCATTCTCATTTACTTATTAGATTATATATGCTCACTTGTAACTATGAAACATGCCATCATCCCCCTAACCTAGGTAATCCACTAATTCCCTTAAATAAATTAATCAATTATTCTCACCTATCCTAAGACATAACCTACCCCATTTTATTCAAATAACTAGTTAGTCTACCCTCTCATATCGTCCCCGTGTGAATTTCTCCATTCAAAGTAGCTAGGTCTAGTTTGAAATCAATTTAGAAACCTTCCAAAAACACTCCTCATCTATCCTAACCAATTTAATTCCAATATTAACCCATCAAACTACACATCTCAACCTCATTCTAGTTATCACATCATAATCCCTTAAAATCCCAAGGCACTATAGTTCTAATTAGCAAATTTATCCCTTCTTATCTTTCCCAAACTTGAACTGACCGAAAACGTCTATGATTTCCTCGGTCATTGGTGATATAAATATATACCAATTTCTCTTCCTCTCTTAGGGACCATCTAGGATAATTTAGGAGTATTTCCAAGTTTCATTCAAGTTCATCAGTGTCATCCTGCATCCAACAAGACCACGTTCACAACCATCAAGTATGTTAGAGTCGCTCAAGCTCATTTGTTTTCCAACTGCAATCACTATCGCCTCTTATCACCCATCACCAATCAAGGTTTGTTATCATCTCGTAACTCCATATTTTCCATCTTAAACCTTCATGTCGACCATTTATTTTTGCATCAGCTGATCAAATCTCTCATTTAAATAGTCTTTCAAAATCTTACAAAATCACTTATGATTCCTAGAATCACCTACATTTTCTATAATCATTTGCGTTTCTCTGTGTATTTAATTTTTTAACAGTCAACATTCATTCAAAATTTATTATAATTTACTTTTATCACTTGTGTTACTAAACTCTATCAAGCATGGGTTTTGTTAGATGGCCATAGGTGAACCTAATCACCCAATCACAGGAATTAACTCCTTTTCGATCATTAGCCATCCATTTTATTGGGAACAATATGATATCTGCAGACAAATTAGAGTTGTACACTATGCACACAACTCCTATTGAAAAATTAGAGATCATATTTGAGTCCACCCAGAGGATCCGTGAGGCTACCGACGAGTTTTGGGAACATTAGTACGAGGTACGACGTATCTGAGCTGATCTAGCGTGGTTTGAGTATTAACACAAGGTGGGATTAGACATCCCCAAAGGTTCTAATACTGAGTCCAAATTAGAATTGCGAAGTGAAGTAAGCTTTGAAGACTCTGACTCAGATTTTTCATGACAATACAACACTGAAGAAGAATATTTAGACTTCTTTAGAGATGACTATATTGAGGATCTTGATTTATAATTTTCCGAGGAGGATGATCGAGATTGTTCTATGGCTTCAAAATTCTTTGAGAACCTAGAAATTGACCTTGATTTTGATTTTGATCCCTAGTCACATCTCTTTTCATATTATTATCATCAGTTGAATATATCTATAATAAACTAAATAAATCATAAACATTTGATCACGTATTTTCATATATCATATGTTGTATCTCATCTTCATAAATAAAATTGAGTGTTTCAAAGTGGGTTTCCATCCATACAAGGAATTCCTTTGACTAGTGGGAAATGACGCTTGTTAGGAAACCCACCTATCAATATTACTAATCCCATATTTTGTAGTGTCTATGATTGCAGATTCATTCATAAGAAAGGAGCTTTATCCATTCTTCCATAGAGTGCAACAATCAAACATCCATTAGCATCATCCGTGGGTATATTGGAAACCCCTTCATATTCGAAGTTGATCCAATTTTACCTCATGGATTTATCAACTATATTGTTAAGGTGAAATTATTATCAACATTTTGGCACATCTAGTGGGACCCTATCCCTTGTTCTTTTACTTCATTTCACCAATAAAATAGTATTTGTTTGTCTTGAATTCCATGTGTGAGAATCACCTGCGACTAGGCTAATCACTTGTGATTAGGTAAATTACCAACGATTTATCTGTCTTTTTTTATATAGTCTCACAATGGTCTTTTTACTTCTTATTTGTTGCTTTCTAATTTTGTTGTTCCTAACCTATTTGTGGGATAGTATCTCTGAAAATAGCATTTGCTAGACTAATATCTTGGTTGCTTTAAATTTTTCTAAAATATAAAAAGAATGGAGCGGTTTCAAGGTGATTCCTAAAAATTTCTTTTTGTTTTCTGTTTTACATTCTTGTTTCTCCATCTTCATCAAAATCAACATTTCATTTTTGGGTCTTAAAATAAACAATTTGCATCCTTTTTGTTTCACATAGTCTAATTAGGAGGAATTTTTTTCGTATCCACTTATTCTTCCCCTACACACAAAGGTATGGTTCCTGAGATCATTGATCCATCAAAGGTATGGTTGTTTCTTTTATTGCTTTATATCTTTTATGAAGGATTCATGATGACATAGAATTTATATGATTGTACAAGTAAGAAGGTTGTGATAGTAATAGTTTTGTATGCATTTAGAGGAAATGGTTTCATATTATGTCATAAAAGTATCAAGACAATGGGTATGTTATAAAATTCATTATCACATGTCATGGAGTCTTGGTTAAGTAAACATCGTTAAATTTCTCCAAGTTTGATATTAGGGAATGGTCTTGGTATGTGTTAGTGGTGTTAAGCATGATAATTTTATGAATGATTATTGCTCTATAATCTGGTGTTGTTGTGAAGAAGTATGTTTTCTCAAAAGAACACAAAAGGGTGCACATGTTATTAATGTATGAAGGTAAAATTTGGCTTGAGAAATGCATGTTGTTGACTCCTTCTTTATGAAAGTGGCCTAAGTTTAACAAAGTGATAGATGTCTAAAAGTTTTCATTTATATTACAAGATAGTGTAGGAGCTTCTAGAAGAATTATAAAGGTTAGGAAGGAACAAGTACATATTGATGATTCATCTTAAAATTTTATAATGGATCATGAATGATATGTTGACTAGTAAAAGAACATCAAGAAGTATGTGTTTCCCATGTTGGTTTGGTTGAGGTTCATTCATGCTTGAGTAGATAGTAGATTGATATCTTAAGGTATGAATTTGAAGGTGAGTTATCACAATGAAAACAAGCTCTTTGGAGAAGTATGAAGACTTCAAGATTGTAGGTACATTTTTATATCTTGTTGATAATGTTTAAAGTCCAATGATGTGATTTGGTATCGCTAGAATATTTCTTGAGGAATTTTTGATCCATTAGCATGCAATATTTCAAAATTTCATCTCATGAGGAGAAAATCTATTTCTCATCACTATGACAGACAAATAAAGGTTGAAAAATTCCAAGGTTTTCATAAGTAGAAAGTATCAATTCAAAGCGGGGTAAAGTTTTGACATAAATGTATACTAAGAATGTTTGAAGGTATTATCAGTCTTGAAGTATGTGACAAGCGTGTAAAGTAGATGAGGATGGCTAAAAGGGAATTTTATTGAGTTCATCATGATGAGTTTGTTTCTTCTAAAAGTTGAGAAAAGTTAGAACTTGAAGGTTTTGTCATGACATGACTAGTGAAAGGATATTCATAAAAATTATTTAGATTATGTAGGTATATTATACAGATGTCGGGGTGAAAATGTTTTAGGAAGTAAGAAATGGAGACTCAAAATTAGGAAGATAGTTGTGTTTTGCATGATATTATGCTTAAAGGAGTGTACATATGTTGAATTTTGACCCCAATAATGTAAGTTTTCAAGTAAGAGGTATGATCCATGTATTTTATGATCCTTCCCTTAGTGATTTTAGATTTCATTAAAATAATTTAGTGATTAAATTTGTGGTTTCCATCAATGTTTCTAAAGATGGTTATCATCAATGAAAAATGGGGAGATTGTAAGGAATTATGTCTCAGTATAGTTTTCATTGATGTATAATGTCATTGATTAAAATGGTAGTTTAGGTGTATCCATGAGGTGTCAATAAAATTCAATCTTGAAGGTTGATTGGTAGTTTCTAATCTTAGTTACTAGTCATGGTGTCTTGGTCAAAGCATGCATGGTTCTAGCTTGTATTGTCATGGTATGAAGATATAAAGTTTTTCTAAGGTTTTCATAAGGTCTTACATGGTCAAGCTGATGTATCAATTATGTTAATGAGTCTGTATGAGGTCATCAAGGTCAGAACTTGTAAGTCATGTGTCATGTCAAGTCATTATAGGCCTAGTCCTAGACCAAGGTCAAGCAATTGTAACATGAGAAATTGAGTAGCAAAGATATGTTTTATCATCTAAAGAGAGTATGTTGAGGTTTCATGACATGTGTAGGAGGTGTATCCGGTAACTATTCAGGTATAGGATGCATGGTTAAGTTCCTTTTGAAGTATAAGTATGAAAAAGGAGAAAAGACAAAGTAAGTCATGGTAGTTGGAGACATTCCAAAGCGTGTAGAAAAATGAGACTTGGGATAGTTAAAGGAAGTCATTATAGTTCTTTGGGTCAAGTTTCAAGTCAATATTTTGAATGAATTTCAAGATAAGTCACTTTTGGTCATATCGAGTTTCTAGAAGCGTATTTCCCATCTCGAGGTCATGTTTCGAATGCTCATTTGATCATAAAATATTTTCATGGGGTCCTAATATTTTCAACATAGTTGAGGCATGGAACTAAGAGTGTTTCAAATTTGTAATGGAGTTAAATCATGCCATATCATTTATGAGATTTGTTAAGAAAATGAGGTGGTCAAAACCATCCTCAAACACTAATAATAGAGCAATAGAGTAAAAATTATGTGTATGGCCATGAAATGCATTGGGAAAGATAATGTGATGCATCGGGGTTTTATAGAATTTTTTTGATATCATTTTTGTGACGGTTTCATGTTCTAGGTTAGCTAGTAAGATAGAGAAAAACCCTAGTTTTGTGGAGATTTGAAGATACAAAGCTAAGATGGAGGTTTAATAAAAATAAGTGAGTTGTTATAGAAGTATTGGGAGGTTTTATAGATTGAAATGAAAAGTCTGGGATAGGAAAAGTTGAGAAAATTAAAGATAAAGGTCTCCAAAGTTTTCCTACATCTTTTGGCACAAAAGGAAAAAAATAGTCTTGTGGTTTGAGATGTGCTTTGAAGTTTTTCCTTATGTAGTAGAATTTAATGGTCATGAATATTTATTCCAAGTCTTATATGATTTGTGAACTCTTTTTTTTGATCTGAAGAGATAGTTTCTTTCTTAATCCCTAATGGCCTATTAAACCATATTAGGATTTTCAAGAAGCTAGTTGGAACATGTATGATTATGAGGTTTTATCTATAGTACCTATGATTTTGGATGCTCAAATAAGTGTAGAATTTTTTTCTTGATGTATTCTAGGAAGTGGAAGATTATGGAAGTTTCCTTGGAGGTGTTTGAGATCAATTATCTTAAGATTAGTTCTTGAGAACTAGGACCTGGTTGGAGAAATTTCAGAGATGCATGCTCTATGGAGCCTCGAGCCTTGATTTAGAGGATAATGCAAGTGTTTTTAGATAATATAAACTAATATATTTCCATCCATATGATGATTGAGCTATGGTGAAGATTTTAGAGGTGTGAACCATCTAGATATTGAAGACCTAGTTTTGAGTCCTTGAATCTACTTTGAGAAGTATGAGAGATGAAGCTGATTTAGTTCCTTGTACCCTATTTTGGTGAATGAAAAAATTTGTTTTAGCTAGAGTAATTCATTATATTTCTATTAATATTATTCTTGTGCCATGAAATTTCACTTTCTATGTGAAGTTTCTTTCTTTCAGGACTATTTTCTATGTATTTAAGGCCTAGTTGAAATTGTTTTCCAAATAGAGTATGTCATGATTATGATGGTGGTTACAGAGCTTCTTATCCTTGGTGATGATGTTGAGAGGATGTACCTTATGTTTTCTGAGTTGATGTAGTCTTGATGAAGATGTGGTCGTCCCTTGGAGTTAATAGCACATTCGTTGAAGGATAAGGCTTATGTTCTAGGACTTGTGTGCAAGTATGTTTTGTCTAGGATCTTTCCGACCTATTGGGTCTCTAGGAGTGATTTTATATGATCATGTATATGTTTTTTTTATGTTTTCATGAATTAACTTAATGGTATTAGATGACTGGTGGTTTTTTTTATCATAATTCAAGTATATAAAGGCTAGTGTATTTTCTCATTTGTGTGTGTTGAGATGATGGGGATGTGAGCGAGCTAGAGATGGTAGAAGAGTATAAAGGGGTGAAGGGAAGAGTTAATAAGAGGTATGAATATTTGATAAGATTTAAGGAGTAGGTATGCATGGTCATTATACCTAATCAACAAATGAAGGAGAAAATTTGAGCGAAGTAGGAGAAGAACTTGTTAGAGAGAGTTTGATGTGCATGTAGATTAACTTGTGATCACAATAAGTTGTAGGCTCAATAATACATCAGTGATATTCATATTTACATGGATGAGTGGGTTCTTGATCATATTTTGTGGTTGTATCCTCATTGTATAGTGGATTTTATACTAAATAGGGGTAGGCACTCCTTGTGAAGTCGGTGTTTCACTAAAGAAATCTTGTGTGATGTGTAGTATTCATACAAGTCCTTTTTGTGTAATATAAGTAGAGATTCAATGGGTTTTATTCCCCTTGAGGGTTTTCCACATTATATGTTGTGTACATGTGTTCTCTTTTGTTTAATGCACTTTTGGATGATTTATACACACCTAATAAGATCACATTGGTTGTGTATGTTGAATGGGTGGTTGATATGATGTATGCAAGAAAAGTTAAATAAATTAAAAGTTTTGAAAGAAAGATTCACCCCCTCTCAAAGAATCTGTGCTTCTAACACCATGGAGATCACAAATTCCTCAAAATGGCCATAATTGGCCTTTCACATCCTATTAGGGAACTTGTCCTTTTCTACACTTTGTTGAGTAGAAGAGTTTACCTTATCAAATTACTTTGAACAAATGTACATGATTATTCAATTTAATTGGATGACTTGGAAGGTCAACATGATCATGACATGGAATAAAATAGACCCGGATAAGGGTTAAAGAATCATTTAGAAGCATGTTTTCACTTGTGGCTTAGTTGTCATGGATCAAATTTTACATTTTTGGGCTGGTAATTTCACATGACAACACCGAAAACAATGATAATCAAGACACAATAAAATAAGACATGATATAAGAAAATCAAATAACCGTGATTGGAAATAGGCTTGCAATACACCTATTACACATGAATTACCCATTAACATGTTATAAAAATAGATAGTATGCCATAATCTATTCATGAAAGGAATAGGAATGAAATTAGTAAATGTTGCGATGATAGAAATTGAATACAATGAAAATAGGAAAGGTAGATTCCCCTAGGAGCTTTAGTGGGACTGGTAAGGTATACTACCAAACATCATGCATCGTGTAAGAAGTTGAAAGTAATTTGAATTCATCTCAAGAGTACCATGTGAATGTGCATTTGTGAATGGAAAAAGATAGAGCATACTATGAATCAATGTAACATGATAAGAAACATGCATCAAATAATAGTATAAGTGAGAAAGACTATAACCAATACGTATCGAAGCGAGTATTTTTTTACTTTTGTAAATATATTAACTTAAAATAGAGAAACTACAAGAGGGGAGAAAAGTTTCCCCCATTGTATGTGTGAAAATTGAGGTCCATATATGTAAGTGCACCCTCAAAATTCATGTTTGGATGTAGAACATGAATGTATCATTGGGTAGTGAGGAGGGAGAATAATCCTCCAAGAGTAAATGCTATAGTGGTCTAATATATATCATCGAGAGAGTCATTGAAATCAGAAATAAAACCAATATGATTCATATTAGATGCATGATATGAAAAGCATTTTGGCCTATTTTTTAAGAAACCCATGAGTCATAAGTCATACATGCCCATAACATATTATTAATTAGTAAAAGGTGCATGAGAGCACTTGCGTGCATTCCATCATGAAAAATTGTGAGTGTAATCAATGAATGAATCATTAAAAATAGCAATGGTATTGGAGGCCATACGGTAATTTAGCATAGTATTGTGCATGTTAATAGTACCACCAATTTAATCCAACAAATATTGTTGAAGTTTAAGAAGAAAAGGTTGGGGATCAAGTGAAACGTAAACATATATATGGAAGACCCTAGTAACATAAGTTTCTAGGAGAAAGATATTGTAGACACTAAATCATGTGCTTTGGGTATATTTCTAGCCCCGATCACATACAACTATTCATATGATTCATAAGAGATAAAAGTACTAATTGATCATTGTCTTTGGCCATCTTTGTTGCTTTCTATTTTCTCTCTTAGTCTTACACTCATTCTTGCCCAATATATATTTTCATAATTTGGCATTTCTCAATCTAGACACCAACACCCGGTCGTGGTGCCAACGCCATGTGCCCTGTCCCATCTGGGTGACCCGACCTCTTTTTACTTGTTCACATATTTTGGGTCCTTTCTAGCCATTTGGGTAGCTTTTTTTTTACTAGTCATCCTTTTAGCGATTAACTACAAAATTCAAAGAAGGGAAACATATAAATACAAAGCTATGTGACCATAATAAAGGACCAAACACTAAACATTAACTATCACCACCTAAGGTTGTATCTAAGATCATTCTAAGAGCATTCAAACATCCATCGGCTTCATACAAGGGAAAAGAGAATTCCATTTATGAATATAATTCATAGGAGGGAGGTTCATTCTTTCATGCACACATCTATCTACATTTATTACATCAAGTTATTACTCGATATCAAGTACGACACCCACAATAGCCACCTAGGTGACGATTTCAACACACACACACACACATAGAACTACATTGGGTGTGAGATGTACCGCAACACTCAATCATAAGTTCACATTTTCAATAGCTAAGGACAGTCGAACCCTCATTTTTCATCTTTCTTTTTAGGATTTGATGTGGTTTGAGGGTTTTGTAGGTACTTCTTTTTTATTGCAAATTTCAAGTGAATAATAATGAAGTATAATGACATACAGAAATCAAAGGTGATAAGCAGTGAACATCTTGTGATGCTACGAAATTGAGTTCCATAACTTTTGAGGAGTCACAGGTGCTTAGAATAGGTCTCTGGTGCCCCAAGTTCCCCTGAACCTCCACAAGTGCCCTGTTCTTGGCACTTCTGACACATTTACAATTTTCTAGGTCTGAATGTGATATCTAACCTCACAGTTTCAGAATTTTCCCAGCTTGACATACCTTTGGGATTATTGTGAATCAACTAAGTACTTTATTCCCTTCATTTACAACTATGGTTTCAAATTTAGATTGCTTATTTGATTAGATCAAATGTGTACTCAATTTTTTATATTCAACGTTGTTACATACTTAGATTTAAGAATTTATTTATTCAATATTTTCTTAATAACTTGGTGAACTCAGCTTGCTTGAACATTACTACGGTCCTCATACTTCTAATTTTCTCATTCTTCTAGGATCCTCCCATCATGGCTATATCTATCCATGATTTCTTGTTATCCAATCCCGAGTGTTACACTAAAATCATTAATCTTTTGGATACTACTCATATTCCTCCCATTACTCATCTAGATGTTGTTTATCAAACAATTTTCAATGCATTTTATCAACAGATTACTTTTCCATCAACTATAGTTGAAAATATTGTTGTATATGATAATAATCCTCCTCTATATATATAATTTTGTATCAACAACTTAGGCGTCAAATGCATTTTAGTCGATAATGGATCTAAGCTCAATATTTTTCCTTTATCATTCATTGAGGCTATAGGCATTTCTGTAGCTAATCTTAAGCCAACATCTATTTCTATTTGAGAATAAGATAATATTGTGTCCATACTTGGGCACTGTCACTTGCCACTCAAAGTTGAGCCAACATCTATTCTAGTTCCAATTTTTTTCATTAATATCCCACTTTAATATAATTTCTTGCTTAGTAGCCTATCAATTCATCGAATGCAAGAAATATCTTATATGGTTCACCGATGAGTTATATTATTACATGAGGTATTTGAAGATGATATTCCTACTAATAGTACACCATTCCAATATTGCAACATTGATCCTAACATTGTATTACCTATTTCTTCTTCTACTACTACACATCTTGTTGATGTTCTAAGACCTAAACATTATCCAAACAACTTACCTCTACTCAAAGGAACCATTTACACATTAGATGTTGTTCCATCTGCTTTAGAATCCACCCCCTCCTACTACTGCTATGGTAATTTATCAAGGGTCTATTCATTCGTCATACGGCATACCACCTTCGTCGTCTCATCATAAGTGGCTTATATCTGTGATAACTCCTTTCACATGCATTTTTTTCATAAAAATGATTTCTAGCCACGCATTCCATTAGATCCCACTTTCTCTGACACCATTTGCACCCTCGATGGTTTGAATCAGCTTGGGTTGTAACTTATGATATCTTACCTCCACCGCATTCACCACATCTATATCATGGACATGCTTACATTACTATTGCTTATGGTCTCTGAGTATTTCATCTTTTTTTTATTTTTAAATGCACTCTGCGTCTTTCACCACTTACTCTTGGCCAATATTGGCTTGATTATATTGGTGGTACTTTAGATCCTGACCATATTGACATCTCATTCCCCATGCCTTTTATCCATGTTTTCATTTATAATGAATCATTTCTTGGCTATTCACATAACCTTACTCATTGGTATACACATGGATGTCCATTACCACATTTCACTTACAAGGAATATGTAATGGGCATGTATAATTTACATGCTGTAATGGCTCTTTATAAGATCAACTACATACTATAGCTTACCAAGTCTCAGATCCATCACATTTCAATTTTGACCACAATAGCAATGATCTTCTAGATGATGTTACTTGATCATACTTATTATCATACACTTGGGGGCACCAAGCTTATTCTTCCCCCTCTAGCATTATCACTAGTCTCACATTTCTATTTTCTTACTATACACTTTGTATCTAGCCTCTCACACACATCATGCACATCTTGATACACTCTTGTATCATCATTACCTGATGACACACTCTTATGCTATGGTTCACACTTGAATGTTGAGGGCATACTATATACATGAACCTCACACACTACACACTTCACACATTGTGCATTCATGACATCTCTTTTTATGAAGCATCTCTCACGCATCATACACACTCTACACATTCATGATACACATTTCTTGCTTCTACTTCTACATGTTGCACTCATTACCCTATGACGCACTCTAGTTCCATGGTTTATAATCAATTATTAAGGGTATAAATCTGAATTAACCTCATCATACTCACTCTCACTCTTTACGCTCTATGATTTATCGATCATATCTCTCTCACACACAATTTAAACCATTTCCTGATGATGCAATATTGTGCTACTGAGTTCACTTTTTTACTACCGAGGGGTATTTTATCAATAAATCTCATCTCATGAATACACATCCACTCATGGCATAAACTAATCCTATCACGGTCATACTACATTCCATTCCATCTCATCCACAACACACTTCATGTCTTGGGCGTATTTATTCTTTCTTTCTTATGATTACATGTACTCTTTTTACACATGCTAGAAAGATACATTTTATGCCATTATCTCTTTCTATATACACATGCGCATTCAATTTATTTTTAAATATGAGTGTAACTTCTATATAGATTGATACACACAACACAAATACTTGGAGCAACACAACTTACATGTCCCACAACGGCTCCTAGAGACATCCACTTTAATATAACATAGGTGCTATTGTTTCATTTTCATAGCACATTACTATATTGGATTATACACGCTTTGACATACTTTCTATCTTTGTAACATGCTAATGTGTGGTTCATGTGCAACATTTTCTTTATAGGTCTATTTACCACCATGGTTGTCTAATTTCCTACTTACTATTTTTTTACTATTTCTTGTCATTATATGCCATTGTTTGCAGTATTTTTCCTATGTCTTTCTTGTTCTCTCGATAGCTTGTATGATTGTCGCCACTATGGCATTGATTAACTTGTGACATCATGAGTGATGTCCCATGTTTGAAACCCTATTTTCTTAGTCTACTTTTTTTGCACTATTTCTTGTGTACATTGTCTTCTTGCATGCTTAGCTTACAACTTGTCTTCTATATGTGTGTTTACCTTGATTACACTAACACTTGTTTTGAGCCATTTTATTTTTGTGTGCCTTAGTTTCTACCCATAAAAATCCCTCCCAAGCAGGGAATTTGTTACAATTCAGCAATCGGTCCTCCTTTGGCCCGCATACTCCTCATAATGTCGCATACACCCCAAACAAGAGGTGCATCCATTGGGTGAATCATTTGAAAGGAACGATAACCAGATCGTACCAAGCCAAGAACACAGATGCTAATCAAACACCATGATCTATAAGATGAAAGAAATTCACCAGAATAACTTTACATAAAACCTTTGCAAATAAATGAGAAGCAATATCATATATTATTATAGAACTCAATGCAATATATTGAGAATGGGCCTTGCTTGAATAGGCAAAAAAATAAACTAAGAACCAGTCAAGGTCGTAGATCAAGCCATAAATCAAGGAAATAACTAGTCATCAAATAACTAGTCAAGACCATAGATTTAGGAGAGAACTAGACATCAAGGATATAGTCAATACCATAGATCAAGGAAAGAACTATACCTAACAACTAGATAATATCTCCTAATATCTAAATAAGATAAAATAAATATCCACACACATAAGTGGGTGAGGATAAATACAATAAAGGTAAATAAAGTACCTAGGTGAACATGAACTAAGGTAAATACCTACTCTAACATCCTTCACCCCATACAATAGTCTATATTTATAGTTAAGTATAATTCAACACATGCTTAGCATAGTCCTTAGTCTTAGCAATGACCTAGATCTTGACTTGGGTCCTCAACACAACACAAACACTAGCGCCGAGATCCGACAATAGCGATTGGGTGCCTGACCCTTCCCGGACACTTGTGACCAGGGAAAAGTTATGTAAAAATTTTCATTTCAACACATTTTTTTGCAGTTTACATAATGGATATTATAGGACAATCAGTCCTTCAACACTTGGCATGCATGCACTACAATCGCATTTTCCACTTTCATGTTGGATCGAAACTGGATCATATTTTTACACACCATTTGTAGTGGTGTTTACATTTCAAGAATCAGTCAAAGGTTGGAGAATAACACTAGAACTTTCTCCCTACACTTCTTCCACACTAGTGTGAGATCTCCTAAAAAATCACACTCGACGCAACCGGCATGAGATCTCCCAAAAACGTGTTCTTCTAAATCATCTTTAGGATCCTTTCTATCTCTTTTCACTCATCATGGATTAGGTGCACATGTTCCTTTTTCATTTTTACATACTTTTACAAAAAAATCATGTTTTGAACATATATACATGCATTTGACTACTTGTTTGTTCTTCTCTTTTGTTGGTCCATCCATATGGGAAGCGATAGTCACATCAATCACATCAATCACACGTCATCAAGAGAAAATTAACATCAACAATAAGTAAAAACATGACATCTACACATACTCTCTCACCCTAGGGTCATCATCATCACTTTTTTTAATTCCTCTTTTGTAACATCCATGCTTCATAGTTTAATCACTTCATGCTTTTCCTTTTCTCTCTTGGTAGGATTTTCACCATCGATCTACATGGTTATCAAGTACAAATATCTTATCTACTTTATGTTATCAAGAATTTTCTCAACAACATAAATTGGGGGAAAATATAGACACTAAATCATGGACTTTGAGTATACTTTTAGTCTTGATCACATACCACTATTCATATGATTCGTAAGAGAGAAAAGTACTAATTGATCACTCTCTTTGGTTGTCTCTATTGTTTTCTATTTTCTCTCTTGATCTTACACTCCTTTCCAGTTTGTATTTCCATACTTCAACATTTCTCATTCTAGACAAAAGTGCCTAGCCATGAGGCTAGCACCAGTGCTCCCCATCCCCTCTTGGTGCCCTAACCTCTTTATACTTTTTTCACATATTTTGGGTTTTTTCTATCCATTTTGGCATCTTAATGTTTTACCAATTAGCCTTTTAGTGGTTAATTACAAAATTCAAATAAGGGAATCATATACATATAAATCTATACGACCATAATAATGGACCAAGAACTAAGCATTAGCTATCACAACCTAAGGTTGTATCCCGCAGAATTAAAGCATCCATATAGCTTCATACAAGGGACAAGGTACTATCATTTCTTCATACACTTCATAGGAGGGTGAGTTCATTCTTTCATGTAGACATATATCTAAATTTCTTACATATATATATTGATCTCTATCAAGTACAAAAACCACAAGAGCCACCTAGGGCATGATTTAGACACACACATAGAGCTACATTAGGTATTAGATGTAGTACAACACTCAATCATAACTTCAATTTGTTGATAGTTGAGGGACAGTTTGACTCCTCATTTTAAATATTTCTTTTTAGGATTTGATTTGGTTTGATGGTTTTGCAAGTAATTATTTTTTATTATAGGTTTCATGTGAATAAAAATGTAGTAAAATGAAATTCAAGTGATCAAAGGTGAAAAAAACAAACATCTTGCGATGTTTTAAATCGAGTTCCACAGACTTCTAAATAGTCAAAAGCACTCGTAACAAGTCTATGGTGCCCTCAACACCCCTGACCCTCCATTGGTTACCTAGTTTTGGCACTTTTGACTCCTCTACAACTTAGGGGTCTGATTGCAACATCATGCCTTAAAGTTTATGTAATTTTTTTGGCTCGGCATACCTTCAGGATTATTGTGAATCAACTAAGTACTTTATTCCCTTCATTTGTAACTAGGGTTTCAAATTTAGATTTCTTATTTACTTAGATAAAATTTTTACTCAGTTGTTTATAGTAAACATTGTTACATACTCATATTTAGGAATTTATTTATTCAATATTTTCTTAATCATATATAACCTTTATATTCACTATGTGGTGTGAGAAATGGTATGATATTAGGAGTGTGGCCTAAGTCGGTTAGATATTCACAGCACATAAAATTTTAGAGAAATGAGGATCATAAGGTATATACTATCAATATTATTGATTAATATATAATGTGCAAGTAAATCAATCAAAATTGGATGGTGGCCAATAAGAAGAATCGTAAATATGAGCGGGAATGGGTTCGAGGGTGTGCACGGTACTATGCTAAGGAATCAACACAGTAGTATTAGTTGGTGGAGTGTGAGATTTAACCTGGTATTCACAAAGGATTGTAGTAACATAGAGGTTATGAAATAAATATTCATCAAATTCCATGGGTGTAATTTCCAATATGCAGAGAGTGTCACCAATAAGTTTAATATCAACAACATCATAATTGTTAGTCTCAACATGGTAGTATTATAAAATATTTTCTAGGGGTGCAAAAATAAATGCGAATGGTGTAAGAGAGGATTATTAGGATATATGAGATTAGTATTTTGAGCATGAATAGAGGAAGTGATGGGAATTAGTGACATAGGATTGGAATTTCTGGGAAACCCAATATCATTGGTATCATGACAATGTGAGGGGACTAGTTGAGTTGGGGGAATAACCATAGAGGTAGTAGAGTCTATGCAACAATATTTGAATGGTTTAGGGAAAAAATAACAATATGTTATAACCATAAAAGATAAAATTGACACAAAGGTGGACCATAAAAGGGATAACACACACATCATGGATCCAAGGTCAACTAAGGAGGAGATTAAATTACAATGGGGCATCCATGACATATAAAAGAGTGATGAGTTTAGAGGGCCCCACTTGCAATTAAAGTTTGATCATGCCTATACATGCATGGGTAGTAGATTCATAGCCACAAAAAATAAGGGAATATTTATCATTTACACTATGAGGGATTTTGAGTTGGGCTAGAAAGGATAAAAATAAAAATATTCAATGCAGAGCCATTATTAATGAGTACACACTTAATTTGGAAATATTGGATCTAACCCATGATAAGGAGAGGATTAGAATCAAGATAAACCATGTGGAATATCCTCATCAATAAATTTAATATAATTTCTAATGTGTTTAAAATATTCCATGAGATTAGCAAAGGAAATGGGAGGGTCATCAATTTGTATTTGAATAGCTTGGAATGCAGTTTTGAGAGAGTAAAAAAATCGGGAGCCTTATGCAGAAGATAAAACCAATATATTTTAGCGGGGTAATATTTAATTTCTCACTGATATCATACTCTTTATATGGAACAAAAGGTTGAGGAATTGTTGCGGTGAGAGGAGGAAGAGAAGTAGGAAGCTACAAAAGTTATTTAGTCTAAAGAGTAGTGAATACAATTACAATGGGGTTTACGGAGATAGTTGTTAAGTGAGGTAGATGTTGAGTTGTGAAATTTAGGAATAAACACAAGTGTGGAGGAAAGAGGAAGAATTAGCTATAAAATCATAATATGAAGAAGAAGGAAAATGGATCCAGTGCATGATCACAATATGGGTTCACCAATGATTTCATAAAATATTAAATATTATATCGAGATGACTAAGATCAAATGAATATAAGAGTAATAAGTAAGATATAACATGTAAGAAAATAAGAAAGTGTATGTGGTATTAGAATAAGAATGAATTAGCTTGTATCAGAAGATCCATGATTATCCTAGACGGGAAACAAGCTGAGAAGGAGGGATTTGGAATGTGCATGCTTTGTATGAAAAATAGGATCTGGAACCTTTTACAAAGGATTTCCCAGACGAGGACAAGACCACTTGGGTGTTGGTGTCTCGAACTAGGCACTATTTTCATGGTTGCAACTCTACTTCTGATCTTTTCAGGGCCTAATGATGTCTATTTCCTTTCATTGTATTTCACATCCACTTCACTATAGGGTTCCCGTGTCACACCTGTACATTTACAAAAAAACCATAGCTACTGTATAAGGCTAAAAATATATATGGAATAAATAATGTATAATCTTGAGTCAAATTGGCATTATAGGTCACCCTAATGTGATATTCACTGAGAACTACACTACATTTCAAACTCTATGTAGTTCTTGTGAGTGTTTGATTTGAATTGTCCTTTAAATCTAGGTTTCCCTTGTCCTGTCACACTAAGATAATATGATATAACTTATTTTCCCCAAGATAAATGTATGACATGGAATTAATAAATATCCCCTCCTATGTACTAAATAATGCACCCTAAAAGCAGTCCTTGAATTTTGATCTTTGTCTAGGTAGTAGATCGTAAGTATTAACTCCCAATTTCCTAACCCCTAATAGTAGTGAGTAAGTCATATATATATGATTCCATTGTTTGAATTTATTCATTAAAAACTGAATATATGACCCAAAGTGATAAAAGAGATTATAGAAAAGATACCAAATGTTGTGGTAATTCAAAATTATAAAAAGGAAGGAAAGGGACAAAAGCACCCAAAGGGATAGTATCACCTAGGCTAGTCCCATCCCTAATGGGTGGTAGTGTCTAGGATGACCATAAGGTATAAAATTCAATACAAATATGGGTCATATGTCACCTAGTGTCCAAAAATTAAAGTGATCATTCCAGAAAAGTAAATAATAAGAGTGTGGGAAAGATAAAAGTAATGAAAGAGTAAAATAAATATTGTTAATGTCTAGTATTCTCACTTTAGGAATCATACATATAATGAAATACCTAGAGGCATTGATGCAAGTAAAAAGTGCATCACTTAGTGACTAAAATGGGATTTTATTAGCACCTATATCCTTGTTACGTGTCAAACATACCCATATGAGTATCTCTCAATAATCCTCAACTTGTTATGTCAACACTACAATGTTGGTTTGTATCTCGAGAAAGTTATCCTGTTGCATGTTAAGATGACATAAAGCATCAATGTGATGGATGACCAGGTCTAAGAGTCCTAGGTATAATAGTAAGGCATCTCAATTCAAAACAGAAGTGATGGAGAATAATTCCAAGCTAGTCTACCGATAATCTCTCGCCATTCCATAATAGTGGCTGAAAAACACATGCATACACCAATGAATAAAAAAAAAAACTTACTAATGTCTAATAAAGTAACTCTAATTTAGGAAATCAGGAAAAGAGAGAATCAAAGCTACTCATTAGGATCTCCCTCATCCTAGATGGGATATGTAGCCTCCCCATCTACCTTTATATACTCCTCCTTTTCCTCCTCCCTTTTACTTGATTCCTCCATCTCTCCACTACCCTACCAATAAGGTTCCAATCTCTCCTATGATATGGAGTCTTTCTCCACCTCCTCCTAACTCCATGTAGTCTCCTTTCTAATCTTTAAAAATATAGGTGGCCCTAATCCTCCTCTAGTGGCCCATCTGGGTGTAGCTCCAAGTTTCCTAATCAGTACTGGGACTACTATTTTCCATCTCAATATCCACATACAGATTACCCTCACCTCCATAGTGCCTTTTAAAATGGTATGTACCATTGAAAGGAAGTCAATATATGACCATCTAAAGTGTTGAGGCACTTATATCTCTAGGTAAGTCTCTCTGTGTGAATATACCAACAATGACCTTACGTAGAGTAGGGATAGGGGCTACCTCTATTAAATTCATTGTCATGCCTTACTTAGCACTCATATAAAGTTCTCCTACATAACCAAAATGTGTCACCCATCTACAACCCTCATCTAATGAACTAGTACTTTTTAGTGCTATCCTCCTCCCTGTAACTGGAACTCCCAATAATAGGTAAACATCCTCCAAAGTAATTTCCAATTTCCCATGGACACCGGAGAATCAAAATGTGTTCCGATAAGAATCCCAAAAGGTCAAGAAGCAATAAAGTATTCAGCTATATGGAGAAACTATCATAATCTTTACAAGCTTCCATATCATGGCCCTCTTAAGGACTATCTCTTCCCAAGTAAATCAAGGTAACGCTCATGAGATCCAATGCTACTCTTGATCCCTCACCAATAGACATAAACACCCTATATAATTGAGGAAACAAAAAATGAACATTAGGATGTTTCAACAAAAACCATTAATCCAAGAAAGAAAGAAAGAAAAAAGAGTGAGAATGAAAAAACATCAAGATTTCACTAAAACATCATTGACATGTGTGATAGTCACACAAATACCCCTCTTGATAAAGTAGCAGCTATATGACTACTACATTGGTTATGTAACCTCTCCTCAACATAGGGAGGAAGTTACACAATCGTCATAGTGGTTCGCAACCACAAATTTGTGTTTAGCTGTCATTACATAACCTATGCAATGTTTTTGTCATGAACACCAACTTGTGCCCTCTCTCCCAAAAAACCACAAAAACACTACAAAATTACAAAATTAACAAAACATCACATACACTAGGAAACATCCCCAAAAATCATTTAAAAATCTTCCTCCTAGAGCTCACTTTGAGAGAAAAACTAAATCTCTAAAAAAGATAAAAATTATTGTTAATTACCTATTCTTGAGCCTTAGTTGCTATTCACTTTGGATTCACTACCATTATATCGTAATCCTCTTTATTTTGACTATACACATTTTCCAAATTCTCACCAAAAATTTATAGCTCTAAAAATAGAAAGGATGTATGTGAGAAATGATTTCTAAAAATAGCAAATTGTGATATATATAGAGTATTTTGGATTTCTAATGTCATTTTGGGTGAGAGTGTGTAACATTAACACTTTGGTGGCATATGTAGAATTATAACCCCCACATGAATGGTAAGTATTTCTATCCTTTTATTTCAAATATTCCACTGATTTTGTTTATTACTGCAATTGATTCCCATATCTCTTTTATAGGTGGTGGGAATTCTTACCTAGCTTCATACCGATGCGTGTTCGGATAAGGTAATTTCTAACTCTCCCAGTTTGGGAACCACCATTCTTAGAAATCACATTTTATCCTATTCATGGCTAAAATTATATTTTGAGCGGGAAATATATACGAACCTATAAATTACACATGTGTAACATTTAAACATGACACATCTTTGATGATGATGAAAAATCTTTCCAAAATAAAAATGAGACATAGATCCCTCTCTCTCCCCTTTACATCCACCTTTGGACTCAACTCAACCTTTCACTCCTATTTGCGGACTTCATTTTTCTCGAGACTTATTTTATATCTCATTTTCCTTTTCTTTTAGTAGGAATTTGTGTAAGCTGCTCATGTTACCAAAGTGACGGTTGTGAAACTAGACCTATTTCTAGAGAAATGGTTGTGTAAATTCTCCTATTTCTAGAGTTGCAGTTGCTCAACCATTGTGGTAGTTTTCCATCCGCCCTCCAGAAATGTTTTCACTAAAATTTTCACCCTTGTTGAATTAGGTGTTCAAAATTTTAGTAAAAACATGAATGATCTTGATGGTATTAGGGGCAATCAAGATCAAACCTCAAGTGAAAGGGATGGATCCTATAACCCCATTTTTCTCGCAACTACTCTAACCATCTTCTACTCTAACACTATTTAAACCTAACCTAATAATACCAAGGAGACATAATATGTGTGAGAGATAGAGAGAACTAAAAATAAAAAGGGATTTGATGCGAAAACTAGAAAATGGATCAGTTATGGCTCCAAAAGACACGAGATATGGACTAGTGATTCAATCTTGGAGGATTGTACATGACTTTAAAGAAAGTAAAATGGAATAGAATGAAGGCATGCAAGAGGATAGATATTTTCACATTAAACATGGATTATTCAAAAAAATTATGTCACAATTGTATTAATATCAAATCTTGACCATTTAAAAACATAGAGATGAGACAATAAGTCTCCACATGTAAGTTACATAGGTCACAAGAAAGCATTTTCAAGTGTAAAAGGATATTTTTCGAATTTTATAAATGGAACCTCTATTATGTGGAAAATAACTTACATTTATAGAATTTAAGAGAGAGAGAGGAGAGAAGAGATCAATCACATCCAATGATTAATAAAATCAACCACATGCCACCACCAAGGACCAATCGTAAGTTAGTTGTGGGTGCATGAAATCACCCTAAGTGTATGCCATTATATTACTAATACATGAGGATGACACTTCTTATAATTAAATTCACGTTGGTGGAGTGGTTAATCATATGGTTCAAAATAGGAGCAAATTTTTCATGCCTTATGAAATTTAGATGATTTCTCTTTGATCCGTGGATTGATCCTTATTTTAAAACTCCTCATGATTTGTGGCTTTGATGTATTATGCATTTATCCTATCTTATCCACATGCCATGGTGATCTATGTAATTTACATCACAGATTTTTTATTATGAAATCTTTATAAGTCCTGAAAATTTGTTAAATCCACAGGATACTACATCTCTACGATATTTTGAGAACAATAATTATGTGTTTCATGGATTCCAACCTTAGTTGTACTCTAACTTACTTAATTTTACCATATGGTGATTTGCGAAAATTTTCGTTGCATTATAGCTTTTCCTAGGCACATTACACTCTTTATTGTGTGGAACTCACCAACTTCATGAAATTCCATATTTTTAAGTCCACATAACACATTATTTCCAAATTGTGAAGCACTAAAATTTCTCGTTTACCCAGAATACTATGTTTTCAACTTATTCATTCAGTAGGTCTTCAATCCAGAGACATCTAATTCTAAAACTTAGATGAGTTGCTAAAAATAACACAAGGTTCTATTATGGGAAATAGTTTGGAAACTTTCATGGGACATCTTCCTACTATATGTAAAGATCAAGTAGCCTTAAAGAATCCATTGGAAATGTATTCAAATATGAACCTGAAATCTGATCGATATGTTTTATAACTTTTAGCAAAACTCTATTTTGAAGCCAATATTTTTTAGCTTTAAGTGCATCACTTTGAAATTTCTCCAAAGTATTATGATTTTTTTCCATGGGGTAGAAAATTGAAATAACCAACATACAACTACAATGGAATCCCAAAACTATATACCTAATATGAAGATTATACATGCATTAAGTGAAACATGTAGATTGTGTAAAAACACATATTCTGATGACCACCAAAAATATTGAGGAAAAGGAACTCAAACAGTGATCATCACACAATAGGAGGGAATTTTGGTCATTTTGTCTTAGTGTTGTCATTGATGTCAAGTCCATTGATGGAAAATGGTGTCATGGTGTCATATTAGTCTCCATGAAGTTCCAGTCAAAGGTCAAACAAGAAGGTTGATTGGTAGTGTCATGCTTGGTTAAGTCCCATGGTGTTCTAGAGCATGATTAAGTGTGTATGGTCATAATTTGATTTATCCTAGTTGAGTAGAGGATTTCATGAGGTATATCATGGTTAGTATAAAGTTTCATAAGTGTATGTGTGTATGGAGAATACAATTCAAGTTTCTTTAGAGTTTTTAAATGCTTCAGAGTTAGTCTGAAGTATGCTCTATTTTCTTTGGAGTTTGAACTACTTGCCTTAGAGTATGAAATATTTTCTTCAGAGTATGAAGTAGTTACTTCAGAGTCTAGATTGAATGATTTATATTTTTTTACAATAATATTATTACATGTGGTAAAGGTCAAGTATATGTAAATTGAAGTGGAGGAGTGTAGGTACAAGTTTGAGCATGATTTACAGGTGTTCATCTAGACCTAGTTTATATCTTTGAAGGCCAAATGGTGCATGAGAATGAGGTGTAGAAATATATGAGATCATGGAAGCATGAAAAATTTTGATACATGTTTTATATTGTGGGTTAATTCCTTTTGGCGTACTTGGAATAGAGTCACGTGGTTGGTCTAGTTTGGCATGGTGTAAACTAGGTCTAATCACAAAGTGCTTGGTGACCTAATTAGGAATGTTACTCACTTAAATAAGTGTGTGGGATCTTGAGATCACTCATGAAGGTATGTAATGTTTTTTTCATCATGTATAAATATTTTTCATAGTTATCATTTTTAGGTTTAGTGTTAGTTCGATCGATATGTCCTAAAATATGTAAAACTCTAAGGCCTAGGCATGCAAATGAGATAGGCTGAGAAGAGGTAAAGATATTTTTGACTTTATGAATATTTGAGATATGGGTATAGTGTATCATGATGCTATCAAAAATTTAGGTTTCCTTATTGAGAAAATTGCAAGATATGATGTTTTTGGTGAAACCGGGTGCTTGAGAGTATTATTTCCACTTAAAGAAAGTGAAATTATCATGGTTGGAAATATTATATTTTTCATGGGAAGATAATCCTTTTAGGTATGAGGAAAAATTTAGTTAAGAATATCTCAGACCTAGAATAACGTTGAATGAGGCCAATACTTTTATAAACGAATGTTAAGAAGGTCAACTACCTTTTATGAGTTTGAAACCCAAAGGTTGAGAGAGATGGAGAATATTTTCTTGGTAATTTCAAACAAATTATTTTTATTGATATTATGATGATTTTATGATGTAGAGGACTCCTCCAGGTTTCTAGAAAGGTATGATAAAGAATGTGGTGATAAGTAGACCCCACTCAAATAAGCTAGTTTATGAAGAAGTTCTGTTTGAGACAAAGTTTTCTAAAGGAGTTACAAATTAAATTTACTTTTTTAGTATGTAAATTGGATTTTATTTCCATGATGGTTTAAGATCATGGTTGAGATTCTAGAGGGAAAAGTGTTCCCTATTTATGAAGATTGGTCCTGAGGCGTTTTAGGAGAGTTCGGAGTAGTTTCGAGAGATGGATTTGGTTGAAGGCATTACACTTGGAGTTGGAAGGAAATGTAAGGTGTTATGGAAATAGGATTTATATATATTTATAGTAGTATATGGTTTGTCTACTGGTGATGATATTTGATGGGTCATCCATCTTGATTTTATTAGAAGAAGACTATTTGTTTCTTAGGACATAATTGATCTTGCTAGAAGATGGAGGTAGAAAAATCATGATATGTATTTGTTGATGCTTGATACCAGTTGGAGAGTTAAAAGGGATGAATTTTATTCCTATTTAAGATCATTTTAGGTCTTGAAAGTTGCAGTAAGGGTGCAAACTAGTTGTGTTTCTAAAGCTACTTTTAGGGTAGTTTAGTTTGGTGAAGAGGAAATTTGGTATGGTTTACATGTATGGATGTGATATAAATACTATGGGGATTTAAATTAGTGGTTACATGTCATAGTTGAGGTGTTTTGGTGTGTGTTTGAAGTCTATAGGTGAAGATTGTTTCTTGGAAACAAGTGTTTTGTGAAGGATATGAGTCTTCTTAGTTGTGTTATGAATAATTAGATTAGTGAAAGATTATTAATGACCATGGATGATGTTTTATGTCATATTTTAAATATTTTATCAATTAGGTATCTTTACTAATCATGGTTATGAGGTTTGTGGTTTTTTCTCCTATAGGTGATGGGATTTTGAGCTCATTTTGAGCTTTTTTGGTATGTTTGAGCAAGGAAGAACTACCTAGGTATATTCAATGGACGAGCATGAGTTTATTGTTATGATTTTGATTTATGTTGGTATAAATAATGATGAAGGACATACCTCCCTTAATGTTTTGAGTTAATAAGGGTATAAAGTGAATGTTTCAGTTCAAATTTGAACTAGCCGAGTGAGAGGAAAAAAATGTGACCCAATGGAGAGTGTGAAATAGGTGTGAAGGAATCATTTTAGAGCTGAGGAATTGTGTGAAATTGTGGGTAATTTTAGAGAGAATTTATTGTTATCCTACAAAATTGATAACGGAAATTCTGCAAGTAACCATACCAAAATTCCGTTTTGGTCCCCTGAAGAAGTCTGTTAATGTTCAAAATGGCTTAAAACTCCCTTTGAAATTCAAGTTTTTTAGAACTTAGCCATTTTCACCTTCTTTAAGCTCGGCGCAAAAATGATGTGTCAAGACTCTCAAAAATGCACCTTTTCGAACTAGGCACATAAATTGTTATGTTGACATTAAGAAATGTGCACCCCTTAGAAAGCACTTTGGCATGGGAAATGACATGTCAACATACCCAAAATTGTGCCACCTTAAATATCCTTTGGTGCACTCATTGTTGTGTTGACATCAATGAAGTTGCACCCCTTTGGTGCTGAAATTATCATGTCAACATCGTAAAATGTGCACTTAAGGCACTAGAAGAGTGGTGTCGACATCCATAAGGTTGCACTAAGGTGCACTATTTATCATGTTGGCACTCTAAAATATGCACCAAAGAAGGTTGGTGAAATAATAAATGCCAGGTTTTCTATAAATAGGTGCCCGACACCTATCATTTTCACAATTTGAAAATTGAAAAAAGTGTTTTCTCTACACTGTCGCCTATCCTTGTCACCACCACATGTCGTTTTCGAGCTTGAGGACCCCAACGTCATCCTTCATATTTTATAAAAGTGGAACAACAATAACCATCCTTGAGCTCACACATGTCTTTATCAAGCAAGAAACCAACAAATTTCAAGCCAAAGAAAAGCAATGTAACAAGAGATGAAGTACAAATATCAGAAAGTCAGGATGCCTGACTCATATGCAGAGAGCGACCTCAACATCAAAGACTCTAAGCTAGGCCATATCGATATGGATGAGTTTTGGGCAAGGACCAACCAGTAACTAGTGGCCCATGGATGAACAAGTTGGTGGGAAGTGGATTGCACTTTGTAGTTGGGTTGCTAGTAAGTGCTATAAACAATGAGTTCATCATGTTAGTAGCTTAGTGTTATAATAAGGACACTAGATGTGTTGAAGATAAGGAAGGAAAGATGATCATCGACCTCATAGCCCATCACTTTATGAGCTGACCCTAGGCATTCCTCATCATAGGCAATATGTCGCCATAAGTCTAGAAGACTGCAAGAAGGCTGGGATGAAAATGAAGATAAATGCATGTAAATGATGAATGAAATTTATCTGAAAAACAAGAAGCCAGTGAGTAGATGGCCATAGACCATCCACCGTAGTGAATTCAATGAGGAATTAAGTGATACAATCACCTTCTTGAACAAAGTATTTGGGCTTCATGATGCCTATTATTTCCACAAATGGATGCTGAGGTACTTAGAGACCATGAGCAAGAATACGCCTGATCAACGTTTTGGCTAGGATGAAATCATCAGCGACACCATCTCCCAGCAGCTTCAATAGGTCCTAACAACTGGGAAGTTCTACATGAACTCCTACATTGTATACGTTGTAGCATCAATAAGAGATTTTGTGGGTTTAGCTCGAAATGGGGTATGGCCCCAAGTCAAAATATATGAATTCTACCCAGAGCTAAAGCTTAACGCAAGCATCTCTCAGTTCTACAAAATTAATGACACCTTATTCTATGAGGTTATATGCTTTCTAAGGCCAAACATGAGACACGGTCGGACCAGCCCAAGCGTGATTGCTGCCATGAAGAAATGGGGAGCATTGTTCACACAATTCCCCACATTCACATATCTCAGAGTAGTGAATTTTGAGGGTGAACCAACAAAGCTACCAAGGTATGCAGGGCCCAAGCTGATCCTCTTGGAGTTGTCAAGGAAACTGATCATTTACCATGAGAAGTGTATGAAGAGAAAGAAGGAGGAACTCCATTTCCCCTTACGGTTGGCGATACACCGCACCACGCTACCCAAAGCACAGGAGATGTATGTTGAGCTTGAATTGCTGAATCTAAAGCATAAATATCCAGCAAGGCCCACTTTTGACTGCCATACCTACCTCCTAAGGGAAAAATTGATCCCATCTATGTTCCCGAGATCGAGGACATCCGGATCTACCCGACACATGAAATAGACATCAAATAAAAGGATCACTCCCGGTGGCTCTGGAGGAGATCATCCACTATGGCATAACCATCGTTCCAAAAAGATTCCAAGATCCCGATCAAGAAATTGATCAAGTTCATCTTAATACAGATGGGGACAATTGGCTGTTTGCGAAGATCGATAGAGCTAAAGTGCATAAGACCATTCAGGAAAGGGTTAAGCCCACGTTGTAGCGCACTGAACATTGGTGTAAATAGAATGGTCTCACCTACCTCAGGGTGGATTTCACTACTTCTCCTTTAGGCAGAGCACCTCAAAATTCAGCCCAGGTGCTAAAAGGAAAAAGGAAAAGACAAGGAGGGAGAATCAAGAAAATAGGAAGATCCTAAAAGCCCTCCTACTATTTTTGAGAAATAAGTGGTCGACCTAGTATCTCTAGGTAAAGAAGAAGAAACAACAAAAGTTTCAACAAATACATCCACCCAGGATGTTATCACAGCTACAACTACTGAGGTACCCACCATTCCTTCTTCTGCTCCTTCTCCTCCCCCTGTCATTAAAGCATCTATTCCTATGGATGTGTCTTCTTCTCTCCCTTCCTCCCTTCCATCTCCCACCTCTTCCATCTTCTCCTCTCTCATAGATCTGTTGTTCATTGTTCCCTCCATTCAATTGAAGATACCTTCCATTTCCATGTCGTTTTCTCCCCGTAGTAAATCCATGCCCCAAAAGTAGCAGCGTGTTTGACTCTTGTCGATGCCACCACCAAGTGTTTTGATGTTCTTGCCTATGGCCTCTTGATTGCTTCCCCTTTCACTCCTGTTTCCTCTTCTATTCCCTTTACTCCCTCTCCCATAAGTCCTACCTATATTTCTCGACCATCTAGGTCAAAGACAAGAGAAAGGTTCCCATTGCACCCATGGAATTCTCCATCATTCCAAAGAAGGGACCCAAGAAGCGAAAGTGATAACTCACTTTTCAAAGATAACTTCGGGGGAGAGAGTCATGGAGATTGCATATCGAATCTCACCAAAGAAAAGAAGGATCTGTCTCCTACAGAATTCACAAGTGACCCAAGTCACAATAGAACCTCAACTCGAAAGCCTACAAGGAGAAGCCTTATCTGCAGTAGATGCCCTTTGCAAGAATATATAAAAAGCAAAAGAGGAGAAGAAAATACTCAAGGAACAGAACAAACATCTTCTCCAAGCATTGCAGAGAATGGGCAACGCTCCTCCCGTGAATTGCCACCGAACCCACTGAAGTTCTCAGTCAAGATAAGATAAATGAATATGCTAAGATTGGTGAACAAGGCACGGTTGTCTCCTCCCAGATTGAGCGAATCCTTAGAGATAGTGAGGAAATGATTAAGAAATTCATAGTGCTCTACCAGGATATTGATCAAGCAAATAAGGAGCTACAAGCAGTAGCAAGTTCCCTCTCCAAGGAGTTAGACAATGCTAGGTTGCAACATGAAACATTCCAAGCAATGGCTAACTACTCAGCTGATGACCTATTAAAGTTCGGCGTCATTGATCACCCATGGGAACATAATAAAGCTCTCGTTGCATTAGATTACCGGGTCAATCAAATGGAATATATCCTAGAGAGGATAGATAAAATCAAGGATGAAGCCCTAGATGCACGATATAACATGGAGCAGATCAGTTACAAAGATGTCTCTAGGGATGCTTAGTGAATCATTCACCTTGAGGGAAGAAAACGATACATTCCAGTGCTTCAAGGATATAGTCACCCAAGGTTTGGCACCAGATGTCACTTTTGACTGAGAATCAATCAATAACCTTCTTGCTTGTCGTGGTTTCATTGGCTTCTTCATCGATGCATGCGAAGAGTTCACCTGGTTACCTGACAAGCTCAAGAATGAAAAAGAAACTTGTGAAGTCATTGGAAACCATTTCAAGGGTCCAAACCCTAATCAACTTTAGACAATGATCAGTAAGTTTATGGAATATCGAGCTCAGTGTCACATTGCCTATCCTGATCAAAAGTAAGACACTCCATTTAAGCAAAGAGATGATGAGGAGTAGTTTCTCCTCTTGTGTATGCTTTGATAAATTTTGTAAAAAATATTTGAAAAGTATGTTGGCATTTACAATGACATCATCCATGTTGCACTATGGGATGTTGCCATCCAAAACTTGCCCAAAGTCAACTTTTGACTTTTTGGATATTTTGTAGATATTTTGTAAATAGTGGTTGGTTTTTTTGTCTTCTTTCTTCTTCTCCTTCTATAAATACTGGAATACTTGTTGTATTCGGTGGACATTTTTGTATGAAAAAGAAGTGAGGAGAGAAAGACTTTGTGCTTTCTTGTAACAAAAGGAATTTTAATATATATGTTCAAACTTTTTGCTCAATATATGTGTTATTTACATCAGATATTTCTCAAGTTAGATCTATGTTTTTATTCTGTTGGATTCATTCCTATTATCATCATATGTTCATCGGTATTGATTTATTTTTTTATGCAAGTAAGTTTGGCTCTATTTACTACCACTCAAAGCATAAACCCTCCGACCTTCTGTCTTGGAATTCATTTCTTTTCTTCCTTCAGATATACCCTCCTCTATTCCTTCCTCCTACATTTTTTGTTCGTAGTTGGAACTACCTCTATTGGGATGAGATCCCAACCCCCGAAGTTGGAATAGTGTAGATTTGCATAGATTTCGCTTGATAGATTAGCAATAAACCAGTTTCACTTTGCTATCTCAAAGAGTGGCTATGCCCTACACACTATTGCCATGTTTCTTCATGACCTGCCTAAATGAAAGATTTTCAAACCAACAGTTTTTGATGACTCGCTAGAGATCAAACTAAGGAAATAATTAAAAAACTGTAAAAATCACTACCAGTTTGTAAATTTTAACTCTTTGTTAAAAATTAAAATTTTTACAGAAGTGATCAAAACTAAAAATTTCCTTATACAAATCCATAGATCTGGACCAAATAGGAGATTTTAGTTCGTTGAGTTTTTACAAAAACTTTTACATTTCGAAGATCGAGATTCGACATTTTATGATATTTCTAAAACCTTGCAAAATTTAGATCAAAGATATGAAAATAAGCTTTCTAAATTATCCCACTTTTATCCTTATTAACCTTTGTCAAAAAACCAAAATCGGTTATCATTTTAAAAAGAGTAAAATTAAAATTGAAAAGTACATGTTGCTGATCTTTGCAGAAAAATCAGAAAATCAGCAAGCACAAATAAAAAGATTGTTGTAAATCTACTCTTAATTGTTGCAGATCTGAATGGGTACGCTGGCGTGGTGAACAATTTACTCGTGATAGAAGATCTCATGGAGAATTCAATATAATTTGAAGGCACAATTTCAGTATCACTCTAGCATGATTCACATCTCTAAACTCAACAGATCGATCAGCAAGAAGTGCCTCACCTCCACGAAAGAGCCATATTTCACAAGGTGCCTCGACATCGAATTACAAGTGCTTTTTTTGCTAAGTGGAACCCCACTCCCGCTTGTGTTCTTTTCCCCACTTTTCAAATGGAAATAAATCTACATGTACTATGGGTAAATGCTATGGATCCTCTAGTACACCCCTTCCAAGTGGAAATTGCAAGAATTTCCTGAAATTTGATGGAAGCAGAAATCAAAGCACAGACATGCACATAGCTATGTTTATTATGTCATGTAGTATTCTAGATGTGACTCATGAATATGTATCTATGCATACATCAGAATGGTTCTAGCATTTACTAGCCAGATCCATCACTAGTTGGGCCACGTTACGGACTGCATTCAAAGACAGGTACAAGCCTTCAAAAGACACCTTCATGTTATTGTCACAAATCACTCACATGAAGAAGGAGGCCAATGAAACCATGCACGATTTTATCACCCGATTCAATTCACTGATCAACCATGTGCCACCTGCCATGTTTCCAACATTAGAGAATCAAAATTGTTTCTTTATGAACGTGATGCATTTGAAAGTAAGTTTTCTTACTTTTACAGAATAGATACCCACCTTGGTCCTTGCCCAGGCTATGGCCATTCGGATAGAAGATAACCTTCTTATATCTGGTGAGTTAAGACGTGAGTTGTCAAAATCAAAGGCTTCAACTTCTTCTCAGGCTACCTCATCAAATCCAACATTCCAGAAGATGGCGAATGACTTTCTCTCATTAAAGAAGTAATTGGCTCAAACATCGTCTACTACTCCATACCGGGATATCCCACAGAGGAACTTCACTCCCAACAATGCCCCCCAAAGGCCACATTTTCCTGTTGCTTCTCCAAGGTTAGCAATTGAAGCCCCTCTGGTCAATGCTTTGGTTGAAATTGAAGAAGATGATACAAATTACGAAGAACCTTTGTCGTAAGGCGAAGATGATCAAGATGTCGGTGAACTGACTAGTGACTCTACTATCGAGTATATGGAATTTGAAGATGAGGAATCTGATGAAGAAGAGAGTACCTAAGGGTATGTGAGTGGACAATCATATGTGGTTTTCACTCGCTTGTAAGGAAAAGAAGTAAAATTTGCTCCTAAAAACAAAAGGAAAACAACGTGGTAACTCCTCCTCCAATGATCGCTAAAAGAGGTAATCCTCTTCCTTCTCAACCTCTGTTAAACTGTTATAAAGAAATATTGTCCTCCTGTTTCTCCTCCAATTCAGCCTTCCTCCAACTCCATAAAGACTAGTAATCCTCCTCCACTAATGTGAAACAAAGGACTCATTCCTTCGTTAGCGCAACCCTTGGTCACATTTGTTATAATCGATCATGCCAAAAATACCAAAATCTAGATGTTTGAAGTTGAATACCTTCACCCAACCCGAGAAACTTGTAAGGTTCATTAAGTATATCCAAAACTAGGCTACCATCCTTCCTCTTGTTTCCCCAAAAGTAATTATTCCCATGCCTCCTACATCTCACGTAAATGTTGCTTCGACTTCTGCATCAGGAAAAATTGAACCTTTTTACCTATCTCTCTTGATCAATGGTCATAAACTAAGTAACTGTATAATTGATTCTAGAGCTTCTGACAATGTTATGCCAGTAAAGGTCACCCATGCTTTGGGCCTCACACTTACCAAACCTTTTGGCAGATGCTACTCCATGGAAACTAAGCAAGTACCATTGATTGGTCAGATTAAGGATGCACAGTTTCGCATTCGCAGCATTTCCTAAGAAAAGGGTAAAAATGACTATTCTTGTAGTTGATATTCTAGTAGCATATGGGATATTGCTAGGGAGGAGCTTCTATAAAGAAGTTGGTGGGGAAATTCATATGGACTGGTCCAAAGCCAGGATTCCTGTCAAAGGAGTGATGCAAACATTGGAACCAGAATCACAAAATATATATCTAGTCACCAACTCGATGACCCTAAAGCTCATATTCTCTTCGAATTGTCAAGGATGGGAAATTATTTCTTTTCCACCGACTCGAGATAGGATGGAAATCCTCATCCAAAAAGAGGATCTCAAAAAGTATGGATGTTGCGGTTTGATGGCAAATTGTGGCAACAAGTGGATGTGGTGTGGGGCTATTCTAATATCTCCCGAGGAGGATATTTTCCCTTTTTCTTTTAAGTTACAATTCTTCAATACGAATAATAATGTCGAGTATGAATCTTTGTTACTTGGCATGCAAGATGTAAAAGAGAAAGGAATCAAGAATCTAAAAGTACAAGGTGATGCTAAGCTAATTGTCAATCAGGTAAAAGGGATATATCAAGTAAAGAATGATTGGCTCAGACACTACCACAATGTGGTATGGGATAGCATCGAGGAGTTTGACACTTTCTCAATCAAAGCAGTTCCGAGAACTCAAAATGACATGGCTGATTCATTGGTCATCTCAGCCTCTCTCATGCTCCCTCACCCAAGGTTGAAAATAGATACATATACCATTGAGGTGGTTTTCCGCCTAAGTGTGCCAGATAATTCACAACACTGGCAAGTGTTCAATGATGACAACCAACTTATCACTTTTTTGGAGAAATCTAACAATTTCAAAGAGCTTCATTTCGATGGATCAACTTCTACATGTTGTGAGTCTCTCATCGGTCAAGCACACAGAATCAAAAAGACACAGTGATATAGCTCAAAGGAAATAATATTCCTAAAGGTCTGGTTTCCTTAGAACGATTATTTGATAATCATGACTGTTTTGTAAAGAAAAAGTGACAAGATGATCCTTCCTCTTCTCCAAAAACTGAATCCGTCAATCTAGGTACTGCGGAACATCCTCGTTCTATGAATATCGGGAAGTGTTGTACGCTCGAGGAAAAGTAGAAATTTGTTAAGTTGCTGAAAAATTATATGGATGTATTAGCATGGTCTTATGCTGATCTAAAGTCCTTCAAGCCAAAGGACATTCGGCACGACATCCCGCTCAAGGACAATGTCAAGCCTTTTTGTCAAAAGCAAAGGCACTACAACCCCAAAATCTTAGGTACCATCTAGGCTGAAATTCAGAAGATGCTGGATGCAAGAATTATTTTTCCAATTCATCACAGTACCTGGGTTGTAACTATTGTACTTGTACGGAAGAAGAATGGCGAGATACGCATATGCGTGGACTTTCGCAACTTGAACCAGTCATCCTTAAAAGATAACTATCCACTGCCAATAATGGATCAAGTTCTACAGGCAGTAACTGGTTCAGAAATGCTGTCTATGCTTGATGGTTTTTAGGTTACAATCAAATTCAAGTCACGCCTAAAGATCAATTCAAGATAGAATTCACCACTCCCTGGGGTACCTTCACCTATAGCAGAATGTCGTTCGATTTGATCAACACCAGTTCTACCTTCTAACAAGCAATGGAATTTGCATTCAAAGGTATGATGGGAAAGGTCATTGTAGTTTCCTAGATGATCTAACCATGTTCTCCAAAAAGCGAAGTGATCACTTTGTGATCATTGGAACAAGTCTTCATCGGATGCCAAGAGCACGAGATTTCACTAAATCCCAAGAATTCATTTTTGGGGTCACCGAAGGAAAGCTACTAAGACATTTCATCAGCAAAGAAGGAATTAAGATAGATGTCAAAAGAGTCAAGACTATTCAGAGTCTTACTTTTCCTACAAGAAAGACTAGCGTGCACTCTTTCTTTGGAAAGGTAAATGTTCTCAGATGCTTTGTCCCTAATTTCACTGAGAAGACTCATCATATATCTAATATGATGAAAGGGTCCCAAATATTCCAATGGAGTGAGGAAGGAAAGACATCATTTGAAGACATAAAAACGTGCATCGCTCATGCTCCTATTTTGGTATGTCCTGACTTCAGCAAAGACTTCATCATGTACAGCTATGCCTCTACGCATATTGTATCAGCTATCTTGATGTAAAAGAACTCCAAGGAAATAGAATCCCCGATTGCTTTCATGATCTCTCCTCTTAAGCCTCATGAACTAAAGATTTCACAATTGGAGAAGCATGCCTTCTTCATGGTAAAAATAGTCAAAAATTTCTGCTACTAAATTTTGAATTCTCATACAGTAGTGCTAGTTTTGACACGGTTGTTAATTCTATCCCGACTCAACGGGAGTTAGGAGCTTACGAGGAATTGTATCGCAAAGGTCCAAGAATATGACCTAGACATCAGACCAACCAAATTGGTAAGAGGTAAGGGCCTGTGTTAACTAATGGCTGAAAATAAAGACTCAGAGGTACCTGACAATAGAGCTGATCACATTGATGGAGAACAAAATGAATAGGAGAAAATGGATTCTTTACCCATGGTTCTGTTTGTCACATCCAAAGACAAATAGTATTCTGACATTGCATTCTTTCTCACCTATGGCGAGTGCCCAAATCACCTAACCACTAAGGAAAAGTGAATGGTAAAGCTCAGAGCCACAAGATATGTTATATGGGATGATGGATTGTATAAACGTAGAATTGATGGTGTTTTTCTACAATGCATTGACAAGCCACAATAGATAATATTGTTGAAGATTTTTCACACTCTCGGCTTATGGAGGTCACTTCTCCTCATCAATGACAGCACATAAAATCATCCGGGCCAAGTACTACCGCCGATGCTATTTCAAGATACAACCACCGGGTAGAAAATGTGAACTTTTCTAACATTTCCCCTATGCCTGTCATCATCGACAAACCATTCGAGACAATGGGGAATTGATTTCATTAGAGCACTCAATCCTCAATCAAGTGTTGGACATACTTACATCTTAACAACAATGGATTACTTCACGAAATGGGTGGAGGCCATACCTGTCAAGCATGCCACTTCTAAAGTTGTTTGTAACTTCATCAAGGAAAATATTATTGTGAGATTTGGCATTCCACACAAAATTGTTGATGACAATGCTTCCAACTACTCTTCATGAGAATTTATTGGTTTTTTTTATGGATACAAAAAAACCTTGGCTCATGCTTCTGATTATTATCCTCAAGGAAATGGTCAAGTAGAATCCAACAACAAGAACCTAGTAATTATCATACAGAAGCTAGTTGTTGAAAACTAGCGGTCCTAGCACAATTCATTGTACGATGCTTTGTGGGAAGATCATATCACTCTAAAGAAGTCTCTCGGCATGTCATATTTCCAGGTGTTGTATGGGATCGATTTTGAAATCCCAATCTCCATAGAACTTCCTACTCTGCGCTAAGCTCGAGCAATTGAAGATGAAATTTTTCAGAATTCTCTTGAAAAGAGGATTATGTACTTGACAGAACTTGACGAAAAGCAAGTAAATGTGGTTGACAAGATCACTAAACATCATAATTAAGTTAAGAGGCTGTTCGACAAGAAAGCTAAGAAGAGATATTCCCAAGTAGGAGATCTTGTTCTTTTGTGGGACAAACGAAGAGAACTTAAAGGTATGCATGGGAAGTTTGACTCTCTTTGGAGAGGGCCATACAAAATCAAGTAGCTCAATGGAGAGAATAGTTTATATCTCTCATACCGGATGGGACCGAGCTCCTGTTTCCCTATAGCGGGCAACACTGAAGATTTTCAGGAAGTAGAGCTTTCTCTCTTCTTTGTACAATTTTCTTTCATTGTGTGTTTTTTTTCTATTTATTGTGTGTTCCCTTCCTCCCCTTTTGGTCACCCTTATTTTGAATTTCTATAGTTCAATGGATAGGCACATGAAAATATGGGAATCTCTACCCTTAATTTTCACTTAAATGTAGTCCCCAAAAAGAGCCAGTTGTTGTCCTACAAAATTGACAAGGGCAATTCTGTAAGTAACCATACCAAAATTCCATTTTGGTCCCCTGAAGAAGTTTGTTAATGTTCAAAATGGCCTAAAACTCCCTTTCGAAAATCAAGTTTTTTAGAACTTAGCCATTTTCACCTTCTTTAAGCTCAAGATGAAAATGATGTGTCAACACTCTCAAAAACGTGCCTTTTGGAACTAGGCACATAAATTGTTATGTCAACATTAAGAAATGTGCACCCTTAGAAAGCCCTTTGGCATGGGAAATGACATGTCAACATACCCAAAATTGTGCCACCTTAAAAATCCTTCGGTGCACTCATTGTTGTGTCAACATCAATGAAGTTACACCCCTTTGGCATTGAAATTATCATGTCAACATCCTAAAATGTGCACTTGAGGCATCTTTGGAAGAGTGGTGTCAACATCCATGAGGCTGTGCTAAGGTGCACTTTTTGTCATGTCGACACTATGAAATATGTACCAAAGAAGGTTGATGAAATAATAAATGCCAGTTTTTCTATAAATAGGTGCCCAACACCTGTCATTTTCATGATTTGAAAATTGAAAAAAGTGTTTTCTCTGCACCTGTCAGCTATCCTTGTCACCCCGTGTGCCATTTTTCGAGCTTGTGGACCCCAACGTCATCCTTCATCTTTTATAAAACCGTAACAACAACAGCCATCCTTAAGCTCACACATGTCTTCATCAAGCAAGAAACCAACAAAGTCTAAAGCTAAAGCAAAGCAGTCAGAACAAGAGATGAAGTACAAATATCAAAAAGTCAGGATGCCTGACTCATATGCAGAGAGTGACCTTGACATTAGAGACTTTGAGCTAGGGCATATCGATATGGATGAATTTTGGGCAAGGACCAACCAGGTAACTAGTGGCCCGTGGATGAACAAGTTGGTGGTCAATGGATTGCACTTTGTAGCTGGGCTACCAGTAAGTGCTATAAACAATGATTTCATCATGTTGGTGGCTTGGTGCTATAACAAGGACACTAGATGTGTCAAAGATAAGGAAGGAAATATGATCATCGACCTCACAACCTGTCACTTTGAGCTGACCTAGGCATTCCTCATCACAGGCAATATGTCGCCATAAGTCTAGAAGACTGCAAGAAGGCCTGGGATGAAAATGAAGATAAATGCATGTAAATGATGAACAAAATTTATCTGAAAAACAAGAAGCCGGTGAGCAAATGGCCACATACCATCCACCATAGTGACTTCAATGAGGAATTGAGTGATATAATCACCTTCCTGAACATAGTATTTGGGCTTCCTGATGCCCATTATTTCCACAAATGGATGTTGAGGTACTTAGAGACCATGACCAAGAATATGCCTATAAGAATTTTGGCTGGGCTGAAATCATCAGTGACACCATCTCCCAGCAGCTTCAACAGGTCCTAACAATTGGGAAGTTCTACATGAACTCCTACGTTGTATACGCTGCAGCATCAAAAAGAGATTTTGTGGGTTTAACTCGAAATGGGGTATGACCCCGTGTCAAAATATATGAATTCTACCCAGAGCTGAAGCTCGAGGCAAGCATCTCTTAGTTCTTCAAAATCAATGACGCCTTCTTCTATGAGGTGATTTTCTTGCTAAGGCCAAACATGAGACATGGTCAGACCAGCTTGAGTGTGATTGCTGCCATGAAGAAATGGGGAGAATTTTTCACACAATTCCCCACATTCACATATCTCAAAGCGGTGAATTTTGAGGGTGAACTGACCAAGCTACCAAGGTATGCAAAGCCCAAGCTGATCCTCTTGGAGTTATCAAGGCAACTGATCACTTACCATGAGAAGTGTATGAAGAGAAAGAAGGAGGAACTCCATTCCCCTTACGGTTGGGTGATACACCTACAACATGCTACCCAAAGCATGAGAGATGTATCTTGAGATTGAATTGCTAAATCTAAAGCATAACTTCCCAAAGAAGGCCCACCTTCAACTACCGGAGCTACCTCCCAAGGGAGAAAATTTATCTCATCCATTTTCCCGAGATCGAGGACATCCGGATTGACCTAGCACATGAAATAGACATTAGATGAAAGGATCACTCCCGGCTAGCTGCGGAGGAGATTGTCCACTATGGCATAGCCATCGTTCGAAAAGGATTCCAAGATCCCGATCAAGAAATCGATCAAGTTTACCTTGATACAAATGGGTATGATTGGTGTTTGTGGAGATTGTGAGCCAACGTGCCTAAGACCATTCAGAAAGGGTTAAGCCCATGTTGCAACGCACTTGAACATTGGTCCAAATAGAATAGTCTCACCTACCTCAAGGTAGATTTCACCGCTTCTCCTTGAGGCATAGCACCTCCAAGGTCGGCCCAGTGCTAAAAGGAAAAGGAAAAGACAAGGAGGAAGAATTAAGCAAACAGAAGAAGCTCTGAAAGCCCTCCTACTACTTCTAAGAAATAAGTGGTCGACCTGGTATCTCCAGGTAAAGAAGAAGAAACAACAGAAGTTTTAATAGATACATCCACCCAGGATGTTATCATAGCTACAACTACTGAGGTACCCACCATTCCTTCTTCTCGCTCCTTCTCCTCCCCTATCATTGAAGCATCTATTCCTATGGATGTGTCTTCTTCTCTCCCTTCCTCCCTTCCATCTCCCACCTCTTCCATATTCTCCTCTCTCGTGGATCTTTCACCCAGTGTTCCCTCCATTCAATTATAGATCCCTTCCATTTCCATGTCCTTTTCTTCCCCTATAGTAACTCTAGGCCCCACAAGCAGTAGCGCATTGGACTCCTTATTGATTCCACTACCAAGTGTTTCGATGTTCTTCCCTGCGGCCTCTTCAGTTGGTTCCCCTTTCACTCTCGTTTCTTCTTCTATTCCCTCTACTCCCTCTCCCATAAGTCCTAGCTAGATTTATGACCATCTAGGTTAGCACAAGAGAAAGGTTCCCATCACACCCATGGACTTCTCCATGATTCCAAAGAAGGGACCCAAGAAGTAGAAAGTGATAAGTCACTTTTCAAAGAGCACTTCGGGGAGAGAGTCATGGATATTGCATATCCATATCCCACCAAAGAAAAGAAGTATTTTTCTTGTACAGACTTCATGAGTGACCTAAGTCACAATATGAGCCTCATCTAAAAGCCTACAAGTAGAAGCCTTGTTTGCAGTAGATGCCCTTTGCAAGAAGCTACAAGAAGTAAAAGAGGATAAGAAAATACTCAAGGAACATAACAAACATCTTCTCCAAGCATTGCAGAGAATGGGCAACACTCCTCCTGTAACTACCACCGAGCCCACTGAAGTTCTCAGTCAAGATAAGATAAATGAATATGCTAAGATTAGCAAACAAGGTGTGGCTATATCCTCCTGGATTGAGTGAATCCTCAGAGATAGTGAGCAAATGATTAATAAATTCACAAGTGCTCTACTAGGATATTGATCAAGCAAATAAAGAGGTATAAGCGAGAGGTTCCTCTCCGAGGAGTTAGACAATGCCAAGTTGCAACATGAAACATTCCAACCAATGGCTAACTATTCAGCTAACGACCTATTAAAGGTCGGTGTCATTGATCACCCACGGGCACGTAATAAAGCTCACTTTACATTAGATTAACGGTTGACCAAATGGAATATATCCACGGAGAGGATAGATAAAATCAAGGATGAAGCCCTGGATGCATTATATAACATGGAGCAGACAGTTACAAAGATGTCTCCAGGAATGCTTAGCGAATTTTTCACCTTGAGGGAATCAAATGATATATTCTAGTGCTTCAAGGATATAGTCACCCAAGGTTTGGCACCAGAGGTCACTTTTGACCGAGAATCAATCAATAGCCTTACGGCTTGTCACGATTTCATTGTCTTCTTGATCAATGCATGCAAAGAGTTTGTCGGGTTACTCGAAAAGCTCAAGAATAAAAAACTTGCAAAGTCATTGGCGACCATTTCAAGGGTCCAGATCATAATCAACTTTAGACAATGATCAGAAAGTTTTGGAATACCGAGAGCTCGAGTTTCACATCGCCTCTCTGATCAAAAGCAAGACACTCCATTTAAGAAAAGAGATGATGAGGAATAGTTTCTCCTCTTGTGTATCCTTTGATCATTTTTGTAAAAATATTTTTAAAAGTATGTTGGAATTTATGATGACATCATCCATGTTGCACCATGGGATGTTGCCATCCAAAACTTGCCCAAAGTTAACTTTTGACTTTTTGGATATTTTGTAAATATTTTGTAGATATTTTGTAATTAGTGGTTGGTTTGTTTTTGTATTCTTTCTTCTTATCCTTCTATAAATCTTTGGAATACTTGTTGTATTCATGGTGGACATTTTTGTGTGAAAAAGAAGTGAGGAGAGAAATACTTTGTGCTTTCTGTAATGAGAAGAAATTTTAATATATATGTTCAAAATTTGTGCTCAATATATGTGTTATTTGCATCAGATCTTTTTTAAGTTAGATCTATGTTTTTATTCTGTTGGATTCATTCCTATTATTGTCATATGTTCATCAGTATTTCTTTATTTGTTTATGCAAGTAAGTTTGGCTCTGTTTACTACTAGCCCAAAGCATAAACCCTCTGACCTTTCTGTCTTGGAATTCATATTTTTCTTCCTTCAGATCTACCCTCCTTCATTCCTTCCCTCCTACCTTTTTGTTTGTAGTTGGAACTACCTCTGCTGGGATGAGATCCCAAACCCCCTGAAGTTAGAATAGTGTAGATTTGCACATATTCCTACTTGATAGATTAGCAATAAACCAGTTTTGCTTTCGTTGTCTCAAAGAGGGGCTATGCCCTGCACACTATTGGCCTATTTCCCCATGACCTGCCTGACTGACATATTTTCAAACCAACATGTATGCAAGAGGTTGAGCTAAAATCAGGTCATGTTTGTCCCAATTCGAGAGCTTTGTAAGGAGGAGTGTTTGAAGAGTGTTTACTGAAGGAATTTGGAGCTATATATAGTTATATTATTAATAAAATATTGTGTGATGATTCATATTCATGCAAGTATCTTGTTATGAGTAATATCAACAAGGGTTTAGGGGTTGGTGCCTCACTAAGTAAATATCTTGTGATGTGTAATAATGACTTAAGTCATTGTTATGAGTAATATCAACAAAGTTTCAATTGGTTTTCTTCTCTTTGAGGGTTTCCCACATATATCTTGTGTTCTTGTGTCTCTTTCATGGTTATGTTTATTTGAATGAATGTTAAACACATATTAATGAATGGTTTAATGGTTTATGGTTTAATTAAAAAAATCTGAATTGGTTAAAGTTTTATAAGGACTGATTCATCCCCTCTCTTAGTCCATTATGATTCCAACATTTGGTATTATATCAGGTCCTCTTGGATAAGTTTGATCAATTGAAAGGAGATCCTTGAAGAAAAAAATGGCGAGTCAGAAGGATGGATCTTCTTCTAGCAAGGAATCATTATATTTTGGAGTAAATTATGATTTTTTGAGTCTCGAGGATGACAACTCACATCATTTCATTAGGGTTTGATATTTGGCAGTCAGTGGTAGATGGTTATACTATTCCCTGTAACTCCAAAACAATAATGAAGATAATAAGTTGTGTAGTGAAAATTCAAGGGCTACGAATGTCATCATGTGTGGATTTTATGAACTTGAACTTGTAAAGGTGATGCATTGCAAGTTAGAAAAGGATATATGGGGGAAAATACATGTATTGTATGAAGGAGATTCTCAGGTAAGGATTACTAAGCTACAAACTTTCAAAAATCAGTTTAAAGGGTTGAAAAGGAGTGATGACAAGACTTTTGTTACAACTTTCTTAGAGTTGAAAAGGTTATCAACAACATGAAAGGATTAGGTGAAGATGTGAAGGAAGAAGTTGTAGTCCAAAATGTTTTTAAGGTCTCTCACTTCTAGATTTGATTCCAAAGTGTCTCGTTATTGAAGAGGATAAATATTTGAGTCTCTTCATAATGGCTTGATTAATTATGATTTATCACTAAAACAGCAATATAGACCAAATAACACAATATTGCAGATAAGTGGTTTCTCTCAATATGAAAGTATAATAGCTTGGCCACTTTGAGGGGGCAACCTCAGAACATATAATAAGACTCAAATACTCAACATAATGATCATCCACTACCTATAACCCCTATTTATACTATTCCTATGCTATGGCCATCAACAAGGCCGACCAACCAATGATAATAGATCATATATAAAAGAGATACATCATGATATTAAGTTATGATAGCAACAAGTCAGCTATATCCATCCCATGTAAGATATATAATTAAGGGTGTAACATGCCCCTCCCCTTCAAAGAAACATTGTCCCCAATGTTGGGAAGCCCTAGATGTTGTTGCATGAATGCTTCATCTTCCCATGATGCATCCTCAATATTCATATTCTTCCACTTGATCAGGTACTCAGTAATGACTCTGGTCCTCAGTCTTTTGGTGCGTGTCTGAAGAATGCCTTCAGGTTCCAATATGATCCTTCCTTCCTCGTCTAGTTCGGAAGCACTGATTGGGTGGAAATGTGCTGCCCAATAACTTTCTTTAAGAAAGAAACATGGAAGACTGGATGTATTCTACTTCTGGAGGGAGCTCTAGCTTATATGCCACACTACCAATTTTTGCAAAACTTGGTAAGGACCATAGTATTTAGGAGCAAGCTTATTATCCTTTTGTTGTTGTTTCAAGGATAATTTCTTATATGGTTGTAACCTTACAAAAACAAAGTCTCCCTCTTCAAAGTGTCACTCACTCCTATGTTGATCAACTGTTGCTTCATATGGTTTTGTGCCCATGCCAAATTTTCTCTAAGACTAGAGAGTACCTCATGTTGATGCTGAATGTGATCTTTGATTGCTCTCACCTTTGGTTTGACCTTCAAGCTAGATATGAGTGATGGAGGATGGTACCCATAAAGTGCAGAAATGGAGACATTTTGGAGGAGGTATGAAATGAAGTATTGTACCACCATTCTGCCAGTGGCAACCATTGCACCCAACGTTCTTGTTTATCTAAAGTAAAACATCGAAGATATCCCTCTAAACATTTATTTACCACCTCAGTTTTCCCATCTGATTGGGGATGATAAGAGGAACTCTGGGCTAGTTGGGTACCTAGACAAGAGAACAAATCAGTCCAAAAGTTACTTGTAAATATTGGATCACGATCACTTACTATAATTTTTGGCGTGCCATGGAGCTTTTGAATTGTATCCATAAAAGAGATGGAAATGGTACTAGTTGTGAAAGGATGAGCCATGACACAAAAATGAGCATATTTGGTAAGTCTGTCTACCATGACCATGATGACACTTTTCCCTTCTAATTTAGGTAATCTGTGATGAAATCCATTGATACCTCTTCCCATCTCTCACTAGGAATAGACAGAGGTTGGAGAAGACCAGGTGTCTTAATGGTCTCACCCTTATTTTTTGGCAAACCAAACATTCTGCCACAAATTTTTGAACATCTCCTTTCAACCCCTCCCAAAATAAATCCTTCTTAACTCTATGATATGTTTTCAGGACCCCAGCATGGCCACCTATTGGAGAAGAATGTAGCTCTGAAAGAACATGGTGTTTAAGTGTAGAGTTCTTACATAGATATAACCGATCTTTGTACCACAATGTATCCCCCTTCCATATAAATTGATCTGATATGGATGGATCCCTGGAGATTTTGAATGAGAGTATGTGTGGTTGCATCTTTCTTCCATTCTTCTCATGCTTGATCTACCCAATCTACATGTAGTATAGAGATGGCACATAACAATGCTTCGGCGGACTCATCCCTCCTAGATAGAGCATCAACGACCAAATTTTCCTTTCCTTTCTTATAAACAATCTCAAAGTCATATCCCAACATCTTAGTGACCCATTTTTGTTGTTCTTCTAAAGATAGATGTTGTTCTAAGAAATATTTCAAACTATCATGATTAGTTTTTACCTTAAAATGTCTACCCATCAAGTATGGTCTCCATTGTTTGACTGCATGTAGTATTGCCATCATTTCCTTTTCATATGTGGGTTTTAACAAATTATTTCCTTTTAGTTTTCGGCTCTCAAAAGCAATGGGGTGTCCTTCTTGCATTAGTACTGCTCGATTCCATTTCCTGAAGCATCACACTCAACTATGAAAGTTTTGGAGAAATATGGGGTTGCCAATACTGGAGTGGTGCACATAGCTACCTTCAATTTTTCAAATGCCCTAGATGCTTCCTCATTCCACTGAAAGGAGTCCTTCTTCAATAATTTTGTGAGTGGTGCTGCTATACTGCCATAGTTTTTGACAAATCTATGATAATACCCTGTGAGACCTAAGAAACCTTGTAATTGTTTGAGGGTTCTTGGGGTTTCCCATTCCACCATGGCTTGGATCTTGTGAGGGTCCACCTTAACACCTTCATGAGAAACAATATGGCCCAAGTATTCCACTTCCTATACCCCAAAAGAACACTTTGAAGGCTTGGCATAAAGTTGATGTTTCTCTAAGACTTCTAAGATAGTATTGACGTGATGTAAGTGTTTCTCCCATGATTTGTTGTAGATGAGTATATCATCGAAAAATACTAAGACAAAATTTCTTAGGAATGGTCTAAATACTGAATTCATCAAGCTTTGGAATGTGGAGGGAGCATTGGTAAGGCCAAATGGCATCACTAGGAATTCATAATGGCCTTGATGAGTTCTGAAAAGTTGTCTTATGAATATCTTCTTGCTTGACTCTAATTTGGTGATACCCAGAATGTAGATCTAGTTTTGTAAAATAAATGGCACCATGTAACTCATCTAATAAATCATCAATGATGGGAATAGGAAACTTATCTTTGATAGTGAACTTGTTAAGCTCTCTATAATCTGGACACATGTGCCATCTTCCATCCTTGCGATGCACCATCACCATGGGAGCAGAATAGGCACTTTGACTATGATGAATAATACCCATTTCCAACATTTCCTCCACCATCTTCTCGATCTCACTCTTTTGCACATATGGATATCTATAAGGCCTGATGTTGGGGGTTGGATTCCTGGAATCAACTGAATAGCATGATCATGCTCTCTTTCAGGTGGCAATCCTCTTGGTTCCTTGAAGAAAACTACATGTTGATTAATAACCTTTTGAAGATCAGGATGCAATACCTTCATTTGCGGTTGGAATTCTATAGAGAATAATCATGCTACAAAACCTTCAGACCCCTTTTTAAGAATCTTCTACATTTGGTGAGAACTCACCACTAGAGGATCTTTAGCTTGTAGACCTTGAAGTTCAAATTTTTTACCCTCAGAATGAAAGCGCATGAACAATTCCTAGAAATTTATCTCTATGGTGCCCAAGGTAGTGAGCCACTGAACACCTAAGACAATATCAGCTCCACCCATGGGAATAAAAACATCGTAGATTCCAATGTGTAATCACCCATCATGATTTTGAATTTATGGCATTTACCTGAACATTGGATTGTGCCACCATCTGCAATCATTACTTGAAATTCAGGTGTTGGGTAGATGAAACAATTTAGTCTTGTTGCCAACTTATGATTGATGAAATTATGTGTGCTCCCTGAATCAATCAAGACTATTACCTTCTACTTCTTAAGATAACCCACAACTTGAAGGGTTTGTGGAGTACTAATACCTGATAGAGCATGGCATGAAATAGTGGGCTGAGGATCTCAGATTCTTCCTCTAATTTTTCCACTTCCTCTATTGATGTTGCCTCATATTCTTCCTCATCACCAGATCCTTCAATGTAGAACAATTTTTTCTCAGAACATTTATGATTTGGTCCATATTTGCTATCATAGTTAAAGCATAACCCTTTGGCTCTTTTTTCTTCAATTTGTTGAGGTGTCAACCGAATTGGCTGAGGGTAAGAAGGAGACAAGGTGTTACGATCTTTTATGCTAGAAAAGGTCTGCCTTCTATTGGAAAGAAATTTTTCCTCTACTCGACATGCCATGATAATAGAATCAACAACCTTGAGTGGGTTAAACATGCATACCTCATGCTCAATGTGGTCCTTAAGACCCCCAAGAAATAGGTCATTCAAATACTCTTCTGTAATATCCTCCACACGCAAGGACAAAGTTTGGAATTGATGGACATACTCCTTAACTGAACCAGTTTGGCGTAACTTTGCTAATTGGCTGAAGTAATTCTCAAAAACACTAGAACTATAGTGTAATTGAAGCTCTTCAGTGAAACATTGTCTAGGTGACATTTAGGCCATTCTTCTGCCTTTGAGCACATAACCAATGATACCAAACAAATTGATCAGGTTCTAGGTATAAGGATGCCACAGTTACCTTTTGTCCTCCTGGGATCTGATGGAGATCAAAGAAATTTTCCATTTGGGTAATCCAATTGAGTGGATCCTTTCCATCAAATTTATGCATTTCAACTTTTGGAATCATGCCCCTCCATTGGTGAGAAGATCCACTTGAATGATTAAAGGATCCTCCCTGATTTGAGTGATTTGGATCTGTGTGACCATTTCTAGTAGAACCCATATGACTAGCATTGGAAGTTGTATTAGAAATAGCATTCAACAAATTCTGTTGCATTGCATGAAAATCCTTTTGAATCTCACTCCTAAGGCTACCTTTCAGTTGATGAAGCTCAACATTAAGGTCATCCTTACTCACCATATTGTTTACCCTTTCCTGAAGTTGGATGACCACCTCAGATACTCCCAAACTAGTAGAATCTGAAGCCATATCTTCCTTATTTGGGGTCATTCCTAGAGTTTCTTGTCCTTTTCCTTGGCCTCAGGTAGATCTACTAGCCATGATGAAGGATGTGGGCCTAGGGGTAGACTTAATAGGGAAGAATTTTAGGGTTTAGGGTTTCGTAATTTTTTTGGCCGAATATAGGAATTTATAAAACAGAAACCCTAGCTATTTTTTGGAGGGTTTTGAAAATATAAGAAATTTGAAAATTTTCCAAAAATTACGCCCTAGGGAGCCAAATTATGAATAAATATAGAACCATAATAAATTTTTACAAAACAAGTTAAAACTTATTGAAATTTGGAGAGACTCTTCTTGAGTTATTTCACCTCACCACAAAAAAATTATAGAAAAATTCGCTACCAATCTTGAGATATAGCCGAACCTTTAGAATTAGGGTTTGACGCCGTCCTGGCCGAGATCAAGCTCTGATACCACTTGTAATGAAATTACTTGATTAATTATGATTATCACCAGCAATAGAACACCAAATAACACAATATTATAGATAAATTATCTCAATATGAAAGTATAATAGCTTGGCCACTTCGAGGGGGCAACCTCCAAAACATATAATAAGACTCAAATACTCAACATAATGATCATCCACTACCTATAACCCCTATTTATACTATTCCTATGCTATGGCCATCAACAAGGCCGACCAACCAATGATAATAGATCATATATAAAAGAGATACATCATGATATTAAGTTATTATAGTAACAAGTCAGCTATATCCATCCTATGTAAGATATATAATTAAGGGCGTAACAATGTTGCATGAATGTATGAAGGAAATGTCATTATATTTTCTTATTATAAGGAGTTTAGAAGCGGTTAGTGTTACAAATATATGAAAACTAAGAAGTTACAATTGTTCATGTCATTTACTATGCATAATATGGCCTCGTTATGTGTGATTTATGTATGATCACGAGTTGCTTAGGCCCTGCAGTGCAGTACAATGTTGATGACTATAATATGATCTCAAGCAAGTTATGGGTTAGTATAGTGACTCATATTTTTTTAAACTATCTCAAGCAAGTTATGGGTTAGAGTGACTCAAGGAAGATAAGGTCCATAATGTTAATGATTATTAGAAACTAATCAAATTATTTCAAGATTTTTCTATAGATCTAAGTTATTGAAGTTTGTAAAGGTAGAATAATAAGGTTGTGTTGAGGATCAAGAGCATATAGGTCAGCTTGCATGATACCATGACTATTTCATGCATGTATGTAGTAAATTTTGATGAAAATTTGTGGCTATAGGATTGTTGATGCCTTTATAGATAGGGGGATCCATTGAAGGTATCGATCCATTAAGTGAAAAAGATGATTGAATGACATGGGTTTGCACTTACGGAACTTATGAAGGAACTTTAAACCCAGGAGTGAATCGAGTTTCATCGGTTGAAGTACGTACATTATTGAAGAGCTTCAATAGAATTTGTATAGGTATGTGTTGGTCCATTTAGGTAGTGGGCTTAAGTTGCTCCTTGATAATGTAAGAAAGGTGTCATTAGTGCTAAGAAGGTAGAATTGTATAAAATTACAAAGTTATCTTTAAAGGAGATATGGTCAAGTGTTTCATGAAGGAACTATATTTTATTATGGTTTGTAATGGTGTGCTACAGGTCTAAATAGGTTTATTGAAGTTGAGAGAGCTAGTTGTGACCTATATCGAATAACACCACTTTGTGAACAAGAGTTTAAGTTCACATAATGGAAAAATCAGCCAAAAACGAATCCAATTATAGCCCAAATATAGCTACAGGTCTAAGAAGATCATTTGAGATAGAAGGAGCATGATACTAACCTTGAATCAAGAATATAGATGTCAATAAGATCGAGAAAAGGCGAGTCAATGATGAAGCGCAAGTGTACTTTAGTGGTAAGTAAGTGTTTGACTCAATCAAGTATATTATCATGCAAAGAAGGTGAAATCACTGAAAAATGTGATTTAGAGACAATGATGAAGTGCTTGAGTATCTTCATGGCTTGTATGGAAGGTAAGTTCTCTAATATTTGCAATATAAGTTAAATATGTGTAGTATAAATCCAAAGGGGAGAATTTGGACGTTGTTTTGTATGTTTTGGTTGGTTTTTCAGCATGAAGAAGTTAGGAAAGAATGAATTGAAGTTGTTTTTAAGGGACAAGTGGTCCTAAAGTGTGGTATAATAGGTCTAGAGGAATATTGATGTGTTTTATTGCATGATACAGTCCTATAAAGTGATGTCAAACATGATTAAGGAAAATAATGGAGGATATTATCTCAAGGGGATATTTTTAACTTTCATTGATTATGTCATTGGATCCTTTTACTGCTTTGTAGGAGACAAGAAAAGACAAAGTACAGTATAAGGGGAGTGACTTGTGTAAGTAAGTTTGGTTTTGTGCATTGTTTCCATTGTGTCCACTCTTGTTGTTTCATTTTCCATGTCCAGTTGTCATTGTAGCCTTTTTCATAGATGTCAAAGGGAGAGAGTTACATTCAAAACATGGAAGTGAGGTTTTTAGTTTCCATCAATGTTTCTAAAGGTGTTTTCCATCAATGAAAAAGGGGAGATTGTTGGCCATTGTGTCTTAGTGTTGTCATTCATGTAAATTCCATTAATAGAAAAGGATGTCATTGTGTCGTATTAGTCTCCATGAAGTTTTGGTCAAAGGTCAAACATGAAGGTTGATTAGTAGTGTCATGTCTGGTGAAGTCCTATGGTGTTATGGATCATGATTCAATGTGCATTGACATAATTTGAGTTATCCTAGTTGATTAGAGGTTGTCATGAGGTCTATCATGATTAGTATGATGTGTCAGAAGTTTATGTGTGTTTGTAAGATAGAAATCAGGTTACTTCATAGTTTTTTTGAATTCTTTAGAGTTATCCCTGAAGTCTCCTCTATTTACTTTAGAGTATGAACTACTTGTTATGGAGTATGAAATGTTTTCTTCTAAGTATGAACTAGTTTCTTTTGAGTCTAGAATGAACGCTTCACTATTTTTTTAATGCTATTATGACATGTGGTGAAGGTCAAGCATATAAAGCGTGAAGTGGAAGAATGCATGTACATGTTTGAGCATGATTTACAAGTGTTCATATAAACCTAGTCTAGATGCTTGAAAACCAATGGTGCAAGAGAATGAAGTGTAGAAGTATATGAGATCATGGAATCATGAATAATTATGAGACATGTTGTCTCAAGTGTGTTATGTCCTTTTGGAGTGCTTGGAAGTAGAGTAATGTGGTTGGTCTACTTTGTCACGATGGAAACTATGTCTAATCCTAGTGCTTAGAGGCCTAATTAGGCATGTTATTCACTTACATAAGTGTGTGAACTCTTGATATCACTCATGAACGTATGTTATCTTTTTTTCATTATGTAGAGATATTTTTCAAAGGTTTCATGCTTGTGTTCGGTGTTAGTTGAGTCTAATATGTCCTAAAACATGTAAAAATATAAGGCCTAGTCATGAAAATGAGATAGGTTAAGAATATGAAGAGATATTTGTGACTTTATGATGATTGGATATGTGATTAGAGTTTATTAGGATGGTGTGGGAAATATTTCAGGTTTCCATGTTGAGAAAATTGCAAGATATGATGTTTTTGGTGAAACAAGGTACTTGAGAGTGTTATTTCCGGCTCGAAGCAAGTGAAATGCTCATGGTTGGCACATGAATAGTTTTCATGGTAATATGAACCTTTAAGGGATGATGAAAAATGGAGTTAAGAATATCTCAAATTTGGAATAAGGTCAATGAGGCCCAAAATTTTATGAACAAAGGTTAAGAAGGTAAATGACCTTTTATGAGTTAGAAACCCTAGGTTGAGCGTGATGGAGAAGATTATCTTAAAAAGTTCATAGAATTTATTTTTATTTATAGTATTATGATAGGATGATATAGAGGAATCCTCTATGTTTTCAGAAAGGTATGATAAAACATGTGGTGATAAGTGGACCCCACTTAAACATGATAGTTTCTGAAGTTCAATTTGGGAAAAAATTGTCCAAAGGGGTTGTAAAATAAATTGAATTTTTTTATTATGGTAGTTTTAATTTATGTTCATGATGCTTTCAGATCATGTTTGAGCTTCTAGATGGAAAAGTGTTCCCTTTTTATGAAGATTTGTCCTAAGGTAATTTTGGGATAGTTCTAGAGTAGTTCTGAGATATGGAGTTAGTTTAAGTCCTTAAATTTAGAGTTGTAATGTAATTTAAGGTGTTATAGAAAGAGGAATAGAGATATTTCTAGTGGTATATGGTTTTTCTCATGGTGATGATATTTGGTGGGTCATCCAACTTGATTTGTGGAGAAGAAGACTTATTGTTTCTCGGAAAGGATTTCTCTTATTAGAAAATCCATGAGATGGATTAGTTGATGTTTGATATCAATTGAAGAATGAATAGGGATGAATGTTATTTCTATTTAGTATCTTTTGAGGTCTTGGAAGTGGTAGTAAGGGTGCAAACCAATTGCATTTCTAAATATACTTTTGGGAAGTTTAGTTTGGTGAAGAGGAAACTTGGTATGGTTTGCATGTATGGATTTCTAATGATCTCTAAAATTAATGTATGTGGTCTAAATATTGTGGGGATTCCAATTATTTGCTACATGCCAAGTTGATGTGTTCTCGTGTGTGCTTGGAGTCTATAGGTGAATATTGGTTCCTAGAAACAACTCTCTTTTGTGAAATATATGAGTCTTCTTAGTTGTGTTATTAGTAATTTGATTGGTGAAAGCTTATTAATGAACATGGATGATGTTGTTATGTCATATTTTAAATTTTTAGGAATTAGGGAGCTTGAATAATCATGGTTATGAGGTTTGTGGTTTTTTCTCATTCAGTGATGGGGTTTTGAGATTGTTTGGTATGTTTGAGCATGGATGACCTACATGGGTCTATTTTATGAATGTGAATTATTTTATTGTTATTATTTTGAGTTGTGTTGGTCTAACTAATGATGAATGACAAACCTCCCTTATGTTTTTGAGTTGAGAAGGGTATAAAGTGAATGTTTTAGTTCAAATTTGAACTAGTCGAGTGAGAGGGAAAAAGTGTGACCCAAGGGAGAGTGTGAAATATGTATGAAGGCATCATTTCAAAGCTGAGGAAGTGTTTTAAATGATGAGGAATGTTAGAGAGCATGTATGCAAGAGGTTGAGATAAAATCAGGTCATGTTTATCCAAGTTTGAGTGAGTTGGAAGGAGTGTTTGAAGAAGGAACTTGGAGATGAATCTTTTGATCACCATTAGTTGAGTTGTTGTAGAAAATATATAGTGATATGCTTATTAAAATATTTTTTGATGATTCATATTCATACAAATATCTTAATTTGATTAATATTAACAAGGGTTTAAGGGTTAGTGCTCCTTTGGGGTTAATTCCTTGCTAACAAAATCTATTATGATGTGTAATATTCACTTGAGTATTCATTGTGAGTAATATCAACAAAGTTTTTGTGGGTTTTCTTCCCCTTGATGGTATCCCACATGTATATTGTGTTATTGTGTCTCTTTAATGGTTATGTTGATTTTATTGAATGTTAAACACACATTAATGAATAGTTAATTGTTTATGTCATTAGGAACCTCCAAAATAATGTGGAAAGAAAACAAAATAACATATATGTATAAGATCTAATAAACCAATTTAAAGGGAAGGTTTTGGATAGATCCCATTGCATAGGATTTTAAATTCCTCCCCATCAAGTTTGGTTAACTCAAATAGCTGGCTTGTTTTCATGTAGTGATGATGTATGACCCACTCTAAAGTGCATCAAACTTAGAGTGTCATCCTAGTTAGGCTTTGTCTACATCCCATTTTAGGACCGGGTCTCCTATTTTAAAAGCCTGTACTTTGGATTTCTTATCAAAGCACTACTTGATTGACTTTTGAAACTCTTTTAATTTGATCATGTTGGATTTCCTCAATTCCTCAAGCTCAAATAAGTTTTCCATTCTAATTGTCCTTTGATCTTCACATTAAAACTATACTTGCTAAGTAAGCTCTAATGAAGGTAACTCTAGAAATAATAGAAGTCTAGCCTCCCTACTATACAAAAAGAAATGAAGGAAATTTTCCAATTTATCTTTTTGACATGATATTATTATCCCAAAAATAAATTTTCACCTTGGTGTGCCATTGCATATTATTTACTTCCATTATCCTCTTAATGATTATGATCATGTTCTTATTAGTAGATTCCACCAATCCATTACCTTGAGGGTAGTAATTGGAGGAAGTATTCAAGCATATTCAATTCTTAATAGCCCATAAGATATTTTAGATCCTAAGAAGGATTTTACATTATCAAAAATGATGGTTTGGGGAACCGCAAACCCTATCATAATTCCTTGAGTAGCACCTCTGTCCATCTAGCAAAGTAATTAGTTGCTATCGATACCCACTTATAACCCACACTTGATATAGGATTAATCATTCCAATAAAATAAAACCCCCATTGAGAGAATATTTCATCGACCTAAATGGGATGAAATGGGAGGGCCATAATTTTCTTTTTACTAGTGAAGAGAGAAAATTCCTTACATTTTCTAACCCATTGATGAGCATCCAAAAATAATGTGGTCTAGAAGTATCTCACATTAGGATGTTCCTTGATATTTCCTTGGTTGATAAGTGTCTACTAGAGAAACCATTGCAGAACTCCACCAAGACCTTATCTGCTTGCTCACCCTCAATGTACTTTAGAAATACTCCAAGGTTATTTATGAGAAGAAACCCTCTAATTAACGTGTTAGGAATATAGTACAATCTCGGGTGTCATCTCTTAGCTCTAATCAAACTAAGAGTATATGTATCATTGGATAAAATTATTGCCAAGTTATCAATCTATCTATGGCTACTATGTTGTCCTCTTCTATTTCATGCATGATCTTTATTACACATACTTGTTACATCCCATGGGTTTTGTGTGTTTTATTCTTGCTCATGTTCCATGAAGAATTATGTTTCTTAATTATCCTGAGCATCCAAATAAATCTTATCATAGAGTGTTATACTTCTTACTATTTTTTGTCCTTTATGGTCACTCCATAATCTTGGTCACCCATCTAGCTCTCCTTTCGAAAATTTCCTCTCCCATGATGAAGCATCTCACATTGGGGTGTGAGACTAAAAATTTTATGTGGCTATTGGTAAATCATATTCTTTAATTTTTTGAGAGACATCATGTTAGAAAATACCTTCTTTTGTAGATGACTATATTTTAATTCACAATCCTTCATTATTTAACTAAGCAAGGCCACTAGTTATTCTAAATATTTAAATTTTTATTGTGTCAAAACCGTAGCAATGCTGGCTTTAGCCCCATATGCATAAATGATAAAATATTTTGAACAATCAAGTTGGTAAACATGAGAACTTGAGCTATTAGTTTTTGATCTTAGTGAAATTTTCTTTTCCTTATGGTCCATTTGAAATCTCCATCCTTCTTAAACATAAATATAATGGGCTTGATAAGTCCTACAAAGTTAGGAATGAATTTCATAACAAAATTTATCTTACCAAGGAAAGATTACAAATCCTTCTTATGAGTTAGCAAGGAGAGAGAAATTATAGTGACTAGTCTTTCAAGGTCAATGAAAATACCATCATTAGAAACAATATGACCCAAAAGTCTACCCTACAGAACTTTAAAATGTACTTTTTAGGATTAAGAGACACTAAAAAGTCTCTCGCACCTCTCAAACATTTTCTCAAGATGAATGAAATGATATCTAATTTCTTCGAGACAAAAATGAAGTCATCCAAATAGATGAGGATTAAGTCATTTATATATCCCTTAAAAGTAATATCCATTGCTCTTTGAAATGCGGCACCCACATTTGAAAAATGAAGGGCATATTATCATATGCATATGTCTTGTTGGTGCTCATTCTAAGCCTTGTTGTTAACTTAGATGAATTTTCCAAGAAATATCCTTGTACCATCTAAAAGACTCAAATTTACATATGTTAGCTGGTCACCAGAGATTTATGAATCTCTATGATCCTTCTGTCCCATGAAATTCAAAAATTAAAGGATGGACATGACTATTCAATTGTAAGAAGGTCATAGTGCATCAACTTGGTGATCTACAGAATGAAGAAATTAATGTTCCATGGGTTTCTCTAAACTATGAAGGGATTATAATCATGATCAAGGTGGGATTCTAGAATCATTGGTAATCATTCAAAATTGATTTAGTCTCGCAAGTTGAAGCAGGATAGGATACCACAGATGATTGGTTGCAAGAAATGAGGGAATATGGTTGTATAAAAAAAAAGAGGCATATTGGTTTAGTGGTTTGTGGGTTTTTCAAGGAATTCAACACTCCACAGATTCCAAAAGGCCATGAGACACTCAAAAATCTGCCAAAATTCAACGAAACATAAAAAATAACTAAAATATCACAGGTAAAATAGGAATGCAAGTAAAATATACGAGAGAGTTTGTTAAAAGGGTCAACACTCCATAGATTTTGAAAGCCACATAACACTCATAAAAAAAAAAATTTCATCATTACTTTTTACTACAGGTATCCAAATCATACAATATAAATTTAGAGACAATTGTTATGTTATATGTTATCCAAAATTTGCACCCCCGCAAATTTGGATAATGTTTTACAATTTGAGAATCGGGCTTGTGACATTCTTACAGGCATCAAATATTTATCCTAGGTATCAAGGGAAAAGGAAAACATAGGATGGCTTGGACAGGTTCATATTCATGCACGGTGAATCGGGCGAGCTATGGATAACTAGGTTAGTTAGGTTTTCTAGCGATTCGGGATCGAGCTAGATGATGGTTGAGTTGTAGAGTGTGATGGAAGAGTCGAGCTGATTTGGGAGGATTAACTAATGTAGGTTGGATGGGTGTTAAATGTCCATCTAACCCCCTTTAGATGAATGAAATCCAACCACACGGGTTGGATGGATGATGGATAGTATTCAACCCCCTAGGTTTGACAAAGAGGTAGACGGTGGCTTGCGCAGACTCAAGTTTTCGAGGTGGTGTAGGTGCGACAATGACAGGTTTGGATGGAAGAAAGGAGACCATATAACCCCCTTTCTTGGTCAGCCCATTGGTCAGTGTATGATTGAGTTCATGTGATATGCATAGTTGGTTGGATGCATTGTTAGTTGGGTGACATATGTATGGAGAGGATGAATGATTGATAGGTCAATCGGCTAGGTTTGACCTGGTCACGGGTTAGACGGAATCCAACTCGAGGTATATAATAGGTTGGTAGACCCATATATTGGCATCATCTTGGTATTGGATGTCCCTCTCTATAGTTGTACAATTAGGATAGATAGATGACATCTAACCCCTTTCGTTAGATGATGTCAAGAGCACAAGAAACGAGGCTCATCGGTGGTGCCGATTACTACTCGATTGGATGGGTCACCAGGTTGGACAATTCATTCTTTGAAGTAATTGTATGTCCTTGGTTGGATGGATCATGGGTCACAAATCAAGCGAGATCGAGGCATGAAAAGATAATTGAACTACCGCATTAATGGCGGTGGTTGGGGTTGTTCAAGCACTGTCAAAAATTTAATGAGGGTAGGTGAGGAAAATTCATGTATTTATGTGAAAACCCCCTCATTTGAATAGATGATTTTTATTTTTAGTGGCACCTTTCCCAAATGGTGATTAATTTCCCATGAGTTCTAGACCTAAAATCGGCCCCCTATGATGTAATTTACAACTTTCTTCCATGAATATAATGGGATTGTGCATATTTTAAGAAATTTAAAGTGTGTTTTGTGGCATTTTTGTCTGCCCTAGCTAATTTTATTTTGTAGCCTTTCCTTTCCATTTATTTTTGGCATGTTTGTGCATTTCCTACTTGCAGGTTCCATTTTTGCAGTGTTGTCAATGTGTGGGTGAGTGGAGGATGTTGGGTTCTTGACATGTGGCACATTCTGCATGCGCCCTCTCTCCTTGGTTTTCACCTCTTTCCTTACCCTCATGGAGATATCTCAACCACCTTTCTTCTGGTGATATCACCTCCCTTAGAATAGGATTTACCCTTTTCAAAATCTCCTTCTATCCTTGGTCCCTTGGCATTTTTAGGTTAGGATTTAATTTCAGATTTAGGAGTAGTGTTAGAATTATGATACATAGAGGAACTGACCTTCTCTAGAGGTCTATCTCAGCTCAAATTCCACTACTTTGAGACAGGTTCCATGTTGTCTCAAATCCCAAGTTGTCTATGACTTGGGGGCAGATGCACATTTGAGTTTGAATAGTTTGGTAGGATCGGTGCGACAAGTATTCGAAGCTTTACATTCGGCATGTGTGTGTGCTTTGGTTCTTTTTCAGCTCATCAAATTTCTTGTACTATGAGTGGAATTTCATCCTTTGGAGGCATGTGTAAGTACAAATGACAACTCTGAGATCGACCAACCCATTATCTTTGTTATAGATCTTTCCCCTTATGTTCCATTCATTTCCATTTTCAATCATTCATGAAGTTATGTAATCATGGCTTTAATCTCTTCCTAGGATTCTCATTTGCAATAAAAATCACTCCCTTCCATCCCCATAGTATAAAAATTCTTCCCTAAATCATTATTATGAGCCTTGTCATCCAAACACTGCTAATATTTATGGTTATCCTATTAAGCATGGTGATTTTCAAGGATAGGGATATATTGATCTTCAAGTGTAGGTTCAAGAAATGGAGGAAACATTTTTACAAGGGGAGGAGGAAGACAATATTATTATGGATAAACTACCAAGTTTTATTGAACCCTGTCCATTAATAACATCTTCCAAGTTGGTACTGACCCTCGTGCAGAAGTTAGAGGTATTGACTAAAACTCTAAATGTTATGGTTGAGACTTTGAATGTATTGTTGAGTTAATTGAAAAGAGGTAGGATAAGGCACATACATATGAAGAACCTTGTCAATGGGTTAATAGAAAGAAGAAGGTCCTACACTTTCCCTTCCACCACAAACCTTGGAAAAATTAGTTGAATCCCACCCCATCTCTCCTCTTGTAGTCCCAAACTAAGTTTGGAATGAATGAAATCAGAAAATAAACCAAGGAAATGAGTTGAAGAAATAATTAAGAATTTTAAGGATTGGGATTTTAATTTTGAGTCTAACCAGATTCCATAGTTTGTTAAGTCTTCAACGGATATTGGAATTCAAGAATAGGTGGTGAAACCTGATTTATATAGCAGAAGTAGACCAAGAACAAGAAGAATAAGATTAACAATTTGTGTTCTCTGAGTGCAATGTCACATTGACACCATATTTACACAAGATTTTGATTTTTCATTGGTTATAGACTCAACAAGGGAAGAATAGGCAGCTCTAAATATCTAAGAGGAGGAGCATATGCAAGAAAAGGAAGAAGAAAATCTCCTAAGTGATCAAGATATTTTGATGGAATGTAGTGACCTCATTGCCCTACATGTTTAGAGCTTGCTTTACACTTTGGAAGGTTGCATTGATCCACCTAAAACATCTTCAAATGTTGAACCCATTCATGAGGAGCCTTATGGCATGGAGGTAGAAAAATAGATTCGATACCTTGGATGAAGAAAAGATCATAGGAAGATTCTTGCTTTCTTTTCATGGTAAAATTTTAGATCCTTCTTCTGTTGTATCCTTGCATGAATCTAATTTTTGGAGGTGTTTGATCTCTCAAGCTTCATGCTTGAGAAGGAAGAGGAAGATGATGACAACAAGGCCAAATCAGTCATCATGGAAAAGGTAGTTTTGGAAGATTCACATTTGTTTGTAAGGGAAGAGAAACATTCGAACCAGCCTACAAACAACCACCTTCTTCTAGAAATTTTGCAGGATGCCCCCACTCATGAGGGTAAGCTTCAAAGAATTCAGAAAAATTCAAGGATCAGCCCATTTGTTCCCAAAGTTTCTTGCCCAATTAGGTATTTGGCTAGCATGGAGCCAAAATCGAGTTGTCATTGGTCATGCTAACTTCAGAGAATGAGGATGAATTTAAGTGTACAAGGATCAGGATCAGCTGCAACACCTCCAACCAAGTGAAGAATAATCATAGAAGGTATTCATCATTTTTGTAGATGATACTTTGAGGAACTTGGGATTGTAAGGCATGTTTGCATTTCCACCATGTGATTTTATTGCCAAATAGATCACATGGCCGCATTTTGTGAGGAAGGGATGCTACTTCTCACAACCTATTGCAAGTTTTGTTTAGTCTCCTTTGCCTCTAGTTAGAGTAGGGTATGTAGGTTTGTTTTTAGAAGAATAAGTGCTTGTGCACACTCTCAATGTTCCACTTTGAACATGTATTTTTTTCTCCATTTGAACATAAGTTTTGTGGATCATGGTGGAATCAAATTTTGGGGCATCTTTTGTAGTGCATGTTTTCAGCCCCAATAGATCAGTTGCAGGTTCATATTCTCCTTGTCCTTCCTTAGTAACATTTCATTTTGGGACCAGCTTGAGGTGCAATCATAAAATCCCAAAAAATCATCTTTAAGAGCTACCAAGGAAATTTTAGTCTAAGTCCTAAGTTTGTGCGAGTCTTGGGGACAGTTTTAAAAAGATTATTTTTTCAAGGTTGTAGTCATAATTTTACCCTTAATACTTCTTTCTAACCCCAAGCACGTCAATATCATGCAACATATGTTAGGCGCTCACCCCAGGTGCACATGGGTGTTGAGGCCCTCCTTTATGTGATCTTTGTAAGAGATTTCTACCATTAAATAAGGATTATTTCTAGAAAAATAAGTACATTCACTTACTTAAAAAGGTAGAAGATTCAACTAACATATCTACACATTAATGCATCATAGAAGCTAAATGACATTGTAAGAAGTATAATAAACCAAATCTAACCATGATAAGTCATATAACATGAGGGTTTACACCCATAAACAAGATGTATAAAATAGATCCATGTATATTGATTTAACAAAATCTCTGGTAGCCATACTACATTCAAAAGGGTCATCTCAGACCATATATATTAAATGACAGAGACTTAACTCCTATAAGCTTCTCTGATATGAGATCCTAACTATAATTTTTCCCATTCTATCCCTTGTTACAAATCTCAAGTACCCATACATATTCTTATGGCATCCCTTACAACCCTTCAGCACTAAGTACTCTAAACCCTAGCATTACTGTAGCACTTCGTTACTCTCCTTCTCTTTCTCTACATTCCCTTTGTGCCTCCATATATTTATGCATGTGTGTTATGTCTATCTCTATATCTGTTCCTAACCTAAACATCTCCTTTTATAGGATAATCGACTATCATCATGACTTCTCTTCTAAGTATAACATGTGCCAAGTGTCTATGTTGTCCTCCATTAGTGAGTGCTTATCCTTTTCAAAAACCTTCCACTAACAGTAATGATGTCTCTGGGAGTATTTCCTATGGGAAATATCCTATTCTTGACCTCCAAGGTTCTAGGATGGCACCTTATCCACTCATCATGCCTAGTTAGGTATCACATTTTTCCTCAAGCGAATCCATGATGCTAGTTATGGCTATGTCCTTTAAACCCTTATTCTACCTCCCATGTGCTCTCTGGTTTCAGTTAAACCCTTCTTTAAACCCCTTTTTCTTTCATGCTTTTCCCTAAGGGACCTTTTATATACTAATCCTATGCACGTGTTCCTCTTGGTACATAGCCAATATTTTAGGGTCCAACATTATGCATGTTCTCCATCCTCGGAAACATTTTGATTCCTTAAAGAATAAAGAATAGAGGTATTGAAACAATCAAAGAATGGAAGGATGAAAGAAATGGAAGAATAGAATAATGTGTTACTCCTGCATGAGGACTGGGAATTCCTTCTTCATGGATGCCTCAATCTTCTCCCATGCATCTACTTCTCTGTGCACCCGCTGAAGTAGGTAACCCACTAGCAGATTCTTCAAAACTAATTTCCTCACTCTTAGCTTTTATCATATCAACAATGCTCTCCGGATGTATGCTAATATCACCTAGTGCATCCATCTTGCGAGTGACTAGGGGGTAAATTTCCTATAGTTTACTCTTAATAAAAACTAGCAAGGTCTTGATTAATTTCAATATCTTCTTAACTTCAGCTAGGATATTGTCGTGCTCCACCCTATTACCTTTGTGTTTTTACTGAAATTATTTTAGATTCACCTCATGTGTAGCAACCAATATGCTTTCTACCCTATCCATGTTGGCATAGTTGTCATATATGGTTTCAGCTATTTGTTTGGCAATATTTACTATGGCTAGGAGCTCGGAGTATTGGGTCACAATCTCCCCAATCTTAAGCTTTTCCTCCACCTTCTGGCATGCCATCACCTCTTCCGTTGAATCTAATGTGAGTAGTCACCTTTCCATGGTGAGGATGTGGGTCAATTATTCTGAGAATTGTATGGTTGACTTGTATTTCTTATCGGGTGGGGCCAAGTCCAAGTGCTTCAATATTATAGCATCTGAAATGACCTCTATCTTATTATGTATTTCGCGCACCTTTTCCTTTTCATCCCAAAGTTCATACCTTAACTACACACTGATCAATTCCTTTTGTTTTATCTCTTTTTCCACTCAATGATCTCCTCATTCTTTTCTCAAGCTCTTCCTCTAAGACCCTTATTATGTCATTTCTACTAAAGAGTCTTTCTTCTACCTCCACCGATACTTTTTTGAGCACGTTGCAAAATTTCTCATTGGATAATTGTTGGGCATTCACTAGAGGTTTTACTCCTTGGCATCTGGTATCTTCATCAATGCATTTCAGTTGACATCGAATTCGGGTTCATCAACATGGGACTTAAAATCCCAAGATATCATTTTCCTCGTGCGTGGGTACGCACCCTCTTTATCAAAAGAAGACCATGTAAGGAGTTGGTTTGTAGGCACAATACTTTAGAAATGAATGTGTAGTACCTTGTTTGGATCATTAATGTAAGTCATTTTTGTTCCTACGTTGCTTTCTTTGTGCCCTTTCCACATGTGTGTTCTTCCTTTTGGAAGCTTACCGCTAAGTGGGGTGTCCATCCGTGCTTCCATACTCATTTTCCACACTTACACTTTCATCCATTTCCTTCAGTACTTCCTTAGAGTTTCATCAATTTTGTGCTCTACTAAGCTGTTGGATAATCCCTTCTACTTCCCTCTCTATGGTATTATCCATCTGCTCCTTTTTTGGCATCGGGGTCTTGATCCTTCATGTTTAATTCCTTCCTCATCCCCTTTTTTGTGAGCTCTTCCTTTTTCCTCATCCTTCTATTCATTTCCTTCTACCTATGACTCATGTACATTGTACACTAGATGGTTCTGAGCCTCATCACAATCTTTACCATCTTCATCACCCTTTTTGACCTCCATGCTTTCTATTTCATCTGAGTCCTACCCTTTAGTCACCCTCTACTTCTTCCTTACTGGTGATTTTGGCTCAAGGAACCTCTCTTTTCCTCTTTCCCGGGTGACTCTTCCTTCTATGGAGACTCCTCCTTTTTTGGTGACTCTTTTTCATAGGAGACTTCTTCCATGGGACGTAAATCTTGGTGCTCATTCCTAACTCCTATGCCCCTACTTTCTGCATTATCTACATGCACTCTTCTTCCACGCAGTTTGGTATTCATCATCATCTTCAATATAAGTTCCCTTTTCATACTTAGGCCTTATGTGAAAATACACCCTTGCTAATGTCCTCCCTAAAAAAGGTAATGCTATTAGTTTTAACATGTGAACATCATGGGATACATACTTATCCACATAGGAATGCTTCTTGGGGTATATTAGTTTCTTACATAGATCGTGGTAGTCTTGATCTACTACACTTAGATCAAATTTGAGTTTCTTCACCTCTTTGAAATGATTGACCCTGGCTTGGAAGTACTATGTTGTGAAGGAGAAAGGAAATTTACACCAAGGAATCTTGGTGCCATCTACCAAAGTAAATATGCTGATGTAAAAATGTTGGTATATGACGAACTCAACTTCTCCTTGTACTAGTGAAGGCAATTATTTGGGTATTCTCCATTCAGCCCCAAATGCATTGTGCATCCACTTATACCACTTTTTTAGGTGCACCTTATGTTCTTCCATCATGGTGTCACGGTATATCTTTGTTAAAACCTCTTGGTGGGGGAGGGGTTCTCATCTAGGTATTCCTAAACAAACTTATCTGGCCCATCAAGAAATCCAATCTCTGAAAATACAATGGTGAGGAGGACATTACCAAACATGATATTTTCTCTATCACGTGCAGCATCTATGATATCATTTGTAATAGAAGATGAGAGGTTATAGATGGTTCCCTCCGAGATCTTGCGGCACACATTCAACCAGGCCTTGTTTATCTATGTTCATCTCTCTTTCCCATTCATCTTTGTAACCAAGTGCATGGCCATCCTCATCACCAGGTCAATAATTATAAAAATGTCAAAGTAGCGTGAACCCTTCTTGTAGTCATAAGCCTCAATAGTATTCTTAATGGATTCCTTGTCTTCCAAGTCATCATCTAATGAATATCCTTCACAGATAAGGCCATGAACTTAGAAATTAGCTAGGAGTTATGCACATCCTTTAGCCTATGAAATGAAATTTTTCTTCATGCATGTACGACATCAACCATTGGTATACTCGCTCAGGATTTCCAAAATAGGGAAACTCATAGAGTTGTAACAACCCAACCTTATCCATTTTTACCTTTACCTCATTGTCATAGATGGGCATTCCATCTAGTGTCCTCTTCTCCATAGGGTGAACAAGTTCTAGTGTCATTTCATTCTCTATGGTACTCATTTGATGGTTGTAATCACTGATGTCCATCTTCCTAATGTGAGACATCCATTCTTTACCAAGTAATACATCATCTAGGTATTACATTTCTACGTATCATTCTTCATTGAAACTAGTGTAGATAGATTATTTCCCTTTCCCTTCTTCGGTGAAACATTTACTACTTTCGTGTGTCATTTATTCATTAGTTCCTTCAATTTGCTTCCTTTCCCCGATCCTGGATCTGCTCAATTTTGTAGCTCCACTTCTTTGTGAACATTTCTTCAAACCCCATACCCTAGCGTACGCAACCCTAACCTAGAAAACCCTTTGTCCACAAGATGATGTAATCATATGTGGGATTATTCCACATAACCTTCTCCACTTACACCCATGTACTTCTTTCCACTCTGGTTCACTGATCAAACTAGCTATGCACACAAATCTTCACAACTCTTCTCAAACTTTCTTCACAAGGATGCCCTAGTTCACGAGAGCTCTTTTTAAAATGCAAGGTAGAAAATAACGCACCCATGATCTTATATTTATAACTTTTCTTTTCTCCACAATAAATTCCATTCCACCTACCAATGTACTTTTGCAATAAAGGTGGATTTCTTTTATTTCAATGCCAACCTTCAACACTTTTCCTATGCACTAAATCTTACGCGAACACTTATGCAACCTTCTAGCATGCAACTTCCTCAACCATAGAGTTATTCACACTTTCTCCCATGCCAAAATCAATTCTTCTTTTATGTCTTGGACCAAGTTCTTTCCACTACCTATCTCATGTTTCTCCTACACTTTCTACCCTTGTACATGGTTTCTCAAAGCCTTTTGACACCATCCTTCCTTTATGTTCACCTTTTCTACACGTGATCTTCCAATTCACATGTTTTTGATTTTTTAACTCGGGCCATCCATAATCATAGCTTCCAATACTTGTCACATCACTCCACCCCATACAAAAATAGATGTGTGGTCCTCTGCGCATAGAAATTTTTTGAAACTAATAAGTGGCAAACATTGCACAAATGCACACAACACAAAGCAATGAGAGAGGGAAACAAAAAGAAAGGAAACTACAACAAAGTAAAACCTAGGCTAACTGACAATGCTACCATATTTACAAACACAGGGAATAATTATTTATAGTAGGGCTTCAACCTACTCCCATTTAAATGGCCTAGTAACCATGTTCTATCCAACACTTGTAACTGGAAAGTGCCTGAGTCAGGTATATAAGATACAATGTATGGGCTAATCTAATGGACTTTGAATTTCCTAGGATGGCGCAAAAACTTGGAATCATACAATAGAACCATCTGCCCAACCTCAAACTATTTTTTCTTGATGTGTCCATTATGCCATGCCTTCTACCTAGATTTTTCTATTTTCTAGCTCCAGCGAGCAATAACCTCAACAACATTAACTTATCAATCCTCTCCTCAAGCACTTATTCATCATCTAATCCTCCTATGTGCACTATATACAATGATGGTAACATGAATCAAATAGGTAACACCACTTCCGCACCGAACACCAATTGAAAATATGTGGCCTTTTTAGTCTTTTATAAGTAGTCTGATATGACCATAACATAGCAAAAACTTTAGCATCCTAATCCTTTCTTCCCACATCACATATCTTGGTTAACGTGTGATTCAAAATTTTGTTAAACACCTCAGCAGTCCCATTATCTTGTGGGTGATGAGGGTAAGTCTTGTGGTGGACTACCATCAATTATACCAACAAGATCCTAACTTTCTCATTCAAGAAATGAATACCCCTATCACTTGTTAAGAATAGTGGGCATCCATATCTGTTGATTATGTTTTATTACAAGTACATAGATGTTGTTCCCACTCTGTAATCCCTTGTAGGTGATGCATCTTCCCACCTTGTAAGATAATCTTCCCATAAAATGATATAACACAAACTTTTCCTTCACGTGGTGGGAAATATGACCTATGAAGTTAATTACCCACTTCTTGAATGGTTTACGCACTAACAATCGGTCTTAATGTCATTTCATCTCTTTTCTCTAGTTTACCAAGGTGCTGGAAGTGGTCACAAGCCTTGCAATACTCGATATAATCCTTGTAAACCATTTCCCACCAAAATCCTACTAGAATGATCTTGCACATAGTTACATTCCCTGTATAGTTTCCTCCTACAATTCCACCATGTGTTTCCTCCATGATTGCAATGCATTCATGCTCTAACACGCACCAACACAAAACCTCATCATGGCCTAGCTTGTATAAGTCTCCACTAATTAACATGTAGGGTGTGGCGCGTATGGATAATTACTTCCTTTCCAAGTTTTTATTCCCTCCGGTGCCACACTCATCTTGAGAAACATAATAATATCTTCTAAGTCAGAGGGTACACACCACAATCTAAATAGTTGTGCATCTAGCATTGTATCCTCAATGCTCTGTGTGTCCTCCCCGAGTCAATCCTTGATAAATGGTCAAGTCCCAAATTACTCTTACCTAGTTTCAAAACAACCGTAAACTCAAACTCTTGAAACAACAGGACCCACTGGCATATGCCCTTGTAAAATGGTCTTTTTACCAAGTAATTCAATGCCATGTGGTCCATGTAGAATATAAAGGGTGTTTCCAACAGATACTACCTAAATTTGTGCAATGTGTAGATCATTGAAAATGCTTCACACTTAGTAGTAGTATAGTTCTATTCTATTGGGGTTAGCTTTCTACTAGCAAAGAACAACGGGTGGTCAATAATTCCCTCTACAAGTTGTGCTAATATTTCCCCAATCGCCACTCCTAAAGCATCAACATGTACATGGAATGGCTTATCCCAAGAAGGAAAGCATAATATGGGGGTAATGATAACCTTATTATTTAATGAATCAAACACCATCTGTTGTGCCTCTTCCCGAGTGAAATGTACTATTGTGATTTAGCAATTTTTCTAATGGTGCGATGATCTTGGTATACGTCATAATAAATTTCTAGTAATACCATGTATGCCCAATGAATATGCGTACTACACTCTGGCTGGTAGGTTCCCCCAATCCCACAATAATGAAAACTTTGGATGGATCCACCAACAAGCCTTCTTTACATATGATATGCCCCAAAAGGGTTACAAATGGAGTAGCCAAAACACATTTCTTAATGTTGAGGGATATCCTCAAGCTGCCGATATCTTTCAAACATTAGCCTCATATTTTCATAATGGTACCTCACTAATCCATATATCATCCAATCATCAAGGTATACTTGAATAAACTTATGGATGATGTATTAAAATTTTAGCACCACAATTTGTGAAAACACAACAAAGTGCGTTCTTGACCCAAAAGGCATGGTTTGTGTAATAAAATTTCCCCGTCAGGGTGAAAAAGTTTCCTTTTCTTGGTCCTCCTTTGAAATTCTAACTGATGATATCACGAGAATCCATCCGTAAAAGAATAGATCTCATACCCAGCTACTCCTCCTTCTAGGATCTCCTTAGTGAAGGGGGTTGGAAAAGGGTCAATAACACATACCGTATTTAGATCCCTATAATCAACACAAATCCTTATCCTCCCATCCTTCTTAATGCTAATAACCATCATAATTATCCATTCTAATTCTTCAACAGACCTCACCAATGCCTGATGTGATCATCTTATCAATCTCCTCCTTGAATTTGATGCGTAGATTCAAATTCATTCGATAAGGATTCTTTCGAATTGAGTGCGCACCTTCATTTAAATTGATCTTCATTTATCCCAAGGAGTGGTGAACTTATTTGAGCTTGTGGTATTCACATGCAATAAAATCCTTAAATTCACGTAATAGATCAATGATCTTTGAAACCTTGTAACATCTTTAACCTAGTTGTTACGATGATGAATTCAACTCTTGACTTTGCAAATGTTGATAGGTGATTTTTTTAGGAGGAATTACTCTTATGATTTTAGGAAATAATGTTTTTAATGGATAATTCATTATTTTTTGAGAAGAATACTTTCTGGTTGTGAATTTTTCTTACTTGAAAATAATTCCATTCATCTCTTTGCACAACTTAAAATTCACCTTTAGGAAGGTGATGAACTTGTTCTGTGTAGACTTAATTTATTATGTGTAAACAAAAAAACCTTGGATCAATTCCATTGATCCAAGGTATGCCTCAGTATTTTTATCTACTCACCTTGTTGGCTTGGCATTCGGAAATGGATGGTGTGCTTGACTGTGACTTGTCTTGTTTACCATGGTGAAGAACTCTTTATCTTAGAAATTCTTGACCGACATCAGACTTAAGGGAGATAGGCTCATCCTTCTTGTATTTCTTTAAATGATGTATAACATATAGGAATCATAGACCTAATAATAAGATTACTAAAGTGATACCCTAACCTAAGTTGTAATGTTCTATACTAAGTTGGATTATAACCTAAGGTAATTGAGACCTACCTAGGAACTAAGGTTGATTTCTAACCTAATAAAAATCTAACCTAAACTATTTCTAACCTAACAAGACACCTATGGACCACTTGGCAAATGGAAAGGTCGGTGGCATTAGTTTTCAAGGCATTAATGGGAATTGATTTTGGTTTTTAATAACATAGACTGCCAATTTTGGCGGAGGCATTGGGATTTAGGGGATGTCTAGTTGGCATCACCACTAAATAGAAAATTACATGCAAATTTTGAATGGAAGGCTCACCAAATTTGGATGGTGGTGGTGTGGAGAATTAGGAGGGAAAACTGATAGTCCTTCACATTAATTGATCTCGGTTATGGTGAAGAAACTACCTAGGAGAAATGCATGGTAGATTTTGGAAAGGTTGTTTGATCTTTAGTTTATTTCAATTTTTCTCTGCATGGGGTTTTTGATTCTTTGAACCAGTAGTTCTATTTTTGATCTTGTTGTATTCTTGGCATACATGAGCTATTTTTGGATCCTATGGAAGTATAAGAAGAAGTAGAAATATTTGGAGTTGTCGAGGTCACTTGGAAAAAGAAGAAACTATTGAGGCTCATTGGGAAATCATCTACACATCGAAAAGAAGCTCTATCATGCATGATAGGCTCTACCCATTAAGTTTTTCTACTTTTTCCTAAATGTCTTCATTAAAATAACTCTATTCTTAGGAAACAAATGAGTTTGTATGTTAAGTTTAATATTGTTTTTGAAACTTATTTTTCTTTACATTTTATCTATATGGACTGTACTGAAACTGGGTAGTATGATATGTAGCTATGCTAGAAAAATGTTTGGGATTTGTTCTTGTTTGAAAATAATAGTAAACATGCTTTAATTTTGCTGAGCTTGAGATGTTTTTGAATATGAGAGCTCTTGTTGGACTGTATATTGAAGCTAGATAGTAGAAGCCACTGTTATGAAAGAAATATGATTAGGTTTTTGTTCTTCCTTGCTAGAAAAATGATAGAATCATGTTTAGCTTCTACCTGAACTTAAATGTATTAGAATCTTTTCTTACACCTATAATTTGCGAGAAGTCTTGCTAGTGACTTGTTTGATTTCAGGACTGAATGAATCTCTTCAAATCAATCTACCTGATAGCATGGTTGATAGTTATCCTGTTGGCATGATCCATGTAAAGGTATAATGAATGTATTTGCATCTTCTGAAGTGAGTTTGAGTGCTTATGAGTCACCTTATCGGTCATCTTGTTGGGATTAACTGGTAATTTTTATTTAAATTTGATGTATAGTTGATACTTTGTAAGAACAGGGTATCTAGGTTAAACTATGGATTAATTCAATCCTGTCTATCTTAAGGAAATGAACTGGAATGTTTTTGGTTTTTCTATTCTTCTTTTGAGCTTGAATTTGAGCACCTAACTTAGGTTCGTGTCGATGTTTCATTATTCTCCTTATGGTCGAATTGGGTTGGGTTCATTCTTCGAACCAGTAGTCGGTCCCTTTGATTCTTGAGAAGTATGTGGATCTGGGTTGTCTTGAATGGAAATTGTGACTATTAAATCTTGTTTTCACTTTATTTTTCACTTTACCATCAAGGGATGGGTAAGATGTGTGTGTGTGTGTTGACACTTTGAAAAGAAAGTGTGGCCACATAAGGGTAATCTACTTCAATGTTACTCTGTCTCTCTTTGTTTGGGAAAACTAGAAGAACTTCTCAGTTGGTGCTACTAACATTTGGAATGATTTTAATGTTTTTTTGGGTTTTTGGCTTCAGATACTGTTATTAACTAAAATCATTTGAATAAACATTTTTAGTTTTGTAGCCTTTGAGATACTTTTTGTTCTCGTTTGTATGTTGGGAAAACTTTTTTTTTTGGTTTTTGACTTCCATGTTACAGTCATGGATATCGATTGTAATATCGAATAGTTCTTTGTGTTTCTATGGTTTTTGGAATTGAATGTTTTCTTTTCTAGAACAATCAAATCTATCTCAGTTCTTTTCTATTCCGGTATGTATACCTCTTTATAGGAAGGAATAATGAGATCTTATCTCATCTTTGTTTGTTGTTATCCTTTCTCTCTATTCTGAGTTAAGGTATTCAAAATATCATCCTTTTTGAACTTGGAAGGTAGATATAGCTTGATCCTTTCTCTCTTTTCATTCATTCTCTCATTTGTATTTCTCTTGTGTAAGGAGCTGACCTGTTCGGTTAGTATTACGTTGATGGATTTGCAGGGTGAGTAGTTAGTGGATAAATCCTTACTTTCTTCTCCTTGACTGATACATTGGTAGGGATGTAATTGTTATGATGTGTGACTAATTCTAGGTGCATGTAAATTAAATCTATCCTTTGTCAAACTTGTTGATGCTAATCCTAAATTTAGGCTAGAGTTTGACTTTGAACTTGGATTTAGTTTCTCAAATAAGAAACTCTTACTTTAAGATGTTGTTGGTTCATCCTAATTTTTGTCATAAAGTTAATTGAGCTTGGCATTAAATATCCTAGGATGGAGTAAGTTAATGTTGTGTAATTTGAAGCATTGTTCCTTTAAGGTAATTCTATTTATATGAATTATTAGAGTTAGTATCTTCTTCTTTTGGGTTAATGAATCTAGATTTGAATCATAAATAATAGTAGTTGAAATGTGGTTGGTGATCTTATCTGAAATAATTCTTTTATGAAATCATAGGTTGAACATTGATTTTGATTACTCCATGATCTTCTCTTAATGTGGATATGGATTATCTTTTGTTTCTCCCTCTTATGTCTACTATTTCTTTGATGTGTCTTTCTTTAATGCTTTAATTGTTTCATGAAAATAGAGTTCTTTTTATGAAACAATTAGTTGAAAGCATATCGTTTTAATGCTTAGTGCTTATCATGCTCAGTTCACTAAATTGACCTATGCTAGAAAATTTTGTAGATGGACTTCATAAGTGTTAAAAGGGAGACAAGATCTTTTATGATGTTACTTTTGTTTACCAAAATACTGGCTCTCTTATGGGAAATATGATTCAATATTAAAATGTATTTTTGGAAGGGAAAGTTGTAATTTTATAGAGCTTATTGTTGTTGTTTGACACTAAAGATGTCTGAAGTATTGGTACTTGCAATGTATGAATTCCTCCTTGATAAATGGAAAATATTGTGGGTTTATTTGTACTTGATGTGTCATCTTTTTACATATTCAGTGATTATTAGTGATATGCTTATCTCTGTTCTTTTATATATATACTTATGAATTGAACCCCTTTTGGGTTGAAATAAAATGAACTAGGTGGTAAGGGAATTAGATACACTATCCCTTTATTTAAATGCAACTTATCAAGTTGGCATTCATGGTTGATCACTTAATTAAATCACTATGGTTATTTAAAATGATGTTAATGGAAGAGAAAATCCATTATGATAACTTGTATAATGTTAAGAGGTTACAATGAACCCTAATTCTTAATAAGAAAAAGAAAGACAACTATTCTAAAATGATAATCATTTTGTTTAGAATCCTTGGGAAATTAAACCTAATGTCATCTTGGAAAGAGGAAGAGGTACTTCCTCTTGACTAGTACCTTAATCTGAATAAAAATAAAGAAAGGTATATACAAATATATAATAGTAGACTTCATTTCAATGAAGTCTATTAAAAAAGAATCGAATCGAGAACTTAATCAAGTTAAGTCATGGTTAAGTTAAGTAAGTGAACCATATTGTTAGTATTTTTATTGTGTTTGTAAACTGAATCCTAAATTAGGAAGATAATGAATAAAAGGAAATCTTGATGTTTCTACAAAGCAATCACAATTCATTTATTACTGGAAACCTTAATGGTTAATGAAACTAAGGATTCAACATGGCTACTATAATTTGACTTTAATTAATGAAAAAATTAAGTAATTAACTTCTCTCTTGGGCATGTACATCCAGATGGGAAGACTCTGTCAGATGTTGGCACATGCCAACTACAGCACCATACCTCCATGAATACTTGGGTATTCATGAGGATACTATGTTGCAATTGAAATGTTGGAACACCCTTCAGAGTTGAATCATCTAGATCTACATAAACTCGGATTCGATCTTAGTTTTACCTAAGGTCAGGTTATAAGTATGATATAGTGTTGGGGGAAACTCATGATGTCTTAGGATAACTAGACACATGCAATCAACTTAGGTTGATTAAGTATGTCTATGTACCCTTAGTCACCGCGATTATCCTTCTACACTAGACTATGTTGCTAACCTTGGTTAGGGTTAAACCTTGAACAAGTGGGTGACACGAGTCATTGAAGACCATTATAGATACTTGGATGAAGTGGGGTGAAGGACAAATTTTGTTTGAAAAGTATGTCATCTAGGAACATTAGCATGAACAGTATGTTGTAAATATTTGGCCAAAGTATCGCAAGCTATTGGTTGTGTTGTCCTATGTCACCTAGATTTAAGAAGCAAATTTTAGATGAATATTGGTAATAAGTATTCAGATAGGCCTCTTAAACAAAACACTTAACACCCGAAAATGGTATGAGAACCAAGTATACCTAGTATACAATTCAATGAGTTAACATGAGAGATCAATGTTTCACCGAGTCATGAAATGAGAGATTGGTGTTACACCGAGTCATTACAATTGCATATGGTTATCTGTTATGAGATTGATTGGCATGGAATGTGTGTTCTAAATTATGGTTATTTAGAACATAGAACATTATTTTAAAAAATTTCCCTTATTTCTAAAGTCTTAAAATGGGAATGTTACATCTAGAAAAATTTCCCTTGTTTCTAAAGTCTTAAAATGGGAATGTTACATCTCGTGTCTAGCTAATCTTTCGGGATCTACTCGGTGAAGGGAGTTGGAAAAGGGTCAATAACACATACCGCATTAATATCCTTATAAGCAACACAAATATTTATCTTCCCATCCTTCTTAATGTTGATAACCATTAGAATTATCCATTTTGATTTTCAATAGCCTCAGCGATGCCTAATGTGATCATCTTGTCAATCTCCTCCTTGAATTTGACGTGTATATTCATATTCATTCAATGAGGATTATTCTGAATTGGGCACACACCTTCCTTTAAATTGATCTTTATTTATCCCAAGGAGTGGTGAACTCCTTTGAGCTTGTGGTATCCGCGTGCAAACAAATCCTAAAATTCACACAATAGATCAATTATCTTTGAAACCTCCTTTTCTATCTAGTAATATCCAATAGTATCCTCCTTAGGCTCTACCTCTAAACTAATTTTAAGATTCTTGGTTTTAGGGGTTTATGGTAGGTACGGAGCTTGCTCATCGAAACTATCCATAACCCGCATGTACCCACAATATGGTTAACATCCAAATTTTCCACTTCTTCACCATTGATACCATAGACCAATTTTCTTTCTCTTTTCCATGGATTCACGTTCAAGTTGTATCTCCTTTGATTCTTCCTCATCAAATTTCACTTCTTAGCCAAATTCACCCAATAATTCTAGTATTTTATCCTCCACAATGGCATTATCCCTCATAGTTAGGAACTCAACAACCTACTACTCCTCATCCACCAATGGCTTAGTACTCCAATATTAGAAAGCTTAAAGGAGGTGGGTCTTGACTCTGTCGGTTTCATGTATGATGGCACATCTCTGAGTGAATGTATCATACACACGCGTAACCTTGTAAGGTGGTGTACAACTTATGTACCCATAAATAAGGTGGAAAGGCTTCCACGCATTCCATCCAAGACTTCTCACATGCTTGGACGTGAAACAAGGTGGGTTATTTTCATGATAATATTGTACGGTAGTAGGTGCATTGCTCTAAGAAAACCTATGAGAGAACATTATTTTCACTTCCCGTCACTCAAGGTTATTGCGATTGGTCACCCATTAATGTGTTTTGGTCTCAAGAAATGTATAGCTAAGCATCCTTCTCCTTTCGATCTCACATCTCCGTTGGGTTTCCATTTCTTACAAGAAAGCATTAGGGTCGGCTCCCAAAGAATAACTTGGAAACTTCTTTCCTCCTAGGTGCATGATTTGAGTGTGTCTTTTTAATCTCATCTGAGACCCTCTTAAGCTGTCTTCTAACTAAGTCATATGTCCAGTGCACCCAATTGTCACATGCCACACTATTTGTATCACATATAGATTGGGAGTCTTCCACCTGAATAATGCCCTCTTTTTTTGGTTTCCATAAGAAGTTCCTAAGGTAGAGTCTTCTACTTCTTCCATTTCTAACAATGAGTATAGTAATGAGGAGTCATCCTCATTTACTTCTAGCCATCTTGTAGAGGATGAGGATTTAGGAAATGATTCACCCACATCAATCCCTCTTTGGTCTAGGTAGATACTTCAGAGTGTAGGCACTTGGGCAAGGGATCCAAAAGAAGAAATACATACTTAAGAAGATTATCAGATTAGGCCATAGGCCTTTTTATGCATTAGTGATAGATCCTGAGACATTCTAAGAGGCATTAGGCATACTTGAGTGGGATATTTTTATGCATGAGGAATATAATTCCTTAATCAGTAATCACACTTGGGATTTCACTTCATTTCTAAGGGAAGGAAGATGGTTTGATGTCGATGGATATATTGGACCAACTTTACAGATGGGTCATTTTATAAGTATAGGGATCGGTAAATAGCCAAGGTTTTTCACGGATAATTGGTATAGAATACTAAGATACCTTTGCACATGTAGCCAAGATGACTTCGGTTTGACTCACACTTACTTTATTTGTAGCACATGGTTGGAATATACACCGGATAGATGTGAAGAATGATTTTATTCATGGATACATATAAGAGGAGATATACATGGACCAACCACACGGGTTTTAGGATTCATCCTTAGTTTGTATAATTAGGAAATCCATCTATGGCCTCAAGCAGGCCCCTCAGGCTTGGTATGCCAAGATGGATTCCTTCCTCCTAGCTTCTAGTTTCACTCGGTGCCATTCAGATCACAATGTATATCTATTGTGGTGGGATGATTCATTATCGATACTAGTACTTTATGTTGATGAAATTTTGATCATTGGGAGTACTTCATTGGCTATCTTGGTAGTGAAGACAAATCTTCAAGATAGATTTTCCATGACTAACTTGGGTCTACTGCACTACTTCCTTGGCATTGAGATCATACAATCTAATTCAGGGATTTCAATTGCACAACCCAAGTACTCTCTCCATCTTTTGGCTCGGTTTCACATGGCTGATTTGGAAGCCATCTTTGAATTTATTCTTATATGGAGTTAAGCTTGAGGCTAATTGTTCCACACCCTTGGTAGATGTTACTTTGTATTGAAAACTTATTGACAACCTTATTTAATGTATTCAAACTATACCTGATATCTCCTATGCCATTGGTATTATTTTGAGGTTCATGTAGGAACCCCGTGAGGTGTATTGGAAAGAAGATAAGAGGATTTATCACTACATTAAGGGCTCAAACATATATGGGATTCACTATAGGGTTGGTTTAGATATTGACTTGGTAGGCTACTTAGAATTAGATTGGGATGACGACACTGAGTTTCGTAACTCCAATTCAAGTTATAGTTTCTCATTGGGTTATGGTCCTATAATTTGGTTGAGAAAGAAGAAAAATGATATTTCTCTATCATACATAGAGGTAGAGTATAAGGGAGATGTTAACACAAATGCTGGTGCTATTTGGCATCGGGGAATATTCCAATGCTTGGCATCCAAATCAAGTAGCCTACATTCATTTTTTGTTATAACCAGAGTACCATCTAAATATGCAAGAATTTGGTTCTTCATCAGAGGAGAAAACATATTGAGATTCACATGTGCTTCATTTGGGAGCTCATTCATGAGTAGGTCATCGATCTTATATTCTTCTAGTCTTCATATTAGGTTGGTGACCTCTTTACCAAACCTTTCACTTTGAGAGAAAGTTCATTCATCTATATCTCTTATTGGGGTTCTTTCTACATCAATAACTTATTCATTTTTAGGGGATTCCTTCTATCCTCTTCACTTATTTATGTCTCTCTTTTAGGGGATTTTCCCCTGTGTGTTTTCTCCTTTTACTCTATCTAGTGAGAGATTGAATTGTACATGGGTACCTTATCAAGCCATATTGTTGGGACCCACTTTCATTTTTAACTTCCCACATAATATATGCTTATGGGGGTGTTAGTGTAGGATTTATTTTCATCACTTTATTTTTATTATCCTACTCGGGATATTCCACCTCACTAGGAGTTTTCCTACACTTATGAAATATGCATGCTTTCATGTACACTTGACTACACTATTCTAAGTGTTGGTTACCACTATTCTAGGTAGATATTTCCATGATTATGGGAGGAGGTTGCACATTTACCTCCTATATATATATATATATTTCTTCCATTAATCTATTTGATCATATTGATTTGGAGCTATCTTTGTGTTATTGCAATTATATCTCTTATATTTCTGTAATTTCAATATTATATGCTTACTTTGTTTTTTTCTTGGAAAAATTCACATCTTGCATTGTTCACCTATGCACTATTTGAACCAATATATCTATAGCACTTCCTCAATAAATCCTCCTAATCTTAGATACGTGAAATGTAGGAACTATAAGAAAATACATCCCCAAATTTTAACCACATTCCATGCACTATCTGAGATGAAATGATTGCATATATCTCTATCAAACATACATATAAGATAAATGAAGAAGGTATCATTCAATTTTTTGAAGTGTTTTGGTCCTTGAATCATCGTAAATTAGGGATAGTAATCATAAATTTGTGCTTGATTACTCAAGCCAATGGATGTCATCCATGGGTACTTTCTTATCCCTATTGTGACATACACAAGATATGAATTCATGTAAAAATTCCTAGTAGTTTGAACTTCTAGCAATTAAGTGTTCATGAAATCACTAATATACTCGACCCACTAGATGTGAGTGTTATTTTTACACATAGTAGAGATGTATTGATACATCCACTCCTAAAAATCCTTTAAAGAAGGAAGGGCCACCTCTCAAGTTAGTAAAGTGATCAAGTCATTGAATTCTTAGTTAGAAATCTAGTTTCGAGTTAGCTTGGGATTTATAAGGTAACATTTGTTGAGGTTCTTAATGAAATTTTCTAAATTACCTTCCCAATTCTTGAGATCTAAATTGGGTCGACCTTTTCATAACTCTCAACATCATGAAGTTTGAACAATTCCTTGAAGTAGTCACTATCCAATCTGATTAATACCATCTCTTCTTGATCCTTTACTATACGAGACTCTAAATCATAGTGTGTTGCTTAGTGAATACAAATTTTGGGAACTATATATAAAGTTGGAAAGGAAACTTCTAGGGAAATACCACCTTTTTAGATGTTATTGATTCAAAAAGATTTGGATGGAGCTTTGACTCTATCCCATAACTCGAGATAGATCAATATGGCCTAGGTCGGTGTCCCTAATATTCTTGAAGTTTGACGTCATATTAAAGGGTGAGTCACCCCTTGGAAACTATACTTCATTTCCTGCTTTTGTTTCAATGAGGAATCTATCATTTGCCTTGAAAATTCTCAGAAAAATCCTTGAAAAACACTTAAAACTGGTGTTCAAAAGCTCAAACCTGAAAAGAAGCTATAAAATCCCAAGATACATAAGGCGGAACTCGAGTGTTACAAAGTAACCCCGACTTCCGATTTACTCTTGGGTGAAATTTTATAATTTTTTACAACCCTCTACCACCGAGAAGGTCTTTCTGTATAAATTGACCCTTGCAAACCAATTATAGACCTTTGATTTACTTTAGGTGGAATTCAAGACTTGTTTGACAACTCCAAAATTATAACTTGGCTTGATCGAAATTGATCCTTTTGAAACACTGTGAACGTCCACTTTGGAATTCATAATTTGAAAATTTCTCCATCCTTGGCATTTTTGGAAAAATTAAGCAAATTTGAAGTATGTTTTGCACATTATCAATGATTAAAACAAGGAAAAAGTGAAAATTTTCAAAGATGAAATTAAAAACAAAGAAAAACCCTACTTAAGATAAGTAAAAACAAAACTAAATAGGATCAAATCTACAAGCTTTAAAAATCAAGAAAATTTCCTCAAATAATTACATAAATCTTGCAAAATTCATTAGAACACAATATCTTACCAAAAAATCTAATGGGTTGAAGGAGAAATAACGAAAAATGTCTAATAAATTGTGAAAAGGTACGGCCATAAGTTGAAAGGTTTTCAAAATTTGGATGTACAAATTGTTAGGTGAAAATGACATGAAATTTCAACTTTAAATAGAAAAAGGGTGCATTAATTACACATAGATGACATGTGTGAGTTGGTGGCATTTAATACGCTAACTAGACATTGGAAGTTGATTTTGTTTTGTAACTTGGGTTGGGTTTCAAGTTTCGGGATCAATTTGCATTTTACATGTAAATTGTAAATTATAACCCGAAACCCAAAATGCATTTTCCCTTTGGTTTTGGGGATTGGGGTTTGATTTACAATTTACATTTCAATTACAAATTGAAACCCTAAACCATAAATTCACTTAGGATTTTAGGTTTCTTGGATTGGGTTTCATTTTTTAATTTACATGTGAATTACAATTCAAAAACCGAAACCCAAAATGCTCTTTAGTTATTTTAATTTTGGGTTTCAGGATTTGGGGAACAATTTTCATGTAAATTACAAATTGTTTCCCAAAACTTGAAACCCAAAATACAAAGAAATGTTTTTTACACTTAGGAAAATTTCAAGATTTCTCAAAAAATTATTTTTGTGTAAAAGGAAATTTTTTTGTAAGGAAATAATCAAATAAAAGGTAATTTGACAAAGTGAATTGAAAATTCAACATTTTTGGTGACCTTTGGGTAATGTTTATCTACTAAGAAAAGTCCAATATCCTTAAGAAAACCATTGGGAAAAAGAGTCATCAAAACCTTAAAACCAAGCGAGGCGGAAATCCTGCGAAAACAAAAACAAAACAAAACAAGACAAGAAAATAAGCAATGTGCAAAAGCAATTAGAGGAAGGAAACTATACTACTATTGTACAAGATGAAGGTACCTTAATAAAAGGCTTTGAGGTATATCCCAAGAATCAATACATTTTGAGTTTTCAATTTCAATTTGCAATTAATATTTAAATTAAAAATCAAACCCCATTCCCAAAACACAAACAACATCAGTTCATTTCGGGTTTTGATTTTCATTTTCAAATTGCATGTAAATTATAGAATGAAACCCAAAACCTGATCAAATTGTATTTTTGCGGTCAAACCCTAATGTCTTGTCAATGAATTTAATTCTAAACCCTTATATTTTTCACCCACATGTAATAAATGTGTCATTTTCTATTCATAGCTAGTTTTCCACATCATGTCCACTTGGATTTTATACACTCGATTTAGAAATGAACCTTCAACTTCTAACCACTTATTTTCTTGATTTTTAATATTTTTCAGTATTTTTCTACACCCCATTTGAGTTATTGATTTTCTTAATTGTTTCTCAACATTCGGAGATTGCAAAAAATGGGCTTTGATCCTCGTGAATTGTATTTTGAAAGTTGACAGTTGTATTTCAACCCTCAAATTCTACCCCAAACCATTTTAGAGGTTGACTCATGCGAAATAACACCCAAATTCCATACTTTACATTTCATAAGTCATAATTTTTAAAGTAGGTTCCAAGTTCCCCCCTTTGCATTTCAAAGGTTGGTAGTTGCATTTCAAGTTGCAAATTTGGTGGTCAAATCTACACAACCATCTAGCTATTTTTAGGAGGATTGTTTCATATATATGAATGCATCCTATTTTTTTAATGTGATTGGTTAAGAGGATTAGATGATATTCTTCAACCTCTTTATATATATATATATATATCTATATATATATATATATATATATATATATAATGTATTAAAGGAATTTTGATCTATTGTGTAAGGAGACTCTTTGATTTTGAGAAATTGTGCATAGGATTATGCTTAATATTATATGCAGAACTGATATTTATCCTTCTTCCACTTGCATGTGTTGTGTATATTGATGGTTGAATATTATACTTGTGAATATTTCTTTCTTAGTACTTATATGATCCATTTTACCTTCATATGAAGTTAGTTCTTCTCTTAGCAAGTTGTATGTTGTGACAAAAAAATCTTATTTGTGATAGTTGTGGAATCGAATGTGAATCCCTTTTATTATTATTTAAGTTTCTAACCTTCATAAAAAATACTTATGTTAAGAGATTAAGATAGGAATTTTTGTGTGTTATTATCCTTATGTTAAATATTTTGTGCTTATATAAGCCTATTATTTTTGTTCCTTAAATATTGGTGCATTACCACATTTTACTTCTTATTATTCTTTTTTCCATTTTATCAAAAATGAATTGAATAGATATATCTAGTTTAATTCTAGTAATCCTTGGTTTTACAGCCCGATCTTTTATTAGATGCATATAGTTTAGTAGGAAGGTGGACTATTCCGTAGGTTCATCCCTAGGATCCAAGGTCCCACACCTTGGTCAATTTACCATGTTGCAGTAGATAAATTTAACGATCTAGTGGGTGGTGATCCAAGTGAAAACAAGTTTCAGATTTTAAGTTGTAAAAAACTAGGTCATCATATAGTATGATAGTACTTTATTTTCAAAGGCATGCGGGAAGAGATTCTTATGTCAAAATTCTAGTGCAATCATATTTCTGGATAAAAAGATATGAAGAAATATTTTTTTTAGTGTCATGGCTTGTCTGGAATGAATATGGAAGTATGCCTAGTGTATTCTAATTTTTAAAAAGTTTTTTCCTCATCAACGATGGTGGATAGGTTGGCATGTGAAAGGAAATCAACTTTATAACAACCTTACTCTTGATTTCATGTCTTGATTAGAATGTAGTTTAATAATGGTTGAATGAAAGTTGATTGTGGATAAAATCTAGGGTTAAATAAGATACTCATTGGGAAATAATTTTTGTCCCATATTTCACCTTAGTCAAAATAGACTTGAGGGATACAAATGTGAACTTTCATAAATATTTTGACAAGTGTGGTGATACGATGCTGATGTGATGATGACGGAGAAAGCCAAGCCAACACATGGGAGCTAAAAAGGGTCACATGAAGAAACTCATAATTAAATTTATCATGGAAACAATTTTTTTCCTCTATCCCCTTGGAAAAATGTATAAGAGGGAAACAAATGGGCACTTGGTGTAGGATCATGCCACTTGGCAAGCTATGCATGTTGGCATGGGGAAATGGGGTTAGTTAGATAAGCACTTGATGGAGCTAGATATGGTCATTTGAGGTCCAAGGGTTGGGTGGTTGCTCATTGGCACCAAGTTTTTTCCCTCTTGTCCCCCTTTGTTAAGATGTAAATAAGGAATAGAAAATAGAGTCATTAGTAAGGTGTTGACATGTGAAAAGTGAAAATTTGGCTAAGTATGGGATCAACACACTTTGCATTTGAGAAGGCTTGAAAACATCACTCCCAGATCTTGGAAATTCCTTTTGAGGTGAAATTTTATATGATTCTGACTCGAAATGACCTTCCAAGATCAATGGAATATTTTTAAAAACCTAATTCATCCTGAAATGTCAAATTATTCCTCCTTTTTGATCGGGGACAATGAGGTGCATCTATAAACATTGAGCTACCTAGATAAATCCTTAGGTCTTGTGTAAAATATAATTATTCCATAATGAAGAGGATTATATAAGATTTTCATTTCCTATTTTTTCATTCTAACTCCTTACGGAACTCCTAGAATCGTTTGGAGAAGTTCAGGTTCATATTTTGACTGCTCGTTCCTTACACCTGAAAAAATCACTTTTGCACATTCTATCCCTAAACCAAAAAATCTTCCCTAAATATTCTAATAAAATTCAAACACCTTATTGTATCTCTAATACCAAATTTTTATTATTATGGGATTTTGTAACCTTCCCAGAGGATGTACACTTGCCTTGAAATGACTAAAATTGGCCTTTCTAAGCCTACCAGAGAACTAGTTTTCAGGTGTACTTTATTAAAGGAAATAAATGACCTTGTTACATTAACTTAATAATTTTCACATGATTTTTCAACATATTAGGAGTACCTATAAGGTTGGGATGATCATGAAATGGAATAAAAACTGAACATGAGAGGGATTTAGGAGGATTTGGAACATGTTTTCACATTTGGCATAGTTTTCATAACTCAAGTTTGATTTTTTGGGCTTAAATAATACATGAAAACAAATGACTATGACTTAGGGATATTGGATCATAATGGGTAATAGATAGCCTCAGATTTATTTTTGTGAGTGGACCAGTTCCTTGTTCAAATTGGGTAACAATTAGTTCCTCACTACATCAAACAAAAGAAAATCTATAAACATGACAGAAAGGAAAACACACAAGAGAAAGGAAACACACCACAAAACAAATAAAATAATCTAAATCACCTATGTAATTACAAAGGAAAGAATATTTCATTTAAGAACCAATTAAAAATAAGTTCTCACCTATATACAAGTATCATCAAATGTCTTTCTTCCACAAATCCATTTGCAAGCTCAATTAAATATCATCCTTTTCTAAATTTCTTGCTAAGTCCCACATGGTTGTTATTACAACTGATGACCCGCCTAGTCATCTCATTTATTTTTTTCTTTTTAACCTTATTTCCATATTTTCATTGATTCACAAGTTCATTCCATTTTTTATTCTCCTTTCTTTGTTGTGAAGACAAGTCTTCATCATACTTAGCTTATATTTATCATATTAGGGATTATGAAATTTGATATGCATTTTTATTAATTTTTATTTGATTCTCAACAAATTATGGGTAAGCTTCAACATTATCACTATCCTCTTAATGTTCCCTATTTTTCGGGTTGTTCCAAATTTTTATCTTTCATGGACACTAACTCTTTCTTGAGATACTTCTTGCTTTATGGTTTTATTTGTAAATTTCTTCATCCTTTTGAAATGAAAATGGGTGCATGATCATATGTGAAGAGTGAGGACCATCCTTTTCTCCATATTTTTCATTTTGGGCTTCAAAATATAGCTTCATGATGAGAGTATCCTTTTCTTGAGGTGAGTTAATATTGAAATATTGAAGCCTATTCTTTTTCATACATTCCTTGTTGAGAATATTTTCATTTCAAAAAAAATCAGCCTTGGGATCAAGAACCATTCCATCTATCCATTTTTTTGTTGATAATGTCTCTATCCTCATGAAAGGGGAATGAGCACAAAATTAGAAGCTGAAATATTTATATTTTCATTTTCCCAATCTCGACCACCAAGAACTAGGGATTCCATTTCTATGATGAAATCATCATCTTCTTGAGTGGATTTGAATTCAAAAGGCTGAAACATCTTGTCATTATTGCATCCCTTTTCATTCTCTTCCAATGAGAAAGAGAAGTCTTCATATTCACAAACATACTCATTGAATGGAACCTTATGCCAAACATTGAGAACATGGTTTGAAACATTGAAATCACATGATAATAAGTTGATTGGTATCACTTATTCTCGATATTAATTTCTCATCACTTGGAGATTTCTTTGTTGTAAGTCAAAACTCACATGACCATCATCAACATTTAGTGGAGAACCTTAATTCATACTCACATTGAGTGGGAAATAAATTCTTTCAAAATCTGATTCCATCAAGTCACCATGACGTTCTTTGACCAACTTTGTAATTCTTGGATTCTCTTATACAAACATGGTAAGTTCACCATCTTCCTCTAAAGTCATGGAAAAATTTGTAAGACATTGAATCTTGATATAAGATATTTTCCCTCAAGTCATCAGGCTTTTCAATGGTGTACGTCATTTTCTGATGGGAATAAGTTTCCTCATTTTACCATTGAATGGAATAATGGCATGTAACCAATCCATCTATATATCCCCACTAACATCTTGACAAAAATTAGGCTCAATAACATACCATATGATGCGGGCATGTCTACTATAAGTATTCTCATCACGATCTTCTTGTCGGGAAAATCTACAAATTCCACCTAAGCATCCTTGAACTGGTCAACAAGAGGAACTTATTTTAGTTAAATAGAATACAAATGACCAGTTAGATATATATATATATATATATATATATATATATAAACCAATATATTTAGAAACTTTTTCGGGCATGATATTGTCGAAGCATCAAATTCAACGATCCAATTGTTCAATTTGTACACATTCACCAATAGGGCTATATAGAAAGGTTATATCTTCCCAGAGGTGGAGGGTGTGGAAGAAATATGTTTTGAGAAGGATTGGTATGAGAAAAGGAAGGTATTTATTTATTGGTAACATTTTTAGAACACAAACCTCAGATCTACTTCCTTTGATAAACTAATCAAGCCTATCAAATTGCTTAGGATGGGTTTTCAAGTATTTGGACTCAAAAATTTGAATTTTGGTTTTCTTGCAATGATCAATGATGTCAAAGGGTGGGGAAGAAGTAGGAACATCATGGATTATGGAAGCCTTGACATGGATAGGATTTTCATTCTTAGAATAAACATAAACAAAAACTGATTTTTCAAGGAAGTTGGATGAGACTTACTTGAAGAGGTAGAAGGATTCTTGGCTGAGGTAGTATCATCCTTCTTCACAACCGACCTTGTGGAATTTGACTATGAGGATCCTCTTTTAATTGAAATTTTTCGTAGAGTCACCATTTGAGGATTAAATTTCTTAGCTTGGGTAGCCAAAGTAGGGGAGTTTTTCTTTGTTTTCAATCAAGTGAACACAACACAAGAGTAAATATATGTATGTTCATAAAACTCTTCATTTGGTGTGAATTCCAAATATCCAATCCTGAAACATTATTTTCCTTCTTCTTCTTCAATTTTTGATTGAATAATTTATTCTCCTTCATCTTCATTTATCCCTGTATATTCCAGGTGACTAGTGGGGCTCAAAGGAAAACCTTGGGGTTCTCTTGCAATTTAATTTATCTTCTGGTTATGATATGATGCATGTTAGGAAACTTACTTCTTCAACATTATCAAATAATTATATAACTTCTACAACAATGGATCAGATATTTCATCTTTGGAATTTTGGGCCTTATCCTTCATTGAAGGATTCTTTATCTTCCCTGACATGATCAGGTCATCTTCCACTCAATGGAAAGTTCTTGAGTATTTTTGAGATTGTTTGGTTGAACTCTTCATAGTATGAAACTAAATTCAAGAATCTAGGCATTCACAAAGAACCTTTTCTGATTCTCCATAGTAGGATGAGCAAAATCAGGAATCTTGTTGATCAACTTATTTAATTTTTCCACAAAATCTCTCATGGACTCTTACGGTTCATTCTTCTTCTGAGTAAGTTGAGAAAGGATGACTTGAGCATATTTTGTAGTCTTGAATCTTTCTTTATTTTTTTCTTCATATCATCCTAATCATTAGTTGAGTGTGATGGATAGTAGTAGAACTAGTCCATAATGGCATATTGTAATTTTTCCATGAACAATGCACTATGACATCATCGTGTTACACTTGAAGATTGCCAAAACCATGATGAAAGTTATAATATGAACATCAGGTTGCTTTCCATCTCTAAAGAATTTGGGGAAGCTCTTCATTGATCCCTTTTGAATTTTATGAAGTGTTGGAGCTAAGGCCAATGGACCAATATTATATCCCCATGCCACACAGTGCAGCCATTTCTTCCTCTTCTTATTCCTTCCATTCTTCTTATATTTCTTTTGCGGGAGGAATGCAGACTAGTGGTTCAACAATTGGTTCTTTGATAAGACCTTTAAGAATATTTTTAGGATCTCGTCTTCTTACATTTATCTTGGGAAGTCTGAAATCAAATCTTTGTTTTTCCTTGAATGTGAGATCAACAATACTACATGCATGATCATCTCAAGTTTACCTTCTTTTTTCTAGTTTCTCTTGGATCACTTACATGAATGAAGCTAAAAATGTGCATATTTTTAGTAGGATGTTTGGTAATATTTCATATTTTTATTTTTTATGGATTTTTTAGAATATGTATTTTTTTTGGATTTTCATAGATCTTTTATGGGCGCAAAAAGGAAGATTTTCTCCAATGGAGTTGCCAAAAACTATTAGAAAATAAATTTTTCATATTTAAAATTATTGAATGTAAACTAACTAAGAAGCGTGGGGTGGCTCATAGGTCGGGATCACATAGGAACACTCCACTAAAGTTGTTGAAAAGTTCTTGTAAAAAGTGCAAGGAGGAAAATGCGGTGAAGGAAGGAAAAGGGGAGAAGGATAAATAAGGAGAGAGGGGCTTAATATTGTAAATAGGCACTAATAGAGTTTCACAAGCATTAACCAGAGTAGGTCCACATTCAATTATAAGAACACAATAATGTAAGCCATTAACAATACTGATAAACAAGAAACACAAAGTACTAAAAATATAACAGTCAAGGACAAAAATTTCCTTCTTGGTTGTACAAGATCACAATTCTCACAAATTGGAAAGTAGAGAGGAGAGGAATGTTGAAAAAGAAGTATAAGAATTACAACTTTATTCTTTGATGTAGAAGTGGTAATTTCAAAAAAATGCTTACAATCAAAAATTTCCAACAACCCTTTGTAATGGAGAAGCCATTATAATTTATAGCATTACAAACTTTCCTCTCATCTACCCCCCACACGACCTTTCACCTTTCCTCATCACTTGTGACCTTACATATTCCTATCAAGTGAGTCTTTTTATTATTATTTTAAAATGTTCTCTTATACTATTTAGATAATGGTCACTTAAGTTAATAGGACAAAATAGAAAAAAGTATGTTCTTAATTGAAAATTAGAATATGGAGAGAGAGAGATAAGGGGTTGACAAATCTGATGAAGATGGAGCCATTGCTGATGAAGAAATTTCTTATTTAAAGCATGGTAGTCATTTTTTTCCTTTTCAAGGTGCATCAACATTCTATAGTTTTGAATGAGTGTTTAAAAACACTATTTTGAAACATTACAATGTGAACATGAGATGAATGCGGGCATCACTCATGATGTTTCTTTCATGATCTCATAGTGAGAGTGAGGATCACTTTCTTGTATATTATACATTCACGATTGAACCAAATGATCATGAGAGATAAATTTCTGATGCTCAAACCTCTTGGTGCTTATCTTTCATTTGCCAAAATAGATCCCCACTTTGTAGACACGAGATTGCTTCCCAAATGAGATTCTTGAGAAGTGGCCACCGGTTGGAATGGAATGAGATGATGGCAATCTCTTTCTTTCCTTAGATATGTTCACACTACTATGCTTTAGGTGAGTGTTTGAGAACACTACCATGTTGATGACAACAAATGAAATGGAGATGATTTCCCATTCCTATACACAAAATGATTTGAATGAAAGACCCTATTACTGTGTAGCTTGAAATTTTTTTATACACCTCCCATTCACATGTTTCTCATGGGAAGGTTTCTGCCACCAAGAAAGATACATTTGGATACCAATGAAAGAATGGGGTTGCGAGGGATCCATATTACATGGGTCAATATTTTTATGGTATGTAAAATGAATATTACCTTCTTATGAAACCTCTTGGAATATGGAACATATGTGCGTCATCTTTTCATTATATTCCTTTTTAAAGGTTCATGTTCAATGGATCTTGGTTACACTTGTAATGTTTCATCCTTTGAGGATTGACCACACTACCAGGTGTTTGATTAAGTGTTTAAAAATGATGTTATGAAAATTTCATCAAATGAATCCTGGATGGTTTTTTATTCTTACATACAAGGTGCCCCACATGAAGATCACATATCTACCTTTCTTGACTCCAAATCACTTCCTAGATGAAATCAGATTTGGGAAAGATTTTGTATATTCATGCTCATATGTTTCCCATGGAAAATGATGAGCTCTTGATTCTTCACACAAGATGGCTTGAATACTTAGATGACTTGACTAGCTCACTTTGATTTGCTTCTTGGAGATATGACGATGGATTTAAGACACGATATTTCTCATCTTTCCTAACAAGTTTATCATATTATTTGGTCATGATGACATCATTTCAATGAATTTGAATTCTAATGTGGGTCCTAACTCTATTTAAATTATTTTTTGACCTCACAATTTTTCTGACTTTAACCTACTACACCTCGATATGCTTTATCTTGTTCCTTGACACAATTATGATCAAAATGATGCTTTACAATTCTTGTGGAGAGTTAATTTTCTTTTTTGAGACCCAAGATAACTTTAAAAACATGTGAGGATGGAAAAAATAATTGAGATGAGTGAAAATAGATCTAATATAAACTTTCTGAACTGAAAAACAAAAAACTTTATATTTTTGCCAAGTGTGGTCAAGAACTGATATTTTGGGTTTTTTTTTGTTTTTTTCAAAAAATTTGTCTTCTGAATATCCTAGCACACTTAATTCACCTCTATTTATGATATTTTACAATTTTTAGTAAGTTTCTTTTTCGGAAAACTACTTTTTGGGAAAGTTACACATTCCACCTTGTTTTTCATTTTGCACTATTTCTGGATTTGTTAAAAGAATGGAATTTTTATTTTGAGAGAATTACTATTTTTAGTAGGTAAATGTAAATAGAATGTGATATTTTTATTAATTTCATATACCAGTTTCAGTTTTCCATGGAAAAACCATTATTGTATTTGACTCTGCTCCGAGTCCGTGCTCTAATTTTCATAGTGATCCTTCCATTTGGAACTCTTACAAATTGAAAAAGAAAATTTAAGAGGTATGGTTTCTGATTTTAATCCATAGAAAACTAAGGCATTTTCTGGTATGTAATAACTATGTTTTTCAAAGTCACATAGGAGGATATTCTTCTATGAAAGTTTCAGTGTAATCAGATTTCGGATAGAGAGATATGAAGAAATATCTTTTTTGGAGTCATAGCTGGTCCTGGAATGAATTTGGAAGCATGCCTAGTGTATTCTGAATTTTTAAAAGGTTTTTCAGTATCAAAAATGGTGCATAGGTCTACTTATGTAAGGAAATAAACTTCACAACAAGTGAACTCCTGATTTATGTCTTCCTAGTAACCACATTTTAACCCTGGTTGAATGAAATCTAAGTGTGGTTAAAAACTAGGGTTAAATGAGATGCTCTTGGGTGCTAATTTTCCCCCTCTACCCCCTTGGTGTAAAGAGAAAAGAGGGTCAAATATGGGTGACTTGAGAAATATGCTAACAAGTTTTGTGATCTGATGCAATGTGAGGATGATGGAGAAAGCCAAGAAAACACCCAAGGGCTAAAAAGGGTCACATGAAGAACCTCAGAAGGGGCTTGCTCATGGGAACCTTTTTTATCCCTTCTATACCCTTGGAAAAAGGGACAAGATGGACACAAATGGATGCTTGGAGTAGGACCATACCAATTGGAAATAATTTAAGAATGCATGGGGAAATGGGGTTATCCGAGATAAGCACCTAACGGAGATGGATAGGGTCATATGAGGTCAAGGAGCTAGCATATTTCTCATGGGTTCAATTTTTTGTCCCTCATACTCCATTGGTATGAAGGGACATAAATGAAAAAAATAGTTCATTGAGCAAGGTGTTGACACGTGAAATAATGAAAAATTGACTAAGTATGGAATCAACACACTCTGTACTAGAGAGGACTTGAAAAATTCACTCCTGAAGCTTGGCAAGGTCTTTTGAAGTATAATTATATATGAGTATGAATCCAAGGACCTTACAAGATCAATGGAATAAGTTTCATAACATAATTCTTCCTAAAACTATAAAAACATTTATCCTTTTGGATAATTTTAAAGGGGCCTTCCAATATCAATGGCATATGTTTAAAAACCTAATTCAGCCTGAAATTTCAAAAACACCTTTTTATAAGGAAAAGGAGGTGCACTGTAAAAGTTGAGCTGATTTAAGAAATACTTAGGTCTTGTGTAAATTATAATTATTCCATAATGGAGAGGATTATCTAATATTTCCATTCCTATGTTTTTACATTCTAATCCTCCTTACAGAGCTCTTGGAATCGTTTGGAGAATTTCAAGTTCATATTTTGACTACTCATTTCTTACACTTGAAAAACCTACTTTTGCAGAGTTTGTCCCTAAACCACAAAATATTCCCTAAATATTCCAAAACCATTTCCAACACCTTATTGGCTTTCTAATACTACCTTTGAATGATTTTGGTCTTTTTAACCTTCTCAAATGATAGAAACATGTTTTGAAATGGCCAAAATTGGCTTTTCTAGGCCTATAAGAGAACTAGTCTTTAGTTGTACTTTACTAAATGAGAGAAATGACCTTGTTACATTACTTAAAACAATTAAACATAATTTTTAAACATATAATAGGGACATGGAAGTTTGTGATGATCATGACATGGAAGACAAACTAACCAGGAGAGGGGTTTAGGAGGATTTGGAGCATGTTTTCACATTTGGCTTAGTTGTCATAGCTCAAGTTTTGAATTTTGGGCTTGTAAAAATGCATAAAAACACATCCAATTATAAATGATACTATACAAGGACTAACCAATATTGACCAAGCTTCTAGATATTCCTATCTCGAAGCCTAAAATTTATTTATATTGGCTTTTGATGTATCTTTACTTGGTTGAGACACTAATATGTGGTTTTTTTCTTGTTAGTGTTATGCTAAGGGGACGTGCTTTCATGTGAGTTTAATACCAGTAGACACTTGATGAAAATTTTGACCTTAGGTTTGGATGAGGATGATTGGGATGTGTTAGATCATTCCTTTCTATGACATGTTACTATATTCAGGAGGTTCACCATAATATCCATTTGATTACTACACTTTGCGAGAGATGGTGTGTAGATACATACAATATTAGTGGCCTACTAGAGAGATGAAATTTGTGCTTGAAGACATGCATTGGATATTGTGATTAAAACTAATAGGGGAGATTTTATGTGATTCTTGTAAGTGATAAAAAGTGGAATATGAGAGCTTAGGTAGTATTTTATAAGGTCACGTGTACATGCAGAGTTGTTAGTTACCATAGATCACATAGTGAGATTAGGTGTTCTACTATTGCTGAAATTTATTGCAGTGTTTTTGGATTCTTTTATATAAGTATATGGAGGTGGAGTGTCCATATCGTATAAGATTCATGATATTTGTGATAATATAGAGAAACACGGTACTCGATATACCTAAAGCCATTATGTATTGGATTGTTTATACATGGATTTGTATAGATTCATCTAGGATGACCATGTTGGTGGGATTGGTGCTAAATATGGGAATATAAGCACATCATAGCTATGAGGATCTTGAGTGGGCCATGAGTGGATTGGGCAAGACCAAATATCTTTAATGCTAGATGGGTTGGGATGAAGATTCGATGGCTTGATACCATGACACATAGATCTATTTTAGATCATATGAGGCCAGGTGTAGTTATATGGAGGCTATATAGGGACTATGGTGATTGGGTTGAGGATCATGTGTATATGTGGTGTTTTTAATGTATGATTTGGTTAAAGAACATGTTTCAAGAGAGTCTGAGATCTTCTAGTATGAGAAGATTTCACAATGATTTGGCATAGCATAAGATGTGCCTCTTAAGCCACATATATGAAATCAATCAACTTAGGAAATGAGAGTGAGGTTGAGGCCAATTTTGATAGGATCCCAATGATGCCCACCATCCTAAGATGAGGAAGATACAACAATAGATCCCATTTAGGTAGACAATGTGAGGTGTACACCAAAGCATACGGTCGGTGGTGGGACAAGCACTAATAGGTGCTATTATTCCAAAGGTGGTAGATGCTACAAAGGAGCCACCAAATAGGACAACATCAGGAGGAGAGGGAGTAGGAGAGAAGGTATGTTCTCGCTAAGGGTAATGTGATAGCAATGACATTTTTACAATGCAAGAATGACCTAGTGTTATTTGTACTTTGCAATTTGTATAGGAACATGATGATGATGTGCTAATGTGATTCATGTCTTATAAGTGATGAGTATTAGAGCATGATAGTAGACACGTCGGTATGCACATTAACCCAAAAAATTTCCCTCAGATGTTCTTATTGGAGGGGGGTTATTAGAGAGGGTGGATCACATCACTACCGAGCATTCCCTCTATGGTAGCAGCCACGTGTATAGTATTGTGAACTTACAATTTTCTATTCCTATGTAGTGAATGATGTATCCCCAATTTAGTCTTTGAATGTTTCTCTTTTCCTAATGAGTATATAAGAAGTAATAACCCCAATTACCCATCCGTTTAGAATAGTTAGTAGTTTGTGTATATATACATGACTCATTTGTTTGAATTTGAACACTTAGTGACACAAAAGGCTAACCAAAATCATGAAATAAGAACTAGAAATGACCCAAATTTAAGCAACAAGTGGAAAATTAGAAAAATAAGACAAGATAGTCAAAAGATCCCGGAGAAGGGACACTAACCCCTGAGAGCTAGTATCCTTAATGGGCGGTACCATCCAAGGAAAAATAAATAGAAATATTACCAAAAACAGGAATAGGGATCCTTGTGACATGAACAAAAGGAGTAAAAATTGAGAAAATATAAGACAATGCCACAATCAAATCCCATCAAGAGAAATAAAAGGACTAGGAGAGTTGTCACTAGTGTCTAATATTGTCACATATGAACCATGCATACAATGCCATATCGAGGTGTAAATTAATAGTAATAAGTGTATAATTTTTGTGTCTACAATATATCCTTTAATGTTTATATATATTATTTTAAACCTATTTAATATAGGTTATTGGTTCCCTCTCCACTTAATTTGGAAGTTATGGTTTATTTAATTAATTAAAGTGTGATATGAAACGACATACTTGAGTAAAACCAATTTAATTCTGCCTATAAAAGGGGGTAAAACTTTTAGAATAGAGAATTGGAACATTATTATAATTTTTTTACTATTTATGTGAGGTGGTGGGACTTGAGGATGAAGTGGAATTGCTAGGTCAAATTTGTATGTAATTTCTCAATAGAAGGAAAGTGCTTTTTGTGGGGGTTTTATTACCATGGGTTCTTCCCATGTAAATATGTTTTTACGTAATGTGCATTTAATTTTTTATATTTCTATGAAGTCAATTTAATTATTTACTTACATACCTAAGCTATAATCCTTGGATAGTAAATTAGGTGGATATTTAAATAATTTCTTGCATTATTATTTATGGACTATTTTTTCTAACATGGTACAGGAGAAAGGATGAGTTTGTGATTGTGTAGGAAACTTAAGTCTTTTATTTTTTGTTAACGAATAGAGATACTTAAGTCGTTGATTTAGACCTAAGCTATACCTAAGTATTTGTTAACGAATAGAGATACTTAAATCTAAATCAAAGACTTAAGTATCTCTATTCGTTAACAAGCTCTTGAAATCTAGGAAAGAGCATAGAGGTGTAGAGTTTGACTTCCAACACTGTATTTTGTATAGAAACTATTTTCTAAATAATAAAATATTGATTTTGATAAAATAGATTAATCATTCTCCTCAACAAATTTAGAAGAAATATAAATAATTCTATTTTTTTAATAAAGTTTTTGGAAAAATCAAAGATAAGGCATTGAATTTTCTAGATTATTTAATTGAATTTTAAAAATTAATGTTTAATTTTGAGTAAAATTAAATTAAATTTTTACCAAGAGAATTAGATAAAGCATTATTTCTAGTTAAATAGTGAAATAAAGTATATTTTTTCATTTAATTTTATGGTTAAATTTCATGTGCATTGTTGTCATATTTGTTCATATTTATCATTGAAAATAGTTACAATAACCAATTTTTCAATGGATAAATCACAACTACTTAATGGGAATAACTATAGCTTATGGAGAGTTAGCTTGAAGTGCATTTTCATGGTAAGAAAACTATAGGATCTCATCATCGGTATGAAGAAAAGACCCACCTTAGGAAGACAAACAAACCTTGAAAACCTAATTACATTCTCCAAAATCACAAGAAGGTATGTTGATCCTATTGAAAAGTATAAAAGATGAGTTCATATTACACATTGGAGACATTGATTCTCTTCCTAATGTTTGGAAACAAATGGAAATGAATAACGATGGCAATCACCTCTCAAAAATCAGAAAACTTATCATGGAACTTTTCATGATTGCCATGAAGGGAAATGAAAAATTCGTTAACTATGTGGCCAAAATTAATAACATCAAACCCTATTTAGATGGGCATGACTTCTAAGTGTTTCAAGAAAAAGCTGTTGTAATTTATAATTTAAATCAAAATCCATGAGAACTTTAGGAACTACATTTTGATTCTAAACTCAAAATATCAATATGAGTTTGACTTACCTGACCTTGACACCCTTACCTCTATACTAATTCAAGAAGAATGGGTGATGCCCATCTTTGATTTAAAATAGAATTCCTCTCAAGCATTATTATTACACAATCAAAAAACATTTCAAAGTGAAAAAAACAACAATTCAAACCAAAAACCAAATTTGAAATGAAAATCTAATCTAAAAATAACCCTAATAGGAATAGTCAATTTTTAACAGTGAATTTTTGGTAAGTGCATGGAAATGGGGGGCGTAAAGGGGGTAAAAAAGGGACACATTTTTCCTGAAATCAGCGAAACTTGAACTTCATCTAATAACTCAGCATGCATATGCTCAAAATTTTACAAAGTGATAAGAATAAGTACCGTAGAGCTCAGAATCTAGTTTCTAAAATTATAATGTTTTTGAAAATGGTGGATATTAAGAGGGTTAAATGTGGTGCACACAAAAAGTATGTATATTTTTGTGTCAAAAAGATAAGAACCTATTGTGTGTGCACCCCCCTGATTTTTTAAGTGTTATAAAGTATTTTTCAAATCCCTTCAATAGAAAGTTAGCTAATTCCATGTATGAGGTCACACTAGTTTTTCATAATTTGTGGATGAATATATAATTTTTTTTAATTTTCAAAGTGTACACATCCTGAAAATGAAATATTTGTGTGTACACCCTCATAACTTTGAGAAAAAGACATTTTTGAGCACGTGTAGAATGGAGTTTAGAAGAGGAGTTTGTTTTCGAAATTTGGATGAAAAAATCATAAGTTGTGTACAAACATATGCATACATTTTGACAAAAAAAAGAGGGCATTAGTAAAATAAATTAAGGATGAAAGCCTTAAAATAATCAGATTTTAGAAAGAAGTAGATCGTCACCAAGGTAAAACTGATCTTGACCTCATAGTATAATTTTTGGAATATTATGTTATAACCCATGAGATATTGGGGTGTACACATGAGAGTTTTATTTTTTTATTGAACATGAATTTATTCATGGCTTACATAGTCAAAGCCTATGGATTGGGATTCCCAAACCCATAGAAGATGAAACATGAGTGCATTATAAAGCGTTCACATTTCTGTTATTATGTGGTATATGTGCTTATGGGAGGGATATATTTACTAAAATAAATGGTTTAAGTATAAGTTTTTCTTTTATTAATATTTTAAATTTATTATTTTTATAATTAAATAAAATATAAGAAGTTAGGGTCACTATTCACCTTATGGAACTAGTCTCACACTCCATCTGTCATGGTTTAGAAAAAGTTTTTCATATTCTAATCTAGTCAAGTAGATAGGTTATTTTTAGGATTTCAACATTCATAATTCAAGCTTTTAGGGTTTAAATTATAAAATAGATATCTATTTTTGAAAGAATAGAGTCATTGTTTAGGTTTTGGGGTCTTTTGGATTGGTTATTGACATTTGTAGGAGTGTTGAATGTGTCAAAATTAGAATTTACAAACTTCATAACTCCCAAAGGGTAGGGACAAGTAATCGAATATATGGAATCATGAATTTTCCCATGAGCATGGACTTAAATCCCTAATTTTGTATTATAATATGGTAAAAGAATACTATGGATGACTATCTATTTTACAAGCTTAGGGAATGCATCTTTCTCTTCCCGATCAATGATGCATCCTTCCACTAGCCAACCTACCTCAATAACACTCTCAAAATGGATCAAAATAAATTGTTAACAAGGTTTTTTAAAGTTTTTTCAATGTGAAAGTATAATTGGATATGATTATTGATGATTTAAGTGTGACTTGATGGAAGATAACTTCCTCTCAGAGACCTAAAAGGCCGTTCTAAGCTAATCAAACACTCTTTGGGAGAGTTCAAGATTTATATTAAGAATCGGAGGTGATATCAAATAATATTGGGAGTGTTGGAGTAAATTTAGGAAGATTTAGGAAATGTTTTCTCATTTAAAGAAAATATTCTCAATAATGGGTTTTCTAGGTGTAGGGAACAAACACTCTAATGGTGAAATTTGACTTCTTGAATGATTTTGGGAGCTCCATAAGGATTTAGGAGGAAAACAAATAGGAAATAGAAATATATGTGAATCCTATACATGTTGGTAACATCCATTTTTCTCTAAGACTTGAAGGTTTCATGAATAATTTCAAAATAATGTAGCTACCCCTTTCGGTTCCAGACAAAAATGGCCCTAAATTTGTAAGCTCTAGAGAGATGATCACAACATGGTGATAGGTGAATTTCGTAAACATTGATAAGTACCTCGGGAATGGGTACTATCATAAATATACTATTTCTTACCATGGGTAAGGATCTCATGAGGACGTGGAAAAATTTTGTGTGTTGCAAAAACCTTTCTAACACCCCAGGTTGTGTTTTTTAGTGAAAAAATTAATAACATGAAAAAGTGGTAAAACATGAGTTACCATGAGTTGAAAACACATTTCTAAAACATCAAGTGATGAGTTAAATGTTTAGAAACACTATTATGAGACCTACATTGTGATGGGAATAAGATGTTCTCTTCTATTTACAAGGAAAGAGTGAGGATCCCTCTCTTATTTTTCAAGGCCTTCACAATTAACCCTAGTGATCACAAATCAACTCCATGATTCTCAAACCATTTCCTGATTATCTATCACTTACTGAAATAGGTATTCACCATGTAGATGGAAGGATTTTTCACCTAATGAGATATTTTTCATGTTCCTACCTATTCGAATGAAATGGTTTGGTTATAATCTCCTCACTCCTTTGAAGTGTGATCACACTATAAGGTTAAAATGAGCGTTTAAGACCATACCAAGTGACTGACATAAAGTGAAACTCAAACAATTTCTCATTCTTACGTACATGGTGCTCTTTATGAATATCATCCTCTTACCCCTCATGGCTCCAAAATTCTCCTCAGATGGAATCAAATTCAGGATACTCATACACCTCTTTACTCATATGCCTCTCATAGAGATAGATGATTCCTTGATCCTTCACACATGATGGTCCTAAATGCCTCGATTGCTTAATAACTCATCTTGGCTTATTCCTTGAAGAGGTTTTAACATGATGGAATATTCAAGATATGATGATCCTCAACTCACTCCATGAGCTTCCCATTTCACCTTTGAACATGATGAAACCATTTTTAACTTCACAATTCACTTCCCTAACCAAGATGTCACATGAGTGGAAACATGATTATAGTATCTGGACACATCTTCACTCAATTTATCCTCATGGAAATAGGTTTCCTCCTCTATATGGAAGGATTGATCCCTGAATGATACTTGAAATAATGTTTAAGGGTGAGCTCCATATTCTTGAACTCCAACTACATTGAAGCACTATGAAAGCCACTCCTGAATTGCAAGATGTGAGCACATCGCCAAGTATTGATTAAGTGTTTAGAAAAAATCTAAAGAGATATACACCATTTGTGATCTCAAGATGACTACCATCACCACTCATGGTGATCCTTTCTCATCATGCTCATGATGATTATTGATTTAATGAATTAATTTTAATAAAGTTCTTGATGTTTTAGATCCTTCGCAGACCTCATGATTCTTGATTACACCTATTGTCCAAGTGATTTTCTATTACACATTTCGTTACATATTATTTCCCTCTAAATAAATTTAGGAACCCTCAAAATATTCCATATAAGACAACATTCACCATTGAAGCTCTTATTCCCTAAACCCTTAATACCGATGTTGAAAAAATGAATATTGAATCATATTTTCTTTCTTAAATTTCCCTAAACTACTTGGACACCTTAAATTCTCTTATAAATCATCCTTAGATGAAATAGAATTTCCCTTAACATTATTGAAGTGTGTTTACAATATGTAAAATGGATAATAATTTTATTTTTAGGCCTCTAGAGGAAGTTATCTTTCTTCAAATATTACTAAATTAATTTATCACCTTGGGTAATCATCCTTGCACACTAAAACAACTTTAAAACCTTGTTAGGAATTTCCTCTAAGCCATGGTGAAGGTTGAACTGAAGGAAAGCTAGTCAGAGGATCTATATTTTCTCCCTATCAGGTTATCTAAAACCCTATTTTGGGGTTTCAACAAGAAAATATTGATATCTCAGCTGATAAGGATTCTTAGAAGATAAATCTACCTAGAATTGGGTTATAAAACTTAGGAGTCTTCTTGAGTCACACCATTGTGGAGAAGACTCTAATACCATTTTGGATAACACCCTTTTGATCAATTTTATCCAAGTAAAATTAGAACTTGAAGGTGAATCACATGTTCCTCTACAATGTATTGATCTCATTACCAAGCACCATTTAAGTGTTTAAAAATAATATTGGGAGGTATGTATTATTTGAGAGTATGAGATGATTACTAGCATCATATTTGGCAGATTTGGATCAAAATTTATACTCCAAAAATGTAAAGGATTATTCAAGATTTCCAATGCCTACGTTTTTACTCCTAACTCCTTATGGATCTCCTAGAATCAGCTGGAGAAGTCAAGGTTCACAATTTGACTGCTCATTCCTTACACTTGAAAACCCGTTGTTGAACAAACTATCCTTGAATGATCAAAAATTTCCTAAATATTCCTAAAATTATTCCAAAACCTTCAAGGATTTCAAATACCACCTTTGGATACTTAATACCTTTTCATAACCCTCATGGAGGATGCATATAGGCTCGAAATAGCCAAAATTGTCCTTTCCAGGATTGATGGAAAATCAGTCTTTTCTTTGCACTTTAATGAATGGAATAATGGACCTTGTTAATTTTTTTGAAAAATTATACATGTTCAACCAATACATTAAGAATACCTTTGAGGTCAAGGTGATCATGACATAGAAGACAAGTTAGCCCATAGAGGGATTCGAGGGGATTTGGGAGAAATATTTCACATTGTGGCTCAGTTTTCATGGTTTAAGTTTTGCATTTTTGGGTCAGTTAATTCACATGACAACATATCCATATGAATATCATCCTCTTACCCTTATAGGATTCAAAATCCTCCTTGAATGGAATCAGATTTAAGATGCTCATACACTTGTTTCTCATATCCCTCTCATGAGAATATGTGACTTCTTAATCCTTCACACATGATGGTCATGGATGCCTTAGTATCATGACTAGCTCATTTTTATTTGTTTCTCAAAGATATTTGGACACAATGGTAGATTAAAGATATGATGATCATCAATTCACTCCTTGAGCCTCACTTTTTATATTTAAAAATGATGAGCTCTTATTCATCTCATAATTCACCTCCCTTCCTAATATGTCACATGAGTGGAAGCATGCTTATGGACACCCTCCTTCTCAATTACTCCTCATGGAGATAAGTTTACTCCTCCTGATAGAAGGATTGAACCCTGAATGAAACTTGGAGGAATGTCCGAGAATGAATTCCATATTCTTGACCTCCACAATGTACTGAATCATTGCAAATTCCACCTCCATAAATTGCAAGATGTGATTTCATTACCAAGCATTGATTAATTGTTTAGAAACATTCTCATAAAATATGCATTGTTTGTGAGCCTGAGATGATTTCCACCATCACTGAAGATAGGGTACAACTAGGGATTAGGTTTTTAAAACCCAAATAAGGGAATTTAGACCCCAAATTTGTAAGAATCAACAAAGACAAGGTCCTTGAAAGGAATATGATGGAATTTTAAGTTTTCTTTGGTCAAAATCAGAGATATCATTGATAGTTAGTATGCATAATTACAGTACTATTTGAAGATCTAAAGGGAGATTGAGACAGAGGGTTTTGAGGGATGTTTTACAAAGAAACACATATTGAAATATTGCATAGAGGGAGAAGGCATAAATGGGTATCTATAAAACACATCAGTATGGTTTGAAACCCCATAGATTAAAAAAGGTACACTAGAAAATTCACAAGCCCATGGTTAGAAGAGAGTTAATATGCTAAAAATTAGAAAAGGTGATAACAAGATAAGTTTAAAGGGTTGAAATTTGAAATTTTTCATGCATTACATTGAGCCCAAAGGGTATCTAAGGATGTAATTTTTTAGTTGTGGATATGACTAGATGTGCATAATCATGGATCTTGCATGGGAATGGCTCTTGAGAGATAAAACAGGGCAGGATTGATTAAACTTGAGAGTATTAATGATTTTTTAATTAATTATCACTTGTGATGAACCATTTCATGTTATTCGAAAGCGTGGTGAAACAATATATAGAGTTGGAAGGAGAAAATGGAAGCAAAAATTCCAAGTTTATGCTTGATTTGGAATTAAGAAACTTAAATCTAGTGAGAGGAATAGAGTGGAAGTATGAGAAAATTAGGTTTTACAAGTAAATGAGTCATTTAAAGAGTTGATCGGGATTGTGTACAAAATGTGAGAGTAGAATTTGGGGTTTGGAAGGGTAAGTTTTAGGTTGATTGTTCCATTTTTGCATATTTGAGCCTATAGAGCTTATTGAAAAGACTTCGAAAACAAGATACTAATGAGAATGATTAAAATTGATTGTTATGAGTTGATGAATGTATGAAAATGTGTTGGAGCTCTACATCACCTCATGATGTTTTAGGTCCTTCATAGATCTCATGATGATCATTCCCTTGATTATTTGAATTGATAAAAAATTACATATGTGTTATACGGAATCACATGATTCCATATATTCAAGAAATTGTTCTTACCTTTGGGAGTTGTGAGGTTTAAAATATATACTTTTGACTCATCTAAAACTCCTACAAATATCAATAACCATTTAAGAAGACCCTAAAACCTAAACAATGACTATATTCTTTCACAAAATAGATATCAAATGTAGAATTTCAATGCTAAAATACTGAAAAATACCTATGTCCCGATCAAATTAGAATCTAAAAAACTATCTTCTAAACCATGAAAAATGGAGATGTGAGCCTAGTTCCACAAGGTGTAGAGTGACACTAACTTATATTTACTAAAATAAATTTAAAGTATAAGTTTTTATTTTATTAATATTTATACTTAAACCATTTATTTTAGTAAATATATCCCTCCCATAAGAATATATACCATATAGCAAATAGGAATACGAGCGCGTTATAATGTGCTTTCGTTTTAGGCTTGGTAATTACCAATCCTAGAAATTCATAAAGCACTCATGTTTTGCTTAAAATTGAAAAATTTTCCACTTTTTGGCCCATATCTCCTTGCACTTTCCCTTTTAATGGAACATGTAATAAATTTGGTAAATTTGGTCATAAAGAGTCTGTTGGTTGGATAAATTTATGCCTAAGTGTTAGAGGTGCATGAGATTAGGGCACGCAGAAATAAGTGTTTAGGTGCACGTAAAATATTAGCGAGATATAGGGACGCTGAGGAAATTTAGACTTCAAGACTTATTCATTTTGCATGCATGGGATAAGAATGGATTAAGGGCTGAACATGCTTAGATAAGAGACTTGGAAGACATGCCAAGCTATTTTGGGACCAAGTGGAAGATGAATATTCATGCAGAGTTCAAGCTAATAATAGGATTAGAACTAGAGTTATTTATAGGTAATCTATTATTAGGTAAAGCTTGCATGATTCTGTAGTTTCTTTTGTAGTGACACATGGCTATTATTAGCATGCAACCTATTTTGAGAGTGCATGAGTAGTGAAGGAAATACCCCACTACCTATATATGTATTGATTTACATAGTTTAAACTAACTGAGATTGTAATAGAGTTATGCTACTGGTATATTTGCACGCATGACTTTGTGATGATGCTTTTTGATGTATTCAACTATTATATTCATCATGAATTAATATAATGGATCTTTATGGATGGATAATGGTTGTTGATGTCTCCATTATTGGTTATTGTATGGTAAATCTGATCTTGATCCTTGTTTGATTCATTATGTACTATGGTTGTGATCTAGTTCATGTTATGCTTTACCTTTAATCACTTCCTATGTGTATGTAATACTCGTGTGATAATGCTAACACCTTGAAAAAAATTATTAAAAGATTTACTGGTACCTTTGTGCACTTTGGGTGAGCGCTGAAATATGTCTTAGGGATGTGCCAACACATCTAGGGTTTGAGTAAAAATTACAAACTACATTTTGGTTCCATTTTTAGGACCTATTTTCAAGTTTCTGCAAGGATGTTGCATGATGAAGATGTATTGCTTAACTTTGGACAACATTGAGAGTTGGTTAGAAAATTTAGAGGTAGAGTTTAATCACAAATATCACACTAGATGTGATTTTGATGCACACGGGTGGGTTGAAGAAAATATGTATCATGAACTCTATGAGATGTTATTTTGTTATTTTCCTATAGAGTTGTATGAGTGGCTGGTAAAGCATATGCATCAAAGTAGAATTGGAGGTATAGAACAATTTTTTGGACACAAGAAGATTACCATTGGGATCTGCATGATGCTAATTTGACTTGGACACAATGCGAGATCATTGGTGGAGTGGTGTTTTTATAGTTACATGTTGGATTATGTTGTTTCTACTTATTCCTATCTAGAGGTTGCTGATTTTCAGTTCTTGCGCGAACCCAAAGGATCTTATTTGCATGTTATCCCTTTAGCAATTAAGATCTTGTTAGTGACTTTGTATTTGGAAGAATGACATATGGATAGCTAAACCTCCACCACGTGTAATGGAAGGATTAGGTGTGGTGAAATATGGTGGAACTTACGACAGAAAAGGAAAGAGAGGAAAGAAATCTTAAGTATAATGAAGCACGGAAAAATAATTGGCAAAGAAGTGTGGCACTAAGGATTCTATGGATTTACAGAGATAGGTGATGCATGAAGGTTTCGAGGTTCACGTGGAGGACGTGGAACATGAGTAGCCAGTACTCCCCCATTTAGGTAAGCATGGGAGAGAATCCTCTTCATCTTCAAATGAGATCACGTCAGAAGAAGAAAGGGTAAGGACCATTGGCATGCATTTGATCACACTTGGTGACATTCTTCTTGTGCTTGGTGTTCTAGTTCTGAAACAATTATTGAGAAATAGGCTAGTGTTGGTGATAGGTAGATTTCATTTTCCTTTGAATATAGAAGTGCATCAGACAAAATCTATGGCATCACAGGTGACAACATCTTTGCTATTTGGAGGACCAATTGGAGGAATACTTTTTGGCATGTCATCATGACAGAGTGTGGGTATGTAGAATGTTTGAAATACATCTAAAAGTAGCAAAAATTCATAGAATGTGGGATTCAATTTAGTACAATAGTTGGAACATAAAGTAGCTCAACCTCAGGTCTAGTGCTTGCTACAGGGGGGGGATAAGGAGGATCGGAAGATTCGGGATCAAGTGGATCAGGTGGTTCTACTAGTGGAGGAAATACTTGTGGGGGATCGGTTACAAATTTGGTGGAAAATTTCCACACCCTCATCAGCCACAATAGATATTTTATGATAAGTATCTTCACTTTCCAGAATAATGGGTTATTGAGGATGTTGTAGAGCATGTACACAAGTGTGAGATACTATGACATGCTAAAAGGATCATAAATCCCGAATGCAAGGCAAGTCAATTTGATACTACATTGTAAGGATGTGTGCATAGTTGATATAGTAAGTATGACATGAATTAGAATACTATAAATTACAACACTTTTCTTGATGCTTTCTAAGTTAAGTTTCATGTAAATGAGTTTGAATAGAAAACCATCGGTGTATTGAAAGAGATTTAGTGCATGGCTAAGAGTGAAAGAGAGTATGATGCACACTTTAAAATTTTGTTATCAAAGTTGTCTTATAATATTCACCCAAGCCAGCATCATAGTGGTTTGTTAGCAGTTTATCACACCTTATAGAAGGGCATTCTCTCATAATATGTTTATAGATTTGCATGAGGATTTGGAGGTAACTTTGTGCACTGAGGTAGTTGGGAGCATAGACACTAGAGTTATCCCATTCTTGGAGGCACAAATTGCTTCTATGGTGAAGCAGTTAGAGAAACTATTAGCCAATTCAGCTCATGAGGACGTGCAGTGGGATATGGTGTATGGATTGCGAGGTTGAAGGAAATACCAAGGATAATTTCCCTCATAAATTAGTGCGCACCATGTTGCTAGATTATGAGATTTGTCACTTGGATCATGATTCAAGTAGATTCCCATTATTGTAGCATGTGATCTAGAAGAATGTGTCTTGTTATTATAAGATTTTCAAGTCCCACACTCATGATACAAAGAATTGTAGATTGATTGATCAGATTCATGAAGCTATTGAAACTAGTGTACATCAAACCAATGTTACAAATAATTCTAAGGACCAAGGTGAACATCATAATCATAACCATAATGAAGGGCATTCGATGGAGGTGGTAGAGGTAAAGGTTACCATGGAGGATATAGAGGTTGTGGTAATGGCGGTAAAAGAGGTGACTTCCCTCGCGGAACCTGTTATGCATGCAAATATCCCGATCATTATAGTGCAAATGCCTTAGAATGCGAGGTTTTCTCATGGTGTGGAAAACAACATAAGTTTGAAGAGTGCCCTGATTTTATGAGCATATGAGCAAGCAACACAAGTAGGATAAGGGCATGGGGATGATAAAGGTACAATGCATTATAGAATATCAGTGGATGCCAAAGTTAACACTTAATCCTAAGGTAATACCTCTATTGGTGACTGCACATGCTAAGGTTGTGTGCACTTGTGAGAATCAAAAAAAACCTGTTATTATAAAATAGGAGGTATTACATGTGAAATATCTAGATCCTGCTCATCAGAAGGAAGTTTATCAAGAGACTATGGAGGTTATTAGGAACCTACAAGGTGAAATTCAATGCTTAAAGGAGAAGTCACAATTATTGGAATAGGTGAATAAATTTGAGCTTCCTCATAAATATGTTGATGACTTGAAGGAGGTTTTAAGCTGCTACATCAGGAAAATATCATTCCCTTATTAGGAGAATGACTAAGAGAGAAAATACCGTGCACTAGATCTAAGCATGAGAGACAGATCCTGCATGTGAACTTACCTCCTCATAGTCTTGAATATGATAAAGAGATCACTTTGAATACAATTATTGATGGTTGGTTGTTGAGTAATATATTGATTGATATAGGTGTAGAAGTAAATGTACTTACTTTGGATGCATGGAATAAGATGGAGAGACCACCATTACATCCATATTCAAATGTGTTATATACGATGAATAATACTAAAGCCATGCCCATTGGAGTTTTGAAGGATGCCACTATTACTATACAATGGAAGTTTACTATAGACTTTGAGGATTTGGTGCTTCTTTGAGGAAGTAGTTTCCCAACATTTCTTGGGCACCTTGGTGTTACGTGAATAATGTTGATCTACACTTTAATAAAGGTTATATCATTTTTGAGAACAAATAGGAGCACATGATTATTCCTTTAATAGATGGGAAAGTTACGCCTTATGTAGAACCCTTGAGTGAAGAGGATTTGAATAGGATATATGTGTGTATAGATAGAGATCTTGAAGCACTCAAGCCATCTAAGGAAGGTTTATATACATGGGATGATGCTCATTCTATGAGCGATACAACCAATGTTTCTTTTGATAACTGGTTCCATTGAATGTATGAAATGGTGGGGTGAGAGATCAAGAACATATTTAGTCGTATGATCAAGTAACACATGGTTAGGTGTTTGGATCATAACCAGGTACCTGGTACAGTGTGAAGGAAACCAAAACATTTTTCTACGCACCATGAAAGCTCAGTGGAAAGATCAAATAGAAAGAATAAATATAATAGTTTTACCCTACATGGGACAACAACATGTTAGTGGAATCATGGAAAAATTTAGTGGTGAATATTCATTAATTCACAAATATTCCAATTTTTAAAATTTGAAATTGGTGAATTTTTCAGGAAGGAAGTAGTATTAGGTCACCAAAATTTTCTATGTACAAGTTAGTTTTACGGGTTATTCACCATCCCCACAAAAGAGAAATTGACAATATTCACCTTAATATTATTGGTTATTGGTAACATATTTTATGCTATTAATTGACAACATACATTTATGTTTTTGCAAGATGCTTAAGATATTTTATATTAACTAGTAGGAAGATGGCATATAAAAAAGCAACCATCTAGTAGTAATATAAAAAAGAGTATAGGGAATTTTTTTACATGCACCATATTTTGGAAGGACAGATCTCTCTGAGACAATCATTTTAATTGTAACATAAAAAAATCATTTTTTCCCATACAAAGTTAACAAAATATGTATTTTTTCACAAAAAATCACTTTTTATTTTATTTTTTTGGTTGCACCATAACTTTTTAGAGCAGATTTCTTGTTTAGCCGTTCATTTTAATCAAGTATTGTCAAAAAATAATTTTAAAAAAAAAAACATATATCTTTTTGGCCGACATCATATACTATCATGTGAAGACATAATATATGATGTCATGTAGTACATAAAAATACTACCAATCGACAACATATTAGTGTGAAAGTCAATTTTCCTGCATTCACCAACAAATTTCTACAAATTGTTTTTGGGGGTCTTAAAATTTTCCCTTGGTGGACTACATACAAAGATAACCTTTTGGAGTGACGAGAAGTGAGAATCGCCTTCTCTACTAGGTTTCTTAGGAACAATGTACCTTCAAAAATATGTGAATTTCATGGGAAGGATTCTACTTTGCATCACATTCAGAAGTGTGAGAGACTCTAGATGAAGGGGCAAGAGGCCTTGCTTCCATCACTCTAGGTACATAATTTCTATGCCAAGCTTATTGGTTGCATGTGCACATGATATTTTCATGGAGATCTTACAAGAGAAACAATTAATTGGAAAGAGATAACCTCAGGTATGATTTAGACCTTTGACTATTTTTCTACTAAACCTCTGGTGCATGAAGCATTACATAGTGTGAAGCATCTTATGATGGGGGATTGTGAAAAGGATGACGAACTCTTGTTAGATATGTTTGGGGATTTGTACTTAGAGGTGCAGTTTGACGAAGAAGAGACAGATGAAATGCAGCTTAGGCACGCTTAGATGGAAAAAGAGAAGGGTAAATGGGTTTACATGATTGATGATGTGGAAGTAGAGAATCTATATTTTGATCATGCTATAGGTACATGAGAGGTCTTGAATAGTGTTGATGAGAAGGCACGTACTTATCATGAGCCTATAAAAACAAATAAGGTCAACATTGGGATAGATATAGAACCTAAAGAGGTAATTATTGGTGATTATTGGTCTAATAAAAAAATGGTGAAGATTATTGAATTGTTGCATGAATTTCAAGAATTATTTCGTGAGGCTATCATGAGTTGAAGAGATTTCATCCATCTTTGGGCAAGATGAGGATCAAGTTAAAGGAAGGTGCATGCATGGTTAAGAAAAGGCCTTACGGGACGATTCCTAATATTCACTTCAAGGTTAAGGAAGAGATTAATAAGATGTTGAAATATGGAATCATTGAGCCCATTGAGGAGTTAGAGTGGGTTAGCCCCATGGTAATAAGCATAAAGAAAGATGGTAGGATAAGGATTTGTGTTGACTAAAAATATATTAATTTTTGCATGTGTTATAGAACCTTTTCCCCCCCTTTTACTAATGAGGTCATGGAAGGCATAACAGGTGTGAAATATACTCTTTTAATGATGGATTTTAGGATATAATTAGGTTTGGATTGATAAAGAAGATCAAGAAAAGAAAACTTTCACCATTGAGTGGGGAAATTTTTCATACACAATTATGCCCTTTGGGTGAAGAATGCACCTACATTTTCTCACGCATTGTTGTGCAAGCATTGAATACTTTATACTCAAGTTTTTACAGGTTTATTTGGATGATTGGACTATGTATGGGTTGGTAAAGGATAATTGTGACAACTTGAGACTTATTTTTGAGAGGTGTAGATAGTTAAGAATCTCTTTGAATATTAAGAAGTGTATCTTTGCTACACCCTTTGGAAATTTGTTGGGACATATTATATGCAAAGAAGGCTTGTTGGTATATCTTGATAAGGTCACAGTTATTTTGGTCTTAGAGGAACCTACCAATATAAGCGAGGTGTGTGGGTTCTTAGGACATACAAGTTATTACAGAAAGTTCATTAAGGGGTATGCTAAGATTACCACACCTTTGGAAAAATTGTTGAAAAGTAAAGGAATGTTCCATTGGAATGAGGCATAATAGACATCGTTTGAGACATTGAAGGAAAGAATTACTTTTGTGCCCATTTTACACTTCCCTTCTTGGCATAAACCATTTCATGTACATGTTAATGCCTCTGCAAGGCCATCGTGTACTATTAACACACAACTGGTGAAGGTATTTGTCGATCATCCTATCTATTTTTGGGAGAAGGAAAATTACACCCATTGAATAAAATTATACAACTATTGAGCATGAAGATCTATCTATGATTTACCTATTGCACAAGTTCAAACAATATTTCTTTGCTACACCTTTTAGCTTCTTTATAGATCATATGGAGATTAAGTATTTAGTTATCACTCCCATTTTATAGGGACACATATGCCAGTGGATTCTCTTGTCTCAATAATTTGACTTTACTGTGGTGGTAAATCTAGGAAAGAAAAATTTCAGACTGGATCACTTATCAAGAATTAACTTAGGTGAGGACGTAGAGCATTGAGGACATAATTCGGATGAATAGTTTTTCAGATTAAACTATGTGCCCTCTGATTTAGATGATATTACTTTTTTCTGCATATTGGTGTGGTTCAGGGAAGAGATTAAAGAAGAAAAAAATTTCCATACACGTGGCATATTACATGTTATTCAGTGGATATTTATACAAGTTAGGTCATGATGAGGTTTTATGCTAGTCTGTACTTGAGCATGAGTATGAAGCTATAATGGAGGAAGCTCATGGTGGAATTATAGGAGGACATTATGTGGGAAATACTACAGCGCGTAAAATTTTCTAGCTCGTATTTGGTGGGAAACACTGTATAAGGATTGTAAAGAGAATTCCAATGCATGTGATCATTGTCAGCACCTTGGGAAGCCTGGGCATAGAGTTGAATTTCCCTTGAGACCGATCATAAGTGTAGAACCTTCTGAAAAATGGGCAATTGAATTTTTGGTCCCTATCTCCCCACCGTGCGTGTAGGATTGGGTCATGCTACATTATAACATGTATAAATTATATTACAAGGTTGGTAGAAGAAACACCTATAAAGGATTGCATGATAGCTAAAACAACAAGGTTATTATGGGAAAACATTATCAACAGCTATGGATGTCCATTGAGCTTGAGTAGTGATAGGAAAACACACTTTTTGAATAAGAGAATCAAATTATTATTGGTGGAATTTATGGTGGCACACCATAATATAACACCTTATCACCCATAGGCCAATGGAACTGATGTGGCTTTCAACAAGATATTGGGACATACATTGACTAAAATTTGTGATGTTAGAAGAAAGAACTAGGATGAAAAGTCTACGATGTACTTTGGGCATACAAGACAACTTAGAAGAGGTTGGATAAGGCCACACCCTTTTAGTTGGTGTTTAGTGCAAAGGCTATTTTACAATTGGAATTCATGTTACCCTCCCTACGTATTACATGTGTACGTGGAATAGATGATGAGTAAGCAATTTAAGAGTGCATTGACAAGCTGATGCAATTGGATGAGTGGCACACTATAACATGTTGGAGCCAGAAGAAAAAAAAAGGCTAGGCGAAGAAGGTATGACACGATAGGCACTCTAAGAACAAGAAAATTGAAGTCGACAGATGGTTCTTCTTTATGACTCCAATTTTATGCGCCATCTTGGGAAATTACAATTGTATTGGTTGGAATTTTATGTAGTGACTTATATACTTGATTCAGTGCTTATCGATTCAAGAATTGGATGACACTCGGTTTGCCCGATTACTTCAATGAGAGCAGGTGAATCCCTACTATAAAAAGTCTTCATGGTGTTTATAATAAGGCAAGTGGTTCAAGGTTAGATTATATTTTCATTTCATGCATTTTCATTATATGTTCTTCCTCTCATCATTTCTATGCTTTTTCAATTTAGTTTTATGTTTTGTTCTAATAAGTGTGCTTACATTCCAGTAGCTAACTATTATCTAGTGAAATCATGCATATAGGACTATGCATAGTTTTAGTTTGGGGTGGAGTAGATACATGATAAATGGGCCATGAATGAAAAATATCTAGAGGATGGGTATGCATAGAAGAAATACGGTGTAGGTGCTTGTGGTAAAGGTACAGATCAAGGAAAATTTCTCATAGGTGAATACCACGTGTAAATGGATGGATGCATAGTGTAACATGAGGTAAGAAATAACATGGGAAACTACTTGGTATTAGGCACAAAGGTTTTGTACTTTGGTGCATGAAGGTGCATGAGAGGTGGTTTGTGGCCAAGAAGTAGTGGGTGTGCCACAATGTTATGATTGGGGCACAAATAAATTATTTGTAATGCGCGAAAAAGGAATGAAAAACCATTCAATGTTGAGTATGGTGGTAGATGGAGAGCAATAAATGTGGGGAAATTTGTAAAAGTTATAAAAGGTAGGCTTGTGATATCATTTTTACCTTACTTTGTAAAGTTAAGTGCTCAAGCAAGTTGAAGAATGATATCAAGAACAAGTTTACGAATGTGAGTGCTTGAAAGAGTGATTATAGGCATCAAACCAGAAATATTCGTGTGCAGGTAATTGTTTTGAGCTCCATCAGAGAGCATGTTTGATGGAAGAAAAGGTGTGTAGGAGAAAATCAATGATTTATGGTTCAAGGTAAAGCTAGGGCATGCAAATTTTAATTTCTAGAGCTCAAATATAGCATAAGAACACATTTATATCATAAAAATGACATGAAAATGAGAACTGGAGCAACCACGAGGGGAAAGATGAAAAAAGAACTAGAAGTAGAGGTGGAGGATACCCTCGGAAGTAGATTTTTGTAAATGTAGAACCCAAAAGGAGTTATAATGGGATTGGATTGGGAATCCCATATTAGACACAGTAAAGTAAGTGACTACAATCATCAAACCAAGGATAATAGGGATGAATTGGAAAAATAGTTGGTGGTGAAAACATATTTGAGGACAGAGAATGACATGGTCATCTATGATGATGTAGGTCAGAAGTTTTTGGTGGGTGTTGGAGTCATGTAGCCATATGAGCTGGCATACTTTGGGAAATATGAGAAATATTATCAATGATTGATGCCTTATGTACACGAGGACTTCTTCTATTTTGTAGGGTGGAAAATGTGACTTACCGTGCCCTTGATTGGGAAGTTAACATGGATGACAAGGCCATAGAAGCAACTTATATTACACTATATTATCGAAAAAGAGGGCACGTGATGGAAATTGTCAAGCTATAAAAGTACCATGTGATTCAGGCATCCGCACACCTCCTCACCAAGTTTAATAACCAAGAGTGTTAGAGCCAGGTAAACAAAAGATGGCTCCATATCACCAAAAAAATGAGAGAGGGAGTTGTACATAAATTTTCCTCTTTCAATTGTTGAGACCATTATTGAAAATGTACCCCATTGGGGATAAGATAAGTTTTGGTCTTATTTTATTGTCTCTTGTGTTTGTATAAATTAGGGTGCCCAATGGGCCTAAGGAGAATATTTGGCAATTTCTTGAAGAGAAAAAGTCCCTTGTAGACAAGTTTTCAAAATATACATGTGATGGATCCATGAGTGTTCCTTATAAGTAAAGGCTAGAACAATGGTATAAGTGTTTGCTACGAAGATTTTTGTATGAATGAACAATGCCCAAGGACTTTCCTTGGTATTATATAAGCGGGCACATTTATTCATATATCTACATTTTTGTATAGGTAGATTTGGGACGAAGGATGGAAAGTGCAGACCTTGGTGAAAACTACCTTATGCATTTACTGAGCATTACTTCCAGACATCGGTTTACATATTTTCTAATGTGCATAGATTGGTGTATGATGCTGATAAGATAGACTATGATTATCATACTCTTTGAAGAGATATGTATACTGCGTATGTCTTCTTATAGAGAAGATGATCTTAGATGATATAAGAATTAACTCAATAATTTTGGAAGTTGGGAATCTTGGCATGGCTAAGGTATACCTCTACCTTAAGCCCAAGTTAGAAAATGGAAAATATATTGAAAATGAGTTCAATCTTCTGAACATCCCAAAGGAAAAAACACGATGGGGTACACACTGCAAGATGAAGATCCCATAGTATCGTGAGAAGAAGAAGAAGATATGAAGGAATAAAGTAGTGGATTATACCATGGCTTGTAAAGGTAGCCAAAAGTTGGAGTAAAGAGAATGCACAATGCAATTTCTCTAGTGTAGGAAGAAGATGAACTCAAGTAGGAGATAGGTGCCTAGGAGATAGGGGTAGATGTTGAAGGCATTGAGGAGCGACAATTAATAAGGGTGCTAAGAAGAAAAAAGACCCTAGGAACAAACATGAGTGTAATCCCTTCACAACACAAGGATCCTAAGACCTCTATAACCAGGCTTGTTCTAGAGAAGAAAAAATGAAAGTATATAAAATGGCAAGGTGAGGAGGAGGATTTGGATGGAAGCGCATGCATAAAGACAAAACCACCTATCATTGAGTTGGATGCAGAAGAGCCTCAGTAGGAAGAGGTGAAGTATGATATATAAATCTTCAAGGAGCACAAAGATGTAGGTGGAAATGAAGATAAAGACAAGGGAGAACCTTCTAGTGAGCCCACGAATAAACAAACAAGCACTTTGGAGGGAAGGAGTGAAATTTGGAAAAGGGGTGCATGTTCCTAAGGGAATGCGATCGGGGAGCAATAAGGGGAGAAGTATCAAAATCCCACAACTGGGTATATTAATGATCCCATGAAGGTCATTCGTGCCAGGTTTCAAAGTACTTTGGATCCTAAGGAGCTTTATAGATAGGAGCTTATGGAACTTGAAGTGGTCGGTTTGCACCAAGAAGCAAATATCTTGGAGCATGTAGAATCACATTGATGAGCCTAAATTTGATATAAAATAAGATGCATGCATCAAGAGGAAAATGAAGAAGAAATCTCAAGCCACACATTGGACAGTGAGGCCTATAGAGTTGACTGATGAGAAGGTGTGTAATTCATTGAATAAAATAGCAGCCGAGGTAACATGCATGAATATAGATAAATCAGCCACATTGAGAGATATTTTGGAAGAGAATAAGAGCACGAAAAGAATAAGATGGAATGGTTTTCGACGGGGGTGGAAGAAGGATAAAGAGAAACATAAGAACATTTTGGATTTTGTGGTAGATTTGGGGAAGGAGATCGAGATGTGCATCAAGATGTTGATGAATAGACATATAAGACTTATAAGTACTCTCTGCACTTTTTATAATATTGTGTGTAATTACCGATCAAAAATAAGTTGGGTGTGCCATAAGAGATGATGGATCCATCCAGAGAGAGAAGAGGATATTACAGCTCGAAGGAAAAGTCTAAGGCTACAATAGTGCATAGAATAGTTTGGCATGAATCTCTACTTTAGACCTTGAAGGATTAAATGAAGAAGGAAGAATCGTTGTTAAATATGTGTGTAGACCTAGAGGCTATCATCAAGACAAAGACTTTGGTTGAGGATAATGAAGTCCTTTTTGTAAAGAAGGATGAAACTCTTGAGTGTGAAGATATGCGACATTGTTAGCGAGAAAAGTGCGATGCGCTCACAACAACCTAGGGCCTTAATAAAGAAAAGATAAAGTAAATTGGGAAACTTATAGCCGACATATGAATGTAATTTATGGGATGATCTCTAATCTAGAAAACATTCTTAGGGTGCTTCTGAGAATGAGGGCGAGAATATGAACTTGGATGAGATAGAAGGGGTACTTATAGACATCCCTAAATAAATAAAGAAGGTGCTCGATGACTAAAATGAGTTAGACACAAAAATCAAGAGTGAGTACCATGAGTTACTTCTACCTTTAGAGGAATAGAAAACCCAAAATATTTTTGGTATATTTTCATTCATTATGTACATAAATTATTTTAATCCTTATTATTTATTGTTGAAGAGACAAGATGTGATTACCAATTATTAGGGTGGAAATGAAGCTAGTGTGGGGTAATATTGGCTAGATAAATTTATGCCCAAGTGCTAGAGGCACATGAGATCGGGTGTGCAGGAATCGACATGTAGGTGCACACGAGAAGATCAAAAATACATGGCACACCAAGGAAATTTGGAATTCGAGACTTATTTGTTTTGCATGCATGGGATAATAATGGATTGAGTGCTGAACATGCTTTGATAGAAGACTTGGAAGACACACCAAGCTATTTTGGGACCAAGTGGAAGCTAAAGATTCATGTAGATTTTAAGCTAATAATAGGATTAGAAATAGATTTTTTTATAGGTAAGCCTAATATATGTATGTATGTATGTATGTATGCATGTATTGATTTTCATTATTTATAACAACCTAGATTGTAACATAGTTATGTTGGTGGTATATTGATTTTGTGAAATATTACTTAGAATGTCAACGTGTTAAAGTGAACATATGCACCTAGCGATTTATTATATCCTCATAGCATCCGTAGTATAAATGGTAAGTAATAAGCATGGATTTTGTACAAGGGTTGCCTATGTCAAGAAATAAACATGATGTTATTTTGGTAGTTGTGGATAAACTAACAAAAGTAGCACATTTTATTGCTATTAATATGGAGGATGATTCTCCTATATTGGCTAGAATATTTGTACATGAAATTTTCAGATTACATGGAGTTCCTAAATTAATTATATCTCGATAGAGATCTTAGAATGACTTGAGGTTTTGGCAAACACTTAATGCAGCTCTAGGAACTAAGCTGAATTTTTGTTATACGTATCATCCGGAAACGGATGGATAAAATGAAAGAGTTAATCAAGTTTTAGAGGATATGTTACGAATGTATTGTATGGATCAGTAGTATAAGTGGGAAGAGTACCTTCCACTAGTTGAGTTTGTTTATAATAACACATATCATGCCTCTCTTAAGATGACACCTTTCGAAGAACTATACGGAATAAAATGCATAACCCCATTAGTTGGGACAACATTGAGGATAGAGAGGTAATTGGACCTGAAATCCTTACGAAAATGGAACAATAAGTTAAAATAATTCATGAATGCTTGAAAGAAGCAATCAGATAGGAAAAAGAGTTATGCTAATTTAAAGCGGGTTGATAGGAAATTTGAACTTGGTGAGAAGGTATTTCTTTGGGTTAAACTGAAAAATATCTCTATAACTTTTGGCAAGGCTTCAGGTTATCACCTTGAGTACGTGGGACCTTTTGAAATAATTGAAGTAATCAACCATGTAGCTTACCATTTTACATTACCTCTTGCTTTGTCACAAAATGCATGATGGTTTCCATATTTCTTTGCTTAAGAAATACATTTCAGATATATCACATGTGTTAAATTGAAATTCCTTGTAGGTCCAAGACCGGGAATAATCATGGTTAAACCCATACGAGTCTTTGGAAACTTGCAGTTGCATTTAAGAAATCATGAAATAAGGCAATGTAAGGTCCAGTGGGACCAGTTTAACAAAGAAAGTGCAACCTTGGAAAATATGGAAAATATGAAAACTAATTTTCCATATTTATTGAATATAATTGACTATGATGACTGATAAAAATTTGTGATTTTATCTTTATATGTCAATAAGTCTACCGATTTTGAGCAGAGATAACTATTTATTTTTAAATAAGCAACTATGTGAATGATGATTTCTGGAACTTTAAATTATGATATTGTTACAAACTTATGTTAAGAAAGTGAATAAATTGATTATCCTTAATTCAATGGTAAAAATAAGATAATCATCGGGATGATGATTCTTTTTAGGAGGGAAGTATGTAATACCTTTGACAAACTGTTATATTTCTCTTTTACATTACAAGCATTGACATGTGATTTTCTTGAATGAGGTGTGTTCCTTTGATTGTTGAAGATCATGCTTGTTATGGATAAATCATTTCTACTCTTGGATTCATTAGACTGAAATGATATGGCTTACAAGAATCCATTTTCACTTCTGATAGGTGAGTTGCAATCTGGTTTTGAGGGTTGCAAACTTATCTCTTTTAACTGACTCATCCTTGGATCAATTCTAGTGATCCAAGGAATGTTTTAAATCTCCTTACCAGACTGAATGGTAACTGAAATTCATAGGTTGAGAGACGTAGCAGACTGAAATTTTGTATGTTACAAATTCTTTGATCTTGTAAGATTGTGCCTACATTCGGTTGTATGTTTGTGCTTGGATCTTTGGGATTGATCTCTTCAAGACATTTAATGGTGTAAGAAGAACAAAGCCTACTTCACGACTATGAAGGGAATCTAAATCCTAAACCTAAGGGATTATCCTAATGGTATTCTAAACTAGGTAAATGCACCTACTTCCTAGCTATGTCTACTTATTCAGGTTACGATCTAACCTAAGATTCATATTCTATTTTTTTGGGATGGATTCCTAATCTAAGTTGTTGTGCTAAATGGAATAAGGGACAAATAAATAAGGTAATGCTAGGCTATTTTTAACCTAATACCTAATACTATTTGGTTGGGAATTTTGATCTAACCTAAGGTGGAAATTATCTATGGCAATGTTTTTAAACCTAAGGTAATTACTTTTTAGACTAACCTAAGTTATAGAAATCTATCCTAAACTATTGAAAGGGACCTAGGGTTGAATGGCATTTGGTGTGACGGTTCCAAAGACATTTATTTGATTTGATTTTTTTGAATAAATGGGAAGTACTACTAGTTTTGGAAAAGGAAAATAAACTTGGTGGAAGCTTACGTAGAGTCTTCACTAAAGTTGGAAATGCATGTTGAAGTGGAAATAACATTTGCTAGTTTTAGGAGGAAGTGGAAAGGAGAGATAGGAGGGAGATTGGGGAGTAATTTCATTAATGAACCTCGAATTTTGCATGCAAACCATCTTGGAAACAATGAGGGCAGATTTGTTGGAGGTTGTTTGGTCTTGCATACCTTGCGATTTTTCTCTGCATGGAGCTATCTGGTTCTTCGAACCATTAGTTTGAATTTTACTTTGTGGCTATTTTTGGTTTCTCTGGTCTATTTTTGATCCAAGGAAAGTATACGAGGCATTGTAGAAAGAGATGTTTGGTTTTTGATCTTTCTTGGAGGAGAAAAAGAGTTCAAAGCTCAGCTGGAAGTATCCTTTGAATTGGAAAAAGTACTATCAGACATGATAGGATCTACCCATTAAGATTTCTTGCTTTCTTCTAAATGTTTCATTAAAAAATTCTGATCTCATGAGATAAATGTTTTCATGTTTTTCTGGTTATTTACTTTCATGATTGAATGAATCTCTATAATTTTGGATATGAATCCATTGCATGATAATGTTTGTCTTTGGATGTTCTCTCTGTGCAAGTTCAATGGTGATATGCATGTGGAACTCGTGTTCAAGGCTTTTTGTTTTGTTCTGAACTTGTACTCAAAGCTTTGTGTGGTTTGAACTCATATTCGGGACTGTCTACTCGAAAAGAGCTCGATTTAATGGCTTTTATTTAAGTCTCCTTTGGAATCTTCTCTGGACGCATCTTGTGTTTGGAAGGATTATAGAGCCCCTGTCCTAGATCAGTATTGTCTACTTTCAAAGCATGTGATGACACGTAAATGTTGAGGATATTCTACTCTCCTCTACTCTGGGTAACCCGTGTCTTATTTGAAAGTCTTGATTGTTTTGTTAATAGGATGATGGACCTTTTATGGAACAATATCATGTTATGGGATTATGGAACCTGCGGGTTGATCTTTGTATTATTACTTACTCATTGGTATGAATTAGATCTTGTTTGAAACGGTCGATAATGGGTTTTCAAATTTCATGGAAATGTTGTGTTCATACTCATTCGGTGTTATTTGATTGGAACAATTACCTTCTCTGTCTCAATCTTTATGTACTAGATGGAGTTGTGAAAGTCATTTTGTTGTGTTTTTGTTTTAGTCAATTTTGAGGGTAATGTTGAGACCTTGCTTGACTTAAACGTGTGTTGGGTTTTCATACTCTCTTTCAGATCCTTTTAATTGATTTTGGGTTTTTAAAAGAGAGAAGAGTTGAATACTCTCGTAAGCTGAATCTTGTTTGGAAGGATTTAGTACCTTTGGTTTAGGATTGTTTTGTAAAATTTGTTATTCATTATGGTCACGAACTATATGTTTCTTTTATATGGAGCTATGTAAGTCCTTATAGTTGGGATTTCAGTTACTATTGAGTTCGTGAGTATTATAGAAACTTTTCTTAGCTCAATATTGGTGTTGGGTTTTAGTATTCTCTTTTAGATTCATTTGATTGGATTTCTAAGTCTTTAAAAGGAGAAAGGAGTAGGTTACTCTTGTGGACTGTATCTTGTTTTGTCCAGAATTTGTACTTCTCTCTATGGAATGAATTTGAACTTGTGTTTTAACAAAGTGGAATTGATGAACCAGGTTAGTGTTGATATTGTTGTTTGATAAAGTATGAATTCATAGGGGAAACTAGAAGTATTGTTTTCTATAAACAAGTGTGTTTGGTTTTGTATTCTCTTTTGGGAACTAGTGAAAGAACTTCTGAGTTTGAAATAGAAATGGGAATTCAATTGATAATACAAAGGAAATGAATTCTTGATCGGATCTTTTCTATTTAAGTTCCTTTAACCTTAGTAAAGTTAAGTTCAGTTATTCAAACTTCTTTGTAGCTCGATTCTCTTCTTTCTTTGTAGAGTGATTACTCTCTTAGACCTATTTGACTTATTGAATTTGTATTTTCTGTCCCTTCTATCTTGTATGAAATAGTGTGAACTCACTCTTCTGTAACGGAAACTTTCATGTGGATTGTTTAGTTTATTTTGTTGTTAGTCGACTGCGGAAACTTTAGGGAAATAGTTGTATGTTTAGACAATTGTTGGACTGTCATTCTTGGTAATGGAAAAATCCGATCGTCCCCTTTTTATCATTCTTGATCTCAGCTATTTAGTATTAAGTCAAATGTTGTATTGACGAGGAAAGTGAATAGCAGAGTCTGTCATCTGTAGAAGGGAAAATGTAATCATGTTAGACCAATTTCTTTGTTTTTGGATTTTCTTATTAGAAAGAATCCTCTTTTTTCACTCTAACATATTATGAATCTTCCCTAGATGGACACAAGAAGAGAATATCCTTGTGTAAGTCTTTCTTTGATATCTGGAACGAATGGTTTTAGATCTTTGGATAATATCTTCTGTAATGTAGAATTTATTAAGGCTTGCTAGTAGACTATTTTGATTCTCTATTCCTTCTCGGATTGACATGGGGTTCTTTTATTAGATGTTGTCTCTTAAATGGTGAATCCTTTTATTGGTTTCCTTGATTGATGCGACTATGTCGGTTATCAATTATGTACCTTTGGAACCGGTTTTCTATCTTTCTGTTAAATAGTGAATCATGGATATTCTGTATTGATTCTTCTTCTTATTTATTTAAGTTGTAGGATGAATCATCCTAATATGTACTATGATGTAAGTAACTCTTTTTGTTACATAATAAGGATAAATTTTGTATTTCAATTCAGAAAGAATTATGAAATAATTTGGACGACAAGATCAGTTGTTTGTTTTTAAAGCAATTGATTGGGTCAATTAAACTATATGTTATAGTGTAGTTGTTGCTGATTATATTATGCTCTTTTCTTAAAAGTGAATTCAGAATCATTATTTGTACTTCTTTTAAGTTGTTATTACTTATGATCATTTGTATGATATATTTTAATTGTTTTATTAAAGCATAGTTGTTTTAATGGAACAATTAGTGGAATGCACTTCATTTTAATGCTTATGCTTATCATGCTCATTTCAATGAACTGACCCATGCTAGCAAATTTTTTAGATGGAATTCATAATTAATAAAAGAAGGAAAAAACCTTTATGATGTATTATATTATTTAAGTATGGATATTTTGTAAAGAATTTCGATTCATTCTTGAGTTGTTCTAAAAAAAGAAAAGTTATGTTCTTTTATGATCTTAATACTGATCGACATGCAATATGCCTGAAATGCATAGTCTTGTAAATGTATATTTTATCACAATGAATTGAAAGGTTTAGAGACTGACTCCAAATTGTGGTGTAAATTCTCTTGTACTTTGTATGAAGGAAATAGTAATGTTATCTTGTTAATATTCTTTATATCTGTTTGTATACTATTACTATTTTCAATTAATAAGTTAGATTAAGGGGATAGTACAATCTCCCTTACTATAGTGAAACTTGTTAAGTTGCGAAAAGATGTTGATCTCTATCTAAAAACCATAGTTTAATAATGAAATATGTATTATATGTACAATCAAACTATATGAGTGATGAATGATAAAAGGTTATGTTAACCCTAACATCTAACCATGAGGAATAATATTCCTCTTTCAAAGTAAACACTAGTTGAACCTAGGTGGATGATACACCTTCTTTGGTCAGCTAGGTGGCAATAAAATTGACCATTTGATGATTGCTGCCTTGTTTATGGGATAATTGCTTGTTATGCCGAGATTAATGAACATAAATACAAACATGAGCTAATGAAGTTTTTAATATCAAATCAGATTAATTATTGATAGAGAACTTAATGAGTGTTGGAATTTGGGTTAGGCATGGTTGTTGCAATCTGAATCTTAATCTAAATTCAAATATGAATTAATGACCACCAAGGGGTATGTTCATCATGATGAATCATTTCTAATGGATGTTGGCACACACCAACTACGGGGACATGTACCTTTGTCAGACCAAGGGATTCTCGAGGATACTGAGTGTTGTAGTTGACATGTGGCAACACCCTTCCGTATTTGTTCATCTAGATCTACACACATCTAGACTTGAACTTAGTTTCCCTCTAGGTCAAGTTAGCAGCATGTTTAGAATAGGGAGTAGCTTTTACATGACTCGGGGTACCTTGGCACATTCGGTTGACTTAGGTCGGTTGAGTATGCCCATATACCCTCAGTCATCGTGAGCGTCTTCCTATAACAAATTATGTTACTAACCTAGGCTAGGGTCAAACCTTGGGCAAGTGGAATGACATGAGTCGAGTAAAGACCATTCTAGATAACTTGAGTTGAGTGAGTTGAAGGACGTATTCGAATTGAAGAGTATGACATCTAGGAATAGTACCATGAACAGTAAGTTGAAAATATTTGGCCAAAGTATCACAAGCTACTGGTTGCATTGTCCTATGTCACCTAGTTTAAAGAAACATGATGTCAGATGAATATTGGTAACAAATATTTAGATGGGTTCTTTAAAAAGATCACTCAAGTACTAAGAATAGGGTAGGAAAACCAAGTATACATAGCATACATAAAGTATTCTATACTTTAAGACAAACATGAGAGATCTGTTGGTAACTGAGTCATGGAATGAGAGATTGGTAGTTTACCGAGTCATTACAACTGCATATGGTTATCTATTATGAGATTGATTGGCATGGAATGTGTGTTCTAAATTATATTTTATTAAGAATAGAGAACATTGTGTTAAAAAATATTCCCTATTTCTAAAGTCTTAAAATAGGAATGTTACATGGGAAAACATCTATCTAGGAGAAAATTCTATCTTTCAATATGAAAGTTGTGGGAATGTATAAATTGATACCGATAATTAAAAATGTTTTGTTTTTCCCTAAATTGAAAAATAACTATTTATATTACTCATTGTTAACTAAAGAAAACTATAAATTTTCTTTATTAAAAAAATGGTTTTGTGAAAAATGAATTTAGTGATGTTATTACTTTTTATTCAAAATAATGACTTATACATTTTTATGGTTTTATTCCTCAATTATATATTTTTGTATTCTTATAAAATGATCTTCAAATTTGGAATGAAATACTAGGACATTTATATTTTAGGAAAATGTATGAGGTGTCTCATCTAAAACTAGTTGTAGGCCTTTATAATATGAAATATTATCATGAAACTTTGAAAGTTGCTTACGTGGTAAGAAACACATTGAAGCTATTTCACAAAAATCAGGATTTGCATTCCTCTCACTTGCTAGAATTAATTCATAATGATGTCGGAGGTTCACTTTAAGTACCCTCTCGGGTGGAGACTATGAAGTTGTAAGTTTTATCAATGATTTCTCTAGGATGACCTGGTCATACTATATTAAGAAGAAATGTGATGTCTTGTCTAAATTTCAAGAGTTTAAAGCCTTAGTTGAGAATGCCTCTAATATGAAAATTTAAATTATTAGAACTAATAACATAGGTGAATATGTTAGTAATTATTTTGATGAATTATATGTGTGATGTGGGATTTAATGTGAGTTAGCCACTTAATATTCCCCAAAACAAAAATAGAGTCACAAAAATAAAAATTAGGACCATCTTTGAAATGGATAGGACTATGATTCACATGTAAAATGTGCCTAAATTTACATGGGAAAAAGTGATGAATACTAAAATATATATTCTAAAAGGGTTCTTACTAAAGCCTTGTATCAAAATACACCTCTTAAATTATGGATGAAATAAAAACCTAATATCTCACACTTAAGAATATTCGGTAGTCTTGCTTTTATATTCATTCCTATTTTTTTTTAAAAAAATTGATGTTACCTCCTACTCTTGTATCTTCATTGGTTATGGAGATCACACTAAAGGGTTGAGACTATATGATCCATTTAAACATGATATTATAGAAAATAAGAATGTCCATGTATTAAGAAAATAAATTATGAAGCTTCTTTCAAACCTCTTTGAAAATACGTCTTTGGATAGTATGGATGTAGAATTTGAGGAGGAGTTTTAGTAAATTGTGTTACAAACTAAAAGACCTAAATGGGCTCATAACCTGATTAAGGACTTACATCCTGATAGTCTTAGAAAGATGACTCATAGTCAACATACTTATCATGCCTTTATGACCTTATGTAAGGTTGAGCCACTATTTTGAAGGGAGAAAGTTAAGAAAAAGATGGGAATATTCTATGAAATTTGAATATAGTGCTATTATTAATAAGAAAACTTGGGAGCGGTGCCCCCTCCTTAAAAATAAGCGTGTAGGATTTAGGTAGTTATATAAGATTAAGTATAACTCTACATGAGAAATTGATAAATTTAAGGCTTGATTAATATCTTGTGTATTTTCTCATAAAACACAGTAGTTATTATGTTTAAACATTTTCTCCCATAGCCAAGATGAGAACTATTAGAATTCTCCTAGCATTAGCTTCTCAAAATGATTGGGATTTTTACAAATTAGATTTGAAAAATTATTTTCTAAATAGTTATATTAAAGAAGAAATATATTTACAATAACCTAAGGTTTTTTAGAACATGACAAAGATTTTTATATTTGTAGAATTAAAAATATTTGTATGTTCTTAAACAACCTCCTAGAGTTTGGTATGCTAAGATAAATGGATTCAAAACTTATTTCACTAAATCTGGACTTATTCTAGTCTGAGAAACTAAAAATATAGGAAATATTGGAATCCAATATTACTAGTTTTGGATTCCAAAATGTTAAATATTGGAATTATCTGGACTCAAAATCTCACATATTGTAATCCAAAATCACATATATTGGAATTCAAAATCACATATATTAGAATTCACTACACTCCAAAGTCCCATATATTGGAATCTAAAAAATCGAGTATTGGAATGCACAAATTCAAATATTTGAATCCATTATACGTGATCTACAGCATTCTTAGGAATTATCTATTCTTTGAACTAAACAAAAAATCTGTATTTTTTTACGAGCTAATGACGCTAGGTCTTATTTATGTTTTGTTATAAACATATCATGTTTCTATTTTATACGGGCTAGTGGCCGCTAGGCATTATTTATGCTTTTTATAAATAGAACATGTTTATGTTTTATACGAGATAGTGGGAGTTAGGAATTATTTATGTTTTGGACTAAACAAAACATGTATCTATTTTATATGGGCTTGTAGATGATAGGCATTATTTATGCTTTGTTATAAACATAACATGTTTCTATTTTATATGGGCTAGTGACCGCTAGGCATTATTTATGTTTTGGAATAAGGTTCTTATCATTTTTAAATGTCTTTAATATTGAACTATGAAGATTTGAATAATTAAAGCGCATTGTGCCCTAACGCCTTCTTGGCTAACAAAATTCAAGAGATGTGAGACACTTCCAGGTTCATTTAGTATGATGTGATCCAACATCAGTGTAACCAAATTATTATTAAAGATATTTTGGAGAAATTAAAAGAGGGTGACTATTTAGAGTAGGATAATGTAATTAACTGTAATACAATTCCATATATATTTTCATATTTAAACATGGATACAAAATTAATTAAAATAGTTGTAAAACCAACCTAGATATATTTCCATATTCAATTATAGATATGAGATAAATTTAAATTACTTTACTAAATATAGACCTATAGAATTTTTTTAAGAATTGTTTGAATTTTACTATAACACTATTCCCAAAGATATGGGAGAGTGGGGCCCAAGCCTAAGTTTATATCTAGTGGGAGATCCCAAATTAACAAAATAAATCATAGTAAAGCTAACAAAAATATCTCCCTCTAATTCATATTTTGATCAAATAACATCCCAAACATCTTCCATGTCATTGATGGTTGCGATAAATGACACACCTAGGTAATAAATTTGATGCCCATTTAGGCGTTTTAAACGATTTTAGCCGTAAAATACTTGTAGATATTAGAAATAATTCTCACATATGACCTGCATATTTTAGATATGACCATAAATTTTTCTATAGATTTATATATAAATTATATTTAAAAATATTAAAAATAATTATCTGATATAATTTTATATTTATTTTATGAATAGTGTAAAAATAATACTATTTTACAATTTTTGAAGGGTAAATTTTTATGATAATTCACACACACAAGTTATTCAATCATACTCTCAACTTATAATCAGTGAAAATATAAATACTCCCAACTTATATTTGTACAATCTCAGCATATAATAAAGTTAAGCAATACCTTCATAATAACATATGAATGTATATATTCTTTACAATGTTAAGCAGTACCATCATAACAACATTTTGAAATGATAAATAGTTATTTAGCATTTTATTGCTCCAAATATTTGATTCCCTCTACCACATTCAATCCTTGAGACACTATTTGTGATTTTTTTGTACAAATCGGCCATCAACCATTTATATTTTGTATAATCTTTGCATATGCTTTTCATCCCAGCCATAAAATTTTTAGGAGGTTTTCCTTTTGCACCTAATATAATACATAGAGTGCTTTTTAGAATAGTAGGAAAAATCATTTCTAGTACAAACTTTTTCTAGATCTCTTATTGCAATTTCATAGACTTGTTATCTGTAAAATTGACAAAGTAAATTTTGTAGGTAACCATACCAAAATTTCCATTTTGGTCCCTCGTTGAGTCCCTTAACATTCGGAATGGCATAAAGTCCCTTTCCAGAAAATCTAGTTATTAGAACTTTGTCATTTTCAACCTTTTGGGTTGGGTGCGAGTTTTTTCATTCGCGTTACATCAACCAAAACTATGCCCCTATTTTCCTTTGGCTCATTCTAGGGAGTGTCATCACTCCAAATATTGTGCCTTTGAAGGTGTGCAAGGTGCATGCACCATCTTGTCAACACTCTAAATGTTGCGCCTCTCAAAATTGTGCCTCTATTCTCTTGGCGCATTCTAAGGAGTGTCAATACTCTCAATGTTGTGGCTCTCTAAAGTGCTTTGTAGGTGCTAAAAACTTTGTGTTGACATTCCCAAAGCTGTGCCATTACACAAATCCCATCGTGTCGACATCCACTTAAGTGCGCCATAGAAAAATTTGGTGGCACATTTATTGCACTTTTTGCTATATATAGGTGCATCCGACCTGTCATTTTCACAATTGAAAAAACATGAAAAATTTATTCCTCTATACTTATCAGCATTCTGTCAGCCCCACGTGTTGCCATTTGTCACGTTCGTGGACCCCACTTCATCCCCTTTATCGTTATATATTCCTGGTAAGTGGCCCTTGCCCTTATGGATTTGTTGTGGTTTTTATAATGGTTTAGGTGATTAGGTTTGATAATAAACAATGAACCCAAATACTCAACTCAAAACCCCTTCTCCTCCTTCCAGATCTACAAATCTGGGAGACTCTATCACCAAAACAACTCAAACTCATTTGTCCCTTATTCCCTGCTTTGCTAAGTTTTCCCTCCTAGACATCAAAATCTGAGCCAAAAGAGTGAAAATCATAAAAATTTTGCAATCAACCCATTGTTTTCCTTGGCGCAAACTTCATTCTTGTTACATCAAACACAGTTGTGCCATAGGTGCACTGTCCCTGCATGTGGCATAAGCCTTCTCCGCACCTTATAAACATTACAAAATTCCCTAGGTGCAAGCACTGGTGCCAAAGCAACTACAACAACATCTGAATGTTATGCAAGCCCTTCCCATGCCACACAAAGCTAAACCACTTGGCGCACCTCACTCTCATGCAGCATCTACCACATCTACGCCAATGGTGCATCCTAGGACTCTATTACACCAACCATATTTGTGCCCCACTAAAAGACTTCCAATGGTGCAAGTGCACATCCCTTGACACCAACATCTAAATGTTGTGTGTAGCCTTTCCGCACCCTGCGCCCCTTTTGGCATTTTTTCTCCCATGCAACACTTTCCCAAAGTGCACCTTACTTTTCTAAATCCCTGCAACCTATAGTAAAGCTACACCTTGCACCCAGAGGCTCATAAATTGCTAACTTTTCATTCTGTAAGCTTTGATGGATGACTTAACAGCTAACATGGCTCTTCTGCGATGGACTTCCCTGATTCTTCTTACAGATCAACAACTAAACTCAGATTCACACATGTCTTCATTGAGTAAGAAGCCAACCAAGTCCAAGGGTAAAGCTAGGCTAATAGAAGAAGAAATGAAATATAAATACTAGAGGGTCGGAATTCTGAATCTCTTGCAGAGTGTGATCTTGAGATCAGAGATTCAGAACTTAGGCACATTGACATGGAGGACTTTTGGGCCAGAACCAAGAAGGTCATAGGCAACCCATGGATGGATAAATTGGTTAGCAGTGGTCTACACTTTTCTATAGGGATCCCAGTGAGTGAAATCAAAAATGAGTTCATGATGTTGGTGGGCTGTTGTTACAATAAGGACATAAGATGTGTCAAAAATGAGAAGGGCAGTGTAATAATCAACCTCATGGCCCGGCATTTTGAGATCATGTTGGGTATCCCTCACCACCAAAATTTTGTAGCAGTATGCCAGGAGGACTACATGAAGACATGGACTGAAAATGAAGATAAATGTATGCAGTTAATGAATGAGGTGTACCTCAAAAACAAGAAGGTGACAAGTAGGTGGCCACAATTCATTCATCGTAGTGACTTTTCAAAGGATTTGAGTGACACCATCACCTTCCTGAGTAGGGTGTTTGGGCTCCCGATGCCCATTACTTTCACAAGTGGATGCTCAGGTATTTAGAAACAATGAGTAAAAATGTTCTGATCAACGTTTTGAATGGGGAGAGATTATCAGCAACACAATCTCGGAGAAACTTCAACAACTTTCAACAACTGGGAGGTTCTATATGAACTCCTATGTGGTATATGTTTGCTTTACCTTAGAGAGGGACTACCCAACATTGAATCGGTATGGGGTATGGCCCTAGGTCAAAATATATGAATACTATCTAGAATTAAAACTGGAGAACAACATAGCCCAATTCAGTAAAGTCAATGACATCTTCTTCTATGGTGTCATCTACCTCTTGAGGCCCAACATGACTTACGGTCGGATGACCAAAAGTGTGGTCACCACCACAGAGAAGTGGGGAGCGTTATTCATGCAATTCCCCACTTTCACCTATCTCAGAGCCGCTAACTTCTTGGGGAGCCCACCAAATTTTGAGTTATGCGGGACCCAAGATGATCCTATTAGAGTTGTCTAGATAGCTCATCACATACCATGAGAAGTGTTTAAAAAGGAAGAAGGGTGGAACTCCATTCCCCCTCACAGTGGGTAGGTACACCTACACTTCACAGAGAAAAGCTCGGGAGATGTTTGCAGAGCTTGAATTTCTCAATTTGAAGCATAATTTCTCGGTAAGGCCAACCTTTGATCCTCGTGATTTCCTTCCAAGGGAAAATATCGATCTAATTCACGTCCCTCAGATCGAAGATATCTATATTGATCTATATCATGAAGTCGAGCTCAGATGAAAGGATCACTCCCACCTAGCCCTGGAGAGATCATTCAATATGGTTTGGCTATCATCCCAAAGGATTTATAGGAAGGCGATCAAGAAGTTGATCAAGTTTATCTAGACACGGATGGGGACAATTGACCATTTTCTGAAATTGATAGAAACAAGGCCCCTCAGACTATTGAGGAAAGGTTCAAGGGCACTCTGCAATGCATGCCAAGAATTAGTGCAATAAAAATGGTATCATCTACCTTGGGGTAGACTTTACCATGTCTCCTTGGCAATGAAGCCACCAGCCGAAACAATTGCCTAAAGGAAAAGGAAAATATATAGAAGGGGAGACAAGCACTTCCCAAAAAGAAGTCCCTAAGAGCCCTCCTTCCACTACTGAGGAACAAGTTGTGGACTTAGTGTCCCCAAGAAGAGAAGAAGCGGCCAGTGCTCCAACGGACACATCCACTCAGGATGTCATCACTGCTACAACTAGTGAGGTCCCAACCATCCCCTCTCTCTCTCATCCTTCCCCTCCTCATGTCACTCAACCAACCACTCGTTTGGTTGTGTCTTCTCCCATGCCTTCTATTGTTCCCCCTTCCTCTTCCTCCATCTTCTCTTCCCACACGGATCTATCCCTGACATTTCTTCCATTATCTCACAGATCCCTTCCGCCCCACGGTTTCCTCTCCTACACTCACTCCTAACCTTGTGAGAATTGGAGTGTTGGCTTCTTTCTCAATGTTGCCACCAAGTGTATGGACACATTTCCCCATGTCCACTGTAGTTTCTCCTTCTTCCACCCCCGTTTCCTCCTCTTCCTCTGGTCCCACTCCCTTAAGCCCAGAATGGATCTTTGAACACCTAGGCTAGCACAAGAGGAAAGTCCCTATTACACCAATGGACTTCTCCATTATTCTGGCGAAAGGGCCTAAGAAGAAAAAGGCTATAACCCACTTCTCTCAAAGTGCTTCAGGTGAAAGGGTTATGGAGATCGCATACCCTGATCTCATAAAGAAGAAAGAAGATCTGTCTCCTACAACTTTTACAGTGACTCAGGTCATGATGGGAACATCATCAGAGAGCCTGCAAGGAGAGGCCTTATCTGTAGTGGATGCCCTTTGCAAGAAGATTCAAGAAGCAAAGGAAGAGAAGAGAATATTGAAAGAGAAAAACAAGCATCTTCTCCAAGCCCTGCAAAATATGGGTAATGCCCTCCTATGTTTGTATCATGACCCTCCTGAAGTTCTTATTTAGGAGAAGATAAATGAGTACACCAAGATCGGTGAGAAAGGTATAGCGGTGTCCGCCTAGAGAGAGCAGATCCTCAAAGATAGTGAGGAATTAATTACAAAGTTCACAAAGCTCTATCAAAATATAAATCAAGCGAACAAGGAAATCAAGGCAATAGCAGGGCCTATCTCCAAAGAGTTGGACCATGCCAAGTTACAACACAAAACATTTGAGAAGATGTTCAACTTCCTAGTCAATGACTTGGTGAAATTCGGCGTCTTTGATCACCCACGAGCACCCAACAAAGTCCTTGCTACTTTAGACTATCGGGTTGACCAAATGGATTTTGTCTTAGAAAAGATAGACAAAATCAAGGAGGAAGCCTGGATGCCATGCATCAAATGGAGCAGATCATCTTAAGAATGTCTCAGGGTTGCTCGGTGCATCGTACACCTTGAGGAAGGAAGATGATACTATTCGGCTCTTTAAGGAAATCACGTCGTAGGGTTTAGCGTCAGAGGCCACTTTTGATATAGAATCTATCAACAACCTTCTGGCCTGCTATGACTTTGTTGGATACCTAATGGAGGTAGGCAATGAATACTTCAAACTCTCGAAAGACACGAGATGAACCGAGAAAATTTTGAATTCATCAAGGATCACACCAAGGGTTTCGTTCAAGATCAACTTCAAGCAATGGTAAGCAAGTTCATGGAGTATCGAGCTCAATTTCACATTACCTCTCCTGGGCAGAAGCATGACACTCCTTTCAAGCCAAGGGATGACGGCGAATAGGCTCCTTCCTCCTGGGATTAATCCCATTTTTGTAAAATTATTTAAATGTATGTTGGCACAAATTATGACATCATCCATGTTACACCATGGGATGTTGTCATCCACCAAATTGCCCCAAAGTCAATGTCGGCTTTTAGATATTTTGTAGATATTTTGTAAATAGTTGTTGGCTTCTTTTTGTCTTCTTTCTCCTTCTCCTTCTATAAATACTTGGATACTTGTAGCATTCAAGGGTGAGCAAATTTGTATGAAAAATAGAAGTGAGGAGAGAAAGACTTTGAGCTTTCTTGTAACAGAACAAAATATTAATACAAAAATTGAGACTTTGTGTTAAATTTATGTGTTATGTGTTAGATATTTCTTAAGTTAGATCTGCATGCTTATTCTGTTGGATTCACCTATTCTTTTGTCATTTGTTCATCAATATTGCTTTGTTTGTTTATGTGAGCAAGTTTGGCTCTGTTTACCACCAGCCCAAAACATAAACCCTCTGACCTTTCTACTTTGGAATTCATTTCTTTTCTCCCTTTAGATCCATCTTTCTTCTATTCCCTCCTTCATTCCTTTCTGTTCTTCATCTGAATTAACTCTTCTAGGATGAGATCCCAAACCCCCTTGAAGGTAGAATACTGCGTAAGACTTGCACATATTCTTGCTTTGGTAGAATAGCAATAAAGCGGTTTCTCTTTGTTGTCTCAAAGAGGGCTATGCCTGCACACTATTGGCTGTCTATCCATAGATCTGCCCACGAGAAAAAAATTTAGACCAACAAGACTATAATGTAATATACCTTTCCCCAAACGAGTCTTGGATTCTATACGATCGATATTTTTATTGAATCCGTTGATATCTTTTTAACATCAGCAAAAATGAGATTGTCAAACCGAATCCCGGTTCAAAGTACGGTGATAATAATTTAATAAATTTTGATAGGCCACCTTGCGGGTTGACAACTTTTATGCCAAAACTAAATGACATCTTCCTATTTTAAGTTTTTATCCCATATAACAAGTCATCCATATCTAAAATTAGTAAATAACTCTTGTCACTACCTGCAGGGGAAGTAAAAAAATTATTTTCATCATCCGCATATCGGCTTATAACCAATTGAAATAAATAACATTTTATCTTATGGCTACCAGTTACTGATTGATATTTTGGCTTGGATTACACTACCCTTATACACTATTGGATCCATTCATGCAAGATCTATTTCAAATAAAAATTAATAAATTCATAATCTATTTCTTGCTATTGAAAATGTGAGCATAATGTATCTTAAATAAACATTAATTGAAAGAAACATTAATGAATTCATAATTGATTTCATGTTGTGGAAAATAAAAGCTTAATTGGAAAAAAATAATGGTTTCTGTGGTAATATGGTTAGTACAACGTCAATTGTTCTTTGTCTTATTATTGAATTTTAGCATTCATTATTATACGCTTATATTTTCGAACCACCCTTTGGTGGAAAATAGTGCTTAACTATTAATGAGGATTTGCGACCACTAGGTTATGCCATCATTGGCTAAACTACACTTCGTTGGACAACCTTTAATGAGGCTAGCCAAGTGTTGATTTACATACCCATGAGCAGGATCAAGCCGTATGTAGTTCTATTTATGATGATGTTGAAGCCAAAACAATGTTAATTCAATGTAATTAGTTAGTAGTGAATCAACAAAAAATTGTAGACAGTATGAAGTTGTAAATCAGTGAGACATTGATGAAACTAAGGTTTTTAGTCTAACCATTATTGTATCGAACGTGGATGCATAGATTCTACTAATCTCTATACTTAATTTTAAATTGTTAGTGCAGCTTACAAATGGATTTCCTTATATTTTTTCTTCTACCATATGCCAATCATATAAACTTATGTCTATTAGTTATTGTTTCCTATAAATTTGCGGGCCTTATAATTTTTTTTGTTTTAAAATACACATGGCTAACATACCAGATTGTGAGTGTTTATTCATACTGGATACCTCTGTGCCCTCCATGGTTACGTTCTTTGGTTATTTGTTGTCTGAATAATCATTTATTGTCTTATAAATTTATGGAGCTTACTATCAGTTTCATTTATAAATTCACATGAATAATATACCAGGATTTGATTGTGTATTCATAGCATATGTACTCGTGCCCTCCACGTCTATTATCAAAAGTGTAAAAACATAAGTTTGTTAAAAAAAAAAACCATGGAAATTGAAAATAGAGCTCATTAAACATATTTATAAAATGATTTAAGGTAAATCACCATGTTGAATTGGTTGTGTAACATCAAGTTGAAAGGTTTGTACATCATATTCTATAGTTTTGTGGTTGTCTACATAAACAATAAATGTTAAGTAGCATATATCTGTTTAAAGACATTAAAAATTAACCTTTTGAAGTTATCTTTGGAGACGAACCTTTCTTCATATGAGAATAGTAATGTTTCAAAAACATTTATTGACTATGTGTCTCAACAATAAAAAACAATAGATATATTGGAATCAACTAATGCACAAATTGTGACACTACCACCGTAAAGCACTAGTACTAGAGAATTTTGGAACAACATCGAGTGAACATCTCATCCCAAAACTCATAAGATCGTTCACAAGGAAAAGGATGGATGTTTCCTTGTAGGAAAATTTCACTTGAAGTTACCATTTTTATGCCAGTTTCTCCATCCAATCCCTAGTGACCTCTTTTCTATAATCGTAGTTATGCACACTAGTTATTTTGTACATAAGACATAAAATTTAAATATCCCATTGTTGTCGTAGATTTTGTAGCATCCATCTATAATTTATTTTCCACTATCTTTAACATTTTCCATATATTTTTTTCTTGTCTCTCAACATTTTGAATAATAAATTTGTATTAGATGAATAATAATACAATTCAACACACTAGTTTTGATAACTATCGAAGCTCCATTATTACGTCAAAAGAAAATTTGCTAGACAAATTACAAAAATCAGCGATCATGCATATAGTATTGAAATGATTAGTGAAAGGAATAGCTGATAAAGTTGATGGAATTTGGAATGGATATGCACATTTACAAGAAAAATATTTTGTGTCTTCCATCCTTGTTGGTATATTTCTTTCCATTGACATCACATAGTTGTCTAATATTGTCTGATCCTTGATGGGAAGAACAACCTCGACCTCATAGTATTTATTCTATTTTTCCATTTCCCCCTATATGGGAATCATATTTTATTTTCCCTTTCTCTCTTTACCCAACAATACAGAATAATGGTGGTAGTGTGATTCATGCAATTATTTTTTTTTCAATTACATTGGATTAACTTCGGGTTGTCAATATAATATTATCCCAATGCTTATTTTTCAAATAAGTTGAACTTTTCTCTCATTTTGTTGTCTCCTTTTATTCTCCGGTAGTAAGAATCAAATTGCTCTACTATTACACTAGCCTTAATGAGACCAGTTAACGTACATATCACGATTACATTTTATCATCTAGTACTAATAGTTCTTCATTGGTCATTCCTCTAGCAGCCACTGAATGAATTGGATGTGAATCTTACAAGTGAATTTGGTTAAAATTTAACATGATTATCCTTAATAGGTGAACAAGTAAGGCCACCTGATCTTAAAAATGAAATGTTGTTGTCCATTTAGTCCATATGTCATCAAGAAATAGTAGAAAATTCCATTTATCGTACAAATTCTCTGGTTTTTTCACTCAAAAATTGAGAGGCATTGATTCTCAAAGCTCTGTATTAAATATATATATATATATATATATATATATGATGAAAGTAAATTTTAATAACCAATGCAATACAATTAAAATACATTACCTTCCAATCCTTTGTATCTTTTTTTTTCAATCTGGGCTATTGAGGACATCCTAGCGATTGCCAAACTGATCTAGCTTTGTACAAAAAATCAATAAAATTGGTTTCTATCCAAGTTTTATTTACTTCATTATGTTGTTTGCAAATATTAACAATGGCTTTGGTAGATGCATTTATAGATAGAATGCGAGCCTTTCGAAACCATATCCTTGAATGTAAATACTTGTAAGTTTTTGAGCCCAAAATCTTTTTTTGCGCACATATTATATGCTAGCCATCAAGTATATAAAATTTCACATCATCCCTTTCCAGGTCATTTGGATCATGGAGTTCTACAATGTTATTTATAGACTGCAAGAAGGGAAGAAGAATTGTGTCTCTCTGTGTAGGAATAACATTTATCAACATGGAGTGGACAAGAAGGTCAACATTTTCATCATCTATAGGAAGATACTAATATTTTGGAGGTGCTACATGAAATCTTGAAAAATCAATTGAAAATACTTCACCATTAAAAAATTTTGAAAATTTTGAATAGTTGAAGGTTTTTTCATGAATATAATGGTTTCCTTCTTCAAAAATGTAGTTGATTTAGTATTCGACGCTTATTTCACTAAATCTGGACATATTCTAGTGAATCAAGACTCCAGTATTACAAGTATTGGAAGAAATCCATCTCCATTTTTGCATATATTGGATTCCATTTTTGGCTATACTGGATTCCATTATTACTATTATTGGATTCCATTAGTAGCAATATTGGATTCCAATATTGTCATTATTGGACTTATTTGAGTTCCAATTTCTCTATTATTGGATTCAATTTTGCTATTATTGGATTCCAATTTCCTATTATTGGAATCCAATTTCTCTATTACTGGATTCTAATAACACTATTATTGGATTCCACTTTCACCACTATTAGAATCCAATTACTAAATCCCAATTTTTGGATTTCAGTTTCGCTATTTTAGGATTTGTATTTTGTTATTATTTGATTCCCCACATAATCCTGATGTTTACCCACTTACATAAGCCTAGCAATTGCTATCTTACATAACCCAAGTGGTTGTTAACTTACATAAGCCAAGCAGTTGCTAACTTACATAACCCAAGTGGTTGCAAACTTACATAAGCCAAGTGGCCGCTAACTTACATAAGCCAAGTGGCCGCTAACTTCAAGATAGTGCATAAGTGATTGTTGTCATTTATGCCACATATCAATCTTAATATCATCATACATATACGACTATTCATGCATACCTTATTCAAATCAATAAATGTTGGTGTTAAAAATCCCTTCCCTAAACATCTTTGAATGGTTTTTAATTTTACAACTACTTAGACATTTTTGTGATTTTAGATGTAGCATACTTTAAAATATTTTATAGAACTTGCACATGTGACTCATATATTTAAAAGGTGGTCGTCAATATTTATATACATTTATATAAACATTTATTCATATATATTAAGCATAGTTAAAAAAATATGGAATTGTCATTTATAAATTTGTAAGTAGTGTATAAGTGCGAGTGATCGCACTTACAAGTGTGATTGGTCACACATCTAAGTGCGAGCCTCAAGTCGCACATCTCTTGACTCACACTTTAAGTGTGAGTATTGATTAGCACTTCTAAGTGTGAGTATCAACTCACACTTCTAAGTGTCAGTCTTGACTCGCACTTCTAAGTGTGAGTCTTGATTCACACAACTAAGTGTGATAACTCACTGTCAAACAATTTTTGGGTAACGGTAATTTTTCAACACTGCCCTTCAAAAATACAAAACAATGTTTATTTATACCAATTATTTTGTATAAATTTCATTATTTTTAATATATATTGATGTAAATTTTATTAATTTAATAATTTATTTATAAATATATATTAATAATTAATGGTCAAATATTAAATATGCAATTCACATGTGACATTTATTACAAATATTTGCAAGTATTTTATGGCTACAATCAACAAAAACATCTAAACGGGTGTCAACAGTCACATGACGTCGAAGAGAAAGCACAAGAATTAAGGGATTTATTTTACCCAAATTACATAAGGGGTTTTATTTACAGTACAAAACTTATAATATTAAATTATTACATTAATTCTTTACAATACCAAATGTAGTATTAATGATAACCATTATGTAAGGAAAAATTCTAATTAATTTTGTGGTTGCCTCAGCATTAGTTAGCCATTAAGTTGAGCTATATAAAATTCACCATTTAAAAGTACATGCACCATTCGAAATATGTACGCCTTTTGGAGCATGTAACTTTAGTCAACCATTAATTAGTCATTTAATGAAAATCAATGTAAAAACATGCGCGTACCCTTTTAAATTCACACACCAATGAAATGGAAGTTGGATTTGTTAGTTACATATCACTATAAGTAGAAAAATTTTGATTTTATATTTTTAACATTTTCCTTTGTATTCTCTTCGTCAATGTATAAGCTTATTCATCAATATAAAATCTCGTTAGGGAAAGCGTCAAAAATTTTGTGCTTGATTTATGGAAACGTTTTGATTTCCTATCCATGCCAAAAATTAGAATACATTCTCACCTTCAGTCCCTCCAAAATTATGAAATTATGTTAATGTAAAATTTTCCATAGCTGATAAGGGCTTATATCCATGTTAAATTTTCCATCATTTGATTAGGGCTTATAAACATGTAGGGATTTATAGATAATTAAAAAAAAGTAAGTTTTTAATTCAATATTTTATAGAATGTAGTTTTGTTTATCAAATAAATAATTTCATAATATAGTAAACATTTTTTACGGTAGTGAAACAGGACGGAATGGAGCACATCTTGACAGAGAAACGAACTAGATTAATATGTAATAACATGAGAGGAATATTTGCATAATTTTTAAAAACCTATAACACTTGTCAAGAACTTGTTTTGTTATGTATTGAAAAAGAATCCTAATGGTATAGATGGTGGCTCAATTTTCACAATAAAAAAGTGAATATTGGAATCAATTTATGGTCATGGTGGTGTGCAGGAATAGAAGAGCAGATGTATTTTATAAAATTGATATTATTTTTTTGGCCTTATTGTTGTCCACAAATAGTCCTTCACTACACATACTCAACAAAATTCAATGGCTACGACATCATTGACATTGTCAATGAAAATATTTTAGAAGATATTCATGTTAAGAATGAGTTTCCATTCAATGTGTTGGTGTTGGATTATAGTGACCTATTTGTGAAAAAAATATGGTAATGCAAGAGTAGGAGAACCAAACAGATTTTGGAGAACAAAAGAATGAATACAAATTTGTGAAAGGAGAATTCGAGGAACAAGGAAACTCTAAGATGCTGCTACTATGGAAGCAATAACTATCCTCAAAACTTTTCACAAAATGTAATTTTTCTCTGTTTGGGTCGTGGCTATGTGGCTTTTTGTCTTTTGCTTCCTACGGGATTTCTCTCTTCTATGATTCAGTGTCATATTCTTGTTGTAAGGACCTTTTTGTAAAAGGATGTGGGTCCTGTAAAAACCCCCATATTAACCCTTATATAAAAAAATGGACATAGTTTTTGTACATTGAAATATGTTGTTATGGCATAACCTAGCAGACTCTATGATGACAATATCTTACTTTATTTTGTTAAATCTTATCAATCGATAATATCCAATTACTATGGTGTCGCATAAGCTAGTGAACGCTAAGCTAAAAATAATATTCTTTTACTTGTTAAATGCTAGTGATCCATAATTTCAAAATATTATATTGTGGAAGTATTAGGTTACCTTAACGGGTACTAAGCTCTAAACATCTTACTTAAAATATCTCCTCAATCCATCAATCAAAATTTAAAAATTCTACAACTTTTCAACTTTCTAATGTTTGTATTTTATTTAAATAATTATTTAAACTACAAAACTTATTTGTATTTTTATTTATTTTCTAGTTATTATTTATTTGAATAATATGAGGCCTTATTGCAACATTGATTTATTATATTTAATAAAAATAATTATAAGAAAACAATCACACAAATAACACATCTAGCATAATCGCACAACTAGCACATCTCCCATCCATAAAGCATGAACTTGCTACTCTATATTTTTTAATTTAAAATGTTGTTAACAAAATTTCTATTAACAAGGTTTATTAAATATATGTGAAAATAATGATTGACTACTTTATACGAGGATTAAGGCACCCATAAACCTTACTGATAAAATGCATCGTGAGCATCACCAAGACTGAACAAAAACAAAATAGGACAAAAATGGCTAAAACAACTTATCCAAAACTACAATGCAACAGATTAAGACAAGGAAAAATTGTAAAATATGGAAGGAAAAACACCTCAAATGATATAGTCCACAAATAATCAAATAAAATCTCCAAGAGCCAATAGACTAGTTAGTCTTCAAACATTTGTACTCCTCCGGTTGATGCTCTTCCTATCCTTTCATATGATTATCTTAATCACTCATGATAGGGATGTCATCTTCAATCTACTCTTCCTAATCTGAACTACTGAGGTGGAGATTATAATTGTGAAATTTGTGTCCTTGCTCTAGCTTGACCACACACCCCCAACTCTAAAACCAAACTTTTGATCTCACCATATCGGCCCCGATAGAGTTTTGGGGGATGTAACTTTTCTTAGAGGCATTGATGTAATGCATGACAATTTTTACCATATCCATTCCAACTTTGCCTAAGGCCTCTATATCCATTTCCACACCGAGTCACACCGAGAGTAATTTTATCAATATCCACATTCCAACCAGTTCCACTCTTTCTTTCCATTTAGATGAATCCCCTTTCGTATCAATAAGAGAACCTACAGCCCCAATACCAATATTTCCCTTCCCCTAAGGTGCCTTACTCTTCTTTCTACTCAATTTTTTCATATAGTCTGTAAGATTACAATTTTCATATGAATCCCCAGATTCAGGGCTCTAATTCCTTTGCCACAACTGGTTTACCATTCTTTAAAAGAAAATGAATGATTCCATGGTGTATTAGGCTATCAATATTTCCCTATTGAAAATCATTCACCGATGCAAAGAGCAACATAAACATGAAAAAGGGAAGGCTCATAACAATCTTATGCCTAAACATATTAAGCATAATAATATGGTGAGTAAATATATTTCTATAATTTGATTCAAGAGTAATGTACCTCAGAAGGTGGAGGCAAATTGTATTCCAAATATCAGGGATGAAAAATCTAGCTATATCATCTACTATCAAGTAAACCATTTCTTTACTGTAGAAGAAATTCTCAATTTTGTGTTTGCGTCGGATGTGGTCTTTGAATATCCTTAAGACCTCCATCTCCATTCCAGTCACTTACACTATTGAATCCTCCAAAACATAAATTTCCATTCTGCAGATCACCATGCTGACATTTTTCCATTCCCAATCAAACTCTAATGCAAGATAAGGATCAAACACCGTGATTTTGAGATGAAATTCCTAAATCCCCCAATATTTTATAATATGCCACAAGGAGGGGTTGTCCTTCAAGGCACCATAGCTCATGGGATCAGTTCTTGAATGACCACCTCTCATGGTTTTAGTCGAATGAGATTGAAAATGGAAGAAACAATGGCCAAAATGAATCGTAAGAGAAAAATTAATACAAATCCTGCCATATATCTTGCACGTGTGAAGGGTCCTACTAACCATAAGTACAAGGATGACATCCCAATGAGGGAAAAAAACCACCAAAACATCAGTACTTAATGTTCTTAATGATATTAATAACATTAGTGATATCATCTCCCCTCTCACACACTTTAAAATTACTACCTTTAGCCCCCAATTTGGTAAGATAATCTGCACATTTATTACCCTTTCTAGGGGTATGAATAATTACATTTATCAAAATATTTTAGAAATTTTTCTTTAGTATCTTTAAGGATATTTCTTATGGTCCAATTATTAATTATATCCCTTCTCACATTGCAAAGGGTTAAAATATTGTTTTAAATAGCTAACTTGAGAGAAACATGTTCACATTGGTGGGTAAATTCTTAATCAAAATTTTACTCTACAAATCCTTTGCAAGACAACATATGTTCGGAAAATGAATATGTTTGGTCCAAGAACTGATATGTCAGGTGTTATACTTGATAATTATAGTCATTAATCTCTATACACATATCTAGGAAAAGCATTTATGTGAACAAAATTTATCTAGGACATTTAAAAGACACCAAATTATTTTAGAAACATGTTCAATATTTTTCATTCAAACAATGACATATTATAACTACAACATAAAAGGTATTTTGTAGTAAGTAAAAATATTTCAAATAAATATAATTTTTGTCCTCAATCTTTATAACTCAATTCCAGTTAAGGAAATCTTCATCTTTTTGACCTTGGGAAGTAAATCCTTAGTCAATTTTTCCTCCGAGAAATCCTTTGCAAGACACCATATTTTTGAAAATGAATATGTTTGGTCCAATAACTAATATGACACATGTTATACTTAAGAATTACAGTCATTTATCGCATCAATTCCTCTGTAAGCAAAGCATTTTTGTGAAAAAAATTGATCTAGGATGTTTAAAAGACATCAAACTATTTTAGAAACATGTTCAATATTTTTCATTCAAACAAAAACATATTATAAGTACAACATAAAAGGAATTTTTAGTAATTAAAAAATATTTCAATCCTTCCAATAAGAAGAACTTTTAACATCCATGACGCTAGTCACACTTCTATTCGAGTAGTAACAAATTTTAAAAATAGGTTACAAATTTCACTTCAATCCCAAACTACTATACCTTTTTTTGTTATATCAATTCAATCCTCCGACCAGGTTGAATTTTATTACGAGATTAACAATGAGATAATAGCGGAAACTAAACTCAATATGTCTTTCTTTAGCTTGTTAAATGATAGTGACTCTTTAGCTTGAAATATTATATTCTTCAAATACATTCGGCCACTAAGCTAAAACTAGGTTGATTTAATTTGTTAAATCCCAATGACCACTAAAATCAAAATAATATCTCACTTTCTTTTGTCGAAACCATGAGACCGAGAAGCTCCAAATATTATGTTGTTTCATAAGCTAGTGGATGCTAAGTTAAAAATATCATTTTGTAACTTGTTAAAGGAAAGCGCCACTATGCTCAAAGTAATATAAATAGCAATAGCTTGATTGTACCTACCTCAAAAAAATCTTGATTCAAGTTAATATATACCCACACCATTTTGAAGTCACACAAGGGTTCAATATAAGAACTTTTAACATCTATAAGGCTAGTTGAAAGATGAAAATACATTTTTTTGTCATGTAAGCTGTAATTGTACCTATAATTGTGAATGTAATTATATACGTAAGAGAACACGAACCCAATAAGCATACTATTATTTCCACGTACATGTAATTGTATCTATATTTGAATTTATCATGGTTTGCACTAAACACGCTGATCTCCATGGAAACAATCAGACCCCAAGATGGAGATAACTCATGGGGATGGATTTTTTTTGAGACAACACCATCTCCATCTCATTCTAGTTAAACAGTGTTTTGTAAAATCACCTCACCAAAAATCAAAAACAAATTCCCATCACATGTGCTTTGCTTGTGCTCCTGTAACATCTCTTTGCTTACCCACTTCATTTCCATGTGTAGATTGAACAACCTTGGAGAGCCTAAATGTAACAAATAGATGTGTCGATAAATAAATTCTAATAAGATATTGCTTTATGATTTGTTTTACGATAATGCATGCAGATGAAATCATGTCCAACAATGTTAGTTATTTCACCTTCCTTCATTGTGTTTCCAGATTCTTCCTTTCTAATATATATATTAATTAAATACATCTAATATTGCTAACATTCAAATCTTCAACCTCCACTAAATTCTCGTAATTGTAAGAACATTAACTAATTAATGTTGCGTTGGCTGAACATTAACTAACATTAAAGTAAAATTTGTTAGATTATGTTGAGGCATAACCTCTTTTGGTGGTGATAAGAGGATATGACATTTGTGGGTTTTTTGGGCATTTATGACATTCATAGATTACATTCGTGTGATGGGTGGGACCAATTAATGACTATTACTAATTACATCAGATTTCAATTAGAAATATTGGAGACACGTATTGAAGATTGGAATGAAGGTGCTTGACATGTTTATTCAAGCATCATCTATATTGAGCCTTTTGCGATCACTTGTCACAATATCCATGTTTACTATGGGTGGCACCGTCAAACACATTGAGCATTCTTCCTATGAAGAGGTCAAGGCTAACATGGTAGTATACAATATTTTCATGATGTTCATGTTACGTCGTTTATAGAAACATTGTCTAGTCACTCTGTCTGAGTGACCTATAGTGTGCTTGAAAACCTAGAAGAAAGGAAGAGTCAAAGTGGGAAAGATGATTTTTTTATCTCAATAGAGTCCATTGTGGATGCAATAGGGCTCCCCATAGAGGGAGACATTTATTTTAAATTCTTGCTTCAGGAGGAGATGGATGAGTTCCTATATCCTAGTGAAAATTTGACAATGTATCACTCAAGGTATGAATGAGATTCACTTCCACAAACTTGGGATAGGGTTGCTGAGAAACTGAGGAGGTACTTCACGCTGGAGTGATGCTATAGAGTAATTTATGGACCTCATATTTTTCTTCTTGCACATCTTTGACATGATCGAAAGGTAAACTTTATGGATTTTTTGTTTTAATCACTTAAGAGGTCCCTTAAACCTACTAGATAAGATGAAGGTCCTTTCCTACATCAATATCGCCATGAAAAAAATGAAAACTCCCCAAAAAAATCATGCTTCCCAAAAATGAAAAATATTTTTGCTTTAAAATAATGACTTCCCAAAAAAAAAAATCACACTTCCCTCTAAGAAAGGAAAGCAACATCATGTTCCACCACCTCTTCCACAACCAGCTCCCTCTTTCCATCGTCACTACCGCCACCTTCGTCTCCCTTCTAACTCTAATTCAGACATCATGATCATTAGCCAGAGCGGTTTGGTACTCTCCCTTGTTCTTTCGTTATTGGGTCTCCCTCGTCTTCTCTTACAAATATTAACCCTTTTGACCCCTCGAGCACTCTCCTAAGGTCTCTAAACCACTTTTAGACCTGACATCTACTTCCTCTCCACCTCTTGTTGACTCTTCTCCTCTCGTCTCCCCGGACATTGTAATGGCTACAACCGACTCACTCACCTGATCACGGGAGGATGTGTGGAAGTCCCCCATTTTTGCATGGAAGTTAGCATGGAATTGGAAATTCTAGACTTGTTGGGATCTCTCCTCGGTTTACCTGATTCTCCTCTGTTAGAGAAAATGGGCTCCCCACTACAGCTTTGGAACACAAGGAGCATTTAGAGAATATCTCTCCTGATCCGCATGAGGCCATTGAATATTATGTTACACTCAGTATCTGCTATCAAGGAATGGAAAATTCAATTGGGTAAGACCTAAATGAAAATTAAGGAAGACTTCTTGGAACACATTAAGTTAGTGGACGTGTTGGTTCAAGGAATCCCTACTACTAATGTTAAGGATGAAGCAACTACTCTCATGAATATCCATAAAATGTAATTTGGATTTTTCCGATTTGGGACTTTTTGGTTTTGGTTTTTTCTTGCATACAATATTTTTCTCTTCTTGTTTCACTGTAATATCTAGCCGTGAGGTATTTTTTTGCAAGTATGCGAGTCATTTGGGAAAACCCACTTTTACTCTAATTCTAAATAGTTTTATATTTTGGCATATCATAGTTGTAACTAATATCCTAATATCTTAATGAGTTTTATTATATCCTTAAGATCACTATGCTCTAAATTTTATGTCTTGGTATAACCTAGTGGCTTCTCAGATCATAATATCCTACTTTATTTTGATAAAACCTGGTGACCACTAAGCTCTAAAAATTTATGGTGTGGCATAACGTACCATTGTCTAATATCAAAATATAATTATCTTATTAGTTAGGTGCTAGCAAAAACTAAGCTTGGAATATTATATTGTGGGTTTAACACCAAAAATTTATGAATATCTACCTCTAATTTGGTAGATGTTATAAAATATCTTAATTATGAATTATAAAACCCTAGTGATGAAATCACCAAATAACATTTTGTGGAAAAACCTAGCATCTACGAAGATCAAAATATATTTCCCTTATTTGTTAACTGCTACTGTCTTTTGAGCTCGAAATAATACATTCTTTAAGTGCATACCAGACACTAAGCTCAAACTATATTGATTCAAATTTGTTAAATCCCAGTCACCATTAAGATCCAAATATTATGTTTTGGTGTAACCCATCGGAAGCCAAGATAATAATATCTTTTTTATTTTATTTAAACCTAGTGATCACTAAACACCAAATATTATGTTGTGTCATAACCTAATGGACACTAAGATCAAAATATCATTCAGTAACATGTTAAATGATAACAACCACTATGCTCAAAATAATATATTATGGAAGTACCTATTTTCCACTTGGTTTAAAATATGTTAATTTAATTTGTTTAATCCTATCAACCGTAACCCCCATATATTATGTTGTTGTTTAAATTAGCATCAGCTAAGTTCAAAATATCTTCCGTGATTTGTTAACTACTTTTGTAAAATATCGTAACTATAAAGTAATGAAACCTAGCGAATTGAATATTCAAATGATATGTTTTGGCATAGGCTGCAAGATTCTAAGTTCAAAGTATTTGAAATCACTTGTAGTCTCAAAATATTATGTGGTGGCATAACCTAGCGGGCGCTAAGATCGAAATATCTTAATTCCAAATCTTAAATCCATACAAAAAATTCAACTAATTTAAACTGGTCTTGATTGCTATAAAGATATCCAAAGTTAATGTCTTTCTTTTGTTTGTTAAATACTATTGCCTTTTTAGCTCATAATATTATATTCTTAATTTCTTTCCTTTTTTTTTTGAAACCTAGAGACTACTAAAATCAAAAGATTATGTTGTGGTATAACCGAGAGTGTTGCTAAGTTGAAAATATCTTGATTTAATTTATTAAATCCTAACCCCGATAGGATACAAATATTGTTTGGTGGCATAAACTAGCAGGAACTATGCTCAAAATAGCTTAATTTGAAATCTTAAAATCATTCAATAAAGTTGACTAATTTATAGAGATCTTGATTGTTATACATTTCTCCAAAGTTAACGTGGTTGATTAACTTAGAGGTCAATAAGATCTAAAAAGCTTACACTAATTTATAAAAACGTAGTGAATTATAATATTTTAATAAAAATGTTATATTATTTTGAAGAGGATGTGGAATCTACGGATTTAATGGTCATTTATGACATAATAGATTGCATTTGTGTGATAGACGGAATCGATTAAGGGTTATATGGACGCGAGATGTAAGATGACATCAGAATTTACAATTTTTAATGAGAAGAATGTTATTTATGATTAGGAAATCTAATCGATTATCTTTGGTACTATCACACTTACCTCCTTTCATGTGTTGTGCGTTGGTGGCTTTATATCTTCAAGTCGGTGGAAATTTCACTACCCCTTTCCTCTTTTCATTTTTGGTCATTATGCTTCCTATCTCTGCGATGGTGACATGGGGTTGGTGGTTTCTTGGGTAGCATGGAGTTTGGTCCTAGCAGGAAGAGGCAGAGAGATATGACAGGAAAGGATGTTGGGGAATCATTTACTTCTTAGATGGATGGGAAAATTTGGAATGCAACTATGCGAGAATTGGCTCAAGAAGGTCTAGTCGATCACGGAGTGATTTAAAGAAGAATATGACAAGTGATATTTTTGAGAGCATGTGCAAGATAATGCTTGACCCAAACCATTCCAAAGGGTGGAGGAACATTTTTGACATGGCGTAAGGGTTGAGTGTGAAAACATATTGTCCAACTCTTTGGGGAAGTTTATCTTACATAAGGAGAATGAGAAGTTGGAAGATCATCTAGTCATCCTTCAATATCATGTCCATGCCTTGACATGGGGGATATAGGTGATTGCACATGGTCCGGAACCAGTTCCAAAATATAATTGTATAGAACTCCCTCTTTGGTGCTAAAGTGAAAATGTCATAATGTTGTGTTGATTTTTCCTCCTCCTCTAATCAAAGTAAAGGGGACGTGGATGCCGAGATCATCAACGAGGTGGATCGAGAGGCCGAATGGCCTAATATTTCCTAGATGCATTTGTCTTTAGTTTTTGATTAAGGTTTGGAATGGCTGTTTGTATAGTGAAGTGTATAGATATATGAATTATTTATGGGTGAAGTGAAGTTGATTACAACTCTTACCCATATTTTGGCATATATTTAGTATGATAAGTTACTTCTAATCATCATGGGATTCCACTTTGTTGGTAGACTTATTGTGGAATGGTTCCTCATGTATTTTTTTGAAGACTTACCATTGAAATATCCTAGTTTTAAATATTAAAATCATATAAGGAATTCAACTAATTTATATATATCTTCTTTGCGATACATATCATGTTTGTAATTCATAAGCTAGCAAATTAAATACCTAAATACTATGTTGTGGCATAACCTAGTGGCTATCAAGCTCTTAATACCTTAATTTAGTTTATTAAATCCTAACTACCGCTAGGTTCCAACAATTATGTGGTAGTATAACCTAGCAGGTGCTAAGATAGTAATGTATAAATTTAAAATATGAAAATCATATGATAAATTCAACTAGCTTTTTAAACACATCTTGTTTTCATCTTCTTTGTGATACATATCATGTTTGCAATACATAACCAAGCAAATTCAATACCCCAATAATATGTTGTTTCATAACCTAATAGTTGTTAAGCTCTTAATACCTTAATTTAGTTTATTAAATCCTAACCACTACTAGGTTCCAATGAGTATGTGGTAGCATAACCTAGCAGGTGCTAATCTTGAAATATCTTAATTTAAAATCTTAAAATCATACGATAAATTCAACTAATTTAAACACATCTTGTTTGCATCTTCTTTGCGATACATAACCTAGTGAATTGAATACCCAAATAATATGTTGTTGCATAACCTAGTGGCTGCTAAGCTCTTAATACCTTAATTTAGTTTATTAAATCCTAACCCTTTGTTAGGTTCCAATGAGTATGTGGTAGCATAACCTAACAGTGCTAAGCTTGAAATATCTTAATTTAAAATCTTAAAATCATACGATAAATTCAACTAATTTAAACACATATTGTTTTCATCTTCTTTATGATACATATCATGTTTGTGATACATAACCTAGTGAATTGAATACCCAAATAATATGTTGTGACATAACCTAACGGGTGATAAGCTCTTAATACTAGTATTCACTAAGATCGTATTATTATGTTTTGACATAACCTACCCACCGCTAAGCTTATAATATCTTACTTTCTTTTACTAAAACCTAGAGACTTCTAAGATCCAAATGTTATGTTGTGTCATAAGCTAGCAGACGCTAAGATCAAAATACAATTGGGTAACTGGATAGATTAAGTGCCCACTGCGCTTAAAATATTATAGTGTATAAGTACCTAGTGCCCACTTAGCTCAAAATATTTTAATTTAATTTTTTTAATCCAACCAACCATAAGGTCTTAATGCTATATCTTTGGCTAACCTAGTGGATGAGAGACCGTAAATATTTACAAGGGTTTTAGATACAACATGATATACTCAACAAAGCCTAAAGAATTTCTTAAGCTATTCTTAAAAGTAAATATATTATTTTTATAATGTAGTTGTGTTATGAATTTAATTGTTAGTCTTTGTGTATTTAACATGAGACAAATAAAAAAGTGATCGCTTGACCCAAAAAGTGTGTTGCCTATAAAAAAATCCACTTATCCTTGAGTCCACAAAGGTAAACAAAGACTGCATCCAAATAAGAATTATAGCCTAGTGGTCACTAGAGTAGGAAAAATTTTTCATGTAGATTGTATTCAAAAAAGGAGTTTATATAATGGTAAAAATAAATCTAGAATTTATATAATAGTATACGTATAGAATTGGACTCATTGTACCCTAGTGGCCGCTAAGCTATCCTTAAAGGAAAATATATCATGTTCATAATGAAGCTATGTATGTTTAGAATCATGTTTTTCATGTGTTACACAACTATACGTCTAGAATTATATATTTCTTATGAGATTTTGGCAGAATATTTTTACATTTAGGATAATAAAAGAAACCTAGACTAGCAACCAAGAAGTTATACTACAAGTTTTTAAATACAATGCGATCTACTCATTGCACCCTAGCATCTGCTAAGCTATTCCTAAAGGTAAATATATCATGTTCATAATGAATTTATGTTATAAATCTAAATTCTTAATATTTTCATAGATAACAAGAGAGAAACAACAAAAGTGATTACTAACACCAAATAAATGGTTTCTCTAAATAAGATTTATAGCCTAGTGAGCGCTACTACATGCAACTTTTTTCATGTAGAGTGTATTCATACAAGAGAAATCATATTGAAAAGCTATAAAAGATAACAAATAAATATGACGTTTATATAATGGATACATAAATATACGTTTAAAATCCTATCTTTAATATGTTATACAGGTATACATATAGTTTTATCTACTAACAAGATTTTGGCAGAAATATTTTAAATTTATGAAAAATATGGAAACTCGGAATTGCGATTGAGAATCTATAAAACAATTTTTTACATATGATGCCATCTACTTTGCATCCTAAGGGCCTATAATCTATTCTTAAAGGTAAATATATCATGTTCATAATGAATTTGTTTTATAAATCTAAATTTTTAATCTTTGCAAATATAATAGCAGACAGAACAAAAGTGATCGATAGGACCAAAAACATTGTGTTTCCTATATAAAAATGATTGATCCACGAGGGGACAAGGAAAATGAATGTTTTTTCCAAATTAGAATTATAGCCTAATGGACGTTAGGGTAGACAAATTTTCCTATGGTAGATTTTATTCATAGAAAATAAATCATATTGAAAATATACAAATAATAACAAATAAATCTAGAATTTATAAAATAGATATATAAATATACGTGTAGAATCATGTATGTAATTTGAACTAGAATTAGGGTTTCATAAATAGGTTGTCGAAATAACCAATTTTTATCATGGAAGCCTCAAAGCTATGTTAATTTTGGCATGATTAAGCGGCTCAAAATGAATAATATATTAATTATAAAATGCATAGTGATTAAATTTATATTTAATAAAATTATTTCATATATAATGTGTTCAACTTCAATATACATAACATAAAAATGGTGAAGACATTACATTTGGTTAATTCTACTTGGAAACAAGTATATAATTGGAAATAATTATCATACAATTGAATTCTTAATATAGTTTTGAATTAATTTTTTAACCTCATATATTTTCCTAAAATATCTAAGTGGCAACCATGTAAAAAATGTAATATGCATTAATTAGCGAGATTTCTTTGCATCATCTTAATGAACAACATTAAACTATTTTTGGTTCTCCCAACCAAAATAAAATTAAAAATAAGGTGACTGTGCCAGAAGCTATCATTATCCTAAAAAATAATTACAGGAATGAGAATGAAAAATTCAAAATAAAAATAGCCAAAGAGAGACATAGAATGGCAGAAATGGGAAAGCATTAAACAAAGATAAATAATAGAACAAAAAAGTGATTAAAATTTCTTTCGTTAATGCACAAAAAAGTGTGTTTTCATGAAGAACAAGGCATTTTGGCACGGAGATCAAAAGCAATTGGAAAGTAAGGCTTGACTGTGAAGCACGATTCAGTAGGACAAAGTAGGGCTTGTGCGGATCATGACTAGACTTATGTGCAAAACACAGGACCCAGTCGACTACATAGCAAATAGTAGATCCCGCAATAGAAAAGGTACACCTTTATTACAAATACCTAGTTTAGTAATATCTGGGATTAGTTCGTGCTTTATGTTTTTTGTGAAACCTCCATCTATTACCTCAATGAAAAAATTTTCACGATTATTTTTCGCAAACTATGTTGTTATCCTCCTTTGTGTGTATCCTTTATGTCCATCTTTTTTTCTCCTTCTTTATAAACAATAATATAATTGCATGCAAAAATCAAGATTGAGCAGTTAGCCCTACAAACTACGACTGCGTGTATTTTTTTATTTTGAAGACATGCTTTTCTAATTGACCAAAAAAATTAGAAACCCTACTCAATATTTCTCGAGGTATTTAATAATTTGTTTAGCACATTCCACGAAAGAAATTTCAAAAATAGAAAAAGAGCAGGATACAAAAATTTGAAAATTTCACTTTCCCCCTCTAAAAGCAAAAGGGCGGGCTATTGAAATTTCAAATATCTGAAAATGTGGGGAATTCAAATTTCCCTATTTTTATTTTTCCATGGTTTAAAAATTAAAAACTAAACATTTTTCATTTTCTATAGCCTATAATAATATAAAAATAATAATAAAATATATCATACAACATATATTAAAACAAGCATAGAAAAAAATATTATAAGAAAATAGAAGAAATAAATCCTAAACATAGTTTTGAAGTTTATTAGAATAATATATAGACATTTACATTCCATTCTTTATCAAAATTTATTTCTACAATGTTAGATATAGTGTTCCCTAATTTAAATTATCCAACTAAAATGTACCACCTCGTAATTTCGAACAAGCTATTTGGGATACATAATAAAATTTGGCGATCCAAGATTGTACATATAGTGTTAATGTATGGCTATTTTAAAAATAAGAAATGTTTGAGCATAGGCTCTAATATGCCATTTCTATCAATAAGTTAAGGAGCATAACAGGAGCTAAGAATTTTCATTGTTAAGAAATGATGTGAAATATGTCTTGAAAACCATGTATCTTATGACAACTACATACTAATTGTAGCGATCCACAATTTTACAGATATTGTTTAAAATGGGAAGAGGTAAAGGTAAGATCCTAAAGTGGCATTGACCTAAACCATGATTTATTATTTTATGGCTACTTTAAATATTTTGAGCCTAGGTTCGATATGTCATTTACATTAATAAGTAAAGGAGCTTAGAGGATGCTAAGCATTTTATTTTATAGGAAATGATGTGAGGTATGATTTGAAAACCATGTATCTCATTGGAACCACATACCAAGACTAGGGATCCAAAACTGTAAAGATAGTGTTTAAAATGAGAAGAGGTAAAGGTAGGAGCCTAGCGGTTGCTAAGCTATACCATGATTTGTTATTTTTGGATATTTTCAATATAAGAAACTGTTGAGACTAGGGTCTGATACGCCATTTCTGTCACTAAGTAAAGGATCTTAGTAGTCACTAAGAATTTTATTTGATAGTAAATGATGTAAAATATGAGTTGAAAACCATATATCTTATGGGAATTACATATTAAGGCTAGCGATCCAAAATTATAAAGATAGTGTTTATATTGATAAGAGGTAAAGGTAGGAGCCTAGCGGCTACTAAGCTATACCATGGGTTGTTATTTTATGGATATTTTCAAAAATAAGAAACTTTTAAGTCTATGGGAAACACATAATACATCTTGATCCATTTAGAGGGTATGTAATGTAGGACTTTCTCTCCGCCACACATAGCCTAGAAAATATGGTACAATTAAAATAAATGGACAACACTATCATTCAAAATCTATGCACATAGTGTAAACATAAAAAAATTGTCCTATTGGTGATTATGGCATTCCATTCAATACGTATAAAATCTTAGTAGTCGCTAAGAATTTTCTCTCATACGAACAAATGTGAATTATATGTTACAAACAATATGTCTTGTGAGTACTACATAATCCATGAAAACATAGTAGCAACCCAAAGCTATATACATATGGTATTTATAATGATTGGTAGTAATGTGGGAGCCTAGTTACCACTAAACCAGTGATCCTAGCATCCACTATGTCATTACTTTCGATAAGGAAAAATGCTTAGCATTTTCTTAGAATTTTCTCCCATAAGATCCGATGTGAATTATGTGTTTCAAACAATATACCTTATGGGAACTACGTAAGGCTTGATCCCTCTATATGGTATGCAATGCAACTATTATCTCCGCTAGGTACATTCCAGCCAACATGATATAATTATAATCAATGAAAAACACTAGTGATCTAAAGTTGTACATATAGTGTTTACAATGACCGTAATGGTAGGATCCTCACGGTCACTCAGCTAGGTCGTAATTTATTATTTTATTGTAATTTTAAATAAAATAAACCGTTGAAACTAACATCGATGTGTTGTTACTTTCGATAAGTAATGAAACTAAGCATTAGGTAAACAATTTTTCCCATATGAAACATTGTGAATTATATGTTACAAACAATATATTTTATGGAAAATACATATGGCTTGATCCCTATTGAGATTTGTAGTGTATCACTTGTTTCGCCATGGATAGTCTATCGAATATGATAGAATTATAATAAAAACAAATAACTAGTGAGCCAAAAGTGTACTGAGACAATGATTACAATGATAAGATGAAATGGTGGGACCCTATCTTTCATTAAGCTAGGTCTTGCTTTTTTATTTTATTGCTATTTTTAAAGTCTTAGTGATTTTTACCCTCAATGGATACTATGTATTAGATAATAAATGTTTGTAGCCTAAGAATAATGACACTATAAATAAATTAACATAAGTTCAAACAAGTTGGAATAAATTTCTTCAATTATTATTTTAAATCTAACTTATAGTAAGAGTAAGAGAGAATACGGCCTTGTTTTATGGTACTAAAAAAGTTGTTAATAATCATATCTTCTCAAATAGGTGTAACCCACATTGACCTTATAGAGAGCATTGTTTCCATGAAAATGGCTATGGTGAAGAGGGCCATACTTATGTTTAGGAAAAGTGTAATCCTTTCTGCTTTTTTATAGATTTTTTTGGAATTTCCCACCAAGCGCTACACTTAAAATGTAGTACTTAGAGTAGTTATAGACATTTATACATAATTAATAAAGTATGTCTGATATACATATATATTACATTGTCTTATATAAAAAAATTATGAGTTATCACTAAATCCGTTAATGTGATTTGTTGCTCAAATACTCTCCTCGAAATACCAAACATTAGATTTTCCGATTGCTATCCTTTCGACATGTTCATTAGTCATGTTACATGCATCTAATCCTCACTACTACAGTATGACTGATATACACATAAATCACATTGTCTTATAAAACAAAAAATCCCAAGATACCACAAACTCTCTTGAATTACCAAATATTACATCTTAATGTCCTCTAAGGTGTATCATTAACTAGGTATAAATGACTTAGAAAAATTTAGGTTGTTCTTTTATATGTTGAATAGAAGTCTATCTACCACTAAAGTGTGTATTTTTTAACGTTCCTATCATGCCATCTATATAATGTTATAGCTTTCCAACTCATATGTAATACTTTCAAAAGGTGCAAATCGTTTCATATCTTTCAATGCATCATACTTTGATTTGATTGTTATAAAAAAATCTGATATTATTGATTTGATCCACAAAAATGAATTACTATAACTAGTTGAATGACACATAAGATGTCCCATTGAAGCCTAGTGGCCATTAACCATTAAGTTAATTAATCTGTTATGATACATGGTAAAGAAATCTAGAGGTTAGTGTTTGCTAGGGTAGTATTTAAATTTATTAATAGACAATCCGAGAAAAACAATTTAAAGTTCAAAAATGAACTAATTATTAATGTATTTTACTCTAAATATAGGTAAAATGTCTTTCATTGTTCGTGCTCCATTCAGAAAAATTCCATTCATCATAGGCAAGTATTTGTTGGAGGAAAAGAGATGAAGAATGGTTTATGGAAATTAATTCCCGAAAACTACCATGTCAGCCTATGGTTGTTTTTATAGATGAAAATCATGAGGAAGTTGGTATTGTTCTATTTTTAGAAGTTAATTATTTGAGGACATTGTGTGTCTAGGTGGAATGATTTGACTTTGAAAATAAAAAGTCTCTTATTCTAGATATGGATTTAGATGTTTCTTTATCCATGAAAGAGGAAATTCATGCCACCATAAACAACGGACCATATTCATGCTCAAAATATGGTTGGAATTTGGGGGTTCTAATAGATTCTTACAAACCTGGCTTTCAAATGTAGAAGACATTCAAAATGGTATATTTACAAAAGTATTTCGAGAAAATTGTATAGAAATGATAAAAAAATTCTGTTTTTCATTTCTTGCATAGAAAAGGTTTCCTTTCTCCTCCAAAACATGTCAAGTTGTTTACTATGCTTTGAGGCAAAATTACTTGATTAATTTAGAGATAGAACCATCTAAATCAAAATTCCATGGGTTGAAAAGGAATACTAAATCAATTGGGTCTTTTGAGGCTAGTGTAATACCGAGAGACATTTGATTTTTACTATTGGATAATAAAAGGAGACTACAAACTAAGAGAAAAAGTTCTACATTATTGTAGAAATAAGCATCCAGATAATATTATATTGACATCTTGTAGTGAATCTAATCCAATTGAGAAATTTAAATTTCATGAATCACACTACACACTTGATTGTCTATACTATTGGGTGAAGAGAGAAATGGAAAAAGAAAAATTGAGTCCCATATAGGGGAAAAAATGGAAAACAGAAAAAGGATCATGAGGTGGAAGTTCTTCCCGTCGTGTCTCGAGACATAATATTAGACATTTATGTGATGTCACTAAAAGTAAATATACCCGCAAGGATGGAAGCCAGAGACAAGTTTTCTTGTACATGTGCATATCCATTTCAAAATACATCAACTTTATCAACTATAACCCTCGACTAATCCTTTCAATGTTGAATGTGTGATCACTAATTTTTATAATTTGGCTAGCTATATTTCTTTTGATTTCATAATGGAGCTTCTAATGATTATCGAGAACTAATGTGTTGGATTGTATTATTATTGTTCTAATACCAATTGGTTATTCAAAAAATGTTAAGTGATACAAAGACAAAGATACATAGAAAAATTAAATACATTGGAGTATCAATTCGGATGGATTCTACGAGACTCTACGATAACAATGGGATATTCAAAACATTGTGTCTTATGTACATAATATATTGTGTGCACTGTTGTGAAAATAATGATGATTATAGAGAAGACGTCACTATGGATTGGATGGATAAATTGCCACAAAAATTGGTAACTGCAAGCAAAATCAGCATACAAGGAAACATCCATCCATTTCTTCACAAAATATTGTATGATTTTTGGGTTCAAATTTTCACTTGATGTTGTTCCAAAAATTCTCTAGTACTAATTCTTTACGATAGTAGTGTCATACTCCATGCATTAGTGGATTCCAAATTATTTTTTGTTTTTATTGTTGAGACACAGTCAATAACTTGTTTCTATAACATTATTATTATCATATGAAGAAATGTTCGTCTCCAAAACAACTTCAACAAGTGATTTTGTTTGATGGATGTTAACCTAAATATGTTACTTATACAATTATTGTTTATACAGACAACTACAAAGCTATAAAATACGATGTAAAACCATTTTAATGTGACGCTACAAAACTAGTTAAACATGGTGATTTACTTTTAATCATTTTATAAATATGTTTAATGAGATTTTTTGGTGCTCATTTTAATCTCACCCCGTTTATCCTTAAAATTCTTCATTTTCAGGATCTGTCGTCTTTTCTATCTCCCTATATTAATGCATGAAAACTATGTCCTCCATTTGGTTGCCATGATCAGTCCCTTCCTTGGTCAAGGATCACTTAAAATTCAGAATTTGTTTTTCATTCCTCTGTCCATGTGAAAGAGTCTGTAACTTGGGCGTAAACTTGAGTTTTTTCCTTTCCTTTCATTTTCCACAGTCACGTTTTGTTGTCCCTATATTTTTGTCCCAAATATATGTGGAAACATGATTGGATATGACTCAGAGGATCATATTTGGGCCTTATATCATTTCCAAATTCTCTATCCTTGAAGAAGGATTCATTTCCGGGCTCAAATGGTGATTTTCCTGCATTTTGTTTGGGTGTATTTTTCCCGTCAAATTTACATCTCAGCATCTATGGAAACATGGCCCTTTCTGGTTGGATGCGGCTCGGTGGGGCACTTTGAAAAATCTAAGGCTTGATTCAACTCAAAACTTGTCCACGTGGAGGCCAACGCTCATCTAAAATTCACCTTTTGGTTTGGCCTTGGAGTTACGTTAGGGAGACACATGGAGGTTTCTATTGCCTTGCCTAGAATTAGACAAATTTTTCAAGCATCTGGTGCATCTTTAGTAGACTATGGACACATGGGGGGTAGGAACTCATTTGAGGATCTACCTCAGGGTCCCACCTTAAAAATTGTGATAGGGAGACATGTGGAGGCTTCCGCGGCTCCGCTCTATACTTAAACTTTTCAAAGCAATTTTCTAAGGCCTGGGACATGTGGAGGGACCGTGCTGTTTGGGGACTAACCCCTAATTTTTATTTTGAATAAGCATCAAGAGGACACTTGGAGGCTTCCACTCACTCTGCCCTTGCTTGGAATTTTCAATGGCCAAGGAAAATTGTCTCGGACCCTAGACACATGGCGCCTTCCACTGATCCTTCAACTTTTTTAACAACTCTACCGAGACTGAGACACATGGTGAGCCCACACTTGTTTGGGGTCTCCACTTTTGAGGACCATACCAAAGGTGTGCCATTGAGACACGTGGAGGCTTCCACTAGCTCCTTTTTATCGAGACTTTTTCAAAGGCCAAAAGGAATTTTTCTTGGGCCCAGAGGCACGTGGAAGGCCGCGCTTGTTTGGAAACTTTCCCATATACTTCTCCTTTGCAGTTGCACCAAGGAAACATGTGGATGGCTATAAAATAAAGTAGAAAAGGGAAAGAATCAATGTTTTGTATGAATTGAATCTGCTTTTTTCCCACCATTTTTTTCTCAAGACTCCTAGAGATGTGAATACATGTTGTTTTTCATCATTTTTGATGAAATTCCTTGTCTTTTTTTTCTGCAAAGTGCCATTGAATGGATTCAAAACTTAATTTGTGAGTGCAAGGATTGTTAAGATTGATATTTTGAAGTTGGAATTGCTTGGGCACTTGTAAAAACATGAATTACCAGAGAAGATGGATGTGGGGAGAGTTGCAGAGGAAAAAGAGGGAAAAGGATGAAATGATGAAATTTACAAGTGCAAATGATGAAAAAGGTGTTTCCTTGAGAGTGGAAAAGGATTACTTGTCATATCCAGTTATGTAGAGCCTCCAGAAAATGATTAAAAGGGGATTTCTCACATGATAGAATCATAATGATTAGAAGGATTTCAAAAAAGTTGTGGCATGGCATCCTAGTCATTAGTCGAGGGCCCAAGAAATGTGATCATTTCACAATTGGTCCACCTAGCAGCTTTCGGATGTGAATTTGTTAAATGTCACTTTCTAAGGAAAATTGGTAACAAGAAAAGGTCCCTCGAATATTATTCTCTTTTGGGGGGGAAATTGAGTGAGTAAAATGTATAAATGCAATGAGAATACTCTTGCAAATGGTCGGGGTTGAATTCTTAAGAGAAAATTTGAGAAAAGTTGTCTTCCTGAGAGACCAATCCGAGATAACCTGTTAATTTCTTTTGTGTTAGATTTTCTATCATGTCAAGTTGGTTACATATGTATAGCCATTGATGAGCACTAAGATTTCTCTGGAAGCTTTCCCTTGTTGATGAATTTAAGCAATTTTGAAATTAATTTGTGTCAATCTTGGAGAAATTAGTGTCTGCTTTGTTTCATAATGTCTGTAAATGGTTTTTTTCATTCCTATTACAATCTTACATTGAAATCTTTGTGAAATCACATAGGATCTCATCCCTGTGATAGTTTAGTGGCATTTGCAATTTCATTTCAAGAAGAGCCTTCATCTTGTGATGAGATAAACAAATTTAAAATCACTCACTATGTCATTTGTTGATAAAGATTGTCTGTAAGTCTTTGGGTGTACCTTAGGTGTGATTGATCAGAGATTTTGGTGTTTAATTGAGTCTTTTAACTCAAGCCTTCATGTTATATTCTCAAATATTGTGTGAAAACATGTTGATCTGGGCCTCCATTGAAGCACACCTTCTGGTTGAAGGAACATCTTAACTATTATGAAGTTTTTTATTGTTGAGTTGTCCATTGTTGTGAAGTTTCTCAAAGATATGGTATAATCAACTTTATCCTGCTTAATCTCCCACCAAAATTATTCAAAAACCATGAATCCATCCTAAACTACCCCTGTTTTCCCTATATATCAACAAAGGAACAAAATCTATTTACTAAAATATGTAAAACAATCAGGATCTCATAATGTCTTCAGTAACCTTAGCCTTGTTTTGAAAGTATCTCCATATTTTAGAAGTGACAACTCTTAAGAGTTAAATTATGGAGTATTGACCATATTTTCCCAAGGTTTTCTTCATAAAATTTTTGTGCAAAAGAAGGATATCTCCATCTCCTTCATCAAACAAGAGGTTACACTATGGGTCCTCTCACCTTGGTCAAAAGGCATGACCTAAAGTAGTGAGGATAGGTCAAATCCTCTTGAAGGTGCTATCCATCTCTCCACAAATCTGAGTGACAAAGGGCAGTTAGATCTCATCCCTGGCTACAAAATGACACACATCATGATCTATCTATCTCTAAGCTCCATGCCAAATCTGTGATGCTTACTCAGACTTGAAAAGGAGAACAAATTTGGATACCAACACTCGGTGGTGGCACCGTTGTCGGGGATAATTTATTTATTTATTGCTAGTTCATATCCATTTGGCCCATTAACAACACTCGTGGTGCCATTTCTAGGGATTATTTGAGCTTCGAGATTCTATTTCATATCCACGGAAACAACACTTGTGGCGTCATTCGGATCTTACGGGAGTATTTGAATAAAGGTATACACGTACATGAGTACATGTAATCTTGTAATCTTCTTACATGATCTAAGTGCAAATACATTGCTAAAACATCATTATCTATTTAGATCTGTAAGAATTGTTCAAAGTTGTAAGTTCTGAGTGCAATATTTCAGCTTATATAGTTATTGCACTAAATTTTGTATCATCATTGATAAATTTGGGTAGAAGAAGAGTAGATCTTGTAAGATTTTCATGAATATGGTATTGATAGACATTTGATAGGTCTTTCATAGTGCATTTACACAAACTAAGGTGAAAATCCTTAGTGGTGACTCCATGTTATTTAAATTCTTAATAAATACCAGTGTCTTAACATATATCAAGTAAGATTTTTCATTAATCTCTCTCTGCAAAGATGGAAGGAAGAAGATATTTTTTTCTTCACCAAGGACCCTAGTAGAAGGTTGTTTCAAGAGTTGGGAAAGTCTAATTTAGAAGGAAGAAGAATTTGGAAGGTTTTGGAGATCAAGCATCAAGAAAAGAGATCTCCATTGGTGAAACTGATCAGCCTGTGATTGAAGATTGCAATACTTCCTCAAGTGCTTCTGAATCAGGTAGTCTCTTTGTTGAATTGAATTCTCCATCTAGAGAGGGTCCTTATTTTGTATTTGAAACATTTTCTTCTCAATATGCCTGCCCCGTATTTTCCAAATCTAATAGAGTTTTCCAAGAAACAAAGCCTTTAGAGGGAATTCATTCTGAAAATTACATCCCTGTACCACACACACCTCTCACTCCTCATCATTTTGCATCTCCTCTAAGGTCACCTCCTCAAAATAATATGGCTCAGCCTCCACCTAGACCTCCATTTGTTGTTAATACTTTTGGTCCCATCAATTTTAGAGGTATGGTTGGCTATCCAAATGTTGTGCCACAAGATGTAAGAAATAGATTGCCTAAGTTTCAAGGAAATAATGCAATCACTGGTGATCAACACTTGAAGCTCTTTGTCAATATGATGGAGGAATTTGAAATAGAATTTGAGGATGTATACATTAAATTGTTTATCCATACTCTAGAAGAAGATGCAAGGGACTGGTATAAATATTTTCCAGATAATTCCATTGATTCTTGGACAGAGATGAAGAATGCTTTTAGAATGCAAGTATGGTGATAAAACAAACCCTAGGTTTCTTTTATCAGAATTTGAAAATATAAAAAGAATCCTAATGAATCAGTGCATGATTTCAATACAAGATTTAACAAAACATTGAGAAGACTTCGCTTGTTAATTTGAGGCCATGTGATGAATCATGTCTGATAAAGTATTCAGATGCATTTGATAAGAAAGTTGCTTACTATTTGAGGGATAAGAACCCTGGAACTTTGAGGCAGGCCTTTACCATGGCTCTACAAATTGAGAACAACATTAAAGTAGTTGGAAAACCTCCTAAGAGGGAGGGTGTTAAACTGATTAACCCAGAGAAGCCTCAATCAAGTAAGGTTGTGGATCTTGAGGAAGTTGTAAAGACTTTGGCCGAGGCTATCAAAGAAATATCTTACAAGCTAAGCTAGGAAGAGAAAGGAATTGGACAAGGTTCTCAAGGTCAAGCATAGGCAACAAGGACAAGACATATTTACAAATCATCCTAGAAATGATTAGAGATCTGATGATAGAGGTAAAGGACCCATGGGAGCTAGAAACCCCAAGCTAGGGAAAATAGAGTAGTGCTTGATCCTCTAAATGCCAAAGTTTTGTTGTTATTGAAGAGACAAATGAAATTGATTGGTGTGACAAATGTTTCTTACCCCACCCGCCATGTGAAGTAGATCAGCAAGTTGAAGAATCTGATGATGATGATAACATTGATGATGATGCATGCATGGTGGACTTCTCTACAAGCTCACAACAAGGAGAAACTTCAACTGAAGTAATAAGTGCAAGAACTGTTAAAGTTTTTGGGATTGCATTCACTAGGTACCTCTTCTTCCTCCCTCTCATACTTTAGAAATAGATATGGTACAAGATTTTGAACTTCCTAATAATGATTTTGAGTACCTAAGAGCTCTAATGATTAAGAAGTATGATGGAGGAATCCCATCAAAAGAGGATAGACAATTGTTAATGAATGTTGTTATTTCCCAAGAAAAAGAGTATAACACAAGAAGTAAAGTTTCAAAGGGGCAGGGCCTCAAGCCAAACCAAAAACCCCAAGTTCTCACCAATATCCCAAAAGAAACTCCAAAGAAAGATGCATCTGGAAAAGGCCTTGTTGTCTCAAGTAGAACTAGTGTTCCCACCCATGCCCAAAATGTGAAAAATCTTGTGCCATCCGATGAGTTTGTCAATCTTTCTCCAAATGCTACTTTGCCCAAATACATTCCTTATGACATTTCCCAAGTCTTGAGTCAGATCAAGATTTTGTTCCCAATTTTGGAATTCTTAGGATTCCTGAGCACAAGAATAGGGCATTCAAATATTTGGGATTAGAAGAAGAAAGGTCACCCAAGGAAAAATATAAATAATGTAAACACTCCTCCTCCAACCATTACAGACCTAGAAAAACCACCAACATTGGAGGAGATAGGTGAACCACCTGAAGTTTACTTGGGAACATCTTTGGTTGAGTCTCAATTAAATGTTGATCCATTTTTTACAACATTGATTATTAAGGACAAACTATTGCACAATTGTATGTTTGATTTCGAGCATCATGCAATGTTATGCCTCTAGAGGTCATGAATGAATTGAACATTAAAGTGACAACAACTTATGGCAAGTGTACTACAATGGATTCTAGAGAGGTGCCAGTTGTAGGATGTGTAAAAGGTTTGGTGGTATAACTTGCAGCTTATCCAGGTAAGAACTTGAAACTTGATGTTGTTATTGTTGATTGCCCTGCCAAATGGGGCATGTTGTTATCAAGAAAGTGGGTTACAAGTGTTGGTGGAAGTGTTCAGATGGATATGTCTTTTCCACCATTCCAATTGAAGGCAGCCTTGTGAAGTTACCTGGTGAAAAGAAAATGTTATATCTTATTGAGGACCCCAACAATGCTTCTTATGAAGTATTGCATGCAAGATATTGATATTGATAACTCTGTGAGCTATGTTGCTTTCAAGGAATATGAAATTGATCAATGTAGGTATCATGAGCAGGATGATTTTCTTGAGACTTTGATGTTTGATGCATCCTCGAAGGATGTTAAAAACTTGACCAAGCACAAAGGATAAGCCTAAAAAAATGTGGTTAGATAATGACTTGGATGGAAAAGAGAGACAATCATATGACCAGTTGTTAAAGACATATCGAATGGCTTAGCATGGTCATATCCAGAATGGTAGGCACTTGAAGATTTTCCTTGATTGTTTTCTTTGAATCAAGTGTACTCCATTGTATAGTGTATAGTCTTTTGGTTTCTTTCTATTTTTCATGTTTTTCTATTTTTGTTTGTCCTGGTCCTTGGTGGCCATTTTGTTGGTTTCTGTTTCATCCTTGGGGGAGTTGGTTATTATTGTTCTACTCTGCAAGCTTATTCTTTGACTCCATTGCCCAATGGTTTTTTTTGGCACTTGGTCTACTATATTTGTTCTTGTGGCACTCACAGGAGTGCCCATCCCCAAGTCGGAGCTGATGTTGGTGCTCAATTTGATCTCACCCCATTTTTCCTTAAAATTCTTCAGTTTGTGGGCTCTGTCATCTTTTCTATCTCCTGTATTGATGCATAAAATTTTTTTCCTCCATTTCATTTCCATGATCATTCCCTTCCTTGGTCGAGGATCACTTAAAATTCAGAATTTTTTTGTTCCTCTGTCCATGAAAGAGTCTATAACTTGGGCGTAAAACTCGGGTTTTTCCCTTCCTTCCATTTTCCATAGTCACATTTTGTTTTCCCTATCATTTTTGTCCCAAATATATGTGAAACATGATTGGATATGGCTTAGAGGATCATATTTGGGCCTTATATCATTTCCAAATTCTCTATCCTTGAAGAAAGATTCATTTCCGGGCTCAAATGGTGATTTTCCTACATTTTACGGTTTGACGGTGTGTTTTTCCTTGGTCAAATTTACATCTCAACATCTGTGGAAATGTGGCCTTTTTGGTTGGATGTGGCTCGGTGGGGCACTTTGAAAACTCTAAGGCTCACTTCAACTCAAAACTTGTCCACGTGGAGGGCCAACGCTCATATGAAAATTTTCCTTTTGGTTTGGCCTTGGAGAGTTGCACGGGAGACACGTGGAGGTTTCCGTTGCCTTGCCCAGACTTAGACAAATTTTTCATGTGCTAGTGCATAGCTTTGGTGGACCATGGACATGTGGAGGGGTAGGCACTCATTTGAGGATCACCTTAGGGTCCCACCTTAACAATTGTGACAGGGAGACATGTGGAGGCTTCCACCGGCTCCGCTCTATACTTAAACTTTTCAAAGCAATTTTAAGGCCTGGGACATGTGGAGGGACCGCACTATTTGGGGACTGGCCCCTAATTTTATTTTGAAGAAGCACTAGGAGGACACTTGGAGGCTTTCACTCACTCTACCCTTGCTTGGACTTTTCAATGGCCAAGGAAAACTATGTCGTGGACCCTAGACACATGGTGCCTTCCACTGATCCTTCAAATTTTTTAACAACTCTTCTGGACTGAGACACGTGGTGAGCCCCACTTGTTTGGGGTCTCCACTTTTGAGGACCATACCAAAGGTGTGCCAAGGTGACATGTGGAGGCTTCCACTGGCTCCTTTTTATTGAGACTTTTCAAAGGCCAAAAGGTTTTTCTTGGGCCCAAGGCACGTGGAAGGCCCGTGCTTGTTTGGAAACTTGCCCCTGTACTTCTCCTTTGTAGTTGCACTAAGGAAACATGTGGATGGACAACTATAATATAAAGTAGAAAAGGGGAAGAATCAATGGTTGTTGTGCATTGCATCTATTTTTCCACCATTTTTCTCCAAGACTCCTGGAGATGTGAATACACACTATTTTTCATCATTTTTGATGAAATTCCTTATCGTTTTTGTCTACAAAGTGCCATTGAATGGATTTAGAACTTAATTTGTGAGTCCAAGGATTGTTAAGATGATATTTTGAAGTTGGAATTGCTTGGGCACTTGTAAAAATGTGAATTACCAGAGAAGATGGATGCGGGGCAGAGTTGCAGAGGAAAGAGAGGGAAAAGGATGAAATGATGAAGGTTACAGTGCAAAAGATGAAAAAGGTGTTGCCTCGAGAGTGAAAAGGATTACCTGTCAGATCCAATTATGCAGAGCCTCAGAAAATGATTAAAAAGGGGATTTCTCACATGATGAATCAGAATGATTAGAAGGATTGCCAAAAAGTTGTGGCATGGCATCCTAGTCATTAGTCGAGGGCCCAAGAAATGTGATCAATTCACAATTGGTCCACCTGGCAGCTTTTGGATGTGAATTTGTTAAATGTCACTTTCGAGGAAAATTGGTAACAAGAAAAGGTCCCTCGAATATTCTTCTCTTTTGGGGGAAAATTTGAGTGAGTGAAAATGTATAAATGCAATGAGAATACTCTTGCAAATGGTCGGGGTTAAATTCTTAAGAGAAAATTTGAGAAAAGTCATCTTCCTGAGAGACCAATCTGAGATAACCTATTAATTTTTTTGTGTTATATTTTCTATCATGTCAAGTTGGTTATAGATGTATAGCCATTGATGAGCACTGAGATTTCTCTAGAAGATTTCCCCTACTGATGAATTTAAGCAATTTTGAAATTAATTTGTGTCAATCTTGGAGCAATTAGTGTCTGCTTTGTTTTAATGTCTACAAATGGTTTCTTTCATTCCTATTGCAATCTTACATTGAAATATTTGTGAAATCACATAGGATCTCATCCCTGTGATAGTTTAGTGGCATTTTCAATTTCATTTCAAGAAGAGCCTTCATCCTGTGATGAGATAAACAAATTTAAAATCATTCCATTGTCATTTGTTGATAAAGATTGTTTGTAAGTCTTTGGGTGTACCTTAGGCATGATTGATCAAGAGATTTTGGTGTTTAATTGAGTCTTTTAACTCGATCCTTCATGTTAGATTCTCAAAGATTGTGTGAAAACGTGTTGATCTGGGCCTCCATTGAAGCACACCTTCTGGTTGAAGGAATGTCTTAACTATTCTAAAGCTTTTTGTTGTTGAGTTTTCCATTGTTGTGAAGTTTCTCAAAGATCTGGTATAATCAATTTATCCTACTTAATCTCCCACCAAAATTATTCAAAAACCATGAATCCATCCTGAACTACCCTTGTTTTCCTGTATATCAACAAAGGAACAAAATCTATTTACTAAAATATGCAGAACAATCAGGATCTCATAATGTCTTCAAGTAACCTTAGCCTTGTTTTGAAAGTATCTCCATCTTTTAGAAGTGACAACTCTTAAGAGTTAAATTATGGAGTATTGACCATATTTTCCCAAGGTTTTCTTCATAAAATTTGTGCAAAATAAGGATATCTCCATCTCCTTCATCAAACAAGAGGTTACACTATGGGTCCTCTCACCCTGGTCGAAAGGAACAACCTAAAGTAGTGAGGATAGGTCAAATCTCTTGAAGGTCTATCTAAGGTGACAAAGGGCCGAGTTAGATCTCATCCCCAGCTCAAAATGACACACATCATGATCTACTGTCTTTAAGATCCGTGTCGAAAGGATCTTGATCGGCTTAAAAGGGAGAACAAATTTGGATACCAACAAGCTCTATCATTTCCGTGGTTTTCCAAACCTTACATTCATCAATATCTCGTTGATTTACAAATACATACTTTTGTCTACAATTTTTCACCGATTCACTACTACATTCGACTACCTACATTGAATTAACATTGTTTTGGCTTCAACATTATCATAAATAGCACTACAGATGTCTTGATCTAGCTCATACGTATGTAAAACAACACCTAGCTATCCTCATTAAAGGTTTTCTAGCTAAGTGTAGTTTGGCTAATGATGGCATAGCTAACGGTCACAAATACTCATCAATAGTTGAGGAATTTTTTTTGCCAAAGGGTGGTTCAACAAATATAAGCGTAGCCTAACGAATGCTAAATTTGAATTATAAGGGAGAGCATAATTTATATTGTACTTACCATATCATCACAAAAACCACTATGTTTATCCATTTAAGATTTCATTTTCCACAACATGAAATAGATATGGAGGACTGATATATGGGATAAATAAAACATACAATAGGGATATGTCATTTAGGTTTGGTATGAAAGTTGTCAACATGTAAGGTGTTACGTAAGAATCTAAAAATTATTATCACCATCGTGAACTCGGATTCTAGTTCAACAATCTCATTTCTCGCTAATATAAAAAGATATCAACGGGATTCAATAAAAAAAATATCAACTGTATTGAATCCAAGACTCACTTGGGGAAAGGAACATTGCAATATAGTTGAGGGAATAACAATAAAACACCTAGAAAAGGTTTGGAGTAGAAACGGTTTTTCATATAGTTCTAAAAACACTTTGTGTATTACATTAGGTGCAAAGGGAAACCTTCTGAAAATTTTATGGTGGGGATGAAAAGTAGACGCAAATATTGTATAAAAGATAAATGGTTGATGGACGATTTGTATAAAAATGATCACAAATAGTGTCTCAGGGATTGAATGTGGTAGAGGGCATTAATACTTAGAGCAAGAAAATGCTAAATAACTATTTATATTTTTAGAATGTTGTTATGATGGTACTTCTTAACATTTATAATAATATATGCATACATATGTTATTATGAAAGTAATGTATAACTCTATTATATTATGATTATATTTTGAAATATAAGTTGGGAGGATTTATATTTTTACCGATTATAATATGATAGTATGATTGAATAACTTATGTGGTGAAAAATTATAAAATAATATTTTTGTTATTGTTCATAAAATGAATATAAAATTATATTGTATATACTTAATTGTTTTTAATATAATTAATATATAAATAAATCTCTAGAAAAATTAACGGTCACATCTATAATATGTAAGTCATATGTGACGGTTATTTCAAATATTTATAACTATTTTAAGGATAAAAACAATAAAGAAACTTCTAAACGAGTGTCAAATTTAACACCATGTTGTGGCCATTGTTGCAACCATTGAAGGACAATAGAAGATATTCGATATCCCTTATTAAAAAATTCATATTATGTACATAATATGTCATAAATAATTCTAGCATCCACTAGATTGTATAAAATAGAAACATGTTATGTATATAACAAAGCATATATAGTTCTTAATACTACTTGCTTTGTTTAAAGCATAAAATTTTTCTCTATATAACAAAGCATAAATAATGGGTGGTCGCCACTAGCCCTTTTAAAATAAAAGCATGTCTTGTACATATAAAAATCATAAATAATGCCTAGCGGCAACTAGTGGTATAAAACATATACATGTTTTGTTTAGTCCAAAATATAGAAAATGCCTAGCAGATGTTATCTGTATAATGGATTTCAATATTTGACTTTTTCGATTCCAATATATGTGATTTTGGATTCCAATATATGCGATATTAGAATCCAATATGCATGATTTTAGAGTCCAGATAATTCCAATATTTAACATTTTGGAATCCCTAAAAAGTAGTTTTGGATTCCAATATTGGAAATAATTTTTGCTTCTTGGACTAGAATAAGTCTTGATTTAGTGAAATAAGGGCTGTTCATTTTCAACCCATGCAACTTTGATTTAAATGGGTATATCTCTAATTTAGTCAAATATGTTCGCCTCGGCATAGTAAACAACTTGTCATGTTTTGGTGGAGAAAGAAAACCTTTTCTATGCAAGAAATGACAAACAAAAGAGGTTTTTTCATTTCTATACAATTTTTTGAATATTGTAAATATACCATTATGAATTTCTTCTACATTTGAATAGCCAATTTTGTTAGAATCTATAAGCATCCCTAAATTCCAACCATATTTTGAATAGGAATATGGTTTGTTGTTTATTGAGGCATGTATTTCTCATTTCTTGAATAAATAAACATCAAATTCCATACCGAATAAGACACTTATTATTTTCAAAGTCGGTGCATTTGACGTAAACACAAAGTGACCCCAAATTAATAACTTCGAGGATATACAATACCAACTTCATCTTTATTTTCATCTATAACAAAAAACAACCATAGGTGGATGTGGTAGTTTTCATGGGAATAGACAAACCATTCCTCATGTCTTTTCTTACAACAATTACCTCTCCCGTGATGAATGTAATTTTCATGAACATAGCACGAATAACGGAAGACATTTTACCTATAATTATAGTAGAATAAATTAATAATTAGGTCATTTCTAAAGTTTAAAATGTTTTTCTCACATTTTTGATAAGGAATATAAATACTACCCTAGCGGTCACCAACCTCTAGAGTTCCTTACTTTGTATCATTAGAGAATAATTAATTTAATGGTTAGTGATTATTAGGCTTCAACATGACATCTTATGTGTCATTCAACAGGTTATAGTAATTCATATTTTGTGGATCAAATGAATAAGAACAATTTTTTTTTTCTAAAAGTATGATAGCCAATTATGCCTCGTCGAAAGATAAGAAACCATTTTCACCTTTTGAAAGGATTATCTATGAGTTAGAAAATCTATAACATTCCATAGATGGCATGACAGGAACATTAAAAAATATACACTTTAGTGGTAGATAGGCTTCTAGTCGACATATAAAAGAACAACTTAAAACATTCATTGTTAGTCATTTACACCTATTGAATGGAATAGTGTAGAGGACATTAAGATCTAATGTTTGGTATTTTGAAGAGATTGTTTGAGAAACAAATCACATTAACGAGTTTTATTTAGCTAAGGATTTTTTATTTTACAAGATGATGTGAATTATGTGTATATCAGAAAACTATAATCGTGAGGATTAATTACATGTAACAAGATCAAGTAAGATATTTAAAGCATAACATTTAGAGGATCTAATGTTTGGTATTTTGAAGAGAGTGTTCGAGAAACAAATCACATTAATAGAGTTAGCGGTAGTTCAAAAAAAAAATTGTTATACAAGATGATGTGAAATATGTGTATATCAGACATATTGTAGTCATGAGGATTAAATGTCTGTAACTAGTCTAAGTATGATATTTAAAGTGTAGCGGTTGGTAGGAAATTCCACAAAAAGCTATCAAATACAAATGGGAAGGATTACACATTTCCTAAACATAAGTATGGCCCTCGTCACTACGAAATTTTCATGGAAACATTGTTTTCTAGAAGGTCATGATGGGTTATACCTATTTGAGAAAATATTTGATTATTAACAATTTTTATTGAGTACCACTAAAACAAGGGTCTATTATCTCTTACTTTGACTATAAGTTAGATTTACAATACTAATTGAAGAAATTTATTCCAAATTGTTTGAACTTATGTTAACACATTTAGAGCACCATTCTTATTAGGTTTCAAACATTTAATGTCTCATACGTTATATTGATTGTGGGTAAAAGGCATTTATAGTTTAAAAATAACAATAAAATAATAAATCACGACCTAGCTTAGCGGTCGCTAGGGTCCTACCATTACATCTTGTCATTTTTATCATGTCTGTAAAATTTTGGCTTGCTAGTGTTTTTCATTGATTATAATTATATCATATTTGATGGAATATCCATGGAAGAGCCAAGTGCTACACTACAAACCCTCAAGAGGGATCAAGCCATATGTAGTTTCCATAAAATATATTGTTTGTAACATATATAATTCACAATGGTTTGTATGAGAGGAAATTATTACGCAACACTTAACTTTGTTACTTATTGAAAAGAATGGCATAATAGACACTAGGTTGAACAATTTCTTATTTTGAAAATAACGATAAATTAATAAATCATGGTCTAGCTCAGTGACCTTTGGAATCCTACGATTACGGTCATTGTAAAAACTATCTATAGAATTTTGGATCGCTAGTGTTTTTCATTGATTATAATTGTATCATATACTTTGGAATGTACCAAGGGGAGACAATTGTTGCACTACATACCCTTGGGGGATCAATCCTTATGTAGTTCCCATAAGATATATTGTTTGTAACATATAATTCACATCAGTTCTTATGGGAGAAAATGCTTAGCGAATGCTAAGCTTCATTACTTATTGAAAGGAATGACATAGCAGACGCTTAAGCTCAATGATTTCATATTTTGAAAATAGAAATAAAATAAAGTGTCATGGTATTTTTTAGGAGTTGCTAGCTCTTACCATTACCACTAATCATTATAAACATTAATTGTAAAACTTTGGATCACTAGTCTTTTTTCATTGATTATAATTGTATCATATTGGCTAGGCCTTCCCTGGCGGAGCCAAGTGCTACACTACAAACCCTTTAGAGGGATCATGAAATATGTAGTTCTCACAATACATATTTTTTGTAACATATAACTCACATATGTTTGTATGAGAGAAAATGTTTAGAAAATATGAACTGTTTCTCATTTTAAAAATAGCCATAACTTAACAAATTATAGCCTTATTAGTGATCACTAGGTTCCTACCATTATTTATTGTCATTATAAACACAATGTGTATAGTTTTGGAATGATAGTGTTTTCTATTGATTAGAATTTTACCATATTCGGTAAGCTATCCGTGGTGGATCCAACTCATGCACTACATACCCTCGAGAGGGGTTGAGACATATTATGTGTTTCTCATTAGATATATTATTTTGAACACATAATTCACATCATTTCCTGTCAAATAAAATGCTTAGCGACCGCTAATCTCCTTTACTTATTGACAAAAATGGCATATCAGATCATAGGCTCAACAGTTTCTTATTTTAAAAATAGCCATAAAATAACAAATCATTGTATAGCTTAGCAATCGTTATGCTCCTACCTTTACCTCTTGTCATTATAAACACTATCTATATAATTTTGGATCACTAGTGTTTTTCATTGATTATACTTGTATCATATAATAGTTTTGGATCGCTAGCCTTATTATGTAGTTCCCATAAGATATATTGTTTTGAACACATATTTCACATTATTTCCTATCAAAGAAAATTCTTAATGATCACTGAGCTCCTTTACTTATTGAAATAAATGGCATAACAACCCCTAGGATCAACAATTTCTTATTTTTTAATTATAAAATGAATAAGATACAACAAATATAGATCATAGCAGCCACTAGGCTTCTCCTCGACTATCCAGTTATTATAATTCATTTGGACAACCTATAATTTTTCATACATTGCTGGAAAGGGATCCTAGAATATATAGAGGCTATTGGCTGCTAGGATTTTCCTTGAAAAATAAATACATTATCGCCACAAATACCCAATGGTATATTATTTTAAATCGTTCATTTGAATAACAAATCATAGCAATGGAGCTTAGTGGCCACTAATTGTTTTCCTATATATAAGCTGATTTGAAATATGTGTCAACTATAATGTTGCCTAACTAGCTTGTTCAAACTTTCCATGTGGCACATTTTAATTAGAGAATTATATTAAATTAGCATGCACTATATCTAACAATGTCGATATCGATTTTGATAAAAATTAAATGTCTGTATATTATTCTATTAAACTTTAAAACTATGTTTAGGATTTATTTCTTCTATTTTCTTATAATATATTTTTATTATGCTTATATTAATATATGTTATATAATATATTTTTTATTATGTTTATATTATTATATGTTATAGACAATAACAAATTGTGTTGTTTTTAATTCATGTTTAGTTTTTATTTTTAAACCAGGAAAAAATCAAATTTCAAAATACAAATTCCCCTGCATTTTGAATATTTGAAATTTCAATAGCCCACACTTTTTCTTTAAAAGGGGGAAAGTGAAAATTTCAAATTTCTTTGTATCCCTCTCTTTTTCTATTTTCAAAATTTCTTTCATGGAATGTGTCAAACAAATTATTAAATACCTCGAAGAAATATTGAATAGGGTTTATGATTTTTTTGTCATGCAGAAAAGAATCTCTTTTAATTAAGAAATACATGCAGTCGTAGATTTCATGGTCAAGTGTTTGAATCTTTTTTTTTTTCAAAGCAATGATAATATTGTTTGTAGAAAAGGAACACAAATGAAACACTCAAAGGATGCAAATAAAGGACACACATGACGGAGGAAATAAAAAGAGGATGTGAATAGAAGCATGCATATAGTTTGTTTGAGGTAGTAGATGGAGGTTTCACAGACATGATAAAGCACAAAATAATCCTAGATATTACTAAATCAGGTATTTATAGTAAAGGTGTACTTGATTTTATTGCAAGATCTATTAGTCACTCTATAGTCAACTAGTTCCTATGTTTTTCATGGCAATCCAACCATTCTTTGAACTATCGAATCATGATTTGCACATCCCTACTTTTTCTTACTAAATCATGTTCCATACTCAAGACTTGTTTTCTAATTGCGTTTGATATCCATGCCAAACCGTCTTGTTCTTCATGAAAATGCAATTTTTTTGCATTAATGAAATAAAATTTAATCCCTTTTCTACTCTAGTATTTATATCACATTCAACACTTTCCCATTTCCGCCATTCTATGTCTCTCTATGGGTATTTTAATTTTGAATTTTTAGTTCTCATTCCCGTGATTGTTTTATCAAGATAATGATGACTTGTCGCATAGTCACTTTTTTTTTTAAATTTTCATGGGTTGGGGGAACTAAAATATTTTAATGTTGTTTATATAGATTATACAAAAAAAAATCTATTTCCTTATAGAAATAGTCAAATGTAATGTCTTCAACAATTTTTATTTTTGTACAATGGAAGGTAAACATATTATATATATGCATAAATATTATTAAATATAAATTTTAATCACTATATATTTAATAATTAATATATACTTCCTTTTGCGCCCACTAATCTAAGCCAAAAATTCACATAGCTTTGTGGTCGCCATGATATAATTCTTTGTTTCGACAACCAATTTACTAAACCTAAAATTTATTTCGAATTAAATACATGATTCTACACGTATATTTATGTATCCATTATATAAAATCCATATTTATTTGTTATCGTTTATATCTTTTCAATATGATTTATCCTATATGAATACACTCTACCATGAAAAAAATTCCTACCCTAAAGGCCACTAGGCTATAATTATTATTTGGAGAAAACATTCATTTACCTTGGCGGCCTCGTGGATTAGTTGTTTTTATATACGCAACACACTATTTTTTGGGCCTAGTGATCACTTTGTTATTTATCTCTGTTATTTTATACGCAAATATTAACAATTTAGATTTATAACACAACTTTGTTATAAATATGATATTTTTACCTTTAAGAATAGCTTAGAGGTCATTACGCTACAATTGGTGGATCATGTCGTATCTAAAAACTTGTTGTATAGCTTCTCACCGCTAGTCTAAGTTTCTTAAATTATCATAAATGTAAAATAATTTTGCCAAAATATCATAAGAAATAGAGAAATATATATGTATACATGTATAACACATAAAAGGTTGATGTTTAGAACTTTGTGGTCACTAGGTAAAGCTTCGGAGCATAAAGCAGATAAATCTTGTTTTACGAAAACAAGATTTGTATACATTAGTAAAATTTATTGTTTGGATTTTAGAATTTAAACTAAGATATGCTAACACATAAAAGTTGTAGCCTAAACGGTGGTTTGCAGTCATTAGGATTTAACAATTTCAATTAAGATATTATGAGATTAGTGGAAACTATTTTAGGCGATGACATAATATTTATGGAAAGGATTTAACAAATTAATGAAAGATATTTTGAGCATAGTCTCCACTAGTGTTGGGCCTTGAAATATTGGATAAGTACCAAAGGGCGCACATGTGTAGGATCGGGAGAAGAAGGGTACTCAAGTAGAAGTGCACAAAAAAAGGTTTAATAATGGTTTAGGAGAAACCAAGGTGTGTATGGAAGGAAGAACATAGGTTCAAAGGACTTAGCCATATTTGGAATTATGGAGGCACTTGAAGAAAAACATGAGGACCTTACTAGATGTGTTGAATGGATAAGGTTCCAACCTAGAACCTTGGGGGTCAAGAAAAGGATATTCCATGCGGGAATATTCCCATAAGACATCATTACAAAGAGTGGAGGGTTTACAAAGGGATAATAATTCACCATTAAAGGACCACATTGACACTTGGCATTTGATTTGCTCGGGGAGGGAAGGTATGGCGGTGAGTGTTGATCCTATAAAAAGAGATGTTGGGAAGCAAGGACGAGGCGTAAACATATAAGAGAATACATAGAGAGTAAAATTTTGTGTAACATAGTGTTGTAGTAATGCTAGGGTTTAGAGCACTTTAGTGTCGGGATATGAAGGTTGTGATAAGCCTTTGTATGACATTTAGGTCTGAACAAAGATTCAAATGGGAGGGTATAGCTAGGATCTTTTATCATGGAAGATATGTGGTGATTAAGTTCTTTTTATTTTATATGTATGGTCTATGATGACCTTTTTTTATTGTAATAAGGCTACCAGAACTATTCTGATGAATATATATATAAGGGTTGTTCTGTATATTATGCTTAAGGGTGTAAACCCTCATGTTATATAACTATCATGGTTCAGATCTAATTTAGCATGATTATTACTTTGTTTCTGTAAAAAATTAAGATATGGATCTATTTCTACCTTATTAACTAAATAATGGTACTTATCATTTTGCAAATCATCCTCCATTAATGGAAAAACCTTCTCACAATGCTCACATAAAGGAGGGGCTCGACACCCATGTGTGCCTCGAGTGAGCGCCAAAGGCCTATTGGGTGATAGGCCAACGCACTTGGGGTTAGAAGTGGTATTAAGGGTATATAAAATGACTACAACTAGGTTATCCCAAGACATAATATTTGGAGCTTAATATCTAACTTGGACACATGTTTTTGATTATTGGTGGAGAAGAGTGCTAACCAGTTATACCCTGTAATATGCTATTTCTAATTATTCTTGTATGGAGGTTATTGTGTTTGAGTTCTCAAGGGAGCCTAGAGGATCATTTTTACATGCTATCCCTTTAGCCATAAAGATCTTGATAATTACACTGAGTTTGAAAGTAGTTTCTATGGCTGGATAAGCTTTCTCCAAGAACTAGGTGAGGAAGCTAGGGTGGAGGAAGATGGCAAACCTTGTGGCTGAAAAGGAGAACGAAGAGATTTGACTCAAGTATAGTGAAGCATGAGAAATGGATTTTGCTAAAGAACATGAGGTTATAGGGGTGATGGATATATGGAGGCAAATGTTGCTGGAAGTAATTGAGTTTCACGTAGAGGACATGGAGCCTGAGTAGTCTATGTTACCCCATCTTGGAAAGCGCAGAGAGAGACCCCTTCAACTTCTGATGATATTTTTTCACTTGGAGAAATGAGAGTCATCAGTGTGCATCTAAATCCACTTGGTGAGAAACCCCTAACGCTTAGTTTTCCAAATCCAGAGATAAGTATTGCTAACCAAATTGGTATTGGTGGAAGTGACCGATCAACACCAAGGAGGTATAACTTTTCATTTGGCACATATATAGCTGCATAATATTTTCCGTGTTTGGAGGTATATTGTCCGTAACAAAATTTGTGAAAAGTACAGTGTACACAAAGTTTTGGTATCATGTTTGGGAGCGGCACAAGAAACACATCTAGTAGTGGTGAAATATCATAGATTGTTGGCACATAATTCAACGCGACAAGTAGGAACACTAGGCACAACCGTTTTAGGTCCTTTACCAGCTACGTGAGGTGGATCTAGTGGAATAGGAGCTAGTGGACCTAGTGGACCTGGCATTTATGGAGGATATGGTGGATTAGGAGGAGTAAACACCGGTGGTTCTAGTAGATCTCATGGTAGAGGAAACACTAAAGGGAATCAAGGTTTTGGATCAAGGTGGACAAGGGCCTTAACCACCTCAGCAAGTATTCTTTGAAATTTCTTTTCATCTACCATACTACAAAGGTGTTGAGGATGCTGCAAAGCATGTACACAAGTGTGAGATACTATGGCATGCAAAGGGGATCACTACCCTAGAGAATGGAAGGAACGTAAGTTTGCAACGACATGCAAGGACACTCGCATAGTTGGTACCATAAGTATGACCTCCATTAGACAGTGGTATATTATACTACATTGTGGAATGCCTTCTTAGCTAAATTTCATATCCTTGAGTTTGAATAGAAGAGAATTAGCATGCTGAAGGAGATTTAACAAGGTATGGTAGAGAGTGTGTAAGAATATGACGTGTGTTTTAAGAATCTCTTATCAAAATTGTCTTATGATATTCACCCTTCTCAGATGCTCAATGGTTTCTTTGGAGGGCTAATAACACCTTTTACAAGGGTTGGAAGTGTGGATACCAATGTTAGCCCTTTATTTGAGGCTCAAATTGTTGCAATGGCAAAGCAATCGAAGAAGCTATCTGTCAAAATCAGCACATGAGACTCACAGTGGCCTATGGTGCACAAATTGTGAGGTAGAGGGGCATACAAAGGATAGTTTCCTTGGATATTAGTACACACCATAACAATGGACTATGAGATTTTCCATGGAGATCATGATGCAAGTAGGTGTCTACTACTACAATGCGTGATCCATAAGAATGTGTCTTGCTATTGCAATATTTTCACCTCTACTACTCATGATACCAAGGATTGTAGATTGATTGACTAGATACATGATGTAATTGATATTGGTGTGTGCCAAACCATCCTTACAAGAAATTATAAGGATGATGGTCATGACTATGAAGGGTGCATAGATGGAGGGGCATGTGGAAGAGGTTTCAGAGGAGGATTTCATAGTCGTGGTAACCACAAAGGAGGGAGGAGTGAGTTCCCTTGTGGAACTTGTTATAACTATAGATCTATGGAGCACTATAAGCGTGAATGCCCTGATCCGTTGTAATTCCCTTCACATGGAAAGAAGCAAATGTATGAGGAGGACCTAAAGATATTTGAACATATGATCTAGCAACACCAAAAGGAAAAAGGCACTAGAATGGTAAGCATAAAGAAGGTGACTCGCAATGGATGTCAAGGGTGGCACGTGAGTTAGAATTAGAGCCTATATTGGTGATGACGTGAGCTAAAGTTACACGTTCCAGGGAGATACCAAGAAGCCACTAGTTACAAGAGAAGAGGTGGTGTATGGTAAGTATCTAGACCCTACTCATCAGAAAGAGGTGTATCAAGAAACCATGGATGTAATTTGAAGCCTACAAGGAAGATCAAGTGCATAAAGTAGAATTGTGTAGTTAGAACAAAGGAAGAGAATTGATTCTCTGTAGAAGGATATGGATGATGTCAAGGAAGTATGCAAGATGTTGAGGTAGGAGAATATCATTCTTTTCTAGGGGAATGGTTACAGTAAAAAAGTAAAGATGTTGCAAAGCAGAGCACGAGAGGTGGGTTATACATGTTACCCTTCTTCCCCATAGCCTCAACTATGATAAGGATATTATCTTGAATGTGGTTATGGTTGAGTGGATCCTAAGAAATATTCTGATTGACATAGGTGCGGAAGTCAATGTTCTCACCTTGGATGCTTGGAACCAAATGGGAAGGCCCCCATTACAACCATATTCAAATGTGTTGTATATGGCCAAAAAAATAAAGACGATGCCCATTGGTGTTTTGAAAGATGTTTTTATCACTATCCAAGGGGTGAAATTCACTTGATATTTTGAAGTCTTAGTGCTGGCTAAGGTGGACAATTTTCCAACATAACTTAGGAACCCCGGTGTTATAAGAACAATGCTGACCTATAGTTCAATAAAGGGTACATAAGTTTTGAGAACAAGGAAGAATAGGTAATCATCCCCTTGACCGATGGGAAGTCAGCACCCTATACTGAGCCCTTGGGTGAAGAATTTCTTGACAGGATCTATGTATGCTCTATCAGGGACCCTAAGGTGATTAATCCTATGGAAGGAGTTATTCAGTTTGAAGATGCTTAATCTATGAGTGATACCACTAGTGTAGCATGTGATAATTGGGTGCATGAGACTTATGAGTTAATTAGGTAGTAATTAAGAGGATCTGATACAAGAGTAAAAATGGAACATTTAGTCAAGTTCCTAGGAGGAAATAAGTTACCAAGTTACTCTGGAGGGGCCAACCCTAATTTTTTATTACAAGAGATGGAGATATAATGGAAAATTGAGATTGAAAGGAGAAAGATGCTCATCTATAAATTTCTTGAGACCATAACACATTGGTGGATGACACATCATGATAGCCTTCTAGAGTGACATGAAGTAAGAATCATGTTCTCTATTAGGTTTTCCCAGAAGCAATGCACCCACTATCATATAAGAATATCATGGGAAGGAACCCACCTCGTTTCACGTCCAAGCATGTGAGAAAGCCTAGATGGCAGGTGCGGAAGCCTTAACACCTTCTTTGTGGGTGAATAAGTTGTACTCCACCTTACAAGGTTATGTGCATGCATGGTACATTCACTCAGAGACATGCCGTCACCAAGAAATTGGCAAGAATTGATGGCTGACCTCCTCCAAGATTTTGAATATCATAGCACAAAGCCATCAATGGATAAGGCATTGCAGGTTGTTAAGCACCTAACAATGGGAGATAGTGTCATGGTAGAAGATAGAATCTGGATTTATTGGGTAAGCCTGGTTTGGAAGTGCACTTTGATGGGGAAGAGTCGGAAGAGACATGGCTTGAGCGTGCATGCACGAGAAAGAAAAGGGGAAATTGGTCTATATGATGATTTACAAAGAAATGGAAAATTTGGATGCTAACCATACTGAAGGTACACGTGAAGTTATGGATAGTGCTGATAAGTAATTGTGCACCTACCATGAGCCCCTTAAAACAAATAAGGTTAACATCGGCTTAAGTGGAACCTAAGGAGGCTTCTATTGGAAACTTTTGGTTAGAAAAGGAGGTTTCAAGATAATTGACCTATTACACAATTTTTATGACTTATTTCGTGTGGGTACCATGAGCTTAAAGGCATCCACCACTCCTTAGGGGAGATAAAAATAAAGTTAAAGGAGGGTCCAAATTTGTGTGTATGGGTTAAGGAAGAGATAAAAAAGATGATCGCATCAAGCATCATTGAAGCTATGGAGGAATCAGAATGGATAAGCCCCATGGTCATTAGCATTAAGAAGGATGGAAGGATAAGGATTTGTGTTGACTACAGGGACTTACATGTGGTATGTGTGATTGATCCTTCTCCAACCCCTCGATCAAGAAATCCTAGAATTAGTAGCCTCGCACGAGATTTATTCTTTCACAGATGGATTCTCACGATATCATCAAGTTAGAATTGCAAAGGAGGACCAAGAAAAGAAAAATTTCTCTACTAAGTGGGGAATTTTTTCCTACACAGTCATGCCTTTTGGACTGAAGAATGCACCTATTATGTTTTTGCGCATATTTTTCCATGAATTTCAAGATTTTATCCATAAGTTCTTTCAGGTCTACCTTGATGATTGGATAGTGTATGAACTAGTGAGAGACCATGGTGACAATTTTTGGTTGATGTTCAAGTGATACCAATAGTTATGCATATCCCTCAACATCAATAAGTGTCTCTTCACTAATCCATTTGGAACCCTATTGGGAACATCATATGTAAGGACGCGTTTGTTGGTGGATCCCTCTAAAGTTTTTGTTATTGTGGGATTGGGGGAACCTACTGGCCAGAGCATAGTGTGTGGATTCCTTGGGAATATGGGGTACTACCAAAAATTTATTAAGGGATATGCCAAGATTTTCATTCCATTAGAAGAGTTACTAAAACAAAAAGTGCATTTCACTGGGAGAGGTTCAAAAGGAATTATTTGATACATCAAGAATAGGCTTATCACCGCACCTATATTACACTTTCCATCTTAGGATAAGACATTCTATGTACATGTTGATGCTTCATGGATGGTGATTGGGGAAGTCTTAGCACATCCTAGAGAATAGATTATTGACCACCCCTTGTGTTTTGTTAGCAGGAAGTTAACACTATCAGAACAAAACTATAGTACTTTTGAGCATGAAGCACTATTAATTATCTACTCGCTACATAGATTTAGGAAATATCTATTGGCAACACCCTTCATATTCTACATAGACCACATGACATTGAAGTACTTGGTGAACAAGCCTATTTTACAAGGGCACATATGTTGGTGGGTCTTGTTGTTTCAAGAGTTTAAGTTCACAGTTGATGTGAAACTAGGAAAGAGTAACTCATGACTTGACCATTTGTCAAGAATTGACTCAAGGGAGGACATGTAAATCATTGAGGATACAATGTCAAATGTAGAGTTATTTAGGTTACGTGTGCGCCCTCTAATTTGGAAGATATTTTTGTGTTTCTCAAAATGGGTGTGACGTTAGAGGGAATGAAGACTATGACAAGAAAAAAATTAGCCATACATGCCACGCCCTACATGCTAATCAGTGGAGACTTATACAAACTTGGTTGTGATGAGGTTTTACACCGGTGTGTGTTGGAATACAAGTGTGTTGCAATCATGGAGGAAGCACACAAAGTGGGATCGAGGAGGGCACTATGCAAGGAATGCCACCATATGAAAGATTCTATTAGGAGGGCTTTGGTAGGAAGTCATCTACCAAGATTGCATTGAGTTTTGCAAGGCATGTGACCATTTCCAGTGCCTTGGTAAACCAAGAAGAAGGGATGAGATGCCCTTGAGGTTGATAGCTAGCGTAGAACCATTTGAGAAGTGGGTCAATAATTTTGTAGGACTAGTTTTACCTATCATATGAAGGACCGGTTTTTGTTATATCATCACTTGCATTGACTACATAACAAGATGGGTAGAGGTAACACTTATAAAGGACTGCATAGTTTTAACAACAACTAAGTTTTTGTGGGAAAATATAATCAAGTAGATATCAATGCTCAATGAGTTTAACAAGTGATAGGGGTACCCATTTCTTGAATGAGACAGTCAAAATCTTGTTAGCAGAATTCATGATAGCCCACCAAAAGAATACCCCATATCACTCACAAGATAATGGAACTTATGAGATGTTTAACAAAATTTTGAGTCACATGATGACAAAAATTTTGATGTGGGAAGACAAGATTGGGATGAAAAAGTTTCAAATGTACCATAGGCATATAGGAATACCTACAAGAAATTAAACAAGGCCACACCATTCGAATTGGTGTTTGACATCAAAGCTGTGTTACCAGTAGAATTCATGATACCATCCCTACGTATTAGCACAAAGGAGGGTTAAATGATGATTAAGCACTACAAGAGCACATGAAGAATTTAATGTAGTTGGATGAAAGGTGATCACTTGCTAGGTGGAGTCAAAAGACTGAAAAGGCACGATAAATAGTATGGCATGATCACCATATTAAAAAATAAAAAAAATTAAGGTTGGGCAAATGGTCTTGCTTTACGACTCCACATTTTTATACCATCATGGGAAATTGAAATTCCATTGGTTAGAGCCATATATCATACCGTACATCCTGATTCATGTGCATACAAACTAAAAGCACTAGATGGGATGAGGTTACTAGGCCATTTTAATGGGAGTAGGATGAAGCCGTACTATAAATAAGGTTGTATTGCCATTTATCCTAGGGTTTCCTTTAATGCATTTTCCTTTCTTTGTGTTTCTGCTTCTCATTGCTTGTTCCCTTTCTTTTTGTTGTGGGCGTGTTGTGCACTAGTAGCCACTTATTATTTTCAAAAGTTTTCTCTCTATAGAGGACCTCCCATCTGTTTTAGTGTGGGGTGAAGTAATGCGACAAGTAATGGAAGCTGGTAGTGGAAGCTATGTTTTTATGGCATGGATTGAAGGATCAAAAGCACATAATTTAGAAGAACACGTGTAGAAAAGGTGGACATAAGGATTTTGGTGTAAAGAGTTTGGAAGACCATGTACAAGTATGAGAAGCACAGGGAAAAAAATGAGGTAAATGATGTCAAAAATTAGGGTAAGGAAAAAGAAGTGCCTTCGGTGCTAAGAGCACACGTGAAAGGATCTTTGTTCAAGAAGGATTTTTGTGCGCCTTAAGGTTACAAAAATTTTCACGTAGGATTGGGCATAGGGGGATAAAATCACTAAAGGTTGGCTTATGAGCAAATGGGTTACTTTATTATAAAGGTACGATGGTAGGTGACATTGCATTTATTATGGAAAAGAAGCAAAAACTATAAGTAAGAGGTTGGGATACATTATTGTTACATTACATTTGTGATATCGAAGAGCTCTTGTAAACTAGGGCATCCTTGGAGAGAAGTTACGTGAAAAGAGGGTTGTAAATATTTGAGTGCATAACTAGGTTGATCAGCAAACCAAAGTGGAAAAATAGTACATGGGCGTGAGGGAGAGGGTTGTAGGAGTTTTAGAAACCCGCAAGTGAAGACACCGTCTTGTGGAAGGAAGGGTTTTTCCAGGTTAGGGTTCCATAATGAGGGCACAAGATCAAGGGATTTTCGCATAATAATAGAGCCCCAGAGTTTAGCAGAGCCATGATCATAAGGAAGAAAATAAATTTTAATGACCCAATAAGAGAAATGGCACCAAGGAAGGTAACCACCATTTCACCAAAGAAGGGCAAGGGAAAAGGGAAACAAGTTATTTCCACTAGCTTCAATGAGGAATGATACATGAATATGCAATACTTGGATGGAATATTGTTTGGAAAGGGATGGGTGTCACATGTGATAAAGATGGCCATGAGCGACTAAAACCATCGAAAAAGAACCATAGAGAAAGAAATGGAATTGGAAATTGTTAGACCTATAAACAAAAGGAAACCAAATGAAATGCCAATCTAAAATGATGATGTACAAGTGAAGTTGGAAATGTCCAGTTATTGCAACTCTATGAGTTTCCCTATTTTGGAAAACCCGAGTGGTTGTACCAATGGCTAATGTCACACGTATATGAAGACCATTTCTACTTCACAGGATAAAGGATGCAGATAGCTACCTAGATAATCTCTAAATTTATTGGTCTTACCTGTAAGGGAGATTCATTTGATGATGACTTGGATGATAAGGAGGCCATCAAGAAGGATGTGGAGGAATATGAATACAAGAATAGGTCATGGTACTTTGACATCTCGGCAATTTCCAACCCCATGATGAGGATGGCCATGTGCTTAGTATCCAAGCTAAATGGCAAGAAGAGGTGGACACAGGTCAACAAGTCTTGGTTGAATGTTTTTTGAAAGATCTCATAGGGGACCATCTATAACATCTTGGCATTCATAGTATAAGAAATCATCAGTGTCGCACATGATGGAGAAAAGATAATGTTTGGTAACTTCCTCCTTACCATCATCTTTTTAAAGATTGGATTTCCCGATGGGCTAGAAAAAATTGTATTGAAGTACCCAAATGAGAACCCCTCCCCTACCAAGAGATTTTAGAAGTACACTTGTGAAACAATGATTTCTGCCCACAACACATGCTTGGAAAAATGGTATAAGAAGATGCATGATGCATTCAACACAAAATGGAGGATACCCGAGCAGATTTACCTATTTTGGTGTAAGGAAAAGTTAAATTCATTGTATACCAACACTTCGCATTAGGTGATTCACTATACAGATGGCACCAAGGGTCCTGGTGCAGAAGTGTTCATTCTCCTTCACAACACAATACTTCCAGGCTGGCATCAATAGTTTCAAGGAGGTGAATAAATTAAGATTTTACCTTAGCATGGTAGACCAGACTACCATGAACCGCACAGACCCCGATATACTACCCCAAAGAAGTGCACCTATGTGGAGAAGTATGTCTCCCACAATGTGCACATGATGAAGCTAGTGACCTTAGATATTACTTAAAGAACTGCAACAAGGGTATACCTATGCATAAGGACAAAATATGAGAAGATATCCTATGTGGAAAATGATGTCTCAATCTTAGAATACCCTACCATAAGAAAGAAGGTCGCGATGAGGAAGAGGCAGAGGGAGGAGGCTCTTGAAAAAGGCACAAAGTATGTAGAAAGTAAAATTTGTGGACATGCAGGAGTTAAGTGCAAATCCAAGAACCCATGCATAAAGAAAGAAGTCCCCTAGAAGAAAAAGAATAGAAACTTGAGGAAGAAGAGTCGACCAAGAAAATCCCCCTGAAAGAGAAGATTCACAAGCAAGGAAGGAGTCACCTACTGAAGAAGAGAAGGAAGAGTCTCCTATACTAGAATCACTAGTTAGGAAGAAGCAGAAGGTAGTAGAAAAGGTAGACTGGAAGAAATGGAGAGCCTAAAGGCTTACAAGGGTGACAGGGATGATTATGAGTGTGATGAGGCTTGGGAATATCCTATTTATGGCGTACATGACTTAGAGGAAGGGAATGAAGAGAAGGATGAGGAAGAAGAAGGTGCTCATGGAAAGGGGGAAAGTGAGGAAGTGAACACTAAGGATCAAAGGACCCCAAGCCTGACCAAGGAGAAGATAGAAGATGTAGTGGAAAGGAGGTAATGGGCATAATAAAAGGCTTGGTGGAATAATAGGTGGAGCATAATGTCAATGAAGTGCTCAAGGATATAGAGGATGAGAGTATAGAGAATGAATATGGAAGCATGGGCGGATATTCTAGCCTAGTAGTAAGATTCCCTAAGGAAGTGCACAAAAGAAGGAAGAGTGTGGTAGAGGCACAAGAGAAAGAGATGATTTATATCATTGATCCGAATAAGGTATTATGTGCACGCCAAAGTATCTGTTACTTCTATCCAACTTCTTGTATAGTCTTCATTCGAAGAAGAGGGTGCATACCCTCATACATGAAATATGCTATCTTGGGCTTTTGAGTCCCATGTTGATGAGCTGGAGTTTGAATTCAATTGAGAGGTACTGATGAAGATACTAGAAACTAAGGGAGTAAACCCTCTAGTGAATGCTCAATAGCTATTAGATGAGAAAGTCTATAATGCACTCAACAAGGTGTTGGTAGAGGTTGAGGCAAGACTCTTTGGGAGGAATGACAAAGTAAGGGTCTTGGAGGAGGAACTAGAGAAGAAGAATGAATAAATCATTGAGAAGAGAAAGGATTTAAAGCAGGAGGAGCTGATCAGTGCATAATTAAGGCATGAATTGAGGGAGGAGAAGGCAAAGGTGCATGAGGTGTACAAGAAGATAGAGATGATTACGGATGCCATAATCTTGAAGCACGCAGACGTGGCCCTAGTTAAGAAAAAATATGAGTCAACCTTGTAATGCTTAGAAGACTTAACCCACATCCTCACCATGGAAAGGTGACTCGCTTGCGTTGGAATCAGAGAAAAGGAATTGGCGCGCTAGAAGGAGGAATATAAACTAAATATCGGGAAACAGTTACTCGATATTCCGAGCTGCTTTCCTCTATAAATACCGCCACGCAAATATCCGAGGTTGAGTATGACAATCAGGCTTTGATAGAGATAGGTAGAAAGCATTCTAGTTGCTACACATGAGGCGGACCTAAAATAATTTCAAGATAAAAAGGAAATAGGGTGGAGTAGGATAAAATCCTAGTCGAGGTTGAAAAGAAGATGGAAGCAATCGAAACCTCATGGGCTCAATTAATAATCAGCTTAAGGAGTTTTACCCCGTGTCACTCATAGATATGATGAATGCTAAGGGTGATGAATTAAGTTTTGAGGAGGTGAGTGCGCTAGTGGGTGACCTACTTCAGTAGGCACAAGGTGAAGTGGATGCCTAGGAAAAGATTGAGGAAAAAATATGGAAGGATTTCCCACTCCTCTTGCACCAATAACATATTCTTCCATTCTTCCATTGTTTATTCTTCCTTACTTTAATTCTTCATTTGGATTGTCTGGGTCCCACTATTATTTATTCTTTAAAGGAGTTAGGATGTTTCCGAGGATGGAGAACACACTTAGTGTGGGTTTATGTTGGGCCTTAAAATATTGGTTAAGTACCAAAGGGCGCACACGCATAGGACCAAGGAGAAGAAGGGAGCTTAGGGAGAAGTGCGTAGAAAAAAGAGGTTTAAGAAGGGTTTATTAGAAACTAGGGTGCATGGAAGGTAGAACATAGGTTCAAAGGACTTAGCTATATTTGGCATTTTGGAGGCACTTGAAGAAAAATGTGAGGACCTCGACTAGACATGCTAAATGGATAAGGTGTCATCCTAAAATCTTGGGGGTCAAGTAAAGCATATTCCACGCAAGGAATATTCCCAGAAGACATCATTACAGAGAGTGGAAGGTTTTCAAAGGGATAAACATTCACCATTAGAGGACCACATTGACACTTGGCATGCGATCTGCTCAGGAGGGAGGGCATGGCGGTGGGTGTTGATCCTATAAAAAGATATGCTTGGAAGTAAAGAGGAGGGGTGGAAACAAAGAAAAAAATACATAAAGAGTAAATGCTTTGAGTAACAGAGTGTTGCATTAATGCTAGGGTTTAGAGAACTTGGTACTGAGGAATATGAAGGATGTGATAAGCCTCTATATTTCATTAGGGTCCATAACAAGGATTTAAATGGGAGGGTATAGCTAGGATATTTTATCGGGAATATCCGTGGGAATTAAGTTCTTGTTATTTAATATGTATGGTTTTGATGACCTCTTTTGATTGTAATATGGCTACCGGAACTATTATGATGAATATATATAAGGGATGTTATGTATATTATGCTTAAGGGTGTAAGACCTTGTGTTATATGACTATCATGGTTTAGATTTGAATTATCATATTTATTACTTTGTTTCTGTAAAACATTAAGATATGGATCTGTTTCTACCTTATTAACTAAATGATGGTACTTATCATTCTGTAAATCATCCTCCATCAATGGAAAAACCTTCTCATAATTCTCACATAAAGGAGGGCCTTGGCACCCGCGCTTGCCTTAGGTGAGCACCTAGCGTGCGCTGGGTGATAGGCCAACGTGCTTGGGGTTAGAAGTGTTATTAAGTGTACATAAAATGACTACAACTAGGTTGGCCCAAGAATATTTGGAGCTTATGGTCAAGAGTAGGATTAAAAAATTAATTTAACGTATTTTGAGATAAGTGGACATCGGGGACTTCCACACTAGGCTTTAAAAAATTTAAGTATGATCTTTTGAACTTACCAACCTCTAAGTTAATCAACCCCATTAAGTTTAGAGAACTATATAAAGAAACGAGATATGTATAAATTAGTTTAATTTATTATATGATTTTACAATTTTAAATTAAGATATTTCAAGCATAACGCCTGTTAGGTTATGCCACCACATAATATTTGGAGCTTATTAGTGGTTAGGATTTAATAAATTAAATTAATATATTTTGAGCTTAGCGGCCGCTAGGTTATGATACAAAATATTATTTGGAGATTGCATTTAGCAGGGTTTCATAATTTATATTATGATATTTTACAACATTAAACAAATTAGAGGAAGATATTGTGCACTTAGCTACCACTAGGTTAAACAATGACATAATATTTGGATCTTTCATCATGGGATTTAAGGAATTAAATTATCATATTTTGTGCTAAGTGGATGCTAGTAACTTACACAATATAATATTTCAAGCTTAGTGGTTTTGTCATTTAACAAGTTATTGAATGATATTTTGAGCTTAGCATTCATTAGCTTATGACACAACATAATATTTGGAGCTTAGCGGTCTCTAGGTTTCAACAAAATAAAGTACGATATTATAAGCTTAGCGGCTAGTAGGTTACACCAAAACATAATATTTGGATCTTAGTGGTCACTAGGATTTAAAAAATTAAATCAACATAGTTTGAGCTTAGCGGCACACTAGGTACTTAAACAATATAATATTTCGAGCTAAAAATTCACTAGCATTTAACAAACTAAAGAAAGACATTTTGAGTTTAGTGTCCGCTAGGTTATGCTTCAACATAACCTAACAAATTATATTGTAATATTATAAGTCGCTAGGTTTTAACAAATTAAAGTAAGATGTTTTGAGCTTAGTGACCTCTAAGTTAATCAATGACATTAACTTTGGAGATTTGTATAACAATCAAGATCTATATAAATTAGTTTAATTTATTGTATGATTTTAAAATTTTAAATTAAGATATTTTGAGCTTAGCACCCACTAGGTTATGCCACCACATAATATTTGGAGCATATCGGTTGTTAGGATTTAATAAATTAAATTAAGATATTTTGAGCTTAGCGGCCACTAGGTTATGCCACAACATATTATTTGGAGATTACATTCGCTAGGGTTTAATAATTTCAATTACAATATTTTACAACATTTAACAAATTAGAGGAATATATTTTGAACTTAGCTTCTACTAGGTTAAACAACAACATAATTTTTGTAGCTTGCAGTCGTTAGGATTTAACAAATTATGAGCTATGCTATGATAAATACTTTCATAATATATTATGGAAATAGGGTAAAAGTGGGGGTTTGAGAACTAGATATTACAAAACATCCTTATACAAAACATCCCTCATGACTAGATATTACAATGAAACAAAAAGAGAACTAGCTCGTAGGCAAAAATATAAAAATCTAAAGAAGCCCAAACCAAACAAACAAAAATTACATTTTATGGATATTTTTGAGATTATTTGTCATTTCCTTAGTAGAAGCAGTAGGGCTTATTTCAACCATCACATCCACTAACTTAATGAGTTCTAGGAAGTCTTCATTGATTTTTTTCTAGGTCATGTCCGTGTGACTTTTCCATTCTTTGATAGCTAGAGAAGGCCCCATTAAGTCTTCCAAGGATATTGAGTGTAATATATTCTTCATTCGAGATCCCGCTGGTCAAGGGCAATATTATCCAAATTGTTATGGTGCTCCGAAGTTGTAGTGGGGGAGCCCATTTTCACCGATAGAGGGGAATAAGGGTAAACTAAGGAAAGACCCAACAAAACATATGGAATTTCTAAGACAATGATAATTTCCATGGAAATAGAGAGGGTCGATCGTAGGGGCTTCCATGACCAAAGTGGACTAGAGTTGATAGTAGCCATGATAATGTCTAAGGATATGGGAATAAAATCCATAGAAGCATCGGTAAGAGGCAGAGAGGAAGGATATTTTGGGTCGAAGGTAGTTCAAATACCATGGAAGATTACTTTGAGGGATCTGAAGGGTTAAGAGTGGCCAGAGAAGATAAGGGAGATACATGAGTAGAAGAATGGGTGGATACCACAAGACCACCTTGGCTAATGATCATTATGTCAAAATTAGAGTCGAAAGGAGACAAAGGCGGAGGTGACGACGACAAGAAGCGCTAGTAGAAACAAGTGGGAAAAGGGAGCTGGTTTAGGAGGAGCAAGGGGATATGATGCTTTTTTCTTAGCTTAGATGGGAAGTGTGAGACTTATTTTTGGAAACTTCTATTTTAAATAGAAAATACAAAAGGCCTTTGTGGAGGAAAGGGACTTCCTCTTCTCTAGCCAGTCTAAGGGATTGTTCAAGTGATTAAAATATAAAATCTATAAATTTTACCTTATGATCATGTCGAAGATGCGCAAGAAGAAAAAAATTAAGGTCTATAGATCAATTTTTAGCATCCCTCCAACATTAAGTACCTCATCAATTTCTCGAAAACCTATCCCATGGTTGTGTAAGAAATTCCCGTTCATAGCCTGATTGATACTTTCTCATATTTTCACCATGACACAAGAACTCATCCATCTCCTCTAGAAGCAAGAATTTAAAATGAATGCATCATTCCACAATGAGCCCCATCGTAGCCACAATATTATTTGTTGAAATAAGAAATTTCATGTCTCCCACTTTGACTCTTCCTTTCTTCCAAGTTCCTAGCACACTTTTGGTCACTCAGACATAGTGACCAGACAATATTTCCATAAACGACGTAATGCCACCATCTTGCAATATATTCCATACTTCTAGGTTGGCCTTGACCTCTTCACAGGAAAAAGGCTAAATGCATTTTATAGTGTCCCCCATATTTAACTGGGAGATAGTGAAAGAGATTTCGTAAGGCCTAATGTAGACATTGATTAAATAGAGATGTTGAGCACCTTCATTCCAATCTTCCACACATGTCTCCAAGATTTCAAATTGAAATTTTTCCTTATTAATAATATTATCTCACGTGTGTATAATCATTAATCAATCTCATCCATCACACGAACATAATCTATCAATGTCATAAATTCCCATAAAATCTGCACATGTCGTATCCTCTTACCATTGCCAAAAAAGGTTATGCCTCAACATAACCTAACAAATTATATTGTAATCTTAGAATTCACTAGGTTTTAACAAATTAAAGTAAGATATTTTGAGCTTATCAACCTCTAAGTTAATCAATGACATTAACTTTGGAGAACTGTATAACAATCAAGATTTGTATAAATTAGTTGATTTTATTGTATGATTTTAAGATTTTAAATTAAGATATTTTGAGCTTAGCACCGCTAGGTTATGCCACCACATAATATTTGGAGCATATAGGTTATTAGGATTTAATAAATTAAATTAATATATTTTGTGTTGGTGTTCAGTAAGGTTATTCCACAACATATTATTTGGAGATTGTAATACCCCGCTATTTTATCGCTTGTGCTTTTATTTTTGTGTTGGTTGACACACATTTACAAAGTGAAATTGCACTCTGTTTGATGATCTTTGATGTGACTAATAGTGGATTTTTTTTCGATACTTTCATATCTTGACTGTTTATATCTATACTTTATAATGTTCTAGTTTGGTATACTTATTGGAATACAATCACATTATTTTTTTCTTACCTTTTGGTTGGTGATAATTTTTAAAAACTATAAGCAATTCTGGCACTTGGATAATGTGATTTGGAAGAAAGAGCTTAAAAGTGTAACGTTTATGAGGTAATATTAATCGTTATTGCTTTTTTATTTCTTCACCAACACGACCTTAGTAATTATAGTCCTAGTCTACTTTTATTTAGGATCTATATGATTGTTATGATTGGATGATGCTCCAAAATAATACCCTAGATCAATTACAAAGGTCTAGGCTATTATCCTATGTCGTCATGATAATGTGGACTGTAACGATAAGATTTTCTTAATTTATCTAAAGGCTCTAAGGTAACTATTGATAGGGCCTAAATTGATTTCAAACATAACCTCAATCTAGACTCAAGTGCATATATAATTTTATTCAAAATAAAGAGGCTTCTAAGCCTTGGCATGCATATAATTGATGACACCTAGTTATGTGTAACTATGTTCATTAATTGGATGAACATATATATAAAGTAAGACTCAAGATTCAAATGAATAAATTTAAAAATTCCTAGACATAAAATTAGGACCAACATGTTTATGGGAATCTATGTGGACTTTTAGAATCCCTAAAATATAACCTAAGGGATTACTATGTCTTGGCTAATGTTAAATGGTATGTGGCATTGGATTCGAATTTTAACCCTATCAACGTGTACTTGGATATTTATGATATAATATTATTATTCACCGCCATCAAATAATGGAAGGTCGAGCTAAATGTTGTGGACTCGACCATGGTCTTGGATAATTATTTGGCTAAATGGATGATTGAACTATTTTTGAACTCCACTAAATTTAAAAGTGGAAGTGGAAGGCAGGAAAGGAATGAAAGTCCTTGCATGCATTTAATAAGGCCTCAAAACTCTCCATAACTTCCGGGAGATTGGGTTGAGTTGTTTTGAGGGAAAACGATTAGTCTTTGGTTTCATTGTTGTTTTACATATCGAGTTCATGGAACTCTGCATATTTGATTCTCCTATTTTTATTGCATAATCTATTTCCGAACCTTTTCATGTATTTTTCTATAACTGTAAAGGAGAAATATCTGAAAACTATTATTAGCTTTGATTAATAAATAAAGAGAAGGAAATAATAGAGGCATTGGGTTTTTTGTGGAATCAATTTTAGATTCTCTATGAAGCTACCTTGTATTCAAGCTCATGAAGGAGAACTTGGAGAAATAATTAGGAGCTCTACCAAGCATGATAGGCTCTATCTCTCTCTCAAAATGCTACTCATTTTTATTTCCATTTATGAAATACTTGTAATAAGATTGATTCACCTTATGGTTTTGGATTTTATCGTTTGGCTTAAATCTGATCATATATTGTTAAATCTTTGTGCCTATGTGGTTTGATTAAATAAAACTCCAATATATGCAAAGTATGACATAACTTTAAGATTCCACCGGAGATGTGTTCTTCTATCTCTTTATATGAGAAACTGTTAGATTTATAGTGGCTTGTTTTTATGATGAATTTCGTGACATGGGTTTTATTATTCAAGATTAATTTTTGTTATAACAAAAATTTCCAATGGATTCTCGGGAATATAGCTGATACAAGTGTAATGTAATGACTCTTTTTGGGCATTAAGTAACCTCTATTACACATTTGTAATGCATTTGACACTTTGGTCAAATTTAGTTGATTATCGTGTTAACTTGGAGAGATATCGGTGGTATGGTGATCTCTTCATTCTTGTAATTTCTTTTGATTAGATAGGAAAATAAAAAAAGATACCCATCTAGGTTGGGATATCGATGGCCAAAAATGTAGATAAGGAGTCGAAATCCATAGAATGCAGTGTGAAAACCTAGGTCAATGACCTAGGCATGTCCATAGTTTTTGTAATCCTCCTTATTTGGAATTGTTTCACGTTATGGTGTTACTATAACAAAAAAATTGGTTTCGTATCTCCACTTGTTTTCCGTGAATTAATGGTTCCTATGTTTGACGTAATGACTGTAAGTTGTATTTTATTGAGGAAATTTCTCCCCACTCCTTCAAGTTGTATTTGATATGTCAAGGTTGTAATGGTGGTTCCTTGTGGTAAAACATTATGGTTAGGTAAATTGCTTTATAATAGTTAATATGGCAATATTATTGTCACTTCAATCCTTTGTGGAAATTAAGATAGTTTAACTACCTAATTTTATATGTATGAATCTCCACATTGATGCTACGGTGGTCTTATATAACCTTATCAGTAATCATGAAGGTCTACTCTAAGGCTAAGACACATTCGTGCACCTTTGTGGTTGGTCATAGATAATACCAGTGAAGTTATGGAAGTTTACTCGAACGTATTTATAGGAAAAATATTACTATAACTAAGTACTAGATTATTTTGATAAAGTTTTTTCACGCTATCATGAACCTTGATAACCATTGTTATGATGAGTAAATAGATTACTCGATACCTTAAAGGTATACTACTATTAATGTTACTTGTGAAAATACTTATTGAAACATTCTACTTAATATCATTTGATACTAATAATTATTGTATGGAATAAGGTTGAATACTTGCATTTCTTATTCTACAGATTATAATTCGACAGTTACCCGGTTGGAATAAGTATATGAGTTGTAATATTATATATTGATTAAGTATTACTCAATATTAATAGTATTGAATGGTTTAAGAGTTGTTGACTTGATTGGTTTATAACGATTGACTAATGTGTAATGATTTTACCCAAATGAATGAAACATAATGTATTGACCTTGAAGCAAGATTTAAGCATGAATAGTGAACAATGACTCTATTTTATGTTGTTATAAGGAATGAATGTTACAAGTTTACTGTAGATGTTAATAATATATGTTTAAAGGATCATGACGATTATATAAGTTATACTTGTTGGTTACCTTTAAGTCACTATATTGATTGAATTAAACACCTATCTATTAGCAAAAATGATTTCAAGGAATTTATAATTATGTTTCGTGCTCCTTAGTTTTTGTTAAGTGATTCTAACTTATTGTCATATTTCATGTATGTAAATACTAGATGGTGTATGTTATTAAGGGAGACCTATATCTTATCATGCCAATTCGTATGAACTAATAGTTGCTAATATTTTTTCCAATGGACTTTGTGAAAGGTGAAAGAAGGATGAAGTTTAAAAGTTACATTTTTTCTATTGATTGAAGAAAGCTGAATTTATATCAGTTGATTGTGTTATCAATAAAAATTAATTATTATTGTAATGTTGATAATGTAAGGTGAAGTTAGCCTAATTATTTGTATTAATCTCGAAAAGGAAAAATTGTAAGACTTATGTTGTCTTTTGGCAATTCTATTTGTTCGATATCAAGGAAATGAATATGAAGGTTGTGTTTATATTCATTAGAAACAAAGTTTTTAGTTGTGAAAAATAAATTTATCAAACTTAGTTCATATTTAGGTTGTATTAAAGATGCAATAATTTAGTATATCAATACAAGTGTTAAGTAAGTGTATACTTAGCATGATAAAAGATTGTTGTAATAATATAAATTATGATGATAAGTATGATTGTTTTACAAAAAAATAAAATAGTAACTATAACCTGTTAAGGTGCTTCATATGATCATATAATATAAAGACACATGTATATGTAAATACTTGTAAATGCTTGGAATGAACATAAGTTGATACTTGTAAGTATGATTTGTTGCATTATTTAGAATTTAGTTTGGAAAGAAGATTACTACACTTACCTATATTTACTTAATTAATGATCAATGTATGATTATGGGATAATACTTTATACAGATTTAAATCTATAACCTGTAATAGGTTAAGTCATGAGATACTATCTCTAATTAAGTAAATGAAAATTGTGAAATCTCATTAGATTCTTAGGTATATAACCTCTGATGAGAGTACCGCAGGATATCAAGGATTGACAAGTCAGGAATTAATTAAACTAATTCAAATCGTCAAGATACGATGTTATGATTAGCAGAAATTGGTGGGATATCACATCATATCTCGACATGAAGAGTACCTAATTAACAACATATGTCATTACTTGGATACTATGGAGCAACTACTATAATGTGATATCTTGTCAAAATCCTCTAATTGTAACTATTGTAAAGCTATGGATTCAAGTACGTGTTAGGTATGAATTTAGATTAGTGGTATGGTTAAGTACCAATTTAATGTTGAAATGGGAATTAAATCAGTATGCAGATTTAGAACTACAATCACCAAATATATTGAACATGTTTAAGAGACTCTAAACATGTAGATATTATTAATAACCTAATACTGGAAGGGAATCTATATAAAATAACTAGGTGAAATACAAGTTCCTAATGATGAGTGTGTTGTCACGAAACCAAGCATGGCATACATGTCTCTGAAACTTTACGCAAAGTAGTGTAAGCCACTGATTATACTTTCAGGATTCCACCAAGGATCTAAGATTCCTAATGCTAAGATGGGATTCAATGTCTGAGTTCCAGGTATGTACTTAGAAAATTATACTTGATTTTACATACATGAAAAAGGAAACCAATGATACACATAATGTACTATCTCGTAAAGAGTGTTTTAGCTTGTAAAGTGTGTTTAAGGGGGATCAAAATTAGTATCTATAGACTCTCATGCAATCTCACATGGTTTTATGATAGTTATTGGATATATTCAATTTTAGAGTTATGTTGAATTGAAATACTAATTATTTAAATCGAGTAAATCATAGAGTTAAATAGATATAAAATAATCCCTAGAATTGAAGTAAAAATGAGGATGTTACATTTTGGTATCAGAGCTGAAGGTTGTAACTCTTGGACCTATTGAGTCCTTACGCTTACTGAATTATGATTTTATTAACAAGATAAAAAGAATGGGAGAAGGATGTACCATGGATAATGAACTAGAAAAAATTATGCTTCATGGTTGGTGGTAAATAAGTTAGATAACATACTCTAATAATCCTTCATGACACACAAAACTAGAAGGATGTAGGGAGCAATTGGTCGAGTGTGAAAATGATTAGTTATTTGTAGAATAACTTTAATTGATTGATGACAATCAACAAGGGAGTTGCTTGATTGATGAAGTGTCATGATGACATATTTTGGAACTTTAATCCAAAGCATGATAAAAAAATCCACAAAGGGTAGATTAGGTAGATAAGAGTGGAATGTCTACTATAAAAACAATGATTGGAAAGACCAATCGTGCTATAATAAAATACACAATAAATTATGACTCGAAAGGAGAAAAATTATAAAAAAATTTGTTAACTCTTCTCCACCTGCAACTTTAGAAAAAATGGTGGAAACAATGTGGCAGAAAATGTTGACTGTTGGAATGAGTTAAACAAGAAACACTTGCTGTAATTTCTAGAAATAAGCAGAACAATGTTGCGGTGATTAATAAGCTAATATGAAGGAACAAGATTTCCTAACTAGACATTAGGTAGGTTATATAGAACTTTCTGTTTCTAATTTTATTTGACACTAGTATAGTTGAGTTCTTGGTATCTAGTGATTAGCTTAAATAGAATTAGAAATCTGATTTATCCTTTGCATATGAAGAAGAAATTGTAAATCTTTGACTATCAATGCAACATTGACTATAAAGTTAATCGAGCCTCATCATAGAATTTAGAGTTAATGAGTTCTTAAAATACTTAGGACTTAGCGATTAAATTTGACTGTTCTGACATAAATCAATGTTTTGCTGATATGGAAGATAACCAACACCGGAAGCATGCAAAACAACAAGCCTAAAAGGCAAAGAGAGGAATAGTTAGGATTATTTAAGTAATCATTGACTATGAAATTTTGACGAACATATCGAAGATGGATATATTTTGGCAAAACCGTAAAAAGGATTTTTTTGTGTGCATTACACGTAAAAATTGGGAATTATACAAAAAAAAGGTATGGAAAAATAAGTGAGTAATGAAACAAAATGGCTTAGGAAGACTTGTGGGAAATTAAAAATAGTGTTTTCCTTTTTTTTGCTATGTTAAATAGTTTGTTTTTGACTATGTAATATATATTAAATAATGTTGCATGTATGGTGGCTATAATGAAAAAAATTATGTCATAATTATGATTGGGTGATAGTTTTTGATGGTTGAAAGGTTTTTATAGCCAATAAAACAATTGAATTCATATTTTAAGGTTGTTGATCATGGACTTGTTGTGTTCATTCACTAATTAGACTTAAAAAATGTGTCTAACAGAAAATGTTTAGAAGATGTGCTGCTAATAACCAAGTTGCGGGTAGCGAGGAAGCCACAACACGTAAACTACATGAGATACTTTTTCCTTTAGGACACGTAAAATCATATTGTTGTTCTTGAATAATAGGTTGGTGAAAATAACAAATAATCTGAAAGTGAAAAGTATTTGGGACACGAAATGCTAGAAGCAACATAAATGTGTAAGGTCACGATGTTGGTAATAAAAATAACATAGTAAATAACAATGCTAAAGATAAATCAGTAGGTTGTAAATAATAATGCAATCACAATAATGATGTAAATTAGCGATCGAATGTGAGGGCTTGGTTGGTGACAGAGATATCTAGAGATATAAAATGAATCATTTCGTCTAAATTTGATAGCACAACATTTGGGGACGGGGTTAAGAATTGGCTCAACAAAATAGAAAAATACTTTTCCATAAGAAACATTTCGAAGAGACAAAGGTAATATGGGGAGTTTATCAGCTTTCCAATGAAGCATCCTCCTAGTAGGAAAGCCGAAAAGTTTAGTTGAATGTAGATGAATTTGACATAACAAGGGACCACTTTAAAGCCTATTTCAGGCAATGTTGGTTACCACAATTATATTATGACCAAAATATGTCAAAATTTCAATCCCTAGAACAGGTAAGATGACTATAATTGAGTGCTAGGATAAATTTACCAAACTCCTTAAGAAACGCTCCACAAGCACCAAACCGACAAGAAATTCTCGTATAAGTAAATTTATTATGGGCTTGAACCCCGTAATAGTTGGTGAATTTGATGTGCATGGGACAAAAACGATGGAAGCAAAAGATTTGATAAAATCATTAGGCGAAGTAGAATCTCCAAGCCATTATTTCTCTCATGACGAGAAGCATAAATTGAATAACACTCCTTCACCATTATCACTAGAAAATACATGGGGAAGAAAGATGAAAGTAAAACTTATAATGGTTGAAATAATACTGGTGAAAAATTAACAAAAATGAACAAGAAAATGTTGTTGGTAGGAATGACAAGTTTGAAAGGAAGATACCTTTCGCTAGTTGCTTCAAATGTGGTGATAGTGGTCACTACGCTAAGGATTTCCCCTTAAGAAACAAGGAGAATAATCCACGAAGAGGACTCATGATGCAATTGCAAACCAAAATCCTGAAAAAGATGAAAAAATGAAGGAACTAAAGACTCTAGAAACTAAAACTATCAAGGTGATACCAGTTAGACTACCGGTATAGTCTAGAAGAGATCAAAGTAGAGGTTTTTTTAATATTAAGAATACAGAAAACTTTGTTTTTAGATGGTTTATTCTATTTTATCTAAAGTATTTTATGTACTTGATAATTTTAATGGTTATTTTGATTATAAAACTACATTTAAGTTTTTGTTTTCAAGCAAAAACTTGAATAAGTGCTGATTATAGCCAATAAGACGTTGTTAGGACATTTTGGAAACTTGATTTTTTTGTAAGTTCATGCAATATTATGTGAATATTTGAGGATTGAATAAATAATATATTACATGTTTGTTTAGATTCTCGTGTTGATTAAAAGTGAATCATTATGAGGATTATGCTTTGAAGGGGGAGGCATGTAATACCCCACCTATTTTGTCATTGTGCTTTAATTTTTGTGTTGCTTGACAAACATTTATAGTGAAATTGCTCTCTATTTGATGATCTTTGTTATGACTGATTGTGGATGCGTTTCTAATACTTACATGTCTTGAATGTTAGAATTTGTACTTTATGATGTTGTGATTTGGTATACTTATTGGACTACGATCACTTTGTTGTTTTTTTACCTTTGGGTTGGTGATAATTTTTGAAAAAGTATAAGAAATTTTGGCACTTAGATAATGTGATCCGGAAACAAGAGCTGAAAAGTGTAACATTTATGAGGTAATCTTTATTGTTATTGCTATTTTATTTCTTCAATAAGCATGAACTTAGTAAATATAGGCCTGGTCTACTATCCTTTAGGATCTATATGATTGTTATGATTGGATGATGCTCCAAAATAATACCCTAGATCAATTACAAAGGTCTAGGCTATTATTCTACATCATACTAATAATGAGGACTGTAACAATAAGATTTTCTTAATTTATCTAAAGGCTCTAAGGTTCTTATTGATAGGGTGTAAATTGATTTCAAACCTAACCTCGATCCAAAATTAGGTGTTTGTATATTTTTATTCAAAATATGGAGGCTTCTAAGCCTTGGCATGCATATAATTGATGGGACCTAGTTATGTGTAACTATGTTCATTATTAGATGAACATATATATATAAATTAAGACTCAAGATTAAAATGATTAAATTTAAAAATTCCTAAACTTAAAGCTATGACCAACATGTTGATGGGAACCTATGTGGACTTTTTGAATCCCTAAAATCTAACCTAAGGGATTACTATGTCTTGGCTAATGTTATATGGTATGTGGAACTGGATTCAAATTTGAACCCTATCAACATGTATATGCATATTTATGATATAATATTAATATTCACCACCATCGAATAATGAAAGGTCCAACCAAATTTAGTGGACTCGACCATGGTCTTGGATAACTATTTGGCTACATGGATGATTGAACTATTTTTGAAATTCACTAAATTTAAAAGTGGAAGTGGATGAAGGGATAGGAATGGTAGTCCTTACATGAATTTAATGAGTCCTCTAAACTCTCCATAACCACCGGGAGAGTGTGTTGAGTGGATTTAAAGGAAAATAATTAGTCTTTGGTTTCATTGTTGTTTTGCATATTGAGTTCATGGAGCCCAACATGTTTGATTCTCCTATTTTTATTAGATAATCTATTTCCAAACCTTTGCATGTATGTTTCCGTAACTATAAAGGAGAAAAACATGGGAACTATTTGTAGCTTTGATGAATAAATAAAGAGAATGGAATGATGGAGGAGTTAGGGGTTTTGTGGAATCAATTTCATATTCTCTTTTGAGCTACCTTGCATTCAAGCTCATGAAGGAGAACTTAGAGAAAATATTAGGAGCTTTACGAGGCACGATAGGCTCTATCTCTCTCTCAATATGATACTCCATTTGTTATTTCCATTTATGAAATACTGTAATAAGTTTGATTCACCTTGTGGTTTTGGGTTTTATCATTTGGCTTAAATCTGGTTGTATATTGTTAAATCTCTATGCCTATGTGGTTTGAGTAAATAAAACTCCATTGTATGCAGTATGGAATAACTTTTAGATTCCACATGAAGATGTGTTATTTTTTCGCTTTATCTGAGAAACTATTAGATTTATAACAACTTGTTTGTTTTATGAATTTCATGGCATGGGTTTTCTTATTGAAGATTACTTTATGTTATAATGGAAATTTTCCCTTAAATGGATTCTGGGCATATAGTCGATACGGATGTAATGAATATTTTTGGGCATTAAGTAACCTTTGTTATACATTTGCACATTTGCATTTGACACTTTGGTTGAAGTTTGTCAATTATCGGTGTTAACTTGGAGAGATATCAGTGGTATAGTGATGTCTTCATTCTTGTATGTTGTTTCGATTAGATAGGAAAGGCAAAAATGATACCTAGCTAGGTTGGGATATCAATGGCCAAAAACATAGATACGGAGTCGAAATCTATAGAGTGCAAGTGTGAAAACCTTGGTCAACAACCTAGACATGTCCATAGTTTTTGTAATCCACCTTATTTGGAATCCTAGCAGGTTATGGCATTACTGGAACAAAATCGTTTGGTTTCGTATCTTTACACTTTTTTAATGTGACTTAATGGTACTTACATTTAACGTACTAATTGTAAGTTGTCTCTTCTTGAGAAAATTACTCCCCACTCCTTTGATTTGCATTTAATATGTCAAGGTTGTAATGGTGGTTCCTTGTGGTAAAAAATTATGGTCAGGCAGAATGCTTTATAATAGTTAATATGGTAGTATTATTATCACTTAGATCCTTCGTGGAAATTAAGGTAGTTGATCTACCTAATTTTATTGGTCCGAACCTCCACATTGATGTCGGGAAAATTTTAGTGGTGAATATTCGTAATTTGACGAATATTCCGTATTTGGGAAATCTAAAAAGGTTAATATTTTAGAGTATGACAGTGTACCTTTCACCTAAATTTTCTGGTATAAAATTTTTTAGGGGTCAAATTCACCTACCATTGTAAAATCCTCCTATATAAAATGGTGTAGTTTGTTAGGTACTTGAAGTATAATCGAGTACGAAGTTTAGTTTGCCGCACAACAACAAATTAGACGTGCAATAGGAAGTTAGACATGTGAAAGGAAACTTATTGTCGTGCGACAGGAAACCTATTGTCGTGTGATAGGAAACTTATTGTCACGTGACATGAAGCTTATTGTCATGTGATAGGAAACTTATTATCATGTGATAAGATGCTTGCTATCGTGCAACATAGTTATTACTATTTTTTGAAAAAAGCTTATTGTTGGGTGATAATAAGCTTGTTGTCATGTGCTAAGAATCTTTTCCTTTTGCACAACTATATAATGAAATTATCCTATGTCAAAAAAATCTTCAATCACAAAAGTGGTTCAAGGGATATTTTCCATAGGCCCCTTAAAATTATCCCTAATCGATGTTATAGTTGTCTTATATACTCTTATTATAATCCCGAAGGTCTACTCTAAGGGTGAGCCATGTTTAGGGGCCTTTGTGGATTTTCATAGATAATACCAATGAAGTTATGGAAGTTTATTCGAATGTACTTTTAAGCTAAATGTTACTATAACTAAGTAATACAATTGTTTGATAAAGGTTGTTAACTAATCTTATGAACAAGTGATAACCATTGTTATGATGAGTAAATATATTACTCGATACCTTGAAGGTATACTACTATTAATGTTACTTACGTGAAACATTCTACTTAGTATCATTTGATACTAGTAGTTATTGGATGGAATAAGGTTGAATACTTGCATTTCTTATTCTACATATTATTATTCAACATTTACCTAGTTGGAATAAGTATAGCTGATTTGTAATATTATATACTAATGAAGTATTACTAAATATTAATAGTATTGAATGGTTTAAGGGTTGTTGAATTGATTGGTTTGTAATGATTGACTAATGTGCAATTATTTTACCCAAACGAATGAAAAATAATGTATTGACCTTGAATCAAGATTTATGAGTGAATAGTGAACAATGACTCTATTTTATGCGGTTATAAGGAAATGAATGCTTCAAGTTTACTATAGATGGTAAAAATATATGTTTAAAGGATCATGATGATTATATAAGTTATACTTTTTGGTTACCATTAATTCACTATATTAATTGAATTAAACACCTATCTTTTAGCAAAAATGACTTGTGGAAGTTATAATTTTTTTCATGCTCCTTAGTTTTTGTTAAGTGATTCTAACTTATTGTCGTATTTCCTATATGTAAATACTAGATGGTTTATGTTATTAAGGAGACATATATCTTATCATGACAACAGATGAATGAATTGTGATGCAAATAATTTTGCATATGGACTTCTTGAAAGGTGAAAGAAGGATGAAGTTTAAAAGTTACATTTGATCTATTGATTAAAGAAATCTTAATTTGTATCACTTGATTGTGTTATCATTAAAAATGAAGCATTTTTGTAATGTTGATAATGAAAGGCCAAGTTAGCCTAATTATTTGTATTAATCCCGAAAAGGAAAAATTGTAAGACTTATGTTGTCTTTTAGCAATTATGTTGTGTCTAAATTTAAGGAAATGAATATGAAGGTTGTTTTTCATTGGGAAACAAAATGTTTGGTTGTGAAAAATAAATTTATCAAAATTAGCTCATATTCGGGTTGTATTAAAGATGCAAGAATTTAGTATATTAATACAAGTGTTAAATCATTATATACTTAACATGATAAAAGCTTGTTGTAATAATATGAATTATGGTGATAAGTATGACTCTTTTACAAACAAATAAAACAATAACTATAATATGATAAGGTGATTCATATGATCATATAATATAAAGATATGTGTATATGTAAATAATCAAAAATGCTTGGAATGAACATAATTTTATACTTATAAGCATGATTTGTTTCATTATTTAGAATTCAGTTTGATAAGAAGAATACTACACTTATCCGTATTTACTTAATTTGTGATCAATGTATGATTATGGTATAATACTTTATAAATATTTAAATCTACAACCTGTAATTGATTAAGTCATGAGATGTTATCACTAATTAAGTAAATGAAAATTGTGAACTCTCATTAGATTCTTAGGTATGAAACCTACTAATGAGAGTACCGTTGGATATCAAGGATTGACAAGTCAGAATTAATTAAACTAATTAAACTTGTCAAGATATGATGTTCTAATTAACGGAATTCGATGAGATATCTCATCATATTTTTTTGTTGTGTATTAACCTATTAATGGTATATGTCATTACTTGGCTACTATGGAGCAGCTACTATGACATGATATCTCGCCAAGCTCCTCTAATTGTAACTATCGTAAATCTATGGATTCAAGTATGTGTTAGGTATAAATTCATATTAGCGGTATGGTTAAGTATCGATTTAATGTTGAAATGGGAATTAAATCAGTATGCAGATTTAGAACTGTAATCACCAAATATATTGAACATGTTTAAGAGACTCTAAACATGTAGATGTTATTAATAGCCTAAGACTAGAAGGGAATTTGTATAATGTAACTAGGTGAAAGATAATTTCATAATGACGAGTGTGTCGTCATGGAACCGAGCATGGCATACATGTCTCTGAAACTTTATACAAAGTAGTGTAAGCCACGATTACATTGACATGAATTCACTAAGGATCTAAGATGTCTGATGCTAGCATGTGATTCAATGTTTGAGTTCTAGGTATGCACTTATAGTTTTATAATTGATTTTCATTACATGAAAAAGAAAACCAAATGATACACATGATGTACTATCTCGTAAAGAGTGTTTTAGCTCGCAAAGAGTGTTTGAGGTGGGATCAAGTAGGATCTCTAGACTCTCATGTAGTTGCACATGGTTTTATGACTGTTATCGATGGATTCAATTTCAGAGTTATGCTAGAATTTAAATAATGATTATTTATATCACTGAAGCATAGAGTGTATTATATATATATTAAAAATTTCCTAGAATTGAAGTGAAAATTGAGGATGTTACATTTTGGTATCAAAGTTGAAGGTTGTAGCTCTTGGACCTATTGATTCCTTACGCTTACTGAATTCTGATTTTATTAACAAGATAAAAATAATGGGAGAAGGATGTACCATGGATAACGAACCAGAATAAATTATGCTTCAGGTTTGGTGGTAAATAGGTTAGGTAACATACTCGATAGTCCTCGTAACAATACGAAACTAGAAGGATGTAGGGAATAGTTGGTCGAGTGTGAAAATGATTAGTTCTTTATAGAGTAACTTTAACTTATTGATGACAATCAACAAGGGAGTTGCTTGATTGATGAATTGTCATGATGACTTATTTTAAGACTTTAATCCAACATGATATAAAATCCCACAAAATGTAGATGAAGTAGATAGAGTCGATTATCTGTTATAACAACAATGATTGGAAAGGCTAGTTAGAATATAATGAAATCTGCAATAAATTCTAACTCAAAATGAGAAAAATTATACAAATATTGTTATCTCTTCTCCACCGAAACTTTAGGGAAAGTGGTGGAAATAATTTGGAAGCAAATGTAGACCATTGGAATGAGTTAAACAAGAAATACTTGCTACAATTTCCAGCAAGTAGCAAAACAATTATGCGGCAATTGATAAGATAATATAACAGAATGATATTTCCTAACTAGACATCAGGCAGGTTATATATAACTTCATGTTGTTGATTTTATTTGACACTAGTATAATTGAGTTCTTGGTATCTAGTGACTAGCTTAAATATAATTATAAATATGATTTATCCTTTGCATATGGAGAAGAAATTTCAAATCTTTGATTGTCAACACAACATTGAAAATGAGGTTAACTAATCCTCATTACATAATTTGAATTTAACAAGTTCTTAAAAGACTTAGGAATAAGTGATTAAATTTGAGTGTTCGACATAAATCCATGTTTTTTTCATATGGGAGATAAATAACACTGGAAACATACAAAACAACAAACCTCAAAGGAAAAGAGAGGAATATTTAGGATGATATAAATAATCATTGAATATGAAATTTTGATGAACATATCCGAAGGGTGAAAATTATGGATATATTTTTGCAAAACCAGTGTAAAAGGAAAATCATTGTACACATTGCACAAAAAATTGGGAATTGTACAAAACAAAGGTCCTGGAAAAACAAATGAGTAACGAAACAAAATGGCTTAGGAAGACTTATGGGAAATTGAAAACAATGTTTTTCATGTTTGTTGTTGTGTTAAATAATTTATTTGTGACTATGTAATATATATATTAATAAATGTTACATGTATGACTCAAGCTACAATGAAAAAATTTATGTTGTAATTATGATTCAAAGTGATAGTTTTTGTTGGTTGAAAGGCTATTACTAATAAAAATCGAATTCATTATTCAAGGTGATGATCATAGACCTATTGTTTCCATTTGCTAATTAGACTTCAAATTATTTTCTAATAGAAAAGGGTTAGAAGATGTGGTGCTAATAACCAATATGCATGTAGCAAGGAAACCAAAACATAGAAACTAGATGAGATACTCGATGTCCTTTACGACACTTGGATTTGTATTGTTGTTCTTGAACAACAAAGTTGGTGAAAATAACCATGAATCTAAAAGTGAATTTTCTTTAGGACACCGAATGCTGGAAGCATCATAAATGTTGAAGGTCACGATGTTGGTAACAACAATAATGTAGTAAATAACAATGTCAAGATAACTTGAACATTGGAAATAATAATGCAGTTGTCAAAAATGTTACAAATACATGATCGAATGTGAGGGCTGTTGGGCAGAGCTATCTAAAGATATAAAATGAATCGGTGTGCTTAAATTTGATGACACAATGTTAGGGGATGGGGTTGAGAATTGGAACAAAAAAAGGAAAAATAATTTTCCATAAGAAAGATTTCTAAAGAGAAAAAGGCAATATGGGGATATTACCAACTTTCCAATGAAGAATCCAATTAGTGCGAAAACAAAAAATTTGAGTTGAACGTAGATGAATCTGACATAACATGGGACTAGTTCAAAGCCTATTTCAGGAAAGGCTAGTTACCACAATTATATTATGACTTAAATATGTTAGAAATTCATAGGCTAGCACTGGGTAGGATGACTGTAATTGAGTATTGGGAGAAATTTACCAAACTCCTTAAGTACGTTCTATAGTATCAAACTGACGAGAAATTTTACATAAGGAAATTTATTATGGGCTTGAACCCTATAATAGGTGGTGAAGTTGATGTGCATGGGCCATCAACAATGGAATAAGTATTTGAGAAGGCCATTAGGCAAGAGCAGAAGCTCCAAGACATTGTTGCTCACAGGGATGAGAAGCATAAATTGAATAACACTCCTTCACCAATCACTCCAAACATCAATAGTTAACACACTACCCAAGTTCCATTTAGGACCATCCTTTAGGAGTTGTTGACTAGTGACGATATAATTGCAAATGGTAGAGCCTGTCGAGATAGTAGAGGATAAAAAGTCTCCCAAAGGGTAGAGATATTTGGAAGCATGTATCTACAACTAAGGGGCATGTTCATTCATAAAGAAGTGCCCAACCTAGCTTAGCTAGTATAGCCTCATTCATCTCCATCACCTTTCTCAAACCAAGCCCCCAGGCCATAGGTTTGCAAACAAATCATAATATTTGGATCTTAGTGGTCAGTAGGGTTTAACAAATTAAATTAACATAGTTTGAGCTTAGTGGTCACTAGGTACTTAAACAATATATTAATTCAAGATTAGTGGTCACTAGCATTTAACAAGTTACTTTAGGATATTTTGAGCTTTTTGTTTGCTAGCTTATGAGATAACATAACATAACAAATTATATTTTAATGTTATAAGTCACTAGTTTTTAAGAAATAAAGAAAGATTTTTTGACCTTAGTGCTTGTTAAGGTAAGCTAATACTTCCATAGTATAACCTTTTGAGATTTTGGATCGCTAACATTTAACAAGTCAAAGAATAATATTTTTATCTTAGCGTACACTAGCTTATGCCACACCATAGAAATTCGATATTAGTGATCGATAGGATTTAACCAAATAAAGTTCTATATTTTCATCCTAGAGTTTGCTAGGATATGTGAACACAAAATATTTGGATGTACAACTACTATGTCCATGTTTATTTGGAAAAGAGTAAATATGGGGGTTTTGAAAGGACCCGCATCCTTTTACAAAAGGTCCCTTAATGAATAATATGACATTGAAGTGTAGAAAAGAGAAATATCGTAGGTAGCAAAAGACAAATAACCACCAAGGCACGACCCAAACAAAGAAAAATTACATTTTTTGAATATTTTTTAGGATAGTTATTTCTTTCATAGTAGCAGCAGTGGTTCTTCTATTAAATATAATAAGCAACATCTTATATTTGTGTTGTTCTTCAAAATATCCTTCCACAAATCTTTATTCGTTCTTTTCTTCTCCAAAATTTGTTTGGTTCTCCCACTCTTAAATTACCATACTTTTTCACAAATATATCATTGTAATCCAACTCTAAAACATTGATTGGAAATTTATTCTTAACATGAATATCTTCTAAAATATTATCATTGACAATGTCAATGAATTCGTAGCCATTAAATTTTACATCGAGTCTCAGGCGGTAGAGGACTATTTGTGGACAAAATAAGGCCAACAAAATAATATCAACTTCATCTGCTCATCGATTCCTACACACCACCATGACCATAAATCAATTCCAATATTCACTTTTGTATTGCACATATTGATCCACCATCCATACCACCAGGATTCTTTTTCAAAACACAATAAAACAAGTTCTTAGTAGGTGTTATGGGTTTATAAAAATTCTGTAAATATTCCTCTCATGTTATTACATATTGATTTGTATCGTTTATTTGTCATGATGATCTCCATTCCATCCTCTTTCACTACTCTTCCAACTGTTAAATATATTACGAAATTATTTATTTGATTAAAAAAACTACATTCTACAAAATATTGAATAACAAACTTGCTTCAGTTTAATTATCTACAAAATCCATAAATGAATAAAATTCCTAATTAACTATGAAAATTTTTACATTAACATAATTTCATAATTTTGGAAGGGCTGATGGTGAGAATGCATACCAATTTTTGACATGGAGAGGAAATCAAAAAGTTTCCAAAAATCGTGCACAAAATTTTAACGCTTTCCCTGCTCATATTTTTCAATTGATGAACATAGTGTCGCGCTTACATATTTATGAAGAGAATAGAAAGGAAAATGTTCAAAACATAGACTCAAAAATGTCTATTTATAATGATATGCAACTGAAAATCCCAACCGCCACTTTCTTTAGCGCGCTAATTTAATAATGCACATGTATGAATTTACATTTAGATCGATTAAATGGCTAATTAATGGCTGACAAAAGTTAAATACTCCAAATAACACACATATTTCCAATGGTGCATGTACTTTCAAATGGTGCATTTTACATTGTTTAGTTTAATGGCTAATTAATGTTGAGGCAACCACAACATTAATTAGCATTTTTCCTTACAAAATGGTTCTTGTTAATACTGCATTTAGTATTGTAAATAATTAATGTAAGAATTTTATAATATAATTTTGTAATGTATGAAATTTTGATAGTTAGACTACATTAGGGGAAAAATTAAAGCTCTCATGGATGCTAGCTAGGCTAGACAAGTTTTGAAAGTCATACACTATGTGTTTTATGGATAAAAAGATACAAAAAATAGTGGGATCTAAGAGTCTAATATAATGTGTTATATGGTCAAATAGGAGCACTAATTACGTACACAATATATAATGTAGGAGGAAAATTTATGATCGAAAAGAACTGGTTTTATGAGGAATCATTAATGAGCACATAAAAATATATAGTAGCTTTAATTCATATAAAAGTTTTGGTTTTAGTCCGACATGGAGTAATAACCAAATACACATGAGGCACGATGAGGTAGAGGTTGAAGGTTTGAATGTTAGTGATATTAGATGTATTTAGTTATATATATTATAAAGGAATAATATTGAGTTTATTTAAAGGAAGAATCTTGAGTTTACTGTATGCGGCCACATGACACAATCCATTGCTACTAGGTTATGGGTAAAATAAATCCCTTATATAATTTCAATCCTCTCTCTTCAACAGAGACTAAACGCACTTTGAAGTTCTTGTGCTCTAACTTCAACATGTGATTGATCACACTTAGATATGTGAATCAAGGATCACACTTATACGTGCGATCAGTCGCACTTGCATTTTGACCTATCAATCTAGTAAATATCTGCATGAGCACGTGTAAAAAAATTAAGTCCATGTCAGACTAAAACGACAACTTTTGAAATTCATATACTATGTGTTTTATGGATAAAATGATACACACATTAGTAGGATCTAAGAGTCTAATACAATGGTTTATATGGTTGAATAGGAGCACTAATTACTTGCGCAATATCTAATGTAGGAGGAAAATTTATGATTGGAATAGAACTAGTATTTTGAGGAATCATTAGTAATTGTATTTAGAATGAAAATAGTCATCTAATAACATAAATTTGACGACCACCTTTTCTTGTCAATTTTTTTAAGTGAGGGTAAAATTTTAATATTACTTGTCAAAAATACAAAACAATGTTATTTATACACTACTTAAAAATTAATAAATGACTATTGCCTTTTTTAACTATGCTTCATATATACAAATAATTTTTTTAATTAAATATATATAAAAATTGATGGTCACATTTTAAACATCAAATTCACACGTGACGGTTCTATAAAATATTTGAAATTATGTTACTTATAAAATCATGAAAAATATCTAAATGGCAGTCAAATTTAACAACATTCAAGGATGTTAAGTTCTAAAATAGATGACATCTATCTTAGAGTATAATTTGGATAGGATTTTCAATGTCAACATTTATTGATTTGAATAAGGTATGCATAAATAGTCATATATGTATGATGATATTAAGATTGATATGTGGCATAAATGACAACAATCACTTATGTATTGTCTTGAATGCTAGCCAAATTCTATATTTGTTCAAGATTTAGATTGAATGAGGTTTAAGAGATGTTCATATAAGATGTTTATTTTTTATTTTCTCATTGTTATTTCAAGCATTTGTTTTAACCTTGGAATTGTTATTAATATTTCTCATTTTTAAATTCTCCATACTAGGTTTAAGATTTAAGTGGCCACACTACTAATTTTATCAATTTATGTGTGGATATAGTTGAAAATGAACTCTGTATTTGAAGGAGCATATGTGGATTTACCATCGAAAGATGTGATAGTTTTAGAGGGACTATTTTATCCATCTAGAACTACACTTCAGTATAGAAAATGGGTTCTACGTTATTCATTGTCATAATCAATATTGTATTCAATGGCAGAGTGAGACTTCCATACACAATTAATGGTTGTGAAACCCTAGAAGAAAGTAAAAACAAGGGATAATGGTACTGATGTAATGGAATCCCAAAGAGAACCCATTATGGATATACACAATCTTGGATGAATGGCGAGAGCATGGAAATAAAGGAAAACAGAAAGGGAAGTAAATGGAAATACAAGAAAACATAAATAATTGCCAAGTAGTGTTGCAACTATTGCATTGATATCCATAAAGTGGAGATACATTCTGCTATATCACCACACATGTCTTGTTAAGTGGGAATTTTCCCCATTTTTCAATCTCCAAGAACAACTTATTCATCAAATGTGACGATTGCACAGAGCTTAAGAACAAACGTGTAGTCACTTCATTTCTAGAAACAGTGGAACAAGTATATCAATGTCATAAATGGAAAATTGATTATATTTCAAAGTTTGCATTCAACTTACTATGCTCATACATGATGGAAAAATGATACTCGTAAGAAAAAATGATGATAAAATAAAAATAAAAATAAAGGTACCAGGAATGCTTAAAGAAAAAGCAATGTTAGCCAAAATCAAGGGAAAAAACATATATTGATATAGACAACATCATCTAGTCATGGAAAAACAAACAAAATATGGAAATTAGATCAAATTAAAATATTGAATTGGGGACATAATGTTATTCAGGAATACCTTTCACAACTACAAGAAAATAATTAACAGATTGTAGTTAAAATTGGTTGAACTAGATACCCTTGAAAGGGATTCAGTCTTTAAGTAATTGTCAATATAATTTTCTTGAAGGAATTGATTTCCTATGGAAACAAGAGCCACGAGAAGCCATTTCCTTCCTTCAATAGTTGAAAGAAAGAGGACATAAAATAGATAAGTATAAAATAATGTATAAGTATTACATATGAATGTTTTGTTAGGATTATATTACTATGGACTCATAACAATTATTTGTGACACATATGTTATTCTCAAATGTAACAATAAATCTATTAAATTGTTAAAAAATGTTATTCAAGAGAATTTTTAAAATGTTCTTTAAAAATTAGTTACAATTAGTTTCAATGTTTGAAGTCTTTAATATATAAATATATATCGAAGTGGGAAATTGTAATTCACAATATTAATAAAATTATAATGTAATAAAGTTATGATAAATGATTTAGAAAAATATTGAGTGTGACATGCTTGATAAGAAAAAATAATAAATATAATGACATCATGCATTCTTGAATAGGTGGCATGTACTTATTAATATTATATTTTGAAAATGAAGAACACTTTATTTGTACACTTATTAAATGTTGATGTTAAAGTTGTCATAATTTTTGTGACACTTGTTAATTGAAGATTTTTCCTTCAAATATTATTGAAAAATATGTACTTGAATACAACCCATAATTTGTCTTATCATGAAAAAGTAACCAATAGAAAAAAATATATATTGATTTTTTAAAATTATCAAATTGTTTAATTTATATTCCAACATTTGAAATATAGACACTAGAAAAATAAATGTCTTTGATTGGAGGATATGGCAAGAACTAATAAGTTGTGGTGAAATGTATAGTAACCTGCCATAGGTAGGAACTAATAAACTATGAAATCCATGTTTTAAAACAACGTGTTTAACGTAATTATTAACTCTTTGTTGTTCTGTATGATTTATAGACTAGAAAAGCATAAAAGTAGTTTACATTATTTGGATTATCTTCTATTTTGAACTGCCTAGAGACCGCTAATTTTCATTACAATGATTTCCATTTTACAAAATGATCAAATAAGTGTTGATAAGATGTATATTAACATATGCTATGCTTATGTGTCTTATCGACCACAAGGATTATGTAGCTTATCGACCGCTTATGTAACTTATTGGTCACAAGATATTATGTTACTTAGTGGCCACAAGATTTTATGTAACTTAGTGGTTGTAAGGTAGATGTTACTTAGTGGCCATAAGGAAGATGTAACTTTGATGCCTCTAGGATTATTTAACCTAGCATGCACTTTCATCATGTAAGTTAGCGGCCACTAGTCTTATATAAGTTAGCAAAAACTAGGCTTATGTAAGATAACAGCTACTAGGTTTATGTTGGGGAATCAAAACTAATAAAATAGAAATCCTAAATAGTGAAACTGAAATCCAAAAATCGGTATTTAGAAATTGGATTCCAATAGTGGCGAAATTGGAATCCAATAATAGCATTATTGGAATCCAATAATAGTGAAATTGGAATCCAATAATTTAGGTAAACTGGAATCATTCAATTATAGCAAAATTGGAATCCAAATATAGCAAAATCAAAATCCAATAATAGCAAATTTGAATTCGAATAATTCAATTAATGACGATATTGGAATCTAATATTTCTACTAATGGAATCCAATAATAGTAATAATGGAATCTAATATAAACAAAAATGGAATCCAATATATCCAAAAAAGGAGATGGATTTCTTCCAAAACTTGTAATACTGGAATCCATCTTCATTGGAATATGTCTAGATTTACTGAAATAAGCATTCTTGTTTCAGGATCTTTGTTTCAAGAACCATTATTGTTCGATAATGATTTATTTGTGAAAACTAAAAATGATAAGATTATTATTATTATTTTATATGTTGATTATTTTTCAAATACTAGCAATGATCCTGGTTTAATTTTTAAAATTAAAACAACAATTTGAAATGTTTAATTTAGTTCTATTTTTTTTTAGGAGTGGTAATTTTGTAAGCCCATAATTGTATCATAGATCTCAATCAAAATATGCTAATAATTTTCTTAAAATATTTAACATGATTAATTGTAAACATTATGTAATTCCCATTGAAGTTGGTGTTAAATTAGATCCTAAACCTATAGTGCAAAATCTAACCCTACTTTGTATAGAAAACTAGTTGGTAGTTTGATTTATTTGACTATTACTAGGCTTGATATTTCATATGTAGTAGGAGTTGTTTCTAGATTCATGTAGGATCCTTATGAGGATCATTGGAAAATGGCTAAAAGGATTTTAAAATATATTAAAGGAACAATTAATTATGGTTTGTATTATTCTTCTAGTAATGATGCAAAATTATTTGGTTATTGTGATTCTGACCATGTTGGTGATATTATAGATAGAAAATCTACTTCTGGATATGTTTTCAAGTTTGGTATAAGTGTCATCACTTGGAGTAGCAAGAAGAAACCAACAGTTTCTATCTCATCTACCAAAGATGAGTATATAAGTTCCATGAAAGGAAAAAAATAATCCATGTGACTAAAAATGTTGTTAGATGAAATCCATATGGGAATCAAAAGAAGCAATACTCTTGTTTATGACAATGTGAGTTGCATTTTTCTTGTGAATGCAGATCTATTCTAGCAACAAAGAACAAAGCACACGTGTGCGCGCGAGCGTACACACACACACACACACACACACACACACACACACACACACACACACACACACACACACACACACACACACACACAAACAATTCGATAGAAATTCTTAAATGATGATATTGATCTCAAGTTCTTCTTTATTAAATATCAATTTGTCGTCATTTTCATGAAGCCACTATGTGTTGTGAAATTTTATAGGTTTTGTACCTTATTAGGTATTTTAGAGTTTCCCTTGAGGAGGAGTGTGCATGAAAATTCCACCTCTTAACATAATTTTGTAAACTTTCTATACCTCCTCCATCTTTTCAAATATTAATATATGTGAGTCTAAAGTAAATGATCACAAAATTAGAGTTTACTTGTAATTCGCATATTTTTTTATTAGAGATCTTTGTTTTATAAATGGCTCCATAATATTATGTAAGTATTCATAGGTAAAACACTTGTGCTAAGAATTTTTGTGGGAACATCTGTATGATTTTTCTTATTTACATGTTAGCCTAAATCTTCATTGATGATTTATGGATTATAAATCATTTTGTATAAAAAAGCTAATTTGGCATGTTTCCCCACTTAAAATTAAAGGGGAGCGTTGGGATATTAATATTAAGTGGGGTTACCATTAGGTGGGCCACCACTTTATTATATCCTTTAATGTTTTTATAAACATTATTTTAAACCTATTTAATATAGGTTGTTGGGTCCCCTCTCTACTTAATGTGGAAGTTGTGATTTATTAAATTAATTAAAGTGTGATATGAAATGGTGCACTTCGGGTACAATTGGTTTCATTCACCCTATAAAATGGGGGTAAACCCTTTACAATAGATCATTGGAGAATTATTTTAATTCTTGTAATGTTTATGTGATTTGGTGGGACTCGAGGAGGAAGTGGAAGTGTTGGGTCAAATTTGTATGTAAATTCTCAATACAAGGAAAGTGATTTTTGTGGGGGTTTTTACCGTGAGGTTTTCCCCATGTAAATTTGGTTTTGTGTAATGTGAATTTAATTTTTTATATTTTTTGAAGTAATTTTAATTATTTACTTGCATACCTAAACTATAATCCTTGGATAGTAAATTTGGTGGATATTTCATTAATTTGTTGCATTATTATTTATCCCATTTTTCTATAAAAAAATCCATGCAATATGGATTTGGTCACCAAATACGAAGAACTCATCCAAACCATTTTTTTGAAATATTCATGATAGAAGAGGTGGTGCTCAAATTTTGAGACAATTCTCTTGTCGAGATTAATGGGAAAATGCAAAACCTAATGAAGAGGGTATAATACTATGAAAAAATCATGCATCTAAATATCCAAAAATAATCCACCTCATCATGTAATAGATAAATCAAATGAAAGGTGATTTTAAGAAGAAAATTTGCTCCAAATTTTAGGAAAATTGGCTCACCGAGTCACTTTGTGAAAAAGTAAAAAACATTTTCAGCTATTATGGGCACAAATTGAATTTTTGGCTATAAAATTATTTCTTGAATAAAAAAACCATAAAATTATATTCCCAAAGTCATATCTCAAAATAAAGGTGCTATGGATAGGAATAAGTGTGCAATATTTGAAGGTGTTCTGACCATGGGAACTCAAAATATGGTTTTCATAAGTGGGAAAATCTTGTTTGAGCATATTTATGTCACAAAGATGGTTTTCATGGCCAAATGGAGTTTTCATGTAATGTTCTTCATGTGAAATTTATCTATTTTCTAGAAGGATTTTTGGAAGGAAAAATTGAATTCATAATGTCACTAAAGTGGAGGTGGGGTTTGGGTTTTACACATGCAAACATAAAAATGCACCTCCTTTGCAAACACCAATCCCAAAGTGTACTCCAATGGGGTGAGGGAACACTTATAAAGTTCACAGGAAATTTGAAAAGTGAACTCATGCATGGGGAATTATAAAATGTTCCTAAGCCCTTGGGGTTTTTCAGTTTATCACTTAAAGCAAGTTAAAAAAATTGGTGTTAATTTTTGAGTTTGGGATGGGGAAATTAGTTTGAGGTGCACTTATGAAGGTGGGGAAAAATTAAATTTCATGAATTTTTTTCACCTCCTAAAATTCCTTCATGCTCCATAAGTGTGTTCAAATCACTTAATTTGATGACATTAGCAACTCAATGAAGAATTAGAAATCAAAGTGCACTTTTTGGGTTCAAGACTAAAACTCGGAGTTTTTGGGGGGTATGATATATGATAGAGAACTAGAAATCACATAAATGATTCAATTAAACCACTTAGAACAATTGAAAATGAACTATTTATGAATTTTAAGGAAAATCAACTTTTTGTATGAAGGAGAAACAATAAGCTGAGTAGTCACATGAGCTTGAGATGATTATGAATAAAAATGAAACTTGGAAAATATAGAGGACTTAATGATATTTCTTTCAACTATTGGTTGGGCTTCTAATTTCACTTGAAGTTCATGAAACCTTTCATCCAAGTTCTCTCCTTTTTAAAGACTAAGGTTCCTTTATGTCTATAAGGTTTATATTCTTAATACTTACAAAATTACCTTACTCTAAATATATCATATTGTAGTAGATTCTAAAAATTTATAAATGACTATGGTCTAAGATACTGAAACCACCTAAGGATCTTGAAACCTTTTTCATAAGTTGACCCTTATCCAATGACCAAAAACATCTTTTCCTCAAAAATCACTAGAGGTTAATGTGCCCCCAAAACTAGTCCAAATCTTCTAGAATATTCCTTAAACCATTTTGACATGAAGTAAACTCAAATACCTTTCCAATGACTACAATATAGAATTCTAAAACTATACGCAGCTTCCAAAACCTTTCACACAAGTTGATACTTGCAAAGAGACAAATTTGACCAAATTTCTTGAGAGGTGAAATTTTTTTAATGAGGTTGACAAGTAAAATGCCTAGACATTTTACATGCCAAAAATTATATAGATGCATTATTGGGAGAATCGAGTGTCTAATTTTAGGTAGGGATTATGAAATTCGAGATTCAAAATCAATCTTCTAATTAATTATCCAAGAAAATGGTGGTCATAGGAATTGAAGGAAGGATGAAAATCAGTTCCCTTGAGTTCTTCAATACCTTAGAGGTAACCTTTTTCTTTAGTGACACCATTTGGTTTGATTTGTGTGTAATTAAAAATAAGATGAAAATTATTGGGTTGGAAAAATTGACAAAGTATTATAAGTCATGTAAGTAGGGAATTTGAATGCATGAAAGGATTAGATGAAGTATTGTGTGCCTAGAAATTCTAATCCCAAGAATTATCCAATTTTACAAATACGGGCTAAAAATATAAAAATGAGTTGGAGTGCGGATCATGCCAAAGAAAAATCAAGAAGACTTGAGAACCAAGGAATGTCTATTTTTGTAGATAAAGAACATGCAAGTTAAGATCAAGGGTCATGTAAGGATCAAGATAATAATAGGATTAAAGAAGAGTTTATTTATAGATTTAATCTATCATAAGGATTGTTAGGAAAGCATACATGTGTTGGTACCCAAATCTACACCTCCTTTGGGGCTAGGAAGCATCAACACTTGGAGTGGGATGCTCTAAGTATGACATACTTATCATTTTGTAGGTGGGTAATATGTTTGGAAAAATTATTCAAAACCGAGCGTCGAAGGGACTTGATGGCACTTACTAAGGGGATGACCTTCCCTGCTACTTTAGGTCCTACCTTTAACCAGGGTGAGAGAACCCATTTTGTAACTTGAATTTGTAAGAAATATGGGTGGAATCACAATTTCTTAGTCTTCTCTTTGAAATTTGGAGATCAATCTTGAATGAACATGGTCAATGTATGCACTACTTAACTCTCACAAGTTATCACACTAAATAATGAAAATGTCACTCAAGTAGGACTTAGGTTACTCTAGATAGTGGAAAGTTCAGTCTGCTTCTGCATATTTATGAAGGGAAGGTAAAAATGGTAACATCCCTAGGTAAATGTTCATATAAAAAGTGAACTGAAGTGGTTTAATAGGATTTAACAAGTCTAGGATTGTATTTGTGTAGGAGTGGGAGATTAAAGTAGGATAAAGTTGATTATATATAATTCTCAAAAACTTTTACAGTGTTAGAAAATTTCTCAAGGTGAAAAGAACACATCAAACAACCAATAACATCCCTTTAACAAGAATATATGCACTCATGGAAGCCCAAGAATACATGATTTCACACAATATTTAAGAAATTAAACACAAAAGATCATGTTAACCTCTCAATAAAATATTGACAATTCCTAATCCATTATGCCCAAGATTCACTCAAATACTTACAAAAATCCTCTCAACAAAATGGATGCATTATGAATTTAAAATTATTTATCACACTATGAAAGGAAATCTCTTCTCATAGCATGATTGCAGTTTCCAAAACACCACCACAAGGACAAGATCTAGTGTAATTCAGAGGAATTATCAACACAAGATTGCAACAGGATATACAAATGGTTCATTTAAAGTATATCACCAAAAACAAAGATAACAATGCTCATGAACATACATAGTTTATTTAAATAATTTCAGATTCTCAACAAGGTAAAATAAATCCTATGATCTCAATGCTTGTTAATGGTTGTACACTTGCAACTATCTTAACATAATAAGATTTTAAAGGTGAAACAAAACACATGTATCTCAATTCGATTCAATTTTTCAATAATGCTTATCAGTTTACACTATTTCTTCTAATTTTTATAGAAAAATTAATCCCCGATATGAGAACATGTCTCTCATATCTATACAATATTTGATTCTTTCTTTTTTAATTTTTCCCCCCAAAACTTTGAATCCTTTCAAGGAATATTCCTAAGGATAGTATCTGATTCTATCATTTTGAAAATATCTTATTCCCTTCATGCCATGTGGAGAGATCTTTACAAATGTTGTCAGTGTATGTTTCATTCCTTATGATGAATGAGATGCCTATGTCATTTATTTTGCATCATTAACTTGGTTATTTCTATTTTTGGTAGGTTGGGAAACCTTTTTAGATGATTTTTGACTTCCAAAAATAGTTTGATTTGATGTTAATCATTCCCACCTTTTGGGAATCTACCTCAAAACACACACAATCATTGTCATATATTTTGAATGAGTGTTTCCACATGTTTGTGTTACATCAGGCCAATTACCTCCTTTTTGTATGATATCGGTAGGGATATCATAGACAATCTTGATATCATAGACAATCTCAACAATCAACTCACCATGATTTTTCTTAGTTTAACTTGTCAGCCTCTTCCTTACTATAAATTCCCACCATTTCTTCTACAAATTCATATCCCTTATTTTAAGTGTGAGGAACTTAGTGATATTATTTTTCCACAATATTGTGGGAGTAACATTAGCATCCATTTTTAAATATATTTCTTCCGAGGATTTAAACTCGTTTTTATTTGTCCAACCTAGATGAAGCATTCACAATAATTCTATTTGGAATTGCATATCTAGAGGACTATGATGGGCCATTGACAACTAGATTTGTTCAAATGGATCTGATTCAAATACTACTTAGGATCGGTCCCATATTTTATTCTTTCCAAATGATGTATTTTCATCTTTTTCAAGCTAGAGCATCAAAAAAACTCCTGAGGTGTTGAAACAATTTTGTCTCAAGAGCAGTCCGAATTTGAAGGGTGTAGTTGATAACACACGTGCTTTCATTTTTAATGAAGAATTCACTGTGAAGAAGATTCCTTCATAATCGTGCGTGTTTGGTGAAGGAATTTTTATAGATATTATTCCCACTCTTTCTCGCAAGGTCACCGAGTTAGAGGAACATGTTTCTACATTGGATAAGAGGCTAACATAATATTTTCCTTCAAAACTTCATGTGACATCATCATTCTTCAAGAAGAAATGTAGGGGTGAGTCCATATCTAAATCTCCTGATCAATTTAATCTAAAAATTGTTGTGATTCCACTCCCATCTACAAAAAAACTTATATTCCACCCTCTACCTTCAAAGCATCAGGAAAGAAATCAATTTCTAGGGGTGCTTTGGATCTCAAGGGGTGATTTTATTCTTACAAGAAGAAAATGGAGATGACTGGAATGTTGGATGGTCCTAGGGAAAATATTGATGATCTCATGGTTCTAGGCATATCTCATAATTTGGTAGGGGACATTTTATTTGTCCAAATGGAAATTGGGACAAAAGAATTTTTACCTAGGAATAATAGGTTTTTAAATAAAATTCTTTCTTTCAGGGAGGATTTATTAATAGTGGAAGATTGGGTATCTTTCCCTTAATCCCCTTTTTTGGTATAATTTCAAGAATGTATGTAAACCCTTTCTTGGTACGGGGCCCCTATAGAACCTCATTTTGTTTTATTTTTACAATGAAAAAGTTTTAAGATGTTATAATGAATTTCATGTTAATAATAGATATAGAATTATATAAAAACAGAATGAAATCCTACTATATTGTTCCACATTACATACATAATATAAATCCACAATTTAAAACAATATTCAATCTGTTATGAATGAAAGTAACAACTGAAAAAGGAAAGTTTTAAAGAAAAGACAAACATAAGCTTGCTCACAGTTCAACATGAACATCATCTGCTTCTTCATCAGGTTGTTCCTCCTTGTCAAGCTATATGTTCATGTAAGCATCAAACCTCTGGAGCAACTACATCAACTCCTCTTCCTTAGGTCTTATGTGATGTTTGAATATTAAGTTATGCCTATTCAACATCTCAACAAATTTATCCATCCTTTTCTTATACTCTCTCAATTTTTTAGTCAACTCAAATAAATAAATTTCCATAGAGATAAGTCTCTTGATGACCTCATAGGAGAAATGTTCATCTTTGATGTATTGATCAAAATATTGAATCAGGATATCAATCTCCAAGTCCCCATAAGTAGATTTTTTTTGTCAAATACCATTTGTTCTATCATGTTATCTATAGTATCAATATCCTTTCCTATCCAATCCTTCTCTATTTCCATCTTTTCCTTGACTTGATTCACAACTTCAACCCTAATTTTGGCTAAATCTTCTAGCACATACCGAAATATTTTTTCCTCGGAAACATTATTCCTTCCTTTTCTACTAATTACTCATCAATTTGGTTTATAATGTCAAGTTTTGGAAGGATACCTTCCCAATGGTACAATTCATTTTTACATTGATCATTTAATTCATTTATGTCATTGAGCACATTGGTTAACTTTGCAAACCTCTTTATTGTTTTCTCAATGATATTTCTACCTTTCTGAGACAAATCCTCCACCCATTTATCCAATTCCTCATCCTTATCACTAGCCTTTTCTATTTAACCTAATTTTTTTGGAGTAGTGGGAGAGGAAACTTCTTGGCTTTCTTCTTCCGGCCCTACCATATTTTGTAGACATGAAAACAATGTTTTTATTTTCTCCTTCAATTGCTTCTTAGATATTTTTTCTTCATCAACCTTCTATAACAGGTCGTTAAATGCTATTATAACATCATGTTTTAGTGTTTCCCTAGTAGGATTCCCCAATTGAATGTTGTGGAAATCATAATAACTTGTTGTAATATCATCCTTTGACTTACCTTGATGGGAGTTGCAATCTCCATGGTCTTGAATCCATGCTGATCTACATGTGTCTTAGTGAGAATATTTTATTTCTTTGAAGCTTTGTTGAGTTTTGGGATGACAATGCTTGTGATATCTAAGACTCCTCTTTGAAAAAATTCCATTTCCTTCCCTTTAAGGAGTCCTCCCAACCAATTATTCATAGGTGAATTACCCATCTTTACTCCCTTTGGTGTGAGCTATGGAGTTTCATATTACAACACTAGCTCTTTTGTTATTCCCTGGCATATCTTGAAGTATTGACATATCTTTGTGTGTTCTTTGCACTTTCACCACTTGTTTTTCACTTTCCGGTGTCTCCATCTTTGGTTTCTCTTTATCTTAGTCTCGAGTCCGATATTTTTCAACATATTATGACTCTGTTCTACCCATTGTTTTCTCATCATAACTCTTTCTTGTCTACGAAATTACAAGTACATTTATGCCCCCTTTAACTTTCATTTAGGGTAGCCATTGCATTTGTATCTTCTTTTAGTTTCACTATTGAAGTGACCACTTCACTTATAGCTTCCTTTGGAATTTCCCTATCCAGACTTAGAACCTTAAATGGCTCCTTGTTCTTTGAAATATCTTTATCCTCCACAAGTGGTTGTTTGGTAGACAAGTCTCCTTGGGATTTCTCCTTAATTACCTTTTTATTTTGTGGGTCCACTTATTTATTTAGAAACTTCAGTTGTAGTTTCCTTTGTATTACTTGTACTTCAAGAAACTTCACTCTCCTTCATCATCTTTGAATCCTTGGGTGGCTGATTTTCAGTATAGAAAACATTTGATACAGGTGCTTCACCCATAGTTTTTTGAGTCACCATTTCTCTTTCCACAACATGGGTTGTACTTTAAATTTTAATACCTTAGGGTAGAGCCCCCAATTTTATATTTAATGATTGATCCAGATCTTGCATATGTGTTTCCTATTTGGAAACACTTGCACCCTCCACTATATAAGTTTCAACTTTTACATCGACCATATCAAGTCTAGGAATCTCTTTAAGTAACTCCAAATCAATTATTTCAATAGGCCTTTTGTAACTATTTCTCAGGTTGTACAACAACGAGTTTAGCTTGCACTTGTTCTAACATAACATCACTTGGATGATTAGATGTAGGGGCACCATAAACTATTTCTACAACAAACTTAGTTGGGGACATAGATGAAGTTACAATTGGTGGGTGTAAGTACAACTAAAGTAGAATGAATACCTTCAGGAGTCTAAAATGGCATTTCTTGATGAGCCAATGAAGTAAAAATTTCCTTTTAGTTTCAATTAAGGTAGGATGATCAATTACTTTAGGATCCTTTCTTTTATGTTTCTTTGCACCATGACCACCTATATCCCTTTCCAAAGGAAACCTTACATTAGCCCGTTTTGTAATTCTTTCAAAACATTTGAGTTTAGGGCCCTCCCTTTCCTTAGCACTTTGCATTATAGGTTTCAGGTCAACATTTGATAGAGATCCCCTCATCTTCTTTGGTGCACTAGATGACCCTAGTAATACAACTGAGGTAATACTTGGTGTTTTCAAACATATCACTTTGGATTGTATTGGCTCTCCTGAAGTAATGGTACTATCTTGTATAGCCCTTAAGACTATTCCCTCTTCCTTTTGAGTCAAGGTAGTTTTATGAGTTCTAGTCTTGCTTGTAGTTGTTGTTTGTTTATCAATGGTCTTAGTATTTGTATTTTTACTTGGTAATTGGGGAGCTTGTCAATTCAAAGGGTCCATTTTATCTACCCCTCTTTCATGAGAGGGGGATATTCCTTCAAAGTCTTCAACTTTCGAACTCCTTCAACACTTCGTATTTTGTAGGGATAAATCCATACCCTTCCCAATCAGCCAATTTAGTTTTCTCCTCATTAAATTAACAATTATTTCATGAGGATCATCGATTCTTCATCTTTCCAATCTATAGGATTGATTGATTTTGACCCCATATTTTTGTCTAGGTACTATCGACCCACCAAATTTTTATCATCTTCTATTCCACAATTTTGAATTCAATAACTTGTCTTAAATTCATTATAGAATAATCCCTCAATCTAACTTATTCTTCGTATATGTAATTCATCTAGAAGTCTTTGAAATGGGGTTCATGTTCACTTGTAATGACAACCCACCAAATGTCATAATTAGGTCTTGGTGTAGATTTATCCATTTGAAACCTCTCCATCTCTTCATCTATTTATCTATGTTTTACTATTGTTGGGCATGAATATCTCCCAATTTTGAGAGGGAATTTTATGTTTTTATACATCCTTGAAATAATTTTATGTACATGGGTCACTTGTCTTGAAAGTTCCATCAATTCCCACTTATCATCCACATATCTAGGTAACTTATAGGGTTATCCTTCAAATCCACTTACCGTGAAATATGTGAAAAATCTATATTATATGAAAATGCAACCATATTCCATAATTTCAGCCCTAGCACCATCAGTTAATCTATATTGCTCCCATTGTGGTTTGGAAAGCTATAGGGACAATAAAGGCATAATTTACCTTCTTTAAATTTCCTCTCCACTTGTCCAATCTAAATTGTGAATATACATCATACACCCTATGGTTTTCAAAACTTGTCGTAGTAGGAGACCTAGGAATGATTTGAAACATGTAATTTTATAGATGAGATAAGACATCATGTAGAATTTGATCTCAATTGGATCACCTATGCTAATTTTCTTAGCTATTGTCATGAGTTGGGCATGAATTGATGTTGATATAAAGCTTTCCCAACAAATTTTTCCTTGTTCTTCTAAGATAACCATTATGAAGGGGCACATCCACTCTTGAAAATTGTTAACCCCTTCTAATCTTGCCATCCTACTTAGTTGTACAATGAGATCGTCAACCTCTTCAACAAACATGTCCTTAGTCAACTTCTTAGGGATTCTTTTGATAGATGGCTTCATTTCTTTCAAACATTGGGTATTTAAAATTTCAGCATATTCATCATGTCTTGCATCATGATCATCTTTTGTCAATTCAACGGTAGTAATTAGTAGTTGATCCAAATTTAGTAACCCCAATATTTTCCTAAAAGCTTCGGTTTCAAATTCATTACCCCTTCCCCACTTCCTTCCAATACCTCCTTCTTATCCAAGTCATAATTTTTAGCACACAACCATACAAGCTCGGGAGAGTGTATGGATGGTGGAAACAACTGTTAGGGCAATGTGGCCGGCATTAATTGCCTTCGTCCATTGACTCTTATCAAGAGCATGAATTATTCTTAGGAAATCATATAGATCAACATTAAGTAATTTCATATCCACAAATTTATCTAAATCACTAGAAATATTGAAAGTTACATCGAATCCGATTACAGAGACCTCATCTTGTGGTTTTTAATATCTCCTCCTAATTCGATTAATCCCAATTTAAGTATCGATAAAATTAAGTTAAATCAAGGAATTACTCATTTCTTTAGAAACTCTGTGAAATTTCCCCTCCTCATGTACTTCGAGTTCCTTGGCTCAATTTCACCACTTCACAATCAATTCTTATCCTTTCTTTCATAAATTTTCACCTTTGGGAATCCAAATTTCTCATGTGTAAGGTAAAAGCTGGAAATGATCAAAAAATATTTTAAAATTCATACCTTGATCCATATGCATGCATTTATGGTGGCATCCATTAATTTTTTAAATCATGACCTTTCAATTTGTTTATCATTTTGAATGTGAGATGTCCACATGACCTAATCTCGAGACATTGCGGGGTTGGGGATTCGACTTGCAGTTTTGTATATTTCTTTAAACAAGTTTTAAATTACAATTTTGAGCCAAAAACCCGCTCTCTAACTTTAGCTGATAAGTTGACATGTGTTCCCCTTCGGACCTTGGGGATATATTTTCACTTTTCATTACGTTGGGCCTTTGATGAAAATGTACAACAATAATACACTTTCCCACTCCAATCACATTTGAACATGCTTTTTTTTCATTGAGTGGGGTTATGTTTGCACTTTGCATCACATAACATGAATATTCTGTTGGGTTTTGGAGCTTAGTTTGTACTTTTTAGCCATTAAGTAACTTTGGTAATTGTGCCAATAAAATCCAAAATAGTGCAACCAACTAAATAAGGCCATGTATCTTCGGGCATTGGAGAACAAAGTGCAATTTGAACCAAATATCAAAGGAAAGATACATAGGGTGAATTTACAAGGATTAACACAATCATTTGACAATGCTTTCTTGAATACTTCTATGAAATGATATGGTTATTATTTCCTCAACTGAAAAGAGGATTCACACTAGATTTATAATCAAACATGATATTTTACCTTGGTTTAACATGGGTTTATCATCTGGAAACACATGTTTTAGAGTTCATAATGAGACATGACATGATTTTTTTTTAAGGAAATTTTAAAGCAAAGGTGTGAGGTATATAATATTTTGTTAGGAAATCATACATGCTTTATAATTGAATTTTTATATGCACATGGTTATTTTGAGAATGCAATATATTTTGAGAATGTATGAGTAGTGAAGGGAAATTCCCACTCCAATATATATTTGTTGTACTTCATTGTTTTGGGTACCATGTATGAAATTGTGTGATGTAATATAATCATGTTGCTCTCGTATATTGGCGCACATAAATCTCTCTGGTGATTATTGTTATGTATAAAAATTCTTCTATGTAATATTTTTGTTATTAATGGAGCATTGTGGATGGATTCTATTGATTAATGTATCGATCATGGTGATCACATAGTGTAATTAATCTTAGTGTTTATATGATCTATTAGGTTTCTTATACATGTGTTTCCTTTATGATTTCTATAATGATCTACGGATGAATGTATGCTTTGATAATGGTAATCATGAATATCCATGCTAACTTCTAGAAAAGATAGCATAAAGGAGTGACCCGCCGCAATTCAGGTGAATGTTCGAGATATGTTTGAATGAAATGTCGGTGTGCATAGCATTTGATAGGGTAAAAAAATCTACATTTTAGTTCTATTATTGGGACATGTTTTCAAACCTGTCTTCCAGGATGTTACATGCAGATGGCGATCGATTGAATCTTGAATTCATTGAAATTTGGGTTGAAGATGAACAAGATAAGTTTTCTCATAAATATAACATCGACTGATTTCAATGTGCGATGATAGGTAGAAGAAAACCTTTATGACACACTTTATGAGACTTTTTTTTGTAACTTTCCAAAGTAGAATTGTATGAGTCATTGGTAGCATATGCATAAGGAAATATTTAAAGTTATAGGGTGAATATTTGTACGTAGGAAGATTACCAAATGTTTTTTATGTTGATATGGATTGGACTAGATCTGTAGATCATTGGTGGGCTGGTGTGTTATGCAATTATACATTAGAGTACACTATTTCTAATTATTTATGTCTAGAGGAGGCTAAATTCAAGTTCTTACATGAGTCTAGAGGATCATATTTGTAAGATATGCCCTTTGTGATCAATATCTTGATGATAGAGATGGATATAAATCACCTCCCTATGGCTAGCTAAACCCTTACCATGTGTAGGGGTAGGAGCACGTGTGGTGAAAGATGGTGGGCCTAGTGGCATAAAGAAAGAGAGAGGAAAGTCGGATCAATTTTAATGAAGCTTGAGAGAGGGAATTGGGACATGAAAGGGAAGTTACATAAGAAATTGAGTTGAGGAGAATGATTGCTCGAAGGTTTTGAAGGTCTTATGTAAGATAAGGAGCTGCAGCATTAGGTAATCCCCACATTGGGTAAGTGCGATAGAGAATCCCCTTCCACTTCAAATGAGAGTATGTCAAAGTAGAAATTGATGACTATGGGCACACATTTGAACCCCCTAGACACCTAGCCCTTACGCATAGTGTTATAGTTCTAGAATTAGTCATTGAGAAGTAGGATAAAGTAGGTAATCAAACAAATATGGGTATATATCATTTTTCATTGAATTAACAATTACATCGGATAACAAACATGCCTATGGTAGCACAAATGGTGACATTTTTTGGAGGTCCAATTAGAGGAATATTTTCAGGCACATCATCAGGACAAAGTGTGGGTGCGCAGAATATGGGAGCACTACTGGGAGTATTGTGACTTCGCAGACCGTAGGAGTTCATTTTAGCACTAAAATTAGGAAACAATGAAGTATCAATGGGTATGATACCCATAGTAGGAAGCAAAAGGGTCAAGAGGATCTAGATTTAGTGGATCGAAAAATCGGGATCTAGAGGAAATTTGGTGGAGGATCTAGTTATGGATATGGTGGGCAAGATCCACACCCACAACAACCACCTCAACAACCTTTACAACCATAACAAAAGCCTAAAATTTTATATGATATGTCTCTCCACTTGCTAGAGTATAAAGGAATTGAAGATGCATTAAAGCATGTGCACAAGTATGAGCTACTATGGCATGTTAAAGGACTTACACGATCGGATAGAAAATCAAGTCATTTGGCTACTACTCTTCAAGGGAACGCACATAGCTTGTACAATACATATGACCCACACTAGACTGTAGTAGATTATGATGCTTTTTCTCTATGTTTCTAAATTTGAGTCTCATATTCTAGAATTTGAATAGAAGAGTATCAACGTGCTCAATGACATCAAGAAGGGATTATCTGAGAGTGTTAGGGAGTATGATGCATGTTTTAAAACTTTATTATCAAACTTGTCTTTTGATATCCATCTCATTCATCATGCACAATGGTTTGTATGTAGATTATTGACTCTCTCTAAATGTGCACTATCTCATAAGACTTTTGTGGATCCATGCAAGGCCTTGGAGGTAGTTCTATATGTTGAGTTAGTTGGAAGTAATGACACTGGAGTAAGCCCACTCTTGAAAGCATAGATTGAATCCATGAAAAAGCAGCTAGAAAATCTCTCTGCTAGTTTAGCTCATGAGACGTGCATTGGTATATGGTGCATAGACTATGAAGCTAAAGGATATAATAAGGATAATTTCCCATTGTTATTAGATTGTGAGATTTGACTCTTGAATCATAATTTTCATGATTTTCCTCTGTTGTAGTGCACTATTCAGAAGAAGGTGTCCATTTATTGTAAGATTTGAAATTCCCATGCTCATGACACCACTGATTGTAGATTGATTAATCACATCCATGAAGCCATTGAGACATGAGTGTGTCCTACTAATGTGTATAGTGGATCTAATGATCATAAAGGAAAACATAAAAAGGGTGCAATAATGGAGATAATAGGAATAGAGGCTTCGTGGAGGATATAAAGGCCAAGTTCATGCCGGTGTAGAGGGGATTTTGGGAAAACATTATACTTGTTGATCTCCTTATCATTATCAGTGTGAGTTCCCTCATAATAATATTTTATCATGGTGTGGGAAGTATCATAAGTTATAGAAATGCTCATATTTGTATGAGCACATGAGTAAGGATAAGAAGCAAGAAAAGGGTGCTGGAATGATCAAGGTACAACGTGTCTCTTCGATCAGTTGATGCCTAAGAAGACACGATCTTTGCCGAGTTACAAACTGTTATGATTACAACACATGTTGAGTTTGTGTACACACCCAAGACTCGAAGGCTAACCACTCATTACAAGGGAAGATGTGATACATGCTAAGTATCTAGATGTTGCACACTAGAAGGAAGTCTATCAAGAAACCATGGGAGTCGGTGAAGAATTACAGGAGAGATACAATGCTTAAAAGAGAAATCATGTGAGATTGAATGAGAAAATAAAGTTGAGTTCTTGTATAAGGATGTAGATGACTTAAATGAGGTGTGCACTATGTTACACTAGAGAAAATCATTCCTCTATTAGGGAATGACTGTGAGAAAAGGTACCATACACTAGGTCCGAGCGTGAGAGACACACACTTAATGTAAATATACCACCTCAAAATCATGAGGTTGACAATGAGATTACACTAGATGTAGTAGTTAATAAATGGTTATTGTGTACCATACTAATTGATACTAGTGCAGAAGTAAATATTTTGACTCTTGGTGCATATAATCAAATGGGTTGACCAACCTTGCATCCATCCTCAAATGTGTCTTATATGACAAATAGGACTAGGTAAATTCCTATTGAAATATTTAAGGATGAATCTAGTGCCATTTAGGGAGCCAAGTTTACTGGGGAATTTGAGGTATTGGAGCTTGCTAAAGAAAAAAAAATTCTAGCATTACATGGACAACCCTAGTTCTATGCAAATAATGCCGACATGTTATTTAACAAAAGATACATAATTTTTGAGAATGATGAGGAGCACGTGATCATACCCCTTCATGATAAGAAGGAAGATCCTTATGTTGAATCCCTTGAGTGAAGAGGAACTTAATAGGATATATGCTCATATAGTACATGATCCAAAGAATATAGAACCATCAAAGGAAGGTGTCCTTCAGTGGGAAGACGTGTAGTCTATAAGTGACACTACTAGTGTTACTTGTGATAACTGAGCTCATGGAACGTATGAGATGTTCTGGGATTGAGGTCAAAGGAAGAGTCACTAGAATTATTAGCCGACACATGGTGAGGTGGCTAGGATATAACCGTGTACCAAGATATATTGGTGAAGGGAACCCCAATGCATTCTTACGCGCCATGGAGACTCAGTGGTAGAATGAAGGGGACATAAGAAACTTTTTTTTCTATACTCTACTTGGGATAGCAACATGTTGGTGGGAAACATATAGAGATATCCTTTTGGAATGGTGAGAAGTGAGAATCAAATTTTCTACTAGGTTTACTCAGAGAAATGTACCAAATTAAACATTTATATTTCATACGAAGTCTCGTGCCTCTCATCACGTCCATTATTGTGAGAGAACATGGGCATAGGGTAAGGAGACATTAGTGCCATAACTTTGGGTACATAAATTTGAATCCACGTTATGCGGTTGTACACATGCATGTTATGTTCATGCTTTGAGTTTAAAAGAGAAACAATAAATTAGTAAGAGATGACTTCAGGTATGATTCAAACTTTTGATTATTTTTGTACTAAGCCTCTAGTCCATGAAGTATTGTATATTATGAAGTGTCTTACTTTGGGAGATGGAAAAAATGCTGAAGAATTCATGTTGGAGTTGTTTATGTAACCTTATCTTGAGGTGATATGTGATATATAGGAAACAAATGAAGAAGAGATGGTACACACCTGGAAGGAAAATAAAAGGGAAAACTAGTATACATGATAGATGATGAGGAAGTTGATAACCTAGATGTTTACCATAATGAAGATACATGTAAGGTGATAGAAAATGCAAATGAGAATGTGCACACATATCATGATCTTATGAAGAAAAATAAGGTTAACATTGGTACAAAAGTAGAGCCTAAAGAGGCCATTATTGGTGATTATTGGTCAGAGTAAGAAGTGGCTAAGATTATTGAACTCTTATGTGACTTCTAGGACTTATTCCCATGGGGCTATCATGATTTAAAGGGGTACACCCTTCCTTAGGTGAGATGAAGATCAAGCTAAAAGAAGGAGCATGCCCAGTTAGGAAGAGGCCCTATAGGATGAATCCTAATCTATGTGTGAAAGTGAAGGAGGAAATTTACAAGATGCTCAAGTCTGATATAATTGAGCCTATTGAAGAATCGAATGGGTTAGCCCCATTTTCATAAGAATTAATAAGGATGGGAGGATAAGTATTTGTGTGGACTACATAGAACTCAATGCTTCATGTTTTATTGATCCTTTTCCTATCTTATTCATAGAATTTTTTTGAGGGAGTTTTGGGCACAAGATATATTCTTTTACCAAATGATAGACGGGTTATCATCGGTGTGCATCACGAAGGAAGAGTAGGATAAAAATAAATTCACCACCGAATGGGGAATTTTTGTGTATATAGTTATGCTTATTTGGATTGAAAAATTTATGGGCCATGGTCTCATGCATTTTGTGCAAGCCTTTCAATACTTTATCTATAAATTCTTGCAGGTATATTTAGATGATTGGATAGCATATGACGTATTCAAGGACCATTGTGATAATTTGAGCCTCATGTTTGAGAGGTGCAGGTAGTTGAGCATCTCTCTTAACATTAAGAAGTGCATATTTGCAACACCTTTTGGCACTTTACTCGGACACATAATTTTTAAGGTAGGATTGTTGATAGACACAACCAAGATAGTTGTGATATTGGGTTTGGAAGAACCTAATAATTAGAGTGAAGTGCATGGATTTTTGGGACATACAGGTTATTACAAGAAATTCATTAAAGGCTATACAAATATTGTCATGCCCTTGGAAGAATTATTGAAAGCTAAAGGAATTTATATTAGGTTGATGTGCATCAACATGTGCTTGAATCATTGAAGGAGAATCTCACCACTTTGCACCTATTTTGTGATTTCCTTGATTGGAAAAACCATTTCATGTTCATTTTGATGCTTCGACATGATGATTAGCACACGGTGTTGGAAAAACTAGGAGAAGGAATTTTGGATCATCTTTTTTGTTTTGCAAGGGAAGTTAACACCACAGAGTAGAAGTATACAACCATTGAGTGCAATGCTTTGTCTATGATCTATGTTCTACACAAGTTTAGAGAGTATTTACTAGTAATACAATTTATTTTCTATACAAATCATATGGCGCTCAAGTATTTAGTCAAAAATCCTATTTTGTAAGGGCGCATATGCAGGTGGATACTTCTATTTCAAAAGTTTTAGTTCATAGTTGTTGTTAAACCGGGAAATATTAATTTAGGGCTTTATCATTTATCAAGGATAAATTTTGGCAAGGATATTTAGATCATTGAGGACATAATGTCGATGCACAACTTGTTAGGTTAAAATGTGTTCCCTCTAACTTAGAGGATATTGAAGTGTTCTTGTGCATTGGATTGGCACCTTAAGGGATGAAGACAACGACGAAAAATAAGCTTGCTAAATGTGTGACACCTTATCAGTTGATTGGTGGAGATTTTTACAAGTTGGTTCATGATGATTTTTGTGTCATTATGTTCGGAGCATGAGTGTGAGGCCATTATGGAAGAATATCATTGTGGAATAGCAGGAGGACATTACAATTATGATTCCACAATGCACAACATTATGATAGATGGAATTTTGTGTACAAACTTTGTACAAGGATACTAAGGAATATGTCAAGGCGTGTGATTGTTTTCAATGCCTTGGGAAGCTTGGAACCAAGGATGAGATGTTGTTGCTTTACCTATTACAAGTTCTGAGCTTTTTGAGAAGTGGGATATTGATTTTATAGGTCCTATTTCACCACCCATGTGTAGGACTGGTGCATGCTACATTATTACTTACATGGACTATCGATAAGGTGTGTAGAGTAAAAACCTACAAAGGATTTTACAAAGAGCTAGCCAACAATGATATTCTTATGGGAGAATATACCTAGATGGTATGGCTACCCATTAAGCTTGACAGTGATAGAGGAACTCATTTCTTGAATGAGACAATCAAAATTCTATTGACAGAGTTTATGGTGACACACCATAAGACTACTCCTTATCACCCACAGGCTAATGGTACTACAAAATATTTCAACAAGATTTTAGGATAGACATTGACAAAAATTTGTGATGTTGGAAGAAAATATTGGGATGATAAAGTGTCATTTGTACTTTGGGCCTATAGGACCACTTATAAAAGGTTGAATAAATCCACACCCTTTTGTTGGTGTTTTGTACGAGAGGTTGTATTGCCTACGAGAATTTATGTTACCATCTCGTGTGTATTACACATATAGTTGGACTAGCTGATGAGTAATCTATTAAAGATCACATTGAAAAATTTATGTAATCATAGGAGTGGCACTCCATTATGTTTTCGATCTAGAATACTAAGAAGGAGAGACAAAAGGCCTAACATGATAGGAACATTAAGAATAATACATTTACGGTTGGAAAGATGTAGTCATTTTTACACCCACTAAAGTAAAAGGGAATCCCATACACGTCATCCTATCACCTAGCGGGCACTAGCCGCTCACCCGAGGAATGCACAGCACCGATTCTCTCTTTTATGTGAGTTTAGTGGGAAATCATCATCTATGATCCAAATCTGTAAAGGAAGTGAGTGGGAATGAAACATGCAAACATCATAGAGCTCAGAATGACTCTAGATCATAGCAATCATTACTGAGAAAGATACTTTAACATACTTAAACAACTGAAATAGAATAGGAAGGAAAATTCATAGGAATTCATATTCATCTTATAAACAGACTTTAAAAGGAACTATGAAGAATCATGTACGAATCGAAACCAAGAAGGATCATATTCAATTAACTTGGTAGCCTCATTACATTCATTAGAATTACTACAAAACACCACATTACGGTAGACCGAAGTCATGCATCATAACTGGATCCATATCATTTAGCTCTCAAAAAGAAATTTTATAACCCCAAGCCCTTGATACATCCTTCTCCTATATTTAATCTACCCAACCCAAATAGAGTTCCTTGTAGCATTTATGTAGGGCTCCGCTCCTTCTTCCTCTCTCTCTATACCCGATTCCACCTCTACCACCACACTTTTCTTGTGGGCGCTCGTATATATAGGCATCCCAAAGTGCCAACTCATCCTTTTGTGGCCTCAGATCCATCGCCAAGTGTTTGAATGTGGTCCTCCATGGGAGCATGCTCCTCCAGGCCTGAGCTCTCCACTTTTTTCCATGATGGTCTTCTAGGAGCTTCCATCGCATGACATATTCCTTCCTAGGCCAACCTATCGCTAGGCTGGCATCTTATCCACTCGCATGCGTAGTCGGGTCACACTTTTCTCATTTTCTACCCGATACACCAAATATGGCTAAGTCTCGAGACCTTGTCTTTTGGTGCGTAACACGGCCCTTTAAAAACCCTCATAGAACCCTACCCTACCTTGTATGCCTCTCCTTGTGCACCCATCATTCAACCTTGTTAATGAGTGTCCATGCACCCCTGTGTACTTAGTCAATATTCTAGGGGCCCAACATCACCCCACACTATGCCTGTTCTCCACTTACATGAACACTTCTCCAAAGAATAAAGAATCACAATAGACTTAACATCTTGGGAAAAGAATAAGGGGATGAAGAATTTGGAAAATAAGAAAGAATGGGGAAGTGATGGCATTATTGCAACAAGCTAGGAAAATATTTTTACAAGTCACCTCCAACTTGTTCTAGGCATTGACTTCATTTTGCACTCTCTGGCAGAGGTCACCGACTAGGGTGCTTACCTCCCAAAACTCAGTCCATCTCCTTGAGCATTCATAGTGTCAACAATTTTCTCCAACTCCTTGCCCATGTCTTCAAGTGTGTCCATCCTTCTAGTAATTTGTGGGTATAGCTCCTTTAGTTGGTTCTTGATTTTACCCCTTAGGGCCTCAATATATTTTGACTTCTTATCAACCTTGGCCAAGATTATATCCCTCTCTGATCTATTCCCTTTTTTATTTTCCTAGAACTCTTTAAGATTTGCTTCATAGTTAGTGACTAGAATACTTTTCACTTTATCTCTATTTGTGCAGTTGTCATATGCATCCTCAATGGTATCGGCAACAATCTTGACATTAGTAAGGAATTTTTGTATTCAACCATGATTGCTACTACCTTCAATTTATCCTCCTTCTCTAGGTGCGTTGCTACTTCTTCCGCGGATTCTAAGGTTAGAGGTTTTCTTTCCATGGTGAGGATGCGCGTCAAGTCTTCAAGGCACTCAAGGGAAGATCCATACTTTTGCGCGGGTAGTGCTAGGTCCGGATGCTTCAAAACAATGGCATCAGTGATGGATTATACTTTCTTATGTACTTTGCATACCCTTGCCTTTTCTTCTCTGAGTTCATGCTTTAGTTGAGCACTAATTAAATCCTCCTGCTTTAAATCCTTGGCCTTCTTTTCTAGCTCTTCCTCCTTCTTTTCTAGTTCTTCTAGAAATATTATCTTGTCATTCCATCCAAAGAGCCTAGCCTCAACCTCAATTGAGACCTTGTTGAGCACGTTGCATAACTACTCATCTGAAATTTGTTGAGCATTTACCAAGGGGTTGTCTCCTTTTGACTCCAAGTATTTTCATTAGTGCCCCTTGTCTTACCTCAAACTTTGGCTCGTTGATGTGGGAATCAATTTCCTAAGAGAGCATCTTCCTCATCCGAGGGTATGCACCTTCTTCATCGAATGACTTCATTGCCATGAGTTGATCTATTGGAACAGTGCTTTGGAATCACACACGCAACACCTTGTTGGGATCATTAATGTAGCTCATTCCTTGCCTCTGGATCTCCATGTGCTTTCCCCCTATGTGTGTTCCCTTAGGAACAATTACCATTAGACTGGGGCCTCCCGCGCTACCATGATCTTTCCCTGCACTATCTTCCTTATCTTCTTCCATCACTACATCAGTATTGTGCTCCAATTCTTATTCTACTAAGGTTTTGATGATATTTTTGATTCTTTTTTCCACCTCATTTATTTTCTCCTTCGTGAGGATTGGGATTTTTATCCTGTGCACCAAATTATTCACTTCTTTCCATGTCTTGGGCACCTTCCTCCTCCTAGCTACCCTTTCACCACATGAAATGGAACTCATGCTCTTCTTCTCCACCCTCTTCTTCTGAACCATGCTTGCTAAAAAAGTGGTTCTTGGTCCTCTTCAGAATCATCTTCTTCATCAACATCCCTCTCACCTATGTATTTATCCAAGCTCTCTGTCTCCTCGAGTTAGCTTCCTCAATCACCTTTTGTTTCTTTCTAACTGGGGATTCCAGTATAGGAGACTCTTCTTTCTCTTCCTCTTTCTCTAGTGATTTTGCTTATGTGATGAGATTTTCCTATGTTGGTTCCTCCTCTTTGGACTGGGACCTCTTCCGTGTGTGTAAGTACTCATTCTAGTGCTTGTTTCTAGGGTGCCTACTCGCTTGAGTATTTTGGAACTTGGTGACTTTTCGATATTTCTTTTTCATTTTTTAAGGCGCGGGCTTCTTCCTACCTATTAGGTCCTCAGGTATAGCTATCTCATTTTCAAGATAAGCACCCTTCTCAAACTTGGGCCTTATCTGAAGGTATACATGCACCGTGGACCTCCTTGCAATAGTCAGAGTCAGGGGTTTTACCATTTGGACTTCATGTGACACATACTTTTCCACGTATGCGTGTATTTTGGGGTATACCAATGTCCTGTGCATCTCCCTGTGGTCTCGGTCCAAACTTCCAAGGTCAAGCTTTAACTTTTGGACTCCTTGAATCTGTTAACTCCCACTGGAAGTATTGAGCTGTGAAGGGAATGGGAGCTTGCACCATGGGCTCATGTTTTCATCAGTCAACTTGAACCTACCAATACAAAAGTGTTGGTATACAGTGAACTCAGCTTCTCCTACTATAAGCATTGGTAGTTGTTCTAGTATTCTCCATTCTTCCCCAAACGCATTCCTTAAGCATGTATACCACTTTTCAAGATGCACCTTGTGAACGGGCATCATGCTATCACAAGTGTATTTCTCAAATCTTTTTGTAGGCGAGGGGTCTTCCTCTGGGTACTCCCACATGAACTTATTTGATGCATCTAGTACCATGATTTTTGAGAACAAAATGGTTAAGAGGAAATTACCAAAGAGAATCTTGTCCCCTTCTGTGCACTGGTGATAATTTCTTTTGCAATGTATGTGGACAGATTGTAGATGGTGCCCTTTGATATTCTTCTACAAACATTCAACCAAGACTTGTTTACCTGCATCCATCTTTCTTGTGTTGAGTTTTGTTACTAGGTGCACGACCATTCTCATCACTGGGTCTTGGATATCCATGATATCAAAGTACCTTGACCCCTTCTTGTATGCATACGTGGCCACTATTTCCTTAATTTCTTCCTTGTCACACAGGTCATCCTTTATATCTTCTCCTTCATAGATAAGGCCTGTGAATTTTGAAATTAGTTGAGGGGTTATGTGCATCTTGTGCCCCGTGAAGTGAAAGTGGTCTTCATGTATGCATGACATTAGCCACTAATAGAGGCGCTCTAGCTTTCCAAAGTAGGGTAACTCAAAGAGTTGTAATAAACCCACCTTCTCCAACTTCACCTTGACTTCATCGCTATAAATTGGTAACCCCTCAGGTGTTCTCTGGTTAGTTAGGTGCACTAACTCCAACTCCATTTCCTTCTCAATTACATTCGTGCAATGATTGTAGTCACTTACTGTCATTTTTCTCAAGTGGTATTCCCATTCCATCCCAAGTGAAACCCCATCTAGGTACTGCATTTCTACATACCATTCCTCATTGGTACTTGTGGTAGTCTCTTGTTGTTTTCTCTTGCCCTTTCCCTTCTTAGGTGCTACTGCTGGTTTCTTGGGTGCCATTGTGTAGGTTTTCTCTACACTTTAATATCTCTTCCTAGCTCTACTCTTTTATCTTCTACAAATCTTAAACCTATGAAGAATACTCTTTTCCAACCCATGCCCTAGCTGTCAAACCCCAACTGGAATATCTTTTCACAAGACGACACTTCTCCACAACTCCCCCATGCCCGTGAATTACTTCCCCCAGTTTGCAAATCCACACTAGTCACTCATGGTTAAAATATTCCAATTTTTCTTCACACGGATCAACTTTGGAAACCCTAGTTCGCAAAATCTCTTCCTTCTTTGTATTCGCAAAGTAAATAATGAAGTTCCCAACCTTCTATTTATAGTTTTTCCCACTTTTTAACATTAAATGCTACCTTACCTACCACTATACTTTAACACTTAATATGTATTTTTCACCAAAGTATGACTTTAGTACTTTAACTCACACACCCAACCTTGTGTGGATAATTCTCCAACCTTCGGTGCATAACCAATCCATCTTGATAGGAGACTCTTGCACGTGCATAACCAGCACCGAAGGCACTTCTTCTGTCATGATTTTTTCTCTCGCCTACCTCGTGTTGTGTTTACACTTTTTCCTCTCTTGTACGTGGATCCCCAATGTAGCCTTACCTTGACACCAACCATCCTTTTTCACCTTTCCTTACATGTACTTCCTTCATAGGGCCATTCAACTAGGCTTTCCAATGCAATCCTTCTTGGCGCTTCACCCTTCAATTTCTTCCACCTTACTCCACCCCACACTAAAATTATGTGCGGTCCTCTACACAGTTACAACCTTCAAAAAGTAATGAGATTACCAGCGCCCAAGGTGCAACACAAAACAACAATGAGAAAGGGAAACACAAGAAAAGAAAAATGCATTAAAGGAAATCCTAAAGTAACTGGCAACACTGCCTTATTTACAAACACTAAGAATACTTATTTATAGTAGGGATTTAGCCTACTCCCATTGAAGTTTAAATTAAGGATGTATGAAATGATGTAGGGACCCAACCAATGGAATTTTAATTTCCCGGGATGGTGAAGAAACTTAGAATCATGCAATAATACCATCTTCACAACCTCAAAATTCTTGTTCTTAATGTGATGATCATGTCATGCCTTGTATTTTGATTTTTCCATCTTCTGGCTCCACCTAGTAAGTGATTATCTTTCATCCAATTGCATTAACTTTTCAATTCTTTCTTCTAGCAATTTTTCATCGGCCAATCCTCCTGTGCATGCTATACGTAGAGAAGGTAACATGAATTCAATTGGTAGGATAGCCTCTGCACCAAACACTAATTGAAATGGTGTGACATTATTCAACCTCTTGTAGGTTGTCCTATATGCCAAAAGAACGGTTGATACTTTGTCATCCCAATCCTGTCTACTAACATCACAGATCTTAGTCAATGTGTGGCTAAGTATTTTGTTAAATGCCTCAGCAGTTCCATTTTCCTGAGGGTGATAGGGAGTAGTTTTGTGATGGGCCACCATGAATTCTGACAACAGAATCTTGACCGTCTCATTGAGGAAGTGCGTACCTCTATCACTTTTCAAACTCAATGGGCATCCATACCTGCTGATTATGTTTTCCCATAAAAATCTAGTAGTGGTAGCCGATTGTACAATCCTTTATAGGCACTACCTCTGCCCACCTTGTCAAATAATTAGTGCAAGTGAGGATATATCGTGAACCAATCCTTTGTGTCGCTGGTGAGATTAGTCTGAAAATTTTGATAGCCCACTTCTCAAATGGTTATGTGATGTCTATTGGTCGTAAGGGCATTTCATCCCTTTTTCCAAGTTTTCCAAGGTGCTGGCAATGGTCACAGGACTTGCAAAACTCAATGCAATCTTGATAAATGGTCTCCCCCCAAAGCCTTACAAGTAGAATCTTCCACAAGGTTACAATTCCCACACAAGTGTCCTCCTATAATCCCACCATGTTCTTCTTCCATAATTTCAATGCACTCATGTTCTAGCACACAACGATGTAGAACCTCATCGTGACCCATTTTGTATCAGATCCCCACTAATTAACATGTAGGGCATGGTGTGTATGGCCAACTTCTTCTTCTTGAAGGCCTTCATTATGTCCGACACCACACCTATCTTGAGAAATATTGTAATGCCCTCCAAATCTGGTGGCGCACGCTGTAACCTAAGCAGTTGTGCATCGGCATGGTGTCTTCAATGCTCTATGCGTCCTCCCTAGAATCAATCATAGATAAATCATCAGGTCTAAGATTACTTTTTCCTTGTTTGAAAACCACTTTGTAAACTCAAATTCTTGGAACAATAGTAACCACCGACATATACACCCTTGTATAAAGGGATTTTTCACTAAGTATTTCAATGCCATATAGTCAGTGTAAAATATAAAGGGGTTGCCACAAAATACTACCTGAATTTATGAAGTGTGTAGATCATCAAAAATGCCTTGCTCTCATTTGTAGTATAATTCCGCTCATCCGGTGTCAATTTCCTACTTGCAAAGTGTAAAGGATGATCAAAAATCTCCTCACTAGGTTGTGTAAGTACTTCTCCAATGGCGGTCCCGAGGGATCCACTTGAACATGGAGAGGCTTATCCCAAGAAGGGAAATGTAGGATGGGTGTGTTGATAAGTCACTCCTTTAAAGTGTAAAATGCCTTCTGTTGTGCCTCTCCCCAATGAAAGGAACTCTTATGTCTAAGTAACTCTTCTAAGGGTGTAGTGATCCTTACATATCCCTTAATGAGCTTCCTATAGTAGCCCATATTCCCAAGAAATCTATGCACCATTCTCTCGACTAGTAGGTTCCTTCAATCCCACAATTATCTTGTAACTTTTCTAGGGTCTACTAGTAGGCCCTCCTTACATATGATGTGCCTCAATAATTTTTCAAATTGGGTAGTGAAGAAAAATTTATTAATGTTGAGGGATATCCTCAATTGTCGACAAATTTCAAACATCAGCCTTAAGTTGTCACAATGGTCCTTTACTAACCCATATACATTGTCCAATCATCTAGGTATACTTGAAGGAATTTATGGATGAATTCTTGGAAAGCTTGTACCACAATGCACGAGAACATAGCAGGCACATTCTTCAACCCAAAAGGTATGACTATATAGGAAAAAATTCCCCACTCAGTGGTGAAAGTCATCTTCCTTTGGTCCTCCTTCACGATCCTTACATGGTGATAGCATGAGAATCCATATGTGAAAGAATAGACATCACACCCTACCACTCCTTCTAAGATTTCTTCAGTAAATGGGGTTAGGAAAGGATCAATGATACATACTACATTTAGGTCCCTATAATCAACATAGATCCTTATCCTTCTATCCTTCTTGATACTAATCACCATTGGACTTATCCATTTTGAATCTTCAACAACTTCAATAATACCTGATGCTATCATTTTATCTATTTCCTCCTTAACCTTCATGCGTAGGTTAGGATTCATTTGGTATGGTCTCTTCCAGATCTAGGCGAGACACCCTCCTTTAACTTAATTCTCATTTCCCCAAGGAATGGTGAATGCCTTTAAGCTCATGATACCCACATGGGAATAAATCCTCAAACTCACATAAAATATCAATGATCTTAGAGACTTCCTTCTCTGACCAATAGTCTCTAATGATAGCCTCTTTAGGATCTTCGTCTGAGCTGATGTTAACCTTATTTTTCTTTAAAGGTTCATGATAGGTGCACATTCATTCATCAAAACTGTCTAAAGCACCTCACACATCCCTACGAAATGTCAACATCAAAGTTTTTGTTTCTTCCCCATCAATAACATACACCATCTTCCCTTTTTCTTTTTCCATACATGTGTGCTCAAATTGTATTTCTTCTATTTCTTCTTCCTCAAAGCGCGCCTCTAGGCTAGGTCCACCTAACACATCCAATAGCCTATCTTTTCCATGGCACCATATCCAATGGTAAGGCACTTGAAAACCTACAATGCCTTATCTACCGAGGGTTTTGTACTTCGATACTCAAATTTTTTAATGAGATCAGCCGTGTCTTGGAATGAATGTACCATGCGCTTGCACAACCTTGTAATGTGGAATACAACTTGTGAACCCATAATTAAGGTGAAAATGATTTTGTGCTTCCCATCCAGGTTGTCTCACATGCTTGGCTATGGAGGGAAGATGTATCTTTACCATGGTAGTCTTTTATAGTCGTGGGCACATTGCTCCTGCAAAACCTTACAGAGAAGGTAATTTTCACCTCACGCCAGTTTAAGAGATTATCTTGATGCATTGCCCACTAGTGTATAGTAGTTCTAAGTAGGACGTAACATAACATCCCCCTTCACTCATATCTCCTAAAAAAATACCCCAAGGAAGGCTCCCTGTTAAGTAGTTAGGTAGCTCCTTTCTCCCTAGGCATCAGACTGTATGCACCTTTGTCACTTTTATTACCGATCCTCTCAAATTCCATCTGATTAACTCATAGGTCCCATGTGCCCAATTATTGCATGCTATACTAGTGGTGTCACTTAGGGACTAAGCATCCTCAAACCGGATAACTCCATCTGTGGGATGAATTGTTTCTGGATCCCTGATTGAGCACACATATATTCTATCCAGGACCTCTTCTCCTAAGGGTTCAGTATAGGGTGTTGATTTCCCATCAACCAAGGGTATGATGACCCATTCCTCCTCATTTTCAAAGTTTATGTATCCCTTGTTGAACTAAATATATACATTGTTCTTATAGCACCATGGGCACCCAAGCAATGCTAGGAAATTGTCTAACTCGGTAAGTGCCAAGACTTTGAAGTCCCCAGTAAACTTAGATCCCTGAATGGTGATGGTTGCATCCTTTAAGAAACCAATGGGCATTGCCTTCATTTTGTTTTCTATATACAACACATGTGAAGATGGCTGTAATGTAGGTCTTCCCATCTGATGTCATGCATCTAATGTGAGAACATTAACTTCCACACCTATGTCAATGAGGATATTACTAAGGATTCATCCATCCATGACTGTATTTAACGTGATCTCCCTATCATAGTCAAGGCTACGAGAGGGAGGTTTGCATGCAATACCTACCTCTCATGCTCTTCTCTAGCATGTGGTACCTTCTCTCTCAACCATGCCCCTAACAAGGGAATAATATTCTCTTGCCTTAGCATTTTACATACTTCCTTGACCTCATCCAGGTCATCCTTTGGTGCCTCGACCTTCCTTCTTTTCTCCTCCCTCCTAGACTGCTCCTTTAGACATTGGATTTCTCCTTATAAACTCTAAATGACATCCATAGTTTCTTGATATACCTCCTTCGATGTGCAAGGTCTGGGTACTTCCCATGTACCACTTCTTCCCTTGAAACCAGGTTCTTCTGCCTTGGTATTTCCTTTGCACACATGACCTCTACTCTTGTTGTTACCATAATAGGTTCCAAGCTTGCATCACGTGTCACCCATGGCATCCATTGTGTGTCAGCCTTCTTAATTCTCACTAGTGAAGTGCCCTTATATTTCTAGTGTTGTTGATTTATATGCTCAAACAACTTAGGGAACTCCTCATACTTGTGCTTCTTCTCGCACCATGATCACTATAATAAGTTTGGGCACTCACACTTGTAGTGGTCTATAGACCCACAATTAAAACAAGTTCCATATGGGAACTCACTTCTTCCTCCTCCACGGTTACCATGACCATGGAATCCTCCGCAAAATCCCCTTCCATGCACACCTCCATATGTCTGCTCCGCATAATGGTGGTCATCATTCTTAGAACTACTGGCAAGGCTATTCTGGCACACATTATGATCAATGGTGTCATGGATCTTATCAATAAGCCTAAAATCCTTGGTTTCATGGGTTATAGAGGTGAAAATATTACAAAGTAGCAAGACAAATTATTCCACATTATGTGCTATAACAAGGGACATCTACTCGCATCATGGTCCCCATGATAAATCTCTCTGATCTCGCTACGATGTGTACTATTTTCTAGGGGAAACTATCCTTGACATGCCCCTCTACTTCACAATCTATACACCATATACCACTGCGAGTCTTATGGGCTAAGTTCACATATAACTTCTCTATCTTCTTATCCATAGTAGTGATTTGAGCCTCCGAGAATGGGCTAACACCAGTATCAACACTTCTAACAGCTTTGGCGCATAGGGAGGCTTCTAACATCTCGTGTGGGTCTGTGAAATTTTTATGAGATAAAGCTCTTCTAAATGGAGTTATCAATCCCCCAAAAAACCATTGAGCATGTTGTGAAGGGTGGATTTCATATGACAATTTTGATAGGAGAGTCTTTAACCACACATCATACTCCCAAACACTCTTCACCATTCCCTATTGAATCTCCTTGAGGTCTTGATGCTCTTCTTTTCAAACTCGGGATGTGGAATTCCACCAAGAAGGCATTATTTAAAGTAGTATAATCCACCACCATTTGATGAGGCTCATATTTCCTATACCAAATATTATGCACGCACCCTTGCAACATCGTTGCAAACCGATCGCCTTCTATTATGGGGTTGTGATCCCATTTGCGGGCCATAGTAACTCACACATGTGAACATGCTCGCAACATCTTCAATACCCCGTAATATAGAAAATGTAAAGACATCTTAAAGAAGATTTGAGGGGTGGTTAGGGCCCTTGTCCTCCGATCTAGAGCCCTAGTTTCCTCTAGTGTTTCCTCCTCCATCAAATCCACTAGATCCATCAAGACTTGTGCCTCGACCCTTTGGATCCACCAGGTCCTATTCCTATTGATACACCGGACCCATCGGGTCCACCAAGTCATGTTCATCCCGATCCACCGGACTCCACCAGATCCATCAAGGTCATATAGTGGTAGTGCCAAGGGTCCCCAAAGTTCCACCGAACTATGCACCGATTTGACGGTCCTGTGAGAATGCCCCACTACCAACAATGTACCCTACACCACTCCCATATGTGAGACTGAAGGCTTGTGTACTTGCTCCTTATCCAAAGATTCCTCTGAATACTAGAATAGTATGTGTAGCCATATAAAGTTGGAAATGATAAATTGTATCTCCTGGGTATAGATCTATCACTTCTAGTGATACCAACCGGGTCAGCAATACTCCTCCATTGATCTGGAAAACTAAGTGCTAGGGTTTTGTCACTAGGTGGGTTTTGATGCGTGCAAAGACTCTTCTCTCTCCACATTATGAAATCTCATCGAAGTCAAGGGGTATCTCATACGTGCTTGCCAAGATGGGATAGCACAAACTACTCGAGTTCCACATCCTCTCGCATAAACCACAATTCCTTCTGTAACATCTGCCTCCATAATCCATCACACTTGCAACCTCACATTTTCTATCAATATCCCTTTCACGTGCTTCACTATACTTGAATCATCTCTCCTCCCTTTCTTTCTCTATTGTAATGTCTTCCATCTTCCTCCACCTTAGCTTCCTTGCCCAAAGGTGCTCATAATAGTTTAGCCGGCCATTGGAAATGCCTCTAATGTCAAGGAAACAATCAAGATATTCATGACCGGATGAATAACACGTAGAAATGATCCTATAGGCTCCCACAAAAACTCAAACTCAGCAAATTCGAACAAGAATATGTAGAAAAAGCGTATTCCATAGTGTAGCTAGCCAACACACCTTTCCACTAATGATCCACAGCATGAGTCCATGTCATATCTACATCTTGCAGCCTCTGGTATTATTCTTGGGTCCACACACATGATCTCTAATACCAGCTTGATCTAGATGCATATGTTGAGAGCCATTCATACAGCTCTATTGGGAAGCAACATAAAAATTTCATACAACTCCTGGTATAGGTTCTCTTCTACCCATCTATGTGCATCAAACTCAGGTCTAGTGTTGAATCTTTGAGAAAATTTATCCTCCGTGCTTTTGAACCATGATTCAACACTTTCCAAAGTTAAACACTCTATCATCACTCATTACATAGATCATGATGTATTCTATTTCCCACTATAACTTTGAAAAGATGTCCGGCAATGAAACCAGGATGTAATCATTTTTACACCAACCAAAGGATAATGGAATCCCATGTGCGTCGGCTATCACCCGGCGGGTCTCAGGCACTCACCCGAGGCACACACGGGCATTAAGTCTCTCTTTTATGTGAGTTGAGTAGGAAATCATCATCTATGATCCAAATTTTAAAGGAAGTGAGTGGGAATGAAACATGCAAACATCATAGAGCTTAGAATAGCTCTAGATCATTACAGATCATTACAGACAAAGATACTTTAATCAGACTTAAAGAATTGAAATAGAACAGAAAGGAAAATGCATAGGAATTCATATTCATCTTATAAATAGACATGAAAAGGAACTATGAAGAATCATGTATGAATCCAAACCAAGAAGGATCATATTCAATTAACTTGGTAAACTCATTACATTCATTAGAATTACTACAAAACCACACATTATGGAAGATCAAGTCATGTGATCCGAAAATAATCAGATTATTATCACCTGATCTCGGACCCTTATAGGCTTTAATTGTTTGCCGATAATTTACTCCTTTTAAGTAATTAATTTAAAATCATGCAAGACAATAACGACAATTGCACCCAGATTGATTACGGAGTTCGGCAATTGCCTACGTCTCTGGGTTCGTGATCGAACCATTCCACTAGTCAAAACTTGTAAGTTACAATAGTAATTTCACAAGAAAACCTAATGGAATTTTACTTTCCTACCAGTACACCAAACCTTCGGACGAAAAGGGTGAAAAATAGCACCCGACTTCCACCTTCTTGATGCACAATCTCCTTCGGCTGTGATCGGCCTTCCCGATGTAAACAATGTGAAGCTAACTCTCCGGTCGACAATCCAGGATTTGTAAGTACTTGGTGTGGCTCAATGGGCCTATTGGGTAGTTTACATTTCACTCCCAATCACAAATATTCCATCTAATATTGCCTAAAATAATAGGCCAATAGACAATACCTGTCGACACATCCCGCAAATAAGCTTAACAAATAATAAGCTCGGGATCGGTGTCTCCGTTGCACCGGTGTCCACTGTTCCGTGCTCTAGCAATGAGCTTCTCCATGGCTTTGGTGTGTAATGTGTCACCCGTGTGTCCACAACAAGCTTAAAAAATAATAAGCTCGTTTTATGTAATGTGTGTGTCCATTAGAATGGGTTCCCTATTTATACAAAATTAGGGCCCAAAAATAATGCATTAAACAATTATCCATAGGCTATTTTAGCCTTCACCCGTACATGAAAAATGGGATTAAATCCCTATGTGGGTGGATTGCATATGAAATGGGATTAATATCCATTTTAGCCGATTTGCATTTTATAAGGGATAATATCCCAAATGAGTGGCTAAGGTAAATTGGGGCGGCTTGTTTATTTAAGAGGGATATCCCACATTTGGCGGCCTATATATTTGGGTAAGGTTTTATTAAACCTTACCTACTCCATTCTTCACGTGGACTCCTCCACGCATGGGCTTAGGCCCCTCCACCACTCCACATTTGATTGCATGAAAAGTGGTAGACTTAACCACCCTATCTCCATCGCTTCAATTTCCCTCTCCACGTGGCAAAGATTAATGCTTCCCAAACAACCGCTTCACCACTCACATGCTTAGTAACAACATGGTTTAATGCATGTGGCATTTGAAAGTGACCTTACCAAAATAATATTATTTCAATCCATGTAATGGAAATAATTAATTCGGTAAATAGCATGTAATCCACTTGTCGCCTCCCGATAGGCAAATCGAGCGAATTCGACGAGTGTTGACAAGCCATGTGTCACAAAGTGCGATTTGGTCCAATATTGACCAAAGTGGACCATAGTTTGACTTTCCGATGTCCGAACTTTGACCGAACATATCTAAAGCTCCCGATGTCTCATTTGTCACGTTCTCATAGTCGTTAGAAATCTCTCAAGATGATCTTCTGTACTGAAACCATTTAGAGATGTTTAGGGAACTTTCAGAAATGATCCCATGATCACACCTCCCCACTAAGAAAAGCTTTTTGTCCCAAAAAGCTTCCATACTGTCCTAAATCTACAAAAATCTACCGCCACTTCGGAAGTGCTACCGTAGTAGACCCTTGGGTCTTCTCCTCCAACCTTCTCATTTCGACAACTCTATTCTGATCCTGGGACCTGTGGGTTATGGGTCCACGATGCTTCCACTGCGCCACTCTGATATCCGAAGAAGACCTCTACGCCTCCGATTTATGGTGCTAAGTTTCTGAATGAAACCTCAACACTCCTTCTGTGCGGTGCTAAGCTTCTTGATATATGACAACAAGGATCTTCTTTGACTCTATAACACAGCTCCTGGCTCCAAGTTGATTTTGTAGAATCCCAAGTGGTTTACAGTAACTCCATGTTATGTAGAGCTTTGATTGATTTGATGTCGGTCATGGACAATGCCTTGTCCCTTTACAGACCTCAACGCCTCTGATGCATGATGCTAAGCCTCTTTCAAGACCTCGAGCCTCCAATGCATGATGCTAAGATACATGATGCTAAGTCTGTTGATCAGCTACCATTCGTATGTGTGGTCGCAATGCCTTGACACCAAATGAAGTTCCGAGCTAATCCTTTGAGAGCTCTTCTTGTTGACATACTAATATCAGGTACCATTCTGTTGCACGATCGCAATGCCTCTACACAGAAAGAAGTTCCGACCTAACGTCAATGCCAATGATGAGTCAGCTACCATTCTGCTGCACGGTCATAATGCCTCTACACAAAATGAAGTTCCGAGCTGATCTCTGCAAACTCTAATGTTTGCACAAATGGCAGATCAATCTCCAAGCTTTATATGAGTTAATTCCTGTATCCAAGTTGTAACAGGTACTCACATGCTGATTAGGAGATATATTTGGAGCAATAATCAAATTTTCTAAGTAAGAAAATCCACTGAGTATTGTAAACCTTTCTCTCAGCATTTCCTCATAATATCTGATCTCCAAACTTAATACTGCATACGATTCATCAATCTGAATTATGCAATATATAATTGAAAAACTGTTGACTTACCCATTTTAAAGGACTTTCACTTTCAGGTATTACCTGGTCCTGGGTTGAATTGTCAACTAGTGGTGGAGTAGAAACTTCCTCTGCCTTTGCAATAGGCCTCCATTCCATCTTTGGCTTGCCATTACTCTGATGGCGAGATGGATGCAGTTTCCAGCAATTTTCCACCCGATGCCCATTCCTCTAGCAATGAGCACAAAAATTCCTCTTAATCTCCTTTTTCTGGGATGAGGAACTCTTTCTGCCATTTCTCGACTCTACATGACAAGATTGGTCTTTCTCCACTACATTGCAATGTGGATTGACTTCATTTGTCTCCTCCCTGCCAGAACAATGACTAAACAAGGAAAATATACTGCATTTTATGGTGTTAGCAAAATCACCAAAATAATTGCCCTCCGGGGGTCTTACTAATGCAAGTATAAGCAGTACAAACATTGCCCAAAATTGGGTCTTTAACTAATGTGCCATGTCTGGTTAGATGTATACAAACGTTGCCCTCAAAGGGGTCTTACCAATACATTCTACCTAACACAATAGTTTATGGTTTTATCTGCATATGAGATACAATGGATTCATCCAAATAGAAATGCGAGAAAATTACTGAGTATGTTAAACCTGTCTCTCAGTCTATCCCACCAATCTGGAAATCCAGAAGTACAAGCCAATGCCATCCCTGTCAAAGCAACCTGTACTGATTAACCTGCTCCATACCAACTTGCTTCGGAGATTAGTAAGTTTGCAGGTGTCGATTACCAGCTCTGATACCAAACATGATCCGAAAATAATCAGATTATTACGACCTGATCTCGGACCCTTATAGGCTTTAATTATTTGCCGATAATTTACTCCTTTTAAGTAATCAATTTAAAATCATGCAAGATAATAACTAAAATTACACCCAGCATTGATTACGAGTTCGGCAATTGCCTACGCCTCCGGTGTTCGTGATCGAACCATTCCACTAGTCAAAACTTGTAAGTTACAATAGTACTTTCACAGAAAACCTAATGGAATTTTACTTGCCTACCAAGACACAAACCTTCAGACGAAAAGGGTGAAAAATAGCACCCAACTTCCACCTTCTTGATGCACAATCTCCTTCGGCTGTGATCGGCCTTCCCGATGCAAACAATGCGAAGCTAGCACTCCGGTCGACAATCCAGGATTTGCAAGTACTTGGTGTGGCTCAATGGGCCTATTGGGTAGTTTACATTTCACTCCCAATCACAAATATTCCATCTAATATTGCCTAAAATAATAGGCCAATAGACAATACCTATTGACACATCCCGCAAATAAGCTTAACAAATAATAAGCTCGGGATCGGTGTCTCCAGTTGCACCGGTGTCCACTATTTCGTGCTCTAGCAATGAGCTTCTCCGTGGCTTCGGTGTGTAATGTGTCACCAGTGTGTCCACAACAAGCTTAACAAATAATAAGCTCGTGTTGTGTAATGTGTGTGTCCATTAGAATGGGTTCCCTATTTATACAAAATTAGGGCCCAAAAATAATGCATTAAACAATTATCCATAGGCTATTTTAGCCTTCACCCGTACATGAAAAATGGGATTAAATCCCTATGTGGGTGGATTGCATATGAAATGGGATTAATACCCATTTTAGCCGATTTGCATTTTATAAGGGATAATATCCCAAATGAGTGGCTAAGGTAAAGTGGGCGGCTTGTTTATTTAAGTGGGATATCCCAAATTTGGCGGCCTATATATTTGGGTAAGGTTTTATTAAACCTTACCTACTCCATTCTTCACGTGGACTCCTCCACGCATGGGCTTAGGCCCCTCCACCGCTCCACATTTGATTGCATGAAAAGTGGCAGACTTAACCACCCTATCTCCACCGCTTCAATTTCCCTCTCCACGTGGCAAGGCTTAATGCCTCCCAAACAACCGCTTCACCACCCACGTGCTTAGTAACAACATGGTTTAATACATGTGGCATTTGGAAAGTGACCTTACCAAAATAATATTATTTCGATCCATGTAATGGAAATAATTAATTCGGTAAATAGCATGTAATCCACTTGTCATCTCCCGATAGGCAAATCGAGTGAATTCGATGAGTGTTGACAAGCCATGTGTGTCATGCGATTTGGTCCAATATTGACCGGTGGCCCATAGTTTGACTTTCCGATGTCCGAACTTTGACCGAACATATCTAAAGCTCCCGATGTCCATTTGTCACGTTCTTACAGTCGTTGGAAAGCTCTCGAGATGATCTTCTACACTAACACCATTTAGAGATGTTTAGGGAACTTTCAGAAATGATCCCATGATCATCATGCATTGTAATTGGATCCATATCATTTAGCTCTCAAAAATAAATTTTATAACCCCAAGCCCTTGATACATCCTTCTCCTATATTTAATCTACCCAACCCAAACAGATTTCCTTTCATTATCTGTAGGGATCCGCTCCTTCTTCCTCTTTCTCTATACCCAATTCCACCTCTACCACCACACTTTTCTTATGCGGGAACTCGTATATATAGGCATCCTGAAGTTCCAACTCATCCTTCTACGGGCTCAGATCCATCGCCAACTATCTCAATGTGGTCATCTATACGAGCATGCATAGTTGGGTCATGATTTTCTCATGTCTTTCCCAATATGCCAAATATGGATAATTCCCGAGATGTGGTCTTTTGGTGCACAACAAGGCCCTTCTAAAATCCTCATAGAACTCGCCTTACGTGCCTTCTCCTTACATGCCCATGTGCCCTCTGTGTACTTCGTCAATATTTTTGTGGCCCAACACTCCAAGTTTGTGTGCCACCTAGGAAAATTGAAAGTACATTGGTTGGTACTTTTTGTAGTTACTAAGATACTTGACCTAAGTGCTTATTAGTTGTAGGCACTACATGACACCATGTTGCCTAGTTTCTTCAATGGGATTAGGTTGAATCCCTACTATAAATAAGGCTTCTTAGTTTTTGTAATAAGATATTGTTTCCATTTTAGATTATATTTTCCTTTCTTGTGTTTAATTTTAATCCTTGTTATGCTTTGTGAATTTAATTATTTTTTGTTGTATTAAGTGTAATTGCATGCAAGAAGTGATTACTATGTATTGAGTTCATTCACATAGGACTATGCATATTTTTAGTGTGAAGTGGAGTAGGTACATAAAAAAGGAATCTATTAGTGGTGAGATTCAAGTAGAGGTTGTCACACAGGTATATATATGGGCTACAATATGAATATCCTCGAAATATTGGTGCACACGGGAGAGAGGTGTTACGGGTGCTTGATATGAAGGTTCTCGTAGAACATTTCTCAGATTGAAGACCACATGAGGAAAATGTTCATACATTATAATGTGAGGTAGGAACAATCATGGTAGAATACTTGGTATGAGGCACAAAGGGTTAGGTACTTTAGTGCATGGAGGAGCATGTAAGGAGGTCTATGGCTGAGAATTAGTAGGTGAGATAAAAGGTTACGCATAAGTTGATGAAGAAAACACCAAAATCACAAAAAGAGTAGAAAAGTGTCATTAAAGCAGGGTATCTTGGTAGGTGAGGAACAATTAATGGGGAAAATTGGAAAAAGCTATAAAAGGGGTCCATACAAGTTCATTCTTACCTTTCATGTTTTTGCATTTTGAGAATTGAAGTGCGACAGGCACTAAGTTCAAATGAGAATGAAGTGTGAGTGCGAGACGTAGATAACACTAAACCATTTGATCTTTGGTCATGACCATAGTGGAGTTCCATTGAGAAATTTCTTGAATGAGTGGAAGGTGTGCAAAGTATTACCTTTGAGAAAAAAAAAAACAGCTAGGGAACATGAGTTCGAGGTTATAGAGGAAGTAGAAGGCAAAAAAATGCAAGCAAAAATTATGAAATGTTTAAATGGAACCAAATAGAGGACCTTGAGAAATTACAAGGGGAAATAATTGTAGATTGAGAAACAGGGATGGAAGCCTGTGTTATTTTATTAATCTCAATCAAGTAAAAAAGTACAGAGGATGGGCTGCAATATTTATAGATATTGCACAGCCAAATACATCCGGGAAAATGAGTTGCACAGGTGCAACCAAAAACCAGAATAAACAAGCTTCCAAATCACCCGGGAAGCAACATTTACATAAAAACAAATATATTGTTTATAACAATATAACAATGTGCATACAGACAAATATGGTTGATTAACCATATAACAATATAACAATTTATTATTTAATTAATAAAATTAATTAAATAATCTAACTATGCATAATTAATATTTAGGATAATAAAATTTATCCTAACATTCCCCCCCTTAATTGTGCATTGTCTGAAGAGATGAGGAGAGAAATGCTCTGAACAACTCGAACTTGTCACGTGCAAGTGACTTTGTGAAAATATATGCTCGTTGTTCAGCCGTTGGACAAAACTGAAGCTGGATGTTGTGCTTCAACACATGTTCGCGTATGAAATGAACCTGAACTTCAATGTGCTTTGTTCTCTCATGAAAAACTGGATTGCGAACAAGTTTGAGAACACCTTCATTGTCTACATACATGGTAGTCGGTTTGTCCTGTGGTATTCCAAGTCCTTCCAGTATGCGCGTAGCCAAATTGCTTCACGTAAAGCTTCTCTGCGTAACGATACTCGGCTTCTATGGAAGAGCGAGAAATAAAGTGTTGTTTCTTGCTTCCCCATGATATTGGTCAGATCCCATAAAGAATAAAAATCCGTAAGTGGATTTTATATCATCAATGTTACCTGCATGATCTGAATCTGAATATCCAGTCAAGAAGAAGTTTTCATTCTTCTTGTATTCTAGACCAAGATCCACTTGATCCTTTGAGATATCTCAAAATGCGCTGCTGCTTTCAATGACAAATTTTGGGTTCTGCATGAACTGGATAGATAGCTCACTGCAAAGCTGATATCTGGTCTAGTGTAGGTCGAGTAAATGAGACTCCCAATCATTTGCCAATAGAGAGTGGCACTTACCTCGGGAGATGGATCGAATGAGATAAGCTGTGTCTGTTCTTCATAGGTGTAGCAATTGGTGTGCAATCCATCATCCTAAACTTCTCGAGCGTTGTCTTGGTATATTTCACACGAGAAACAAAGATATGATTCTCTTTCTGCCATACTTCGAGTCCAAGACAAGTAGTGCATAAGCCCGAGATCTCGTCATGTCGAATGATCGCTTAAGATATTTCTTCATTTCATCAATCATCTTCTTTGAAATTCCGGTGATGACTAGATCATCGACATAAAATACAACAATCACCATCTCCCCCTTGCTTTTTGAGGTAGAAATTTGGATCGTATGGATTTGATGAATCCATGTTGTACGAGATGCTCATCAATCTTGATGTACCATGCCCGGGGTGTCTGTTTGAGGCCATACAGAGATTTCCTGAGTCTGCATACCTTTTCTTCTTGACTAGGTACAATATATCCCTCAGGTTGAGTCATGTAGACTTCTTCTTGTAAATCTCCATTCAGGAAGGCACTTTTTACGTCCATTTGGTGAACTTTCCATCCAAACTGTGCAGCTAGAGCAAAGATCATCCTGATCGTTTTGATCTTAGCTATGGGAGCAAATGTCTCCTCATAGTCAATGCCTTCTTTTTGTGCGTACCCCTTTGCTACAAGTCTTGCTTTGCACTTGTCCACTGTCCCATCTTCTTTGTACTTAGTTTTGAATATCCATCTGCATCCAATGGGTTTCTTCCCTGGTGGAAGATTGACAAGCTGCCAAGTGTTATTCTTCATCACTGATTGATATTCAGAATCCATGGCATCTTTCCAAGATTTTGACTGTAGGGCTTCCTGGACTGTAGAGGGCTCATCAGATTCAATGAATCTACTCATCAAAGCAAAGTTAACTTCTTCTCTTGCTTTACTCTGCGAGTTCGTGGTCCGAGGGTGGATGTATCCGGTGGAGCATCCGGTTTTGCATCTCGTAATGTGCTTGTACACCATTTAGGCATACGTTGAGCTGTTCCCATGGGTTGTGGTTCTATCGATCAACACCATCATCCCCATCATCACTTTCATCTTACGAGGAACATTAGTTTCAGTTTTACAAGCTGGTGAAAAATCTACATCTTGCGAGTCCGAAGGAGGAGTCTCTGCTTCCTTCTTCTCGAAAAACTCAACATCTCTACTTGTGTAGACTTTTATGGTCTTAGGATCCATCAGTCTATACCCAAGAGTCTCTTCACTGTATCCAATGAAGATGAGATTTTGTGACTTCATGTCCAATTTCTTTCATTCTGTTTGGGTATGTGCATCCTGGCTTTGCACCTGAATACTCTGAGGTGTGCAATGAATGGTTTCCTTTTTTACCATGCTTCTTGTGGTGTAATTCCATCAAGAGCAGTTGTGGGCACTCTGTTTAACAAATACACTGTTGTTTTTGTTGCTTCTGCCCAAAATGTCTTTGCAAGGTTGGAATCATCGATCATGCATTGCACCATTTCCATGATAGTACGATTTCTTCTCTCGACAACACCATTTTGCTGCGGTGTGTGTGGAGGAGGCATTTGTCGACGAATCTCGTGAGTTTGTAGATAGTCTCTGAACTCATCACTAGTGAATTTCCCCCCTCGATCTGAGCGGAGAGTTCTGATGTGACGACCAGTTTCTTTCTCAACTGCCACTTTGAACTTTTTGAATGTTTCAAAGGCTTCACTTTTCTTGCGAAGACAAAAAATCCACATTTTGCGTGAATAGTCGTCAACACAGAGCATGAAGTACTGGAACCCTGAATGACTTGGCTGCATTGGACCGCCTGGATCGGTATGAACCAGTCAAGTTTACCATGAGCTCGAAAAGTACTCGTTTGGAATGAAACTCTGTGTTGTTTTCCCTGCTAAGCAGTGAGGACACTTGTCTGTATCCTTCTGAAGAGATGGTAGCCCATGTACCATATTACACCGGCGAAGTGTTTCGAGATATTTGAAACTTACATGACCAAATCTCCGATGCCACAACTGAGCTGAGGTGGAGTTTTTAGCCACGAGTGCTTGATCATTTTTGTGAATGAAATCAAGTTGAAACATTCGTCCCACATTTGAGGCTTTTGTAATTATTTTCGAGCCTCTGGATTTATCTCGAATCAAACACATTTTCTTTCCGGATTGACTATCAAAGTCAATTTTCAGGTTGTGATCTAGGATTTGGTGACCAAAAGAAGATTCTTTGTCAACCTAGGGACATATAGAACATCTGATAGTCTACATTTTCATGAACCAAGGGGTAGAGAAATGTTTCCAATCCCCTGAACTGTATATGAAGAATCATCTCCCAACGAAACATGATTTTTCGATGGCGTGTCCCTCATTGAAATAAACCAGTCTCTGTGGCCGGTCATGTGTCGAGTGGCTCCCGAATCAACATACCAGATGTCACTAGATGACGTGGATGGTTCACTTGATCGAGCAGTGAACAAGAAGTCTTCATTGTCAGACTGATCTTGTTGCTCAGCAATATTACCTTGCTGGTGGGGTCTTCTTTTCCAGTTCCCCTTTTTCTACCCGTGATAATTGTTTGAATGTCCCTTGTAAGTTTGTTGTTGTTGTGGTCCAGAATTGCTTGATGAACCTTTCTTATATGTGTTAAACCAACATTCTTGCAAGTCATGTCCTCTTTTGCAAATTGGACATCGCTTCTTCTGTTGATTGTCCCCATGATACTGATTCTGATGTGGGGACTTTTGATAGGATTTAGGTTTTCCTTTACCTTTTCCTTTCCATTTTTGATGTGAAGACAGTGCCTGCTCCTCTTCATCATCCTTGTTGTGCATTGCTTCCTCTTGTTGCAGTAAGTTTACTAGCTTGTCAAAACTAATTGTTGTATCTGACAAGTTTAGAGTTGTGACAAAAATGCGGTAAGAAGAGGGGAGAGCTCTCAGAACAATTGGAACGAGAGATTCATCTTTGACCTCTTCTCCTAGGGCTAGAAGTGAAGCCCTCAACTCTGCAACTCTTCTTAGGAAGGCTTCAATTTTCTCATTCTGTTTGAATTTCAATGTATGTAACTGACTCTGCAAATTGAGTATGACATTCTTATTCTTGGCCTCATATATTGTTGTCGAAACTTATCCCAAGATTCTTTTGCTGATGTGGCATCTCGAATGTGGGCTTGCACATCGTCGACACTCTCAAACAAAATGATAAGTTTTTCTTTCGATCTGCTTCTATCAAATTGTCGTTGTTGTGTTGCATCTGTTGGTGATCTCGGTTAGAGTCCCAGTCCACAACAGCGATTTCTTCAAACTCAAGTTGTGTTTTTATTTTTGTCTTCCAAGTAGCATAGTTGCTTCCTCTAAGCAATTGTGAATCCGGAAGAAAAATTTGGGGGCATTAGTGCCCATTTTGCAGAGATCAGCGCGGGGTTTGGCTCTTATCACTCTAGGTATAAGGTCTCCTAATCTATATACCGTCAATCGGTCCGATATATCGAACCTTTCTATATGCGTGCCCTTCCGATATACCCGTCGAGTACGTGGAAGAAGCTCGCCCTTTCTATATACCTGCAAATTAGTACAATATGCAGTACAATTTTGAATAACAGGAAAAAAATTTCAGTTTCGGGGTCCTGGTGACCTCCTGAACCCAAAATGCTAAAAATTGCAAAAAAAAAAAGCTGAAAATGCAATTTTTAGGTGGGTCTCCTTTTGCAAAAAATGTCTGGAATGAGAAAACAGACCAGATAGGAGAAATTTTTTTTTTACCCTAAGTTAGGGATTTCTCCGCTAAATTTAGTTAGTTGTAACTAAATTCAAAAAAGCCTGCTAAGTTTAGCAGTTCCGCCAGAATTTCCGCCAGATGCAAAAGGAGAGTTTTTGAGTGTTTTTTGTGGGATTTGATCCTCAAACCTCTCACTCCCAAGGCACATGCACTAACCAACTTGCCCACTTGGGGCGCTTGGACTATGAAAGGAAGAAATTTGTATTTAATGATAAGTAAAATTGACTTACCTTTAAAAAAATGCAACTTGGTGAGCCTCCACGTGGCGCATGCTGGTGAAGGGGCGTTTTTAGGGTTGTATTTGCCTAAAAAACGGATCTGAAGCTTTTCTTTTCACCTCCACGCCTTTGTATTCTCCTATGGCGCGTTTTTAGCTTCCCACGCACTGATTTGCAAGTGCAGGCCGCGTTTTTGTGTTTGGGCGCGTTTTTGTCTTGCCACGCACCGACAGTCCAGATCTGAGATTGGGCGCTTTTCTACTTGCTTGGACTGCATTTTTTCCCTTTGGCCGCGTTTTGAATTACCTTGGCCACGTTTTTATTGCCTGGGCGTTGTTCTTTCATGCTTGGCCGCGTTTTTTAATGCCTGGGCCGCATTTTTGTGTTTGTTTGCTTGCACGAGCCGCGGTGGACAAGAAAGGCGCGTATGCTCAAAAAAATGTTTTTGTCTCCTTGTACAGTTCTTTGGATCAAGAAAAGCGCGCGTGGTATGTAGAATGGCACGGGCGAGGGAGATTTTTTTGTTGTTTATTGCCTTGGCCGATTTATTTATTGCTGTTATTACATGCTCGTGGGGTTGGTGTGTGGGCTCGACCCCAAACAATGGCTTGCCCAATGCTTAAAACAAAGCTCGATCTACTATATCCCCAACTTGGCGTGTTCAATAGACCTCCAAAACAAGCCAAGCAAATTCCAAATACAGTAGAGACCAGATAATGTAGAGAAAAAATCTTTATTGGAAAAAAAAATATTATTTCCAATACACCAGTAGCTAATTTTGCACAGTGCCTTGAGTGCTTTGAGTGCAAAGGTGCAAAAAAATTGCCTTCCAAGCTCCTGGAAGGAACAGGAGGATGTGGGGGAGGCAGGGATGGGGCTGGGAGTTTGCACGAGGCTGCACAGGCTCTCAAATGTTGCAAACACGTCTCCAATCTCCTCTCTCTCTGCTGCTCTCTCTTCCACACCTTCACAGGCGCAGAGAATTTTGCTCGGTACCAAATGTAGATTGAGAAATAGGGACGGCTTTGTGTTATTTTATTAATCTCAATCAAGTAAAAAATATAGAGGATGGGATGCAATATTTATATATATTGCACATGACCCAAATACATCCGGGAAAATGAGTTGTTGCAGTGCAACCAAAACCGAGAATAAACAAGCTTCCAAATCACAGGAAGCAACATTTACATAAAAACAAATATATTGTTTATAACAATATAACAATGTGCATCTGAGACAAATATGGTTGATTAACCATATAACAATATAACAATTTATTATTTAATTAATAAAATTAATTAAATAATCTAACTATGCATAATTAATATTTAGGATAATAAAATTTATCCTAACAATAATAAGAATAAACTAGAAGTGGAGGTAGAAGACGTGCGGAGGAAGATTCTCTAAGATGCGGTACCCTAAGGGTGTTATCATGGGGCTTGGATTTGGGAATCCCATGTAAGAAAGAGTAAGGTGAGTGATTATAATCACTATACCACCACAAAAAAATATTAGATTGAGAAGGAGATGGTGAAAAATACAAATTTGAGGAGCGACGATTACAAGATGATTTATGATGTTAGCAGTACAAGACCTTGGAGAAAGCTAGAGTTTTTAGATTTATAACTTGTCATATTTTGGAAACCAGAATTACTTTATCAATGGTTGATGTCCAGAGTCCATGATGACTTTTTCTACTTTGTAGGGAGGTGGGTGCACATCATCATGCCTTTCATTAGGAAGCTCACAAGACTACAAAGGTCGAGTACTAAAATTTCCGGTGATATTTATGATGAAGTGGGTGTAGAGGCCACTTCTATTGAGTTCGCATACTAGAAAGGAGGGTCCTCAATGGATATATCTAAGGTGAATAAACCTATGAGAAAAATTATTGTGTATCTCTTGATAAAGTTCAATAAATAGGAGTGATGGAGGTAGGTAAATAAGAAGTGGCTCCACATTGCCAAGAAGTTGCCATAAGGTATTCTTTACAACCTTAATGAATTTATAACAGAAAGTATTATTTAGGAGGTGCACAAGGGAGATAAAATCAGATGGGGTGTGATTCTCCTATCAATTGTGTTTGTAGAGATCGGGGTCCCAATTGGACCTAGGGAAAAAACTTGGCAATACCCATTAGAAAACAAGTCACCTGGGGTGATAGGTTTGAGAAGTATACTTATGAAGGAGCCAAGTACGGTACATAATATATGTGATTTGATTTATGGTATTAGAGAATGTGCAAGGCATTTTAACTGAGTGGCGCATCTTGAAGGACTTACCTCGGGGATAATTTTAGTGGCGAATATTCGTAATATGGTGAAAATTTCATTTTAGGAAAATTTGAAAAGGTGAATTATTCGGAGTAGGTTGGTGTCCTGTTCGCCTAAAATATATAGTATATTTTTTTGGGGGTCGGCTTTACCTTCATTTGAAAACATCTCCTATAAAAACCTAGGTGATTCATAGGGTAGTATACCTCAAGTAGCTTAACAAATTACCAATCTTTGTGAAATTTGAACTCGCATACCCTTAAGCACGAGATTTAGATTACTGTTAGCTTGTGATTGTTGACACACGACAAGGGCATTGTTGACATGTGACAACACCTGTCGATGTGTGTGAGAGGAAGTGTTGACGCGCAACTCGGGCAAAGAAGTTGACGCGTGACAAAGGAAGTGTTAACGCATGTGAGAGAAAGTGTTGGCCACAACTTGGGCAATGTTGACGTGTGACGGTATATTCGGATAGTGGACATGTGATAGGACCTCGGACAACTTCGGACAGAGTCACTAATTGGTTCTTTTGTTGACGCAGGACTCTTTTCAGAATAATGGAAGGTGCCAGCTCAAAGAATACGAATAACCTAAAAGTAAGTAAGAAATCTCAGAAATCACTCTTCAAGTATTTTGGAAACTCTGTGGATACAGATATTGTAAATACCAATCATATAGATGCCACCACAAAGAATCAGAATACTGACTGTGTGGAAGGTATTATTGAGGTGGACATGCATTCTACACAGTATCAAAGTCAAACAAATGAAACCTACGATAATATGCCAGATCTTGAAGATATTGTTCCTGTTGGGGTGCAACCAGAAGTGCAGCTAGATATCATAGATACAAACACTGAGAAAAATGGAAGACAAAAATCAAAATCAAACTCGGTCCAAGAAAGAGGAAACCAGGTGATTGTGATATTGCTCAAAATTCTACTCAAAAAAGTAAAGCATTGAAAACGAACAAGAATATGTGGACCATTGGCAGGACATACAAGTTTGATTGGGCAGCTAAATTTCCATTTATTGAACCTGTACAATCATCTAATTCTGAAGAAATCCCATCTGAATGTACATGTACAATATGTACGTGGAAATTGGGAAAGCAACAAAAAATGCAACTGAAGCTGGACACTATAGAAAAACATTGTGGAAAATAATATTTAACTGTAACAGGGGCGGATGGTCAGAAAATCAAAACACATAGGTGGAAAATTGAAAAAGAATGCATGCATGTTAGATACACAACAAAATATGAGGCAGAGCGAGAAAAAACAAAAACATCTATTGGAAAAGGGAGGAGCGATCACATTGCATATTGGTAAGATGAAAGAAATAAATCTACATGCAAAATTAATACAATTCTCTACTCTTTTTCAAATACTTAAAAAGGAAGAAGCGATTTCATATTTCTTCGATTTCAAAGTTTTGTATCAATTTAATGGAATCTTTGAATGTACCTCGAGTCTCATTAGTGCAGAAAGTAGTGGATGGGAAATGGAAAAATGCCTCTCGATGATAGAGAAGGAAGATTTGAAAGAGAATGTAAAAAAGAAAACTTTATCTCTCTTTTAATTGATGAAGTGACAGCAGTCGACAACACCGCATGGGTATGTATCCACATCTATACTTTAGAAAATCATATAAGGACACCTCATCTGTTGGGTGTTATGAAAATGGTTGAAAAATGCAATGCTGAAAACCTATATAAAATAGTTTTTCTCATTTGAAAGATGTTGTTGGAATGACTGATTATGAAATTGCTACAAAGTTGGTATGCATTGGAGAAAATGGGGCATCTGTCATGTAGGGTCACCGAACAGGGCTCTGTGTTAGATTGCAAACAACAGTGGCCCCATATATGCTACCAATTCATTGTATGGCTCATAGAATGAATTTAGCGTATAAAATGGTAAGCAATCACAAAAATATTGCTAAATTAGAAGACCTTATAAGAGAACTTCATGCCTATATGTCAAGCAGCCCAAAGCATTTTCTCGAGTTCCAAAATTTGCAATTGGAATTACAGATGGCAAAAAACTTCTAAAGGATGTGGAGACTAGATGGATCTCTTTGTATGAACCTGCATGCAGAGTTCGTGAGGAGTATCCTTCATTGGTTGGTTTCATGTACAAATACCGTCATGAAGTTGATAGGGCAAGGGACTTGTTGTTCCGTTTAACTGATTTGGAGACATTGCTTACATTGGTTGGTATTCTTCCAATGTTAAAGGAGATCAATACACTGATGAAGCATGCACAGGGCAGATTAATCTATATTGTGGATTTTATACGGATGAGAAAAATGGTATATATTGTATTGTTCCCAGGATAGTTTTGATGCACTGCTTTTGAAAATTGGAAATATTTATTAGATCTTAAAAATCCTAACACCTTTTTGAGATTTAATATCCACGATCACCTCTACATCACTTTGTTAATGGGAGGAAATACCAATGCACATTTTGCAAAAGCGTCAAGATATTATAGGATCGGAGCGAGAACTTGTTCAGTGACACATAATTTGTTTGAGTCTGTAATAGTTGAAACAAGAATAAAGCTTAAAAAATTTTAGAAACCTTGTCATCGAAATTAGGAGCGTTTAGTAAAGATAAAATTCTGGAAGCCATGGGTGTGATGAATCCTAATTTTTGGAATACTGAAGGTGGCCATGCAGACTTTGTCAGAAAGCATTTCCATAAATCAATGGGTACAATAATGGAACAATTTACAAAGACGTCAGAGCTCAAGGGTATGGAAATCAAAGGTATACTGAATGCCGATTTATTAAAGTTTCAGTCAACAAATTTTGCAACAACAATGAGGAACCAATATAAGAATTTAGATCAACCTTCTGAAAGTGGTGCTATTACAAGGCTGTGGCGAGGAATCTATCAAAGTTCTATCTTACAAGAAGATATCAGTGAATATTTCAGATTATATGAGTTATGCCAAACAATGATTTTGGGGTCTGTGGAGGATGAAAGGGTTTTCAGTGCATTGTCATTTATAAAATCAAAACTGAGAAACAGGTTGGATAAAAATCTGGAAAGTTGCATGAGGTGTTATGTTTCTCGATACTCCATCGAAACCTTTCCGTTTGACAGAGCAATTGCACACTGGAATTCCCTTTGTGAAAGAAGAGGTGTGAATAATACAGCTACAAGTACAAATATTCCCAACCTTGAGAGTGTAATTGGCTCTTCGTCACATTCTACAGAAGACAACATCGAGTTTGATGAAGCTATTGATAATGGATTGTTTCAACTTTAAATAGGTATCTTCTTTATCTATCTTTTATCTTTATCATTAAAGATGTTACAAGTCTATATACTAAAAATGTCAGGCAATTCACCCATCTATCTACTAATCCATTTCTCGTGTTGGGTTTTTTTAAAACACAGATCTAGCTCATTACCAGTAGTGGCGGTAGCGGTGATGATTTCAACTTTAAGCGGTATCTTTTTCCCCTTAATATTATTGTTTCTTTATCATTAAAGATGTTACAGGTCTATGTATTTACATTTAGATAAATACAATCTTTTTATTTTTTGAAAACGTGGGTTGACATCCGTCCGAGGAAGTTGTTACTTCTCGGGACTAACAATGTCAGGCAACTCACCCATCTATCTACTAATCCATTTTTTGTGTTGAATTTTTTTAAGACAAAGATCTAGCACATTACTAGGTGATGATTTCAATTTTAAATAGGTATCTTCTTCAACATAATCTTATTGTTTGTTACTTTACATTTTTTCAGCTCTTGTTATCATTAAAGATGTTACAGGTCTAATTCTATATATTTACATTTATTTAAAGATATTGTTGGTCTATATATTTAAAGATGTTGCTGGCACTTCTCAGGACTGACAATGTCAGGCAACTCACCCCTCTATCTACAATGTTAGGTAAAACAAACCCTGTCATATACACAAGATTTCACAGCAATCTAATACGGTTACCCTTGATGATTTCACAGCAATCTAATATGCAAGAGGTAAGCTAAACCCTATCATATTTTCCATTATGTTTAATTTCTTACCAGTGATGATTCTTTCTTGATTTCTTAGAATTATATATATCATATCATAAAATTCCTCATCATCCATATATATCATATCATCACCATATCATTATCATCTATATCCATTCTAATCATTAATGTCATCTATATCCATTATAACACATTCCATTTATTTATCATCTTTATCCATTCTAATGACATTATGATCATATCGTTACAAGTCTGAGAGAATAATTATCTTAAAACAAGTTCAAAAGTCTAGAGAAGAAGAATTTACTCGTGCTTGATGATAAATCTACGTCCACATTAAATTGATCATCGTCCATATATATCATATCAATATCGTCATTCATCATCTTTCATCATCATCTATCATTAATTATCAATTATTATCATTCATCATCTACGTCCACATACAATTCATGACAATGCAAGTAAACAAGAAACATACATATAATTCATGATAATCACCATCTAATGCAATTAAAATTAAATATTGTATATAAATCCATATAATTAAATTCAAATACCATAGTACATACTCAATAGTAGAAGTTTTCAAATTCAATATTTAAAGTTTCCTCAATAATAAAAGTTTCTAGTTTTCAAAACCCTCTTTTTCTTTATCCAATTCTACTCCTCTACTCTCTTCCCCAATGGCTTCTTCCACTGTGGTTGTACCTCTTTCCCCAACACCAGAAATAACCCCTGAACTTATAAGATCTTCTTGATTTGTCGCATCTCCATGCGACAACAAATTTGGATCAGCTGCAGCGTATAAACTATCCCGTTGCCAATAATTTTCATAACGACTAATAATCTCATTGATAAGAACCTTAGCCCTTCTCTCCCATTCTATAAGCTGATTCATATGAGGAAGAATAAACTCACTGACATGGGATTGACAATCATAACCAATTAAGTTCTCTAAAGGAAAAGGTGGCAACTGTTAACTTGTTAGTGTTGAAATGAATATCATTTTAATTCAGATTTCATTTCACCTTGCTCCCCTAGCCTAACTACCTCAAATTGTCTCAGCCAGATTTTTTTCGGCCTCTATCTTCTTCCTGTTGAAGGCCGGCTCACCGTGCATCTCCATCTTTCTCATCAACCCACACAATCTTTTTTGTGCTTGTCCAGATCTATGAAATACTCCTTGCCCTCTTTAGAAGTACTTGTGCCCAAACCCTGTATGGTCCAAGCAACAAGTGATACCTAATCAGCAAGTGAACAAAACCATAACTTAAAAACATATAAAGAGAAAACAAACTAGCATTACTTTGTAGTACTTTATGGTCCAGCCAGTTATCGATCCACTCAATGATTCTCAGGAATGGTGTAAAAAGATAACACATTTCCATTTTTGTGAGTTTCCTACATCAACATGTGCCAAAATTAGACATGGAGATGCATAACCTTTGGAGGATTAAAAACAAATATAAAGAGTCTCAATACACTCAACCAAATACAGGGGGAACATTTACTCTGACAATAGGAGTGATAAATTCCACAACAAATGAAGGAATTTTAAGCAGTGATGGCCAGTTATGGTGTATGAAATTGATCAGCAATCCTTTGATGTGGGAACCATCATGGTCCTTTAAGAGACAAAGGACAAGTCAAAAAGGATCTCACTAGAAAGGATGTGTCAGAATTAAGCAGAAGCTAAACAGCACTAGACAAAGATCATGTACTTGGTCTATCATTATCATCAGATGGCCATATCTTAAAGATTTAATGTTGTCATATATTTTATCTTCCTATAGACCAAGGATTTTTTTATATTTACTGTCTCTTTATTCTCCATTTGTTGGTGAGTGGTACCTTCCACGACATTGAGCGACTTACCTCGAGAGGAAACACGCCATAATAATCTTGACCAACAACGAGATATTCCACCTTACCTAATAGGATAAAGATAACTAAAATAACAAAAAATTAAATTGGAAAGTGATGTCGAAACATGTCACAATACTACCAAATTCAGTATTCACATTTCCCTGATTCAAGGCACAAACACTTACAACAAGAGCCTTGGTTGAGTCACCCTCCGTTAATATTAAAGTACATTGATCAGAATTCTTCCCCCTGCTTGATTTGCATCATCAAGTTTGGGAACATCAATTAATTTCCCCTTCTTGGTTCCATCAGTTTTCTTAAGATCTTTTTTTGTTTAAACTCTGCCCACGCCAGTATACTTTCAAGTACACACTTTTCCACTGCACTCATCAGGTCAAACAAAGTTACAAAGCTCATCTTAGACCCTAGCATTGCAAAAATTACATGTACTCAGAAATGCTACATCTTAGACACCACGCCTGGATTTATTGACATGGGCTGCAAATGTGAAACAGTGAAAATTACTATAAATTTATAACAACAAATTGTATCAGAATAAAAAATAGAATAAAAAATATGAATTAAAACGAATTATACTTACAATCAACATGGAAACCGAACTTTGATTCGAGAAATTTCTTGTCTTCTTCCACGAGTGTTGCCTTGGTTGTAACAATTGGTAAATTTTTGAACTTAAGGCCCGTAAACCGATGGATGTCATTTGCTTTGATATTGAATTGGAACATTCGGCCATCATTCAGAGTCACATAAAAAATGCCATCCTTTGAATTGTAGGATGATAGAAGGTAATTCAAAATATCCAGATCTGTTTCGAAATGGGGCATATTAATGAGCCCTGTAAATTCACATGCATCCATCAAATCTTTATATTCTCAAGACATCTTTAAAACAATATGGATGTGAGGGCATAAGGGATTCCTGTAGTTGATCTTGGAAATCGATTGAATTGGATTCTCAAGAGCGGGAAGGTGAAAACGAGAAAATGACCGGTTGAAGAGTATTTATAGGCTAAATCAGTGTCGGTGGCGATTGACGTGCGTCAAAGGTCTTAGTTGACGTGCGACAATAGTCCTAGCTATCAGCGTCAATAGGATCGATGATACATGTCGATAATAGCTTGATGTGGCGTGTCAATAGGATCCGATGGCGTGTGTCAATAGGATCGATGACGTGGCGTCAATAGTAAACGATGACACGCATCAATAGGAGACGGTGGCGTGCATCAATAGTAGCCGGTGGCGCGTGTCGGTAGGAGCCCGTGACACGCATCAATAAGGGACAGTGACGCACGTCAATAGGAGACAGTGACGCGCGTCAGTAGGAGCCAGTGGACGCGTCAATAGGAACCAGTGACGTGCGCCAATAGAAGCCAGTGATGCGCGTTAGTCAAGACCATTGACATTCCATTGACGCGCGTCAGGAGTGATTATTGCCGTCTTGTTGTCACACGTCACATTCTACAGAAGAAAACATCGAGTTTGATGAAGCTATTGACAAGAAAAAAGAAAGTGTCACATTTTGAAGATGTCATCATTGAAAATTTGAATTGAAATATTTGGGATGATTATTAATGTACAATTTATTCTCCAAAATCGTAGTTAACAACCATAAAACAAACACCCACAAGCATGTATACATGATTAATTAATGAAAGATTAAAGTAAATACATAACACAAATTTACCGAGAGTATCATGAGTACCACAATTTTATTAAGATGTTATGGCTTGAATTCTTCATAGTAATAAAAACTCTCTTCCACAAGATTGATCACTAACACTAGCTCTCCATACTTTTATAAAAACAAGTAAAGGCTATTATTAGGCTTGGAGAGAGATAATCAAGTCAATAAATTGGTTCATACTCTTCCCTATTAATATATGTGGATAAATGTACACTAATGGGTGAATTATCCAAATACTAAAATACAACTAATATTACAAGTGCACCTTAATTATATACAATAGTGTATGATTATTTAAATACACTGACATCCCCCCTTAATATGTACTTTAATAAAGGGAATGAACGAGGAACACTAAACTATCCCACCTTAATGAAAATTGCCTTCACTCCCAAAAGTTTCCTAAGATGAAAAAATTGATCCTCAAGCAAGGGATTTATGAAGTTGTCTAAAACCAAATTGAGTCTTGTGATAGATTAACTACCAAAGATGATGCATTTTTATATCAATGTTTTTTAATGTGTTGGTGCTCCATCATATTGTAATAGATGTGGATGACCCTCTAATTATTTTTCACATTTCCAATAAACTAGCCCCTTATACTTACAATAGTCATCTTTTCAAATTCACACATTACCTTAGTCAACTTATATTTGATTGATCAAGAATTAATTTTCATAAGTCACCATATATCTTCTTACCCTTATCACATATCTCTATCCCTTAATTAAATACAAGCCAAGCAATGTTACCAAGTTTTGAGGATAAAATTAGGGCTCCATCTTCATTTACACTTTTCTAACCTCTACTCTTCCATGACACTTGGAGAACTACAAGTAGTTTAATCCTGTTTTGGTGTATTTGGTCCATAATTTCTAGCACTCATAGGTATCGAAGGGGGAATGATGAGGTAAATCTAATGTATATAATTAGAAACACTTTTTTAGGCTAATAGGTCTAAAATACAAAGAGATGATATTTATAGTTGAAGAGTCGTTGAAAATATTCATACACATATCCTAGATCAATAAACATGTGTGAAGTATGTGTTAGATATAGATTAGATATCTAAGTTTCAAAGGACACATTCAGTAGCCCTATGACACATTCATCAAGAAAACTTGTTCTAAAATAGATGAACATTTCCTCTGATTTTAGGATCCCAAATCTCAAAGGAAAATTTATGACACTCTGCACAACATCCTTATCCAGTTTCAAATCAATGTTATACCCCTACATCTAGTAGAACGGTGAATTATTTTTAACCCTAATCCTAATTTAAGCTATATACTTTATGGAATTAGTGTTGATAGAATATTATATCCTTACACAATTTAGGACTTTTGTTTCTATATTTGATGTTTTCAATAATCTTATATACACATATTGCTTGATATCATAATCGAATTACCTCTTAATGTTGACATTACAAAAAGATAGGAACATTGAAATTACTATTCATCTTATTGTTTGTTACTATTCATTTTTTTCAGCTCTGGTTATCATTAAAGATGTTACAGGTCTATGTATTTACATTTAGTTAAATACAATCTTTTTATTTTTAGCGTGGGTTGACATCCGTCGAGGAAGCTCATTACTTCTTGGGGTGTGATGTCGAGCAACTCACCCATCTATCTACTAATCCACTTTTTGTGTTGAATTTTTTAAGAAAAATATCTAGCACATTACCGGTGATGATTTCAATTTTAAATAGGTATCTTCTTCAACATAATCTTATTGTTTGTTACTTTACATTTTTTCAGCTCTTGTTATCATTAAAGATGTTACAGGTCTAATTCTATATATTTGCATTTATTTAAAGATATTGTTGGTCTATATCGTTAAAGATGTTGTTGGCACTTCTCAGACTGTGATGATGTCGGGTAAAACAAACCCTATCATATACGCAAGATTTCACAGCAATCTAATATGGTTACCCTCGATGATTTCATAGCACGTTACCCTTGATGATTTCAAAACAATCTAATATGCAAGAGGTAAGCTAAACCCTATCATATTTGCAATTATGTTTAATTTCTTGCCAGTGATGATTCTTTCTTGATTTCTTAGAATTATATTTAATTTATTTTTTATATGTGAAAAATCCTTTGATGTATTTTTTTAAGCTGTGGGATAAACAATACATTATACAATTTTAAATATAAGTCCACATAAAATTTCTCATCATCCATATATATCATATCATCACCATATCATTATCATATCGACTCGACACTACAATTATTTTTAACACAATTATTTATCTAATTTTAATTTATTAAAACAATTTAGTTTTTAAAAATAATTTATAATCATATCATTACAATTCTATTCCATTTATTTATCATCTATATCCATTCTAGAGAAGAAGAATTACTATGCTTGATGATAAATCTACGTCCACATTAAATTGATCATCGTCATATATATATATATATATATATATATATATATATATATATATATATATATATATATATATATATATATATATATATATATATCATATCATATCATATTGATCATCGTCTTTCACCATCTAATGCAATTAAAATTAAAGATTGTATATAAATCCATATAATTAAATTCAAATACCATAGTACATACTCAATAGTAGAAGTTTTCAAATTCAATATTTAAAGTTTCCTCAATAATAAAAGTTTCTAGTTTTCAAAACCCTCTTTTTCTTTATCCAATTCTACTCCTCTGCTCTCTTCCCCAACGGCTTCTTCCACTGTGGCTGTACCTCTTTCCCCAACACCAGAAATAACCCCTGAACTTATAAGATCTTCTACAGCACTGTCCAGATTTTTTAAAATTCTTTCTTCTTGATTTGTCGCATCTCCATGCGACAACAAATTTGGATCAGCTGCTGCTTTAGCTTTGAATAATATGTCAGGGTCAAAACCATGCTCTTTAATTATCCACTTTAGTGTATTGTTTTGTTTGTTAACCAAAACAATATTTTGCTTCAAATTTTTTTGCTACGGATAAAGTTGTTCTTTGTTGTTTCCAAGTGAACTTGCAAAACCTTCACCTGACTCTTCAAATTTTCATATTTCAACTACACAAAAAGAGTAATGTCAATTCAAAATATTACTAAAAAATAAAAATTTCAAATTAACAAGAATGATTGTTTGAATGTAATAGTACTTTACAATTTGCTCTATCTCTTTCAAAGCATTTGCGATTGCTACCAAATCCTTGTCCTTGGACCATTTGTTAAAATATGCCTAGGCCTCGGCACTAATATTTTCCAATTTGTTTAATGCCTTATCTAAAATGTTGTCTTTATAGTTGTTGTTATACGTGACAGTCCCACTTCTTACTTGGGTAAGTAAGGAATCCATCTTCGCAGGTTGATTCTGGACTGCAGCGTATAAACTATCCCATTGCCAATAATTTTCATAACGACTAATAATCTCATTGATAAGAACTTTAGCCCTTCTCTCCCATTCTATAAGCTGTTTGATATGAGGAAGAATAAACTCATTGACATGGGATTGAAAATCATAACCAATTAAGTTCTCCAAAGGAAAAGGTGGCAACTGTTCACTATCTGAATCTGATGAAGACGATCTTGCTGGAGAAGTATGGGGGCTTTCACCAAGATCAACTGCTACGTGTTTCTACCTTTGGGTGGGCTGATCCTATTTGTGAAAAAATTAATCAAGATTTAGATAAATAAATTTAAATCGAAATGTAATTCAAAATTGTAAAGCATATTTAAATTAAAATTTGAAGTATACCTGCTGGCCTTGAATCATCTCGCGGGCATCGAAAAAACTAGTTGGGTCATTGCTATCAATGCCCAAATAATCTTCATCTAAATTTATATTGTTCAAAACAGATATGCCTATTGTACTGGGCAAGCCACCAAGTGAGAGAGTTGGAATTCGAAAGGAAGAGGCAATGTTTAGTGTCCCACTAGGGGCTGGAGCAAAAGGCATGCATTTACCAATGTTCTTTTTCATTGTTCCTCTGGTTGGCATTTTAAAAATTATTGGTTGAGTGGGTGTCGGTGCGGGGTTTGATCGGGTGACATGTGCTGAAAAGTACAAGAAAAAAATGAAAAAATAGGAAAACAATTCATCAAGTCAAAAATTTCGAAATTAAGCGTCTTATCGAAGAGTTGTACCTTGTTGTCGAGGGTTTTTTTCTCGGTGCTATGGGTGGCCTTGTAGGAGTTGTACTCGGTGTGTGCATTCAGAAGATATGAATGCATGCGACTGTATGGAGTGAGTTGGGGAAGAAGGTTGAGTTTGTGAAAGCAGTGTATGTTCCAAAGTCCTGTAATTCATCAATAGTAAATGTTGTCAATTCATTTGGTTAAAATTTAAATTGAAAAATAAATATGCAACTTTGGAATTTGTAAATAATATATGAGAAGGTATTACTTCTCTAGCGTTTAACGAGTTCAAACTGTTGAGGGTTTGGAGAGGAGTGAGCTTCCATTTCAGATTGGGAGTCCCCCGAAGCCTCAGCGTGTTGTTGGCCTCTTCCTCTCGATAACACCTTTTTTCGTGGAAGGGCTTCAAGATATCTTCTCTGCAAAAAATTAACATTTAAGTGTTAATAACTGCGCAGTGTAATGTCAAAAATTGAAATACAAACTAAATACTTTATACCTGTTGTTCTTCAAATGGAATTGACAACTTCAGCAACTCCTCATTACTGCAAGTAGGAATTTCTTTATCTCTTAAATTTAAAAGTGCCTCATAATAAAGGCCAAGGAGATAGTTTGTTGAATAAATGAGAGGTTTTTCAAAAAGTTTTGAATTTGTTAGTTCAGTTCTTATTTTTTTGGATAGAAATGTGCACCAATCGAATTTTTGTTTTGAGATAGTGGCAACAATGTATCTGATGGCCCAATTTGGTATATCTGTTTGGCGACCCTGCAAAACAATTCTGGATTGAAAAAATGAAATAAGTGTAGCAAGAAAGTGGTGTGCAATTGATTGTGTATCCACACCACACCTAGATTTATTGACATGGGCTGCAAATGCGAAACAATGAAAATTACTATAAATTTATAACAGCAAATTGTATCAGAATAAAAAATATGAATTAAAATGAATTATACTTACAATCAACATGGAAACCGAACTTTGATTCGAGTAATTTCTTGTCTTCTTCCACGAGTGTTTCCTTGGTTGTAACAATTGGTAAATTTTTGAACGGAAGGCCCGTAAACCGATGGATGTCATTTGCTTCGATACTAAATTGGAACATTTGGCCATCATTCAGAGTCACATAAAAAATGCCGTCCTCTGAATTGTAGGATGACAGAAGGTAATTCAAAATATCCGGATCTGTTTCGAAATGGGGCATATTAACGAGCCCTGTAAATTCACATGCATCCATCAAATCTTTATATTCTGAAGACAGATTTAAAATAGTATGGATGTGAGGGCATAAGGGATTCCTGTAGTTGATCTTGGAAATCGATTGAATTGGATTCTCTTGATTTTTTTGCTGAACTTGCAGTTGGGAAGCATGTGAAGTCAACATTATAGTTGTACTTGCATCTTTGACAATGATTGAGACCTATAAAAATTCAAGAGCGGGAGGGTGAAAACAAGAAAATGACCGGTTGAAGGGTATTTATAGGCTAAATCGGGCGTCATTGAAGCCATTGACGCGTGTCAATTGGAACCCGATGGCGTGCGTCGGTGAAGCTAGTGACGCACATCAAGAGGCCCCGGTGGCGCACGTCAAAAGGACCTAGTGACACACGTCAAATGGGCTAGTGACGCGTGTCAACACAAGCGAGTGACACGCGTCAATGGCTCCAATTGCGCATGTCGGCGAGGAGCGAGTGACACTTGTCGGCTCTAATTAATGTGCGTCAATGGCTTCAATTTACGCATGTCAATCGGTGGAGCGGTGACACGCTGCAATGGAGCGAGTGGCGTGCGTTGCGGCTCCTGGCGCGTCGTCGGTGAAGCCATTAACGCGTCAATCGGTGGAGCCATTGATGTGCATCGGTGGAGCGATGATGCACGTCGGTGGAGCAGTGATGCTCATCGGTGGAGCGATGGCGTGCATCAATTGAAGCGATGGCGCACATCGGTGGAGCGGTGATGCATGTCAATTAGAGCCAGTGATGCACGTCAATTGGAGCTAGTGACACGCATCGGTGGAGCGATGACACACGTCGGTGGAGCCAATGACATGTGTCGGTGTTATTATTGACATCTTGTTGTCCCACGTCAATGATGGAGCCATGAAAAAAACAGGTGAAATTTTTGTTTTGGAATACTGTCAAATTCACCTTTCGCTGAAACTAGTTCCGGGGATATTTGCCAGGTATTTTCCACCTACAATTTTATAGAGGTGTCTTAAAATGAACCCTAACTTACCTACAATAGTAGGCGGTGTGACAGAGTTTGCATTTTACTAGCACTATTGTATTTGGATATTTCAGGTGAAGACTAGTAAATGGATTCCATGGTGCAAAGCTTCCATACACATTTACAACACATTACTTTGAGGCCTCTGTAAATAGGTTCTCAAATGTGTGGAAGATGAGATTTGATGCGAGAAAAATTTGATTGTGACTACCATATACTCCACAAAACCTTTGTGTATCTAAGTAATTCTATTTACATTGAAACAATAATATCATATAATATCATCATTAACTCTATGAATTTAGCAATTGGAAAGGTGGGCATGGATAAGGTGTATATAAACCTTAATCCTAGACTAGTAAAAGGGAAATATATTAAAGATGAGTTCAAAGTCCTTGAGATTCCCAAGGGAAGACACGTAGTTTTCAACATGTAAGAGAATGAACCCACTCCTCCTATAACAAAAGAGTAAGAACATAAGGATAATGAGGAGGAGATGGTGGATGTTGGCACACTTAATAATGGTGCTAAGAGAAAGCCAACTATGGGTATCAAAATTTTGTGAGAGAATAATCCTCTCAAAAAGGAAGAAGAATAAGTGAAGATTGATCTTAGAACCGAGGATGATGAAGAAAGAAAAGGGTGAGGGCAACATTGTTGAGCGGGGTGGTAGGAGAGTGTTAAGGAGAAGAACTAAACCATAGAGAGGTTGTGTGGAGCCACTTAGGAGGTCGTCTCGGACATCTCCTTTTAAGTGAGCCCGCATGAAGAAAACCAAGAAGAGGTACAATCTTATGACAAATTAATAAAGTGAATAAGAAGAAACATTAAATGAATTTGTGTGCAACGCTGTGAGTCCCTAATATAGTATTGATGTGTAATGAGAGGATGGGCATAGAGAAGGAGTGCAACATGATACAAAGGTACCAAGTGAGCGAGAGAAGGAAGACACCACTGGAAGTGATGAAGAGAAGGTAAAATTTTAGGAGAACCATTGAGTGAGATTTTGGGCATGTCATCTAAGAAGGGAGGAGAAGTGATGAAGACACATGACTTGGGATATGTCAATAATCCTTCCAAGATCATTTGTGCGAGGTTTTGAGTACTCTCGACATGATCAATTTTATAGATGGGAGATAATACACCCAAAGGGGGTAACATGTGCACAAGGAAGATGTTGAGATGGATGAGCAAACACACATGGATGAACCGAGTCTAACATTAGCGAGGATGCATGCATAAGGTGTAGAATGAAGAAATTTCTTAGCGTAACCCACATTACGGTGAAGCCATAGTGTTTAAAGATGAATAGGAAAGAAATTCCTTAACAAAAATGGAATTGGAGGTGACAATAATAAATTTGGATAAGGGTACCACCCTTAGAATATTGTTGTAGGAAAAAGGAATAAAGAAGAGGAGATCCAACACCTAATAGAGGAGAGAGATAGATTAGAGTAGAAATAAAAAAATTTCCTTCAAATGGCGAGAAGAGATAGGGGAAGAAATCTTGAAGAAACTCCCACAGTATGAAGAGCATATCACTGACACATTTCGCTCCACATCACATTATTTTCAGTTTTGGGTGAACTTACTATTTAAGGAGGAAACATGTGTAACGGTGTCAAGTGTAGAGAAGTAGGAGAGATATAAGAATACTACCATGTGCCAGATTGCAATATTTGATGCCTTGATGAAAAATTTGAAGGATAAGATGAAGAAGGTAGGTTTGGCGCTAGGTAACTATGAATATCCTTAACAAATCCTTAAGGAAAAAATAATCTAGGAGGAGAATTAGGTACATGCAACAAATAAAGATGAGGTGTTGGGAAGGGAGGAGAATTTGGATACAGTTTCAAAGAATTTTGATGCACTTAAGGAAGATATAAAGCCTCATGAGGATCAAATAAAGGAGATAAGAGCCTTGGTGGAGCGAAGGATGAATTTTATGGAGGGAATGGTATCACTCCTTTGGGGTGATGTGTGAGATGAAGCACAAGGTTCATCACATGAATTTAGAGGAAATGGAGAAAATAAATAGAACGAGTTCCGGATACAACGAAGAAGGGGCTTGGAGAGTGGGATGAATTAGAGGATGATATACATAATGAGTACCCTAAACTCCTACAACCAACCGAGGCGTAAGGTGCTTTGTTCATATTTCCATTATATTCATTATTTCATCTTTGTATGGACATTATTTTTATTCTATTCTTTGGAGTGATAATTTGATCAATCCCATTCTAAAGGGCAGTAATGTAATTAGTTTTGGGTATATTTGGGTTGGTAAAATTGACTAAGTATTAGAAGATGCATGGAATATTGAGATGTGCAAGTGGAGTGCATGAAATCATGCAAGGATTAGTTAAAGTAGTGCACACCCAGAAAGTCTAATCCCAAGACTTAGCCAAATTTTTATATACATGATAAAAATAGAAAAAGTAAGTTGGAGTGTGGATCATGCCAAAGAGAAAAATAGGAAGAATTGAGGACCAAGGAACATATATTTTTGGAGATAAAGTACATGTAAGTGAATATCAAAGGTCATGCAAGGATCAAGCTAATAATCGATTAAAGTAGAGTTTATTTATAGATTTAATCTAATATTAGGATTGTTAGGAAGGCATACATGATTTATAGTTTATTTTGTATATGTGCATGGATATTTTGAGCACGCAACCTATTTTGAGAATGTATGGGTGGTGAAGGGAAAGTGCCCACTCCTATATATATTTATTGTACTTCTTGTTTTGGGTAACATGTATTAGAAACCATGTATAAAACCATGTGATGTAATAAAATCATGTTGCTCTGGTATATTGGCATGCATGAATCTCTGGTAACTATTGTTATGTATTCAAATTCTGTTATGTAATATTTTGGTTATAAATAGATCATTTTGGATGGATTTTGGTGATTAATGTATCTGAGCATGGTGATCACATAGTGCAATTGATCTTAGTGTTTATCGATCTATTAGGTTTCCTTATACATGTGTTTCCTTATGATTTCTGTAATGATCTACATCGAAATGTATGCTTTGATAATGGTAATAATGAATATGCATGTTAACTACTCGAAAAGATACCACAAAGGAAGGACCTAGTAGCTTCATGTGCTTCGAGTGAGCATTCAAATCTATCTGAATGAAGTGCCACCACTCATAACATTTGAGCGGGTAAACAAGGAATAAAAAAAAAAGAGCATCTTTGTTGGTGTGTACTTTATTATTTCTACATATCTCTTGTTGTGATGATGATGAGGAGATCTAGACCATAAATATTGAAGCAACAAAGTGTTCTTGATATCTTGACTGGTTTGGAATAGTATATGTAAATTAGTTTATAGGTATCAATTCATGTATTCCCTAGAATAGGTTGTTAGTTCCCTATTATTGGAAAATGTAATTCCCACAATTTATGTGATTTTCAAGAGCATATGCATGTTATGGACTTGTATGTTGCTTAATTAAAGGTGGTACTTTACCCCATCTTCTCACTAAGGGGGAATGTGAGGAATAATTCATGTTAATCTTCATTATGTGGTTTGTAATAGTAAACTATATAGTTTATATTAGGGTCAATAATACAATGAGTTGTATTAAAAACTCAATAATTTATTTGTTGAAGCTATAAAGGTGGTCGTACCAAAATATCACCTCAACTAGACTTAAGTATCTATCCATAAGATTGTCTATCCCAACTACAGGATTAGTCTCCTACAAAATGTAATGGTCAAGTGTTGGTTTATTGACCGAATAACATTAGAATAATATAAGATTTTATTGTGTTAATTTTTTTGTAAGATCCACCAAAAACTTTAAAATATGTATATCTTAAAAGGGAATATAGTCAAATCCCATATAAAACAGTCGTAAAAATAATTTTCTCTATCGTCAAGTCTTACCCACTAATACTTCCTTTCCCAAAATTCACTTCCTCCATCATGAGGCTACTTGTTATGTTCTTAGGGGAGGGTCCCTATTCAAAATCTCATTTGATGGACATATGTTACAATACTTATGGGTAGATGAGGAAAACTTATCCCTTTCACAAATACATGCTAGTGAATGCAATGGCCTCTTTAGTGGGAAGGACATGTCTTAGAAACTACTATGAAAAGGATATAATTGGCCAATAAAATCACAAGACTATCATGAATGTGTAAAATATTTTGATCAATGTAACCAGCATAATATTTTCAATCACACCCCATCTCATGCTTTATATCCTATTAGCTCTCCATGGACCTTTTAAAGTTGTGGTTTTTACATCGTAAGTAAGCTTAACCATTGAGCTCATAAAATTACTAAGTCCTAAAAGCAGAGGATGAGTGTGCACATAAGGAATTATGGAGAAAAGCACATGAGTGAATATGCTCGAGGAGAGATAGGTTTGCACGTGGGAGCGGGAAATTGTTTAAGGGTTTAGCCACATTTTGGTTGAAGAAGGGTATCACATGAAAAACACATGAAGGTTTGTAGGTAGGTGTAATGATGACAAGGTTGTTACATGGATACTTAACACTCAAGAAAATAATATTCTAGGGAATCATTATGGCTATGGGGTACATCAAGTGAAGGTTGTTATGGCTAGTTGGCATCTGCATGTCTTGTACACTTGAGTGTAATAGAATATGATTACATTTGACATGCGTGCTTACTTCTAGAATGATGATTAGGCAAGCTCCTATCCTATTTAGGGATGCATTTGGGTCTAAGAAAGGAGGTCGAGTGTGTGTGCATATGCGTGGTGAAGAATATGTAATGGTTCTAGGGGGTAATGTAGGGTTTTACAATAATCTTTTCTTTGGTTTCTTGAGCTAGCATCTGCATGGCTTGGAAACTCGAGTATAACAAAATATAATGAAATATGTCATGTGGGATTACTTACGGAATGATGATTAGGTGAGCTCCTATCCTATTTAAGGAGACATTTGGGTGTAGGAAAGGACCCAAATAGGGTTTCGGATCGAGCCATGAGGAGGGTAGGATGTTATTATCTTGATATATTCGGTCTACTATGACCCTGTTGATGTAATATGGCTATTGTAAATAGTTTTGAATCAATGAATATGATGGATTGTTATGAATATATGTGTTTATGGGTTCAAACCCTAGTGCTCTTCATTTTCTCATGGTTCAGATATGATCTCTTTGTGATGTTGTAGTGTTTTATTTTACATTATGATGCATCGTGGTTAAGATCTAGTGTTTTTACTTCTATGCTAGAATGAATGCATGTATTCATGCATCTGCATGTATTTCCTCCATTAATGGCAAACATTCTTACAAGGCTCACATAAAGGAGGGGCTCGGTGCTTGCACACACCTCAGGTGAGCACCCAGCTAATGTTGGGTGATAGGCCAACACACTTGGGGTTTAAAGGGAGTAAGGAAATGTGACTACATTTTGGTTTCATTTCAAGACCTATTTTGAAGTTATTGTAAGAATGGTGTGTGATGAAAAACGCTTGACCTTGGACAACGTCAAGAATTCGCTTTAAAATATGGAGGATGATTTTCCTGAATATTTAGTACTAGATTTAGATTTGATGCACATAAATGGGTAGAGGAGCACTTATATCATGAGCTCTATGAGACATTATTTTTCTATTTCCAAATAGAGTTGTATGAATGGTTATTAGCGTATGCATTGATGAAGAGATAGTATTATAGACCTCATGTTTGGACTCAAGAAGACTATCAATGGCTTCATGACGCTTTTGATCATTACGGGAGCCAAGAGGTTTGTTTTTGCATGCTATACTATTAGCGGTTAAGATCATTATCATCACTCTAAGTATGGAGGCATTTCCGATGGCTATCTAACTTCCCACTAGGTACGGGGCATAGAAGATGGAGTGGTGAGAGATGGCAAAAATTGCAGCAGAAATGGAGAGAGAAGAGAGGCAGCTCAAGTATAATGAATTATGAGAAAGGTAGTTAGAGAGACAACACAAAGTTACAAGATTGGTGGACTTATGGAGGTAGAGCGTTGCGAGAAGGATTTGAGGTTCACACGGAGAACATAGAACCTAAGTAGTTTGTGCTAACCCATCTTGGAAAATGTGGTAGATAAACCCCCCCTCAAACACAGCTTCTGGTAAGAGAGATTCATATGGAGAAAGGAGGAGAGCCATAGTCATGCATATTATCCCACCTAGTGAAGAAACCCTAGTGCTTATTTTTCCAATTCCTAAGATAAGTGTTGTTAACCTAGTTGGTGTTGGTATTAGTAGTCGAGAAGCACCTGGTAGATATAATTTTTCATTTAGTTCATCTATGGCCACACATACATTTCCATTATTTGGAGGTATTTTTTCTGGAACATCATTTGGACAAGGTGTGGGTACAAAAATTTTGGGTATCGCATCTGGAAGAGGTTCAACGTCATAGACTGTTGGCAAAGATTTTAGTGCGATAGTGGGTACGTAGTGCATAATTACTTCAAGATCCATACTGCTACGTGAGGAGGATCGGTGGATCAAGAGGAATAGTAGCTAGTGGATCTAATGGATCTGGTGGTGGAGGCAACATAGGAGGGAATCAAGGTTCTAGAACTAGCGAGACAAGGACCTCAACCACATCGGCGGTGTTTTATGAGATGTCTCTACATTTACGATTCAATGGTGTTGAAGATATCATAGATCATGTACAAAAATGTGAATTTCTATGGTGCGTTAAGGGTATCACTTCCTCAAAGTGGAAAGTAATCTATTTTGCAACTATGTTGCGGGGTGCGTGTATAGGTGGTGCCGGAAGTATGACCCACATTAGATGGTGGTGGATTATATCTTGCACTACGTGATGTCTTTTTGGTGTAATTCCACATTCTTGAGTTTGAGCAGAAGAGCATCAACGTGCTCAAGGAGATTCAATAAGGTATGATAGAAAATGAAAAGAAGTATTATGCACACTCTAAGACTCTTTTGTCAAAACTATCTTATGATATCCATCCCTTAATAAATTATCGGTGGTTTTTGAAGGTTTGATAACACGTTTTAGATGAGGGCTTTCACATAAGACTTTCACGGACCCGCGTGAGGCCTTAGAGGCTGCTATGCACATTGAGGCTATCAAAAGCATTGATATTGGGGTAAGTCCCTTTTTGGAAGCACAAATCACTGCCATGGTGAAGTAACTAGAAATTTTTTTTGCGGACTCACTCATGAGACTCACAGTGGACTATGGTGCATGAATTGTGAGGTGAAGGGCACCAAAGGAAATTTTCCCATGAAATTTGGTGCACACTATCTCATTGGACTATGAAATCTATCATGGATATCATGATCCAAGTTGATTCATGTTGTTGCAACATGCACTCCACAAGAATGTTTCTTCTTATTGTAATATTTTCTCATTTATGACTCATGATATAAAGGATTTTCGATTGATAGACTAAATCCATGATGCCATTGATATTGGTGTACACCAAACCGAGTTAGAATTATTTCTAAAAATAAAGGTTGATAGTATGAAGGGCATGGCTATGGAGGTGGTCGAGGAAGAGGTTTTTGTGGAGGATTTAGATGTTGTGGTTGTCAAGGAGGTAGGAGTGAATTTCCCCATAGAACTTGTTACAATTATGGATCTAATGAACACTACAAGCATGACTGTCTAGATTTTCTATAGTGCTCATGGTGTAGGAAGAAGCATAAGTATGAGGAGTGCTATGAGTTTTATGAGTACATGAGCTAGAACCGAGGAATGATAAGGGAATGAGGATGGTGAGTATGAAGTGAGATGATCCATAGTAGATTCCTAGGGTAGCACATAACCCTAAATTAAAACTGTCTTGGTGATTATGCGAGTGAGGCTACACGCACCAAGGAAGTACCAAATAAAAATCCTTGCATTACAAGAGAAGATGTATTACATAGGAAATATCTTGTTCCAAATCATTAGAAAGAGGTCTACCAAGAGACCATGGAGGTGATTAGAAACCTGCGAGGGGAGATTTAGTGTTTGAAAGAGAAGTCACAGAAGTTGGAATAGGAAAATAATGGTGAGGTCCCTCAGAAGGAAATGGATGAGGTCAGAGAAGTGTGTAGGATGTTGTGCTAGGATAATATTATCCCTCTGTTAGGAGAGTGGCTAAGAGAAACATAACCACACACTGGAGGTAAGAAATGCGAGAAGAAAGTCTTGCATGCTAATTTGCCCCCTCATAGTATTGATTATGAAAAGAATCACATTGAATGTAGTTATGAATGGATGGCTCTTGAGAAACATTCTGATCAATATGGGTGCAAAGGTCAATGTTCTCACTTTAGATGCATGGAATCAAATGGGGAGGCCCCCATTATATCCATCTTCAAATTTTTTGTATATGGTGAATAGGAAAAAGGTTATTCCCATTATAGTGTTGAAGGATGCATCCATAACCATCTAAGGGGAAAGTTTTATTGGAGATTTTTAAGTATTGGTGCTTTCTAGGGCATATAACTTTTCATCCTTACTTAGACACCCTTCATGTTATAAGAATAATGTTGACTTGCGCTTTAACAAAGGGTACATAAGTTGTGAGAAAAAATATGAGTGCGTCATTATTCCACTTACGGATGGGAAATCTGTGCCATATGTAGAACCTTTAGGAGAAGAGGATCTGGATCAAATTTGTGTCCACACCATTAGAGAACCTGAGGTTCTCATCCTTTCAGGAGGAGTCATTCAATGGGAAGATGATTAGTCCATGAGTGATATAACTAGCATTGCATATGACAATTGGGAGCATAGGTCCTATGTGTTGGTCATAAGATAATTAAAGGGCACTGTGACTCACATTTCTAGGGAGTGCTCAGTTAGGTACCTTATAGGAAGGTAGTTACCAAGTCACATTAGGGAAGGAAACCTTGATGTCTTTTTACGTGAAATGGAATTCTAGGGGACATGTCAAGTAGAAAGGAGGAATATGATTACTTATACCTTGCATGTTACAAAAACGCGTTGGTGGGAGACCCATTGAGACAAAATTATAGAATGGCATGAAGTGATAATTGTGTTCTCTGTTAGGTTTCTCCGAGCAATACAACTTTTGTAATACATGACTATCATGGAAAGGAGTCCGCCTCATTCCATGTCTAGGAATGTGAGAAATCACGAATGGTGGGCACGAAAACCTTACCTCCCTCACTATTGGTGTATAATTTCTATTCCACCTTGCGGGGATGTGTACGCGTATGGTATATCCATTGAGTTACACTATCGAGATGATTAATTGGCAAGAGTTAATGATGGATATTATCCAAACTAAGTATCAATCTCCTAAGCCATCGGTGAATGAGGTATTTTAGGTAGTCAAGAGCCTTACCCTAGAAGATAGTGTAATGGTTGAGGACCGTATCCTATATTTTTAGGAGAACTTGATTTGGGAGCATGCTTTGTAGAAGAATATCCAGGAAGAAGTACAACTTTAGCATACCTTCCTAGAGAAAAAGAAAGGGTAAGTTAGTATACTTGATAGATGACGAGGAGGTAGAAAATTTGGATGTTGATAATATGGAAGGTACATGGGAAGTCTTGGATAATGTAGATGAGAAAGTACATGCCTACCATGAGCCATTGAAAACAAAGGATGTTAATATTGGCACACAAGAAGAGTGAAGGAGGTTGTCATTGGAGATTATACGACGGACGGGAGGTTTTAAAAATAGTTGAGCTATTACATGACTTCCAAAACTTGTTCCTTCTAGGGTACCATGAATTGAAGGGATTTCATCACTCATTAGGGGAAATGTGGATTAAGTTAAAAGAAGGTGATTTTCTCGGTTTGGAAGATACCTTATAGGATGAATCCAAATCTTTGAGTAAAGGTTAAGGAGGAAATTGATAAGATGATAGAATCCAGTATCATTAAGGCAATTGAATAATTTGAGTGGGTGAGCCCAATGGTGATTAAAATCAAGAAGGACATGATGATAAGGATTTGTATTGATTATAGAGATTTAAATGCTTCATATGTGATAGATACTTTTCTAACCCACATTTACTAAGGATAATTTGAAATGTGTTACGGGGTGAGAAATCTATTCTTTCACAAATGGATTTTCTAGATATCATCAAGTAAGAATCGCGAAGGAATATGAGGAGAAGAATAATTTCACGACTGAATGGGGAAGTTTTTCTTATACAGTTATGACCTTCAGGCTTAAGAATGTTCTTGCTATACTTTTATGCATCATGGTGTAGGCCTTTCAAGAAATCATCCATAATTTTTACATTTCTACCCTGGATGATTGGACGGTGTATGGATTAGTAAGGGATCATTGTGACAATTTGAGATTGATGTTTGAGAGGTGCAGGAAGTTAATTATCTCTCTAAACATTAAGAAATGTGTCTTTACTACTCCTTTTGGCACATTACTAGGTCACATTATTTGTAAGGAAGGCTTATTAGTAGATCCTACCAAAGTTGCTATTATTTTAGGTCTGGAGGAGCCTACCATTCAAAGTGCAGTGCATGGCTTCTTAGGTCATACGGTTTACTACAGAAAGTTCATCAAGGGCTATGTCAGGATTTCCACACCATTAGAAGAGTTATTAAAACATAAAAGTAAGTTTCATTGGGGAGAGGCGCAACAAGTGGATTTTGACACATTGAAGGAGAAACTTACTACTACACCCATTTTCACTTTCCCTCTTAGGATAAGCCCTTTCATGTGCATGTGGATGCATCATGTATGGAAATTGGAAGAATTTTAACACAACCTCGAGAGCGGATTGTTGATCACCCTTTGTGTTTTACAAGAAAAAATCCAACTCATTGGCGAAATTACACCATGATGGAGAAGAAAGCGTTATCTATGATTTATGTGTTGCACAAGTTCAGGAAATACTTATTGGATACTCCATTTATCTTTTACATGGATCATATGGCACTCAAGTACTTGGTGAACAAGCCTATCTTATAAGGGTGCATATGCCGGTGGATCTTGTTGTTTCAGGAGTTTAAATTTTCAGTCGTTGTAAAACAAGAAAGAGCGACTTGGGACTTGACCATATATCATGAATTAATTTAGGGAGGACGTGCAAAGCATTAACGACACAATGCCAAATGCACATTTGTTAAAATTACATTGTGTTCCCTCTTATTTGGAGGATATTTTTGTTTTCTTACGAACAAGTGTGGTGCTGAAGGAAGTAATGCCTTAGAGAAATAGTAGTTGGATATATGCATCGTGCCCTATATGTTGATTATAAGATACCTATACAAGCTAGGTCATAGGTCAAGATGATATTTTATGCCGGTGCATATTAGAACATGAACATACTGCAATCATGGAGGAAGGTCATGGCAACATTGTGGGAGGTCACTATTTAGGGAATGTGACCGCATGTAAGATCCTATTGGAAGGTCTTTAGTGGGAGATAGTTTATAAAGATTGTATAGAGTATTGCAAGGCTTGTGACCATTTTCAGTGCCTTGGAAAGCTAAGGAAAAGAGATGAAATTTTGTTTATACCTATTTTTTGTGTAGAACCATTTCAAAAATTGGTAATTGAAATTGTGGGACCTACTTCCCCACACGTAGGACATGTTTGCGCATTTATATTATCACTTGTATAGATTATCTTACAAGGTGGGCAGAAGTAGTGCTTATGAAGGATTACATAATGGCTACAACATCTAGGTTCTTATGGGAGAATATAATCAGCAGGTATGGATTCCCATTGAGTTTAACAAGTGATAGGGGTACTCACTTTTTGAATGAAACTATTAGAATATTATTGGAAGATTTTATGGTGGCCCATCACAAAACTATGCCCTATCACCCTTAGGCTAATGGAACTTCGAGGAATTTAACAAGATATTGAGCCACACATTAACTAATATTTGTGATGTTGGAAGGAGGGACTAGGATGAAAAAGTCTCTACAGTGCTATGGGCATATCGAACAACTTATAAAAGATTAAACAAGGCCACACCTTTTCAGTTGGTGTTTGGCATGGAAGTTGTTCTACCCATTGAATTCATGTTACCATCCTGTGTATTACATGCGCAGGAGGATTAGCTGATGAGCAAGCACTTGAAGAGCGCATAGAAAAACTAATACAATTAGATGAGAGGCGCACTATAGCTTGATGGAGCCAATGGATGGAGAAAGCTAGGAAGAAGGCATGACATGATCGACATATTAAAAACAAGAAGTTTGACATTGGACAGATGGTTGTTAGGAAATTAGTGCTCACATTATTGTTTGTAATAGTTAAATGTAATATTATATTACATTAGTAATTTAGTGTATTAGTATGATATTAATATTGTTATATTAATATCATATTTGTGTGATAAGAATAAATTTTTGTAATATTATTAATACGAGTTACTAATCAATTCATTATTAATAATATAGGATAATATGTATTAGTTATGAGTTTGTTGAATAAACAACTCATATAGCTATTTGGGAGTTGTGTGAGAGATTGTTGGGTTTGGGAGTGATTATAGGAGAGATATGTGAGGATATTATGGGATTAAAGATTGGAGTTGAATCCTTGTTTTAAGGAGTTCATTCTCCTATATATTGTAAGATCTCTCATCATGTAATTGCTCAAGTTTTAATCTATCAATTATTTTTGATATTTTATTTGTCTATGGATTTTTCCTATTTTCATGCGCTAATCTCAAATTGTTGTTGCTAAATTTTATCATCAAATCTGGAGTTTTGTTATCATCTGGTATCAGAGTAGGTTTCCTTCTGCAAGTGTAGAAGAAGAAGAAGAATAAGATGGTTGAAGGAATCTCGTAAGAAAATTTCCAGCAGACACATCACAGTAAAAAGAACACAGTTTACTCATATGACATCCAATTGATGTCTCATTTTTTTAATGGAAAGATAAGAACAAGACGCACAATATTGTAGTTTACATTAGCTTCATATTTGTCTTGTATCTATGCATAAAATTTGGTGTAAGTTGAGTAAAATGTTTTGTTGTTTTTAAAACAAACGTTTTATAGATTGAATGTATCTAAAAATCTAGATTCAAAATATTATGAAATTTATTGGGTTTGTTTATTTAATATCTAGAAAACTTCTGTTAAAATTTTACAAAAACCTAGTTTCTAGTTTAAGAGAAAAGTGGAAATAAAAACAGGGATCTAAAAAAGAAAAAGTGGTGCATAATACATTTATGTAATTTTTTAATTAGATGCATTTTCACTTGCATGCGACATCCATAGTCAGGGGGTGCATTATCGGTTGAATCCAACACTCAGAAAAATTATGTAATGAGCCTAAAAGATACATTTTCTAACTAAGTAGCATCACCATGGAGGTTGGAGGAAACAGAGGAAGGAGGTTAATTAGTGACCTCTCATTAGCCGCAAGCGAAGGGGCCACACAATGAATTTGTGGCATTTTTTGTGTGTTTAATTTTTATTTCGTATTGTAATAAGAATAGATGATTTATTCATGTTCACTCTTGTAATAAGTGATCTCCTACATGAGCAATATTTCTTATATTTTCCCTTGATTGTAAAAATGGGAGTGGGGAAAGGTGTATGCTGCTATGAAAGTGGTTGGTGGTCCACTAGAAAACCAATTTGAGAGTTTGTGAATATGTTACAAAATAATATACAGAGTGGTAAATGGTTCCACTAGAAAACCTGTTGGAGTTGATGGTACTCTTTAAAAACCATCGTATTGTAGAACATGAGTAGGTACTAGAAAGAACTCACCCATGTTCACACTAAGGGGGTGAATGTTAGGAAATTAGTGCTCACATTATTTTTTGTAATAGTTAAATGTAATATTCATATATTACATTAGTAATTTAGTGTGTTAGTATGATATTAATATTGTTATATTAATATCATATTTGTGTGAGAAAAATAAAAGTTTGTAATATTATTAATATAAGTTATTAATCAATTCATTATTAATAATATAGGATAATATGTATTATTTGTGAGTTTGTTGAAGAAACAACTCACATAGCTATTGGGAGTTGTGTGATTGGGTTTGGGAGTGATTATAGGAGAGATATGTGAGGATATTATTGGCTTAAAGATTGGAGTTGAATCCTTGTTTTAAGGAGTTCATTATCTTATATATTGTAAGCTCTCTCATCATGTAATTGCTCAAGTTTTAATCTATCAATTATTTTTAATATTTTATTTGTCTCTAGATTTTCCTATTTTCATGCGCTAATCTCAAATTTTTGTTTCTCAAGTTTATCATCAAATATGGAGTTTTGTTATCAATGGTTCCTTTGTATGATTCAAAGTTTTTACGCCATCACTGGGAAACTCAAATTACATTGGTTGGGACCTTATGGTATATCTTATATAATTGATTTAGGCGCTTTCTAGTTAAAAGTGTTGGATGGAACATGGTTGCCCTATTATTTTAATGAGAATAGGTTGAAGCCCTACTATAAATAATTCTTCAGTGTGTTTGTAAATAAGGAATTATTTACATTTAGCTTAGGATTTCCCTTAATGTATTTTACTTTATGTGTTTCATTTCATTTTTTTATGCTTTTTCTTTTAGTTTCATTTGTTGTGGGCGTGCTTGGGCTCACGGTAGCCAAATAATATCTAAAGGGTTTTATGCACTGAGAGGACCACACATTTATTTAGTATGGAGTGGAGAGTGTAAAGTAGAGTTTGATGAATAATATAGTAAGAAGCAAGTGTTGGGAGTGATGTTGATTGGCAGCTTGAATGAGGAAATCAAACACACATGGGTTTAGAGGAGTGCGCATAGTAGAAGTGATTATGGGTGGAGATTGGTGTCAAAAGCTTTATAAAAACCATGTATAAGGATAAAAGTGTAGAGAAACATGAGGTAGGTGGTGAAAATAACTAGGCTTAAGATACAAAGGAAGATTGACTTCGGCACTATGAACGCACGTAAGGTTATGTGGTCAATGCAGTTTTGCACGCTAGAAGGTTGTGGGAGTTTCACGCGAGCTTGTGGGTGAAGGAAAATTTCTAGACAAAATGCGTGGGAGGATAGCATTGGAAAAATCTGACTTTAATGTGATTTTATGGTGGTAGGTGGCATGGGAGTTAATGTGGGAAAAATTAAAAACTATAAATAGAAGGTCAAGGTAAGTTATTATTTTTACCTTACATTTGTTTGTTGAAGAGCTCTTGCAAACTCGGTCATCCTTGTGAGAGAAATTGTGACTAACTACATGTGAAGTAGAGAATTTGGTAGATTTTTGAATTGGAGTGGAACAAAGTACATGGGTGTGTATGAAGGAGATTAATCGGTGGATTCCCATGAGTATTTATATTGTCTTGTGGAAGGAGAGTTTCCCAGGTTAGGGTTTACAGAGCTAGCGCACGGGTTTTGAAGAAATTTTGCATGAGTGGAGCCAAAGAAAGACACAAGGAAGAATTTAAAAGGGATTAACGAGAAATATGGCACCAATAAAAAGATCAAACATTTCACCAAAGAAGAAGCGAAGAAGAAAGAAAATCCAATCACATTGACAAGTTTTAACAAAGAGTGGTATGCGAAGATGTCATACCTAGATTGCATTTTAATGGGGATAGAATGGGTCTCTCACGTGTTTAAGATGGTTATAATTGATTATAACCATAGGACATATACCATTGATAATTATATGGTGTTGGAGCTTGTTCGGACCTAAAAGAGAGAGAATACATGATGACAAACCAGTGTATGATGACTCTGTGAAGAAAAAATTGGAGAAGGTTGGGCTTTTGTAACTTTTTGAGTTGTCATTTTTTGGAAAACCTGAGAGATTATGCCAATGGCTCATGTCATGCATGCAAAAAGATCACTTATACTTCGTAGGGATGAGAATGCACATAACCCACAGTTGATCTCCGGATATAATAGACTTATCTGCATAGGTGAGTCATTGGATGAAGATTTGGACAAGGAGGTTATCATGGAGATAGCCAAGGAGTATGAGTATAAGAAGGAGGGCACTATTTCAATATTTCAAAATCACTAACCCAATCATGAAGATGCTTGCATACTTTCTCACCAACTTAAATGGGTAGGAACAATAGACACAAGTGAAGAAGAGATGGTTGAGCGTTTTTAGAAAGATTTGAGAATGGACAATCTACAACCTCTCGGCCTTGATGTGGAGGATATCATCATTACCACACGGGACGAGCTAAAATTATGTATGGTAATACTCTCCTTACTATAGTGTTTTTGATATTAGAGTTCTCAATGGGCCAAATAAAAAAATTTGGGAGTACACGATGAGAACCCCTTCCCAACTAAGTAATTCAAAGCATATACTCATGAAAGCGATAATAGCTAAATATAGGGCGTGCTTGGATAAGTGGTATAAGTGGATGCATGATGCATTTGGGGCAAAATGGAGGATTCCAGAGAAACTTCCAGCCTTAGTAAAGGATGAGGCTAAGTTTGTAATGTACTAAAACTTTTGCATTGGTAGGTTCACATTAAGCGAGTACTAAAATTCCATGGTGTAAACTACCTTTTGCATTCACAACATAGTATTTTCAAAGTGTAGTTAATAGGTTCAAGGAGGCCAAGAAACTTAGATTTGATCTAAGTGAGGTAGATAAGGATCACTACATGTTGTGCCAAACATTAGTGTATCCTAAGAAGCAGAGCATATGTGGAGAATTATGTCTCTCATGACATACATATGCTAAGGCCCATAACACTACCACTTGTAGGAAGCATAATGACAAGGGTGTACATATGCCTAAGGCCTAAGTTTGAGAAGGGTGCATACATCAAGGATGATGTCTCCATCCTTAGAGAACCCTCGGGAGAAAGAAGATAGTACTAAAGAACAAAGAGAGAGAGAGAGAGGAGACCTCGACAAGCAGGATACTAAGTGTGCAAGTAGTTCATACCGTAGGGGTGTAGGAGTTAGGCATGGCCCCAAGTACTTACACTCAAAGGAAGAAATGCCCCATGAAGGAGAAGTCAGCTAAGAAGGAAAGGTCCCCTATGATAGAGGATTCGTCAGTGAAGAAGAAGTAAAATATGGCGCAGATTTTAGACTCTTAAGAGACGGAGAGTATGAAGGGTGAAGAGTCCAAAGAGGACAATGAGGAGTGTGAGGAAGGTGAGAATCCCCCTATGTAGGATGTACATGGATCTAATGAATATTGGGATGAATTTTTAGAAGGCGCTCGAGAGATAGAGGCAAGTGAAGAGGAAGTGGGGATGAATGTGCATAGGACCCCACTCTTTTCGGTGAGAAGTCGGATGACACGGTAGAGAAAGAGGTGGCGAGGTATCATCAAGGAATTTGTATAGAAAGAGTATGGGAGCATGGGTAGAGATCCCAGATTAACATTCAATTTCCCAACAGGAGCACATACATGTGCAAGGGCACGACAATAACACAAAGACCCATAATGACTTTTGTAAATGATCCAAATAAGGACCTGCGCGTGTGTTTCCAAAGCACATAACCTATATATCAAATCTTCTTTTGGTCATCATTTGAGAAATATAGTGTGTACACATGCATAAGGAAGATGTTGTTATGGACTTTGAGTCCCATGTTAATGAGCCGAATTAGAGGTCGATGTAAGAGCATTGGTAACCACACAAAACCTTAATGAGATAAATCCTATTGTGGATTTGTGGTAGTTAAGTGATGAGCAGGCATGTAACATGCTAAAAAAGGTATCGGTGGAAGTCGAAGAAAGATTATTTGGGGGAATAATAAGATTAGGGCATTAGAGAAAGAATTGGATGAGAAGAACAAGGAAATCATAGAGAGAGACAAGAAGATAAAAGGCAAGGAATCTATAATTATGCGGCTAAAGGATAAGTTGAGAGAGGAAAAGGGGAGGGTGCAAGAATCCTACAAGAAAATAGAGACTATCTCAAACTCTAATATTTTAAAGCACAAAAATTTATCCCCCTATGAATGGAAGTATGAATCATATTTCCACTTCCTAGAGGAATTGATGCCCATAATCATGATGGAAAGGAAACCACTTGCGTTGGATTCAATGAAGGAAGTTTTTGTGTGACAAAGATAACTTGAGAAGTTGAACATTTAAGAGACCATAAATTGATACTTCGATCTCCTTGCCTCTATAAAAACCACAATGCACATGACTGGAGTTGTCTATGAAAATTATGGAGATAGGTACAAGGTAGCAAGTGTATTGGTTACTACCCATGAGGTGGACCTAAAGGAGTTCCAGGAAAAGAACAAGGGTAATAGGGCGGAACAAGACAAGATCATAGCAAAAGTCAAGAAGAAGTCCAAGGTGATCGAAGACTTAAGGGTCTCGATTAAAAATAAAGTGAAGGAATTATATCCCTAGGTTACATGAAGGATGGATGCACTGAATGACCTTAGCAAGAAGATGGAGAATATTGTGGATACATTGAAGGATAAAGGTGAAGAGTTATCATTTGATGAAGTTAGTGCATTAATAGGGGATTTATTTCAACAAGCACAGAGTGAGGTGGATGCCTGGAATAAGATTGAAGCATCCTTGAATAAATACTTCCCAATCCTTGTACAATAATAGCAAAATTATTTTTTTCTTTGGCATAAAGCCGGGTACAAGTTATTCTTTCCTTTCATTTCTTTATTCTTTGTTGTTGAAGGATAGATTGTTTTCGAGGATGGACAACACATTTAGTGTGGGGTGATGTTGAGCCCAGAAAATGACTAATTCCTAAAATAGAGGATGAGCGTACATGGAAGGAACTATGGAGAAAAGTGTGTGAGTGAACGCGCGCAAGGAGAGATAGGTTTGCACGTGGGAGCAAGAAAGGGTTTAAGGGTTTAAGGACTTATCCAAATTTCGGTTAAATAAGGGTATCACATGCAAAACACATGAAGTTGTAGGTAGGCGTAATGATGACAAGGTTGTTACATGGAGACTTAAAGCTCAAGAAAAGAATATTCTAGGGAATCATTATGGTTATGGGCTGTAAAGTGAAGGTTGTTATGGCTAGTTGGCATTTACATGGCTTGGACACTTGAGTATAATAGAATATGATGACATTTGGCATGTAGGATTACTTCTAGAATGATGATTAGGCAAGCTCCTATCCTATTTAAGGAAGCATTTGGGTCTAAGAAAGGAGGTCGAGTGTGTGTGCATATGCATGGTGAAGAATATGTAATGGTTCTAGGGGGTAATATAGGGTTTTTGGATCAGATCCATGGGGAGGGTAGGAGTTTATTATCTTGATATATTAAGTCCATTATGACCCTGTTGATGTAATATGGCTATTGAAAACAATTGTGAATCAATTAATATGATGGATTGTTATGAATATCTGTGTTTATGGGTTCAAACCCTAGTGCTCTTCATTTTCTCATGGTTCAAATCTGATCTCTTTGTGATGTTGTAGTGTTTAATTTTACATTATGATGCCTTTATGGTTAAGATCTAGTGTCTTGACTTCTATTCTAGAATAAATGCATGTGTTCATGCGTCGCACATATTTCCTCCATTAATGGTGAACATTCTCACAAAGCTCACATAAAGGATGGGCTTGGCACCTGTGTGCTCCTCGGGTGAGTGCCGAACTAATGTTGGGTTATAGGCCATCACACTTGGAGTTTAAAAGGAGTAGGTAAACATGACTACATTAACTTAGGGTCATAACTTTATCATCAATGCTAATAAATACTTCACTAATTGGGATGAAAAAGAAACCCTTGATTCCACTACTAGTGATGAAATATTCCAATAATCACACATATTATTAGTCATTTTGGAGTTCCTTCTACCATTGTTTGAGATAATGAGCCTTATTTCAAGAAGCTGCATGGTTAATAAATCTATGTCAAATTTCATACTAAGCATACTTTATCCACCCATTATTATCCATAAGGAAATGATCAATACAAGTCTACAAGTAAAATGATTTTCAAAATATTACGAGATGATTTTTTTCAAACATGGGACTGATTGGCACATCATTTACACTCTTTAGGATTACCATACCCTTTGCATGTATACCAAAAAATATACCCCTTTCTCTCTAGTATATGAGACAAAGTTTATCCTACCATTATAATTGGATATCCCATCAATGTGAGTCTCTCTAAAATATGGCATTAAATACAGTGATTATCATGATAAATGACTATATGAACTTGAAATTATTGACCATATACATGTCCAATCCTTAGAACATTTGGGTATGTATCAAGAAAGCATCAAGTATGCTTTTAATTATAATTTAAGTACTCATGAGTTTCAGTTGGTGATCTTATTCTCAAAGAAAAATAGAAAAATACCAATGTGGAAAGGACTCTAAAATGTAAATTTACACCTAACTAGATAGGTCCATTTACTATCACTAAATAGGTTGGCCCCAATGTCTATCATTTGGCTACACTTGATGGTAAAAATTTCAAGAATTCCATGAATATCATGTAATTATAGAAGAGAGCGATGGAGGGCGAGAGTGATGAAGGGACAATAAGTGATGTGTCTATTGTTCTGGCTGCAAAATGTCTATTTTCTCAGCCAAATCTGACTACAAAAGGGCTGATTTCTAACTTGAATCGGATGGTTGAAAAGCCGCACATACAGTCTGATATAGAAAAGGGATCCACACCTTTATCTTGGAATAAGATTCTCAAGCAACAAGAACAACTAGACAAGAATGTGGGTCCATAGTCACCAGCAAAGGTGCAATTCACATGCGTGAAGGATAAAGAAGGTGTGACCCACCTCAGTGTGTCAGATGGTTGTCTACATCAGGTTCGGGTAAAGTGAATCTTTCACTGGTTGGTAAGTTTCTCGAATCTAGACCTAATATTGATGTTATTAGAAAATGGGCTATTAGAAAGTGGCAACCAAAGGGAGATCTGACCATTACCACCATGTCACGGGGTTTTTTTCTGGCTAAATTTAATCAACAAATTGACTTGGAATCGGTGCTTCTGGGAGGACCATGGTGTTTGGGCAATATGGATATTTTCTTGAAAAGATGGTATCCAGGGTTTGATCCTAGCACTTGAGAACATACACACCATTCCTATTTGGTGTAGACTTCTGGACTACCCCTTCAATTTTGGGATGATGAGATATTGCTAAATGTTGTTAAATCTATCGGATCTCCGATTGGGCTTGATGGAACAATGAGGAACAGATCCAGACTCGCCTTTGCTAGATTCTATATTTCTTTGGAAATGGAACAGGAACTACCAGAGCATATCATTTTGTAATCAAAGTATGGTACCTGGCATCAAAATATTGAATATGAAACATTTCATTTGAGATGTAATAAATTCCATCACATAGGAAACTTCACCAGAAGATGTCCTAACAAAGATACATCTCAAGAAAATTTGATGGGTAAAAATGATATGCTAGGTGGAGTCCCAGAAAATACACATGAAATAAGGAAAGATAATGAGCTCAGGAGCCCTATAGAGGTCTTGGAAAAAAATTAGGGAACCAGTGCACATGGAAGGGATTTCTTTAAATCAACTAGAGTTGAGGTATAAGAAAGAAAAAAGTGGTTTCAAACTCTAATAAAGAAACTTCGATCTATAGGAAACTCGACAACCTAAAACTCTAGCACAGGGTCGATGGTGGTACCCCTAACCACAAAAGAATATATAGAAACACAGGCACCAGTAAAGGTGGTTATGGAGGTTGACAAACAGACTGGCACTGTTAAATTTAATCTTATTTCTATGGGTCTAGACAACAATATGAAATATCAGACTGGACTTCTAGATCAGGGGAATGAGTGTAGATCTAATTCAGCAAAAAAACGGACAAAGAGAGATCAATTTTATCCTCTATTTATCATTGAGGAAGATCTGAATGAGGATAAAGAAAATAAGGAAACAGATATACCAATGAGGAAATTTTTCTGATGAGAATCCTCTAGCAAGTAACAAAAACAACTACACAGCCTCCTAAGGTTCAGGATCAGGGAGAAAAAGAGGAGGGAGAAGTTACACCACTCAGGATAAACACACTCTTAGATGGAGATTCTGATTTGACCAATGGATTTATAGAGGTTAGCTCTAGGAAGAAGAAAAGAATGAAGGGCTTTGAGAAGATCCGGATACGCTTTATAATGATAGGAAAAAAATTGATAACTGGGGAGCTTCAACATCCTAGAACAACTAGATCATCTACTAGAAGGCTAGTAGATTTTGGAAGTAGTTCTAAAAGAGGAAGACCTTTAAAGAAGGAGCTTAGAACAAAGAGAATAGAGGAAGATATTGCAGATGGAACTCAAAGCCAATTGAGCCATCAGGAAAACTCATCCCCCATATCATTTAGATGAAGATTATCTCTGGAATATAAGAGGACTGAATGGGAACTCTAAACAAAGAATACTCAAAGAGTTAAGAGTCTCAAGTAGACCTAGTATTTTTCTCTTATAGGAAACCAAAATGAACTCTAAGGTCCTTGAAAATTGTAAAAATAATTTATGGGATAACTCGAAACCTCGCTATTGATTCTCGGGGAGCTTGGGAGGTCTTGCCATCTTGTGGGATAAAAATATTTTTATTGGTATGATTATCTATGACACCAATAACCATCTTGTTGTTAAATTCCATGCCATTGATAATAATTTTACTTGGATCCTTTTAAACATCTATGCACCTAATATTGTAAATGGTAGAAGGAAACTTTGGAATGATCTAAAGGTCTTTAGAAGTCAACATAAAAATGACAACTAGCTTATTATGGGAGACTTCAACTCTCCTTTAAATCCTAGGGAAAAGCAAGGGGGTAATTCTAGTTTCTCCATTGGCATGGATGAATTTGCTAATTTAAATCTCATGGATGTGGATCTTCATGGTAATCAATTTACTTGGTCAAATAGAAGACTAGGCAGTGACATGATTCAAGTTAGACTAGATAGAGCTCTTATCTCTGCCAATTGGATTTTACACTAGGAATTTCATCTAACCTCTCTTCCTAGAATTGGATCTGACCATAATCGATTGTTTTAAATCTTTTCAACTGGGCCAAACCCACAAGGAGCTCTTTCAAATTTGAGAAGATGTGGATGGAGCATGATGAAATATTTGATAAGATTAAATATTGGTGGAAATGGGATGGAGGAGGAACTGCTCAATATAGACTCCTTCAAAAATTAAAAAATGTCAAGAAACAAGTGAAAATTTGGAATAAAGAAGTTTTTGGTAATATCTTTATGAAAAAAAGGAGCTAAAGCAAAAACTCCAAGATCTGGAAAATAAAATTACTGCTAAGGGAAAGTCCTTGGAGGATCAATCAGCTGAGAAAAATATTCTTTCAGAGCTACATACGGTTTGTAGTAGAGAAGAATCCTTCTAGAGACTCAAATCTAGAGCGATCTGGCTGAAAGAGGGAGATAGAAACACAAAATTCTTTCATATGACCACTATGAAACATAGATCCTGTAATAGGATTTTAGAAGTTTCAAAAGGTAACGGTACTATCATCAAAGATCCTAAGGCCATAAAGGAGGAAGCTCTTAGATTTTATGAAAACCTACTTAAAGAGAAGAGTGCTATAAATGATGAGGCTACTTCTTTTTTACTAGAGGCTATCCTGAATGATAGAATTGATGAGCAAAGATTCAAAAACCTTTCCAAAATTGTAACTATTGAGGAGTTGCAAAAAGCTATTTTTACTCTTGAAGGGGATAAAGCTCTAGGACCTGATGGCTTTTCTGCTAATTTCTTTCAGAAATATTGGGAAATATGTTCTGATGATCTGCTTAGGGCAGTGAATGAGTTCTACAGAACTGGGGATTTATTGAAAGAGCTAAATAACACCCACATTGTGCTTGCTCCAAAAAAAATGGGCGCTAAAGATTTTAAGGACTTCCGTCCCATTAGTCTAGTTAATGTTATTTATAGAATTTTTACTAAGATTATTGCTACCAGACTCCAGACTATTCTCAATGATTTAATTTCAAAGCAACAGAGTGGGTTCATAAAAGGAAGGATAATTCAAGATGGGGTGATCATGGTGCATGAGGTCATTCATTCTATGGATAATAATAAAAAATCAAGCATGGTCATGAAACTTGATATGAATAAAGATTTTGACAAAGTCTCTTGGTATTTTCTTGACAATGTTTTGGCTAAATTTGGCTTCCATAATAAATTTAGAAGAATTATTAAGGCCTGTATCTCTACCACTAGATTCTCTATGGTGGTGAATGGTGAGCTGGTGGGTTTCTTTGCTAGTAGTAGGGGTTTAAGATAGGGGACCCTATATCCCCTCGATTTTCATTCTAATGGTAGATAGTCTCAAAGAGATCCATTTGAAATTAGTTAAAGAAGGACTTATTAAAGGAACTAAGCCTACTTCTGCACACCACACAACTTCACACCAACAATTTGCGAGATGACAAAATTCTTCTGTTGATGGCATCTATCTTTGAATCTAAGGCTATTAAGTCTATTCTAAAACTATACGAGGTTACTTCTGGGCAAGAGATAAAATTTGATAAGATTTCCATGTTCTTTTTCAACACTCTTATGGACAGACAAAAAATAATTGCTAAAATCATGGGATGTAAAATCAATTCCTTACCCACTACTTATTTGGGTCTCCCTCTTGGTACAAAAATGTTTTTATCAAATTTTGGAATGATCTACTGGAAATATTTCAAAATAAAATGGTAGGATGGAAAGGGACCATTCTTTCTAGTGCTAGAAAATGTTTGTTAATTAAAAGCACTCTTCAAAATATTCCTATTTATATTATGTCTCTTTATAGTATTCCCTCTACCTTTAGGGACAAAATTGAAAGGATCCAAAAGCACATCTTACGGCAGGAAATGGAGAAAAAAATTAGATATCATTTGGTGGCTTGGGATCATGTTTGTACTCCTAAAATAATTGGTGGGCTTGGTATAAAGGATATTAGAAAAATGAATGTGGCCTTAATTGCTAAAATGGGTTGGAGAATGCTCTCGGAGGAACAACCTTGGATTGATTTAATTAAGGCTAAGTATCTTGATCAGCAAACAACTATTTCTTTCCTTTATGATGGACAACTCCCTCATGGTTCCATTTTCTAGAATAACTTGATTCAAGTCAGAAATTTCATCAAACAAGGTTGTAAATGGAAAGTGGGAAATGGTAGGGATATTAATTTTTGGTGTGATAATTGGTCTAATTTCAACCTAAATGATAGATTTGGTGTAGTCAAAGACATTCTAGAGCAAAATTATGGAACTAAAGTCAAATATTACATTGAAATGGAGGATAATAGGAAGAGATGGAAACAACTTACGGTGGAAAGGACTGATCTAAATCCCATAATCTCCTCCCTACAGGAATAGTTGGACATCATACCCCTGAATCAAACTGAAGCTAAGGATGAACTTGTCTGGAATAACTCAAGTGATGGAGAATACACTGTCAAATCTGGTTATAATTCTTATTTTGAAAACACTCATAGTGATTTCAAATGGAGCAGGATTTGGATGACTGAATTAACCCCTAAAATTATTTTTTTTTTTTTGGCTTGTCCTCAGAGGTAGAATACTCACAAATGAAAACCTGATTAAGAGAGGTTTTATAATTACAAACATATGTTGCCTTCTCAAAGTTCAATGTTTATTGGACAATACTAAAGGATTTTCTCCAACTTTGGATCTAGTGGGATCCTCCTTTTAAGCATTGTTTTGTTAGAAGACTTTGGAAAATGGCTATGCCTCATATTATCTGGAGGATTTGGAAAGATAGAAATGACATTATATTTAGAAACAATAGACAACAATGCACGAACAACTTTTTTAAGATTTTTAATGCTATAAAAGACAATATAGAGAGATTCAAACCTCCCAAGAATAAGAAGTATCCTGAAGATGAAGAATTTATTCTTTCCAACTGGAAGATTGGTTTTGCAAATGTGCAAAAATGTAGAACTCCAAACATTGATAGGTCATCAATTCATTATATCCCTCCCCCAACTTCATGGTACAAACTTAAATTTGATGGAGCCTCTAAGGGAAACCCAAGGGCAGCTGCTGGTGGAGGTGTAATTTGGGATCATAAAGGTTACTTAGTTGTTGCTTATGCTAGTAGAATGGGTAATCAAACTAATCATTATGCGGAAGCCTTAGTAGCTCTTTGCGGGCTGAGGCTTGCTAAGGAATAGAAAATATAGAACATAATTATGGAAGGGGACTCCTTAAATATTATCAATCACCTTAATCAGATTCATCCCCCTAGTTGGACCATTAAAGATTTCATTGAGGAATCCATTATTATCTGTCATACTTTCAAAGATATCAAAATTTCTCATACGTATAGGGAGGGTAGTAAGGTGGAGATATCTTGGAAACTTATGGCATTAAAAAAAATCTCACCTTTTTGGATGATGAGAAATACACCCCCAAGGAGGTGCAAAATGGTATTAATAAGGATAAATATGGACACTCACACATTATGTAGGATCTATAATGAGATTGCATGGGATTTAAAGTAAAAGACATATCACACAAGTGAGAGTAGTAATTCAAATTACGGCCATAAAATTTCACATGATTCTCTAATCTGGGGTTGGATTTTTAAAAATGGTTTATTCATATCAAAAACAGTGCTTTTGAGGGTGGTTTCAAGCAAGGAAAGCGTAGAAATTGTAGAAGGAAAAAATATGGGGGTACTTTGTGCCAATTAGAACCTAGTTGTGATCCCACCGGAAGGACAATGGGGAGCTTTGGAATCTTCTTAAAAAGGGGGGTGTTTCCAACTTCATCGAAAAAATCCAAGGGCATGACCAAAATATTTTTGTGCATTTTGCCATGGATTGGAAGGATAGGAAGGTAAAATATGGGGTCATCATGTGTTGATGAATAAGGATTTGATTATTGAGATGACTAGGCTTTATTTGGATGGCTTGTTTTTTAGAAAAAGGGTCAACAAAACTACAGAAGTAAAGAAGTTTTTGAAGAAGGGGAGGATCTTGTCTTTGTTGCGGTGGGCATCAAGGTAAGCTCCATTCCAAAACCCTATGATGAGATTACTAAAATGATGGTTCGATTCATCTCCCTTGAAGGGCACTTTATCACTGTTCCTACCAAGCACTTGGTCTTTCTCAACCATTTTAGGAGACAATTTATAGTTTGTTTCCCACATTACCTCTTGAATTCACTTGAACGTTCCATTCTTGATTTCCAGAAGCACACCAAGGCCATCCCCCTCCACCAGGGGCTCATCTTCCTCCTGTATAAACTCTTCCACTCAAAAATCCCTACCATTTCTATCTTCCCAAGCAACCCACCCTCTCCCATTCTAACTGCTCATTCAAATAACCTAGGCACCTCTTCCAAAGCCAGAGATATCAAAACAAAGAACCCGAAACTTAGTGAAGTGGCCTCCCCTCCCTCTGCTCGTGTTCTCAGGAGAAACAAAGAAATGTAAGTTGTTCAAAATCTTTTACACATTAGCAATGTTGGTTAGGATATTGCCTCACAAGATGAGAGGGATAATACTCTTCTCAGACTAGAATTATTGGAAAAGGAGGTTGTGAATATCAAGAAGGAGTTGCATCAATTAACCAAATAGAAGGGGAATATAAAATTGAAGGATGATGTAGATATTGAAATTGATCGAATGAGGATTGTTATCCAAAAGTCACCCCTCAAGGTACATTTGATAACATTCATCAAATTCTTTAGTCCCGAGCAAGTAGATTGATTGGAGGCCCAAAATCATGTTTTTCGGAGTCCCCTCGGCCTTTTTCTAACTCTCCCATCCAAGAAGAAATCCCAACGAGTTAGAGAAAATGAAAAAAATGCAAAAAATAAGGTTGCAGGACTGTTTTGAGGCATTTTGGGTCTGAAGGGTTCGGGTCGTACCATTTCGGGTCGTACTAAGGTTCGTTGTACCAAGCTTGGGGCCAAAAAAGCAAGAAAATCGGCTAAGTCAGACATTTTTGTCCTAAGCGGTCCGCAGGATAGTTGGGACGTTGGGACGTGAGGGACGCGAAAAGCTGAATTAGCTGAAACAAAGAAAAATCATCTAAGTCTTTTGTTTCGCAGGGTTTGGGACGGCCAGGAAAAAAGTACGCGACGTACGCGTGGACGCAAATCGGCCGATTTGCCGAAAGACAGTCCATTTCGGGCGGTTCGGAGATATTTGTCTAAGCGATCCACGGGACAGTTGGGACAAAGGTACGCGTGGGAAGCATGAGACGTGAAAAGGTGAAAAAGCTGAAAATAGGAACAAGGAAGCCCGAATCGGCCGAAGCAAGAGATTTTCGTCTCCGGGACAGTTGGGACAAAGGTACGCGAGGGACGCGTGAGACGTGAAAAGGTGAAAAGGCCGCAAAAGAGACAAGGAGGCCCGTGGATGAATCAGAATGTGCCATGTGTTAGAAGGGGAAAAAAGTTGGAAATTTGGCTAAGTGTTTCACCAAAAATCCAAAAGGAGTGTTTTAGCCCACCCCCTTATTGCGAGCCAATAGAATCTCGCCACGTGTCCAGGTGGCGCCAGAAATTGGAAAATCCCGCAAGGAAATTTTGGAGGGTCAAACCCACATCCAATGGGGTTTTGACACGTGTCCAAGTCAAAATGTCGAAGTGACCCATAGAAAATTTAGGAAAGACAGGCCCGCATCTAATCAGCGCCCGCCACGTGTCTTCACCTCATCACTGGCGGGAAAATTTTAAAAAAATTTCCAAAGGCAAAAACAAAGGGAAATGGTCAGGAAGGGCCCACGTCCAATGAAATCATGCCACATGGCACTTGGGTGGCAGAGCATGGGGAAAATTCAAAAAAATTCCAAAGACCAAAACGGGTCAAAATTTCAAACTTTTTCCCGCCGATCCGTTTTGGGCCTGTTTTTGCCCTAAATCTTCAAATGGCCATAACTTTCGATCCAAAGCTCAGATTTTCACGTTCTTTATATCAATGGAAAGCTGGTGAAATTGTATACAATATTCTAGGGTCAATTTTGCATTTTGATGGAGTTTGGAGAGATAAAATAAAGAAATGTCTCGGCACATGGTAATGGCCATAAATGATGTTTCAACAACCAAACTTTAATGCAAAATACAATTCGTCACTTTTAAGTTTGCTAGGGTTCTCACCTACCGCCATAATGAGATGAATTAAATGCAACCTAGAAGTGGTTGGGGTAGATTTGGATTTCCTCACTCTTCCCTCTCTCATTCTTCCTATAAATTATAAGGAGGGGCTTCTTTCTAAATGTTGGACATTCTTGTTTTTCCCCTCCCTTCTTCTCTTTGGCAGGTGAATTTGTGGAGTTCAAACCTCCCATTTAAAACTATAATGCAACTTTGCCTCTTGGCATTTTGTAGTGTATTGTATCAATCTTTGGAGCAAGTAATGCATGTCTGTGGATGATTCTCAACCCTCTCTGTGTCCATTTGCATCCTCCTGATCTTTCACTGCAAATTTGTTTATCTGTGCATGATCTTGCATCACATTTTAATGGTTTGTGTTTATTGGCAAGATAGGTGTTCTTCATTCCTTGGTGCATCACCTTTGTTAGTTTAGGTTTATTTTTATGCATCTTCTTACCCTGTCTCCTTGGTAAATTAGATTAGGTTTTCAGTAAACCCTCTACATTTTTTTTCATGTGCATCTGAACAAAGGAATAGGAATCGGCCTTCATCTAGAGAGCTTTTCCAATTTCGCAAGGTCCCACACTTGGGAAAATCTCCATGTTATGTAATCACACTGAGAGTCTCAACCCATCGAGTTGCAGACACTCAGGGGTGTTGTGATTTGGTGATAACAGTTTTGGCACGCCCGGTGGGACCTTAGAGGTCTTCACTTTTATTGCAACAAGATCGATGTGCACTTGTTGTAAGTTCCAGCTTTGAAGGAGCTTAAAATCACACATCTGGCGACTCCAAAAGAAGCATAATCCACTAGTTTCAGTAGTCCAAGCCTGGAAAATTTATGAGAAGAATACAGACCAGGTCAAGAACTAGGGAGGAAGGATTATTTGTTCATCTACACCTATCTCTAGGAAGAGAGAGAAGGGGAAGAAGAGCTCAAAGATCTCCATCTCCACCTAATATAATCTTGTCAACACCTCCACCTGGTAGGCCTTTCATCCAATCAACAAGGGTTCTCAGGCCAATTAGAATGGCACAACCACCGAATTTGTATGTCAATTTCACTAGCAGCAGCCCACTTGCTCTCAATGCACAACATCTAATCCCAGTTGTAGCATTGAAGAACATTCCATACTTCACTGGAGAGAACCAGACTACTCCTGGTGATCATGTTAAAGACATTGCCAACCTTTGTGCAATTCATGAAATCAATGAGATGCAAGTTGCTGTCAAATTGTTGGCATCCTCATTCAAGGGGAAAGCTTTACAATGGTTCAGGAGCCTTGCCTTAGGTTCTATTCAAAATTGGAATCAGCTATGTATAGCCCTCCATGAGCAGTTTGGGGAAAAGGGAGACAACTTGTCCCTTTTGGAGCAGCTGACAACTATCAAAAGAGCTCCCAATGAGCAGCTGACTGATTTTAATTTCAGATTTCAAAGGACTTGGGAGAGAATTCCAGTGGCAGTCAGGCCAACAGTAGAAGGTGCTTTTCTTTACTATCTCAAAGCTCTAAATTCTGATATTTCTATGTTGATTCAGTCCATGGGAGGCATAACTATCCCTATGGCTTATAGCATTGCCATTAGGGCTGAAAATTGTTTGATTCAAGCTGGAAAGCTAGCTCCTAGGCCTCGAATGCCATTATATCCAAGTTTAGAGAGCCCAAGTACTAGCCAAGTGCCTAATTTAGCTTATATTCCCACTCCTAGAAATCAGAGTTCAAATGAAGCTTCTACTTCATCTTCTAGTGCCTCAAACGAGCTTTAAGAAGTCATGAAGCAATTGCAAAATATAGGTAATGAGCTGGTTACACTAAAAAGGCAGCAAGCTCAAGGTTTTAGACCTTCCTTCCAGCCTCAAGCTCAGCCTAACAGGCAGCCATATTAGCCTCAAAGACCACCCAATCTAGCTGCAAATCAGAATCAAGCAAGGCCTCCTGCCAACAGACCATTTCAGCCCGATAACCTCAATGTTGCATCCACATCCAGAGCTTTGGTACCGGTGCAAAATAACATGGCCCAAGAATATGATTGGTGTTTCCCGTGCGGTCAGCCACATAACCAATCAATGTGCTTTAACGGTGCATTAAATTAGGCTCTTATGGTGCAAACCATTGGTGGGTCGCAAGAGTCCAGCCATGAAGAGGATCAGCAGCAAGAAGCACCTCAGCAAGGAACATCTCTCGAATGAAACTACTCTTGTCAATTGGCAGGCTAAAGATTTCTGTGGTATGAATCAAATACCCTCTCAAGGTGTTGCAGCCAACACAAGGTCAAAAAGGAGAAATTTGGGTGAAGGACAACCATTGGCTCCAATTAATCCACAACCTTCTACCACTCCATAAGCTTTTGGCAAAAAAATGTAGTCCCAAACATGCAAGGAGCACCCAAACCAGCTCCTAAACCAACTCAAATACCAGTTGTTGCTGCCCACATGCAAGGGATGAATATGCAAACCAAGGGATAGCAAAGAGATCCTTCATCACCATTTAGTATCATTGATCAGATGAAGAAGACAAATGTAAATATATCAATGTGGGAATTCTTATCTATCCCAGGCCAGAGAGATTTGCTACAAGCTGCCATGAAGGACTAGCCAACTTCAAATCAGCAAGTCTGAATGCAAGAGGAGGTGCTCACAAATGCTACCCAGCCTTAAGGGAATCATGGAGGACAGCAAGGTAAAATGTTGAAGCCCCCTCCTTTTTATGTCTCATTAATCATTGGAAACCAATTGGTACACAATTGCATGATTGATTCTGGGGCAAGTAGCTCAGTGATGCCCAAGCAAATAGCTGATCAGCTAGGACTTCAATATGAAACCATATCCAAAGGGGTAGTGTAGTTGGATGGGATAGCAGTAACAATAGTTGGGGTGATTAGAAACTTGAGTCTTACCTTGCATGCATGTCCAAATGTTGTTGTTTTACAAGATGTATCAGTTATAGACCTTCCACCACTCTTTGCCCTATGTTTGTCAAGAGATTTCATAGCCAAGATTGGAGGATATTTGTCTACTGATTGGTCACACATGCTGTTCAGAATGAGGTATGGAACCAAAGCTACAATCAGGTCTGAACCTATTGCAAACTTCCACATTGAGCCCTACACTCCAAGTCAAATCAATGCCAACTGTTCGGCATTTGATCAAGAAGATCACCCAAGCACTGATGAAGCTAACACCAAGGTTGGAAGCATCCGGATCTAACTCTTGATGAATGGGAAAACAAGGTGCATGATTTTGATCCTTATCAAGAAGTAGAAGAATCTAAGCTAGGAGTCTATTGCATACATGAAAAAGATCATCCCATTCCTAGCATCACCAAGCCAGACCACAAGGATGACAATGAGGTATGGCAGCTATTTTTTGATGGATCAAGGAGTAGACAAGGTGCCGGAGGGGGAGCCATGCTGGTTTCACCTCAAGAAGTAAGGTACTATTCAGCTTTTAGATTTTAGTTTGCATGCTCCAATAACACTGCTGAATATGAAGCCTTGGTGCAAGGGATGCATTGGGAAATAAAGAGAGGAATAAAGAACTTGCAAGTCTTTGGTGACAGTGAATTGATTGTAAATCAGGTCAAAGGGTAGCATGCTACCAAGAATGATCTACTCAAGTGCTACAAGAACAGGGTGTGGGACCTCATTGAAGATTTTGAGGGCTTTGGCATCAAATCAGTTCTAGGAAAGAGAACCAAGCTGTTGACAGGCTTGCAGCAGTTGGGGCAGCCTTTGACATTGTGGAGAGCATTCAAAAAGACAAGGTATAGCCAAACATCCATGTGATTGTGAGGCCTTCAGTGCCAGATAACAATGTAAGTTGGCAAGTGTTTGAAAATGATCAGCAAATCATCCATTTCTTGCAAGAAGAGGCTGAATTCTCAGCCAAAAATCAAGAAAAGTTAGAGCAGCAGTATGGTGACCAAGTGGTACAGCTGAGAACTAACAAGCTGCCCAAGGGACTTATCACTTTGGAGTCCATTTTCAATCCCAATGATCAGTTTAGGAAAGAGAAAGAAAACATTCAGGTCAAGAGAGAAGATTCAATATCCATCTTGGTGGAAGAGAACAAACCATTGCAAATTGGAAAGATGACAACTGAACAAGAAAAGTATGAGTTCATACAGTTGTGTCAAGAGTTCCCTGATGTGTTTTCTTGGAGCTATGAAGACTTGAAAGGTTTCAATCCCGAGTTAGCTCAACACACCATTGAGTTGGATCCAAATACTAAGCCCATCAGGCAGAAACAAAGGCCAGTCAATCCACACATGGAACCTCTCATGAGGAAGGAATTGAACAAGTTGATTGAGTCAAGAATCATATTCCCAATCAAGCATTCTAGTTGGGTTGCCAACTTAGTTCTAGTCAGAAAGAAGAGTGGAGAGATCAGATTGTGTGTTGACTTCAGAGACTTGAATAGAGCATCTCTCAAGGACCATTACCCACTCCCTTCTATGGAGAAAATTTTGCAAGTGGTGGCTGGCTCGAGAGGTTTTCACTACTTGATGGCTACTCGGGCTACAATCAGATTATGGTGAAGGAAGAAGATCAGTTCAAGACAGCCTTCACAACCAAATGGGGAACTTATGCATATAGGAAAATGCCATTTGGGCTATCCAACGCTGGAGCTACCTTCCAAAGAGCAATGGACATGGCATTCAAAGGTTTGATCAACAACGTGGTGCTGATATACCTTGATGATATCACTGTTTTTTCAAAGAATGCAGCAGACCACCTCTCTCATTTGAGACAAGTCTTCCAAAGGTGCAGGAGATTTGGAGTGTCTTTGAATCCTAAGAAGTGTATCTTCCTAGCACATGAAGGAAAGATCCTTGGCCATATTGTCTCCAAAGAAGGATTAGCAATTGATCCAGAGAGGGTTGAAGCCATAAGAGCACTACCATTGCCAAGCCACAAGAAGGCCCTTCAGAGTTTCTTAGGGAGAATAAACTTTGTTCGGAGGTTTGTCCTAGATTAAAATGTTGAAGAAAAGCATGGCTTTCAAATGGACAACAGAAGGCAAGGAGGGTTTTGAAGCAATTAAAGAAGCCATCTCCCAAGCACCAACTCTCATCAACCCAAATTTCTCCAAGGATTTCATCCTCTATGAATTTGGAGGTAATGATACTATTTCTGCCATTTTGGTGCAGCAGAACAAGGACAATGATGAGTAGCCAATTGCTTTCTTCAGCCAAAGCCTGGAGGACTATGAGGTGAGATATTCTTTTATTGAGAAGCATGTACTTGCAGTAATCAGAAGCTTGAAGAAATTCAAGCATCTAGTCTCAAACAACAAAGTTCAGTTGTTGGTCTCTCATGCGGGAGTAAAGGACTTCCTCCTCAACAAGGATTTGAATGAGAAAAGAGCAGGTTGGATCACTCATGTCATGGAGTATGACATAGAGATCAAGGTCACCAAGCTGGTAAGAGGAAAAGGATTGTGTGAGCAGCTAATTCTGGGCAAGCAAAAGGGAGTATGCAATGAAGAAGAGGTTGTTTTGACAGTTCAAGACAGCCATGTGCAAGGTAGCACTCAAGAAGAGGATAATGCTGTCCCCACTCCTTGCTGGACCCAAGGTATAATGCACTTCCTAAGCATGGGCCTATGCCCTCAGAGATGAACAAGACCCAAAGAAGACACTTCAGATTGCAAGCTGTCCCATATGCCATAATAGACGGTGTTTTGTTCAAGAAATATGTGAATCGAGTACTGCTGAGATGCATTGGTACAAATTAGATTCATAGGGTGTTGGAAGAGTTCCATGGTGGATCAGCTAGTGGTCATTTTACACCAAGAGTGACAGCCCTAAAAATCATGAAGGCTGGTTATTATTGGCCCAAGATTTTCAGTGATTGCTTCGCGTGGATCAAAAGGTGCAAGAATTGTGCATTCTTCATAGGTAAAGAGAGGCTTGCTGCCCTCCCATTGCATCCAATTTCAGTTGACCAGCCATTCATGCAATGGGGTTTAGACTTCATTGGAGTCATTAATCCCAATTCAAGCCAAGGGCATAAGTGGATTTTGACAGCCACAAACTACTTCACCAAATGGACCGAAGCAGTAGCACTCAAGGAAGCAAATGAGTCTAGCATCTTAGACTTCTATGAGGGGATAGTAACTAGATTTGGCATACCTACTACAATAATCTCAGATAATGTGTTAGCATTCATTGGATCCAAGGTGACTGAGTGGGCTGTCAAGAACGAGATCTACCTAAGTACTTTATCAAACTACTACCCTCAGGGTAATGGCCAGGCTGAATCTACAAACAAGAACTTGTTGAGGATCATTAAGAGGACTCTTGATGAGAATCAGAGGTCTTGGCATACCAAACTGAAATCAGCCTTATGAGCTGATAGGATAACTCCCAAGAGATCCACGGGTAACTCTCCATTCAAAGCTTGTTTATGGAAGAGAGGAAATCTTGCCCATGTCACTTGAGTTGCCAACATTGGAACTCATGAAGCGATTAGAGTTGCTAGAGTTTTGGCCCATGGAGGTGAGATATGCAAAGTTGATGGAGCTCGAGAGATTAGAGATCGGCATCCCAAGCAATGGAGAAAGATCAAGCTTTGATCAAGAATGCCTTTGATAGGAAGTCCAAGAGTAAATCTTTCCAAGTTGGAGATCTAGTGTTAAAATGGGATGCAAACAGAGCGAAACCAGGAAGGCATTCAAAATTTGATGCCATTTGGAGTGGCCCATACATGGTCACAAAGTGTAAGGATAGCAATGCCTTCCAATTGTCTTCATTGGATGGCGAAGAAGCTGTAGATTCGATCAATGGAATCTATCTAAAGCATTCTACTAAAGGAAATTCTCCACCTTGTAAATATTAGCTTAGGTTTTCATTCCTCCAAGTGCTTGTGCACACTCTGCATGTTCCATTTGGAGCATGTATGATTTTCAGTTTTATACATAGTTTTTTGGTGCTGGTTTTGCTCTTGCGCATCCATTCGAGTGGGTTTCAAGTAGCTCGAGAGGAGGTTTTTCGAAGTTCGAGATCAGTTTGCAGGCTTTCTTATGACTCCGTACCCAATGGATTGCTAAAAAGGCAGCGTAACTTCATCCAACAGCAGTGAGATGACCCCGTTGAGTCACCAAAATTGTTATCCAAAATTCACCCCTCAAGGTAATTTTGATAACATGCATCAAATTCTTCAATCCTGAGCAAGTAGATTGATTGGAGGCCCAAAATCATGTTTTTCGGGGTCCCCTCGGCCTTTTTCTAACTCTCCCATCCAAGAAGAAATCCCAACGAGTTAGAGAAAATGGAAAAAATGCAAAAAATAAGGTTGCAGGACTGTTTTGAGGCATTTCGGTCCGAAGGGTTCGGGTCATACTAGGTTCGAGTCATACTCGAGGTTCGTCGTACCAAGCTTGGGGCCGAAAAAGTAAGAAAATCATCTAAGTCGAGACATTTTGTCCCAGCGGTCCAGCGGGGCAGTTGGGATGTCGGGATGTGAGGGACGTGAAAATCCGAATCAGCCGAAACAAAGAAAAATCATCTAAGTCTTTTGTTTCGCGTGGTTTGGGACGCACGGGACAAAAGTACGCGAGGTACGCATGGGACACGAATCGGCCAATTTGCTTAGAAAAAGATGAGTCCATTTCGGGTGGTTCGGAGATATTTTTCTAGGCGATCCACGGGACGGTTAGGACAAAGGTACGCGTGGGATGCAAAAAGGTGAAAAAGCTACAAACAAGAACAAGGAAGCCCAAATCGGCGAAGAGATATTTTTGTCCGGGGACAGTTGGGACAAAGGTACGCGAGGGATGCATGAGACGTGAAAAGGTGAAAAGGCTGCAAAAGAGACAAGGAGGCCCATGGACAAATCAGAATGTGCCACATGTCAGAAGGGGAAAAAAATTTGGAAATTTGGCTAAGTGTTTCACCAAAAATCCAAAAGGAGTGTTTTAGCCCACCCCCTTATTGCGAGCCAATAGAATCTCACCACGTGTCCAGGTGGCGCCAGAAATTGGAAAAGCCCGCAAGGAAATTTTGGAGGGTCAAACCCGCATCCAATGGGGTTTTGACACATGTCCAAGTCAAAATGTCGAAGCGACCCATGGAAAATTTAGGAAAGACAGGCCCGCGTCTAATCAGCACCCGCCACGTGTCTTCACCTCATCGGCCGGTGGGAAAATTTTGAAAAAATTTCCAAAGGAAAAAACAAAGGGAAATGGTTAGGAAGGGCCCGCATCCAATGAAATCATGCCATGTGGCACTTGGGTGGCAGAGCGTGGGGAAAATTCAAAAAAAATTCCAAAGACCAAAACGGGTCAAAAATTCAAACTTTTTCCCGCCGATCCGCTTTGGGCCTGATTTTTGCCCTAAATCTCTCTGGTGAAATTCTCTACAATATTCCGGGGTCATTTTTGTATTTTGATGGAGTTTGGAGAGAGAAAATCAAGAAACATCTTTGGCACATGGTAATGGCCAGAAATGATGTTTCAACAACCAGCTTTAATGAAAAATACAGTTCGCCACTTTTAAGTTTGCTAGGGTTCTCACCTACCACCATAATGAGATGAATTAAATGCAACCTAGAAGTGGTTCGGGTAGATTTGGATCTCCTCCCTCTTCCCTCTCTCATTCTTCCTATAAATTGTAAGGAGGGGCTTCTTTCTAAACGTTGGACATTCTTGTTTTGCCCCTGCCTTCTTGTCTTTGGGCAGTGAATTTGTGGAGTTCAAACCTCCCATTTAAAACTGTAATGCAACTTTGCCTCTTGGCATTTTGTAGTGTATTGTATCAATCTTTGGAGCAAGTAATGCATGTCTGTGGATGATTCTCAACCCTCTCTGTGTTCATTTGCATCCTCTTGATCTTTCACTACAAATTTTGTTATCTGTGCATGATCTTGCATCACATTTTAATGGTTTGTGTTTATTGGAAAGATAGGTGTTCTTCATTCCTCGGTGCATCACCTTTGTTATTTTAGGTTTATTTTTATGCATCTTCTTCCCCTGTCTCCTTGGCAAATTAGATTAGGTTTTGAGTAAACCCTCTACATTTTTTTTTCGTGTGCATCTAAACAGAGGAATAGGAACCGGCCTTCATCTAGAGAGATTTTCTGATTTCGCAAGGTCCCACACTTGGGAAAAGCTCCATGTTATGTAATCAGATTTGAGAGTCTCAACTCATCGAGTTGCGGACACTGGGAAGTGCTATGATTTGGTGATAACAAGGATATTTACAGAAAGTTGAACTCATTGGATAATATATTGGGGAGGGCCAAAGACAAACATGATCATAATATGGCCATTTTCAACGCCATTAGTGAGTTCCTAGAGTAACAAGTTAGAAGCATTTCAATGTTGAGCGGGATCCTGAAGCCATTTGGGGGACTGAAAAAGGAAAGAAATCGGGCTATCTCAAAGTTGAATGTGAATGATCTAATGCACACTACCACTCTGGTGATTTTCACTTCTTTATGCACTATAAAATCTAGGATTGATAGGGCCTCCAAGAAATAACTCCCCTTGGTCTAGCTGGTTTCATTTTAGTTGCTACTCTATTTCAGATAGAATGCTATTTTTTGGCTACTTAATTGTAGTTTTTCCTTGTTTTGCTTTTTCCTAGTAGCTACTATTTGGGTTACTATTGGACTTTATATATTATCTGGATTCGATCCTCTTTTGATGTTTTTTTCATGTTTGATCTGGTTGTTGATCCTTTCTTGTAACTGGGTATAGTCCCTCCAAAACTATTTTCCATTAATAAAAAAATCATGTAATTACACCAATATTATACTTAATATTAACTTTTCCTCTCTATATACATAGTCATATTCAATAATACAAAAACATTCATATCTTTGCAAAATATAAAACTAGGACGTATACACATAGCTTACATTGTTCGCACTCTATATTACATATGTTATTAATCACTATGGTTTGATTGATATCATATATTTTTACTATTTACATACATGTATTCATGAGGTATATTGAGTTTGATGTAGGACACACAAATCATTACATGCTAATAGGAGATACTTTGGTTCCTTACATTATTATCTTGGGGGCATCCCTCCACACTATACAAGTGTTATTATTTCATTCTAATTACTTTATAATTCATTATTACAATTGATTACATAAATTATTAATATGTTTATTTTTGATCTAATGTGACTAACACATTTTGTTTTTGCAACGATGAAATATCTTACTTCATGTGTTCTCTTAATGTTGATTCCTTTTATTACTATTTCCCATCACTACGTGTTCGCTAGTTGTGTGTGTCACTACTAGTTTGTTTCATTGTATGCATCCCAAGATTCTCAATTATCTTTTGACACCATGGGTTTCCCATGTTTTTGTCTTTATTCCCAGCTATGACTCTAAATTACATGCTTTTGCTTGTGCTTTAACAAATGAACACTTTTTTCCTCTATTCTAGTTTCATTACATATGTACTACTACTACTATTGTTGTTAGTGTTATCACTACTACTATTATTATTGTTGCTACGATTGTTTTTATCTTTACATGCCATGTTCACCACCATGTTTCACCCTCTTTTTATGGGTATAGATTATAAAAGGTGGCCACTTCTTCAACAGTATATAGTTTTCTATAGATTCTCGGACATATAATGCATGGGTACACATCATTTATTTTAAGCCGTATTCCCGAATGGTTATTCACACATGACTCAAAAGAGAGGGAATTAAACAAGGTAAATTGTTCACTTACAGGTAGAATTACATGTTAAGAAATAGGTTCTCATAGGGAAAAAGTACTCAAAAATAACTTTAAACATAATTTTTTTGTAAAAACACACACGGTAAATAACTCGTAGATAATGGTTAAACATATACAAATGGTCCTAACCATACCATAATTTTTTTCCTTGGGGGAAAACACCATATTTTTCTATAGTTTTATAATTCTCAATATGATAAAGGTTTTGGCATAATGTCATACTTAATTGAAAAAATTTAAATCATTATATTGGGGGCATGAAATATTTTATTCCTCCTCTTCAATACTCAGTTATTATTATTAAATACATGTGTTTTTGAGGCATGAGTCTCCTTATCAATTTATATTTTAGCACATTACACACTATTACTCAATATCATTACACACAAGAAGGGTATGAGGAACTCATTCTCTTTATACCTTGTATACATATACTCAAATATTGGGCTAACATTTGTCTACAACGTTCTATTATGTAGGGTTATGGAAAGTATTGAGCAACTAAGTTCTTCATAAGTAGTCTTTCCTTTCCTCATAGTAAAGGGGAATACATTATAATTACTTAATACTTTGATACATGGTATTCTTCCTTCATGGAGTGCATTTATACCTCTCCCTTCTCCTCTCTATACCTTTTATTCAAAGTGTTAGGTTACATCCAACTAATACTATAGTTTCTTCTTTATCATAATTAATGAATTATCACCCACAATCCTTCAACAAATTTTAACAAAAAAATCACAATATCAAAATATCCAAATGCAAGAAAGGAATGAGAAAATCCCCCTTCACAAAAAAAATCGGTTTACTTTTTCCATCTCTTCATTTAGCTCTATACAAGTTCAAATTCTATAGCTAAAATTTTATTTCTATCATGGACATTAATTTATAAACTTTGTGTTTTAGGTTTCATCATGGAGTGTGCCAACACCAACATGTTTGGATAATAAATGTTTAAAGAAAATACAAAGTGTTTCCACACACTCGGGTATCTTTTCCTTTAAGCATGTAATTTTGATTTCATACTTAAAGGGGGAAATTTAGAAATTCAAATTTGGAAAATTTCCCTTTTGACACTACTTATTGCAATTTTTCTTCTTGACTAAGAGAAACACCCACATCATATCTTTACTCAAAGTGCATGTTGTCATATATTTCCTAAAAATTCATTTTCATTCACCTATGTGTTAACAAAATATGAATATTAATACACAAGATCAATTCTCAAAATATAATTTCGAAGATGTAACTTTCATATTTCACTTAGCTCCTCTCTATCCAAAAATATACGGTTGAGTCAAGTTGTGTAATCCAATATTGGCTACCCTATATAGTCTTGCACTTGAAACATTTTACAACCTTTATTTTGATGTAATATTATCTATTGGGTCTTTTTGTTTTACTAGGTTAGCCTTATCAAGATAGTTTATCATTCAAAGCCTATATAACCAATTTAACATGATTTCATTTACAAACCTGGAACTCATATGGGAATATATTGACATACACAGTTGTAACACTCACAAAAATAACTCGGGGATCCTTAAATCTTCCTAAAGACGATGCAATTTATTAGGGATGCCAATAATAAAGTTCTAAAGCACTAAAATAGGTTAAGGAGTATATAATTACTCAAATACAAACAAAAAAGGATCCCACTTCCAAGTCTTAACAAGAGCACAATTCTATGATGCATAACCAAAGGGGTTCAATTTTCCAACTAGTTGCATTCATATAGATGTTACATGCAAAGTAGAGAAATATGTTTTATTTGAGGCCTGTTTAGAGTAGTGTTGACGTAGGTGGTGCATGTGATGCACTTCAACCCAAAAAATAAATTTCTTATAGGTATTCTACCCTTGTTATGGTTTTGTATTGATTCACCTAATTACATATGATACTTGAGATTGTATGACAACTAGGATTTTACAACAAAGTATATATTTAGGACATTGAAGGACCTATAAAGTTAAAAAAACCCCTTCTTAAGGAATCTAATACCATACATAATGGGAAATTATGGATTATACATCATGACCATACTATATGGTCCTGCACCAAGGAATTTTCTAGGCATATTTTCAGCAATGAAGCTTCTCCAAGTTCTACAGTCCTACATCATCTGGTCTTTCTTCCCATATTCATCATGTTTATCTATGTATAGTGAAGTGTTTCTTACTTTTATAAATTTGATCTTAGATCTATGTATCAAAATAACTAATATGTTATTATGGTTTTGGATAATTAATGTTGAAAATTATTTTATCAAAATAACTCCTAGTTTCCTAACCTTACATTCCTTTTTTATTGTTGTGTATTCCATAACAAATTTTATAATCTTAAAAGGGTGTAACCAAATAGGATTACGAGTCATAGAAGAAGTAATTTTTAAAATGATAGAATCAATCAAATGGTCATAAGAATTAAATTGAGGCTATTCCTGATATGTATGATGTAATTTTGAGTTTCTCTTAGATTTAAAATTGTGATGATTAAGCAATAGGTGTTTGAATATTTTTATCTTAGATTTTTCATTGAATTTAGGATTAGATTTCTTAGGACTATAATTGAATTGTATAAAATTGGTATCAATCAATTATTGGATATCATTATGAATCTTGAAACATTTGTTAATGGATTTCCCAATACATATATGGTAGTTATAATAGGCATTACCGTTGAAATATTTATCTTGACAATTTCTCGTATCAACGTCCAAAAGAGGAGGGAGAGACACATGATTATTATTTAGATTTTGTTGTAAGTTTACATATGATGAGGAAGGAAATATTGTGAATTTAATTTGAGGAGGATCTTTTAATTCAATATTTTTAGGCCGAGATATGACATTAATAATATATTTATCTTTAGTTTTTCTATCATTAGATATTCCTTTGTAATTAGCTTTTCCTTAGAACTTAGATGTTGATGTGTTTGGGTTGGTAAAACCATAATTAATATTGTGAAATACTAGACATATATCTTCTATTTCTTTCAAAGTATGACACAACTCATAAAAGGATGGAATTTTTTCAAACATGATAGATTCTTGTAGGGGAGATAGGAGACTCTAAGTACCTAAATATTTAATTTCATTGTGTATAAGATTATTGGTCATTTTTGTATCTATGGTATTATAACATAATACATTAGAACTAATTTTTCCATTAGATATTTGTTTCATTTTATCCATTTTAGCATAGAAACCTTATCGCTAATGTTGATTAAAACATTTGCAAGATGCCAATTATACAATGGGTTTAAATCCCTTATGGAGTGAATAAGTAGGTCATAGAACAATTACAAAGAATAATCCTTAAGGAATATATTAAAAATGATATAAACAAGTTGATCATTATAAACATAATCTAAACATGAAAAATGAAACGTTTAAAGGTGTTTCTTAGGATCTTTAATGGATTATACCACCCAATACCTACTAGCATGATGTGGGATTAAATATATTGGATGTATGATACAAGTCTATATACCTGGTGGATATGGCATGTGTGGTTCCTTACTTTGAAGTCCATTTGGTTGTGCATTGACTATTATATTTTTTTATTGGAGATGTCAATTAAGAAATCCTAATGTCCTTATTGAATAGTGGAGATTAGACCCACTAGAGTCAGTATCCCATCCATAAGAGATTATAGAGAAGGAAATGATATTATTAATAATATGATATAAATGAATAAAAAGGGCCTTTGTATTGTCACCTCTCAACTTTCCTTCTCTAATGGAAGAAGCTAAGTCAATTTTTTCAACATGAAAAATCCAATAATTGAAGTGTAAATATTTATATGTACAATTAGGTTTTATTAATATATTATTATTATTGATTATATATAATAAAAATATCGATAATTGTTAAACTCTATGTAAATTAAATTACATTTAAAAATACTAAAGATATGGATGGATATTGTGGAGTAAAGTTGGTGGTTGAGATGTTCGAGTAGACATTGATGAAGGGTGGCATTGAGTAGTAGAGTATTGAAGGGGAGAGAATATTGAATAAGGCACATGGTTTTCATATAAAACCTTACATACCTATCACATATATTTTATTTTCATTGGGAATATGATATTATTTAGATTCCTCTACCAAACTATACCCCCATGTTGTGGTTATCATAATAGCTAGTGAGAAGCTCATGTTTAAAGTGATAATAGATTCCAAATTTTTATTGCCTCCTCAAGCTCCTCCATAAATTGGTTCATTTGGAAGAATAAAATATTTCAATGTAGATTTTGGTTTTGGTATCTAATGGGATTGTTATTGAGAGAACCTAATAAGTAAGTTAATGTAAAACAAGTATTTTGGCTCAACGACGAGCTCAACATTAGATCTTTTTCTTGCATAATGATATCCATATTTTGGTTACAATCATTAAATATCCTTTACATAGCTTAGGAAAAGAATAATATAAGGTTTTTTGAATTTTTCTACCTATAATTTATCATTTATGTTGCAAAAAAAAATAGTGGATTTTCAACTCAAGTTAGAAAAATGACAATACATTTCATGTTGTGTTTCCTCTATGTGCTTCTTCCTACCTATTTGATTTATTTTACAAATGGAAGATTTAAATATTGGATATTACTTATAGTTGGAATGTGGGTGATTAGGTAGGGAAAATAACTTAAAATAAAATCCCTGCCACTATCCATCATTTCTACTAGACTCTACAACTTGCGCTAACATTCTACCTAGCCAAAGCCACAACCTTTCTCAGCTTTTTTCCTAGCTAGCATCAAATGAGAGTGTTGGAAATAGGGTTGGATATCCATAAAACAATAATAAAATCCATAGAATCTAGATAAGGAGTTTAGTATGTTTATCATTGGATAAATAAAGGTAGATGGAGAATTAAACACATGAAAATGAGTAATATGGGTGTTTTTAGATGTTATGATGGGGAGAATTGATTACATTTGAATTTGATCCAATGGAGACATTGTTTTATAAATCCATTGTGGATTTGGACACTTAGATGGAGGTTGATTCCAAATTCATAAAATATTAGGAGTGGTTAGATGATAATGAACCATTTGAACATATTGTTAATAGTACAAATATGGGACTCTATCACAATTTTTTTGTTCCTAGTCTATTCTTATCTTAGTAAAATGTTGTTTTAATGTCATAAAAGATAGAAAAACTTCAAATAAATGACCACTAATCATAATTTATTATTATAATATAAGATAAGTAATTGTAATTTGATCTAACAATAAATAATTAATGAATGAATGGATAAAATTTTGTGCATTGTACACCACATTGACATATTCAAATTCTAATACGATATGCACAAAATGGTTTTTTGTAAATACCATAGGGGAATTTAAGAAAACATGTTTAAATCTAAACTCCATAAACTCTATAAAAATCATCTCATCCCGTGCTAAAATGGGAGATCGGAGAAGGGTATGGAATTTATAGGAAATTTGAAAGTGGATATTTATCATCTTATTGGAATGTGAAAGAGAACATAATGCACGTGAAATATTTGAAAAAGTCCTCTTAATATTATGGTGGATGAGTAATTTGAATTGTGTTGTAATGGAAGAAAAATATTACCTCAAAGTATTTTTGTTTTTTCAAGAAGAGTAAATAGGAATGGATATCTCCCCCTCTCCTAGTAGTGGTGATTTTTTCTTTCTTTTAAGTTATTATTGAAATCATGGTCATTAATTTATTTAGTGTGAAAGTTATAAAAATTATTATTTATAGTTTTCATATATAAAATGATAGTGTATTAACCACTTGTTGAGCAAAGTGAGGACTAGATTTGGAAAACAACATGCCCCCTTCTCGGTATGTAAGTACCTTGGAAGTACACTTACCCGGGTATGACTTGAATTGAGACTAGTGTGGAAATTACTCATCCTATTTTAACAGGATGAAACCTTCGCCACTTGAAAAAAACTTGTTAAAATTATAAATTTAGTTTTTATTTTGCTTATCCTAACTACTTACAGCCCATAAAATTCCATCAACCAACTCTTACATGTTTATTTCTATTTTTGGATCAAAATCCCACAATTGGTTTCACTATTATTGTTTGGGAGGTATTTCCTCCATGTAAATTTTAAAGCCATATGGATTATGGGGTAAAAGTTCAAAATTTGTTTGTTTTGTAGTTTCCTCCAAGATGACACTTCCAATATGAGTACTATTTGTTAGATTATAATCCCATAAGTTTCACTAAATTCTCACAATATATGATGGTTGGGAGTGATAGGATCCCTATTTGGATACTAGAGGACCATTTTTTTAGGTAATTTTTTTGGAAGGTTGAGCTATCTTGAAATATAGTGTGATTAAGTCTTGTTAACCCTTTTTCATGTTACAAAATTGATTTATAACTAGCATGTGAAAAGTTCCTTCCAACTAATAAATTATGTCCTACCACATCAAACCCCTTTTATACTGCATTAAAAATTATGAGCCATTATTAATTTCACCTTATCTCCTTTGGAATCACTTTTCTTAAGCTAGTTTCAACGCCACTTTGGCATACAATGTCCAAGTATAAGTTGTCAAACTTTACCATATTTCTCCACAATGGTGCATCTAAAATGAGTTCATATTATCATATTTTACTTTTTCACCTCCATGTTGTGATCACTATGTTTGAAAAGAGATTAGAAGTGACAATTTCCTATTTCACACAGTTTTTGATGCATTTTGGAGGCCATTGCATTTTCATTTTAGCCAATTTGAACTATGACATTTTTAAGCCTTTTAATTCAATGTTTGAACATACTAGGTAAATATTGCTTGGTGTCATGATTTTTTTTATGGAAAGTGTTATTAACACTAATTCATTTCATTGAACTATATTAGAAAATTAAATTCTATGAAGATAAAGAATTTTCTATCTTATGTATCCTCTTTCTAGAACTTGAAAATATGGGAGAAATGAGAAATGGTGTTTGGAAATACTAAACTCTCTCTCTCTCTCTCTCTCTCTCTCTCTTCAAATGATAATAGAAATAATGTAATATCATTTATATATAGTTAATTGACATCCATTTCAACATTTATTTTAACACGTGTTATTGTAGGTGCCAAGTGATGTGGTGAAATTGTAAATTCTTGGCATTACTCAAAGACTGTATTTATAGTTATTTTCTTAAAATTGTATAATTAATTTTGAAGGATAAATTGTAAATATTGTTGTATAAATGTAATAAATAAATAAATAGATGGTATTACTTTAACAAATAGTTGTTTAATTAATAATGCATATGATATCAATAATGAATATTATGGAATATGATCTTGATTGAATTAATAATTTCATGTGAAACATTTAACATAGACAATGTTTATTTTGATCATGTTTAGATGTATGCTTGAACACTATTTTTACCTATTTTGAAAACACTTGTTGAGACCACAACTTAGGAAAAATAAAAATAGTGAAAGTGCATTGGCATTACAAATCTTGTTAAAATGATACCACATGTAGTCTTAAATATGATATATATGGAAATTTAAACAACCTTGATAGTAACCTAATGTAAAAATAATTTCTTGAAAACTCAAGGATTAGGAGATGTAATTTGAGGAAAACCTAGTTATTATCCATTTTCATGCCCGACTGAAAATGGATAAGCGGGAAAACTTGCACTAAGACAAGTAGCAGGACCCACTTGTAGCAAAAATGGATAAAATATGATAATGTGTTCGAGACATTCTCAGACATCTTCACATAGGCCTTGAGGCACCAAGAAATCCAAAAATTGTGAAGGAATTAGGAAGCAAGTTGAAAAAGGGTGGAATTTGGTAAAGGGATCATGCTAATTAGCTTACCGAGTTGGAGGTCAAGTTGGCTCCCAAGTCAGAAAGTCGAGTTCTAGGTGAGCTATAATGGTGACCGAGATGTGTAAAAATCCTCAACGAGTTATCATGATCGAAGATCGATTCGTACAACAAGCCACAAACTAGAGCACGAAGGAGAAATTTTCTCGTTGAACTCATTGAGTTTGTTTAAAATCAATCAAAGAAGGATCAAGTTTCCCCAATGTTGCAGATAGATCATCGATCTAATTATTGTAGGATGGGTCGTCAAGTTCATAAACGTGATACATGTTGCAGAGTAGAGAGAGTGAGTTGTATTTCTAGCTCATCGAGATAAGCCCATAAAGCAACTCTATGAAACATGTTTTTCCAAGTTATAGGCTCAAGATAAAAAGAATGTGGGGATACCAAGTTGCTTTAAAAGGTCCCTAATGAGTTTATTAATATCTTGAGCTTGCAAGAGTCTCATCACGGCTACATTGCATGCCAGAGGTGAGGCGTGTTTAGAATGAGCTTTCCCATGATGTTATGATGATGATATAGAGTGAAGAGGGGCCAAATTTCACATCAAGATCATTGATTTCATCGACATGGTGACTTGATCAAGAAGGAGGTTCGAGGTGCATTGTGGAGTTAAGTAAAAAAACAAGTAGACTCGAGTTAGGTGAGTCATTACAATGATGAATCGAGAGAAAGCAAAGCGAGGAGAGCTTACAAGATTAGCAATGGAGGAGAGCCATTTCAACAAAGGCTAGGGAAACACTTAGCAAAAATGTTAGATGAGATCAGGTGCATATAGATCAGCTTGTTGCAAAAGCCAAAGGGGTCAAGACATGGGTGATCTCATGCAATGGGAGCTAAGTCATTTTCAGCGTAGTGGGGAGTCGTCCCAATACTTTGGTAACATAGAGAAGGTTTCAATGTTGGCTCACCAAACCAGCTTGGCGAGAAGGGAAGAATTTCAAGGAGGTCCCATTACGGCCACGTAGGTGTTGTGGAGAAAAGTGGGCTTTGAAATACTTGGGCCACAAGTTCCTTGCGCAGGCCTAAGATGGCCGATTTGAATGTGGTGTGAATGATGGAGAGGTCAACGGCTCGATGCGGAAGTCAAAGTGGGCTCGGGAATGACTTAGGGTTTGAGTGGGGTGCTCAGAACATTACAAGCCCAAGGGGACTTGCATGAACATACGGGGATGAAGGTGATAGGTGGAACAAGATAACTTGGGGTAGTTCCCTTGCAACAAAGAGACCACCCACATTTCATTCATGCATGACCACCAAGGCATAGGAAGGCGCCAAGTTGGAAAAATAATGAAAAATGGCACCAATTCAAGGGGACCCAACCGAGTTGAGTAAATTCTAAGAAAAAATAGTCAATGCACCAGGTAGCTCATGGATATGAGAGGGTAAGATATGTCACCGTGCACGAGGAAGATCGGTGGGCAAAGTTAGTGGCCACGTAGAAGTTAGAGGCCTAACCGAGTTGCATAGGGAGGCTTGAGGTGGGTGGTTAGCAGTGTGTAAAACAACATGATGCAAGAAAAGGGAGTTTGAAAATGTAACATGGGGTGCCATCTTGGTGAGCTAGCTGGTGAGTTGGGTTGAGCTAGCCCCTCATTCAATGTTTAAATACTCAACCCTCCCTAATAAAAATAAAATATGAAAGCGGTGGGGCCCATGAATATATTTAAATACCCCAAGCTATTTTAAAAAAAAAAAAATTAGAGAGCGAAATAAATATTAAAATGTCACTTCCAACCATTCATTTAAATGCTCAGTCCGTAATAGAGAAGCAAGCATGGGAAAATCAAATAAAGTTGTATGCACTCGGGAAGCATTAACTTATGCATTTCTCAACGGAATTGTGTAAAAGTGGACTCGTTGGAATCATGGGTCTAATATCTATGCATAAACATCAATAAATTAAGGATTTATGGAGTTTTGGGTGAGAAATTTTCGAGAAAATGAGCCCAGTTCATAATAGTAACTTTTAGGTGGTTTAAATGTAATTAATGAGCAATGGTAGCCATTTTTCTTCTTGCAGTAAGTTATGGGATAACATGGGATATATTTTGTAGGTCACATATCATCATTTTCCCACATTTATGGTACCTTGCAAGTGGTTGGAAAGGAAAATCTGGGAATGCACTTCTCTCTCACTTCTCTCTTATTCTATAAATTATAAAGGGGATGCATATTTGTAAAGGATTTGGACATTTTTCTCTCTACCCCCTCCCTTATTCTCTCTTACGGTTGAATGTGGTATTTTCAATCCTCCTCTATAAGAATATTAATGGAATTCTCTTACATATTTCCCAACAATGATGTATTGTGTATACTTTAATGGAGCAATAGATCTATGTTCTGTGATGCATTTTCTCCATCCTCTGCATGATTTTTTGTCTCTAACTTTCCTCTCTTCATTATTGTGGTATATTGTGCATATTCTTGGTGTTCATTATAGGTTTATGGGAGTTGTGTTTACTTGGGGAATGAAATGGTGCACTATGTGAATCTCCTTGGTTTGTGATGTTTTTCCATCCTCTCCATGCTCACCTCTCTCTATTTCGGCACTAGAAAATTTTTATGGAAACCCATTCTCTTGGTGTTATCACCTCTTTTAGTGTAGGATTTCCTTTTCATGCACTCCTTCTCTCCTTGTCTCCTTGGAATTGTTATATTAGGATTAGTTAGTAGTTTCCATTCTATTAGAGTTAGTTGTTGTTCTAGTTTAGGAAGAGTAACCAACCTTATCAGTAGAATTTCTTCAATTGTAGGCTCCCACATCTTGAAGTAATTCCATGTTACATAATCATACTAATTTCCTTAACACACTCACATGCTAAACAATCAAAGGGTGCTATGATTCGGTTATAACAGTTCCGGCATGCCGGTGGGACCGGATTGAGGAGCTTTACATATTTATTTCATCAAGTTATTTGTGCTCTTGGTGGATTCTAATCTTTTAGAAGCACTTCTAGGAACAAGTGACGACTCCAATGATCCATAATAACATATATATGAGTTTTAGACACTTCTCTTATCCATTCTTATATCTTTCATTTTCCTCCATTCCATAAAGTTGTTTAATCATGACTTCATTCCCATCATGGAATTCACACTTACAGTAGTGCAATCAACCTCTTATGTACTTCACAACTCCTCCAGATCAGTGTTATGATAAAATTTAGAACCACCATGCTTACAAATATGAACAATGTCAAAATTAGTTTGGCTATGGTGTTTATCAAGAAGAAGGATATGCATATGTGGATAGCGGTTATACGAAGAACACTAATTTTTAGGAGAATATTCAAATACCGGAGGCTAATATGGTGGCAAGATTGGGCTATAGTTCGGATGAAAGCATTGAGAATTGGTTTTAGGACACATTTTCCATAAGTTAGCCCTTTTCCAAGACATTATAGCCTGCAATGTGAAAAGTTTGATTTCATGGTTGAGATACTGCCCCAACTTGTAAAATTGACGGGAGGATATTGAATCTTATGATATTGATGTAAGACAACCTTTTTATGTGTAATTCCACCACCAGCTCCTAGCTCTTCTTTTTCCCTTGTTCATTTTAAATCATTGTAGTGGTGTCATGAATCTAGTTCCTTACTTGTTTCCCCTAGTGTTTAATTCCCTTCCACATCCTCTAATATTCCATATTATCTCAATTCTTCTTTCCTTTTCCCTTCCAAGAAATCATCCCCTCCAAAGAAAGAAGAATTTTTACCTCTTTCACTACCTCAAACATTGAAAAAATTGGTTGAATCCCAACCCACCCCTCCTCTTGCATTTCCATGTTAATCTTGGGAAGATGAAAATCATACAACGAGCCAAGGGAAATAACAAGAAGAGCCTAATAGAGAAAAAAATGATAAGAAGTTTGATAAATTGGGCTGTAAGGTTTGGGATTAAAAAATACCCTTGATGGTTAAGCCTTCAGAGGAGGCCAAATTTGAAGAACAAGTGGTGGCTAAGGCTGATTTTATAGCAGCAATAGAGCAAGTAGAACAAGAGCATGACCAATAGTATATATGCTCCAAATGTAGTATCCATGATGGCACTTTATTTGAAAAGGTTGTTGATTATCTACTAGCTGCAGGATTAGTCAAGGAGGGGAAGGAACAACCAACTCCAAGTACATTTTAATAGGAGCATGTGGAGGAGAAAAGATGAATCCAGAGGTCTCAAATCATGAGCAGGTTACACAAGAAATTTCAGATCCCTCTCACACTTCAACTCTTAAAAATATTAATTTTTAGAGGAGTTTGAGCTCACAAGCTTCATGTTTGATGAAGAAGCCACACATGGTGAAAATGTAGATTTGGAGGTCATCATTCAAAAGGGGGACTTTGGCACAGGAGGACAGTGAAGAAGTTGAATAATTATCCAACTTGGATGAGTTTTTGATTAAGAAGAGCCCATGTTAATCATGACCTTTATTTCCCATTATTAATCCTCAATAAAAATATCCTACCGCTATGGAAGAGAGCTTTCAGGAGCAACTTTGTAGTTCATAAAAACCCTCTTAAATCAACGTTTGAGGAGTTGAATCTTCCATGCTTCACACTGGAGGAGGAATAAGGGAGAAGCTAGGATGACATCAATTTCATAACAATCATCAAGGTGTAATATGAGTTTTCTATAGATGAAAAAGAAGAAGAATATCATCTCACAAATAAACACCTTTTCTCAGAAGGCTTGCAAAAATAATTCCTTATTAAAGTTGGAATTCAAAGAAGTGGGAAAATCAAGTGGATCATACCTTTCCCAATTAGGTACTTGGCTTTGTTGGAGCCAAGGGAGAAGCCACAACCAATCATACTTGCTTCTAAGCATGAGGAGGAGTCTTATCTTGTCAAGGACCTATTGGAATACCTACAAGATTGAAATGAAGAAAACCGAGTAGATATTTTTCTAGTTTTCAGTTGATACCTTGATTAATGGAGTGGAAAATCATCTTATAATTAGTTTTTCACTCTAACCACAGCTAGATCTAATGCCAAACCATCTACTTGACTGAAAATTGTGAATACGGGTAGTTAATTTGCATTTCCAGTGTTAGGTTTTGTTTGAGTTACTCATTTCACTAGTTAGTGTAGGGTAAGAGTATGTTTGTTTTCAATAGAAGAAAGTCTTGTGCACACTTTACATGTCTTAGTTAAGGCATGTATGATTTGTTACTTTGTATATAGTTTGTTTGTGATTACTTGGTGGTCTATTGCATGGTGCATCATCTCTCCAGGAAGTTGTTGAAAACAAGCTTAGGATTGTAAGTAGTACTTTCTATCTTCAAGAAACTCAAATGCAGAGCAACTAAAAATCAGATTGAGGGGAATATTTGAGTGTTCTAGCTCTTCTTATCTCTCTAGATCACCACTGGGTTTCTCATGCCCTAACCCAATTAGTGTATGAATAGTTCCAGCAGCTTTCCCCCTCAAAGAATGTCCGGGTAATCTATTCAAGAATGAAAATCAAATCTTAATATATTTCCATGATGTCAAAAATCAGCTTATGTCTCTGAAATTTATGTAGTCTTTGCATCTTGTTAAGAACATCAATTTTTTTGTTTCATGTTGGTAAGAATCATACTTTGAGGAAACTTTAAATATTCATCATATAGTCCCACAGGTTAGAATTGTAGAGGGAAAGAGTAAAGAATTCAAATTCAAAGAAATTTTCCACTCTCACAAAAAAATATCATATTTTGTTACAAAAAAATTGGGAAAAGCAAGCAGCAGGTGGCATCCTCGGTAGTGTCTCAAACCAATTCTAGGGTCAAAGTTTTAAAATCTATATCAATTCATGTTAATTATGCAGACTCCATGTAAGATGGATGCTTCAAGGAAGTTGGTCTAATTCATCTAATAGGAAGATGTCCTTGCAAGTTGCCATAATTGTTATCCATTTTCACCCCTGGGTGAAAATGGATAACAAGATAGGCTTGCACTAAGACAAGTAAGCGGGGCCCACTTGTAAAAAATGGCCAAAATATGATAATGTGTTTGGATCACTCTCAAACATCTTCACATAAGCCTTGAGGCACCAAGAAATCCAAAAATGTGAAGGAATGAGGAATCAAGTTGAAAAAGGGTGGAATTTTATAAAGGTAGCATGCTAACCCCTTTCCGAGTGGTGGTGGCCGAGCTAGCTTCCAACTCAGCAGTCGAGTTCTAGGAGAGATATAATGGTGAATTTACACACCCAAAATTACATGTGCTACATTGTCATAAAATGGTTCCAAAAGTCCCTAAAGATGACTTAGGTCCTTTCAAGAAGGTTTTGAGCTCCAATTTCCATTCACAGTATATATTTATTGCCTAAACGTCTTTACTTAGCCTTCCGTGCTTTTTCTAGCTTCCTACCTCTTTCTGTGCATGTTTTGGCCTTTAGTGCCAAGACCGCCACCCTACCTAGGTGACGGTTCTAAAACCTCCGCCCTGCACAAGGTGATGGTCCTCCATCACCCTACATAAGGTGGTGGTCCTGCCCATTTTTTATTGATTTCCTCACGTGTGTTTTAGCATGCGATGAGTTCACTTAATTTTTCTTTTTGCATGCATCTGTGAGCCAAATTGTCTAAAATTATCTTTGATTGTTTGGTTCTCCTTCCTCCTATTTTTAAATAGATTTAATTAGTTGGATCTTCTCCTTCTTTCCTTGAGTTTGAAGGCACCTCCCATCTTCCATTCCTATATATTCCTTGTATTCAAGCAAAAGGCCCGAGAATTTTGTGTATCTTACATTTTATTGTTGTTATGATCTTTCTAGGAATTGCAAAGCCAAGCTCCGATCTCTCGTGTTATCTCTCTTCTACCTGTATTGCATCCAGTCGCTATCAAGCTGCCATTGCTCAAGTGCCATCCTTCTACTTGTTGTTCTTGCATTCTTAATCCCTTGGACTCATGTGAACACTTGAAGAAAGAGAGGAACATACTAAGGGGACAAATTACTACACAGTTGGATTTACCTCTGTTATGTGAATTCCAAGTTAGATTTGTTGTTTGATTTCCTTCATTCTTACAATTCATCATTGTTACATCATATCAAATAGAGTAGAAAACCATTCATTTCAATAAGTTAGTCAATCACAAGTAGATCAAATCATTAGTAAGTTTTCCCCTTTAACATTACCAGGAAGTTGTGGGGAACAATAGCCCCTCTTAGGGTCATGATTTGTTGTTCACCTCTGAGGTAGGGGTTGAAGAGTTTTGATTAGGCTAGGTTATTTGTTTTATATTTGATTCATATAATTGCACAAGTAATGGATACATCCAGTTGATTACTTTTCTTTAGTTTATTTACTAGATTAGAATGCATTGCTTAAAAATTAGAAAAGAACAAAAATATTTCCTTTGATAGATTAGTTTACTTTTATTGCTTTGATCGAAATATTGTGAAAACCCCAAAAACATAGATTAGATTTCTTTCAGTAATTAGTTTTCTTATCAGAAATCATTGTATCTCATTCTACATGACCATCAATGGTCCACAATAGGAAAAGACATATAGTTGTGATCCCTTAGTCCCATAACCCAATGGGCCAGAATTGATACCAGTTTATGTTTGACAGTCTTACATATAGCTAAAACTTTCACTAAGAAAATAGAACAACTCAATATGCTAAACATTGCTTCTCATCAAGCCTATGACTATTGGACTACTCTTGGAAATAGGGTTTGATAACACACATGACTATTCAAGGGCCACATCATCCACGAGTCTTTGGTTGTGATCCTCAGGTTCAACAACCCAACGAGCCTGCTATTTAGTTAGACATTGACATTAGTTTACATACATTAGTATTTAGATCTTCACCACTTCCACCAGATATTATTACACAACTTTCCTTACTGAACATAACAGCTAATCAGGCTAAGACTTTCTGGACCAGACTGGAAAATCACCCATAAATACTTGTGGCTCCATCATGCCTCTCGTTCTTACTTCCATGACCTTGTCTAGAAATCTATACGAGGCACCCGTAGGTCATTTTCCATGTGTTCAATAACCAACAAACAAAATCTCGACCGAGCTTGACATTGATTGGAGTCTATGAGCGGCTATTATTTTAGACCGAGCCATCACACCACTTCAAGTTAGGAGAGCATTCTTTGCCTTAGACTTGTAGATCCCAACATTACATGTTGAAGATATAAGATTTCCTAATTATCTTGATCCCCATCACCACACTCACATTCACACTCATTCTACACCGGTTGTCTTGGCACGACCTCGAGAGGTTGGGTGCAAAGAAGGTCACGTGTTGATTTTTGTCATACGGTGACCAAGTCCTATTAAAAATCCTTAGCGAGCTATCATGATAGAAGATCCGATCGCATACCAAGCCATAAACTAGAGCATGGAGGAGAAATTTTCTCATTGAACTCATCAAGCTAGTTTAAAATCAATCATAGAAGGATAGAGTTTCCCAATGTTCAGAGATATCTTGTCGAGTTGATTAGCACAAGATGGGTCATCGAGTTAATAAATGTGATTCATGTTGCGAGTAGAGAGAGTGAGTTATATTTCTAGCTCATCGATCTAATCCCGAGTGACTTTGTAAAACATGTGTCACCACATTAGAGGATTAAGATAATAAAAATTTGGGGATACCGAGATTATTTAAAAGGTACCTAGTGGGTTGTGTAATGTCTCAAGCCCACATGAGTCTCATCACAGCTACATCGTAGGATAGAGGTGAGGCGTGTTTAAAACGAGCTCGTCCATGATGGTATGGAAATGATGCAAAGTGAGGAGGGGAACAGTTTCACATTGATCTCGTTGAACTCATCCACATGATGGCTCAATCAAGAAGGAGATCCTAAGGTGCATCGTGGAGTCAAGGAAAAAAACACACGAGACTCATTCGGGTAATCCATTATAATGATGAATCGGTGAATGAAAATTAGGGCAAGCCCATAAGATTAACATCGATGTCAAGCCATTTCAACAAATTCCAGGAAACACTTAGTGAAAATGTTGGATGAGCTTAGATGCATGTAAATCTACTCATTACAAAAGCAAAGGGGTTAAGACTTTGGCAAACTTGTGCAATGGGAGCCAAATTATTTTCGGTGTAGGTGGGATTCATCCTAACACTTAGGAAGTCTTGAGTAGGTTTCAATGTTGGCTCACCGAGCCAACTCAATGAGCGAGCTAAAAGTTCCGGGGAGGGACAATTTTGGCCATGTCGAGTTACTGAACAAAGTGGGCCCAAAGGAACTAGGAACGTGAGTTCCTCATAGGCTCGAGATGGCCGATTTGAACATGGTGCGAGATGATGGAGAGGTCAACAACCTGATTAGAAGTCAAATCAAGATTGGGAATGGCTTCGGGTCTAAGTGGGGTCTTGAGAAAATTACAGGTGACATGACTTATAGGAACATGTGGGGCGAAGGTGATAGGTGGAATGGTCTAACTTGAGAGAGTTCCCCACACAAAGTGACCATCCGCATTACATTGAGGCGTGACCACCAAGGTAGAGGAAGGAACCAAGATGGGAAAAATAATGAAGCATGGTTCCAAGTCAAGGGGACTGACCAAGTTGAGTAAAGTGTAAGAAATAAATCTTCAATACAACATGTAGCTTGTGGGTCTAAGCTACTTAGATAGGTCATTGTGCACGAGAAAGATAGGTGGGCCAAGCTGATGACCATGCAGAAATTGGAGTCCCAACCGAGTTGCATAGAATACCTTGAGATGTGTGGTCGGTGGTGTGGAAAACAACTTGATGTAAGAAAAGGGAGTTTGAAAAGGTAAGGCGGGGGTGTCGGTTTAGCGAGCCGAGTTGGTGAGATGGGTGAGTTGGCCCCTCATTCAATGTTCAAATACTCAACCCTTCCTAACAAAAATAATATATGAAATTGATGGGCCTCGCAAATATATTTATGTGCTCCAAGATATTTTAAACATGTAGAACATTAGAGAGGGAGAGAAATATTAAAATTTCACTTCTAGCCATTCATTTAAATGCTTAGTACTATAACAGAGTAGTAAGCCTAGGAAAATCATAGAGATATGCTTGCACTTAGGAAGCCATAACTTTTGTATCTCTCAATGGAATCATGTAAAATTGGACTCGTTTGAATTGTGGATTTGAGATCTATGCAGAATTTTTTTTTAAGGATTTATGGATTTTAGTGGGAGAATTTTCCTAAAAACTAGCCCTATTTAGAGTACTAACTTCTAGGTGGTTGAAATGTAATAAATGAGCATGACCAACCATTTTTCTTCTCTTGCAAATTATGGGACAACATGGGATGAATTTTGTAGGTAACATATCATCATTTTACCATATTTATGGTAATTTTTAAGTGGTTAGAAAGGAAAATATATGATATCACTTCTCTCTCATTCTAGAAATTGTAAAGGGGGTGCACATTTGTAAAGGAGTTGGAAATTTTCTCTCTCCCCCTCCCTTCTTCTCTCTCTTCTAGTTGAATGTGTGAGTTTAAATCCTCCTCTATAAGAATTTTACTAGCATTATCCTTCCTCTTTCCCACCAATGATGTATTGTGCATACTTTAATGGAGTAATAGATCTATGTTTTGTGATGCATTTTTTCCATCCTCTGCATGATTTGTTGTTTCTAACTTTCCTCTCTTCATTACTATAATATATTGTCCATATTCTTGGTGTTGATTTCTAGTTTGTGGGAGATTTGTTTACTTAGGGAATGAAATAGTGCGGTGTTTGAATCTCCTTATTTTGTGATGCTTGTCCATGCTCACCTCTCTCTATTTCAAGCATTGGGATTTTTGTCTAGAAACCCCTTCTCTTTGTGCTATCACCTCTTTTAGTGTAGGATTTCTCTTTTCATGCACTCCTCTCTCTGTCTCCTTGGAATTATTAGATTAATAGTAGTTAGTAGTTTTCCTTCTATTAGAGTTAGTTGTTACACTAGTTTAGGAGGAGGAACCAACCTTCTCTGGAGAATTTCTTCAACTTCAAGGTCCCACACCTTGAAGTAATTTTATGTTACAAAATCACACTGCTTTCATTAACACACTCACATGCTAAACAATTGGAGGGTGTTGTATAAAAATGTATTTTATAGAAATATGATGCATAACATTGATGCCTAATGATCAAAGACACTGGAAAAGGACTTTAAGTCCTCATTTGATATATTCGAGAAATATATCAAAGGTGTGAAAATCAAGTGATTTGGTTTTATCCTTGCTAAATAGGGTTTTAAAGGAGGAGGTGATCTTACTAGATGTAAAAATAAGTTCTCAAGTAAAATGTTATTTTCAAATTGGTTTTACCCTATTGGAGTTTTCCACTATAAATATTATTTCATCTCGTGTTATTTATTTCTGTAAGTATTTTTTTATTTACTTATGTTATGATGTAATCTTTATTTAAATATTTATCCTAAAATTATATAAGTTGATTAAATCTGTATTTATTAGAGTCCTCAAATTCTAACATGGTAACAGAGATCGAGGTAAATTAAATAAATTAAGATCAAATGTTTTGTATTTTATTTATTTAATTTGTATAGATTTTTTCAACCAACCCGAAAGGGTATTTAAAAGTATCTGGTCCCCTTCTTTTTTCCCTAATTTATTTTGGCACTACATTTGTGCAATTAAACTCTCAGTAAAAATTTTAGGGTTTTTCAATTTTAAATCCCTAATTTTTGGGAAGGAGATGTAATATGATATGATTTTTACTTTTATTTACATTTTGTAAATTATATGGAATTAATGTTTTTTGGAGATTGATGTGTGCACAGGTGAAAGGGGCTTCAAATATTTACTTGTGTGAAAATCACATACATAAAAGGAAAGGATTTTTTATTATATGAAATAATTTCCATGTTTTCTATAATTTCAAATGTTTGCAAGTTGAATATTTCATAAGGTAAATTCATACTGTGTTCTTTGGAGCCCTCTAAAAGGATTCGGTTTGAAAAACTATAATTTATAGCTAATCAGTAACTATATCCTATATAATTTTAAAACTATATTATTATTTTTAAATAAAAATATATATAATATTGAATAAGGTTTATATAATAGTTTATATAAACATTATATTTAAATTTATATAGTTTTGGAAAAATAAGCTATACATTAAAGCCTAAAACCATATTAAAATTACATGTGATTGAGGGAAGAGTCAATAAACCATATTTTAAGCCTAAGTTTAAATCATATTTAAACTTAACTTATAAATCTAGGCATATATAGTTTTTAAAAAAAGAAACAAACCTAAGTTTGAATCATATTTTATATATATGGTTAGTTTAAACTACTTAAAATATAAATTTTATTAGATTTGGTTTATATATGTTTTTAAAAAAAAACCTAAGTGCTTACTTTTTTTAGTAAGGGGGCCCGTGTTTATTGCTTGGCCATGAAGGGATTACTTTTTAAATTTTAATACTTATTAAATAAAACCTAACATGTGTCCCTAACCATTTATATTATCCATGTAAGGGGGTGGCCCCATTCATTTATATCTTATAGTTTATAAAAACTATATAAATAAACCTATTTAAAGGTTTTCTTTTATATAAGAGTGGGAGTGAAAAATAAAATGAGATAATATCTCAAGTATAAATGTGAAATTCTCAAGTATAAATGGAGAATTAAAAATGGGGTCTAGTTTATTGGTGGCCCACATGAAGTGCGGTAAATATTTATTAAAATATTGGTAGTTATAGCCACATAAAAGTTTTAAAGTTTTTAGCTTGTAGGAATTATATAAAATATTTTGTAATATTTCCATAGTTTTAAATGTGTGCAAGGTAAAATTAAGAGTAAATGAAGGGAGGAGACAAAAAATAGGGATTTCAATTTATTTCATTGGACGGGTGAAATTACTTGTCCCCTCTATAAAATATGCAAGTTAATCTATACTCTCATAAATCTACTTACACCTGGTAAAATTCTTTTAACTTGGTCTATGTCCTTTAAACCCCTTTAATAAGATTTATATTTTTATATAAAAACAATATACTATAGTTTATAATTTTTATGAACTATATGTTGTTTTTTATTTACATTTATAAACTAGATACATTTTTAAAAAAATGTATATATTTTTACATTATAAATTATAATAAGTTATTATAATGTATTAAAATATAACCTCCCTAATATTATACGAGAAGAAGAAATTATGGAATTTCACATTCTAGAAATACACAAAAAGTTTTGGCTTCATTATATTTTATGGTCAAATGACCGTCATGGTAGACTAAACATAAGACAATATGACATGATCATTTAGATGTCAAATTTAAGATGGTCGGATCTTTGTCTATATTTTTTCAAAAATTTGATGTTGTTATTCTTTATTAGGGTTTCTTCTTCACTTATATATGGTCAGAAATATTTTTTATATAAAAATGGGGTATAATGCAGAGCCCTTTATATTGTGGGTTATTATTTTGATCATGAGAGGTTAATTATAATGCATTGTAATGATATAATTAGTTATGATGAAATAGTTTCCTTGATTTATAAATTTTAGATTTGATTCCATTAAAAGTGTTGTTTTTATTATCGATAAATATGTATCTAAATTTGTGGTACATTGTATATTATAATGAGGTGTATTTTATAGGTTTAGGAAAACAATGACATCTAGTTATTTCGTCTTAACAAAACCCATATCCCGAATAAAACAAACTACAACATTTTGGTCAAAATAAAATTTATGGCGAGGAAACTATGGATGATTATTTCTAGATCTGAGGTTGCTCCCACTGATCATCAAGCAAATGTAGATAACATGAATGCATTATTACAACGAATGCAGAGGATATTTCTATGATTTTGCGTAATGTGAATGATGGGTACCTTATACACATTAGTAGTATCGAACATCCGAAAAGAGGTATGGAAACAACTAGAATACATGCATGAATGATACTTGGTATATCAAGGATAGTAATGAGAGTATAATAGCTGAAGAAATTCAAAGAAATGGTCTATATATTTTTATGATTTCTTTTCGCATCTTATTTTTTATCTCATAGTTTGAATAATTCAAAACTATGGTATGAAATGTTAGGACATGTTAATTATAGAAGCTTATATGAAATTTATAGATATAATATACTAAAAGGTTTACATGTGTTGTCTTCTTCTCTTGAAGTTACTTCATTAAATGCTTCTAAATGATGGTTTTGATTATGATTTAGTAAATGGTCATGATGATGTTTTGATGTTATAGATGTTTCTAAAACTCTTATCTTCCTAGATAAGAAATTAAATTGGACTCAATCTATGTTAGAAATTTTAAATCCTATTAACTTTAGGAAAATGACCAGAAGCCATTATATGTACCATGCATTAATTACCTTGTGTGAACCGGAGCCATGAAGTATTAGGTCTAGGTGGATATACAAAGTAAAGTATAATTTTGATGGTAGTATTAACAAAAATAAAGCTAGACGTGTTCTAGAGGTTTCAATCAGAAATCTAGTATCGATTATGTTGAGATATTTTTCCTTGTAGCTAAAATGAGTATTGTTAGGGCCTTATTTACAATTTCTTCTCAATTTGGGTGTGAAATCCACCAAATGGATAAGAAAAATATATTTTTGAATTATGATTTAAAATAAAAACTTTACACATGTTTCAACCTAAATGATTTGAAGAAAATGGTAAAAAAACTATGTTTGTAAGTTGAGAAATCCTTGTATGGTTTAAAACAATCCCTTAGAGCTTGGTATGCGAAAATAGTTTCCTTCTTTAAAATGTTAGGCTTTGTTAATTGTTCTTCTAAAAATGATATATTCATTAAGTAATAAGGCTCACATATTATCATTATATGTATATATGTTGATGATTAGCTTATGATTTGGTGACAAGTATGATTTAATTCATAGGATTAAAGAGAAATTGAAGCAATAATTTGAAATAAATGAGTTAGATCTCTCACACCATGTTCTTTGTATGAATGTATTTTATTCTATTGTTATTTTTCAAAACATAATATGCAACCATTGTATTAAAAAAATTTCTTATGATTGATTGTAAAACATTTTCTACTTCAATGGAAGTTGAAATAAATATTGATCCTAAATGCATATGAAAAAGGTTGATCATATTTATATATATTGTTAGTTGATAGTTTTATTTATATAACTATAACTAGATCAGATATTTCTTATACGGTAGGAATTACTTCAAGGTTTATGCATGAATTTTTTTAGAGATCATTGGAATCTTGCAAAAAGAATTTTTAAATATATTAAAGGAACAACCAATTATGGGTTTCATTATACCAAGAATGAAAATGCTATCTTATATGGATTATGTGATTTTAACCATACTAATTTTGTGTTATAAAATATCTGGATATGTGTTCAAGTTTTTGGTTTAAGAACCAATACTTGGAACAAAAATTTAATTAACAATCTTCATTTCTTCTACCTGAGGTAGAGAAGTAGAATGGAAGAAGTAAAGAGGCCATGTGGTTGCAACAGATGTTAGTAGAGATACACATGGAAGCTAAAGGAAATATTCCTATTCTGTGGTGGTCAGAGTTGTATTACTCTTCATTAAGAATTCAATTCAACATCAGAGGATGAAGCAAATTGAGATACATATATGATTCACCCGCGAGAAGGTGCTAAGTGATGAGATAAATCTCAAGTTTGTGTTGAATGAAGAGTAGGTTACTCAAATCTTCACAAAGTCCTTGAGTGCTACAAAGTTTTATCACTTTCGTGAAAATCTTGGATTTTCAGAGTTGTCATTGAGGGGGAGTGTGCATGATAATGTCACCTCCTAATGGAACTTGGTTTTTGTAAAAATACCTTTGGGCATGTATACCTCCTTGATTTCTTTTTGAGAAAGAAGTTTAGAAAGATATTAAAGGTGGTCTTCAATAAAATCTTTAGTGTTATTGATTTTACTTGATAAATATTTAGTACAATCATATTGTTAAGGAGGTCCTTGGTTGTAAAAGGATTCTATATGCTTGGGTTCAATAACCTTTTATGAAAACTTGTGAGAACATGTAAAAATCACAAATCATACTTAGCCACTGATCATGGGATGATCTTTGGGATTCCAAATACTTTTGTACCAAAATGTAAATTGAGTATGATGAAGGTGTTATAATTCCTTCAAACCGATATGTTATCCTAAAACCTTTACGGTTTAAGGATTGTAAATCTTGTAGTGTACCACGGCGCGAGATAATCTATTGGCATATGTTATTTTATCCACTTAAAATTAAGGGGGAGTGTTGGAACATAATGATTAAGTGGTCCGGCCAAACCTTAATGTTATATGGGTCTCAGACGCGTAAAAGCGACAAGCGAGTGTGGTAATCTACGGGTAACTCTTCCACGTACCCAACCTCCCGAGGTCGTCGTGCGAGACAGCTGGTAGGGATAGAATATGCGTGGGATGCAAACGAACTAGTTAGGCAATCTAATGTCTTGACACGCACTAATGGAATTTTCTAATCTAAGGCAAAGAAGGCCCTTCTAACTTGGTGGTGTGATAGATCGATCAACAAGGATAACTACTTGAAGGCTCCAATCAATATCAAGTTACGGCGTGATTCGATCTCATGGGTTGTGGAATACGTGGAAAATGACACGGGATAGTTTCGTGTATATCTCCGGGTAAGGTCATATGGTGGGTAGTGAATACAATTGACTCTACTGAGACGATTCTCTAGCCTAGTCCAGAATTCTCTAGCTTTGTTAGCCACTATATCTAGTAAGGATAATTGTTTGATGATGATGGGTGGAAGTGGAGTGGACTGGAATACTAGTGTGCGTAGGCCAGTGTCTATATCTGATTGACTTATGGATTCGTTAGGCTATGGGATTTGTGGATCACAACCGTAGACTCTTGGTTGTTGCGGTCCTGTTATGGTCATGTACGAAATCAAGTCCTAATCCCTAGTATCTAGTAATCATATGCTTTCTCAGCTTCTATGTTTAGGACCAATAACTGCACGATCTTCTCAGAATATCTCACAGGCATTCATGCAACCTGGATCCTTAAACTAGTATCTATGTCTGTGAGAGTGTCTCCTGCATCTGGCTATGGGACCAAAGGATCACAACCAAAGGTTTGTTCTCTTTCAAACCCTTCTATAGTCATGTGAATGTTTTGCCTAGGGCAATCTGTAGTTCGGTTGATTTGACCAAAACGTGTGTGCTTGGTCGTCTTCTATATTTAACCCTCTCAACTGCGAGCTGATGAGTTGTAAATCTATTGTTATTTAGAAGACTTGTATTCTAAGGTTCTGGTCTATGTCAACTATTGTTGTGACGAGGTTGGGTTGAGGCACGATTGGCTCAAATACGTATTCCCTGGGCTCCCGAGGTCCCGTGATTGTCATACAAAACAAAATGTAAATCTAACTGCAACAAAACAAATTTTAACTATCTAAAACATATATAACTTCTATTTTTGTATTTAACTTTCTAAGAAGAAAAGCAGCTATTTAAACGTATCTAGAAATAACAACTAAATAACAATTTAAAACAAACAAAATAACCGAGTGTAGTTATTTGTCTGTGTAATTTGTAGATTTATTCTAAATAATGAAATAACTTGCTTGATCTATTTGTGCAATTTCTCGATCCTACCTCAGAAGTGAGGAGTGAATCATAGTTTCTCAGAAACTATCAATCCCCACAGCTTCCCTGGCAATATCGAGAATAGAATTTACTGAAATGAAGCAATTAACTACTTTATTTGATATGATTCTAACTAGAACTTTGAAAGTTAAAACCTGGATTCCGCAGAACAGTGGCGAATCTGATGGTGTGTGTGATCTTGTCCCCTCAGTGTGATCTCCTCGTTCTTTCGTGTTCACGTGGATCCAGAAAAGCATGTAATGCTAGCATCGACAGAAGTAGATATTGGGCCAAGGACAACTCAGAATGCAGACTGAATATAATGCGAGTAGGAGAGGGATAGCGCAAGAGTACAGAGCTTGGCTTATGCAATTCCTAGTGGGATTTACTACGAGTCATGCAACATAAAGCGTCCAGAACCTGAAACTATCCTATTTGAAGAGAAAAACCTGCAACTTTAATGGCTTCCTAAGCTATTCTACTCCAATGGATTGGATAAAACAACAACACCATTTGCACAAGCTGGATATGTGGCTTACCAACAGTTGAACAATGCTAACTAGACGTATAATGAACTAAACCAAGCACTCTAAGAAAAATGAAAGCTAAGTCTATTGCAAAGAGAAATTCGAGAGATACACTTGGGGCCATTTGCTTGAGCACAAGCCACTTATTTATAGCTTTCATTCACCCAAAGATCAAAACCAAACTGAACTCTAAAAACTATAAACAATGGCCAAACACTATTCCAGGGGACCAAAAACATAAATGCAAGCCCAAGTCGGCAAGGAAAAGCTGGTGAAACGTTGATCTTTACGTGAGTCACGTCAAAATGCTTTCTGGAAAATGTGTAAAGGATCGCCTGCTCCGAGCGGGTGGCGATTCTGCAGACCGCCACCCCGATCGTGGTGGCGATCACGAGACCGCCACCCATGCAGGGCAGCGGTTTCATTATTGAAGAGCAAAAGGCCAAGAAAAGAGGGGAAAAAGGAAAAACAAAGGATGCGGGGGCTAAGCGGGGCATGCGGGATGTTAACGCATACTCCGAGAACTTTTCTGGATCCCGAAAACCTTGCGAGGAGACCTGTATCATCATTGGGGCATTTGTTATACTGTTCCGGTAGTATAGTACCTTACAATTTTGGGTACGTACATATTGCCCCCTCGGAGAAGCGTTTTAGCCATGAAGAGGCATAAAACGGTGGGTCCGAGTATGGCAGTCCCAAAATGGGAAGTTAGAAGTTATACCTGACACGTCCGTGTGTTGAAATGATGCCATCCAAAATTCCCGCTACCTGCAAAATGAAAAGAGAACTCAAGTGTAGATAGATACAATAGTTTGAAAAATAAACACTAAGAATAATAGGGAATGAGAACGTACCATTTGTGCGGGGGTAGGAACTTACCTCCATCAGTGCTCTAAACCTGTGAAAAAGTTATTTTAAAATGAAACAGAGTGCCATATATATGAAAGTGGGCCCATTTTCCTATTCATTTGTGCGAGTCGATTTGGTTGATTTTGAGCTCTGGGACCCACGGTGACGGTTTCTTGCGTGAGTAGAGTCGAAACGTCCACAGCGAGATCGTGATCATGCCTCCACGTGCGGAACACCGACCTCAGCGATCACAGGTTAGTTTTCTTCAGTTTATTGTTTTTCCTCCCTTAATTTTGAAATGCTAAATACTCTGTAATGGGGGGGTAATTTTTGAAAATGCTAGGTTCAAAAGGTCCACCTAGGGGGGGCGCCTACTGGGTAGGCTTTGTTTTTAGTTTAAATGGTCTTTTCTGGCACTTTTTAGGCCTTTTTAGGTTAAAATCCCGCATGGGTTTTCGGACCACGACCACCGCCCGGCTAGGAGGAAGCGATTACGACCGCCACCTTTAAGGCGGCGAAACCGCTGCCTCCGCTCGGGCGGCGGTTTTACCTGAGGTAATGCAAAAAGAACCTATTTTTGAGATTGTATTTATATTTTTAGCATTTCTACGTGTTTTTATGACTTTCTCAGTATTGTTAGATACTAACTTGCTCTGCTTTGTGTGTTTTTGGGTGTATGCAGGCGAGAGAGGAGTACATCCGATGGAGCAGAGAGAGGAGTGTGATTGGCTCTCAGGGGTATTAGATGCCCTTTCACAGGATGAGGAGGACACACTTCAGAGGGCTGGCATATTGCACATATCACGCGTGCCCCATGTTGCACCATCTAGTCACATCCTTTGTGACTTATTCTCTTACTGGGATGTAAATCAACACCTTCTCATCGCTGGGGGTCCGTGGCGAGTGGACCATTACATTGGAGGACGTCTACCGCATTCTGGGGGTCCCGATCATCGGGAGGTGACTCACTTTGGAGACAGCAGGCTCACGGGCACAGATTACCCAGTGGGCGACTTATATGGGAGATGCAGCCATCTCCACGGGGTCGAAGAAGGGGGTGAGAGTTCGATCCATTCCTTCTTTGCCCATCCCCGTATTTTGTCAGGCCATCATGGGGATCCTTGCCTCGAGATTGATCGGGGACAAGGGAGGGGACACATTGTTATACTACTGGGCCCCCATTATTGCACAGATAGAGGGCCATGGCCGGATATACGCTTGGGGAGCAGATATTCTTGGGACCACCTACCATGATCTATATAGGGTGGTGCATTTACAGGGGCAGTCACTGAGCCACCCGACCCTAGTCATGAGTTGGGTTTATGAGCACTTCATCCCTTATGGCAGGGGTGTGGAGGTAGCAGATCCTGGAGCTGTTAGGGCAGCCAGATGGACAGACATGTCGGTGCTTAGAGCACCTCATCAGCCAGTTGCCTCCCTGACTACCACCGATATGGAGGTGACACCATACCAGACCATGGCCGGTATATGGGGCGAGGAGGCCCTTACCTTGATTTCCTGCTCCACCATAGGGCAACTTATTGATAGAGTGGGACGAGTGGAGGTGCACCCCTTTGGCTGAGTTCCTCAGCAGTTTGGCCTTCCATACGCGGGTATGCTTCCCCAAGTGGCGCCAGTTTACAGATCAGTTCGCGAGGCCAGAGGGGGCTAGAGGCCAAGGTTGGACAGTGATTACTCCTGGCATTCCCATTGCAGCTAGGAGGATAGTTTGTGCTAGAGGGAGAGCCGCAGTGCTCCTTGGGTACCTTTGCTTCAGATTGTTGTGGGTCCTACTCATAAAAAGGTCTTGACCCTATTGATATTGACTCCGAGTCCGAGGATTTTACAGAGGGAGGGACAGAGGAGGAGACCGAGGACAGCGATCCTGAGTGGCATGACACTCAGGATATCATGCGCAGAGAGAGGGCTGAGCAGAGCGCAGAGAGGGACACTCTAGTTTCAGAGGAGCCACTCTCTCAGGGCCATGGTGGAGAGGATGAGTCAGTTGCGGGGTGACATGTTGCTCCTGCCACAGGAGCAGCCCCTCAGTCGGCAGCGGCATCCGCGGCAGGTGCCGGCCCCAGCGACCCATCTTAGAGGCCTGGGGATCCGAGTAAGTTACCCTTTCTCCCTTTTAATGTTTATTTGTAGGCTCTCCTTAGTTGCTATTTTGTATCTTTTAGTTTCTTGCTTAGTTTCTAATTCATTTTCTCCTTTGTTTGCAGAGACTGTTGACGAGTGGCGGGATTTGATCCGCAGGGTATGTACCGATTCCCTGATGATCCCCATAGATAGGACCCACGCAAAGCTATCCATGGATCTGGGACCCTTCAACAAACCAGTAGGCATATTGACATTTTTTCTCTGTCCCTCGGCACGTGGCCAGGATGGTGTCGACCCTCCGCACCGAGTTAGCGGGCTAAAGGATGGTGAGTGCCTTATGAGGAGCCGTTCTCACGGTGAGACCGCGGCTGCTCCTAGGGATCCCTGAGCCCTCCGTACATTTGAGCGTCGGCGTAGCCGAGTCCTAGGCGTGGGCGTGCACCTTCGGAGGGGTCGCGTAGGGATTGAGAGGCCACTTGGCTCTCGTGTATTTCATATTATATATATATTTTTGTATATCCCGGGCTCTTTGAGCATTTTGACCATGCTTAGAGCATGATGGCATTGTACATAAACATTGATTATTTATATATATGCATTTGTTTTGGATCAGAATCTGGGCACTTATGGTTTCCTTTCTATTTCCAGTTTCTTTGTGTATACTACGATGTATGTTTATATGCTTTTTAGAATGTATGCAATGGAGAACAAATGATGCAAATGTTTGTTTCCTTTTGTATTTCATGATGCTGATATATGACAATGTAGATACAATGTGATTTTGAATCTTAGCTTCCGTAAGCAATTTTTGATATCTCATGTTTGTTTTGCAAAGTGATGAATATAACCAGTATGATGAACAGATTAACTTGCCCCACTCCTAACTCCACGCAACTAGTAAGATGCGAGGGCTCATCACCGAGAGCTAGAAAGGGCACAAGTTATGAGGTGTAGTTGAAATGATAGTGATGAAAGGCTAGACAAAGCTTTAGTGGAACCAAATTGGAAGCTACAAGCTTACTCTACCCGAGTGACTTCATAGTTTAGAATGCAACTTACTTTGCGGTTTATCTAGACTTAGATTCGTAGATGGCCACATAGTAGAAAAAATCTGGGTTTTTAGGATTTTAACTCTTGGAATTTTGAACATCTGATTCATTCGGTTTTAACTCAAAGTTTGAATTATTTGTTTATGACTTTTAACGTTTTCTTTGTCAAGAGGACCCCCTGTACTTTTCCCCATGCTACTAGTAAGAAGCGTGGGTATATCACCGTGGGCAAGGTATAAGCGAGTAAGGGAATTTCCATCCTTTCCCAACCCTACGTCACTAGAAGAGATGCAAGCTCATCACCGAAGGTTGGTGGGGCAAGGAAATGTGTAAAATTAAAATTTTCTGTTTAATCACTTGTTGACTTGTTTTCTTGACTAAAATGTTATTATGTGCTTATTTCCAAAGAGATATACATATGGGATAGATGTGACACCCTAAAGCTTCTAGAATAGACCATAGGTAAGGCACCTATCCTAAGAAGAAATCAAAGTGAGAATAAACTTGCAGATCTTGGTACGGTTACCGTTAAGACTTCGTCATGTCTAACTTTATTTGATAAAATGATTCTGAGATGATTTGATGATATCACAAAAATGGAGAGGTATGATTAGAAATTTTATGCCAACAACATCATGAGTTTGTAATGAATTACTTTGAGGATAGATTCCTTGATCACCATTTATGTAAGAAACAAGTGGACAAAATGATCTTAATCTATATGAAGATGCAATGTAGATAATTATAAGTAGTGCTAGCCGCTTATGCGTAGAACCACTTGAGGTGAAGGGAATTGACTGTTTCACCAAATTCCTCACCTTCTAGCGTACATAAGAGGTAAGCACCATTTCTGTAGTATTTCATGACTCGGTATGGGCCCAACCATTTGGGCCGGAATTTCCTTCCTTCGCCGGTCTTCTTGTCGATCCGGCTGTCTAGCCTTAGAACTAGATCACCTTCGTATATGTCACGTTCATAGACCTTCTTGTTATACTGCCAAAGACATTCGGTCAGCATAAGCTCTATGCCACTATTCAGCATCTAACCTAGTTTCATCTAGGCTTTCTAGTTGGGAAAGACGTGCTTCTCTATAAGCGTCTTCATCCAGAATCCCTTGTAGTGAAATGCGGAGACTGGGTATTTCGACCTCAAGTGGGAGAACTGCTTCTGCCCCAAATACTAGCGAGAAAGGAGTTGCTCCCATTGGTGTTCTTATTGAGGTTCGGTGGGCCCACAAGGCCGGATATAACTTCAAATGCCAATCTCGTTTGTTTTCTTTTACCATTTTAAGGAGAATGGCTTTCAGTGTCTTGTTTGTCGCTTCAGCCTGTCCATTGGCTTGGGGGTAATACAAGGAAGCCGTATGATGGATTATCTTAAATTTATTACATAGTTCACGAACCTCTTCATTCTTAAAAGAAGTTCCATTATCAGAGATAATGATTTGTGGGATACCATACCTGTAAATGATTTGGTTCAAAATGAACTTGGCGATTACAGAACCAGGTACAGTAGTAAGAGGCATAGCCTCTACCCATTTGGTAAAATATTCAGTGGCCGTGATTATAAAATTGTGGCCATCTGTAGATGAGGGAGAGAATTTCCCTATCAAATCCAGGCCCCATGTAGAAAAGGGCCATGGAGTAGTGATTGGTTGCAGAGCTTGTGCCGGCATATGAATCTCATGGGAGAATTCTTGGCACTTATGACACCTGCGTACAAACTCTATTGCGTCATGTTCTAGAGTGGGCCAGAAATAGCCCATTCGATGTATTTTTCGAGCGGTGGCATGGCCACCGAAGTGGCCTCCACATATTCCACTATGAGATTCATGGAGAATCTTCTTGGATTCTTCCGTGTCGACACATCTTAGGAGCATTCCATCGAATGCTTTTCGGTAGAGAACTTGCTCTATAATGACGTATTTAGCTACGATAATGTGTAACCGCCTTCTTTGTTGCGGTGTAACTCCTTCTGGGTATGTACGGTCCATGATATAATTAATGATATCTGTGTACCAAAGGCACTCAGAGATAGAGGGTCGGGTTTCGATGTAGTATACGCACTCATCTGGAAAGTCTAAATCTACTAAATCACCTCCGTCTAATGGATTGTCAGCTAACCAATCTGCGATGATTTGTCCTTTAACCGACTTCTGATTTACAAATGTTAATTCAAATTCTCCCATTAAGGTTATAAAACGTCCAGCCTTTTTAGACAAGGACCCTTGTGTGAGGAAAGTTCGTAAATGGTCCGTTTTTACCATGACCCTTGTTTCTTGGTTTAGCATATAATGTCTTAGGCGTTTAGTAGCAAAGACTATGGCAAGGCATTCTCGTTCTGCCTGTGTATAGCGTGTTTCATAGTCGAGCAGTGTTCGGCTGATGAAATAAATCACACGTTCCTTCTTGTCATCGTCCTCTTGGGCCAACATACAAGCTAACGAGACATTGGTAGCTCATGAATATAAAATTAACGGGTGATCTAGCTTTGGTGGCATTAGCGTAGGTGGCGATAATAGGAAACGCTTAACTGCATCAAAGGCTTCATTACAGTCTTTGGTCCAATCAATGCTATAGTCTTTCTTGAGTAAATTGTTGATTGGATGAATGGCGAAGCTTAAGTCTGGGATAAATCTCTGGATTGCACCTAGTTTTCCGAGAAATGATCTGATTCCAGATTCATTCGAAGGTGGGACCATTTCGAGGACAGCCCGAATTTTGGTTGGATCAACATCTATCCCTCGTGACGATATGATGTAACCTAGGAGTTTTCCTCCTGTTACACCAAAGATGCATTTCTCTGGATTTAGTGTGACTCCATATTCTATTAGGCATGAAAGAATGACGCGGAGTACTTTCAGATGGTCACAATGCTTCTTGGCCTTAGCCAATAAGTCATCTACGTAGGACTCCACGATTTTATGAATTAAATCATGGAATATATATGTCATAGCTCGCTGGTAGGTAGCACCAGCGTTCTTGAGACCGAATGGCATAACAACATAGCAATAGGTTCCCCAAGGAGTTATAAACGTAGTTTTAGCTTGATCTTGCTCAGATATTTTGATTTGATTGTATCCCGAGAATCCATCCATGAGAGACAAAAGTTCAAATCCAATTGTTGCATCAACAATGACATCTATGGATGGTAATGGGAAGTCGTCCTTAGGACATGCTTTGTTGATGTCTTGAAAATCTATGCAGATGTGTATATTTCCATTCTTCTTGAGAACGGGAACGATGTTAGATACCGATTGGGAGTAGTCGACTGGTTTGATGAATCCTACCTGGAGGAGTTTTATTACCTCTTCCTTTACCATGAGAGCTACCTTGGGCTTCATGGGTCTTGATTTTTGTTTAATTGGCTTTGCATCTGATTTAGTGATGAGGTTGTGCACCACAATGTGGGGTGCGACTCCTGTCATCTCCTTATAATTAAATGCAAATGCCTTCTGATGTTCTTTGAGGATCTGAGTATGTATTTCTACTTCTTCTGGGGTTAACGAGGATCCTAGTTTCAATATTCTCGGTTCATCTTCTGTCCCGATGTTGACATCGATTGTTTCTTCGATCAAAGAGGCGTTACCTTCTTCAAACTCAGGTGGTGCTAGAGGTAAATCCAAATCATCCCCATTTTCTACTGCGTATATGCTAGGTTCCATTTGTGAGGGAAGATCCATCACGGGATTTCCGAAGTAGGAAGACGAATGTGGAATTAAGGATAAATCTAGCATATGATAGGAGAGATGTAGTGCTGCATAGGCGTTTAAGTAATCCAAAGTAGCCACATCACTATCAATACGGTCTAGGATGGTAGATTCACTTCCGCTTGAAAGGGGATTTGTCATTGTTTTTATCAATGGTTCATCACGAATGGACACCGTGAACTGGGTATCTTCTAACTCATTGCTTGGAGTAAAACGTGATGCTGAAGTTGCTATTGAATCGGTGAGAAGATTTTTCTCTCGCAGGATTGCTTCAATGGATATGAAGTTAAACGCCTTGCTTAAACCTAATACGGCTTCTTTGTAAAGTTGCAAGTGTTTAGATTTGGTTTTGTATACTTTAGAAACCTGGTTTGTCACTAATTGCGAGTCTCCTAAGACTCTGATGTTATCAATACCAATTCTTTTGGCTAAGGTGAGGCCAAGGAGGAGGGCTTCGTACTTAGCACCGTTGTTTGTGCATTCAAAGTTTAGCTTAAAGGAAAATGGTAGGACTTTCTCTTCGGGTGAAGTAAGAATTATACCTACCCCCACTCCATAATGGCATTTAGCTCCATCGAAATGGAGAGTCCAATATTTAGCCGAGAGTATAGATGTTGGGATATCTGTTGTGTTTGCGCACTCAACTTCTACCATGTAGAGGTCCTCTGCTGGAAGGGAACCAACACCTAGGGAATATCCTATGCCTACTGAATCAAATGGTAAGAACATTGGTGAATCTTGTTCTATTAACTCAACGATTTTTGCAGTAGTCCCTAATGATACCGTTTCTATAGCCTTATCTTTGGGGGTTGGGGTTGTTTTGGCTATGCTGATAGTTTCAAGATCCGTTGTAGGTACCAACTTTTCCTCTGGTTTTGGGTCAGTGGGTTTATTGAGTTGGTTTGTTGGAAGTTCAAATTCTGAGTGCACACCTGGTCTTTTCTTTAAATCAGCTAGGTGCAAATTGAAAGGTTTTGGATCACCTTTGGCTACAAATACCTTTCCTAGATGTAAGAATATTACTTCTTGAAATAACGTAGAAGGGATTGCCTTCATTCGGTGTATCCATGGTCGGCCGAGTATCATATTATAATTAGTTTCCCGATCTATAATATAAAACTCAGTCAGGATTGTTTTGGGTCCTAAGGTGACCGGCAGTATTATAGTTCCTATCGAAGTGGCTTTAAGGCTATCATAGCCTCTCAATGTATTTTGAGTGGTGGAACAGTTTGTTTCCCCATATCCTAGTTTTTGGAGGAAAGAGAAAGGGACTATGTTAACTGTGGCCCCATCATCAACCATTACCCGTTTTACATAGTTATTATAAACCCATACTTGTAAGTGTAAGGCTGGATCACCTCGGCGTGCGATCTCAGCATTTGTAGGCATTTCACTTATTTCGAATATGAATTTGACATCCTTGTCCGGCTGCCCGGAGGATGGATATAAAAATCTACGTGATTTACTTGTGTTTCAGGAGGTGGAGTGATCTTAATTAGATGACCTAGACCTAATGCTTCTAAAAGAGTAGCTCTGTGAGTAGGAGAGTTCTTTGGTAAATCCAAAAAATGAAATGTGCGAGAAGGTCTTTGTTAGTTCACTAATTAAATCATAGACACCCATGGGTTTTTCTACTATTTGTTAACTCTTATCCGTTTCTGGCAGATGACTTGGGCTCGGTTGAGAGAAATATTCTCGTGTTCTTGTTATAGCTTCGATAGGTATTTCAGCGTCTAATTCTACCAAACTGACTATCTTGGGTCTCGATTGACTTCCTAGCGTGGCGCAAATCGATGGATTTAGTGAAGTCGAGGCTTCATGATCATTTTTTCTGTCATTGCACTTTTTTTTTTGTTCCAGTTGGATTCAGCCTGTTGCTATCATGATTTGGGAGTGGATCGTTAAAGATCTTGAGGGGAGCATTCTGAGGGGAAACTACCCCTGCGAGCGTATTTAGTGGTGGTGACACGGGATCTGCCAAAAACAAATATGTGAAGAACTATCTTTGTTCTTCTGGAAAACGTTGCATGAATTTATTGTAGTCATGATATGTTATAGTATCATGACCCCGAATTTTGTGGAAACCACAATAAGAATTGGGATTGTAATTCCTGTTTTGTTGGTTTGGTGTATATTGTGGCCTAAAATTCTGATCAAACTGTTGCCTATTAGGATTAAAATTTTGTGTTTGTTTCTGGCTTTGGTTTTGATAACCAAATGAGTTTTGGCTTGGCCCTTGTATAGGATTTTGCCATTGTTGTTGTTGTTGTGGATGGTTAAAATCCACTTGTATTGATTAATCGGGGGTAAAGTTGTTGTTTCGTTGGTTTTTGTTTGTGATGGAGTATTGACAACATTTACCTTCTTGGGTTGTCGGGATTACTCCATCCGTTGTTACACCACGATTTTTGTTAAGGATTTTAGGTCCTTGATTGACGTTCAGTGGTAGTTGTAGTGTTTCTGGCCGGAGGTGATTAACCTCCCGTTTGCTCCATATGTCTTACAACCACTATCTATCACCGCTTGATCTATTTGAAGAGCACTCTCAAGTACTTCATCGTAAGTTCTTAACGGAAATTATGGACTTCTTCCTTCACTCTCTACCGAGAGAATGAAGGAATAAATCACATAGTTCCATCTCGATCGATGTTTGGAGCACTTTCGAAGAATAAAGAAGCGTACGCCACCTCTGGATGAAATGGGTGATAGATTCGTTGTGTTCTTGTTTGATTGGCAAGAATTCCCGATTCTGTTTCGCAATGTTTGTTCATGTCGAACACCTTAATGAACTCTGATACAAGTTGTTTAAATGAATGGATGGAGGCTTCAGGTATTCTATAATACCAGTCGAGAGCAATGCCTTCCAAGGTTTTGGGGAATATTTTAGCAACAACCCCATCCCAAGGGAGTAATTCATGTATGGCTGTAGCGTAAGCTTTGATATGCGTGTTTGGATCTCCCTCACCTTTGTACTTGGGTAAATCGGGAAGGGGTCTTGGAAGCATGACGCTTCGTATGGCGAAGTCTAAGGGCTCTTTCAGATATTCTGAATAAGTCCCTATCACATAGGTTTCGACCATTGATGGTGGTTGCTGAGGGAGTGATGGTGGGATGGGTTGTTGATATGGCACAGCGTATGCATTGGCAGGGGCATAGGGAAGTCCCTGCATTTGAGCCAAAATGTCGGAGAGGAGAACATATCTCCTTGTGGTGATTTGGAGTACATGTTTAAGTATGACGGGGTATTGTCTAGTAATGGATTGTTTGATACTAGACCGGGAGGAATAGTGTTAGAGATGATGGGCCTTGTTGGCATTTGTTGCGGATACTGAGGAGGCATGCCTAACGTGCCTACTCCTGTGAGGAGATCTACTTGGCTAGGGTGGTATGGAGGATTGGAACTTCCTGCTTGCATGAACTGAGAATTTTGACTTGCTTGAGCAAGTTCTAACCCTCTCACTTTTTCTACTAACGTTGAAATGACTTCATTTGGTGAAGTCACGGTGCTTTGCCTTAGCGGCGTTTGTTGTATACCCTGGTGTTGTATAGGCATGTGATATCCTGCTATGAACTGATCGCTATCTTGCCAAGTTTCTCCGAGAGTATTTCCTATATGTAGTGGCATAGAGGTATTTTCTTGAAAAGAGACCTCGGGTTGTATTTGTAAACCTCCTATAGATGGGTACATACCCCAAGAGCATTGTTCACTTCTAGGATAACGTATTGATTGTTCATTATCTAAGACCAGGTATGGGTCAGATTGTCTACTAATTTGTGGTCTAAGTAGCATCTGAGGAGATGAACTAGATTCTCCGGTAAACGTCATATTGTTCGAGCCTGAAGGCTCTGTTTGTTGCGTTCGAGGGGGTTGATCTAACTCCTCAGTTTGAAAAGATGAATTATATCTGATTCTTGGGGTTTGTGTTGACAACTGATTAGTTGAATAGTTGTCGCCCCATACTAAGAGCGAGGGTGATGATTGCCTATTCTGTTGGGCGTAGTATGCCTCAAGACCCAAGAGGGGTCTGCCATATGCATCGAATCCCGACATATTCGGGGGGTATATGAATACCCATGAGAATAATGGGAAGGAGTGAAGGTGATTGAGATAAGATGAAACTTCTCAAAGAGAAGGTGAAACAGTTGTTAGTTCATGTCGGGTACACCAATTTTGTACGCGGGAAAAGTGACAAGCGAGCGTGGTAATCTACAGGTAACTCTTCCATGTACCCGACCTCTCGAGGTCATGCCGAGACAGCCGGTGGGGATAGAATATGCGTGGGATGTAAATGAACTAGTTAGGCAATCTAATGTCTTCGACACGCACTAATGGAATTTGTGAATCTAAGGCAAAGAAGGCCCTTCTAACTTGGACTGGTGTGATAGATCGATCAGCAAGGATGACTGCTTGAAGGCTCCAATCAATATCAAGTTCTGGCGTGATTCGATCTATGGGTTGTGGAATACGTGGAAAATGACCTGGGATAGTTTCGTGTATATCTCCAGATAAGGTCATATGGTGGGTAGTGAATACAATTGACTCTACGGACGATTCTCTGGCCTAGTCCAGAATTCTCTAGCTTTGTTAGCCGCTATATCTAGTAAGGATAGTTGTTCGATGATGATGGGTGGAAGTGGAGTGGACTGGAATACTAGTGTGCGTAGGCCAGTGTCTATATCTGATTGACTTATGGATTCGTTAGGCTGCGGGATTTGTGGATCACAACCGTAGACTCTTGGTTGTTGCGGTCCTGTTATGGTCATGTACGAAATCAAGTCCTAATCCCTAGTATCCAGTAATCATATGCTTTCTCAGCTTCTATGTTTAGGACCAATAACTGCGTGATCTTCTCAGAATATCTCATAGGCGTTTGTGCAACCTGGATCCTTAAACTAGTATCTATGTCTGTGAGAGTGTCTCCTGCACCTGGCTGTGGGACCAAAGGATCACAACCAAAGGTTTTTTATCTTTCGAACCCTTCTACAGTCATGTGAATGTTTTGCCTAGGGCAATCTGTAGTTCGGTTGATTTGACCAAAACGTGTGTGCTTGATCGCTTCTATATTTAACCCTCTCAACTGAGAGCTGATCAGTCGTAAATTTGTTGCTGTTTGGAAGACTTGTATTCTAAGGTTCTGGTCTATGTCAACTATTGTTGTGACGAGGTTGGGTTGAGGCACGATTGGCTCAAATATGTATTCCCTGGGCTCCCGGGGTCCCGTGATTGTCATATAAAACAAAATATAAATCTAACTGCAACAAAACAAATTTTAACTATCTAAAACATATATAACTTCTATTTTTGTTTTTAACTTTCTAAGAAGAAAAGCAGCTATTTAAACATATCTAGAAATAACAACTAAATAACAATTTAAAACAAACAAAATAACCGAGTGTAGTTATTTGTCTGTGCAATTTGTAGATTTATTCTAAATAATGAAATAACTTGCTTGATCTATTTGTGTAATTTCTCGATCCTACCTCAGAAGTGAGGAGTGAATCATAGTTTCTCAGAAACTATCAATCCCCACAGCTTCCCTGGCAATATCGAGAATAGAATTTACTGAAATGAAGTAATTAATTACTTTATTTGTTATGATTCTAACTAGAACTTTGAAAGTTAAAACCTGGATTTCGCAGAACAGTGGCAAATCTGATGGTGTGTGTGATCTTGTCCCCTCAGTGTGATCTCCTCGTTCTTTCGTGTTCACGTGGATCTAGAAAAGCGTGTAATGCTAGCATCGACAGAAGTAGATATTGGGCCAATTACAGCTCAGAATGCAGACTGAATATAATGCGAGTAGGAGAGGGATAGCGCAAGAGTACAGAGCTTGGCTTATGCAATTCCTAGTGGGATTTACTACGAGTCATGCAACATAAAGCGTCCAGAACCTGAAACTATCCTGTTTGAAGAGCAAAACCTGCAACTTTAATGGCTTCCTAAGCTATTCTACTCCAATGGATTGGATAAAACAACAACACCGTTTGCACAAGCTAGATATGTGGCTTACCAACAGTTGAACAATGCTAACTAGACGTATAATGAACTAAACCAAGCACTCTAAGAAAAATGAAAGCTAAGTCTATTGCAAAGAGAAATTCAGAGACAAACTTCAGGGCCATTTGCTTGAGCACAAGCCACTTATTTATAGCTTTCATTCACCCAAAGATCAAAACCAAACTGAACTCTAAAAACTATAAACAATGGCCAAACACTATTCCAGGGGACCAAAAACATAAATGCAAGCCCAAGTCGGCAAGGAAAAGCTGGTGAAACATTGATCTTTACGTGAGTCGCGTCAAAACGCTTTCTGGAAAACACGTAAAGGACCGCCGCTCTGAGTAGGGCGGCGGTTACAGGACCGCCGCCTGATCAGGGCGGTGGTCACGAGACCGCCACCCATGCAGGGCAGCGGTTTCATCACTGAAGAGCAAAAGGCCAAGAAAAGAGGGGAAAAAGGAAAAACAAAGGATGCGGGGGCTAAGCGGGGCATGCGGGATGTTAACACATACTCGAGAGCTTTTTCGGATCCCGAACACCTTGCGAGGAGACCTGTATCATCATTGGGGCACTTGTTACACTTTGCTTTTGACAATCTGATTACCTTACAATTTTGGAGTACGTATAGGGTCCATCACTAATATATAGGTTAATATTTAATAATATGAAATATTTATATTTCTATTATTAAATATGCTAACCTAGGTATATACTTTAGGTTAAATATTTAATATCATGAAATGATTATTTCTAATATTAAAGATTATAAACCTAGGTGTATGTGTCAACTATTTAGGTTAAAAGGGTGGGTTAGGAGACATACCCAATCACCTTATATAAAAAGACTTTAGGTCCTCATTTGATATATTTAGGAAATGTATCAAAGGTGTGTAAATCAAGTGATTTGCTTTTACCCTTAGTAAATAGGGTTTTAAAGGCGGAGGTGATCTTCTTGGATGTAAAATAAGTTCTCGAAGTAAAAGGTTATTATCAAAGTCATTTTTACCCTATTGGGGTTTTCCACTATAAATATTGTGCCATATGTGTTATTTATTTCTGTAAGTATTTCTTTATTTAATTATGTTATGATGTAATCTTTGTTTAAATATTTATTGTAACATTATATAAATTTATTAAATCCGTATTTATTAGAATCCTCAAATTCTAACACACAGTTCACTTGCAAACATGAGAGAGGCAAATAAAAGCAACAAAATCATGAAAGGACATATAACTGATCACAAAACATAATTTCCATTACTTTAAACACTTGCATAGTGCATCATTACATCGGGGAAAAGGTATAGGCTATTATTACAATTTGATAAGAAAGGGCTTGAGAGCCTACAAATTCATAGCATCTCGGCTTGTGAAAAGAGGGACGCTTGGAAAGTGTCTAACTTTTCTAGCTTGTCGACCTATTAGAACCCTTTGGAATGAGATTCCAACTTACATTTATAGAAAGTTGCTAATTTGTTTAGCAAATAAGGAGAAACCATAGAATATATGCTTAAATGTAGGAAATAATTAATCATTGTTGTTGGCCACGTTTTCTCATTTATTGAACCTCCACCTTTTAAGGCACCATCCAAGGAACAAAGAAAACATGTAATTATGGAATGAAAAATTATAAAAATCTATATTCTCATGGCTCTATGGAATAGCTCTCTTTCTCCCAATTCCAATAACTACAATTTTGTAAAAACGGACATTCTAGGAGAAAGTTATAGTCTTCTGAGTAAACTTGCCTGTTCAGGAATTCTGGGACATTGTGCTCCATTAGCTCTCTAAAAATGTCTTTGTAATGCTTGAATAAATTCAAATATTTATTTTCTCCATTTAATAAAAATAATATTTTAACCCCTTAGAGTCCATGGCAGGACCCCTGGTTTCATTCTTTTCATTAGGGAATGTTTGTACTATGGTTTATAACATAGCTTAGTAATTGGCTCACCAACCAGCTCGCCAAGTTGGCTGGCAAGCTACTCCATTTTCCTTCACAATGAACTCTACATGTTTAACTGAGTGATCCATCCATTTTACATGGAGATATATGCTTATTTCTAAACTAACCACTTTAATTGTGGTCGAGCTATCATGGCTCAGTTTACAAATTCCCCTGCACATCCTTATTTACATTTTTATTGGCTTACCACTTTGCCTTGGTCTACCGACTTGTCAATATCCCCACCGAGCTACTCAAGAGCACCTCATACACATCACCTTGGAATTCCCCTGAAACTCCACATTGAATAACTTGGTGGGTGCCTTCATATTGACTGAGCTACATGGAATGTGCACCGAGTTACTCAGTTTGGGATCCTCCCTTGATTTGCTCGGTGGTCAATTAACTCTTCACGTAACCCTATATTGACTTAGTCCACTCATGCATGGATTCCACATGTGACTTGAATGGGCTAACAGTTCCTTCACCCTATGTCTCACCGAGTTAAATGGAAATCATCCCAACATGTCACCGCTTCTAACTCGAGCTCCAACCGTCTCCACAACCTCCGACTCCCAAAAACCTAAAACTTTGAATTTCAGAGTTTCTGGGTTTCAGGCTTTAGAACTATTCAACTCACTCAACATTTTCGATCCAAACAAACTCTGAAATCTCAAAATGGTTAACCTCGAAAACATGAATTCAAAAGATATGCCAAATGAAAATGTAATTGGGCCTAGCTCGTTCTCTACAATAATCCGAACTCTGACATCAGATCTCATACTGCAGTTTCTTCATTCAATGTCGAATTCTTCAACCTGTGTAAATATTTTTACCTCTCCATTATGAATCAGCTCAAAAAATTTTGCACTGATCCATCTACCCAAACATTCCTCTCGAGGTCCCGTTTGCATCAATGATCATTTCCATAGCTCAGCCAATGAGCTCGAGATATCATTTGTGTATGCACAGATGACTTGATTGTGTGCATGCATCCTACAATAGGTTTGAACCAAACATATTGATTGGCTTATTTTCCATTATTTTCATAATAATCTTGTTATTCAGTGATCTACTCGATCTCTCTACATCCCTTTTGCACCTTACGCTAGTTCAGAATCCTATTCATCAAAATTCACAGTGGCTCACTCATTACTTCTGAGCTCAACTCTATCAAATACCATTCAATAAAGTTCCTTGGAAATTTTGAGCTGCCCTTAGCTTGTTGCTTATCACTATAAACATCTCTGCAAACTTGACTATCTCCTCACTGTGGACCTAGTATTTTGAACTTAAACTTCATTTTTACACCCAAGCCATAACAAATCAATCATGGCTTGCTCAAATATATGAATCTCTATACTCAATTGACCTTCCTAGTCTTCCATGTATTTATTATGGCTCACCTCACGAGCTTGTTTCCTCCATGTAATCGTTGGCTCAGCCTGAGTCATTAGATGATTAACCGGTATGCTTCATGATGAGTTTGGTTCATATGCATACCAAATCTGTTTCCAGCTAAGCCAACATCAATGACCAAGTTCCATCCTACACAAGTCGAGCCACACAGGCTCACACTTAATTCGGTTTCCATGGTCCAAGTTTCTTTGATGACTCATCTTCAATATGACCTTTTTCATTACAATCACCACCTAAGAGTCTATTGATGAGCTTGATTAGACCAACCATGGTGAGCTATTCTTTAGAATTACTGACATGAGCTACTAAAATGCTCACCCAATGAGCTTGATTCATTCCTCATCTTACTGTGTTGAGTGAGCCATTTTCAATAGCTCCTAAAAATCTTGCTGACATGTTGACCAAAACTAAATGGCGAGTCAACCTTACCCTACAACTCGTTGAGCTCAAAACCTTGCGACCTTATACACACCTTGGAACTCAATTCATCGGATCAATCATTCAAGTGAATCATTCCAACTCATTCATAGTGATCAATTCCATATAAAGCTCGACCCCATGTATAACTTGACCCCGCCAACATTGTTATTTTTGACTATTTCCTAAAAATAGATCGACCAAGCTTACCTCCCTTTGTGATTGGTATTCATACATGATCCTCTTGTAATACAAGTTGGGCCAAGCCATCAGATGTAAATACAAACATAGCACCACCATGAGCCATTATCTTGGCCGACTCAGGTTTTACTTAACAATGTAGAAACCTAGTTCTATAGATCATTTGAGAGCCCACACTCAATAAATCACCAAAATTTCCTCAATCTTGAACCTAGACATCTCCTGAGCTTGAGTTACAGTGAGATCTATGTGGTGAGTATAATAGACTAAGTAGAGCTTGATCCCTCGTAGTGATGCATAAAACTACTCATGACTTGGGCCTTATAGCTTGCATGGGCTATATTGGAATTCAACCTCAATACAACCTGATGTAAATCACAATAAAAACACTTGAATCACTGAAAATGAATCACTCCCCCATATAGTTGGTTGGATCACTTAATTTATGGATTCAATCCCTCGTATTGAGCACGGTGAGTGAGTTGAGTTGTATTCATGTCTTCATAATCGAGCTTATCATCCATGAGCTCCAACTGAGCCATTCTCCTATGACTCAATCATTAGACACCTTTCGTTGGGCTCCCAAGTCAATAAATCAGCCCCTCTTAAATGCCTCACACATTGAGCTCATGCTCATATTGAGACATCATTAATGAATTTACAAAAAACTTGTGCAAGCCATGAGTTAATCCATACTTCATTATGTCTAGTGAAGCATCAAGTTGAAGCTTAACCTAGCTTGATGGGACAAAAATCGATCATAACACGGTAAAAATTACAAAATGTCCCTTTTGACACATTTTTTAAAATTTTGCAACAACCCTTTGAATCTTTTTAAGGATTTTGTCAATTCGAGGGCATTATGTAGATGGAGTAGAACACACTAATTGTAACAATTTTGGTTGTGTTGGGTAAATGTGAGTCCTACAGAGCCTAGTGTACACTCTCTGAGCTCCTCAAAATCTAGAAGATGGAAAACATCTTCTAAGAATAACACATCTTCCTAGAACATTAAAAATACTCCCTAAACACCAAAATATGCCTACCACCTAAAATTCTTTTGTGAGAGTCTTTTCGGTCCTAAGGTCCAAAGGCCTATGTTGTTCAATTTTTCCCTGAGGGGCCAAAATTAGATAGTAGGAACCATTAAGCAATAAATTCGGGTAGGTGAAGTTGTTAAACATGTAAAGCTAAATAAACTATGCTTTTTCCCTACAATCCCATGTTTTAATGGTTATCCCTTGAAACAACATCCTTTTTCTATTCCTTTAGTGAAAAATGTATCCTTTGCAGAGACAAAGAGAATGCAACAATGTTCATGTAATTTGGAGCTCCCAATCAAAAGTTATAGACAAGAAACTAGTGTGTAGATAGGGGAATAAATGCCTTTGTAATTTGTAATTTATCCTTATTTAGCGACTTCCACACTTGTATTGGTTTTTTTGGTGTGGATTTTGAATGTATAATGGCATACTAACTTTCAGCAACCCACATAGTACTATAGCTGACCTCCGCAACCCCAATTTATTTTTTCGATTGCTCCTTATTTAATAGATTTTGAATTCTCACGTACTTGGGAATTTCATGCTATCACTATGTCGTGAAGCTATCCCTCCTTGTTGTGTGGAATATTTATCAGAAAAAATGTTCCTTTTTCCTCATACTTTCATGTTATGTGGAAAACAACATTTTGGGAAATCCTTGGGAACTAAGTTAGTGGCTCATGGCTTCAAGACTTGGTCACTTTGTAACATATGTACCTTTCTCTATACCTCTACATGAAAATTTCCTCTTATATTTTTACATATCCTAAGAAAAACCATGTTTTGTTTCCTACCACGAAGCACTATCTTTACGACGCAACGAATGACTAAACTTCTTTGTTATGTGGGTATTACAGTGAATTATGTGTAACACTAGCCTTTTTCAATCGGTCTTATGTGGATTTTCTTACTTAGCCAATTTTTAACTTGTAAATGAAAATATCTAATTCAAAGGTTCAAAAAACACTAAGGATCTTGATACATACTTACATATGCCACAAAAACTACAAATTTGCATCGAAATCTTTTTGTTCTTTAAGAATGGAGCTGCATAATTTTCAAACTTGATGAGTTGTAAAAAATAACACGGGGGTGATATTTGGGAATAAAATTTGGTGACTTCTAGGGACATATTCCTCTTATATGGTATGATCATTTATCTTTAGCATCCATTGGGCATGGAGTCAAGTCTATATATTTAAAATTTTATCTCGACCTTAAAACTTCCTCATGAATTGTATGAAATATGAACTCAGCAATAATTTTCATTTTATTTGAAACTCACAAACTATTTTAACACCCAAAAGGTATAACTTTGAAAATAAAAATTCCACCTGAGAGCAACAAGACCACTATGTAAATCACTTAGAGAAATAAAAAACTACACTACTAGGTGAACATGTGCTTGAAAAAACTTGGAGGAAAGTTAAAGCTTACAAGCTAAAAACTTCACCTCAATAATAATTTTTGAGGTATATCTTGTTGACTAGGATTAGGAGCTCTTCTCCATCCAAACTTAACAATTAAAAATCATTGTGTGGCTTGAAATTATGTAGGGGCCACTCCATATTGCAAAATTTGAATGTTTGCCTAGCTTGTTGGGCCCCTGGAAAATTGACTAAGTATGAAGGCGCGTGGGTGTGCAGGACACCAGTTATAAAAGGGTGTGCAAGGAAAAATCATGCAGGAGGAGGAGTTAAGGAGGCATATGGTTTGCGTAGTGTGCGAAAGGAGATTCGGGACTTAGCCAATTTAAGCAACAAATGCTAGAACACGTGAAAAGCATGATCGGTTACGCATGGATAAGAAGCTAGCTTGACAATAGGTAGCCTAGGAAAGAGCATGCCAACAAAGGAATCTTCTAGAAGACCATCATGAGATGGAGTGGAGAGCTCAGGCCTAAGGAAACATGCTCACTGAAGGACCACATTTGACACTTGGTGATAGATCTAAGGGCGTGGCAAGGCAAGTTTGTAGTGCGAGAAGGTGATAAATACAAGTGCTGCAATGGGAAAAGGGAGACAGAGATAAGGAGACCAGGATAATATACACACACAGAGAGATAACATGGGTGAAGCTCTGCAGGATTACTATGAGTGGAACTTTGGTGCAGAAAGGAATGTACTAAGCTTAGCATTGTAATTTATTTTTCTTTTTGGCTTAGTTATACAAGCCTAGGGATGTGCATGACTGCGGTCTTCCCTCTATGGCTCTTTGTAATGAAATGATGAATACAATAAGGTTACCTATTACAATTAGATATGAATATCAGTGGGTTTTATGTATATTTCATTCATAGAAGTTCTCTTTCCTTTCATACTATGAATGAATGATTGTATCTTTCCTTCTATTACAATATATGTTATGGAGTCTATTAAAGCACTCGGTCTGAAGGAACTACAAGGATCTGGAGGCTGTTCTGAGCCCCATGATTCTTGTATGTCTAAACTTCTTTCCTGAATACTCTTATACTACTCATAGATGAATGATTTCCACTAAAAATCACGTAAAGAGAGACTGGCACCCACGCGTGCCTCGGGTGAGCATTCATCATTTGTTAGGTGATAGGCTAGCGTGCATGGGATACCTTCCTTTTATAGTGGGAGTAAAATTAACTACATCTTGGTTCCATTTCCAGGACCTCTTTTCAAAGTTGTAGCGGGATATAATATGCATCATGATCTATGTAAAGAGTAATGATGGATCGGTTAACATTGGAAAATGTTGAGTCATGGTTCAAGAGCACAGAAGATGAATTTTCCCAAAGATTCAGCATTGGACCTAAGTTTGATACACGTAGATGGGTAGAGGAGAATCTCTACGATGATCTGTATGAGAATTTTTTCTGCTACTTCCTAGTAGAGTTATTTGGGTGGCTTTCAACCTATGCATCTAGATCAAGTTAGCATTATGGATCACAGATATGGACAAAAGAAGACTACCAAAGGTTGCAGAATGTAGATCTAACATGGACCCATGCTGTAGATCACTAGTGGGGAGGAGTACTTGCTAGCTACACTCTGGAATATGCCATTTCTACATATTCTTGCCCAAAAATTGTTGAGTTCAAGTTTCTATGAGAACCTAAAGGATCATTTCTATGTGTTATTCCTCTAGCTATAAAGATATTGATGGTTACCATGAGTTTAGAAGCACTCCCCATTGCTGGCTAAACCATTCTGAGCGCTGGGTAAGGAAGCTTCAGTGGAGCAAGATGGAAGATGAGATGACAGAAAAGGAGAGGGAGGAAAGATGGCTCAAGTATCGAAAAGTGCGTGAAAGGGAGATTACTAGATGCTGCAAAGCTGCTAGTGTGATGGATCTATGGAGACGGACATTGTGGGAGGAGTTGAGGTTCACACAGAGGACGTGGAACTGAGCAATCCTAAGTAGTTTGTGTTACCCCATCTTGGTAAGAATATGAGGGAGACCCCTTCGGCTTCTGGTGAGAGTTCGTCACATGGAGAAAGGAGAGTCATTGGGGTATATCTGAACCCACCCGGTGCTGACCGAGCCCTAACGCTTGTTTTTCCCAATCCAAGAAGAAGTATTGATCCAATTGAAACCAGTGGAAGAGACAGATCCATGCCTAGGAGGTATAATTTTTCAGTTCCTTCTTCTATGGCTACACATATTCCAATATTTGGAGGATTTTTTGGACAAGGAGAAAGTGTACAAGCTTTTGGTCTTGCATCAGGGAGTGGCACAGGACAAAGTAGTGGTAGTGGGGTGCTATCATAGATATTCAGTGCATAATTCAGTGGGACTGTGGGGGCACTTGGCATAAATCCTACAATCCCTATTGGACTTAGTGATTGGTGGATCTGGTGGCTCTAGAGGTGTAAGACCCGGTGGACCTGGTGGATTAGGTGGTGGAGGAAACATTAGAGGGAACCAAGGATTTGGTTCGAGACAAGGACTGTTAGTGTAAATCAGCAACACCCCCTAAATGACCTTCAGATATGTAAGTGAGAATTGGGTCATTTAGTGTGATTACACAACATGAAATATTTTCCCCAAGTGTGGGACTTGAAAAAATGGGAAAAAAATCTCCAGATTAAAGGCTAGTTCCTCTACTTCTCTGATCATATGTATGCATGAAATTTGCAGAGGTTTAACTCAAAATTCTACTCTAATTCTGCCAAGGAAACAAGGATAGAAAAAAAGAAGATAAAAACTAAACTGACAAGGTGATACACCAAAGGATGGGTGAACATCTATTTTTGTATATTAACATATATTATAAAAAATGCAAACAATTCATGCACAAATTGCTAAAATTGTAATGAAGGATTAGGATATAGAAAACAACACAAGAAAGGATTGAAAATTCATTCACAGAGCTTGCATTAACATTTCCATTTTTAAATACAGTGCATTACAAAAACAAGGAGCTAAAAATTGTGTTGTAGTCCTAAAAAGATCTGATATTTCAAAAATTCACTTGCCAGGGTGAAGGAGGGAGCCTACAGAACATAAAAAAATGTCTAACCCTTTACAAATGAGCCAAATCTGGCTTTTAACAATGAAAACCGAGTTCAGGAAGGAGAAACACGGGAAAATTGAAATGAATGATTCAACCACCAACCAGATCCATCAAAATAGCATGGGTACCCTTAAAATTTCATTCCCCAAGATTTTTGACCATGCTGGAGAAGAATGGAAGCCATACTGCATTAAAAATGGTGGTTGAATGTTGGTTCTGCTCTTTTCCCCATGCCAAAGGTGTTTTTTCATTTTTCTCTCACTAAACTCCACCAAAAAACAAAATTGAAGATTTCATCATGTAGAGGACTTCAATATATTTCCAATGACACCAAAATTGAGAAAAAATGAGCTTTGGATCGAAAGATATGCCCCTTTGAAGATTTAGGGAAAAACTGGGGCAAAAATCGGGTCGGCGGGCTGAAACCTAAAATTTTCCCCTTTTGAATTTGGGAAAAATTCCCAAAAGGCTCCACACCCTACCACTCCACTGCCACATGGTACTTCCTCATTCATTTGTGGGTTCAAATGGCCATTTTATGCTTTTTGAATTTTGGAAAAAATCCAAAATTTCTCTCGCGCCCTACCACTCCGGGACACGTGCCATCACCCTATTCGTTGCGGGCACGCACTTCAAACTTTTCCTTTAATGCTTCTAACAACTTTGGAAAAATTGCTAAATTTTCCCCATGCTCCCAACCTTCACTAAAAATAGGACAAGTGTCATCCTCCCATTAGTCCTGGGGATTTAACCAAAATTTCCATTTCCTCCTTAGTGGGCATGTAGGCCAATTTTTTCCTTTGCACCTTCTACTACTTTGGCAAAAAGCAAAAATTACTCCACCACTCGACTCCCGCCACCCTCATGGACACATGGCACACACTCATTCAATGCAGGGCTTCTAGGTCAAAATTTTCTTTGTGCCATTTTTGGAAAAAATTTCAACTTACCTCCGCTGATCCGACCTCTGCCACCACGTGGTACCTCCTCATTCGGCGCAGGCCTCAAGCCATTGTTTCTCTACGGGACCACGAAAAAAAAAAATCCTTTGTGCCCCAACCACTCCTTGGTGATTTTTCCAACTTACCTCCACTGACCCGCCATTTCGCCCTACCACATGGTGCATTCCTATTGGTTTCGGGCCTTCCCAAGGAAAATTTCCCTCAAAAACTCCGCCAAGCCATAACTTGCAAGATACAAGGAGTTAGAAGGAAAATGTTACCTTTCTAGAAAGGTGAGAAAATTATCTATTTGATGAAGCCATTTCCAGATAATTTTTAGTACCTAAAAAGTGGAAAAATTTGACTGAGGCACAATGAAGAAAGGAATGAAAGAAAGTTAGTCAAAAATAAGCAAGGGGCTTATTTTGGATGACATTTTGGCGACTCGGATGGGTCATCACGCTACTTTGGATGAAGTGACCAGCTACTGAAGCAATCCATTAGGCATTTAGTCATCAAATGAACTACTTGGTACTCTCAACTCATTAGAAAATTTCTAGAAAGAAGATTGTGAGAGTAGAACATCACTTGATCTAGAGCATGGCTTGCAAAGATGCATCCTTAGGACAACAAAGTTTGTGCCAAAGCACTTAGGGAAATGTAGAACTAAGTTACGAAAAAAAAATGTGCACAAGCACTTGGAGGAACGAAAATCTAAGCTAATATGTACAAGGTGAGGAGTTTCCTTCTAGTAGAAGAATGCTTTAGATGGATTCCATTAACTGGAATCTGCAGTTCTTCACCATCCAATGTACACAATTGGAAGGCATTGTCGTTCTTACATTTTGTGACCACGTAGGGGCCACTCCAAATGGCATCAAACTTTGAATGACTTCCTAGCTTTGCTCTGTCTATATCCCATTTCAAAACAAAATCTCCAACTTGGAAGGTTCTATCCTTAACTTTCCTATCAAAGGTTCTCTTGATCAAGGCTTGGTTCTTCTCCATTGTTTTGGCTGCATGCTCTTTTATTTCATGGAGTTCCATCAATTCTACATATCTAACCTCCATGGGTTGAAACTCCAACAATTCCAATTGCTTCATGAGTTCCAATGTTGGCAACTCAAGTGACATAGGCAAGATTACCTCTCTTCCATAAACAAGTCTGAATGGAGAGTTACCGGTGGATCTCTTGGGAGTTATCCTACCAGCCCATAAGGTAGATTTAAGTTTAGTGTGCCAAGTCCTCTGATTTTCATAAAGAGTCCTCTTGATGATCTTTAATAGGTTCTTGTTGGTAGACTCAGCTTGGCCATTACCTTGAGGGTAATAATTTGATGAAGTGCTTAGATAGATCCCATTCTTAACAACCCATTTAGTTACCTTTGATCCTATGAATGCCAATGCATTATCTGATAATATAGTGGCAGGTATACCAAATCTAGTTACTATCCCCTCGTAGAAGTCTATAATGCTAGATTCATTTGCCTCTTTGAGTGCCACTACCTCAGTCCATTTGGTGAAGTAGTCTGTTGCTGTTAGAATCCACTTGTGTCCTTGGCTTGAGTTTTGGTTAATGAATCCAATGAAGTCCAAACCCCATTACATGAATGGCTGGTCAACTGAAAATGGGTGCAATGGAAGGGCTGCTAATCTTTCCTTTCTGTGAAGAATGCAAAATTTTTACACCTCTTGATCCACGCATAACAATCACTAAACACCTTGGGCCAATAATAGCCAACCTTCATAATCTTGAGGGTTGTCACTCTTGGATAAAAATGACCCCCAAATGATCCACCATGGAACTCTTCTAACATTCTCTTAATTTGATTTGTCCCAATGCATCTCAAAGTTAAAGCACTCCATTTATATCATTTTTGAACAAGACACCATCAACAAGTGCATATGGAATAACCTACAATCTGAAGTGTCTTCTCTTAGTTTTGTTCATCTCTGGAGGGCATAGGCTTGTTTGTAAGAAGTGCATTATGTCTTGGGTCCAACAAGGAGTGAACATACCACCATTCTCTTCTTGAACACCTCTTTGTTCTTGGTTGTCTTGCAATGCCAAAACAACATCCTTCCCATTGCTTGCTTTCATTGATTTGCTCAAGACCAGCTGCTCACACAATCGATTTCCTTAGAATAGCTTGGTGACTTTGATCTCAATGTCATACTCCATGACATGAGTAATCCACCTTGCACGTTTTTCATTTAGGTCTTTGTTGAGGAGGAAGTTCTTTACTCCCACATGGGAAACCAATAGTTGAACCTTGTTTAAAACTAGATGCTTAAATTTCTTCAAGATCCTAATCACTACAAGAACATGCTTCTCAATGAAGTAATATCTCACCTCATAGTCCTCCAAGATTTGGCTAAAGAAGGAAATTGGCTATTCTGCATTTTTTTTGTTCTACTGTATTAAAATTGTAGAAATTGTGTCATCACCACCAAATGCATAAAGGATAAAATCCTTAGAGAAATATGGGTTAATGAGAGTTGGAGCTTGTGAGATAGCCTCTTTGATTTCCTCAAAATTTCCTTACCTTCAACTGTCCATTTGAAAGCCATACTTTTCTTCAACATCATAGTTATTGGCTTGACAAGGGCTGCAAAGTCTGGAACAAACCTTCGAAAAAAATTGATTCTTCCCAAGAAACTTTGAAGGGCCTTCTTGTGACTTGGTAATGGCAGTGATTTTATTGCTTCAACCCTCTCTGGATCAATTGCTAATCCCTCTTTGGAAACAATGTGGCCTAGGATCTTTCCTTCATGAGCTAGAAAAATACATTTTTTGGGATTCAAGGATACCCCAAATCTTCTACATCTTTGGAACACTTGTCTCAAATGAAAGAGATGATTTTCTACACTTTTAGAAAATATAGTAATATCATCTAGGTATATCAGCACTATTTTTTTTATCAATCCCTTGAACGCCATATCCATTGCCCTTTGGAAGGTAGCTCTAGTGTTAGACAACCCAAATGGCATTTTCCTATATGCATAGGTTCCCCATTTGGTGGTGAAGGCTATTTTGAACTGATCATCCTCCTTTACCATGATTTGATTATACCCTGAATAACCATCTAGCAATGAAAACCTCTCGAGCCGGTGACAACTTGTAAAATCTGCTCCATAGAAGGAAGTGGGTAATGATCCTTGAGGGATGCTCTATTCAAATCTATAAAGTCTACACAAAATCTGATTTCTCCACTCTTCTTTCTAACTGGAACCAAGTTTGCTACCCAGATTGAATGCTTGATGGGAAATATGATACTTGCCTCTATTAACTTATTTAATTCCTTCTTCATGAGAGGCTCCATGTGTGGATTGACTGGTCTTTTCTTTTTCCGATGGGTTTAGCACTTGGATCTAATTCAATTGTGTGTTTAGATAGCTTGGGATTGAAACCTCTCAAGTCTTTATAGCTATAAGAAAATATATCGGGAACTCTTATCAAAGTTGTGTGAACTCATACCTTTCTTTCTTGGTTGCCACTTTACCAATTTGAAGTGATTTACCTTCTCCCATCGAGATGGACACTGTCTCCCTTGACTAGGATGTTTTCTTTCTCCTTCCTAAATTGGTCATTATGATTAAATATGGACTCCAAAGTGACAAGTCCTTTTGGTAGTTCGTTGGTTCTTAGCTGTACCACTTGAGCACCATCTTGTTGTTCTAAATTTTCTTGATTTTTGGCTGAGAACTCAAATTCTTCCTGCAAAAAATTGATGATTTGTTGGTCACTTTCGAACACTTGCCAACTTACATTATTGTCTAGCACTAATGGCCTTATAATCACATGAATGTTTGGCTGCACTTTATCTTCCTTGATACTCTCGAACATCAAAGGCTGCTCCAACGACTGCAAGCCTATCAACATCTTGGTTTTCTTTCCTAGGGATGGAGTTGATGACAAAGCCTTCAAAATCATCAATGAGGTCCCACACCCTATTCTTATAACTATTGAGTAGGTCATTCTTGGTAGCGTGCTGCCCTTTAACTTTATTAATAATCAACTCACTACCACCAAAGACTTGTAAGTTTTTTATACCTCTTTTTCTTAACCAATGTAATCCATGTATCAAAGCTTCATATTCAGCAGTGTTGTTAGAACATGTAAATTGAAATCTAAAAGCTGAATAATACTTAATGCCTTAAGGTGAAAGAAGCATATCCCCCCCTACACCTTGTCTACTTCTTGATCCATCAAAGAACAACTACCATTCCTCATTGTCATCTTTATGGTCTGCGGCTTGGTGATGCTAGGAATAAGCTGATTTTCTGCATGCATGTAATAAACTCCTAGTTCATATTCCTCCATTTCCTTGTAGGGATCAAAAACATGTACCTTGCTTGCCCATTCATCAAGAGTCAAATCTGGGATGCTTCTAACTTTTGTGTCAGCTTCATTAGTGCCTGGATAATCCCCTTGATCAAATGTTGAATAGTTGGCATTAATTAGGATTGGAGTATGAGGCTCAATGTGGAAGTTTACAATAGGTTTGGACCTGATTATGGCCTTAGTTCCATATCTATTCTGAAACAACATGTGTGACCAATCAGTAGATAAATAGCCTCCAATTCTAGCTGTGAAATCCCTTGACAAACATAGGGAAAAAAGTGGTGGTAAATCTATCACTGACACATCTTACAAAATAGTGACATTGGGGCATGCATGCAAAGTGAGGCTCAAATATTTAATTACCCCTACTATTGTTACTACTATCCCATCCAGTTGCACCACCCCTTTGGATATGACTTCATATTAGAGGCCCAACTAATTAGCTATTTGCTTGGACATCACAAAACTACTTGCCCCATAATCAATCATACAATTGTGTACTAGTTTATCCCCAATGATCAATGAAAAATAGGATGGAGGGGCAAAACTTTACCTTGCTATCCTCCAAACTTCCCTCGGGCTAAACAACATTTGTGACTACCTTCTCTTGAATATGAGCTTGCTGATTTGAAGTTGACCAATTCTTCATGGTAGCTTGTAGTAGATCCTTTTGGCTTGGGATGGATAGTGATTCCCACATAGATATATTCACATTTTTCTTCTTCATTTATTCAATGATGTTAAATGGGGATGAAACATATCTTTTCCACCCCTTAGCATGTACATTCTTTTCTCGTACATGGGCTGTAACAACTAGCATTTGAGCTGGTCTAGAAGGTGGCTTGGGTTGTCCTTGCACATTTGGAACTACATTTTACTTACCAACACTTTGTGGAGTGATGGAAGGTTGTGGATCACCTGGAGCTAATGACTGCCCTTCACCAATATTCCTCTTCTTTGACCATGTGTTAGCTACTACATTCTAAGAAATTGTTTGATTCATACCACAAAAATCTTCAGCTTGCCAATTCACAAGTGTAGTCTCATTTGGAGTTGTATTTTGTTGAGATGTTCCTTGTTGTTGGTTTGTTTCTTAACTCACCTCACTCTCTATGCCAATTTTTGTCACCATCAAAGCTTGGTTCAAAGCACCATTGAATCACATAGACTAGTTGTGAGGTTCATTGCATGGGAAACACCAATCATAATCTTGAGCTATATTATTTTGCACTGGCACTAAGGCTTTAGAGGTAGATGCAACATTGGGGTTATAGGGTAGAAATGATTTGTTCATAGGAGGCCTTACTTGATTTTGATTTGTAGTTAGATTGGGTGGCCTATTAGGCTGATATGGTTACCTATTAGGCTGAGTTTGAGACTGATAAGAAGGTATAAAACTTTGGGCTTGCTACCTCTTGAGTGTAACCAGCTCATTGCCTAAATTTTGTAATTGTTTCATGACTTCTTAAAGTTCATTTGAGGCACTAGAGGATGAAGTAGAAGTTTCATTTGAACTCTGATTTCTAGGAGTGGGAATAGGAGCTAAAGTAGGTTCTTGACTAGTGCTTGGGTTTTCCAAGTTTGGATATAAGGGCATGGGAGGCCTAGGTGCCAATTTACCAGCTTGGATCAAACAATTCTCAGCCCTAATGGTGATGCTATAAGCTGCAGGTATATTTGCACCTCCCATTGATTCGATTAACATAGAAATATCATAATTTAAAGCTTTGAGATAGTATAAGAAAGCACCTTCAGTTGTTGGCCTTACTGTCACTGGGATTCTATCCCATGTCCTTTGAAATCTGAAATTGAAGTCTATTAGCTGCTCATTGGGAGCTCTCTTGATAGTTGTCAGTTGTTCCAATAAAGACAAATTATATCCCTTTTCTTCAAACTGATCATCGAGAGCTATGCACAACTGGTTCTAATTTTGGATAGATACTACCACAAGACTCCTGAACCATTGCAAGGCTTTCCCTTTGAATGAAGATGCCAACAATTTGATAGTAATTTACATCTCAACAATCTCATGGATTGCACAAACATTAGCAATGTCTTTGACATGATCACCAAGAGTGGTCTAATTTTCCCCAATAAAGTATGGGATGTTCTTCAATGCTACAACTAGAACTAGGTTTTGTGCATTGAGAGAAAGTGGGTTATTTCTAGTGAAGTTGACATAAGGGTTGGGTTGTGCCATTTTGATTGGCTTGAGAACCCTTGTTGATTGGGTGAAAGGTCTACTAGGTGGAGGAGTTGATAGAGTTCTGTTTGGTGGAGATGGGGACCTTTAAATTCTTCTTCCCCTCTCTCTTCTTCCTGGGGATAACTGTAGATACTCAGACAATCCATCTTCCCTAGCCCTTGACCTTGTTTGGATCCTTCTCATGAATCTTCATACTTGGACTGCTGAAACTAGTTGATTTTATCCCTTTGGAGTTGCCAGATGTGTAAATCAGGGCTCTTTTTAAGCAAGGAACTTACAAAAATGCACATCAACCTTTTTGTAATGAAGATGAAGACCTCTAACTCCCACCAAGTGTGCCAAAACTATTAGTGCAAATTAGTAGCACCCCCTAAATGACCTTCAGATATGCAAGTGAGAATTGGGTCATTTAGTGTGATTGCACAACATGGAATCTTTTCCCCAAGTGTGGGACTTGCAAAAATGGGAAAAAACTCTCCAGATTAAAGGTTGGTTCCTCTACTCCTTTGATCAGATGTATGCATGAAATTTTCAGAGGTTTAACTCAAAATTCTACTGTAATTCTTCCAAGGAGACAAGGATAGAAAGAAAAGAAGATAAAACTAAACCGAGAAGGTGATACACTAAAGGAGTGGTGAAAATCTATTTCTATAGATTAACACAGATTATAAAAAATGCAACACAAGTCATGTATAAATGGCTAAAATTGTAATGAAGGATCAAGATAGAGCAAACAACACAAGAAAGGATTGAAAATTCATTCACAGAGCTTGCATTGTCATTTCTATTTTTAAATATAGTGCATTACAACAGAAAGGAGGTAAAAAAAATGTTGTAGTCCTAAAAAAGGTATGATATTCCACAAATTCACTTGCCAGGGTGAAGGAGGGAGCCTACAGAACATAAAAAATGTCCAACCCTTTAAAAATGAGCCAAATCTGGCTTTTAACAATGAAAAATTGAGTTCAAGAAGGAGAAACGTGGGAAAATTGAAATGAATGATTCAACCACCAACAAGATCCATCAAAATAGCATGGGTACCCTTAAAATTTCATTCCCCAAGATTTTCAACCATGCTGGAGAAGAATGGAAGCCATATTGCATTAAATATGGTGGTTGTATATCCGTTCTACTCTTTTCCCCATGCCAAAGGTGTTTTTTCATTTTTCTCTCACTAAACTCCACCAAAAAACAAAATTGAAGATTCCATCATGTAGAGGACTTCAATATATTTCCAATGACACCAAAATAAAGAAAAACCAAGCTTTGGATCGAAAGATATCCCTCTCTTAAGATTCAGGGCAAAGCTAAGGGCAAAAATCGGTTTGGCGAAACCTAAAATTTTTCCCCTTTTTGAATTTGAGAAAAATTCCCCAAAAATCTCCACGCCATACTACTCCACTACCATGTGGCACTTCCTCATTCATCCATGGGTTCAAATGGCCATTTTACACTTTGATTTTGGAAAAAATCCCAAAATTTCTCTCGTGCCCCATTGCGGGACACGTGTCATCACCCTATTAAGCTGCAGAACGCACTCCAAACTTTGCCTTTGATGTCACCTGACCACTTTGGAAAAATTTCCAAATTCTCCCCATACCCTCAACCTCCACCGAAAATAGGACACATTTTTTCCTCCCATTAGTCCATAGGCATTTAACCAAAATTTTGATTTCCTCCTTAGCGAGCTTGCTCATGCCAATTTTTTCCTTTACACCTTATACTACTTTGGCAAAAAGCCAAAATTTACTCCACCCCTCGACTCTACCACCCTCATTGACACATGACACATGCTCATTCAACATAGGGCTTTTGGGCCAAAATTTCTTTGCACCATTTTTGGAAAAAATTTCAACTTACCTCCATTGATCCGACCTCTGCCGCCACGTGGCACCTCCTCATTCGGCGGGCCCATGGGAAAAAATTTTCCTTTACACCCCACCCACTCCTTGGTGATGTTTCCAACTTACCTCTGCTAACCTGCCATTCCACCCTACCACGTGGCACATTCCTATTGGTTACGAGCCTTCCCAGGGAAAATTTCCCTCAAAAACTTCACCGAGCCATAACTTGCAAAATATAAGGAGATAGAAGGAAAATCTTAACTTTCTGGAAAGGTGAAAAAATTATCTATCTAATGAAGCCATTTATAGATAATTTTGAATACCTAAAAAGTGGAAAAATTTGACTGAGGCACAAGGAAGGAAGGAATGGAAGAAAGTAAAAATAAGTAAGGGGCTTAATTTGGATAACAGGACCCCCACCACCATCTCAAGATTTCTTTGAAATGTCTCTGCATTTACCAGATTGTAGGGGCATTGAGGATGCTATGGAACATGTTCACAAGTGTGAACTGCTATGGCATGTGAAAGGTATCACAACCCCAAAACAAAAGGCTAGTCAATTTGTAACCACATTGCAAGGGTGCACGTATAGCTGGTATAGAAAGTATGATCCTCATCAAACAGTGGTGGATTACACTGCCTTAAAGAATGCATTCCTGGTAGAGTTCCACATTCCTGAGTTTGAGTCAAAAAGCATTAGCTCTTTGAAGGAGATACAAAAAGGAATGGCAAAGAGTGTGCAGGAGTATGATTCCCACTTTAAAACTCTCTTGTCAAGTTGTCATATGATATACATCCTTCTCAGCATGCACAATGGTTTGTTGGAGGATTGATCACCCCTTTTAGGAGGGCCTTGTCTCATAAAACTTTTATAGATCTGCATGAAGCATTGGAGGTTTCCTTGCATGCCAAAGCTGTTGGTAGTATTGATACTGGAGTTAGCCCATTCTTGGAGGCTCAGATTGCTACTATGGCTAAGTAGTTGGAAAAGCTATCTGCGAACTCGGTCCATGAGACTCACAGTGGTTTGTGGTGCATAGATTATGAGATAGAGGGGCACGTTAAGGATAATTTCCCCGGAGGATGGTACGTGTTGTGACGTTAGATTGTGAAATTTGTCATGGGGACCATGATGCTAGTAGATGTCCCTTGCTTCAACGCGTGATCAGGAAGAATGTATCCTATTATTGCAAGATTTACACCTCCACAACCCATGATACTAAAGACTATAGGCTCATTGATTAGATACATGAGGCCATTGATCATGGGGTGTGCCAAACCAACATTGTCAGTGGTTCTAAAAATGATGATTGTCGTTATAAGGAGCGTGCAGATGGATGCACGCATGGAAGAAGAGTCTTTTGAGAAGGATTCCGTGGATGAGGTAACTATGGAGGAAGGAGTGAGTTCCCATGAGGAACATGTTTCAACTATGGATCTATAGAACATTACAAGCGTGAGTGCCCGGACTTGTTGTAGTGCTCATGGTGTAGAAAGAAGCATAAGTATGAGGAGTGCCCAGAGTTATATGAGCATATGAATTAGCAGCACTGGAAGGACAAAGGTGTTGTGATGGTCAACATAAAGAAGGTAGACATACAATGGATGCCTCGGGTAACACAAGATGAAGGTTTGGAGCCTGTCTTAGTAACAACAAGGGCAAAAGCCATGCACGCAAAGGAGATAACAAGACAGAAGAGCCTGGTTTCAAGGGAAGAGGTCGTTCATGGAAATTACCCAAACCCCACGCATCAGAAGGAGATATATCAGGACACCATGGATGTTATTCAAAGCTTGCAAGGGGAGATCTAGTATCTCAAGGAGAAATATAGAAAGGAGGAACAAGGAAGGATATTCGAGGCGTAAAAGAATGACCTGGATGAGGTTAAGGAGGTGTGTAAAATGCTAAGGCAGGAGAACATCATCCCTTTGTTAGGATCCTGGTTGAGAGAGAAGGTACCATGCATTGGTCTTGCACGTGAACCTTTCCCCTCACATCCTCGACTATGACAAAGAGATTACATTGAATGTAGTTGTGGATGGATGGCTCCTCAGCAATATACTCATTGACACTAGCATGGAGGTTAATGTTTTGACTTTGGATGCATGGCATTAGATGGGGAGACCTGCATTACAGCCATCTTCAAATGTGTTATATATGGAAAACAAGACTAAGGAAATGCCCATCGGTGTCTTGAAGGATGCAACTATTACTATCCAAGGAGCTAAGTTTACTGGGGACTTTGAAGTCTTGGCACTTGCCGAGGCTGATAATTTCCGAACATTACTTAGGCACCCTTGGTGTTACAAGAACAATCAGACATCCAGTTCAACAAAGGGTACATCAGTTTTGAGAACAAAGAGGAGTGGGTCATTATACCCCTAGTTGATGGGAATTTAGCACCCTACATTGAACCATTGGGAGAAGAAGTTCTAGATAAGATTTATGTGCACTCAATCAGAGATCCTGAGATGGTACACCCTATTAACGGGGTTATCTAGTTTGAAGATGCTCAATTAGTGAGTGATACCACCAGTCTAGCATGTGACAATTGGGTGCATGGGACATATGAATTAATGGGATGGTAGTTGAGAGGATCGGTGACCAAGGTAACAAAGGCACGCATGGTTTGGCACCTTGGAGGAAAAGAACTACCCAAGTACTCAGGAGGAGCCTTCCCTGAGATCTTTTTATAGGAGATAGAAGCTCAGTGGAGGAACGAGAAGGAATGAAGGGAGATGTTGAGTTACGTCTTACTTGACACAATAGCTCATTGGTGGGCCATGCATCAAGAGAGCCTTTTAGAATGGTGTGAGGTAAGAATTTCTCTCTTTGTCAGATTTTCTAGAAGTAATATACCCACCATCATCAAGGAGTACCATGGGAAGGAGCCCACCTCTTTCCATATCTAGGAGTGTGAACGGGTTTGGAGAGAAGGCACGAAGGCCTTTCCACCATCCCTCTAGGTGCAAAATCTATATTCTACATTGCAAGTTTGTGCGCGCACATGGTACATTCATTCGGAGACATGCCACCAAACAAGGAATTGGAAAGAGCTTGCGGCTGATCTTATTCAATCCTTTGAGTATTGGAGTACCAAACCATTGGTTGATAAGGCCTTGTAAGGTATCAAGCACCTTACCATGGGGGATAGTGCCAAAATGGAAGATAGGCTGTTGGAATTACTAGGTGAACTAGGAATGGAGGTGCGCTTTGAAGAGATTGAAGAAACATAAGCGTTACAGCTTGAGCGTGTGTGTTTGGAGAAGGAGAAGGGAAAGTTAGTATATGTGATTGATGGAGAGGAATCAAAGAGTTTAGATGTTATCCATTTTGTAGGAACATGCGAGGTAGTGGATAGTGCAGATGCTCACATGCATGCTTACCATGAGCCATTAAAGACAAAGAAAGTTAACATTGATTCGGGAGAAGAACACGAGGAAGCTATTATTAGGGATTATTGGATAGATAGGAAGTGTTAAAGATCATTACTCTGTTGCGTGAATTCGAGGATTTATTCCTGCGTGGGTACCATGAGCTAAAAGGAATCCACCATTCCTTGGGGGAGATGAGGATAAAACTAAAGGAAGGTGTGCACCGGTTAGAAAAAGGCCCTACCGGATGAATCCCAACTTACGTGTGAAGGTTAAGGAGGAGATAGACAAGATGATAGCTTCTGGGATCATTGAGGCAGTGGAAGAATCGAGAATGGATAAGTCCGATGGTAATCAACATCAAGAAAGATGGGTGGATTAGGATCTGTGTGGATTATAGGGAATTGAATGTATTTTGTGTCATTGATCCATTTCTGACCCCCTTCACTGAAGAAATTTTGGAAGGAGTCACTGGGCATGAAATCTATTCCTTTACGGATGGATTTTTAGAATACCACCAAGTCCGGATTGCAAAGGAGGACCAGGAGAAGACAACTTTCACCACCGAGTGGGGAATTTTTGTATATGCGGTCATGCCCTTTGGGTTGAAGAATGCACCTATTGTCTTTTCACACATAGTGGTGCAAGAATTCAAGACTTCATTCATAAGTTTCTTTAGGTTTACTTGGATGATTGGAAGATATGGTCCAGTTAAGGACCATTGTGACAACTCGAGATTAGTGTTTGAAAGGTGTAGGTAGTTGAGGATATCCCTCAACATCAAGAAGTGTGTGTTTTCTACACCCTTTGGGACTTTAATGGGGAATATCATATGTAAGGAGGGATTGCTAGTAGATCCCTCTAAGATTGCATTTATTGTGGGGTTAAGGGAACCTACTATCCAGAGCGCAGTGTGTGGATTCCTTGGGCATATGAGACATTACAGAAAATTCATTAAGGGTTATGCCAAGATCATCGTGTATTTAGAGGAGCTTCTTAGACACAAAAGTACGTTCAATTGGGGAAAGGCGCAATAGAGGGTGTTTTAGACATTAACAGATAGGCTTATTACAACACCTATTTTTGATTTCCCTCTTGGGACAAGCCCTTCCATGCCCATGTAGATGCCTCGGGAACCACCATTAGAGAAACACTTACACAACCGGGTGAGGGGATTGTTGATCATCCTCTCTGTTTCATGAGTAGGAAGTTGACACCAGTAAAGTAGAATTATACCAAAACCAAGCACGAGGGATTGTCAATGATCTATGCACTTTTCAAATTTTGACAGTGTCTGCTCGGCAACACCCTTTGTATTCTACACCAACCACATGGAATTAAAGTATTTAGTGAACAAGCTGTTCTTCAAGGGTGCATATGTCGATGGGTGTTGTTATTTCAAGAGTTTGAGTTCACCATTGTAGTGAAGCCCAGAAAAAGTAATTGTGGACTTGATCAGCTGTCAAGAATTGATTTAGGAGAGGACGTGTAAAGTATTGAGGAAACAATGCCAAACGCACAATTGTTTAGATCATGGCACGCGCCCTTAGATTTGAAAGAGATTGTTGTATTTTTAAAAGAATGTGTGGTGTTGGATGGAATGAGGGCATTGGAAAAGAAGTAGTTATCCATACGTGTCGTGCCCTACATGTTGATTAGTGGAGATTTATACAAATTGGGACGTGATGAAGTTTTGTGCAGATGTGTGTTAGAAGATGAGCACTGGCCATCATGGAGGAAGCACACAGAGGAAGTGCGGGTGGGAATTACGCAGGTGATGCCACTGCGTGTAATATTTTAATGGCAGGTTTATGGTGGGAAACCTTGTACAAAGATTTTAGAGATTATTGTAAAGCATGTGACCATTGTCAGTGCATTGGAAAACCAAGAAGGAGAGATGAAATGCCTTTACGTCCTATTCCTTGTGCTAAGCATTTTGAAAATTGGGCAATAGAATTTGTAGGACCTATTACACCGACATCGTGTAGAAGTGGGTCACATTATGTCATCACTTACACGAATTATCTCACAAGGTGGGCGGAAGCAGCCTCGACTAAAGATTACACATCAAAGCAACAATGACAAGGTTCCTATGGGAGAACATTATCACCGGTATGGATGCCCTTTAAGTTTGATCGGTGATATGGGTACACATTTTATAAATGAGGCCATGAGGATCCTACTATCCGAGTTCATGGTGGCTCATCATATGACTTAGCCCTATCACCCACAAGAAAATGGAACCGTGGAAGAATTCAACGAAATCGAGTCATACCTTGACCAAAATCTGTGATGTTCGAAGACAAGATTGGGATGACAAGGTATCAACAGCTTTTTTTGGGCTTACATGACTACGTATAAAAGAATAAATAAAGACACACCTTTCTAATTGGTGTTTGGCACAGAAGCTATTTTTCCGGTTGAATTTATGTTACCTTCTCTGTGAATAACGTGCACGGGAGGACTAGCCTTGATGAACAAGTCTTTGGAAGAAAGAATTGATGAACTAATGAAACTAGATGAAAGATCATCACTTGCCCATTGGATCCAAACATTGGAAAAGAAAAAGAAAAAAGCTTGGAATGATCACCATATTAGGAACAAGAAATTTGAGGTTGGGCGAGATGGTGTTCTTGTATGATTCTAAATTTTACGCCATCCTTGGAAGTTGAAATTCCATTGGTTAGGTCCCTACACATTCTCATACATCCTTGATTCGGGTGCATGCGATTCAAGTGCTTGGATGGGATGAAGCTGCCTGGATACTTCAATGGTAGTAAGGTGAAGCCCTACTATAAATAAGTCTTCTTGGTGTATGTAAATAAGGTAGTTTAACATTTTCCTTTAAGCATTTTTTTCCTTTCCTTGTGTTTCCCTTTTGTGTTGTTGTTTTGTTTTGTGCCTTGGGCGCTGGTAACCTTATTGCTATTTTTGGAGAATTTATGAGTGTGTAGAGGACCACACATTGTTTAAGTGTGGGGTGGAGAAAAGTGAAGAAGCGCGTGATTAAAAGTACCTTCTAGGAGGTTGTGTTAAAGAGCCTTGGTGAGTAGCCGATTAAAAGAGAGATGAAGAGAAAAGATAGAATGGTTGGTGCCAGGGTAAAGCTACTTGTAGATCCCACGTACAAAGGAAAAAGAAGTGCATTTAAAGAAACATGAGGTAGGAAAAAGCAAGAATCTGGACAGAAGAAGTGCCTTCGGCATAGGTTGAGCATGCGTAAGAGTCTCCTATCAGGTTGGTTTGGTTATGTGCCAGAAGGTTGGAGGAGTTTTCACGTAGGAAGGGCACGTGAGTGAAGGTGTTGAAGATAGGATTTGTTTTAAAAGATACATTAAATGAGTAAAGTATGGGGTAGGTAAAGTAGCATTTAATGACTAGAAAAAGGAAAAACTATAAATAGAAGGTCGGGGCACTCTCATTTTACTTTGTAAAAAATGAAGAGTTGGAGATATAAGTGAAAGATATAAGCTAGGTTTTTTCATATTCGATCAAGGAGAAGATCTTTGTGATTAAAAATTAAGGAGCCAGTTTGAGATTGCAAACTAGAAGGAAGGAATTACACGAATGTGGAACCAAGTGAAGAGATGCTATCTTGTGAAGAATTTATCGAAGTTAGCATTCAGCAAACTAGGGCACATGTTTAGGAGAATTGTATCACGAGATCGAGATCGAAGGAAAGCGGAATAATAAGGAGAGGATTGGAGTGACACAAGTACCTCAACCATGAAACCAAAGAAAGGTAAGGGAAAAGTGAAGGCTAAACAACCAAAACCCGAGGTAGATACAAATGAAGAATGCTATGCAGAAATGTAGTACCCTGACGGAGTAATGATGGGGAAGGAATGGGAATCCCATTTGAGAAGCATACCAGTCAGTGATTATAATCACTACACCAATACTTTAGAAAAATATATGGCATTAGAATTGGTATGCCCAACAAATAATCGAACACCTGAAGGGTTACCTAACTACAATGATGACGTGAAGGTCAAGTTGGCGAAGGTAGTGTTGCTTGTAAATTATGAGTTGCCTTATTTTGGGAAGCCAGATCACTTGTACCAGTGGTTGATGTCTTAGGTACATGAGGACTACTTCCACTTTGCTGGGTGTAAGATACGTGTAACTCCCTAGTTGATTGCATAGTTTACAGGCCTCATATGCGAGGAAGATAGCCTGGAAGATGACCTTGGCAACAAGGAGGATATTTAGGAGACCATCACAAAGTATGCCTGCAAGAAAGGGTCACGGTATTATGACATCTCAAACATCAAGGACCCAATTATGAAGATGGCCGCACACTTGGTAATGAAGTTGAATGGCCAAGAAAGGTGGACACAAGTTAACAAGCCATGCCTACATGTCTACAAAAAGATTGCAAATGGGACTATTTAAACCTTGTCCGCATACATTGCCGAGGAAATTGTAAAGTACATGAAGGAAGGGGATAGGATCCTCTTTAGCAATGTCCTGCTCACCATATTTTTCATAGAAATTGGAGTGTCGGATGCACTAGACAAGTTTTTATGGGAGTACCCCGACTAAAGACCCTTCACTGTGAAGAGGTTTGAAAAGTATGCATGTGATACAATAAAGACTCCCCACAAGGCATGACTTGAAAAATGTTATACATGCTTGAGAAATGTATTCGGGGCGAGTGGAGGATCCCTAAACAACTCCCAGTAGCCACACAAGGAGAAGCTGAGTTCGTGGTATACCAACACTACTGCTTGGGCAGGTTCAAACTTGTTGATGAATCATGGAGCCCTTGGTGCAAGCTCCCTTTCACATTCACTACCCAATACTTCCAAGTGGGAGTGAACAGATTTAAAGAATCAAAAAAGCTAAGGCTGGAGCTAGGAAAGTTGGACCAAGAGCATAGGGATATGAGGAAGAAACTAAACTATCCTGGAGGTAAGTGCACATACGTGGAGAAGTATGTGTCACACGAGATCCACATGACTAGACCAATAACACTTCCTATTGCTGGAGGATCCATGGTGCATGTATACGTGTACATAAGGCCAAAATTTGAAAATGGCGCGTACTTGGTGGATGAGATCTCCATACCTGAAGACCCCTTGGGAAAGAAGAAGCTAATGTCTAAGTTGAGGGGCACAGGAGAGGAAGGATCACCAAGTGTACCAACTACTCATATAATGAGCATGCCTTCTACGAGTGCAAAGCCAAGAACCTATGTTCAGAGGAAGAAGTATCTAGTAAAGGAGAGGATGCCAAAAGTAGAGGCACCTGAACAACCCACCACCATGGAGGAGTCACAAGAAGAAAAAGAGAAGGCAGAACCACCTAACCGAAGTAACTTCTTAGGTGTTGGTCGTCAAATAGGACTTCATGAAGAGCAACGGTCAAGGGACAAGAAGTCCCTCCTCTTTAATGGGAGAGGTTCCCTTACTCGAAACGAACCTATTTACAAATATAAAAAAATGATTTTCTTGTGGAACTTGGATATTTACGAAAGTGTTTTCTATAAGGATCATCAATTACAAAAGGGACGAGGAATGAGAAAATGAGAACGAGCATAAAGGCACCATTTAGAATTATAGATGACAGAGTAATTCTTTATGCATGCGAAGGTACAAATGAATTGAAACAAGATCATTTATATCATACTAATAAGATGAAATTTGAAAGACACAAAGTTCTATTAATAACATTTGCAAGAATACAAAGCTTCTTAATATAATATAGAAAAATGATCTTAACAAGATTAAATGAAAAGCTTAGGGATAAAAGAGATCAGATAGACGAAGAATGAAAAGCCCTTCTGTATTGATTTCTTTATGATTTATTTACACTTTCAGAAAACAAGCCAAGTTCTTCCTTCTTCAAAATGGCGAGGAGAGGCCATTATATACTTTACAATTTAGTTACTCTCGGTAACTACTTCTTTTAACTAAAGATTAGTTAAGGATTTCTAATCACAATACCTCAACTTATTACAATAAATCGAGAAAAAGAATTGGAAGAGAAGAGAGGAATAAGGAGAAGAAGACAGGTGCTTATGACTGGGAGGGACCCACTGACTTCAAAATCCGCTACCTGAATCTCTTCAATGCCTCGGCTATGTCTCTGCCACGTGTATATTGGTCAATTCGCTCGAATCAAGGTTGAAATGAGCTCCGCATGAAAGCATTGTATCTGCACATTGCACAGAGATTGGGAAACCACCAGTGAAAGCCAAACCGCTGTCATGAATCATCTGTGCCATTGGCATAGGGTTTGCATCTGTCATCCTCGACCAAAAATCACTAAAGTCAAGATGGCGAACTTCACTGTCCCGATATCGGGAACGGCAGACTCTAGTGGTGAGATTTGTTCTTGCCCCTAAAATTTGATCTTCATGTTGGTAGTAATTCGGAGGGCGAAGCTGCAAGCTAGACTTGGGAAGGAATTGCAGAGGAAAATGGATACGCGCGCAGGAATTTAGATTGCAAAGGTTCGAGCAAAAGATAGCAGGAAAGCAGTGTGCAAAACACATAGGGGGTTCACTCGTTATATAGCCGTTTAGGAGAGAGAAAGGCAATGAATGCGTATTTAATACATACCTACCAAATTGAATAAGCAAGATATTCGGGTAGAGTGGGAAAAATTAGCACGAATGGCACTTGGTTCATTTGGGACATGTGGGACATGAAAGCGCGAAGTACGCGGCTCGGCCGATTTGGGTGAAGTAGGGAAAAGACGCACAAATGCTCTTGGAACACACGGGACAAAAGTATGCGAAGTATGCGGCTCGGCCAAATCAGACGAAAATGGAACAATTGGTCTAGGTGAACTTGGGACATTTGGGACAAAAAGTTTCGACGGGCCCAAAAAGAACAGACTTCGGGTGAACCAGCCAATCGGGGAACAGAGGGCCCAATTGAACTTGGGACACGCGGGAAAAAAATGTTCGACAGGCTTGAAAAACACACAAAATGACCCAAAAACGTAGATTTCTCAATTTCTTTGGCATTTCACATTATCAAGACACATGAGAGAAAACACTTAAACTCAAAATTTTAAATTTTCACTTTCTTAAGAGCAGGGAATTTTGAGTGGACAATAGTGTTGGTCCGAAAATAAGTCACTGACAGATCTATGGATAGAGGAGCCAACAGTGTGCAGGGCTTAGCCCCTCTTTGAGTCAAAGAAAGTTAAACCGGTTTATTCTTTATTCTACCAAAAGTAGGAATCTATGCAAGTCTCACAGATTCTGCCTTCGGGGTTTGGGATCTCATCCCGGTAGAGTGTTTCAGCTGCGAAAAGAAAGGAATGAAAGAGGGAAAAGAGAAAGAACAGATCCGAAGGAAGAAAAGAAATGAATTCCAAAGTAGAAAGGTCAGAAGATTTATGTTTTTGGGTTGGTAGTAAACAAAGCCAAACCTACTTGCATAAATAAACAAAGCAATACTGATGAACAAGTGACGAGAAAAGTAGATATGAATCCAACAGATTAAACACATATAGATCTAACGTAAGGAAGATCTAATGCATAACACTGACTATTGAGCACAAAGTCTTAATATTTGTATTCTTGTTTTCTTCTACATTAAGAAAGCTCAAAGTCTTTCTCTCCTCACTTCTAATTTCATCTAAAAATGTTCACCATGAATACAACAAGTATTCCAAGTATTTATAGAAGAGAGGAGAGGAAAACCAAAAAGGAGCCAACAAATATTTACAAAGATATTTACAAAATATCTAAAAGTTATGTTGACTTTTGACAACTTGATGGATGACATCATCTCATGATGCAACATGGATGATGTCATCATTTGTGCTAACACACTTTAGACATTTCAACAAGAAAGTCGGAGAATAGAGAGAGAAGAAGAAGAAAGAAGAAGAAGAAGAAGCAGACTACTCGTCATCATCGTCATCCTGCGCCGAAAGGGGTTGCTCGCTTCGATCTTGCTCGAGAGATGATATGTGAACCGAGTGTGGTATTCCAAAACTTGTTAATCATGGGCCCAAATTGATCCTGTGATGGATCCTTGTGCCGTTCGCTGATTGCTTCGCAAGTCTCCCGCTCGCTTATGAGCTTTTCTGGGAGTTTAGAATAATCTTTCTCCGCCTCGATGAGGAACCCGATGAAGTCCCTACAGGCCAGTAGGTTGTTGATAGATTCAGTGTCAAATGTGACCTCTGGGCCCGTTCCTTGAGAAGCGATCTCCTTGAAGATCCGGATAGTTTCATCAGCCGATCTCATGGCAAAGGAAGGAGTGAGCAGCCACGGAGACATGTTAAGGACAATTCGCTCCATTTGATGCATCGCATCCGGGCCTCTTCCTTCACCTTATCTATCTTTTCCGAACAAATTCTAGCTGATCTATCAGGATAGTCCAGAGTGGACATGGTTTTGTTGAGGGCCTTGGATGGCCGAAAACTCCGAACTTGACCAGATCCTCGAGTGAACAGTCGAACATTTGTTGAAAGGTCTCATGTTGGAGTCTAGCATGATCTAGCTCTTCTGATATGGGACCCACTAATACTTGGAGTTCCTTGTTCACGTTTTTGATGTTTAGATATGAATTGACATATTTGGCGATCACTCTTTCACTGTCCTTGAGGATCTGGCTCCTCCAAGCAGAAATGGCCATACCCTGCTCGCCGATCTTTGAATATTCATTGATTTTCTCCTGGCTGAGAAGCTCAGAAGTCTCGGCGGCAGTCGTGGGAGGTGCACTACCCATCTTCTGTAAGGCTTGAAGCAGATATTTGTTCTGTTCCTTCAGTAGCCTTTTCTCTTCTTTTGTTTCCTGAAGCTTTTGACAAAGGGCGTCGACCGCGGAAAGAGCTTCCCCCTGGAGACTTTCAGAAGATGTCCCCATTGTGACTTGGGTCACAGTAAAATCTTCCAGAGACAGATCCTTTTTCACTTTGAGGATCGGGGTATGTAATTTCCATGATCCTCTCACCTACAGCACTTTGAGAGAAGCGTGTTACAGGATTTTGCTTCTTTGCCCCTTTGGCCGGAATCACTGAAAAGTCCATCGGAGCGATGGGAACTTTCCTCTTTTGTTGGCTCAACTGCTGAGAGATCCAGGCTGGCCCCATAGAAGAAGGACCAGAGACAGAGGAGGAGGGAGCAACAGTAGAAGAGGGGAAAAACGTGGAGACACGCGGTGGTGGCATTGAAATCATAGCCGAAGAAGTGTCCACGGGAGGAAGGGAAACCGCAACTACAGAAGACAAAGGAAGGGAAGGGAGCCCGGAAATGAGGGAAGAAATGGAAGAAGATAAATCAGCGAGGGAGGAGAAGATAGATGAAGAGGCAGGGGAAAGAGTAGAAGAAGGGGTGGAGGACACGACCAAAGGGGTGGTCGTTTGAGTCACTCGAGGAGGGGAAGAAAGAGAAGAAGAAGGGACAGAAGGGACCTCTGTGGTTGTAGCAATGCCGACATCCTGAGTGGATGGGTGTATGGGACTATCCTCACTGCTTCTTTCTCTAGCGAATCCAGAGTTATTACCTGTTCTGGCGCTGTGGAAGGAGGACTTCCAGGGGCTTCTTCCTGAATGGTGCTAGGTTCACCTTCTGCACCTTTGCCTTTTAGCTGCTTCTTGGACCTTGGAGGCGCATTGCCCAATGGGGAGGTTGTGAAATCTACCCCGAGGTAGATCAACCCGTTCATGCGGCACCAGTGCTCTATTCTGCGCATAGTCTCCTTGACCCTCTCCTCAATTGTTTGAGGAGCCTTGCTTCTGTCAATGGCCGGGAAGGGCCAATCATCCCCTTCCGTGTCATTATACACCTTGTCTACTTCATCTTCCGTAGTTTGGAAGCCTTTGGGGACAATGGCCACTCTGTATTGGATAATTTCCGCCAATGCTAAGCGAGAATGATCCTTTCTTCTGAGTTCCACCTCGTGGATGACGTCAATGTAAATATCCTCAATTTGAGGGACATGGATCGGATCAAGCTTAGCCCTTGGCAGGCAGCCCCTTGGGTCAAAGGTAGGCCTGGCTGGGAAGTCATGTTTCAAATTGAGCAACTCCAGCTCTGCGAACATTTCCTTCACCTTGTGATGGGTGGAGCATGTGTATCGGCCCACTGTGAGGGGGAAAGGAGTTCCGCCCTTCTTTCTTTTGAGGCATTTCTCATGGTATGTGACCAGCTGCCTTGATAACTCTAGTAGAATCAGCTTAGGTCCAGCATACCTCGGTAGCCTGGTTGGCTCGCCCAAGAAGTTGACCGCCCTCAGATAGGTAAATGTGGGAAACTGGGTGAACAGGGCCCCCCACTTCTCCACGGTTGACACAATGTTCTTGGTTGTGCGACCATGAGTTAGATTTGGCCTCAACAGGCAAATGATGTGATAAAAGAAAGCATCATTAATTTTGGTGAATTGAGGGACGCTATTCTCCAACCTCAGTTCTGGATAATATTCATATATTTTGACCTGAGGCCAAATTTCACTTCGGTTTAGCCCTGGATAATCCCTTTAAATGACTGCCGCAGCGTAGACTACATAGGAGTTCATATGGAACACTCCCGTTGTGGCAAAATTGTGTAGCTGCTCGGAGATGGTGCTTTGCTTATTATTTCTCCCCAAAGAAAAGCGCTACTCGAGGCACATTCTTATTCATTGTTTCCAAGTACCTCATCATCCATTTATGGAAGTAGTGGGCGTCGAAAGCGAAGACCCTCGGGAAAATAATAGTATCGCTAAGCTCTTCTGAGAAGTCACTGCGGTGGATGATTTGGGGCCACCGGGTTACCACCTTCTTGTTTTTCAAGTAGACTTCGTTCATTAGTTGCATGCATTGGTCTTCGTTGTCTTCCCAGGCCTTGATGCACTCTTCTTGGCTGACGGCCACAAAGTGCCGGTGGTGAGGGATGCCAAGCATTATCTCAAAATGACGGGCAGTGAGGTTTATGATTACCTCGCCCTTGCTGTTTTCGACACATCTTGTGTCCTTGTTGTAAGACTGTGCAATCACCATCATGAATTCATTGTTGACGGCACTGACGGGGATTCCTCCGGCGAAATGCAGGGCACTGCCTATTAATTTGTCCATCCACGGACTTCTTGTAACCTTCTGAGTCCTAACCCAGAATTCTTCCATGTCAATGTGACCCAACTCTGAGTCCCTGACATCCATACTGCATTCAGCCTGTGATTCGGGCATCCTGACCCTTTGATATTTGTACTTCATCTCCTCCTCTGTAAGCTTAGCCTTTCCTCTTGGTTTGGTGGGTCTCTTGCTGGATGTAGACATATGTTCTTTTGAACTCAGTTGCTGATCTGCATGAAGAAGAAGCGAGACCCAATCCAAAAAGGTTGAATTAGCCATTTGATCTTCCATCGGAATGTTAGCAGAAGAAAGAGTTAGAGATTTTAAGGCTCGAAGTGCAGGGCGCATGGCTGCAGCTAACGAGGCTAAAGATAGGGCGCGAGAAAAGGAGTGCTGCAGAGGTTAAATTGGTGCCAAAGGTGCATGGCGCATGGATACTGCATATTGCATTTGATATAGGGCGCATGAGAAGCGCGTGTTACATTGGGACAGGATGCGCCCAAGGGAATATGGCGCGGCGCACGAAAAACTCACACAACATGGTGTTATTGCAATCGGGGATGTGCCTGTGCCTTTATAGCTTCATACTTAGCATGGAAAAAACTTTTGTTGCATGGAAGCTGGGTGCGCCATGGGTGCATGGAAAAAGGATGCAACATGGATGGATGGTGCGCCATTGGGGCGCAGTTTCAGCACTTGTAGCACGCGGAAAAGGCACGCCTTGAGGGCGCATGAGCTCATGATGCAGCAGGCCGAAAGGGTGCGCCATTGGCACGAATTTTTCTCTTTGTAATAGGGCGGGTAGGTGCGCCATGGGGCGCAATTGTTCTTAGTGTTGCAGGGGTGACAGATGCGCCAAGGAGAAAAACAGAAAACTAAACTCTTAAAAGGGGATTTTTACATGATTCTTAGATTTCTTCTCCTCTCTTTTTTAACATGCTCAGTGGGCAAACGAAACGGTTAAAACCAAGAGGATTACAACCATGGTTTCAAGAAAATGACCTTCTCCAGTAGATCTGGAAAGAGGAAGGATAGCATGGGGGGCAGACAGCAAACGGAGGAGGCTAGGCCAATCACATTCATATATAAACAACCACCCAACAAGCAAGAACCAAACTAGGAACACACCAGGAACTGAAAGCACAAAACGCACAAGAGAGAAATAACACCTCTTACCTGGATATATAGCAAAAGTTGCAACGGGTCCACAGGATGATGAAAACGACGGAGCAGAGGCTGACAAGTTCAGAATGATCACGTGCTCAACAAAAGTGAAAATGACATTTGGGCGCGCAAACCATATATATATAGAAAAACTGGTCATAAATGTGCCAACCACTTTTTCAAAGGCGCATGAGATTTGTTGTCGACAGGAGAAAGCGTGCGCCCTTTGGCGCATGAGAGTATTTGACAACAGGAGACGAAGTGTGCCTTTGCGTGCCAAAAGCATTGTCGACATGAAGTTATGTGCACCCTTTGGCACACCAAAAATTTTGTTGCACAAATATTATGCGCGCGCCCTTTGGTGCACCAAAAATGGAGCAAAAAAGTTGTGTCAACAATAAGGCGCATGCGCCCACAAGCGCATGCAAAAGAGACTCAACATCCTTTGGCGCACCGAAAGATGTGTTAACATGGAAAACCATGCGCCAAAGGCTTTTAAGGGGGCGCATCAAAAGCTAGTGTTACAAGGATATTTCATGTGCCCTTGACCAAAAGAAGGCTCGAGAAAGACTAAGTTCAAAAACTAGATTTCCCGGGAAGGGATTTTACAACGTTTCAAACGCGAGGATCCCTAACGAGGGATCGAAACAAAATTTTCGGTATGGTTATTGGTAAAATTTCCCTTGTCAATTTTACGGGATAACAGTTGGCTCTTTCTGGGGACTATCCCTGAGTAAACTCGGGGGTAGAGAATCCCAGATCACTTGTGCCTATCCATTGGGTAACAGAGTCAAAAACAAGGGGACCGGAGGGAGAACAAAAGAAACACATGACAAACCAAAAGCAAACACACGATGAAAGTAAACACACAACTTAAAGCAAATTGTACAAAGAAGAGAGCAAGCTCTACTTCCTGAAGATCTTCAGATGCTGCCCGCTATAAGGAAGCGGGAGTTCGGTTCCATCCAGATATGAGAGATAGAAACTATTCTCTCCGTTGAGCTGCTTGATCTTGAAGGGCCCTCTCCACAGGGAATCAAACTTTCCATGCATGCCCTTTGGTTCTCTTCGCTTGTCCCATAAAAGGACGAGATCTCCCACTTGAAAATCCCTTTGCTTGGCTTTCTTATCGAAAAGCCTCTTAACTTGATTCTGATGTTCAGTGATCCTATCGACCACCTTCACTCTCTTTTCTTCAAGTTCTGCCAGATACATGATTCTCTTTTCTAGAGAATTCTGGAAAGTTTCATCTTCAATCGCTCGTGCCAAGCGCAGAGCAGGAAGTTCCGCGGAAATGGGAAGTTCGGCATCAGTGCCATATAACACTTGAAAAGGTGACATGCCGAGAGATCTCTTGGGAGTAATGCGGTCCACCCACAAAGCATCGTACAAAGACTTGTGCCACATCCGCTGATTTGATTCCACCAGTTTTCGTATGATGGCCACCAAGTTCTTGTTGCTGGATTCCACTTGACCATTTCCCTGAGGATAATAGTCGGATGCGTGAGCCAAGGTTATCCCATATTCATAGCAAAAACTAATAACTTCTCGTGAGGAGAAGTTAGAAGCATTATCAGCAACGATTTTGTTTGGAACGCCGAACCTGACAATGATATTTTCTTTAATGAAATTGCAAACCACCTCAGAAGTGGCATGCTTGACAGGTATGGCTTCCACCCACTTGGTGAAGTAATCCGTTGCTGTAAGGACATAGCTATGTCTAGCACTCGATTGAGGATTGAGTGCGCCAATAAAATCAATTCCCCATTGTCTGAATGGTTCATTGATAATGATCGGCCTTAGGGGAAGGGCAGCCAGCTTGGGCTTGCCGATGAATTGCTGACAGGGTTCACACTTTGCCACCCAGGTGGCTGTATCTTGAAAGAGCGTCGGCCAATAATACCTGGCTCAAATGATCTTGTGTGCAGTTACGGATGAAGAGAAATGCCCTCCACAAGCTGAATTGCGAAAACTTTCAGTAGTTTTAATTGCTGGGGCTTGTCGACACATCATAGGAAGATGCCATCTATCCCGCGCTTATATAAGCCGTCATCCCAGATGACATATTTAGCCACCCTGAGCTTTATAGTGTGCTTCTCCTTTGCAGTTAGGTGCATCGGGCATTCACCGTAGGTAAGGAAGAAAGTGATGTCGGAGTACCACTCATCACTGGTTGCAACAAATAGAACCAGAGGCAGAGAATCAGGCCCTTCTTGCCGGTCCTGCGCTTCTTCGATGTAGTCACCCCTCTCATCAGGATTTTCTGAATCTTTGTTTTCAGCCATTAGCTGACACAGGCCCTTACCCCTTACCAGCTTGGTTGGTCTAATATCCAGGTCATACTCCTGGACCTTTGCGATCAATTCCCTCTCAAACTTCCTAACTCCCGCTTGAGTTAGAATTGATTTAACCGCCGTGTCAGGGACCAGCACCACCGTATGCGAGTTTAGAATGTAATACCTGAAATTCTTCACTGCTTTGACAATGGCAAAGGCGTGCTTTTCCAGTTGAGTCATCTTCAGTTCGTGAGGTTTGAGAGGAGAACTCATGAATGCAATCGGGGATTCAATGTCTTACGAATTCTTTTGCATTAAGATGGCATGAGACACGGTATGCTCGGATACATAACTATACATGATGAAGTCCTTGGAGAAATCTGGACATACCGGGACCTAGTGCATGGGCAACGAAAGCTTTTATTTCTTCAAATGACCTTTTCCCCTCTTCACTCCATCGAAAGTTGGTGACCCCTTCATCATGTTCAATATGTGACGGGTCTTTTCAGCAAAAAGTCAGAACAAAACGCGAGAAAGTTCACCTTTCCAAAGAAAGAATGAACACCAGTCTTGCTTGTAGGCAGAGTAAGGCTTTGAATAGCCTTAACTCTTTCAGTATCTATCTTTGTTCCTTCTTTGCTGACCACATGGCCTAGCAACTTCCCTTCCGTGACTCCAAAAACAGACTTTTTTGGGTTTAGGGAAATCCCATGTTCTCGGCACCTGGCCAACACTTGCTCCAAATGATCACAATGATCATTTCGCTGTTTAGAGAACACGGTTAAGTCATCTAGGTAAACCACGATGACTTTTCCCATCATACCTTTGAATGCAAAGTCCATGGCCCGCTGAAAAGTGGCACCAGCATTAGTTAGGCGAAAAGCATCTGCTGTAGGCAAATGTACCCCAGGGAGTAGTGAATGTTGTTTTGAATTGATCTTCAGGTGAAACCTCAATCTGATTGTAACCTGAAAAACCGTCAAGCATGGACAGCATCTCTGATCCAGTTACTGCTTGCAGAACTTGATCCATTATCGGAAGAGGGTAGTTGTCTTTCAGCGAAGCTTGATTCAAATTTCGAAAGTCTACGCATATGCGTATTTCACCGTTTTTCTTGCGCACTGGCACAATATTTGCTACCCAAGTACTGTGATGGATAGGGAAGATGATTCTTGCGTCTAGCATCTTCTGAATTTCGGCCTGGATGGTACCCAAAATCTTGGGATTATAGTGCCTCTGCTTCTGGCGGAAGGCTTTGGCATCGTCTTTCAATGGAATATCGTGTTGAACGTCCTTTGGCTTGAAGGACTTTAAATCGGCATAAGACCATGCCAATACATCCATATATTTTTTCAGCAACTTGACAAATTTTCGCTTCTCTTCAGGCGTGCAACATTTGCCAATGTTCACGAATTGCGGATGTGCCTCGAACCTATATTGACCGGTTCGGTTTCTGGGGACGAGCCAGGATCATCTCGCCTCTTCTTTCTTACAAAACGGTCATGCCTGTCAAACAGGCGTTCCAGAGAAACCAGGCCCTTCGGAATTTTATTTCCTTTGAGCTGACATACGCCATCGTTCTCCTTTGATTCGTGGTTTTGACCGTCGATTGATTCACGGCATGTAGAGGTGGATCCTTCGAAATACAATTCTTTAAAATTTTCTGCCTTCTCCAGAAAGGCAATGAGTTGATTATCATCATTGAACACCTGCCAATGCTGAGAATTGTCTGGCACGCTCGGGCGGAAAACCACCTCAATGGTGTACTTGTTCATTTTCAAACCTGGATGTGGGAGCATGAGAGATGCTGAGACAGCCAATGAATCAGCCATGTCATTTTGGGCTCTTGGAATCGCCCCTATTGAAAAGGCATCAAACTCCTCAATGTTGTCCCATACCGCATTACGGTAGTGCTCTGAGTCTTTCATTCTTTACTTGGTAAATCCTTTTGACCTGATTTACAACTAGCTCAGCATCGCCTTGTACTTTTAAATTTTTAATTCCTCTTTCTTTGGCGGCTTGCATACCGAGTAAGAGAGATTCATACTCAGCAGTATTGTTAGTGTTGAAAAACTGCAATTTGAAAGAGAGAGGAATGACTTCTTCCTCAGGAGATATCAACACGACCCCAGCGCCACATCCACTAGTTGCACAGCTCCCATCGAATTGCAATGTCCAGATCTTATTAAGATCTCCTTCCTGAACGAGAACAGCCCCTGTTTTATCCGTCTCAGTAGATAAGAAGTAATTCCCCATCCCTGATGATTCAAAAAGGATTTGAGCTTTGGGGTCTTCAGAGTTGGTAACCAAGTATTTCTTTTGTGATTCTGGCTCCAAAGTCTGCATTACGCCTTTGACTGGAATTCTAGCTTTGGACCAGTCCATATGAATTTCTCCACCAACTTCGCTGCAAAAACTTCTTCCCAGCAATATTCCATATGCTGCCGGAATGTCAGCAACGAGGACTGTCATTTTTACTCTTTTATCCGGGAAAGCCGCAAATGCAAATTGCGCGTCTTTGATTTGGCCAACCAACGGAACTTGCTTAGTTTCCAAAGAATAACATCTGCCGAAAGGCTTGGTAAGAGTGAGGCCCAAAGCATGGGCGACTTTTGCCGGCATGACATTATCAGAAGCCCCGGAATCAATTATGCAATTACTCAGCTTGTGACCATTGATCAGAAGAGAGAGATAGAAAGGCTCTATCTTGCCTGACGCAGATGTTGAAGCAACATTTATATGGGATTCAGGGGGAGTGGAAAGGATTCCTTTTGGGGAAACCTGATTAGATATAACAACTTGACTTTGGATATACTTAGTTAATCTTACAAGCTGTTCGGGGTTTGACTGAAGATACTCAGCTTCAGACATTTGGATCTTGGTCTTTTTTGCATGATCTATAATATCAAATGCGGCCAAGGGTTGCGTTGGTAAAGGAATGAGTCCCTCACCTCGCGATGATGGAATAGGATTGGTGGTCTTAGTAGGAATGTGAGAGGACTGATTTGGAGGAGAGATAGGGGGAAAAGATTTCTTTGTAAAAGATTTGCCAGGGAGTTGAGTAGGAAGAGGATTACCTCTTTTAGCAATGATCGGAGGCGCGTTTGACACGGCCTTCTCCTGCTGGACATGGGCAGCAACTTCCGCTTCTTTTCCTTGCGAACGAGTAAAAATAGCATATGACTGCCCGCTTGCGTACCCCTGGGTACCCTCTTCTTCATCAGATTCTTCCTCATCAAATTCCATATACCCGATAGTAGAGTCGCCAGTCGGTTCACCGACATCTTGATCATCTTCGCCTTGAGACGAAGGTTCTTCATAATACTGCTCTTCTTCTTCAATCTCGGCCAGAGCATTGACCGGAGGGGCCTCAAGTGCCAACCGTGGAGCAGTTGTAGGTAAGCGCGGTCTTTGTGAAACATTGTTAGGAATGAAATTCCTCCGCGGAATATCCCGGTATGAGGAACTGGGAGAGGCCTAGGCCAACTGCTTCTTTAATGCGAGCAAATCGTTTGCCATCTTTTGGAATGCTGGATCAGACGAAGTGGTGGGCGAAGGGCCCAAAGATTTAGGCTTGGCTGATTCCTTTTTTAATTCACCGGATATTATCAGATTATCCTCTATGCGAATGGCAGCGGCTTGGGCGAGAACCAAGGTGGCAACTCGTTCCTGAAGGAGCAAGAAACTAACTTTCGAGCTCATAGCGTTTACGAAGAAACACTTTTGATTTTCCGGCGTTGGAAGCATGGCAACAGGGACACGGTTGATTAGTGCATTGAACCGGGTGACAAAATCGCGCATGGTCTCATTCACCTCCTTCTTCAGGTGAGTGATTCGTGATAATAATGCAAATGCATCCTCTGAAGGCTTGTACCTATCTTCAAAAGCATCCCGCAAGGTGGCCCAACTGGTGATAGATCCGGCCGGCAAATGCTGAAACCATTCAGCTGCAGGTCCTTGTAGGGTTTCCAGAAAAAGGTGAACCGACACATCTTCGTGGGTCACATCCAAAATACTGCATGACATAATGAATGCAGATATGTGGGAATCCGTGCTTTGATTTCCGCTCCCGTCAAATTTGGGAAAATTCTTTCGATTTCCGTGAGGGAGGGCGTGAACTGGATGTGGTAAAGCCAAAGGACCCATCGCGTTTCCCCATGGTACCACCATCTGAAAAGCCGGAAAGAGAACATGAGCTGGAATTGTAGTTCCGCTGAGTAGCAAGGCACTACAAAGGGATGTGGATGCCCCCTGCAAAAGACTTTTTCTTCGTGAAGGTGAGACACTCCTGGATGACCGGAAATTGCTTGCGAGCTTAGTCTTTGAAAAGCGCGCGGTGTTACGCTGAAATTGTGCCTTTGAAGCAGATCGAAAGTGGGATCAGCTTCTCCATGGGCTCTCTGCTGCGCGTAAAAGGTTCACTCGCCAGTGTTCCTTCCAGATCTGCAATGTTATGGCGCAGATTTAAACTTTCTTTTTGGTTGTACTTGCTGATTTTCTGGTTTTTCTGTCAAAAACCAGCAGCAGGCACTTTTCTAGATATTTAAAAACTATCCTCTTCAGAAAACCGATTGTGGTTAAATGACAAATTACAACGAGGATAAGACGGCAGGGAAGATTAGTAAGCTGATTTTCTGATCTGATTTTAACTTTTTTAGAGGGTTTCAAACTTTTTGCAAACAGTCAAAAACTCAGATCTATGGCAAAATACTGATTTTTTCAAAAACTCAGCGAACTAAAGATCTTTAACTGGACCAGATCTATGACTCTCAGAAGAAAATTTTTCAATTTGAGCACTTTTGCAAATTTTTGGATTTTTAACAAAAAGTTCAGATTTGCAAACAGGCAGCAATCTTTTGATTTTTTCTGATTTTTATATCTTACTACCCTCATAGATCTGACAGATCTATTCGATCCCCAGCGGAGTCGCCAAAAACTGTTGGTCCGAAAATCTGTCACTGGACAGATCTATGGATAGACGAGCCAACAGTGTGCAGGGCTTAGCCCCTCTTTGAGTCATCAAAGCGGCTGGTTATTGCTATTCTACCAGCAGGAATCTATGCAAGTCTCACAGATTCTGCCTTCGGGGGTTTGGGATCTCATCCCAGTAGAGTGTTTCAGGCTGCGAAAAGAAAGGAATGAAAGAGGGAAAAGAGAAAGAACAGATCCGAAGGAAGAAAAGAAATGAATTCCAAAGCAGAAAGGTCAGAAGATTTATGTTTTTGGGTTGGTAAGCATGAGCCAAACCTACTTGCATAAATAAACAAAGCAATCTTGATGAACAAGTGACGAGAAAAGTAGATATGAATCCAACAGATTAAACACATACGAGATCTAACGTAAGGAAGATCTAATGCATAACACTGACTATTGAGCACAAAGTCTTAATATTTGTATTCTTGTTTTCTTACATTAAGAAAGCTCAAAGTCTTTCTCTCCTCACTTCTATTTTCATCTAAAAAATGTTCACCATGAATACAACAAGTATTCCAGTATTTATAGAAGAGAGGAAAGGAAAAGCAAAAAGGAGCCAACAAATATTTACAAAGATATTTACAAAATATCTAAAAGTTATGTTGACTTTTGACAACTTGATGGATGACATCATCCCATGATGCAACATGGATGATGTCATCATTTGTGCCAACACACTTTAGACATTTCAACAAGAAAGTCGGAGAATAGAGAGAAGAAGAAGAAGAAGAAGAAGAAGAAGAAGCAGCTACTCGTCATCGTCATCCCGCGGCTAGAAAGGGGGTTGCACTTACGATCTTTGCTCGAGGAGATGATATGTGGAACTGAGTGTGGTATTCCAAAAACTTGTTAATCATGGGCCCAAATTGATCCTGTGATGGATCCTTGTGCCGTTCGCTGATTGCTTCGCAAGTCTCCCGCTCGCTTATGAGCTTTTCTGGGAGTTTAGAATAATCTTTCTCCGCCTCGATGAGGAACCCGATGAAGTCCCTACAGCCCGTCAGGTTGTTGATAGATTCAGTGTCAAATGTGACCTCTGGCCCCGTTCCTTGAGAAGCGATCTCCTTGAAGATCCGGATAGTTTCATCAGCTGATCTCATGGCAAAGGAAGGAGTGAGCAGCCCTGGAGACATGTTAAGGACAATTCGCTCCATTTGATGCATCGCATCCAGGGCCTCTTCCTTCACCTTATCTATCTTTTCCAGAACAAATTCCAGCTGATCTATCTGATAGTCCAGAGTGGACATGGTTTTGTTGAGGGCCCTTAGATGGCGAAAACTCGAACTTGACCAGATCCTCGGTGAGCAGTCAAACATTTGTTGAAAGGTCTCATGTTGGAGTCTAGCATGATCTAGCTCTTCTGATATGGGACCCACTAATACTTGGAGTTCCTTGTTTGCCTTTTTGATGTTTAGATATGAATTGACATATTCGGCGATCACTCTTTCACTGTCCTTGAGGATCTGGCTCCTCCAAGCAGAAACGGCCATACCCTGCTCGCCGATCTTTGAATATTCATTGATTTTCTCCTGGCTGAGAAGCTCAGAAGTCTCGGTGGTAGTCGTGGGAGGTGCACTACCCATCTTCTGTAAGGCTTGAAGCAGATATTTGTTCTGCTCCTTCAGTAGCCTTTTCTCTTCTTTTGTTTCTTGAAGCTTTTGACAAAGGGCGTCGACCACGGAAAGAGCTTCCCCCTGGAGACTTTCAGAAGATGTCCCCATTGTGACTTGGGTCACAGTAAAATCTGCCGGAGACAGATCCTTTTTCTCTTTGAGGGGATCGGGGTATGCAATTTCCATGATCCTCTCACCTGCAGCACTTTGAGAGAAGCGTGTTACAGGCTTTTGCTTCTTTGCCCCTTTGGCCGGAATCACTGAAAAGTCCATCGGAGCGATGGGAACTTTCCTCTTTTGTTGGCTCAGCTACTGAGAGATCCAAGCTGGTCCCATAGAAGAAGGACCAGAGACAGAGGAGGAGGGAGCAACAGTAGAAGAGGGGAAAAACGTGGAGACACGCGGCGGTGGCATTGAAATCATAGCCGAAGAAGTGTCCACGGGAGGAAGGGAAACCGCAACTGCAGAAGACAAAGGAAGGGAAGGGAGCCCGGAAATGAGGGAAGAAATGGAAGAAGATAAATCAGCGAGGGAGGAGAAGATAGACGAAGAGGCAGGGGAAAGAGTAGAAGAAGGGGCGGAGGACACGACCAAAGGGGTGGTCGTTTGAGTCACTCGAGGAGGGGAAGAAAGAGAAGAAGAAGGGACAGAAGGGACCTCTGTGGTTGTAGCAATGCCGACATCCTGAGTGGATGGGCGTATGGGACTATCCTCCGCTGCTTCTTTCTCTGGCGAATCCAGAGTTATTACCTGTTCTGGCGCTGTGGAAGGAGGACTTCCAGGGGCTTCTTCCTGAATGGTGCTAGGTTCACCTTCTGCACCTTTGCCTTTTAGCTGCTTCTTGGACCTTGGAGGTGCATTGCCCAATGGGGAGGTTGTGAAATCTACCCCGAGGTAGATCAACCCGTTCATGCGGCACCAGTGCTCTGTTCTGCGCATAGTCTCCTTGACCCTCTCCTCAATTGTTTGAGGAGCCTTGCTTCTGTCAATGGCGGGAAGGGCCAATCATCCCCTTCCGTGTCATTATACACCTTGTCTACTTCATCTTCCGTAGTTTGGAAGCCTTTGGGGACAATGGCCACTCCGTATTGGATAATTTCCGCCAATGCTAAGCGAGAATGATCCTTTCTTCTGAGTTCCACCTCGTGGATGACATCAATGTAAATATCCTCAATTTGAGGGACATGGATCGGATCAAGCTTAGCCCTTGGCAGGCAGCCCCTTGGGTCAAAGGTAGGCCTAGCTGGGAAGTCATGTTTCAAATTGAGCAACTCCAGCTCTGCGAACATTTCCTTCACCTTGTGATGGGAGGAGCATGTGTACCGGCCCACTGTGAGGGGGAAAGGAGTTCCGCCCTTCTTTCTTTTGAGGAATTTCTCATGGTATGTGACCAGCTGCCTTGATAACTCTAGTAGAATCAGCTTAGGTCCAGCATACCTCGGTAGCCTGGTTGGCTCGCCCAAGAAGTTGACCGCCCTCAGATAGGTAAATGTGGGAAACTGGGTGAACAGGGCCCCCCACTTCTCCACGGTTGACACAATGTTCTTGGTTGTGCGACCATGAGTTAGATTTGGCCTCAACAGGCAAATGATGTGATAGAAGAAAGCATCATTAATTTTGGCGAATTGAGGGATGCTATTCTCCAACCTCAGTTCTGGATAATATTCATATATTTTGACCTGAGGCCAAATTCCACTTCGGTTTAGCCCTGGATAATCCCTTTCCGACGCTGCAGCGTAGACTACGTAGGAGTTCATATGGAACACTCCCGTTGTGGCGAATTGTTGTAGCTGCTCGGAGATGGTGCTGCTTATTATTTCTCCCCAGCAAAAGCGCTGCTCAGGCACATTCTTATTCATTGTTTCCAAGTACCTCAGCATCCATTTATGGAAGTAGTGGGCGTCAGAAAGCCCGAAGACCCTGCTCAGGAAAGTAATAGTATCGCTGAGCTCTTCTGAGAAGTCACTGCGGTGGATGATTTGGGGCCACCGGGTTACCACCTTCTTGTTTTTCAAGTAGACTTCGTTCATTAGTTGCATGCATTGGTCTTCGTTGTCTTCCCAGGCCTTGATGCACTCTTCTTGGCTGACGGCCACAAAGTGCCGGTGGTGAGGGATGCCGAGCATTATCTCAAAATGATGGGTAGTGAGGTTTATGATTACCTTGCCCTTGTTGTTTTCGACACATCTTGTGTCCTTATTGTAAGACTATACAATCACCATCATGAATTCATTGTTGACGGCACTGACGGGGATTCGTCAAGTGAAATTTAGGGCACCTTTGCCTATTAATTTGTCCATCCACGGACTTCTTGTAACCTTCTGAGTCCTAACACAGAATTCTTCCATGTCAATGTGACCCAACTCTGAGTCCCTGACATCCATACTGCATTCAGCCTGTGATTCGGGCATCCTGACCCTTTGATATTTGTACTTCATCTCCTCCTCTGTAAGCTTAGCCTTTCCTCTTGGTTTGGTGGGTCTCTTGCTGGATGTAGACATATGTTCTTTTGAACTCAGTTGCTGATCTGCATGAAGAAGAAGCGAGACCCAATCCAAAAAGGTTGAATTAGCCATTTGATCTTCCATCGGAATGTTAGCAGAAGAAAGAGTTAGAGATTTTAAGGCTCAGGGACGCAGGCGCATGAAAACTGCAGCTAACAGGGCTAAATAGATAGGGCGCACAGAAAAGGAGTGCTGCAGAGGTTAAATTGGCGCCAAAGGCGCATGGCGCATGGATACTGCATATTGCATTTGATATAGGGTGCATGAGAAGCACGTGTTACATTGGGACAGGATGCGCCCAAGGGAATATGGCGCGGTGCACGAAAAACTCACACAACATGGTGTTATTGCAATCGGGGATGCGCCTGCACCTTTATAGCTTCATACTTAGCGTGGAAAAAACTTTTGTTGCATGGAAGCTGGGTGCGCCATGGGCGCATGGAAAAAGGATGCAACATGGATGGATGGTGCGCCATTGGGGCGCAGTTTCAGCACTTGTAGCACGCGGAAAAGGCGCGCCTTGAGGGCGCATGAGCTCATGATGCAGCAGGCCGAAAGGGTGCGCCATTGGCGTGGATTTTGCTCTTTGTAACAGGGCGGGTAGATGCGCCATGGGGGCACAACTGTTCTTAGTGTTGCAGGGGTGACAGATGCGCCAAGGAGAAAAACAGAAAACTAAACTCTTAAAAGGGGTTTTTTACATGATTCTTAGATTTCTTCTCCTCTCTTTTTTAACATGCTCAGTGGGCAAACGAAATGGTTAAAACCAAGAGGATTACAACCATGGTTTCAAGAAAATGACCTTCTCCAGCAGATCTGGAAAGAGGAAGGATAGCATGGGGGCAGACAGCAAACGGAGGAGGCTAGGCCGATCACATTCATATATAAACAACCACCCAACAAGCAAGAACCAAACCAGGAACACACCAGGAACTGAAAGCACAAAACGCACAAGAGAGAAATAACACCTCTTACCTGGATATATAGCAAAAGTTGCAGCGGGTCCACGGGACGATGAAAGCGATGGAGCAGAGGTGACAAGTTTGAGCGATCACGTGCTCAACAAAAGTGAAAATGACATTTGGGCGCGCAAACCATATATATATAGAAAAATTGGTCATAAATGCGCCAACCACTTTTTCAAAGGCGCATGAGATTTGTTGTCGACAGGAGAAAGCGTGCGCCCTTTGGCGCACGAGAGTATTTGACAACAGGAGACGAAGTGCGCCTTTGCGCGCCAAAAGCATTGTCGACATGAAGTTATGTGCGCCCTTTGGCGCACCAAAAAGTTTTGTTGCACAAAGATTATGCGTGCCCTTTAGCGCACCAAAAAACGGAGCAACAAAAGTTGTGTCAACAATAAGGCGCATGTGCCCTGGCGCACGCAAAAGAGACTCAACATCCTTTGGCACACCGAAAGATGTGTTAACATGGAAAACCATGCGCCAAAGGCTTTTAAGGGGGCGCATCAAAAGCTAGTGTTACAAGGATATTTCATGCGCCCAGCCAAAAGAAGGCTCAGAAAGACTAAGTTCGAAAACTAGATTTCCCGGGAAGGGATTTTACAACGTTTCAAACGCGAGGGATCCCTAACGAGGGATCGAAACAAAATTTTCGGTATGGTTATCGGTAAAATTGCCCTTGTCAATTTTATGTGATAACAAATAGTCGGGGCTCATCCGGGGATGACTTGGCATAAATTCAAGGAATGAGACAAGGTAAGAACTTAGACAAACTCGGGGAAGTAGACCAGTACCTTATCCATTGGGCAACGGAGTCATCGAATCAAACCAATACAGAGGACAACACACCAAAACAAAGGGAAAGAAAAACAAAACGCTGTACAGAATATACAAAGGACTCCCTAATCACCTATGACTTGAACAATTTCAGGTACTGCCCACTATAAGGAAGTGGGAGAGAAGAACCATCCATATAATCAAGGTAAAAATAATTCTTACAAAAAGTCCCCGATTTTGAAAGGTCGAGCCAAAGGGAATCAAACTTGCCATGGCTGCCACGAGGTTCATGCCTTTTATCCCACAACAAAACAGTGTCTCCAACTTGGAAATCTCTGAACCTGGCTTTCTTATCAAATAGGACCTTAACTTTTTGTTGATGAGTAGATATCTTATCAGCAACTTCCAATCTATCCTCATTCAATTTGTGAAGGTACATTATTCTCTTATCCAAAGCATCATTGAAACTGGTATCTTCAATGGCCTTCATTAGATGCAAGGCTGGCAGCTCCACTGTTACTGGCAATTGAGCTTCTACTCCATATACCACTTGAAAAGGAGACATTCCAATGGCTCTCTTAGGTGTGATCCTGTCTACCCAAAGAGCATCATAGAGTTTCTTGTGCCAGTTTCGTTGAGACTCATTGACTAATTTCCTTATTATGGTCACCAGATTTTTATTAGTGGATTCTGCTTGTCCATTTCCCTGAGGATAGTAATCTGAAGAGTGAGCCAGAGAGATGCCATATCCATAACAAAAATCCATCATCTCAGTTGAAGAAAAATTCGAAGCATTATCTGTCACAATCTTGTTTGGTACACCATACCTTACCAAGATGTTTTCTTTGATGAAACTGCACACCACTTCAGAAGTAGTACTCTTTACTAGAATGGCTTCTACCCATTTTGTGAAATAATCTGTAGTAGTTAATACATGAGTATGACCAGCACTAGAAGAGGGATTAAGTGTTCCAATGAAGTCCAAACCCCATTGTTGAAAAGGTTCTTCAATTACAACTGGCTTAAGAGGCAAAGAGGCCAATTTGGGTCTACCCATGAAAGTCTGACAAGCCTCACATTTATCAACCCACTTGGATGCATCTCTGAATAAGGTAGGCCAGTAATATCCTCCATGAAGTATCTTATGAGTAGTGACGGTTGATGAGTAGTGCCCTCCGCATGCTTGATCATGAAAAGCTGAGAGTAGCTTTTTCTGTTGTTCCTTGTCCACACATTTCAAAAACCTTCCATCTAACCCACATTTAAACAAGGTGTTTTCCCACAACACATATTGCACTGACCTTAGTTTAACAGTCCTCTTTTCTTTGGCGGTCAAATGAGAGGGGCATTCTCCATAGGTGAGAAAATGGGCGATATCAGCATACCATTCATCAACTGAGCTAAGAAACAGAACTGTAGGAAGACCAATTTTATCCTCCAGTAACTCATGTCTAGCTCCTTCAGTGATGAGTTCACAAAGGCCTTTTCCACGGACGAGCTTGGTCGGTTTGATGTCAATATCATATTCTTGAACCTTAGCCACCCAGTTCCCTCTCTTGGATCCAAATTCCTACTGTGTAAGAATTGACTTAACAGTTGTATCTGGTACCAGCACCATGGAGTGAGAGTTAAGAATGTAAAAACGAAACTGCTTAACAGCTTTAACCACTGCAAAAGCATGTTTTTCCATCATGGTATATTTTAACTCATGATCTTTCAGAATATACCTCATAAATGTAATTGGGAGTTCATGCTCATTAGAATCTTCCGAGTCAAAACCGTAGCGTGGTGTTACGTGGCGTAGCAATATATAATAAAATCTTTACTAAAATCTGGACATGCTAAAACAGAGTTTTAGCAATGGCTCTTTAATATATTAAAAGGCTTATTTCCCTTCAGAGACCAACCAAACGTTTGTTTTCCTTTCATCATTTGGGAGATATTCAGAGTTAGTTCTACAAAATCGGGGATGAATCTTCTCAAAAATTGATCTTACCAAAGAAAGAGTGCACACCCTTTTTCTTTGGTTGGGAGAGGAATTTGCTTGAATAGCTTGAACTCGCTCAGGATCAATTTTAATACCATATTTGGAGATGATGTGCCCTAATAATTCCCCCTCTATGACACAAAAGATGAATTTTTTAGGATTCAAAGAGATCCCATGTTCTCTACATCTTAGCAGAAGCTGTCTCCAGTCTTGAAAATGATCTCGCCTTGTTTTAGAATACACAGTCAATTCATCAAGGTATACAACAATACACTTCCCTTTCAAACTTCCAAATGCCGATCCATAGCTCTCTCGAAAAGTGGCACCAAAGCATTAATGAGCCCAAAAGGCATTGTTTTGTAAGTAAAGGTACCCCAAGGGGTGGTGAAAGTTGTTTTGTGTTGATCTGTAGTATTAACTTCTACCTGATTATATCCTGAGAATCCATCAAGCATAGACAACATTTCAGATCCTGTTACTACTTGTAAGACCTGATCCATCATAGGTAAAGGATAATTATCTTTCAAGGAAGCCTGATTCAGATTCCTGAAGTCAACACAGATACGAATCTCGCCATTTTTCTTTCTAACAGGTACAATATTGGCAATCCATGTTGAATGATGGATAGGAAAAATGATTTTGGCTTTCAACAACTTCTGTATTTCTTGAAAAATGGTGTCAGCTATTTTGGGATTGTATTGCCTCTGCTTTTGTTTAAAAGGCTTAATTCCAGGTTTGAGAGGAATAAAATGTTGCATCTCTTTTGGTTGGAAAGCTTTTAAATCTTCATAAGAGTAGGCAAGAACATCCTTATACCTCTTTAACAGATCAATTGCTTTCTTCCTCTCATCTGTTGTGCAACATTTTCCAATGTTCACGAACTTAGGGTCAGTAGAACTCCCAATATTAATTTTTTCATATTCAGCTGATTGTTGAGGTCCAGTAGAAGCTCTAGACTTTACATACCTATCGTGTTTATCAAATAGTTCCTCTAAACTCACCAATCCTTTAGGGATCTTGTTTCCCTTGAGTTTGATACATCCATCCTGATCCGTTTCTTCTCCTTGAGTGGCTGCTTTGTCAAAGGGCACACTTTCACAAGGCAAGTTATCACTTCCTTCAAAGTATAGCTGTTCAAAATTATCTTTGAGTTCTAAGAAAGAAAGCAAATGTTGATCATTATTGAAAACTTGCCAGTTATTTGTATTATCAGGTACACTAGGTCGATGGATCATCTCAATGGTGAACTTATCTTGGGAAAAGTCAGGATGAGGTATAAGCAGTGACCCAGAGACTGCTAATGAATCAGCCCTGGTATTCTTCTCCCTAGGTATTGCTTCGATGGAGAAAGCATCGAGAAATTCAATGGAATCCCAAACCTGATTCCTGTAATGTTTCAACCTTCCATTTTTCACCTGGAAGAGGTTTCTAACTTGCTTTACAATCAATTCTGCATCCCCACGAGCTAGAAGATTCTTCACACCTTGTTCTTTTGCCACCTGTAGTCCAAGAATGAGAGCCTCATACTCTGTTGTATTATTGGTATTTTCAAATTGCAACTTGAATGAGAAAGGATGAAGGCTTCCTTCAGGTGACACCAGTATGACACCAGCTCCAGAACTAGCTGAGGAACAACTTCCATCAAACTCTAAAATCCAAACACCATTAGAATCTTTAGGTGATACTTTGGGGAGTTGGATTTCTTCAGGAGACATAATCATGTAGTTACCATGCCCCATATCCTCATAGAGTATTTGTGCTTTAGGATCATCCATTTTTTGTACAATATACTTAGACTGCTTCTCAGGCAGCAACTTCTTCATTTTCCCATTAATAGGTATGAGTGCATGTGACCAATCCATTTGAATTTCTCCACCCACATCCTTACAGAAGTTTCTGCTTAGCAACATCCCATATGAAGGAGGAATATCTGCTACTAAGATGGTAGCCAAAACTTTCTTCTCAGGCAAAGCAGCAAAAGCCACTTGTGCATCTTTAATTCTTCCGACTAAGGGCACTTCCTTACTCTCCATAGAGTAACAAGATCCATAAGTGCGTGTGAGAGTCAAGCCTAAGGCATGAGCTACTTTAGTAGGCATCACATTATCTGATGCTCCTGAGTCTATGACGCAATTGCTGAGCCTATGGCCAACTATAAGAAGTGTCACATAGAATGGTTTGATTTTGTCATTGGGTGAGGTGACAATGGCTACCAGATTAGGTTGTGGTGCAGAAGAAGGAGTGGGTAAAAGGCCTTTAGAGGTAGTTTTAGAATGGGAATTGACAAAGTGAATCATTTTAGCAAAGGCCTTAGGATGGGTTTGATAATATTCAGCTTCTGAGATTTGAACCTTAGTCTTTTTTAGGTGATCAATAATATCGAAAGACCCAGAAGTGGACGGGCTATCATCATTTGAAATCTTAGGTTTATCAACTTTAGGAGAAACGGAAATAACTTTAGTAGCAGAATTGACAGGACTCACCTTTGGTGTAGATGAAATGGGGATAGGAGATCCTCTTTTTGCAATTACGGGGATAGTTGTCGGCTGTTCTTTAGATTTCTTGGTGGGCTGCATCACTTTCTCCCTCTGATTTGTCTACTCTCGAGTCATGACAGTGTATGATTCACTATTCATGTCTGCTACTATTTCATCATAATCATCCTCATTATCAATGCCCTCAGTGGTGAAGAAATTAACTCGAGATCCCTCAAGTTCATCTGCTTCATCATCAACCTCTTCAACAAATTCCTCGCAATCTTCATTAACCTCTTCATCTTCAGGTTCCTCAACTTCACAGGTTGCATTGACGGGAACTTTAATAGGAGGTCCTTCAAGCGCTAGCCTTGTTTGAGCAGCAGGAAAACGATTTCTGGGCTGAAAATTCCTCCTTGGAACGTCTGCATAGGGAGCATGCTGAGCCAATTGTTTCTTAATGGCAATGAGATCATTTGCAAGTTTTTGTACCAAGGGATCAGTATTAGGTCCAGGGGTGGAAGAGGAGGAAGAAGTAGATTTAGATTTAGAAGGGTCTCTCCTCAACTTCCCTGACATGATTAAATCATCTTCGACACTAACAACAAGAGTTTGATCTTCAGCCAATGTTGCGAGATTAGCCCTTCTTAGTGCATAGCTAACTTCAGGTGATTGAGCATTTAGGAAAAAACATTTTTGAATTTGATCTACAGGTCAAGTATTTGGCGGAATTTTGTTAATCAACCTATTGAATTAGGCCACAAATTCTCTCATGGGCTCTGATGAATCCTTCTTTATTTGAGAGATTTGGGCTAGCAAGGCATGCACGTCTTTGCTAGTTTGAACCGGTTTTCAAACCTAGTTCTCATTATCAGAACCATTTGGTGATAGCACCGGTTGGAAGGTGATAGAACCAATCAGCAGCATTATCTTGTAAAGTCTCAATGAAAAGTCTTATGGAGACATCTTCATGTTCAACTCCCAGAACTCCGCATGCAACTATGAAGGCTGCGATGTGTTCATCAGGATGCACTTTACCATCACCTTTGAATTTAGGGAAGTTCTTTTAGTTACCTCTGGGTAACTCGTGCAAAGGCTTAGGAAGGGCAAGGGGCCCGACAAAATGACCCCAGGGTAGTGGTACCACCATTCTTGGAAAAATGGCTTGAAGAGGAACTACAACACCAACAAGAATCAAAGCTCGAAGATTAGGACTGATTGACTCTGAAGGAATACCACCCGTAGGGATTCTATCTTGGACAGGAGGAGTACTTGTCGAACGAGTCTTTCTATTTCTTGTTGAAGGGAAAGGAAAACCCTGCTGCTCCAAAAGCTGAAATTAAGAATCTTCAATACCAAGGGCCCTTCTCCCTTGAGTAAAACACGGAGTCGCCAGATCAAAGGATGATCAATAATTACAGAACAAGAATATGATTTCCCCAGCGGAGTCGTTAAAAACTGTTGGTCGTCAAATAGGACTTCACGAAGAGCAACAATCAGGGGACAAGAAGTCCCTCCTCTTTAATGGGAGAGGTTCCCTTATTCAGAAATGAACCTATTTACAAATATACAAAACATGATTTTCTTGTTGAACTTGGATATTTACGAAAGTGTTTTCTATAAGGATCATCAATTACAAAAGGACTGAGGAATGAGAAAACGAGAACGAGCAGAAAGGCACCATTTAGAATTATAGATGACAGAGTAATTCTTTATGCATGCGAAGGTACAGTGAATTGAAACAAGATCATTTGTATCATACTAATAAGATGAAATTTGAAAGACACAAAGTTTTATCAATAATATCTCGCAAAGAATACAAAGCTTCTTAATATAATATAGACAAATGATCTTAACAAGATTAAATGAAAAGCTTAGGGATAAAAGAGATCAGATAGATGAAGAATGAAAAGCCCTTCTGTATTGATTTCTTTATGATTTATTTACACTTTCAGAAAATAAGCCAAGTTCTTCCTTCTTCAAAATGGCGAGGAGAGGCCATTATATAGTTTACAATTCAGTTACTCTCGGTAACTACTTCTTTTAACTAAAGATTAGTTAAGGATTTCCAATCGCAATACCTCAACTTATTACAATAAATCCGAGAAAAATAATTGGAAGAGAAGAGAGGAATAAGGAGAAGAAGACAGGTGCTTATGACTGGGAGGGACCCACTGACTTCAAAATCCACTACCTGAATCTCTTCAATGCCTCAGCTATGTCTCTGCCACGTGTATATTGGTCATTTTCTTGAATCGGGGTTGAAATGAGCTCCACATGAAAGCATTGTATCTGCACATTACACAGAGATTGGGAAACCACCAGTGAAAGCCAAACCGCTATCATGAATCATCTGTGCCATTGGCATAGGGTTTGCGTCTGTCATCCTCGACCAAAAATCACTAAAGTCAAGATGGTGAACTTCACTATCCCCGATATCGGGAACGGCAGACTCTAGTGGTGAGATTTGTTCTTGCCCCTGAAATTTGATCTTCATGTTGGTAGTAATTCGGAGGGTGAAGCTGCAAGCTAGACTTGGGAAGGAATTACAGAGGAAAATGGATACGCATGCAGGAATTTAGATTGCAAAGGTTCGAGCAAAAGATAGCAGGAAAGTAGTGTGCAAAATGCATAGGGGGTTCGCTCGTTATATAGCTGTTTAGGAGAGAGAAAGGTAATGAATGCATATTTAATACATACCTACCAAATTGAATAAGCAAGATATTCGGGTAGAGTGGGAAAAATTAGCACGAATGGCACTTGGTTCATTTGGGACATGTGGGACGTGAAAGCGTGAAGTACGTGGCTCGGCCGATTCGGGCGAAGCGGGGAAAAGACGCACAAATGCTCTTGGAACACATGGGACAAAAGTACGCGAAGTATGCGGCTCGGCCGAATCGGACGAAAATGGAACAATTGGTCCAGGTGAACTTGGGACATTTGGGACAAAAATTTTCGACGGGCCCTAAAAGAACAGACTTCGGGTGAACCGCCAATCAGGGAACAGAGGGCCCAATTGAACTTGGGACACGTGGGACAAAAATGTCTGACAGGCCCGAAAAACACACAAAATGACCCAAAAACGTAGATTTCTCAATTTCTTTGGCATTTCACATTATCAGTACAATAGAGAAAACACTTAAACTCAAAATTTTAAATTTTCACTTTCTTAAGAGCAGGGGAATTTTGAGTGGACAACATCAAGAAGAAGGGAAGATAGATGAAGAAGCTGACTTGGAGGCGACCGACATCTTGGAGAGATACCTGGGAGAAGGAGAGGATGAGAGTGAAGGAGGTGGTGATGAGGAGGAAGAGCTAGGGAAAGAAAAACAACCTTTGGAAGCTCACATATTTAGTGTCTATGACTTGGAGGGGAGTGGAAAATAAAATAAATATTTCATATTCACGTGACAAAAAGCACACAAGGTGATGAAGGCACTGAAGATACAAAGGCAGATGAGAGGGATGCCGAGGGGTAGAGAGCCACAGGTTTTACCAAGGAGTAGATAACCAAAGTGGCAGAGTGAGAAGAGAAGAAGATGCTCGAGATCCTTGTAGATAAGGAGTTGGAGTGGAGTGCGGACATAGTGCTAAAGGAAGTGAAGGTGGAAAGCTTTGAAAAAGGACATGATAGCCTAGGAGGCCCCACTCTGATAGTCAACTTCCCTAAAGGTGCGACCTCAAGTAGAAGACCTCTAGATGTAGAGAAGAGGTAGATAATGGGCTACATGGATGATTCAAGGAAGGTGCTACGTGCATGATTCCAGAGCACAATACCCATTGAGAGACTTATTGACATGGGATCGTTTGAAAAGGAGGGTACGTACCCCAGGACCAAGAAGATGCTTTCTTGGGCATTTGAATCCCATGTCAATGAGCCAAAATTTGAAGTCTACTAAAAGGCACTTATCACATTGCTAAAGTCTAAGGGAGACAACCCCTTAGTGAATGCCCAAGATATCTCGGATGAGCAATTCTACAATGCTCTAAACAAGGTCGCGGTGGAAATAGAGGGGAGAATATTCACAGAATAAGATCATAAGGGATTTAGAGGGAAAGCTAGCCAAAAAGGAGGAAGAGTTGGCTAAGGTGGCTAGAAGCTTAAAATAGGAGGAATTAATCAGCGCATAGCTAAGGCATGAGCTCAAGGAGGAAAAGGAAAAGGTGCAGGAGGTCTACAAGAAAGTAGACTCAATAAAAAGCACCATCATTTTGAAACACCCAGATCTAACACCTATCCCTCGAGGTATGCATCGACGTTGGAATGCCTAGAAGACTTAACGCACATCCTCACCATGGAGAGGCAACCCTTGGCATTGGAATCTATGGAGGAAGTGGCCACATGCCTGAAGGAGGAGGACCGGTTAAAAGTGATAGCACTTGTTGCTGAGTATAGTCAAGTACTCACAGAGATCAAGGTCACTACCTAGTCTGCAGAAGCCGCATATGACACATGCACGGATCAAGATAAGGTGGAAAGATCTTTGGTTGCCATGCTTGAAGTAGAGCTGAAGGAGTTCTAGGAAAAGAACAAGGGGAACAAGGTAGAAAGGGACAAGGTTCTGGCTGAGGTAGAAAATAAATCGAGGCAATTAAGGCTTTAAGAAGCTCAACTAAGGCCCAGTGAAGGAACTATACCCCAGATTACAAGGAGAATGGACAAGCTCGCGGACCTGGGCAAGGAAATGGAACAAATTTTGGACACCTTGGGCACCCAGGGAGCTGGTCTAAGCTTTGATGAAGTAAGCACCTTGGTGGGTGACCTCTGTTAGAAGGCGCAGAATGAGGTCGATACATGGAGTAAGTTGGAGGCAGACTTATGGAAGGAATTCCCCAACCTTTTGATTTAGTGTCCCCCATTCTTCATTCTTTCCCCTATTCTTTCATTCCTTATTCATTTTTGTAATATTTGTCTACATCTTGGTTCCATTGAACCAACTTGCACCTTGGTCAAGTAGAATGTTTCCAAGGGCGGAGAACAAGCATAGTGTGGGGTGATGTTGGGCCCTTGGAATATTGACTAAGTATGAAGGCACATGGGCGTGTGGGACCCCAGTTATAGAAGGGCATGTAAGGAAAAAACATGTAGGAGGAAGAGTTAAGGAGGCATATGGTTCACGCGGTGTGTGAAAGGAGATTTGGGACTTAGCTAATTTAAGCAACAAAGGCAGAACACATGAAAAGCATGATCGGTTGTGTGTGGATAAGATGTTAAACAGCGGCAATGGTGGCCGAGTAAAAGAGCATGCCAACAAAGGAATCTTCTAGAAGACCATCATGAGATGGAGTGGAGAGCTTAGGCCTAAGGAAACATGCTCGCTGAAGGACCACATTCGACACTTGGCAACGGATCTAAGGGCACGGCAAGGCAAGTTGGCAGCATGGGAAGGTGATAAATACAAGTGTCTACAGTGGAAAAGAGAGATAGAGATGAGGAGACTGGGATAATATACACACACAGAGAGATAACATGGGTGAAGCTCTGCATGATTATTGTGAGTGGAACTTTGGTGCAGAAAGGAATGTACTAAGCTTAGCATTGTAATTTCTTTTTCTTTTTGGCTTAGTTATACAAGCCTAGGGATGTGCATGACTGCAGTCTTCCCTTTATGGCTCTTTGTAATGAAACGATGAATACAATAAGGTTACCTATTACAATTAGATATGAATATCAGTGGGTTTTATGTATATTTCATTCATAGAAGTTCTCTTTCCTTTCATACTATGAATGAATGATTGTATCTTTCCTTCTGTTACAATATATGTTATGGAGTCTATTAAAGCACTCGGTCTGAAGGAACTACAAGGATCTGGAGGCCATTCTAAGCCCCATGATTCTTGTATGTCTAAAATTCTTTCCTAAATACTCTTATACTACTCATAGATGAATGCTTCCCACTAAAACTCACATAAAAGAGAGACTCGGCACCCACGCATGCCTCGGGTGAGTGCTCAACTTCTGCTGGGTGATAGGCCGGCACACATGGGATACCTTCCTTTTATAGTGGGAGTAAAATTGACTACATTACTTGTTTCTATCCTTATTCCACTTGAGGACAAGGTATCCTTCTTGAAATCTTCTAGCCATTACTTTCTTGTCAAAACACTACTTTATTTGAGCTTGATTCAAATCCATTGCATGCATGGGCTCATCTCTCAATTTTTCCAACTTCATTAGCTTGGACTACCTAACTTCCATGGACTCTAATTTAAACATTTCAACCTAATTTATAATCTCCAAGGCCGAAATCCAAACAATATTGGAAATTTTGCTTCCTTTCCATAAACAAGCTTGATGGGTGATTTGTTAGTCGACTTATTGGGAGTGATTCTAGCAACCCATAAGACTGATTTCAACATCATGTGCCAATTTATTTGATTCTCATTCTAGGTTCTTATGATAATCCTTATAAGATTCATATTTGTCGACTCAACCAACCCATTTATTTAAGGATAATAGTTTGAGTATGTGCTTAAGTAAATTTCATACTTCATAGCCAAATCAGTTATTTTTTTCCAAGGAATGCCAAAGCATTATCGATATGATTTTGGAAGGAACACTAAACCTGGTCATTATACCTTAAGAGAAGTCTAGTATTTTTACCTTATTTACTTCCTTCAAAGTAACTATTTCTATCCATTTGGTGAAGTAATTAGTGGCTATTAAAATCCACTAATGCCCCAAACTAGAATGTGGATTAATCACTCTAATGAAATCTAACCCCCACCTCATGAATGGATACTCTACTAGGATAGGGTGAAGGGGAAGGGCTAAAATTATTTCTTTTCCTAAAAATAAGGAAAAGTTCCTGCATTTTTTACCCAAGCATAAAAATATTTAAATGTTAGGATAATAATAACCACCTTTCATGATCTTGAGTTTTGTCATTATGGGGGAAAAGTGTCCTCATGCTTCATCATTATGAAATTATTACAAGAATATTTCAATTTGACTTAGCTTAATGCAATGAACATAACACAATTTACATCCTTCCAAAAACAAAATTTCATTTATGAGTACATAGGGAAAATTTGAAGCATAAAATACCTTCTCTTGGCCTTGCTCAATCTTGAATACATTATCTTGTTTGGAGAAAATGCACTATGTCATGAGTCCAACAAGGGGGAGTGATGCTACAACTTGCTATAGTTCATTATGGAGCACTAGAATAGTTTCTTTTTCACCTTGTAAATATGTAGCCAATTATTCACATATGTTCTTTCCCCTTACTAAATTAGTTACCTTGATATTTACATCTTATTACATCACATTTTTAATCTATACAATATTTTATCATTTAGGTCCCTAATCAAAAGAAAATCCTTCACACTTAGGTGTGACACCATAAAATGGACCTTGTTGTCAAATACCAAATCATGTCTAAATTTATTTAAGCTCCTTATGATAGATAAGGCATTATTTTCTGCAAATGAATACCTTACCTCATAATCCTATAGGATTTGACTAAAAATGTAATTGGTTGTTCTAAATATTCATCATTCGATTAAACCAACATGGAAGATATTATGTCTATGCCTCCTAAGGCATACAAAATGAAATCCTTTGTAAAATCAGCATTGGCGTGTAGTGGCTTGTGTTACTGCTTGTTGGATGGCTTCAAAAATATTTTCCCTTCCGTAGTCCACTTGAAAGGTGTGTTTTTATTTAACATATATGTTAATGGTTTTATATTCACTAAATCACACACTTAATATGTACATCTAGCATCTAAATATGTGAATTTTACACATGATTCCTAAGCAAGAGAATCAATCATTGACACCCTTTTACTTTGATTTGATATTGCTTTTATCCTTTTTATATCCATTTCTTACTATTTTTGATTTGTAACTTATAGTTTTACATACCATTCGACATCCTAGATCCCTATTATTTTACCATTTTACCTTTCAAGCACCCTCTACAGAACCACCCATTAAGGACAGGAGTTCCTAGGTGTTATTATCCCCTTTGGGCTCTTCTATCCACTTACTCTCTTTTTGTTTATTGGATGTTACTTCTTTCTTGTCTTTGGTTATCACCCTTAGTCAAAATTTCACTTGTTGATGATAAATGTTAAGAGAAATAATCATATATATAAATGACTTATTTAACCTCATTAATGGGGGAAAGCATTTTAAATAGTCACTTACTACCACAAAGAACTAAATATTTCCAATCTATTACATCGTAAAATGACTGCATTATTCACCGCATAGGGGGAGCTATTATGAATTACATACCACACATTTTACATTGGGACAAAGTAATTATATCTCACTATTCTTGTTTTCACTATCTTAAGGGATACTATTCTGATCATACACACACACACATAACATCAAATTCATGGAGTCGATATGTAGTCTCACACTTTGGGTGATAATCACATTGGGGTGATCACCGTGGTCGGTTGAATCAAGCATATATATTTTTTATTCATCTAATGTGCAATTAAATATTGTGTATGTGGTTATGGTTTATATTTCTAGTACATGTGTGATTGACCATAATTTTAGTGAACATAAGGAAACCTATAACAAAAAAAAAGTGACAAGAAGTGACACAAGAAGATCTAGGACTGAAGCTATTTCACAAAAACCGTCTCCAAGAAAATATTCTAGTGCCCAAGTGGTTGTGCCTCCCCTAGAAATTGTCTCTGATATCATCATATTCTAGTTTCTAAATCATAGCTTACACTACCTAGATTTAGCCTTCTTAAATTAGTCACTAGCACAAAATTAGTTCAAACCTACAAAGGTAAAATGAGTCATTCTATAAACACTATCTATCACTCTTTCTTGTATTCCTATAGCTAGATATTTCCTAAATACTATTAAAATTATGTGGTAAATATTATCCTTACATAGATTTAAATTTCATTAAATCATTTGGTACATCGTATAATCAAGCACAATGCCCTTTGCATTCAATTATCTTACCTTTATCTTAGATGATACACACATCTCCCACTTCTCATGGCCAAATTATTCTACCCATTACTATTAGACCTCTTAATATTGTTATTCCCTTTACTCTTAGATCTACTATCACACATTGTGACATGGTATAAAGACTCCCTTGGCTTGTGGATGCTAGAGCCTTTCCTTTTATTGTTCACTTAAGCCTTATGTTCATCCATGAGCATCATCTTATTACTATTTGAGGCATTCCACTACAGAAATTTTTATCCTTAGGTACTTTGGCCATCCCATATTTAGTTGTTCCTACTCCTAGTGCATCTTATCCTATTCATGATGGCTCCTTAGCCTTGACACCTCGTACGGTATCTATATCCCTTGCTCCTCCCGTAGAAACTTTTTCACATCCATATCAATTTCATTCACATGTGGCTCCTAATCATAGGCCTCCCTATATTTTTAGATAAACTAACTAACCTCATAGGGGAATCTATTCACATATCTCATATGCTTCACATACTCCATATAGAAATCTTTTATGTTCTGTTTCTCTATATGCTTAGTCTATACCTTTTCCATATACTTGGCCATATGTACTCTCATGTGACCATTAATTCATAGATATTGTTCACATGTATGGTTATTTTCCAATTGTGGGTACTTTCCTGGTACTCTTATTGCAAAGATCATTTTGGAATTCAAACTTGGGGGCATCCTAATTCCCACACACCACCCGATGATGCACTCTTGTTCTTGGTTCATAATTGATTATTAAAGGCATCCTTACCTACATGAAGACACACACACACACACACACACACACACACACACACACACACACACACACACACACACACACACACACACACACACACACACACACACACACACATTGGGGGACCATCCTTATTCCTCCCTTATATATATTCACTTTCACATATTTGTAATTAAAAATCCAAAAACATGTTTTCTTAAATCTTGATTGGATGTACTCTTGCTTCCTTATACTACTATATGTTGCACCTTTTCTTATCATGTTACTTTAATTCCTATTATGCTTCATAATTTTTCATATACACATGCACATTCACATGTTATCTTGAGGTGAATATCGGTCACTTATAGGTTATTAAATGACGCATGATGCTTGGATCTATCCATTACTAATCCCACTAAGGATCTGAAGGGGTCTACCTTTTCACATTTACTATCGGTTCTATCATTGTAATATTTCACATTTTTAGTCCTATATTTAGATATTACAATGTGTCATGCTATTTATATTTCCTCACAATTCTAACAGGTGCTTCGTGTGTGGAATTTTCATTCTAGGACTCCTTATAATCATGGTTGTCTGATTTACTTATATCTTGTTTGTTATTATTTGTGAGCTATGTCTTATGTTTTCTTTTTTCCTTGCTTGTAGAATCCTTTATGGATTCAATTTTCTTGTGACATCTTGAGTGGTGTCCCATGTTTATAACCAAATCACCATTGTGTCCTTGATTTCTATTTTCCTATATTATTTTCCTATTTGTTATTTTGTGTGTATTGCATGTTTATGACTAAGACTTGTATGATAGAATTTTCCAATTTTTTTTCTAGCACCATGGTAACTACCATGTGTAATCCCTATCCCCTACAAGAATCCCTATATCAGATATGCATATTAGTTTCATCCTTCCTTGTTTGGGATCCATTTTCTTTTGTTTATCTTACACACCCCAAACAAGTGGGGGAAAACATTGGGTGAACCTTTTCACCCTCCCAATAGTTACAAAAAGTAATTACAAAATCATCATCATCATGAACAAAATAGAAATCGATTCTGAGAACCACACTAGAAATAGATTTGGCACAAAAATCAACATGGACAAAACAACCTAGCACAGACAAGACCAATGGGCACCAGTGTCCCACCTAGGCACTCTTGTCCTAGGGCACAATAGTTACAAAGTAATTTTCAAAAGTTACACGATTCTACAATATTCATCGGTTTTAACAATCACACATTGAGTTTTAAATTGTAATCAATTACTAATTGGAACTAAATAAGTACCTAACTACTTACTTAGGAACCAGATGAGGAAAAATTAAGGAACTTGAATCTAGAGCATATGTAGGACAACAATATGCCTAGAAAAATGTGTCACTTGAGGCATGTTACAAACTCGTATGTGTTATCATATATAGTGGAACTTATCTCGTGGAGAAGTGTTAATGGTTTGAGGACAAATCCTATGATCCATCTCAATACACTTTCCCTTAGCAATGGTAGTACAACTTAATATAAAGTTTAGCATTGGGATGCTCAAATCCCTAGTTTTGTGGAAGGACACCCAAATCCTTTTTATTATTCCAACCAACTCCTAAGAAAAAGTCTACAAGCAGGAACAAATTTCTACCCCTTTCTCTTTCAACATTTCAAGTGTACTCTAACCCCTTGGTTTAGATTATTCCAATACATATTTCCAATTTTATGTATATTTTTCAAGTTAAAATTCAAATGCATTTACCATGAGTATTGACTACACTTTTTTTATTTTACATGTCCTATCCTATCCCAATGAAGGAAAATCACACAAACAACCATGAAAAAAATATCAATCACACTCCGAGTAAAAGATGATATTCAAAGGAACTAAACGCACACATTATTATCACTATACACATGCAAATGTCCCCTAGGATCCTTACCCTTCCCTTCCCTTAGAATTCCATAGTACACATTTTGCACTATTTCATTTGGGACACTATAACACTCATTGGACACGATATAGGGAAATATTTTCTTTGGATTCCCAAGGTACATTATTCTTTTCTACCTTGTATTTTACTAAATCCTTATTCACTAGCATAAAGTGGGGGAAAATATAGTCACTAAATCATGCACTTACTATGTACATCTAGCCTCTAAATATGTCATAGAGAATCACTCATTAACACTCATTTACTTTACTTTGAAACTTATTTTATCCTTTTCATCATTATTACTTGTTGTTTTTATTTATAGCTTATAGTTTTACATACCGGCTAACATCCTAGACTTCTTCAATTTCACTATTTTAGTATTTAAAAACCCTATACAAAATTGACCATTAGGGACAATAGTGCTCGAGCGTTGTTATCCCCTTTGGGAACTTCTATCCACTTTCTCTTTTTTTGGATGTTACTTCTTTCTTGTCTTTGGTTATCACCATTAGTTGTCCTTTCAATTATTAAATATGAACCTTAAGAAAAGGAATAATATATATACATGACTTATTTAACCTCATTAAGGGGGAAAGCATTTTAAGAGGCACTTACTACCACAAGGAGATAAATATTTCCAATCTACTACATCATCAAAGGATTGTATTATCCACTACATGGGGAGATATTATGAATCCCATACCACACATTTTACATTGGGACAAATTATTTTTAGCCCACTATTCTTTGTTCCAATAACACTGGAGAAAACTATCTTAAGGGACATTATTCAAATCACACATAGAATAACTACATGGAGTCTGAAATTTAGTGTAACGCAAGGTGAAAATCACATTAGGGTGACCATTGAGGCCATTACGAATCAATCATATGCATATTTTGTTCATCTAATATACACTTGAGTATTATGTAGGTAGATAGTGTTTCTTTTACAATTACATGAGTTATTGAGCATAATTGTAGAAAACTTAACGCAACCTAAAATGAACAAAAAGTTACAAGAAGCAACATAGGAAGAATCGGTACCAAATTTATTCTATAGACACTAACACCCATAACACACACCAGCACCCAATATTTTGTGTCCTCTCTCAAGTGCTTAAGTCACTAAGATCGCCATATTCCATTTTCTCGAATCAAAGCTAACCCAAACCATATTTACCCTTCCTAAATCAGTCACCATTCTAGAATCGGTTCATACCTACAGAGGTAAGATGCATCATTCTAAAAACCCTATCTATCAATCTTTCTTATATTTCTATATCTAGATATTTCTTTAATATTGTTATATTTACTTGATCAATAATTTCCTCACATAGATTTAAATTATATTAAATCACATTTGACAAAGATTGTTAAAATGAATGATAAATCTCTAGAAAAAGTTATTACTTCAAAAAAACTTTGTAATGCCTTCTTGTGACTAGGTAATGACAATGCCAAGATGGAACTTACCCTTTCATGGTCAATTACAAGCCCTTTCTTTGAGACAATGTGGCCTAGAAGTTTTCCTTCATGCACTAAAAATATACATTTTTGGGGATTAAACAAAACTCCAAACTACCTGCACCTATAAAAACTTGCCTAAGATGGAATAAATGATCATTTACATTCTTGGAGAACATTATGATGTCATCAAGGTAAAAAATAACATAATTGTTAATTAGTCCTTTAATTACCATATCCATACCTCTTTGGAAGGTTTCTCTTGCGTTAGAAAGGCCAAAAGAAATTTTTCTATAAGCAGGTGTTCCCTTATTTGTGGTAAATATTGTTTTGAACTGATCTTCATCCTTCACCATGATTTGATTATAACTAGAGTAACCAACTAATTATAGAGAGAAATTTTCTAAATTGGTGACAGTATGAAAGATCTACTCCATAGAAGGTAGTGGATAATAGTTTTTCATGGATTACCAACCAACAATATGATTTCCCCATTCCTATTCCTCATTGTAACTAGATTGGAAACCCAAGATGAATGTTTTATGGGAATATTATACGATACTTTATTAACATGTTTAGCTCCATCTTCATTAGTGGCTCAATCCTTGGATTGAAAAGCCTCTATTTTTTCCTAATGGGCTTGGCTAATGGGTCTAACTCAATGGTATGTTGTGCCAAATTAGGATCAAAACCCTTAAGGTCATCATATCCCCATGCAAAGACATCAACAAATTATTGATAAAGGTTTACAAATGTATGCTTCTCTTGTAAAGTACATACCTTTCCAATATTGAGTAATTTGTCTTCACCAATTATATTGGTTCATGATCTTTGCCTTTTACCATCATGTTTTATTTCTCCTTTCTCGATATGATCATATGATTTTAAACTAGACTCCAATGTGACTAGGCCTTTGGGCAACCTATTTGATCTTAGCTAGACAATATGTTCTCCATAATTTTGTTGCAATTTATCTTGATTTCTTGGTGAAAACTCAACCTCTTCTTGTATGAAGTTTATAATCTATTGGTAACTCTCAAATACTTTCCAATTTATGTTATTGTCTCAAAAATAAGGTCAGGTAATCACTTTAATATGTTGTTGTTTCCTTCTTTTTAATACTCTCAGAACGTAAAACTATGCTCCCACCGATACTAACATATTAGTTTATTCATTCTCTTTTCTTGGGATAAACTGGATATTGAAAGCTTCAAATTCTTATATAAGATCACATACCCTATGTTTGTAGGCTTTTAAAATATCACTCTTGGATGCATTCAACCCTCTTACTTGATTTACTATTAACTCACTATCACCAAAGGTTTGTAATTATTTAACATTCTTCCTTCTTACCCATTGCATATCATGGAAAAAGGCCTCATACTCAGCTAAATTATTGGAGAAAATGAATTGGAATTTGAAAGTAGAGAAATAATTTATACCCATGGGAGATACAAGCATCACACCCCACCTGCACCTTGCCTACTCCTACATCCATTAAAGAAAATTTGAAAAATTACATTGACCTATTCATTGGCTTTCACAATACTTGGAATAAGTGAATCCTCCTCATGTAAAAAATAAATTCATAGGCCAGCTTCTTCAGTTCATTTGTAAGGATCAAAACCATGGCATTCACCCCCATTAATTAAGCAAAAAAACTGGAATACCTTCAACCCGAGTGTTTGTTTCTTTGACAATTGAGTGATCTTTTTATCACACTTGAATATAATTGGTACACGAGAATCAATATGGTATGTGTAAGGAAATGCGGGGATAAATAATACTACATATTTATATATCCACCAAAATAAACAAGATAAGAATTATAGTTTATGATTGAACAAGTTAATATGAATTATATCACAGTATGAATTAGATATTAGATTGCATGCATAAATAGGAAAGTAAATGAACAAAACACAACACAAGAACACAAGATATAAGTGGGAAAACCATGAGAGGTAAAAAAACCCACTGAAAATAAATTATCTTTATTGATAATAGAGGTTTCACCCAACACTCCCACTATTTCAAGTAGTTACACCTTTAAGGAGGAATTATAATTGTCTAATACATTTTCTCATGAATTGAGATCATTCTTCTCCTCATTCACATCATGTATCTTCACTTAGCTTACATTTCTTACTCACATATTGCTATATCATTTTCATTACCGATCTCTAATGAGATCACCTTGTTTTATACAAGGTGGGTGACCAATTTGGGTCACTCTTAATGTCAAAATGTCATGCTTATATTTTAAATTTAATTCATAATCCATGATCATTAGTCTTTGGTGGATTTCTATTAAGTCAGTTTCCTACTTAATATTATAACCCCAACACTCCCCTTAATGTTAGGTAGGGAGCATGTAAAATTTACTTTTTATATAAAAATAATTACAATCCATAAATCATCTAAGTGATTTAGGATAGCATGAAATAAAACATTTATTCTAAAGGTTTTATAACTCCATGATATACTACTTCAATGCAATGGTTCACTATCACAATATTTCATGGAATTAAACAAGTAGTGAACCAAATGAGTGTTTCAAGGGTTTTAAAAATATCAATACACCGCTTAGTATTTCATGAGACTTCAAGAGGCCACAATACAAATAAAGCGTTCCATGGGTTTTGTAAAACTACATTACACTCAAAAATTATAAACTCTCAACATAAAGTGATTATATATGAAGTATTACATAATATTATGGAGTTAACAAATTCATATCTAATGCTTTGCTAGGTATTAAAATTAAACTTGTGATAAGTGTCGTTTTAGCTTGTACTTTAATCAATTTTAATATGTCAATCGAGGTGGCATCCGATGGATGTTTGCAACAAAGGGAATAATATGAACAAAAATTCAAAAGTATAGGTTACTATACTAGGATTGTAACAAAATGAAGTTCCATCTAAAGTATTAATATCAAATATTGAATTGAATTTTGAAAGAAATAGTAATCGATAACAATACTTTAAATAACAAAGTAATGAAAAGAAAAATGAGTCTCCCTTTCGTTGGGTAGGAGTGGCTCTTTCCCTTCCCTTTAATCAAGATTATTCTCGAGGCTCTTAGCAAGATAAATTCTCTTGAAATTCATCTTTATTCAATTCCCAAAATGCTACTACATAAAAAAACAACTACTTTTATTATTACATTCCTGCTTTTTATATTAGCCTCCCACGGAGATCTAATTATTCAGAATGACTAATTATAAATCTAACTAACTTTTTGAACTCCACAATTTCCTTTATTCTCAGCAATATATTAACGGTGAGAATAACTCATGGGTGATTGATCATGCCTTTAGAATAACTAAATAAGAGGTATTTGATTGACTCATAGAAGGAGTTGATCACTTCTAGAAGATTCCCAAAATATTAGCTTGATTAAAGAAACTAAAGTGGTGATGAGTCTTTAGTTATTACCACTAAAATTTATTATTTGGAACATTGATTGATAGATGTTATGGTCTTTGATAGAAGATGATGTTGAATTTGGACCTACATGATCTTCTTACTTGCATGTGTGCAGATGCCATTTATGGTTTGAGGGATTTGATGAGCTAGGTGTTTTGAAGACACTATCCTCTAACCCTTATCAATAAGGAAAAGAGTCATTTGCAAATATAAAAATAATAGAGTCAACTATGCCATATCACGAGAAGAGAGTCTTGGGCCATCATATATCCTAAGTCTTGCACTCATTATAATTTTCAACACATGCATTATTTTCACAAGGATCAACATTTATCCAGATCATATTTAATACATTCATGAACAAGAATTAACAATATGAAACATAAAAAATACACTCAATAATTACCCATAAAAATTTCATAGTAAATATGAAGTATGTATTTTTCCCATCATACATAATAATATCAAAGATAATATAGGTTCTATACTAGAAAAAAATGAGGCTCATCACTCCCCCAGACTAAAGATTTATTAGGTCCCCTTGCTACCTATTAAGTTTTTCTACTATTCTAGAACAATTATATTCAACAATAAATGTCTGTCATGTTTCTTCAGCTATTGTATTAGAAAATCCAAATTGATCCACCGCATTCTTTCGCCAAGTAGTATAACTATTGACTTCCTGATCATTAGTCACATTCCACCTTGGTACTGGCATAAGTAGTAGAGGTGGTTTGTACCACATCCCAATCCACTACTCTTTGAGATCCAACATAATTTTGCATACATCTTTGGCCCTCTTCAAGGACCATCTTAGGTTGGTAGGTGAAATGACTTCCTTCCTTTTATATTGATCAACCAACAACTGATAGCAAACCTGGGATGCAAAAAATTTAACATTGAATGTAGGGATTACCTGTTCCCTAAAATTTTTGACACTATTTTGAAGAATATTGATGTACTTGTATACCAAATTGAGACACTACACTGTGAATGGAACTGCTGAAAAAGCGACGCGAGTTGGCAAATCATGCCTCATAAGGAGGCCCACTGTTGATTCTAACTGCACAAATAATTCCCTCTAATCCCTCCATTCACCTTGGTGTCTTAAGGTCAAAACAAATGACCTCAACTGGACCTCACCCACATATAAATTGATTGGTATTTCCACCTGCTCAGGAAGTAAAAACTTATGCACATAAAATTCACACAATAAATTCTTCTCAAAATCATTGGCAACAGTATATGCCCCTACAAATTGATGATCATTCTCAAACTCAATGTCCAACATTTCCCTTGCTCTAGTGATTTTCCATTTGAAGAATTGTTCTTTTAAGAATAGGGCATAAAAATTGGAAGGAGGCCTGCAAGAGAGTACCTGGTCATATAACTGACTGACATGGCCAACATTTTGTTTGAGAAATTGAATTTCCTCTTTTAACTTAGTATTTTCCTCCTCAAATTTTCTTAACCGATAACACTCTTCCATCCATTTTTTCATGCCTTTCAATATGATAATTTGAGGGAAGTATCTTTCTTGTTCTTCCTGTAACTGAGCCAAGGATATTTCCAATTTTGATTTAGTCAGCTTTTAATACGTATATCGATGCTCTTTTTCCTCTAAGGTCTGTTGCAACTAGGAAGTTGACTCTTCTTGGTGGGCTACCTGAGTATGCAGTTCTTGAATTTTTTTCTCTTGAGAAGAGAATTGTTGAGAAAAGTTGGCATCTTTGGCTTCCAATAGGGCCTACAATTTATCAGCCCTTTCCTTAGCTATTTGAAGGTCAAATTGTACTTTAGAAAAGGAAAACATGTTGGGCAACAAAGTATCAGGGTTTAGAGGAGAACTAGGTTTGCCCTCTTCCATGGGTGTTTTACCCTTATCTCTAATTAATCCTTCCTCAGGAATGGATGGAAGCATTGGCTCAGGCAGAGTGTTAACCAGGGTTTGAATGGTTGCAGTTGCTTCATGTTCTTCCTTTGTTAACATCTGTTCCATTGGTTGTTGAGGAATAATGGGGTTTGCAATAGAAGTATGGAGATGCTTTCCAAGTATGCTAGAAGTGGATGAGGGAGAGTATGATTGTTGAAATTTGATCCATCATCTCATGCCATTCCTATTTTTCAAAAACTTATGCTTGCAAATTAAATGAATGAGACCCTGAAACTTGAGATAAGTTATCCCCAATGAAATTTTTAGTGGCCACACAAATAGCCTCATAGATAAATTGAGGTAGATTAACCTTATACTGGGGTTTGGCCTTGCCATGGCGTAAATGTATGAGCATCCTCAATACTGGGCCTAAAACAATCTCATATTGACCCTCACAAGTAAAATATTTTATCAACCATTTTTCTATCCCTACCAGGGTTCTGGTATGCTCAGTCTTTTAATCCCTTTTTCCTTTCCTTTACTGTCAACTACTAGTTGCAATTTTTCCTTTCTTCCCACTACAAATATCTTAATTAATTCATGGTACAATGTTCTCTTAGTAATAGCTAAACCATCATTTGGAACCCCTGATAATTGATTGATTACAGTGGGAGAGAAGGGTATTTCCTTACCATTTACTATTGAGTAGCCTTCCTCCATATTCCTTGTGAACTCCTCTATCATTGTAATGTTGAAGTCTTCATATGCCAAAATAAAATCTAGCCACCCTGCTTTGTCAAAAACTTCCACCAAATTCACATCTTCCAAAAGCTCCACTGAACTGGTAGGCTCATGTCTAAGTCTAAGCCCCATTTAGGTTGGAAAAATCACAGGACTAGATGGAGAAGGGATTACGAGGTATATCGTAGGAGTAGTATAATGCAGTCCAAAGAAAAACCCAATTGAGAGCACAAGCATCGAACAACTCTATTTTCAAAGAATATAACCATCCTGTGGAAAATCTAGGCCAAAATCCCTGAGTGATGAGATATATACCTTGAAGTGTGTGAGGCATTATGATTTTTAATGGGTGGGGATTTGGAGTGTATTTCGGAACGTATAGCATGGTTCTTGGAAAAGGTGGCCAATTAATATGCATGATGGAACAAATTAACTTTAAATTTAAAACCTTGTAATGATAGGAGTTATTAATTGTGCATACCTTGATATTAAAGCTTGTTTCGCGCTATTTGAAAATGTGAAGTGTGTAATTCTTTTGCCACCTTTCATGACATCATGCCTCGGGCATTTATTGTACCTTCCTTATATTACCCCTTTTTATTCCTTTTTTAGGAGAGAGAATATTACCATGTCTAGTTTTCAATTTTGTCTATTATTATATATAGATTTTTCTTTTTTCCCACTTTTTCTTCTTTCACGAAACATTGGGCACCATTTTTGGTTTTCACCCAACAATGTGAGAGAAGATGATTTCCATTGCTGGTTTTCAATCATCTCCTCTTTACTGGTTTAGGTCTACATTGTGATGGGCAAGACAGCCTTGCCTACACAATGGAGGTCTGAATCCTCTTGTATTGCCTTCTGAAATGCATGTCGAGATGTTGGTTTATGGTATAGCCTCAATCATGTGGCCATTAACTAGCATGAATTTCCTTTCACCATCAATTGGAATCAATTGGATGGTACCATTATCATATACTTTAGCAATTTGATAAGGACCCATCCATCTCATCTGTAGCTTCCCTTTGAAATCTTTGTACTTTGAATCGAAGAGTAAAGCCCAATCTCCTTTTTGAAATTTCTTTGGCTTGATTTGCTTGTCATGCCATAGTTTCCTTTGTTGTTGAATAATATCTCATCGATGTAATTCCTGAAGCCTAATCTCATCCAGTTCATTCAATTGAATGAGTCTTACTTGCTGAACTTTGGTTAATTAAATTCCCACCTCAGATGTTTTCCTTAGTGTCTGGATTTCAAAATCTATTGGCATGATATGATTCTTACCATAGACTAATTCATATGGTGTAAATCATGTTATCTTATATGTAATATTATAGGCCCATATTACTTCTAGTAATCTTTGTGCCCAATTTTTCCTTGAGATGTCCACCGTCTTTGTGAGTATGTTTTCCAGCTCTCTGTTGGTCACCTCCACTTTCCCATTTGATTGTGGATGGTAGGGAGATGATTTCTTATGTCAGAGATGATATATCTCTACAAAATACCTGATTAACCTTGACATAAACTATGGCCCTTGGTCCGATAAAATTTATTTGGGTGCACAAAATATTTGAAAAAAAAATCGCAGAAAATATGCAACCTTTTCATCCTTTTCATGTGATAGTTTTTGCACTTTAGTCCATTTAGTAAGCTGGGGTTGAGTCAAATGGGCCAATAAAATATAGTCCCCACTTCTCAAATGGCTCCAAAACAACTTTGGTATAAGTTGCATCTCTAATGTGAATGTTGGCTTCCCCATTTGTTGGCATTTATCATAACTCCATACATATTTTGTGGCATCCTTGAACAAGGAAGGTCAGTAGTATCTTGATCCCAAGATTTTATGAATGGATCTTTACACTAAGAAGTGTCATCCTGATGGTTCATCATGGCATGTCCGTAGGATGTAAATTACTTCATTTTCAAAAACACACCTGCATAACACATGATGAGGACCACATTTAAACAAAATGCCATTTAATCAAATATACATCACACTTTTCTTAATTAATTGCTTCTTTTTCTTAGGTGTGAAAAAATTGGGAAAATTCCTTATGGCTAGATAATTTTCCATGTATGTATACTAGGAGAGACCATATATAGTGCAAAAAAATTCTCATCTGGGAAGTCATCACCGACTTGTTCATTTTCCTCTGAAGTCGTAATCATGAAGAGAAAATCAGCCACAACATTGGACTTTCCTAGTTTATTAATAATTTTAATATTGAATTATTATAGTAGTAATAACAACCTGACAATTCTGCCATGAACCAAAGGTTTATTCATGAGATACTTAATGGCGAGTGGTCAGTATGTACAATGACTTCATATCCTGTGATATAATGTCTAAACTTATTGATCGCATATACCATGGCCAAGAATTCTTTTTCTGTGGTTGTATAATTTTTCTCAGCAGGAGAAATATTTTTACTAATATAGTAAATCACATGCATATGTTTCCCTTCCTCTTGTTTTCCTAGAACAACACCAATTGCTTCATTGGAGGCATTTGTTTGGATGTGAAATGGTAATTCCCAATTAGGACCTCTCAACACTGGAGTACTGATAAGTTTTTCCTTAATTTCATCAAAGGTTCCCTGACATGCTTCTATCCATTCAAACTCATAATCTTTAGTTAGTAAAGAAAATAATGGAGAATCAATTTTACTAAAATTTAGTATAAACCTTTGGTAATAACCAACATGACCTAGAAAACTTTTTACTTCCATTTGATTGGTGGGTGAGGGAAACTTCACTATGATTTTTACCTTATCTAGGTCAACTTTAATCCCTCAATTGAAACGTGATGACCTAAGACAATACCTTGTTCCATCAGAAATAAATATTTCTCATGATTTAATGAGAGTTGATGTTTTTCATAGTGAGAAAGAACTTTATCTAGATTGTTGATTGCTTCTTCAAAAGTTTCTCCATAAACTGTAAAATCGTCCATGTAAATTTCTACACAATCATGAGTGAGGTCTGAGAAGATAGCTAACATGGCTCTTTGGAAAGTGGTTGGGGCATTGCATAACCCAAAAGGTAGCACTTTGTAAGAGAATTTACCCTAAGGGAAGGTGAATGTTGTTTTTTCCTATTCTTCTAGTGCTACAATTATCTAATTATACCTACTAAATCCATCCAGAAATGAGAAGTATCTTTTACCTGATAGATTATCTAGGACTTGATCAATAAATGGTAATGGAAAATAGTCCCTGTGAGTGGCCTTGTTCAATTCCCTATAGTCCACACACACTCTCCATTTCCCATTCTTTTAGGTACTATGACTAAAGGAGAAACCCATTGACTGTCTGAAATTGGATAAATAAACCCTACATTTAAGAGCTTTTCAATTTCATTCTTAACAATGTCCCTAAGTGTTGGGTTTATCCTTCTTTGAGGTTTCCGAATGGTTTAACTTCAGTAGTGTAAATGTGATGTGTACATATGTTAGGATGTATACCCTTCATATCACTTTGTATTCCCAAGAAAAAGCTTGAGGATGAGAGGAGGAGTTTAAAAATGTGTTTTCCTCTTCATCTTTCAACTAGTTATTTATTGTCAGAGTCTTTCCAGGAAGTACAAGTAATTATTTTGTATCAGGTTGGATTGAATTAATTTCTGGATAACTTCTTAGAAGTGCATTTAGTTGGCATTTATGTGGTAGGAGTTTGTGCACTGAGGTTATGTTCTGAAATATGCATTCTGTTAAATCGATGTTCCTTACAAATGGAAAAATAATTGGCTGGTTATTCTCATATATGAAGTCATTTTTCATCTCTGTAAGCTTCGGTGATGGTTCTAGTTTAGGATTCAAGTGCATGACTCAACATGGGCCTAGAATTGGACTCAAGTGTAGGAATCAGGCTATTTATAGAATCATTGGCATGGTAATCACTTTGAATCTGACGTGAGTGTTCTCGAATTATTACCATGGCAAGAGAGGAAATAATATCCTCTCGAACAATCAGATTCAACGATAGGCTAGTGTTTTTATCTATGGAAAAGGGCTTATTTGTAGGGTAGAGTGATAGTTTCTTGGAATGTTGACCATTGGTAATGACCATATTTCCTGTCATGCGATCAATCGAGAGAAGCAATAGTGGTCAACCAAGGACATCCTAGGATTAGGGGGTACCCAATATTTCTATTCTTTGTTTTTATTATCATGAAATCTACCACATAGTCCCAAGATTTGATCATAAAAATAACATATTATATTATCCCCTTTGGTTTATTCACTAAATGATCTACCATCTACAAGAAAATGTGAATTGTCCGAGGTTTGTGGAGTGCCAATGTAAGCGGAGTATATGTGGTCATGACATTTATGGAAGCTCCTAAATCAATAAGGACATTAGGGATTTTGAATTTTCCTATACAAACAGTGACAATAGGGTGACAGATCCCTGTACTTAGGAGGAGGATTATTTCATCCTAAAATGATAGCAAGTTTCCCATCAACTTGGATCATTTTTGTTTCATTCTTCCTTCTCCTTGGAGTCTTGAAAAAATATCTTTAATGGGTTTATTTAACCCATGAATGTCTTTAAGAGATTTTAGAAAAGGAATAACAATACTTAAATTCCTCAATCCTTGAATTAATTCTGACTTTGGATTCTTAGGCACCATGACAGTTTGCTTCTGAGTTAGCCTAGAGGGGAAAGTAATGTTAGTGTTTAGTTGAGGAGTTTCTTCTACATTCTCGGGATGTGATTTCCTCGACCCTTTGATGTCTTCAGGAATCTCCTCAATGATAGGGGAAGAAGGTTTAGATGTAACCTTTCCTGAATGTAGCATTATGTCCTTGCAATCCAAAGAGTTTAATGTAGGGTTTTTCTCAGATTCTACCATATATGTTGGATTGCTCTGCCTTATATTTTTAGGGTTTTCCATAGTCTGAGAAGGTATCTGTGGTTGGGTAGGTTGATCAGGTTGGGCAGCATTACTTGGTCTAGCCAAAAGGGCTTGTTGACCTTGTGATCTTTGTTGGTTGTAATATTGTTGTCTAGATCCTTGTGGTGCATTCCACTATTATTGGGAATATTATATGGTGAATATTATGGAATATTTGGATGTGAATCCCATGGTTGTTGATAAAAATTTGGTTGTGAATATTGTGAGCTCCACTCCTGTGAAACTTGTTGAGCCCAAGGAGGTGGATATAACTAAGGTCCATTCCATTGGTTTGGAATCCATTGTGCTTTTTGGTTGTAGTTTTGATGTTGGTTGGACTGAAAATTTCCTCCCTACTTCTGACCCATGTAGTTTAGCTCAGTTTCTTCATGATTGTTTTGTTTTAAATGATTCTTGAGTAGGGGAAGTAGACCACATTGATCAGTGGCATGCTTACATTTGTAGATAAGACAAATTTTTGTTTTTTCTAATGGACAGTCCTTTAATCCATGTTTCTCCCTACACCTTGGGTAGTAAATGAACAAGGGATCTATATTTCTAGCCTTTTCTCTATCCATGGTAGTGTTGAGTTGAATTAAGAGATCAATTTTTAAGTTTGTTATTTCTTCCCTTAATTTGGATAGGTCTCCACTAGCCATTTTGCCTTTTTTCTTCCTAAAATTGGGGCGAGTTCTTGAGTAATTTCTGCAAAGTTCAATGATATATGTGAAGTCTAACTTGTTCATATCTCCCTTCCCCATTAGGTTGAATGCTTATTGAGTGTCATCATCTAATCCTTTGAGGAATAAATTTTTGAGTAGGTTAATGTTGAGGCCATCTCCACACCTTCTATGAAGAAAATGGAACTTTTCTAAGTAGTCTTCTACACTTTCATCCTCCTTTTGGATTCGAGAAGAGTTCTTCTTTCCTATCCCTTACTTGATAGTAGTCCTAGTATTTATCTAAGAACTCTTGTTCCATATCTTCCCATGTATGGATGGAATCGGGGTGAATCCCATAAGCCATCTCATAGCTACTTCTTTTAAAGTAGAGGGAAATTTTTAAGCTTTTGGCCATCAATAGTGTAGTCATAAGTTTGACACAAAACTTTAAATTCAAAAAGGAATTGATCAGGATCTTCTAAAACCATCCCTCAAAAGTTTGGAAAAATTGAAGGGGATATATTTTTCATAGGAGCTTGATCATCAGGATCCAACTAGATAAGAATGGTAAATTTTCTTCTGGTGGATTTTCTACACCATTATCTCCACCATTGGGGTCTGCCATCCTGACTTGAACAACAAGTTGTTCCATAGGTCGATTTTGTGGGGGTTTTGAAGGTTTATTCTAATAAATATTCCTCTACAGTCTCTAGGTCTAAACATATAATCCTAACATAATGTAAATGGTTCCTTAATTATTTATACTGAACTTGGTTGTGTGTGTTCCACATACTCACCTTAGGGAATCTGTGTTGTTTTACCTAGGTTTCTTGATTTTTTTTTAAATGACAGGGAAAAAAAAAAAGAGTTACCAAAATGAACTTTCTAAATGGAAACTTACAACACACCCCCACAATGTCTTCTAATTAGAACCTTAACCTTTGATGACACCTTATTCCTCAAGCGTGACACCAAAAAGTGATGAGTGTCATTTTAGCTCGTACTTTAATCAATTTTAATATGTCAATCTAAGGTGGTGTCTGATGGTTGTTTGCAACAAAGGGAATGGTAGGAACAAAAATTCAGTACAATTTTCTATCTTAAACTAAATTCATTAAATTGATCATGATTACAAATGAAATGCAATAAGTTGTTATACTAGGATTGAAACAAAAATGGAGATCCAACTAAAGCATTAATATTAAAGACTGAATTGAATTTTGAAAGAAACAGTAATATGATAACAATAATTTAAAGAAAAAGTAATGAAAATAAAAATTAGTCTCCCTTTCGTTGGGTAGGAGTGGCCCTTTCTCCTTCCCTTCGATCAGGATCATATTGAGGGTCTTAGCAAGATAACTTCTCTTGAATTTGATCTTTATTTAATTCCCAAAATGTTGCTACATAAAAAAACAAATAATTTTCTTTTTACATTCCTCATTTTTAGATTAGCCTCTCACAAAGATCTAATTATTTAGACTGACTAATTCTAAATCTAACTAACAGTTTGAACTCCACAATTTCCTTGATTCTCAAGCAATATATTAACGACGAGAATAACTCATGGGTGATTGATCGTGCCTTTAGAATAACTGAAGAAGAGGTCTATGATTGACTCATAGAAGGATTCAATCACTTCTAGAATATTCCCAAAATCTTATCTTGATTGAAGAAATTAAAGTGGTGATGAGTCTTCAGTTATTGCCACTAAACTTTATGATTTAGAACTTTGATTAATAGATGTTATGGTCTTTGATAGAAGATGATGCTGACAGCTAGACTTCTAGGATATTCTTACCTGCATGTGTGCAGATGCCATTTATGGTTTGAGGGATTTGATGAGCTGGGAATTTTGAAGACACTATCCTCGACCCTTATCAATAAGGAAGAGATTCATGTGCCAATACAAAACAAAACAGAGTCCACTACGCCATATCACAGAATAGATTCTTGCACCATCATATATCCTAAGTCATGTGCTCATTATAATTTTCAACACATGCATTCTTTTCACAAGGATTAGTGTTTATCCAAATCATATTTAAGCCATTCATGCACAATATTAACAAGATGAAACATAAAAAATGCACACAATAATTACCCATAAACATTTCAAAGTAGTAAATATAAAGTATGTATTTTTCCCATCATACATAATAATATCGAAGATAATATAGGTTCTAGCATGGCTTATACATCATTGCATAAGGTTTTGACCAGAAAAAAATGAGGCTCATCAACTCACATAGTGAAAATTTACTTAAATAAAATGGAAATATTATATGGAGTTTATAGTTTACACAATCGGGTTGATAAAAGGTGGCAATGTAAAGAAGGATGTTAAGAGGTGTCATTGTTAATTTTCTACCTATTAACCATCTTATTTCTACCTCAAGGGAAGCTATGAAAGGAAAAATATCATCTAATACGAGAGGTGAAGATTAAAGTCATTCACATGATCATTTGAACAAAAATATTAAATTTCCAACATAACATGAAATTTTAAGAACTTTTTAGCACATAATTACTTTATGAAAATGTCTATATCACCATTGAGAACAAAACTTGAGGTCTATGTCACCATTCAAAACTTTATCTTGAATGAAATGCATATGAATCTCAATATGTTTAGTTTTTTGATGTTGAACAAGATTGTTTGCAATAGCAATGTAACTTTTGCATTCACATAGAAGAAGTGTAGTTACTTTGACGCTCATATGAAATTCATCCAGTAGTATTTGCAACCACATAACTTCCTTTGATGCTTCCATAACACTTCTATGTTCTTCTTCAGTATAAGAGATATATATTTTTGGATGCTTATTGTTACTCCAAGTGATTACACTTGCACCCAACTTGAAAACATATCCATAAGTATTTTTTTATTCATAATATCAAGAAAATGGTAATAATAACAATAACCAAATAAATTTACATCGTCACAAGAAGAATAATACAAACCATAATTTATTATTCCTTTGATATATATTAGAATCCTTTTTTACCATTTTCCAATGGTCCTCATAAAGATCATGCATAGATCTAGAAATAATTATAAGTTCATAGGTTATATCAAGCGTAGTGATAGGATTAAATTTATCACAAACAAGGTTTGCATCTAATTTAATTCCAACTTCCATAGGAATAAAGACAAACTTACAATTAATCATATTAAATCTTTTAAGAAGGTTAGTAGCATATTGTTCTTGAGTTGTAACAATAAATTTATGATTTTGAAAAATAACCATGCCTAATAAATGATTTAACAGTCCCAAATCAATCATTTCAAAATGCCATTTTAACTTCTCTTTGATTCAAAAAATTAGATTCTTATCACTAACAATAATTAACATATAGAACAATAATAATAATATGATTGTTTTCAATTTTTACAAACAAATCATTATTAGTAGAACAATTCTTAAAAGAAGATATGTATTTTAGCATACCAAGCTCTAGGATCTTGTGTAATATCATACAAAGATTTCTTAAGCTTACACACATATAATTATTTGCAAGGTTCTTTAAACCATTTATGTTGATGCACATAAATTTATTATTTTAAATCACCATTTAAAATGCATTTTTCACATCCATTTGGTGAATATCCCATCCATGTTGATTAGATAGAGAAAGAATAATTCTAACAATGATCATTTTGGAAACAAGATAAAAGGTTTCAACATAATATATACTATTTTTCTAAGTAAACTCTATAGAAACTAATCTATCCTTTAATTTTTAATCTTATCGGTAGAGTTATATTCACTTTTGTATAACCATCTAGATCATACAATGCTTATTTTAGAAAGATGAGGAACTAATTACCAGGTCTTATTCTTTATAAGAACAATTCATTCAACTTTCATAATATTAACTGATATTTCATCTAGGTTGGATTCTTCAAAATAACGAGGTTCAATATCATACATGTTTGACAAGGCATGACAAGAATGTTGACTATGGGCCATCTTTCTCAAATTACTAGGTTGAGAATTAGAAACCAAATTTTTATCCCATTTAGGAATCCTATATTGATACACAACTTGAGAAGGTTTCCCCTCAATATTATCATCCATCATATTAGAATAAGGGTGATCAGCCTCTTGGAAATCAGTTTCCTAATTTTCTGAAGAAGAATTATCAAATTGAAGAGATGAGGTTTCACAAAATGGTTTCTCTAAAATTTTCACATTCCTATTTTCTACAATCACATGCTTGAATGGATCATACACTTTTAATCATTTTTGTCAATAGCATATCCAAAAAAATATGCAAGAATAAGAGGTAGTATCAATGTTTTTCTTTTAACCTTAGGAATGGGAAGGGAAGTAGGATTACCAAATTGAAATATCTTTAAATGAGACACATTAGGTTTTTTTGGTCCAAACTTCATGAGTTGTATTTTTATGTAAAGATTTAATAGAAACTTAGGCACTTTGGACAAATGAATCATGGTCCTAACCATTTCGTGATTAATTTATTCTTCCTTTCAACTATGGAATTTTCGTGTGGAATATGGAGTTTTTAACTCTCTTTGTATTCCATAAGACACACACATATCATCAAACATTTTTATTAACATGCTCACCTCCATTATCAGTTCTAATTCTCTTTATTTTTGTATAAGACCATTTTAAACCAAGGCTATAAACTCTTGAAACTTAGATAGAACATCAGACTTTTTATTAATGAAACAACATCAAATAATTCTAGAAAATTGATCAATGAAATTAACAATATACAAGGCTCCACCAAGAGAATAAATTTCCAAATGAGCTCATACATAACTATGGATTAACTCAATCAAGTTAGAGTAATTAGACTCCTGATGTTTGTGAAATGGTTCTACATGTTTCTTACCATGCAAACAACTTTCAAAAGATCCATGGTCTTATTTTAACTTAGGAATACCTATAGCAAGGTTAAGATGAGACATTTCAAATACACTCTTAAAGCTCACATGCCCAATCCTTTCATTCCATAATTGAACATAAGTACAAGAAGAAGAATAAAGAAAAGATTCAACAACAAATCCTTGAAAAATATACAATCCATTCTTCTGAAAACTAGTAGCAATAATATTACCAAGATCATTCTGTACATACCATTTATTTGTTAAGAACATAACTTTGTAGTTTTCTCTAGCTAACTGAAAATAAGGTAAAGGTTTGTCTTTAAGTTAGGAACAAATAAATCATTATTAAAATAAAATAATGGTTCCATTTTCTAAGTTAACATTACCACAATATTGAAACCAAATAATTAAATTATCTCCTAGATATATGTTCTCATCGAATTCAACAACATCGGTGAGATATTCATGAATGTATGTCATGTTCCTAGACTCACCACTATCTAGAATCCATTCTTTTTATTAGAGAATGAAAGAAAATTATAAAAACAATAGTTTTTCTCATCCTTATTAGCTTGTTTTTAGACTGATTTTGATTTTGATTCTTCTTATTTTTATTGTTGAAGTTCTTATTTTTAGAATGATTAGGAACCTTATTAGTTTTAGAATAATAATTAGTTGTTTTATATTCAATATTTTTATAACACCCATGTTATGATCATCAAAATTAAGGGTTTTTAAAAAATACATACCCTTAATGTTCAATTAATGTTATTAATGATTAACATTATTATTTATCTTGTTGCTAAATAATCCATCATTATTAAAATATTCATAATCCATTTGATAACGTATGATAATGATGTCCAGGTGTAAGGGTATATCCATATCTTCATGATCTCCCTTAAGTCACTCTACGAGTGTGTATACTATGTATACTTGGTTAAACCTTTTATAGGTTATGATAACTATGTGCATCTCCTAAGTGCCTACCTAGAAGACAATCATGCAAATTCTATCTGGTATCCGACACTAATAAATTAGGGGATTGGTGAACAAATTTAATGTAGTCATCTAATACATTACTTTGGAAAAATTTTCAAGCATCGCTTTAGAAGCTTAGTTTTGAGACCACACAAAAGCATACGAAACTCTTCTTCCATCACCACACAACTATATAGATTTCTTTTATTTTTTAAGAAGGTAATGTTGACACCTAAATTTGGTATCTATACCCTTAATCACTGCGTGTGAATATTTATTTAAATACATCCCCTTAATTTAATTAAATGCTCATTTATCCTATAACTTATAATTCACATTAATAAACATTAATTAATTAATCAATCAACATCCCTAATGTTCACCTTCAATTTTAGAAGATTATATTCTATATATAAGTCACCTTACTTGTATATGCTCCAATCGATGTCAACCCGGTCCAATTGGCATCGACCCATTCTCAATCGGCGTCGACCAGACCCATCTTCTAAATCTAGATCCAACATTAGAAGAGCTTACAAATTTTTGTAGGTTCATTTCATTAGATCCATTTGGTGTTGAGCCATACGAGGTAACCTTTAATTTACTAGTTATTCCAATTGTATCATCTTCTAGATCAATTTTAATCATTTCTCGATTCGGTATATTCCTGTATCACATGCTATCTATTATTTCTTTATTTCACTCTTTCTAAACACACGGGGCTAACATTCATGAAAGGAAGCTAATCAATTATTTGACTTGAAATTGTTTGGGAAACCCCATATTAATCTATTTAATCAATCCCATTTCATTTAATCTTATTTGCGGGTGATCAGCTATAATGAGAATCCATCATTCAATTTGTGCCCATATCGATCACATTACATTTGAGGTACCTTAAAACCTCCATGTTTATAGTTGTGTACTTTCCTTAGTAGCTAACTCATTCATTTGAATCGAACAAGAAAACTACAACAACATTCTAGAATGCTCGGTGGGACCACACTCTAAGTGATCCTTTACATTTCTTTCTATTTTTTGTGTTTCTTCTGTCTTCTACTAACACTGCAGCACAAGGTTTCATTGTTTTATTTCTTGTGTTGGTTCAGCTACTTGGATCACTCTTCACTTAAAGTTTAGATAAAATGAAAATATTTATCCAGGTATTCCTAATTTTCCATATTTTCTCCTTTTTGCACCGTATTTCCTTTCATGTGTGTGTCCTCATTGAAAGATCACACTTCGATTTGTTTTTACAAATAACATTTCTTCTCTACATCCTACTTGCTCACATAGCTTAAGTAAGGGTTTAACTTGTTACATCTCACAATTCTCACACACAACCTAAAACTCACGCATCTAAATAACACATCAAAACATATCCTTACTTGGTTGACTGATTGGGATTTCATCACCCAACATGAAGCTACCAAAAATCTCCCTAGCCATAACTACATGAAACCAACCTTAGGCCTTTGTTCCTTATTTTCCTTTTCTATCCACTTTTTATTTTCACATGTCCTAGTTATTCGTGATGATAAGAAACTTGTTGCTTGATTTATTTTTAAAACATTACATAAAAAAATTCCATCTATTTCATGCCTATTATCACTCTTTCTCTAGTCAAAGGAATACACCAATCCACTCAATACAATAAAATTCCTTCCCTTAATGATATCTCCCAAAAAGATTCTAAATTTGAGACCACACCTTTGGTTACCCAACCCCTTGTCTCCATGGTCTCACCTCATGAGGACCATGTCATCCAAAATTGTCCCCACCTTGGAACCAATCCTCATATCTCTCATCAATCCAACCTTTCTAGACCAACTACACCCCCATCTCTAGATCCTTTAGAAAATATTGGGCCTCCCTCTAGCCCTATCTATGACTTGATACATCTTAGACCCCATAAAATCTCTCATCCCTATCAATCTACTCAATTTGTGTATCCTATTCCACCCACATCACTTTATATCAACTTTATCTCTATTCCATCATTATTGTCACTAGTATGCCTATCTAACAATATCAATCTCATAAAAATAATATTCTCACTCATCATATATCTCAACAACCTACCCAAAACCAAAATCATACCACATCGCTATTTCTCAACATCAAGTATGGAAATAACTTATCCAATATCAACTCATGACATATATTATTCCTTATCAAATGATTCCACAAAAACTCACACATCCAAAAACTTATCAACCTGCCTTATCAAGCTAATTTCCATGCCACAAAACCAATCCAATCCCAACCTATCATCACATCAAATTATCCTATGCATGCCCTAATGAATATTTTATCTAGTCTAGAGGTTGTTACATTGAGAACTAAGGTTACGTTGTCTTATGAAAAATCTTTAATGAACCCATCCATCCATCGATTCCAATCAAACCTTACCCCCTCATTAGAACCTTCCCAAGTTTAAAAATTTCAATAGAAAGGAACATCCCTAGTAGTATCTATGTGCATTTAAACATGCATGCTACCATATTGCACATGATCGGGGGCGATGCTTCGCACTTTCCCCTGTGTCTTTGGATGGTCCAGGACTAGATTGGTATAATAGGATTACTTGATATTCTTTGTTCTCCTTTACCTAGCTCAAGAAATTGTTACTAGAACATTTTTTATTAATATTGCACACAAAATCACTATCAATGACTTATACGCCATTAAAATTTTTGATGACGAGTCTATCATAGCTTCAAGTCACACTCGATGGCATGACACTATAAGTCAATTATCATTTATTGTGCCACAAACTAAACTCATTGAACTCTTCTCACATTCTTATGCGAAATATATTTTTCCCACATTGAAAATTTAATATTTCCAAACATATGAAGAATCCTTCACCATGGCTCACAATATTTAAACTCACACCCTTGAGAAAGGCCAACTAGAACTTAAATTAATCAAGCCCAAGACCAAGTTCATCAAACCCACTACACATCCGAAAATTCTAAAACTACTTTAAATACCATCATCATTCAATGTCCATCCACATTTGTCTCTTGTCGAAGTATTTGCAAAGAGATTTTAGAACACTCCTAACTACACCCGCTTGGGGGAATCTTATAGCTCCATATTTGACAAGTTGATGGCAATACACTCCATACAACTTCCTCCCGGACAACCCGTGGATAACTCGTAACCCAAGCCCATTTGGTATCACGAAGGCCACTATTGTAAATATAATCAAGTAAAGGTCTCAGCATTTATAAGTGTCATTCCTTCAAATATCACATCCAACAACTTATAAATTATGGGGGTATCCAAATAGATAGCTCCACCACTTCACCTATCTAACCCCTTGACAGAATTAAACATCTTTTTCTTAATCAACCACCAATAAATCAAGTCACCCCTTATACATTTCAACTACCAAATGCTCACGCCATTAACACCATTAATCAAGATCTCATCTCATCAATGAATTTACTTGTTCCTACCTTAGACATTATTCCCACCCCTTATTCAACACCTATCATATCCATGACTAGCACACATATATCAACTTTTTTACATGTCATATGTATATATCTACTCTTACCCTTACCACATCCATACCAAAATTCACTATACCTCCTACTTTTTCCACTTATATCATGCCCTAATCCATCACATCAGATTCATCTTTAATTCCTATTTTGGTCCCATTGATATCCACACCTATTCGTAAACCTCTCACATATATTCCTCCACCCACATATACATAGAACATACCTATTACTACACCTACACCATTGATCTCCACATCAATCACAACTACACTCATTTCTACCACATGTACCTCTACAACTCCACTTAAAACTATCCCAACACCTATCTCGACGCATGCACTGCATCTTTACAAATGACTACATCGTCCATTCCATCCCAATATTGTACTCTCACTCCTTCTCCAATATCCATTCCTATATCTACACCTATATCCCTTATTGCACTAGTCACATCAAATAAATTTTTGAATATATCAATGATGCCCCTTATAGCGTTTATGAAACAAACACCTCCATCTAAAATAAACACAAGGAGGAGTCATTCTCCTTTTCAAAACTGACCATTTCTACATGAACCAATCCCAAATCTACACTACAATATTCAAATCCACCGGTTGAGAGTATAGTTACCTGCAATGAGGGTAATAATTCTTGATCCAAATCTAACATTAGTAGTAAACATTCCCAAAGGTCTCATATGTGTCCTCGTAATATGTTAGACCTCTCCTATTCTCAGCAATTCAACATTACTAAATCCATCTAGCACACACAATCATATATTTTAGGACTAGCCCCTTCACCTAAGATGTCACATAATAATAAAATCCAATCTAAACAATCTAACTCTCCTCCCAAAACTTGTTTGCATTCAAGGCTGCCTAATTCATCCATCCAATTTACTTCCACACCCATCCAACCTAAATCCAAATCCAAACAATCTAACTCTCCTCCCAAAAATGGTTCATCCTCTAAGATGCCTAATCCACCCATCCAATCTGCATCCACACCCATCCAACCTAAATCCAAGTCAAGATATCCTATTAAAACCTACAAAAGCTATCTTCCTTCCAATACCTCTATTGGATCTTATGCAGACATCCTTAGACATTTAATTCAAATATCTATCATCCTACTTCCTCCCATTAGATCTTTTAATCCCCATCATAATAATCCATCATGGTTCAATCCCAATTGCATTTGCACCTATCATCGTACTCAGGTCATGACATTGAGCATTATAAGTCCTTTCAGACCATCGTCCATGATCTTATTGAGAAATATGACTTCCTCATTCAGAAAATCCATCCTTCTCCATCCACCGTGACCAATCGAACTCCTATTCCTACATCCCCATCCATCAAAATTATTAAGCATCCTCCTTCATCCACCCCTTCACATATTGTTCCTCATATAGAGGGTCCTCCCTTATTCATCAATATTGTTTTTCTTTTGATCACACTTGTGGCCTTCGACCGTTTATCCACTCCAAATCCAAAATGATCCTATCTAAATCCACATCTAATTTTTCCATAGTGATATAATCTCCCTCACTAGGGGACATCTTCCCCTCATCCTTGAGCATCTCTTTCACATCAATTCATCTCTTATCCATCCATACAACTCCCTTGATGTTAGGGGACTTCACTTTTGACATCATTTTATTTAATCTCATCCAATCTTAAATCCAAATTAATCTTGTCTGAGTCCTCATCTCGTTTTAAAGTCCACCTTTGTGGCCATACTTATGCCTCTCTTGGGGCACCATATTTTCATTTCAAAGTCCACATTTGTGGCCATATTTTTCCTTCTCTTGGGGGACCATTTATTCTCATCTAAAATCCACCATTGTGGTCATATTCGTCCCTCTCTTAGGGGACCATCTATCTGTCTTATTTGGGACGTAACTTTTTTCTTCCTTAAGGGTAACACATAATTTTATCTTTGTTCATCTATCTCATCATATCCCACCCTATCAAGTTGTCATCCTATCTCAAACGTGACTTTAATCAGGATATTGTTTGGAAATTTTTCCTTCCCTTAAGGGTAAGCTGAAAGTAGAACCTATTAACGCTATGCACTCGTGACTAGTCTACTATTAGCATGTCTTCCAGTGTGATCTTAGTCATATCCTTAGATCATGCCTCCATCATTATCCTCTTCCATATTTCATTGTAATTATTTAGAATTATGTGGGCTTCCATTACTTTCCTAAACATGACCTTAAATATGGGCACTGCGGCTCTGACCATAGCATTTTACTTATGGATAGGTTCTCCCATCTCAATGATAAATCTATGTTCATTACATACATCACCCTCTCATTCACAGTTTGGAACCATGCAAAGGGTCCAAGGGTGTCTCTTATACATCCTTATCCCCTCCTAAGTGGTCTACTTAGCTAGTCCCAGACTTTCCCCATGTAAAATAAAAATCAAAGGATGCTCTAGATTGATCCTCGAAGGACAATTTGTTTATGCAAAAATAAAATAAAATAAAATAAAATCATGAAAATTATGCAAATCAAATTTAAAATCAAAAGAAATAGAATGATCCCTCGAAGGACAACTGTTTATGCAAAAATAAAATAAAATAAAATAAAATCATGCAAATTATGCAAATCAAATTTAAAATCAAAAGAAATAGACTGATCCCTCAAAGGATGGATATCATATATATTACTCTTTCCATCTAGATTTTGTATAAAGTAGATCATACCCTAAAAGGATGGATACTCTCTTATGGCATTGAAGGCTTCCCACATTGATCAGCCTTCAATTTTATTATGATTCTATGAAGGCTTCCCATATTGATCAGCTTTCTTTTAACATTACTCTTTCCTCTTCCCCGAAATTTTGGGAATATTTTTAGGGAACATCACTAACCAAGAACCCTCTTCTCACATATAAGTTACATCTCAAACCCCTTTTTCATGTCAAAATTAGGTTTATGAGTATATCTTATCCATCTTTCTCTCATGATCTTTGGTATAACTAATTATCATTGGTTATATGCTAACATTATGTTTTGGTCGCATGTGCCTTGCATTACCTGGATCATCCTCTTGTTTACCTCCAATGTGGTTAGAGGCATCCTTTCCTCTCACATTCCTTGATGACGTAGTGTCACTCATACCCATAGGTCTCCATTGTTAAGTCGCATCTCATCCAAATCTCACCTAATCTCATCTAGTCTACCTCATCTATAAGTCTACATTTGTGGCCATATTTATTTTCCCTCTGGGAATTTTAATTCTATATTAAAATAATTAATTTTTGTATTCATAGTCCCACTAGGCCATGTTTACTTCTCCTTCAAGAATTTCATTTAATAATCCTATCCAATTTGTGCATAAATTCCACCTTGTGGCCATACTTATTCCCCCTTTGGGCATATTATTTCACCACCCACTTTTTCACTTTTCCTTCTTGGTCATTTTTGTGTCATGTGTTGGGGCACCATTCCTTTCATCCTCGTCCCTTGTGGACACATAAATTTTCACTCGATTCCTCGTATTCGAAGGATTTTTCATTCCTTTCAAATTTAAGTTTTTCATGCTTTGATTTTTGCTTATGACTCATTATTCATCACGGTTTGCATCCATACTACATTGATCTTCACCCACACATTGGCCCATAGAAAATTATATCCCATCTCTATTAAGACCGTAATTTTCCTCTTCCAATGTGATATTGGAGTCACTACCATAGTTTTTATTGTTATTATGATTCCTTTTTGTTTGGGGCATCTTGCCTTGGTAATCATTTTACCCATTTTTCTTCATCCACCCACCCTTTATCATCTACCTTTTTTCAAATGTGTCATTAATTCCCCTTGGCATCATCGATCCCCTGTTTGAGGGGGAGCTCATTATCTACCTTTCTTCAATCCTCATTTACCATTTATCTCTCATCATTTTTGTCTCATGGCTTGCTAGCGCAAACCACTCAACAAAAAAGGGCAAAATGTAGACACCTAAATTCGGTATCTATACCCTTAATCACCTGCATGCACATATTTATTTAAATACATCCCCTTAATTTAATTAAATGCCCATTTATCCTATCACTTGTAATCCACATTAATAAACATTAATTAATTAATTAATTAATCCACATCCCTAATGAACCTTTTATTTTAGATGATTTTATTCTATATCTAAATCCCCTTTCTTTTCTATGCTTTTATCCTACCTATCCTTATCCCCTAACTACCCATGACTCATCAAAACAACCCAATCCCACCTATAAGATTTAAATCACTTTTCATATCCTTAAAAATCCCAAATCCCGATCCAATCACAAAAGTAACCCCATCAGGGAAAATTTCCCCGTAATTGGTGGTGACCCTATAAAACTAAGTCTTTTCTCTCCATAATCATCAAATCCATACGAACATCGACCTCCTTACGACTTGTGAGATTTCTCTCTTACCTAAAAATTTATAAAACAATCACACATCTCCCATACATCATTTCAATGTGCTATCACTCACGATCATTGTTTGTGTGACTTATCGGTATCTTTGTGTTGCTTTATTAATTTTTTTATAGGATTATCTTTGTATTGCTTGTGTCTAATCTTTTTCAATTTTATATCAGATTTAGTAACACTTAGATATTCTCCAAACTTCTTTTCTCATCTATTTACTCACATGTCACCTTTTTCATCCATCCATCCTCGGCCTTACCCGGCCAGATCCATTCGGTGTAGACCCAGTCTAATCGGCGTCAACCCATTCCCAAAGGACATTGACCCAATCCAATCATCTTTGACCTAGTCCATCTTCTAAATCCATATCCAGCCATAGAAGAGCTTGCAAGTTTGTTACAGGTTCCTTTCATCGAGATCCTATTGGCATCGACCTACCTATGTATAGTCCGGGTTTCCATCGACCACGACTAGGTAACATTTAATTTACTGTTATTCCAAATGTATTAGCTTCTAGATAAATTTTAATCATTTCTCAGATTCAGTATATTCTTGTCTCTGCATGCTATCTATTTTTCTTTCTTTATTTCACTCTTTCTAAATGCACAGGGGTTGACATCCGTGAAAGGAAGCTAACCACTTCTTATATCCAACATTGTTCAGAAGAAACCCCCACACAAATCTATCAAATCAATCTGTTTCATTTTATCTTATTTACGGGTTATCAACTACAACAAGAATCCATCATTCACTTTGTGCACGTATCCATCACAATGCATTCAAGATACCTTAAACCCTCCATGTTTTGAGTTGTGTAATTTCTTTAGTATCTAACTCATTAATTTGAATCGAACAAGAAAACTACAACAACATGTAAATTAGTTAAGAATAAGGAGAGTCCATTATTTTCTCATTTCCCTAAATGAAGAGAATCCTATTCATACCATCGTAGGATACCTATGGGAAATATAGAGACCACATAATGATTACACATCATTACATCCTCACTACCATTCTCGTAGCCATTCAAAGTTGGTAGAAAGTAATATTCTAGTGAGACAAAGTAAGATCACTATGCCCTACACTCCTTATACACTGGCTACCTTAGTTGATTAAAATAACTATCTTCCTAAGCAAGATGTATAAAATTATTGTATTACACTATTTAATAGGTTCACATAAGAGGGTCATAGTAACTCATCAATTTACTATATATAATTATTTCCTCTTAACATGATTTTAATCAACTTAGCAAGTATCATCAGTTGTAGGTAACTTATTCATCTTGATTAATTCATTCATATCATAAAGTACATAACCATCTTTATCTCATTTCCTATGTTTCCTTTTGGTTCATCTTGTTATTCACTTGTATTGATTTTCTATCGAAATTAATGATATCATAAATAATCACATTCTTAAGAATTTATCAGCTTACTTGATAAATCAACTTATAAGTAGAGTATCTATATTTTTAGCTCAAATAATAATGTAAGTCATAAAATCTGATTTCAAGTTAAGGATAAAACTCAATCTTTATTTGTAATAATTTATAACAAATAAGCAAGAATAATACATTGGGCCTCAATTCCTTTTATATGTTGTGATGATATTTCAATCGCATTATCAGTTGATTACAACAATCCTTTTCAGTTTTATATCACAATAAAATCAAGACATAAAAACAATCAAGAATCTAATCCAAGTAGTTACTTTGAGTATGCCAACCTTTCTGTAAAAATGTAGGAGAGAGATTGATATGGTCAATTCATATGAACTGTCATGATTCCATATCTTCTTATTCTATGTTTTAATTATAATGAATTAATAGAATAAGAGTTGGCTAAAATTACTTTTAATCAATACATTATAATCATAAACTCCCTATTTTATATTAATCAATATATCTCTTACACATTAATAATGAGACTTCATAATTATATAAAATCAATATGCATAGTATCATTATATTCAACTAGCCAAATATGAATTAGTTATATAGATAATCATGGATCATAAACTACAACAAAAACATCAATCCCAAATGTAAAAACTCATGATAATTTCAATTAACTTCACAAAATTCATGCTTAATTGTCACAAAATCAAGCCATTTAACATATCTATTAACAATAGCATCTGAAATCTACCCCTACCGAAATATAAAATGAAATATTATTTTCATTACTATGTAACAAATAATGGAGTTGAACATTGTTACTTCATCTCCACATTAAAAAATTGAAACAACATACAACTAAGAAGAAGACAATTTACATTTTCTAAAACCTTCATCCTTTCAAGTTTCCAATCACCCAAAAATTTAGACCTTACTTTTTATAACAAAACAAACAAAATGGTAATCAGTAAAAATAAAAGGGGAAGCTGAAAAATTCTTAATCCTTTCCCCATATTTCACCAAATAACCCAAAAAATGTATGCAACATGTTATCAGCTGAGCTCAAAGAAGGATATATAACTAACTAATTAGGCTCATTTTTGTTTCACACAACTCCATATTTTATTTTCCAAAACCAACACCAAAACAAAACAAAAAATCAACAAAATAATAATAACATCAACATTGTAAAAAGGAGCTATTGTCCAAATGATAACATCTATGCTCACAAAAGGATCTATGGACTATATGATAACAAAAATGCCCTATAAGATCTATAATAAAAACATGAGAACAATGCTCAAAGAGAGAGCCATAAACAAACATTTTTTTATTATTTCACTCAACTCTTTAATCATTTTCTAGACCTATTAATAACCCAAATCAAAAGTGTACCCCTTTCCATTTTTCACATCTTAATCAAACAAAAATCATATTTGCAATGCTGACCAACAATTCTTAAAAAGAGAAATAAAAACTAACTCTTTTTTTAAATCATAAAATAAATATCCAAAACAAGTTTAGAGAAGGATTGAAACAATAATCCTCCATAAAGAAAATGTAATTAACTCTAATAATTTTCCCCTGATTTCTCATATTAAACCAAATCAAGTTAAAAATTCCAAATAATAAACAACAACTAAAACACATTCAAATTCCTCGTAATAGTCAAAGATTCAAACACATTCTTTTCATATTTCACATTATGGGAAAAACTCAAAACCGTATTTAAATAATAACAACAATTCTCTAAAAGGAGTTATATTAACTTTTATTTTTTTCTAGATTCACCCAATAAGCCAAACACGTATTCAATTTCACAAAATTTGAATCATAATCAAAACCTAAAATGAAATGTATGAATATTTCAACTATAATCCCAAAACCCAAAACACATATAATTGTTTCCTTATTTATTTTTCCAAGTTTCATATAAAGATCAAAACTAGAAACGTATTCAATGATTTCAGCAAAATAACGGTTGATGCGAGGGCATCACTCTAAGGGATAATTTAGGGATGTTAGAATAAAATTTGGCTTGTGTAAGTTATTAGAGGTCTTAGGATTCATTCAATTTCAGTTTTATGGGCTCATGAAGTTTAAAATTTAAATTTTGGAGTATCCCTAAATTTTTGTAATTTTGAAAATTTGAACTATTTTGAGCCAATTTTGGCTTCTTAGGTAGGTTTAAAGGTTTAAACGTGTCTTTCCAACATGTTTTAGATTTTTTTAGGTCATAATATGGTCTTGGAGCCTCCCTATGATGTCCTATGGGCTCATATAACCTCTTAGTCTTCATAAAACTCTTTTCTTAATATGTAACTCCACATCTTTTCTTGAGCTTCTATGACCATAGAGGTCACTTCCTGAGGTAATTTGATCCAAGGGAGTATAAGAAGGATTTCATATCTATTTTTCTTCATTTATGAATTGAATGGTAAGAGGAGGAAATAGAGATCAGTGAAGGGATGTTGAATTATTTTTGTGTTTAGAAACATACAAGAGATATTAGGATCATTGGAAGTTTCTCAAAGAAGAGGGAAATCATTGGATGAAGAAAATGAAGAAGAGAAAGAAAGAGAAGTGGTAACAATAGAGAGATAACTAGAGGAAGGACTACAAGTTAGAATACTAAAATAAGTCATGGGAGAAGGTACTAGGCCAAGGATGAAGGTAGTAGAGTATGGTGGAAGCTAGCATCCAGAGAGAGTTGATATATTGGATAGAAAATATGGATAAGTACTTTGATTTTGAGAGTATAGAAGATGATAAAAAGGTAAAGTTTTCTTAAACAAAATTAATAGGACATGTTGTTATTTAGTGGGACTTTATGCAAGAGGAAAGAGAAATTAAAGGCAAGGATAAAATCAAAAAAATGGGATAAGATGGTGGAAAAAATTAAAGGTAAGTTTATTCCCTCAGATTACCATACAGATTATTCAAAAATTTACAAAATTTAAGATAAAGAGACCTAAGTGTGTCCATCTATCTTGGTGAATTTTACAAATTGGCTATAAGATCTAGCCACGTAGAGGATGATCTTTGAATAAGTGGATAGATATGTCAATGGTTTGAGGCTAAACATACATGATGAAATTATTTTGTTTAACTTTGAGGATAGTGGAATAGGCATGCCAAGTTGATCCGGAGGATCCTCATAGGGAAACACTAATCTAAGATCTTCTCAGAATCAGTTGCATTCAATTCCATGGCATGGTGAATAATTAGACATTTCGTCAATATCTCATTTGCGGGAAATGTAGTTTTGTATGCAAAAGTTATGGCTCGCTAAAAAAATTTGGGTAAGCGAAAATTTTTGGGGATTATGCACAGGTTGAACATGTGCACACTCATCAAGTGGACCAATGGAAAAGTGACACATGGCAATATGGAAAATAAATAAATAATAATATTAAAAATTTAGCCACACCCATTTAATACTCCACATTGGCCACATTATTTAATTTCCAACGCACATTTTCCAAACTGCCATATATTAAAATATCCAAGCACAAATACCTGCCATGTCACGCCTCTTATCTCTCCAATCACCCACATTGAGCATCCCATCCTTGGGGATAAGATAGCTCTTAAGCCAATAACTACATACACCACCCACCTATATAAATGCCTTCCTATTTTCACGCCCAACAAATGCGGGGTCTTATCCCTATGTAGAATGTGCCCCACATGTAGTGGAATTTAAACCTGAGCCACTTGGGTAAAAATATAAGTTCCCAACCATTTCACCAAAAGCTATGAAATGTTATAAAAGGAGCTATGTTTTACTAGTATAGATGCGGGAAAGTGACTGTGTTATGGTTTTGCTCATAACTTGAGTTAGAGATGGAAATTTGAGATGAAGTAAAAAGTGACTCCTATTATTTTTGGCAAAGGAACATGCTGAGAAGATAATATTATTATATAAATATTTGTAAATATTTATTTTCAATATTTTAATAGATCGGTCCCATTCAACCGGACCCAGAGACGTAGGCCACAAGTGCTGAACTTCGTTATCAATTCTTGTGTCAAATTGCTGGTGATTCATCTCTTTATTTTCTATTTTTACACAGTACTTTCAGTTTTAATTATTTAATTTAAAAAAAAAGGATATAATAGTCAATTTTTATATCAAAAATCAATACAAATCAAAGTTAAGTGTGTGCACAATTGCTAGTTAAAATTGATTTTTAGATCACAAGTAGCCTTGAAGGGAGAGGAGAAATTTTCTAGGAGGAAACCTCAATACTTGAGAGGTATAGGAATAGGAATGAGATGAAGAGATTTGAAATCAAATAAAATCCAATAATAGTATAAAAATAATGAGGATGTGAGAATCTCACAAACACAGTCTACTTTTAGAGGTGGATATCCAAGGGGTGGTTACTCATATAGAGGTAGAGGTGGATATGGAAAAGGAAGAGGTGAGTTTATTGGAAGGTGATTCAAATATAACAAGTTTGTTGGACATAGGTCATTTGAGTGTCCTGAACATCCATAAGCAAGAAAAAACAAAGCTAATGAGGCAAGAAATCATATTGCACATGCAGATGAGGAAGAGAGTGTGGCATCACCATCATTAGTGGATGAACTAGAAGTAGGTGAAAAATTGATGATGAGAATAACCTTGATGAATGCAAGAATACAGAATGAAGAACTAATTTAAAGAAGGACCTTGTTTAGAACCATATCCAAAGCCAAAGGTAAATTTTAAAAACTCATTATTTTCAGATAATGACAATACGATAACTTAGTTTCCTTTGAGATGGTTAAAAATATGAACTTGAAGAAAACTAGGCATATTATTGCATATAAAGTTTATTGGGTTCATAGAGAACATCAGGTTTTGGTGAGTCAACAATTTTTAGTTTATTTTCAAGGTTGTAGATATCATAATAAATTTTTGTATGATGTATTACCCATGGGTACATGTCATCTTCTTTTGGGTAGTTCATGACAATTTGATAGAAAATCTATCCATGATGGATGGGAAAACACAAACTTTTTTGAAGTATGGGTTTAGATATATATTGAATCTATTGAAGGATAGGAAAGAATGACATTAATAGCATCCTAGAGTGATTCTAATGGGATTGAAATCATTTTTTCAGAAGGAAGAAGAGTATGATGTGAAAGAAAGAAAAATTAGTACATTTAAGAGGACGTGGGGATGGGTATGTGGAGAGAAGGAATACCAAGGAAAATTATAAATAATAATGAGTGAGAAATGTGAAGGAGGATCAAAAGAACATACTGAGAGTGAGGATAGTTATCAACTAGTAGAGATAGTCAATAATATATACAACTCTCGGAACTTGAGGAATACAAGAAGTGATCATACATAATGAAGGGTGAAAACAATCTTATAAAGTGTAACAAAATAGTCCAAGAAAACCAAATAACATAAGGACAAAAGGAGACCAATCAAGAAGAAGACATGAAGGATATATTCAAGTTTTGCAAACTAATTTTAATTTGAATGTGGTGTATATAGGTATGACACTGGAAGCAAGGAAGGAACAATCACCTAAAGGTTCAAACCTCAAGAAAAAGATAGAATTTATCAGTCTTGAAAAAAAAACCATGAAGAGAAAGAGGAAGGTGTCAAAGATGATGTAATTGTCAAAGATAATGAAGAAACACCATAAATAGAGATGAAGCAAGTGTACAATATTAGTGGGAAGGGGAAAGGACGGTACACACTCTTAATGCAGTCAATGGGCCCATGAGGATAACTAATTTAAGGATGAAGGATCTTGTAAGAGATATAGTACAGTTGAGGAAGATGAAGAAAGCATGGATTTAAGTTGAAGATCACATTCGAAGCCCATATGCAATTGGAAAGGAAAGAAAGAAGGAGAAAACCCATCTTGTAAGTAAAACACCATATGAAGACTTCTCTTTCCCTTTAAATGTATGATGCAGGGGCATCACTCAAGGGATAATTTAAGGATTTTACAATCAATTTCAGATTTTTTAAGTCCTTATAGGTACTGGAGTCATTTTATTTTGGTTTAATGGGATCAAGAAATTTAAAATTCAAATTTTGAAGTTTCCCTCCATTTTTGCAAATTTGCAAATTTAAACTATTTTGAGAAAAGTTTGGCTTCTTAGGTAGGTATAGAGGTTAAAAAATTATTCACATCATGTTTTATATTGTTTTAGGTCATGATATGGTCTTAGAGCCTCCATATGATTTCCTATGGGCTCATGTAACCCCTTAGTCTTCATAAAACTCCTTTTCTTGATATGTAACTCCACATATTTTCTTGATTTTATGACCCTAGAGGTCATTTATTGGGATAATTCAATCCAAGCAATTATAATAAGGAGGTTGTAACTATTTTTATTCATTGATTAATCGAGTGGAATAGGAAGATACAAGAATTGTGAATTAAAAATTTGTTTTCTAGAAAGCGTGTTTGAATATACATAAATTTGTGTGTGTGCAAAGGCATTTGGTGTATTTAATTTGTTATATCTCTTGTCTAGGAACATGCATGTGAAGGAAGAGTATATATTTCTTATATTTTTAGCTCAAAAGTTGTAATACCTTCCCTTAAGAAACATATTGGCAATAACTTGGTTTAAGAGGAACTCAAAAACCATTGAGGATTTGTGTTATTTGTGCTAATTTGATGATTAAATAGATTAATGTTATTAAGATAATGGATACCAAGGATGATAAGAGAATATAAGGTACATTCAAGATACATCCTTAGTTCTAGGATATATCCAAGATAGGTTATAGTATCAATTTAGTGACAAGACTATAACAAAATTGGTATGCCTTATTTCAAGAGACTATGTCATACGGGTTTATGTCATCATTATTTACCATTTGTACTTAAGAAACCTTACTATCACTTATAAAAATATCAATAACATTTTCATATAAATTTAAGAAGGATTTAGGGAAAGAAAAGTGAAATCAAATGTTTTAGAGGTAAAATAACCCTTCTCGGGCATGTAGGTAACCCTTCAGGGTTTAAGAGGAGTTGATTGTTTAAAATGCTTAAACCATTGCATAATCATAAAACATGAAGAAGTTATCTTCACAATCCTCTTAACAATAATCAAGGGAAAAATTTATTTGAAAAGATCTCACAAGGAAGAAATCCTTGAAATTTGGAACACATCATTGTAGCTCAAGAAAGAGACCTAATTTTGAGACCCGAGACAGGTGATTTTGGGTATTTTTCACTAGGGTAAGTTGAAATTTTGTACACAATATGTTTTCTAAAAATGGTACTATAAAATGTGACTAGTTTGTAAGGTAAGGTACTAAATCAAAAGATATGGCTGATTTTGTCTAGTGTGAGGGCTAGTTGAGTGGAATAGGTCTAGGATGTAAAAGGGAGTGAAAAGGACATTTGATTTGAGAGTTGTGATAAAATATTTTTCCCATACCTCAAGCATAAAAAAGGGTATCCAAATCAATTTGTAACTTTTTCGGGGCTTTGTAGAATGCTCTAAACTCAAACTCACTAGACCCCTCTATTCTTGAGTAGTTTAAGGGTAGTTTGAGAAAAATAAGGCCAAGTTTACTAATTTTTATTTTTAATCCAATTTTATGGTGGAATTATTATGTTGTAAGGTTGATAAACAGTTCCAAGTCTTGCATGGTTCAAATGGAGCATTTTTGGCAAAAAGAGCATATTTGAAGGTTTTTCTTACATTGATAAAAAGTGAGGTTTTGCAAGTTGAGGGCATATTTGAATTATCTAATCAAAATAACCTAATTTTGTGAATATTTTCATGACATGCTCTACATCATTTGGTATCGAGTAGAGAGTAAGAATAAATTGACAAAGAAATAATATAGAAAAGAGAAAAAAACAATGAGAAAGAAGAGATTTACAAGAAAAGTGAATAGATTGACAAGATACCACAAAGAAGAGTGGTTAGAGGATTAAATAGAGAGAATCCAAGGTATTTTTAGTTGGTTTTGTGCTAAGAAACATACAAGATAGATTAGGAGCATTGTAAGTTACTCAGAGAAGAGGGAAAACATTGGATGAAGACAGTGAAGAAGAGAAAGAAAGGGACAACAAAGAGAGACCCATAAGTTAGAATAATGACACTAGTCATGGGAGTAGGTACTAATCCAAGGATGAAGGTACCGAAGTATGGTGGAATATTTAATCCGAGAAGAGATGATAGATTGGAAAGAAAATATGGATAGTACTTTGATTTTGAGAGTATAATGAGAGGATAAAAAGGTAAATTTTTCTTGTACCAAATTTACAAGACATACTACTATTTGATGAGACTTTGTGCAAGAGGAAAGAGTAAGAAGAGGCAATGATAAGATCAATAAATGGAACAAGATGGTGGAAAAATTGAAAGGTAAGTGTATTTCCTCATATTACGAGACTAGTTTATTCACAAAGTTTCAAAATTTAAGACGAAGAGAACTAAGTGTGGCTGATTATACTAATTAATTATACAAAATGGATATGAAATATAGTCATATAGAGGATGATGCTAAAGAATTGGATAGATATGTGAATGGTTTGAGGCTAAAAATATAGGATTAAATCAATTTGTTTAATCTAAGGACAATGGAAAAGGCACACCAAGAAGCCTTGAAGGTAGAGGATAAATTGTTTAAGAGGAAACCTTGGTACTTGAGAGGTAGAGGAAGAGGAATGAGAGGAAGAGGTCAGTTGTCAAATAGAAGCCAACACCAGTAGAAAACTAATGAGGAGGAGGTAATAAGATCACAAAAATAGGGTACTTTTAAAGGTGGCTATCCAAGGGGTGGTTACTTATATAGAGGTAGAGGTGGATATAGAAGAGGAAGAGGTGAGTTTACTAGAAAGTGCGTCAAATATAACAAGTTTGTTATACATACATTATTTGAGTGTCCGAACATCCACAAACAAGAATTAATAGAGCTAATGAGGCAAGAAATCACATTGCACTTGTAGATGAGGAAGAGAGTGTGGCATCACCATAATTAGTGAAGGAACCTAAAGTAGGTGAAGCATTGATGATGAAAAGAACCTTGATGAATGTAAGCGGAAGGAGTGAAGAACTAGTTCAAATAAGGACTTGTTCAAAACCATATGCAAATCCAAAGGTAAGTTTTGTAATTGGTATAAGTTCCATCAAACTTAACCTTAAACGTTTTCTTATTCCTATTGTTTTTATGATTAAATTTGTATATAAATTTTTAATTATTGTTAATATTTTTATTTTTAGCGGCTTTGTCATTTTGGGAGAACAATGACTAAGAGGCATTCTATTTTGAGTTAAATTTCTCCATCACTCTTTCTTCTTGAATGAGTAGACAAGGAAAGGTATATAAATTAAGTAAATCAAAATATTTTTGATATTTAGAATTTAAAATAGAGATATAATTCTAAAATTTCTTGTGAATATTATTCTAAATCATAAAATATAACAATTTATCTTGAAAAATTTTATAATCACAACATTTTAACTAACCCTTAATGTTATTAATTTTTGTTAAATAATTATCTATTTTTTCATGTCCTTTCATTAGAGTTGTAGATAGTTGCATAATTAATTTTATTATATTAAAAAGACATTTGCTTCATGTATTATTTGCAATTGCATTCATAATGGCTCTGCTGCTTGTTAGCTCGATCCCTCCACCATATGATGAAGTAACCCGCATGATGATACGGTTCATCTCCTTGGAAGGGAGGTTTGTCACTGTTCCTGCGAAACACCTTATTTTTCTTAATCATTTTTGTAGGGATCGTCTGGTTTGTTTCCCCCATTACTTGCTGAACTCTCTTGAACACTCCATTCTTGAGTTTCAAAAGCATTCCCAGCGGTTCCTTTGCACCAAGGGCTCATTTTGTTGTTACACAAATGTTGTCTTCTCAGGTTTCCTGGTCTCCCATCCTCCCCTAGCTCGATTCCTCCTTTGCCAAGCTCTGCTGCTGCCAGCCCTGTTTCTCCTTTCTCTGTCCCTGCCACCGCTGCTGTCACCCCCATGCCGGCCGTTCAGGCTTCTTCTCCCGTTCCCCCTTCTGAGGCTCCTACCCCCCACTTGGCCTCTACCTCACAGAGACCGGTTACCAGGGCTTCTAGGAAGCTCAACCTCGAGACCCTTGTTGTGGAGAAGGGTTCTCATGAATTTTAAATTTCTCATGACCTCCCGTATATCAGCGGTGCCAGCACCCAGAAGTGCAATTGGAAAGCCCTACTAAAATTTGGAAGCCTTAGAGGCAGATATGAAATTGTTAAAGGATGAAGTTAAAAACTTGACAAAATAGAAAGGAAAGAGGAAGAAGGAGGAGGAGGAGGATGTGGACAACAGGGAAATTGAAGATATATACAAGAAATTGCACTCCTTGGACTCTCGCTTAGGGAAGGCCAAGACTAGGCATGATTACAACATTGCCATCTTTAGGGAAATTGAGGAATTTATTGAACAACACGTCAGAAGTGTCTCCAACCTAAGCGGAGTGCCGACAACTCTTTGGGGTACTGATAAAGAAAGAAAGAAGACCTTGGAGCAGCTGGATTCTAATGACGCTGCCCATATGACTACTTTGGGAATGTTTAATTCCTGGAAGAATATCAAAACCATCTTAGACAAAGCTACTAGGAAGTAGCTGCAGTTGATTCTGCTATCCTTGTTTGCTTTTTTGTTGTTTTTTTGCGGATCCTTTACTACTTTTTTGCAGTATTTTTGTTGTTCTGTCTCGTTTTGGTAGCTGTTTTTAGCTACTTTGAACATCATTGTAACATTTGGATTCTGATCCTTTTCACTCTGGTTTTCTTGCTTATCCTAGCTTTTAGGCCTTCTTTTGTATTCAAGGGTATATTCCCTTTCAAAAAACTATTTGCCAATAATAAAAAAAAACTAGAGACTCCATGTGTCCTATATGAAACAAAAATCTATCTTTGATAATTTACAATAGGATTGACATGGAATCTTGGGGATTTTTAGAGAATATTATCAAGTTATCGGGGTATCTTATCTCCTAATGGGTATCATTTTAACACCACTAACCAAATCCCATAGCTTTCTATCCATAAGTATAGATTTAAGCCTAATACTCCAAATACTATAGTTAGTTCTACTCAATAAATGTGATTTATCGTGGAAAAATTAAATGATCTAGCCATATATTACAAAAATTATATTTTAAAAAAATAGTGTTATGAGGCTTTTAATCGATTTGCATATATCTGCAATTAGAAGAAATTAAATTATGTGGATTTCAAACACACTTTATATTAACCTATAACTTAGTAAAAACAATAAAAAATGTATTAAAACCAAGAAGGGAGGCCGAAAAAAAAATGGACTAAGCATGAGAGGCTATAAAGAAATAGAGAAAAAGTTGCAGAATTTTAAATTTTGAAAAGTCGTGGAACAAAAGAGCGTGTTCTCGCATGTTTTTTTACTTTTAGTGTTCCATGAAATGCTAAGGAAAAATCTGCAGAACAAAGGAATCTACACTGGGAAAATTATATCTCGTGAATATTCATAATTTGGTGAATAGTATGAATTTAGGAATATGAATTTGGTTATTTTATGACCATAATAGTGACCACATTTCACCAAAAAAATCCAAAAACAAGAATTTATTTCATGCGAATAGCCAAGGATCTCCATCCTAATGTATATTTTTATTGAACTACCGTGTGATCAACGTTTCGATATTTTAAAACATTCTTGGAAAACCAAGAAATATATGGAACCTTCCAATTCCTTTGGTCTCATTGGTGACATGTTTGGGAATTTTTTTAAAAATTTTATTAAATTTACCATACATATACATAGATCTAGATTTAAGAATCACTAAGCAAAGGTCAAATGTTTTTTTAAAATTTTCTTATTTTACAATTTGTGAATTTACAAAGTAGTAGAAAAGGATTCAATGAATCAACATATTGCAATTTACTTACAAAAATCAAATAAATCAAGGTCTTGTTGGATACTATGTTTTAGTTTACATCCTACAAGCACTTAGTGTAGGTAAGTCTATTTAAAACTTGTTTTCTATCATGTTACATTTCTTTATCTACTTTTGTAAGCTATTTATGTCATTTTTATTTTAAGATATCGCAAGTGTCATGATACTACAATGCCTTAGTTTATTTTCCTCCCATTACTGTCAACTCAAAAAATTTCCTTACATGATTCAAGTAAATGGAAAATAAAAAGAGAATATCAGGAAAAAAATAAATTCCAACACCTCTAGGTAGTGGCATTTGTAAAATAACATCTTATTTTGAGAAACCATCTAAGGAATTCCATTCTTCTATAACAGGACTAAAAAAATCAAGGGATAATGATTACATTTGAAATGAAACTCAGAATGAGCTCATTGATGATTTGATGACTAATGTTGTCAATGAAAATGATAATGAAATGCCTCCCCTTGAAGACGTCCCATTGAATGAATCTAAAACGACATCACTAAATGATTTACATTTCCACTCTATTGCTAGGACATCATCACCTTCCCAATTGAATGTTGGAGGTGAAACTTCAAGTAGTCCAAAATTTAAATTCCACCATGGAAAATACTTAGGGGAAACCTATTTATGGAAGAAAGAGAAAGGAAATAAAATGGGGCTTGGGAAGGAGTTTCAATTAGATTTGGTTTCTAAATATCCATTAACTAAACCTATTGAAAATAAAAATAAAGTTGTACCTCCCAAAAATGTAAATGTACAATCTGTAACTAGAAATTGGGCAGGAAAAATAATGAAACTTAAATTGGATACTATTAAGAAGCACATAGGAAAGATTTATGAATACCAAATTTTAGAAAACTTTGTGAATAATGTTGCCAAATGGAAAATTGTGGATGATTGTTTACATATTAGGTATGAAAAGTAATTTGAGGAGCAAAAAATAACCAAAATAATAGTTTAAGAAAATGGATGGACAATTACCTCTCAATTTAATAAGGTCATTCAAAATAGTCGTTTACGTAAAACACTTCAACTAACTACTATTGTTAACATTCTTAAAATATGTCATCATATAACATATTTTCCTAAACAAAAGAACATGTTGACTTATCTTGGTGTCCTACACTTTCCTCATTCTCAATGGTCTAAAATTAATGGTTAGGAATGGGAAAAATGCATTGCTATGGTTGAGAATGAAGACTTGAAAGAGAAACTAAAGTCTACACGATACATGTCTTTGTATATTGATGAGGTTACAATAGTATATAATATTGCTTGGGTCTATATGCATGTTTATACTATTGAGAATCATGTGGAACATCCTCACTTAATTTCTATTCACAAGATGGGAGACAACTCCAATATCGTAAACCTTTGTGAATTAGTGATAATAAGTTTGAAGGAGATCAGTGGCATGGATGATTCTATATTTTAAAAAAATATGGTATGTGTTGGGGAAAAGGGGGCATATGTAATATAAGGTCATTGTAATGGAATGTGTGTAAGACTAAAAACATCTCACTACTTGAATATGATTTCCATTTATTATATGGCTCATAGATTGAATCTAGTATCCAAAAAGTCAATAAATTTAAACATATATAAAACGTTGGAGAACTTATTTGATAGGTGCATGTTTATTTCTATCGTAGTCCTAAAAGGTTCATGGAATTCCAAATCTATATAAAGGGACTGAAAATGGGCAAAAAGTATTAAAATATGTCAACACTAGGTGGATCTCATTGTATCAACCGGTTTGTAGGGTGTACGATGAGTATCAATCCTTATTGGGAGTAATGTGGAAGAATCACATGGAAGTGGACAAGGATCAAGATTTGATACATCGTTTGACTAATATAGAGACATTTCTAATGTTGTGTGGTATCCTTCCCATGTTGGATAAAATGCATCATTTAATTAAACAAGCCCAAGAAAGAACTATATATATTGCTAATTTTTCTAGTTTGAGGAAATGTGTTTATCTAGAAATAGAATATTTGTTTATCAATGAGACAAATTTTTCGGGTCCAAATGAAGGCTCATTTTAAGAATTTTATAGTAAATTGGAGGTGAAAAATCCTTTGCAAATATACACGGAACCAATTTTACGAAAAGGTAAATTTTCTAGGATTTCGAGTCAAAATTTATCCTATCATTTTCTTAAGGGGATCACTTAGAATTGTTTTTGTCATGTGACAATAAGGTTTGTTTTCACATGATAATAATCCTTGTTGTCGAGTGTGAAAACCTTGTTTTTGCATGACACCAAAAAATGATTCATTTTTTCGACCATCTACAAGCCCCTTGTCGCTCGTCAACAACACTCATTTATCACTCATATATAACCCTCCTTGTCACACATCAAAAAACCTCTTATCACCTGTAAACACCTTCTATAGGGCATCAATAACACTATATTGTCACCCATATGGAAATGAAAATATTCCTTTTCACGCATCAGTGATACTTTCTGTTGCAAGTTTGTAATAACCATTTTAAGAATCTAATCCACACTTTGTCTACTTGTAATTTACAAGTAATTCCGATGGTACCTCAAGTAAGTTACTATTATACTACTAGACAAATTACCTAGGTTTATATAGGAGTAGTTTTCAATGGTAGGTGAAGTCGACCCTAAAAAAATTTATACTAGAAATTTTAGGTGAACAATACACTAACCTACTCCAAAAAAATCACCTTTTCAAATTTTCCTAAAATGGAATATTCACCAAATTACGAATATTCACCACTAAAAAAATCCCTAGTCAAAAATTTGATGGTTGGAATAATTTGATAAATATTGGAAATGTAAGTATCTTTTTGAGGTTCAACTTGTTTGGATAATTATGTTCTTCTATAAGTGGATATGAGATACCAATGCACTTGTTTCAAATAGTAGTTGGTAAGGTTGAGAAGGTAAATGTCACAAGGATGCTCTTTGATAACATTATATCATCAACAAGGGTAAGGTTAAGAGAAATTATAGTTTCCCTACTAGAATAAATAAGGGAAGTAGGGATGCTTTACTTGAAGAAATGGCTTTAGTAAATCCCACCTATTGGAATAGTGTCCAAAATGAAATATATTTGCAGGAAGACTACCATAAGAGATTGACTACATTGATTCAACATTTTTGTAAGCCTGTTAATATTAATGGAATGGATATTCTAGGTATTTTAAGCAAAAACAACTTGATTGATCAATCCCATGAATTCACCTCTATAATGATTGAGAAATTCAAATGTTTGGATAATCCCTTAAAGTGTGGAGCAATAACCTTGACTATGGAAAAAAATTGGGTTAAGTGCTATTTTATAGGATACAATGTCTAAGTTTTTCTCATTGGTGAGAAATGTCAAACTATGACTTTAGGTTCGGTTGAAGATGAGATAATTTTCACTTGCCTTGAAATTTATAAAGTTGAAATTACAAAACAAGCTTGATAAAAATTTGGAAAGTTGTTTGAGAATTTACACATCATGGTAAAAATTGAATAATTTTCCCTATGATAGGGATTTGGCAATATGGAATCCGATTAATGAAAGGAGATGTCTGAAAACAATTCAAAAAATATTGTAGATGACCCTATTGGAGACAGGATGGATCTATTGCACCAGTTCATTGTCATCCAAGTCAGAGAATTGGTCAAGTAAATGATAGAGATGATCCACCATCAATACATTGAAAGCTTCCATTCATATATATGTGATATAGACGATCATATAATATATTAAAATAATCATTACATTATTCGATAATATCTTTTTCCTTATTTATACTTGATCAATGATGATAAACTTCAAAATACTTGAGCAATTGTAGATATGTAAATTTCTTAACTTCTTAATCTCTTAAAATAAAAATACTCTATTTTTCTTTGTAATTGCTTGAATTTGGAATCAAAAATATATGTAATAGCTCAAATATCGTGTGCTTAACTATGAATTTTTTTACCTTATTTAAATCATGTATCCCCCTATATTTTCCAGTCTTTTCACCTTTAAAATTAAGTCCCATTAATTCCACGTGGTGAGCTTTGATATCTTTAGATGTTGTTTTCCTTTGTAAGAACCATGTCAGAGTGTGAAAGGTGAGCCAATAAGAAATATCCACGTATGTACAATTTTAATGGGAAATTTTATAGTAAATGATCTATTTGTCATGTATGTTTTTACATGTGAAGTGCGAACAAATAACAAAATACCATGTAGGTACAAATTAGTAGTTTTATACTCTACATATCCTCGTTAGTCACCCTAATCTGAAAACCAATAAGAAATTTCCACTCTTATACTATTTTCAAAATGTGAGACTTCATTTTATTTCCATCTTGGTAGTTCTAGTCATTCATTACAAAGTGCAAGACAATAGAAAAGTTCCAACTTACTTCATGGTTTGTAATGTTAGTTCTTTGATAACCTTGTCAGTTGTTAAGCAATAAGAATATTCCATGCTACTTTACTTTTTACAAAACTAATCTATGCTAAGAGTTTGTTAGAATTATTTAGAAATGAACCAATAGGACACTACACATTATTTCGCATGTTTATTTCAATTGTAAGAAGTATGAAAGAGTGAAAAAGGTGATCAAGTAAGAAGGCTCCATGCATTTATAATTTTAACAAATCATTTTCTATTAAATGACCTTTTGTCATGTATGTTTTACTGTGAAGTGTAAAACAATAATAAAACACCACGTACATATGTATTTTATAGTGTCAAACTCTACATGTCATTTTTTAGTCACCCCAAAGCGCAAATCAATAAGAAATCTCCACACTTATACTATTTTCACAATTTCAAACTTTAGTTGTTTTCTAGCATGGTAGGTCATGTCGGTCATTACAAAGTAAGAGCCAATATAAAATCACTAAGTTACGTTGTTATTCACAATTTCATCCCTTTGATAACCTTGTTGGTTGTTAACCAATAAGAATATTCCACGCTCTTGTTCTTTTTTCATAACTAATCTCTTTAAGACTTTTTCATAAATAGTGAAGTGATCCAATAAGACATCTCCATATTATTTTGCATGTTTTTTTCAATTGTAATAACCATGTTAGAGTGTGAAAGGTGAGTCGGTAAGAAGTCTCCATGTATGTAAAATTTTAATGGATCATTTTCTATTAAATGATATTTTTCATATATGTTTCACTGCGAAGTGCAAACCAATAACAAAACACCATGTAGCTATGTATTTTACTGAGTGCCACTAGATAGACTCTGCATATTCTCTTTTAGTCACTCCAAAAATAAAATCAATAAGAAATATCCATAATTAAACTATTTTCATAATGTCAAACTACAGTTTCTTTCTATCTTGGTAGGTATTTTCAGTCATTGCAAAGCACGAGCCAATAAAAAATCTCAAAGTTACTTTATAATTTGCAATATCAGTCCTTTGATAACCTTGTCGGTTGTTAACCAATAGGAATATTCAACACTAATTTTATTTTTGCATAACCAATCTTTGCTAAGAATTTTTCATAAATCTTGAAGCATGTTGTTTTCCTTTGTAAGAACCATGTCAGAGTGTAAAATGCGAGCCAATAAATTTTTCATGTATGTTTCTTTGTGAAGTGTGATCTAATAAAAAAACACCACATACATATGGATTTTAAAATGTCACACTCTACATATCCTCTATTTGTCACCCGAAGCACAAACTAACAAGAAAGATCCACACTTATAATGTTTTCAATAAGTGTTTTGAAGATGTAATAGCACATAAATGAATAGATTTTGTGTAGTGTCCTTTATTCAGAGAAGTCAGGGTTTGTAAGATTCGTGAAGTACGTGTCTGTCGATTTATGAATAGAGAATAAATAAAAATATCCGTGCGGTTTCATAACCTGATTAAACATTGATTGGTTTAGCTAACACTATGATCACATTATATAAACTGTCACATACCAAAAATTCTTGTTTCCTTTTCAAAAAATATTAACTTCCGATCAATTAATTTCCAAATTAACCATTTGTAATTAGAAATATGGGTTCAAACTTGTAACATTTGATAAACATGAAGTAATTTCTTGAAAATACATAAGAGCAGAGAGAAACATAACTATAGAGGAAAGAGAAGGAATGATCCAAATGTGAAACATAGATAAACATGTAGATCAAAGACTACAAATTATTTGGTACCACTACCAATATTGGAACTACTAAGGGACAAGACTATATAAGTTATAACTACTATATGGTCATGAACTAATTTCTACAGATCTTGACTTCAATCTTTCTAGTCTTGAATCCTTCAAACCTTAACCTTTGAAAATATTGATTTGAAACTTTTTGTGTGTTTCACTTGTTATAAAGTGATGTTGAATTTATTATATAGCCTTCGTATGTAAAATATTTTTATAAGGCATACCATATGAATATAAAATGAAAATAAAAATTAAAAAAATTAAATTAAAGTAGATCAAAACATAGCTATTATCAATGGAATGCTTGGGAGATTTTTTGAATATGTTTCAAATGATTTTTTGACATGGTGTAGATAATATTGCATCACTAAGTCTTAACAATGTCTTATAGTGCTAAGTATATTTTTGGTCATTATAGTGCTAAGTATTAAAGTTTGTTCACATTATAACCTTGATAGTGCTAGTAGGTCTCTATAAGCAATAAAAATAATCAAATTTATGACTATGTAAATAGCTTTTGCACATCTACAAATTTCATGAAAAAGAAAAATATATAGTGATTAATCAATCAAAACAAATCTAAGAAACTTTGCAACATAATTGAGAAAGCAATATATAGAAATTGAAAAACACTCACTGAAAAATCCTTGGACTATCAAGTTCTTTCTTTATAAACAATATTCCTCCTTAGAGGGTAAACCACTGGTATAGTTACACAAAATTACCACCATCATGGGGCTTAAAAATAGCTCAAATAATCAAAATGTTTGTGAGTGGATAATTAAAGGATAAAAAATATAGCTTCCATGCAAGAAAGTTGATACTTACTATTTTTAATATTACAGATGTAACAATATTAAATCCTAATAATAGGAAAACTATTTTTGTACCTTGTTCAAGCTCTACTTAGGTTCCACTAAAATTTTCCTATGTAGAATGTGTTTGATTACGTTGAATTTTAATCACACATGTTTTGAACTCATTCTAAATATAACCTAGGTCTAGAATAGGCAACCTATTTAGATTAGACACTTCTTATATGAGTAATTGACCCTTTTTATAAATAGATTTAACATTTTCACTCAGAAGTGAAGATTTGTACACTTTTAGATTTTTAGAAGTCACCAATGCTATACTATGTGATGTATTCTCATCCATATATGCCTAGGAAAAGATAGCACTTATACTAGTAGTGAATGCTTGTAATTATTGCTCAAACATGGAATTATGAATTAACCTTCCTTGTGGTTGATGCATAAAGGTAATGTGAGATTTATCTAATAAGTTAGATATCTTCTCTATTATACCCCATAGTTATTTCAACAATCCTTCCATTGTGGTTGTCAATCACCTAATTATTTCAAAATTTTAGCCATGCATATCTTTCCTATATTCAAGTCCTGGATTTTGATTTGTAATACATTGAGACAAAGACCCCTATTTATGAAAACTTGTAGCCTTTCCATAATGTAATTTATCATAGTCACATGTTTTGGTGACCTTGTACTTGTTATAACTCTTTCTCTCTGCTACATATTGATGAATTTGTATAGAAAATAATATCTCATACAAAGTTCTCAAGGAAATTTGTACATTGAGAAAAAAATTATTTAACACACTTGACTTGCTTCTATGCATGCATAGTATCAACTCTATCCTACATTATCTTAACAAAATTACATGTCATCTACTGAGTGAAAACAATAAGTTAGTGGGGGTTTGCATCCATGACTTCTTCCCATGTGTGTGATTTCTTGGAAATACTCAAAATTTCCTCCTTTGTTTCCATGTAGATAGGATTATATCCTTGGGAAAAATTCCTCTTTTTGACTCTCTTAAGGGTTCTGTGGGATTATCATACTTGAGTTTCACTTTTAGGTCTTTAATTTGTGTCAATGCAAAAGTTGTTTCTTTTTTCCCAAGATGAGGAGTCCATGTTGCTTATGAAGTAGTATATGTAATTTTCATTATGGAAATAGAGGTATAAGAAAGCCTTACCACTTGTTTTAAGGTGTTTGGTGTTCAAGGAAATTTTATTTTACCTTGAACATGCCCTAAAGAGACCAAGAGATGGCTCATGAAAATATGAGTGATAATATGATCATGAAAAGAAGAAATGAGAATGAAAGAGGGAATTGGAAGGAGTGGCATATACATTCTGATAAGAAAGTTTGGGAAACATATGGTGCAATAGCATGAAAAAAATTTGGATGAAGAGACTGATCAAAATGGGGAGAAATTGAAGGAAGGTCAAGGAAATAAGTATAAGGTTACATTGGTTCCTTAAACTTAGGCTTAGAAGGTCTTCGAAAAGACTCCGAGATGATGTTATCTAGTTGAAAAATATACAACGATAAGAGGAGTGGAAGAAGAAATTAAAGAATTAGAAATTTTCATAGGATCTACACTCATTGATTATGATATTGTTGTAGTAACTACAACATGCTAGGAAGAAGTGATTGCAACAACTTGGGGATACAATGATATAGTCATTGGTGATGAAAAATAAGGAGAAGAAACAACTGAAGAAATGGGTGAAGAAGAAGAAGGCATAAGAATAGAAACATGTACCAAAATAGAAAGGGAGAAGGAGAAACAATATAAGTAGTATAAATAGGGAATATAAATGATAAGTTTAATAAGCAGTAGGATCCAATATCCCATGATCTCCCACCACTTCATCTTCAAAAGAAGAACTAGTAGAAATGACAATACTACTAGTGAAAGGTCCTAGGGTAAATGAAATAGAAGAATAATAAACCATCCTTATAGAAGTAGGAATTGACTAAGTAGAAAGAAAAAAATAGCATGCATATGAGGTACAATTGTAGCAATACTCACCAAAGGAATACTAAGAATAGGACTTGTTGCTTATGGATTGTGTGGACTTATGGTTGTCCCACTAGACCTTATAGGGCTTGTCATTCATATGTTTCAAGAGGGATTAGAATGAGAAGGACTATAATTTACTTTAATGGAGGATACACATAAAAAAAGGCTTCTAAAGTTTTCTGAATCAAGTACCTTGGTTATCTAAATCTTCTTCATATTCATCCTAGTGTACTTTTACTCCTCATTGCATAAATTCTAATCCACCAACTCTTGCCTACCTGCTACCCAACAAGTGCATAAGTAACTTTGAAATTTCTCATATTAATGGAAACCCTTTTACCATTGACCTCATCTTTATAAATAAGGTCATACTTGTGGGGTTGATATTTGTAGTTGTAAGTGGCCATGTCGAGTGCGCTTTAGAATTTTCCCACTCTTCCTAATGGGTAAAAAGTCTTAAGACTATGATAGTCTATGTGGAACGATGTCCTCGAGGCTATTATTCTCTTGAAAATTTTCCAATCAGTCAAGACCGCTAAACCTACTAAGAAAGGAAGAGGAGGATAAGTATATTTTTTCTTCTTTTTTTCCTTTTTCCAAATGATTGATGTCATGGACAAAGTGATATACAATATCCTACTTAGCTAGCTTGTATAAAACATATTTGGGTAGTTTAAAAGGGATAATGAGAATCCCCTCTACTCTTATCACTGTACAATTTAGGTAACACCAGAAATATCCCCATTCTCTCAATGAATTGATGATTCTTTGACTTACCCTAGGTATAAGGGTGTCATGTATGGCATTGTAGATCACAGGGTAGTAGTTATTACAAATCACCTCCATGTTCTTCCTATAGTTATGCATGTGTATATTGTTAAATACCCTGGGGACTATATATATATGTCTTGTGGTGACCAACTAGGGACTCCCTAAAATTTTTGGACTGCACACACAACATCAAGAAAGTAAGACATCATATATAAATTACCAGGATTATCCATGACACTCAAAATATTGTTAAAGAGGTTAAAATCTAGAACTCTAACTAGATTAGGTATCTTTTCATCATCGATGATCATGGATAGTAGGGGTACCCATGTTTGATTGACATGCACAATATTTGGTGCTCTAAGTAATCTATTCATTAGGGCCATTCCCACTCTCACTCCACGTCTAAAATATCTTATATTCATCTTGTCTATTGAGACTTTGGACTTGAAACTAGTTGGGTCCTCTACCCAATATTTAAGCACAATCTTAAGGTTATTGCTCTTTCCCCATTGTTCCATTATTTCTTGATTGAACTAAATATTAGATCTAGGATTACATAGTAAGCATTAAAACCTCTTGAGTTATATTAGCAATTAAATTTCCTCCTTTGGATTTTATAATTCCTTCATTACAACTTACATTTTCACCAAAAATTCCCCAAATCAAGTCGATACAATGCATTACCTCTAGTTTTCTAGCTAAAATATGCAGCCCACTCTGTCTAATGGCCACTAGATCAGCCATGAACTATGCTTCATCTTGGTCTACATCATCATTGTCATCTATCAAACTAGCTCCTTCTACCTTCATTTTCAAGGTTGTATAATGCTTTAAGTGATGACTTGTTTATCAAAAACTATGTCTCGAAGAGTTGGTATGAGTAGAAAGTGTGCAGGTAAGCCTCCATTAACAATAAACTTTAAAATACTTGAGCAACTATAGGCATGCAAATCTCTCAATCTCATAAAACACTAATACTTTATTTTTCCTTGTGATCACTTGAATTTAGACTTTGAAAGCTTAGTTATAGTTAAAATACCAGTGTTTGAGCATGAAATCCTTTCAAGAGTTTTGTAAATATTTCTAAATCATGCTAAAATGGTGGTATAACGTTACAAAATTGAATTCTAGTTTGTTATTTAATAATTTATACATTTTGCATTGATTTCCATCAATTTTTCTTATGTTTTCACATCTTAGTCTTGTTAATACCATGTGGCAAGAGATTTGATACCATTGCATGTTATTTTTATTTATAAGAACCATTTTAGAGTGTGAAAGGAAAGCAAGTAAGAAGGATCCATGTATGTACGGTTATTACAAATTGTTTTCTATTAAATTATATTTTTGTCATGTATGTTTCATTCTGCGAAGTGTGAATGAATAAAAAACACCACATACATGCATATTTCACATTGTCAGACTCTAAAAATCCTCTCTTAGTCACCCCAAAGCACAAAACAATAAAAAATCTCCAAGATTATACTTTTTCCCAATGTCAGTTATCTGGTGGGTCCTATCAGTTATTATGAAGTGTGATCCAATAAGAAAGCTCCAAGTTACTTCACAATTCACAATGCCAGTCCTTTGAGAAAATCAATGGATTGCAACTTCAAACTTAACACCCTAACTTTATTACAACATTTTTCAGTCCCAAAAATCATAATGTATGTATAAAAATGTGACAAAATTGTAACTAAAATATATGAATTAATGGGACTTGGATATGAAAAGGAAATAAATATATATGGGAATATGTAGAGAATCAAGAAAAGTGGCGTATTAAATCTACGCTAGTTGTAAAAACCATGCGTACTAGTTGGCAGTAGCTCAAAATCAAGTCATATATAATATAATAATCTTAAACCATTAGTTTGATTATAATTTATGATTAATGACTGGGTTGATAAATAGTTTATTGTGTCACACATTAAATTTTAATTATAGAAATATTCATTTCTTAAAAATCAAGACCAACTTCAAATACACTTTTCTATTTTATCACTGTTCGTACAATTTTAATTAAATGCATAAGTGAAAAATGTTTTTATCTTCTAGCTATGGTGAATTGTATATAAGGACATGTTAGAGCTAGTATAATTCACAAGTTCTATAAGCATTACAATTTAATCTCTCTCTCTCTCTCTCTCTCTCTCTCTCTCTCTCTCTCCTCATCATGTGTTGCTTAAGCTTTAGAGTTTCCCATTAAAATATGTTATTTTTGTTTACCCATTATGGCTGACATTCCAAGGAGCTTATTATGCACAATATTTTATGTCAGTGATGTTGAATTATATTTTTCAATCATGTATTAGCCTTTCCTAATCCCATGGAGTCATTGGAGGATTTTTCTTGTTGACAGTGTTTGTTTTGGTTTTCTTACAAGGCTAGCTACTATTACCCATGTCTTTCAAATGTATCAATTCCTTGTTGAGTATTTTTACTAAAGGATTGTTTACTTACGGGGATGGCTTAAAGACTATATGGGAAAAATTCCACCCAAAGGTTATGGGCGTAGGAGGTGCAAACTATGACGTATATTCTCTAACAAAAATCCATTTCTGAGTTTCCGAAGAAAGTAGGAATATTAGAGAGAAAGGTTTGCAAGGCATAAAATAGAGAATTGTGGTTGTGGTATTGCACTCGAGGGAGAAATTTAAGGCACCAATTTTGGGGGAAGGGGAAGACAACCCTTCCCTTATGGTCTAAAAATGATGTAAGAATGGCTAGCCATGCTCGAAGGGAAGACTAAGATTCTAAATATTTTAATCGCCCCTCCTCCATCTCGAAGGATTTTGATTGAAAGGGGTGTACTCTTGGACATCATTGCATTGGTTTTTAATTTATTTGTATTTTAATTTTTTCATAACTTGGTATCTGTTGGGGCATTTCTTTCATTCTTGTTTAGTTTTGTGATTGTCGTAACATTTTATTATTAATTGAAGCATTCTCAATTCTAAAAACACATTGAAAATACTTTGTTTTCTTTTCAATATTTGGAAATTTTCATTATTCTTCTTAGTGCTAGATTGTCAAGTGAGTGTCACTGAAACAAAGATAATTCATAAATTTTGTTTGAGAGAAAATTTGATAGAGTGTATTTGCTAAACTATTTTTCTAAATAACTGGATTTTCCATTTGATCTGGAACATTTTTAATTTTTTTACCATTTCACGACAAAATTGATGGACGACATTACTACATTATCCACAAATACAAAAATTATTGTGAGGACATTCATCGTGATTTTTACAAGTTGTTTTTGGGGCTTCCTTAAATTTTCCCGATCGGCATAGCAAGAAAATTTGCCTTTGCTAAACAAAGGAATTCACACAAAGAAGAAAATGTAATCTATGGAATAAAGGAATCAACAAAACAAAAAAATACAAAATGAGTAATATAGGAATCCACACAATAATAAAAAATTCCACGAGAGATAGAAAGTCTACGAGAATAAGGGAATTTAGATTAATTCTCAGATTTAAAGGAATTGGAAATCCTTAAAAAAGGTATAGAGTGATTAAGGAGAAGACACAAACCATGAAAAATATTCTGCAAGGAAACATGATGAAAAAAATTAAAGTTATAGCAAGTCAAAGTTAAGAATCCATGGAACAAGGAAATAATGTTTCGTGGAATGTTACAGAAAAATCTATAGAAAAAATGAATGTAAGTTGTGATATAAGGAAAACAATCCGTGTGAAAAAAATTTATGTGGAGCAAAGAGAATGGTCCACAAAACAAAGGATTCCATGAACAAGGAAAAAAATAGGTCATGAAACAAGGAATTCCATGGAACAATGAAAACAAACTACAAGATAAAGGAAGTCTACAAAAGAAAGCAAGATGTTCATAGAAAAAGAAAAAGTCCGTAAGACAAAGGAAGTCCATGGAACAAAGTAATAGTTCCATGCAAAAAATGGAATATGTAGAACAAAGAATAAGGTCATAGAACACAAGGAGTCCAGGGGAAAAAATAATAAGGCTTGAGAATACGGGAGACCACGGAAAAAAACAAGAAGACTACGAAACATAGGGAGTCCAAAGTAAAAAACAAGAAGGCCATAGAATAAAGGAACGTAAAAATTTCCACAAACCAAAGGAAACTTTGTGGATTAAAGATAAATCTTCACAACATACAAAAACCACGCAAGACTTTGAAAATTAAGTAGAACTACGAATAAGTTGCATAAAACACAAATAAGCCACACAAGACTAAAACATTCATGTAAAACTACAAAAATGCGTACAAAACTAAGAAAACCATGCAAGATAAAATAATTTTTCAAGACTAAAAAATCCATAAAATACTACAAAAATTTGCATGCAAGACTACGAAAAATATGCATAAAACTAAAAATCATAGAAAACTAAAAATCCATGCAAGACTACGAAAATACATGAAAAAATAGGAAAAATCCCTGAAATACTTTTAAAATCAGTAGAAAAAGAAGATATGTTGTGAAACATTCAAATAGGCTGATGAACATAGAAATGACCGTGAAAAATAGGAAAAGCTTAAGGAAGGTTGTGGATGACCAAAAAAACAAATCCAATTACTATGAAGGATGTAGAAGGAAGATACATGATAACACACAAATTTTGATCTTCCACACTTAATTAAATGTTTTGAAACTTCCAAACTAATGAGGATATGGAAACTTTCACTGTAGGTAATGAAAAATTGTGAAGCATAGAATTAGACCTTCACAGGGTTTTGAAAACTTCAAGTTATCTTCTTCAATCTTGTTGGTGCTCATAATTTTTCATGATAAATCCATGCACCATTTGTAAATTTTCTTATTGGTCCGGATCAGTTCCTAGTTTGATTTGTTTTATTTTTGAATCTTCAAGAACAAGTATAAGTGGTCTATGTCATGTTTCATTCTTATGATTTTACCTTGTGAGGACCATCTTTGATCTTGACGGTGCAAAGAATATAACAGTTGACATCCCTAGATTAATGATGAAATACTTATTTGTATGCAAGATTAAAAAAATTATGTATATGTAAGATAGAGCGTTTCTTCCCAAAGTCTATAAAATAATATATTCAAGCAGCTCAAAGGCCACATAGAAAATGAGCATAAAATTTTGAACTCCTTATATGCTTATGATTGTGTAAAATGTAAATTGTTTCCGGCCACGAGGTCCCAGTAAAAAGGTTATGTAGCTAATAATGGGAAGTTAGGATGAAAAAATCAAACCACACATCACGTTTCTTCATGAGTGTAACTTGCAAAATTAACTCGAATCCTGAAAATATGTTCTATATCAACAAAGCATGTGGCATGAAACCATGAGTGGAGGAGGAAACACATTTTGCATTTTACAAGTTTGTGTGTGTGCTTCCTTATAATATGTTCCCGAGGCCTATAAAAAAATGAGGTGGATCAAAATGTACTAGTTGCACATGAAATAGGTATGTAGAGGTGGGAAAGTTAGCGAGGAATGACCCATGTGGAAAACTTATACGGGTGATAAAACATGAAAATCTTGTAACCGTTAAAAGAGAGGAAAGTGTTAATTACGAAGAAGTTTCTACAAATGCAATATTCAGAATTAATGCAAGGATATGAAGGTAATTAATATGAGAACTTGATATAAACATTCACTTCACATTCAAAATATCAAAATTTTTAAGTGTCGAAACATCCTTAACGAAAACTAAAGTAGAAGGTGTATTCGAAAAATAAGATAAGAATTACAATGTTTTTCAAGAAAAATTTGGGGTGGTCTCTAAGTCCAAAGTAGGAATTAGATCCTAAGTTAAATGGGTAAGTGAACTAGTTGTCTTGTCCATGTGAATTTTTAAGGTAAATCTCAAGGTTTTTTTTTGTGAGAAAGTGGAGGATTTTTGAAAGGAAGTCATATTTGTTAGTGCTTTTTTGATCTTGCCCTTCTATTCTAAGTGTTCCTTTAAAATTTTCCATGATTGGTTCATCAAAATTAAAAACATGTATGCTTGAAGAATGAAATCTTGTTGAATATAAGAAAATCCTATATTTGATTCATGAATCCAATGTAAATCCTCTTTTTGGTGAAGGAATGTGATAACTATGTCTTCCATGAGTGATCTGTGTGTAAAAAATATCAATTTATCATATTAAACCAAGAAAATCCCATTTTTATATCGTCCTATGATCTTCAGTACATATTGAATATTTTCCTTCGACATCAAAAACACGTGGCGTAACTCCATTAGTTCTTGACTATATAGCAACATTTATTTACAAAATTACATAATTCATATAGTAACTACAAATTACAAAACAAGCTCTAAAGCTCGACACATATTCCCATGAATATTCGGGTCAAATAAATGCAAAAGGAATACTGTCAAAAGGAATACCTATCAAAATGGGATTAGAGCGGAGAATCGGAGTTGATAATAAAATTTTGCATTAATAATCGATAGTGTGCAAAATGCAAAGAAACCTTTGAGGCTCGCTTGAGAGACACGTGTCATGTTCTCACGAAAAGTCAAGAGACAAAGTTTCAAGTCAAATCTACAAACTTGCACTCATTTGAAAATTAATGCAAAAGAGTAAAAAAATTCCTTAATCTGTAAATCTCGAGATCAAGCCATGTGGACGGTCCACATTCAAATGAAAGAAGAAGATTAGATGACCGAGATGTGGCACATTTATGGCTACCACCATTAATGTGTTTTTCATGAATTAAGGAAGATTTTTTAGAATTTTTCAAACATTTTGAATTTGTATCATTGTATGCGAAGGTTTGTATGCCCTAGCCACAAAATTTTGCAAATAAAAGAAGGAAAATCAAGCTATGACATAGTGTAATTGAGCTAAAAGAGTGTGAAATTAAATTGTGGAAAGTAGAATTCAGATAGTGTGTGGAAAAAAATTGTAAGTTATGTTGTATCCTTGTACTCTTGTCAATTAATTTGTGAATTCTAAATCAATTAGGGGAAACAAGTTTAAAGTAGCAAAATGAAGAGTTTGGATTTGGGTTTTCAAGTTTCTTCTAGTATCACCAGTGACCTGGATAATGTAATGGATACAAATTTATTAGACATGGATTTGGGGTATTTTTTGGAGACTTTGTGCCCAGAATAGAAGCCAATGGATGGCAGCAATCGGTGGCGATATTATTGCTTTGGAAACTACTTTGTCACCTCAATCCATGGTTACGAATTAGTCTAGTTGTGCACTAAAAATTATGACCCCAAGAAAATGGAAGTGTTAGATGGAAGTGGTGAAAGGGTCATTAATTTAACACTTGGTGCTTTTAATACCATATTGGGGTTACCACAAGTAAATCAACCAGTAGTTGCAACTATTGAAAGTGCACAAAAATTTATAATGCAAAACATGATGACTATGCCCAGGTATTGAATTCCCAATGGCTAAAGGAGAGAAAACCATTTGCAAGAGGATTCCTAAGAAATTAACCCAAGCCTTGTTCATTGAGGAGGTTGAAGATATTATTGTTTTGTTAAGAAGAATGGTTACGTTGGAGGGGTCCAACAACTTACAGGAATGGATGTGCCCTTTTATTTGGGTTATTTTTAAAAGAAAGAAAATTTTTGTTGGGAATTCTTATATAAGCTTCAATTCATGCCCAATTAATGACAATTGTAATAAATATTAAAGAAAGAAATAACATTGACATCCAGTTCTCAATGATGTCTTATTTCATTTACAATATTGCATGTTTTAAGTCATTCCCAGGTCTTCCACTAAAATCCATCTTTGAAACCCATAGATTTTATGATGTATACACACAATTAAGGTTGGAAAATTGGAAGGGGAATGTCTGACAAGTAAATGATGCCTTCATTTCCCCAATTACATGTCTTTTCAAGCTTGAATGGGAGAAATATAGACTATATGCTAAGGAAAGGGCTATGATTTTAGAATATGGTTGTCTTTTTATCTAATACAGGTTTTTTACATATCTTAGAGTGAGTGGATTTGAAGGGAGGCCTTAAAAATTACCAAGGTATGTTGATGATAAGTGGGTTCTAATGGAGCTTTCAAGGAAAATTTTCCATGTGTGCAATAAACTATCAAAAGGAATAAAACCAATATAAAATTTCCTCTCTAACTTGGGAGATATTCTTGTCAAACAGTGGCAAAAGCTAGGATGATGGATGGGAAATGGATAAATTCCAAATGGATAAGTTTACTCCAAGGCCTAACTTTGATATTTGATGGATTGTTACTTCTGGTGGATATGAGCCTCATTTCAAGGATTATTGGATGAACTGTGTCGATGAAGAATATGTTAGGAAAAGGGATTTCTCCAGGATGACCTTGAGAAAAATATTTTATTTCAAAATTGATTGTATTCCCCAAGGAATAGAGGATGGCCCAAATGTGGTAATACAATTTTATCTTGAAAAAAAATTAGAATCAAAATTTATTACTCATGTATATTGGAACAAAAAGGAATCAAATGATCCCCACCAAATAATTATTTATGCCATGAGAATAACTTTAACCTGGTTATTTGGAAAGGGTATTGATTTGTCTTTACAAAATACAAGAGTATTGAAGGAGTTTACAGACCCAAATCTTTTGAAAGAGAAAATCCCTCCTTTTAGAGAAGGAGTTGATACTATAGACCCTTTGAATGGTCAAGCCCCTCAATTTCTAGTGGGAAACCCACCATAGAAAAAATTGATTAATGGACTGCTACAAAGAGCAAAAATGGAACATCAAAGACTGCTTTAGTTCAAAAGGAAGAAGATATGATTTCATGGGTAATGCAAGATACCCCTATCACTATAGAAGTGTCATTGCAATCAAAAGGAACTGGTGTAACCAAGCCAAGGACTCCTATAATGAAAATACTAGGGACATAAAACACATCCAAGGTGATGAGGGGAGATTTTCCTAATGCTGATCCAACTCTTATAGTTCAAAGTGCTAAAGGAAGAGAGGGTCCAAAAATCAAACACTTTGAAAGGGCATAAAAATGCCCAAAGTGATATTACCTTTGGTGAGGGATGTTGGTATTTCAACTGGAGAAGGTGAGCATAGTGCAAGGAAGCATAAGAGAAAGGATCCTAAGGTAATTGACCCTCCTATCTTGACTGAAACTCAGAAAAAGGTTGTTGCTGAATTATCCCATCAAACCATGCCATCACAGGATCCTAAAGGTATTCATTTTGATATTTTTAAACCAACACCTATTGTGGCTCCATATGCATTTCCAACTGGAATAGTTGCAGGGATGATTCAAGGTGCCTAAATATCTAGCTAATTAGGTGGTGTTGCAACAATTCAAATACAAAAAGAGCTAGTTATAGTGCAGCTTGGTATGAAAGATGACATCAAGATAGAGTTTCCACAAAGGCAACCACAAAATCAGATTGAAATAATTAGTGTGGAGGAACTTAGGGATAGTCCATACTTTGAGATTGAGGATGTTAGAAGTAAATTTCACACAAAATAAGGTGTAAGTGTCTCTTTTGAGGATAGAAAGATGTCAAGTATTAGTCAATATCCAAACATTGAAATGGGGGCCCAACCCCAAAATACCCAAATGGAAAATATAACCCCTATTGTGAAGGGAAATGAAATAATTCAAGAATATATGGATCAATAATCTACCCAAGATATAACTCTCATTGCAATTAAACCATATAAAAGTGTACTGAAAAGAAACAAGAAAGTGAATAAGTTCAAACTACAATGACCCCGAAATAAGCACAACTAAATTTTTGAAAGATACAAGTACCCCTATCAAGGGTAGTGTTGTAATGAGGAAAAATGTTATTGATGAAAGAAAATATCAAGGTTTAATTTCTCAACCATGCTTAGAAGATCAAAAAGAAGAAGACTCGAAAAGTAGAAGAAGTGTGAGGGAAAATACCAGATGGAGGTGCCTACTACAAATCCATTTTTGGAAAGTTTCATAAAGAACAAGGAGAAAATTGAAACTCCAAGCCCTGACAAAGAAGCTCCAAAAGAAATAGAGAAAGTAGTTACTACCCTCCAAAATATTCAGAGGAAGAAATAAGAAAGAAGGCCACTGCTATAGAATATTTAACAAAAAGTGTAAGTGTGGTGGTTACCCCTGTTAAGAGCTTGAAGGAAACAATAAGTCCACCTATTGGTCCAATGGAAAGTAAGGGTCAAGAGGAGAAATCAAATATTGATAAAAAAATTAGATAACCTAAAATAACCTCAAACCCTAGACCAAAATGAAGGAAAACAAGAAATGAAGGCATCGATAACATAAAGTAGATAGTAAGAGTGGATGTGCCACATACAAAAAAAATAATACCCCATATAAGTCAAGAAGCATCAAAGTGGTATTATTTTCCCATACTGTAAACATCACACCAACAAGAGTAAAATTTGGTAATGCTCCCATGGTTGGTTGGTTAGGAGGATTTCTTCAAGAGAAATAAAAAGGAAAAGAGGTTGTCAAGGAGGAGCCTTAGACATTACCAAAATTGATTTCCCAAAACCCATAAAGGCTTCAAATAAGGAAAGAGTTATAACTCGAACACATATTGATAAGAAAGGGTTTAAAACTATGGAAATTGTAACTCCTCACCTAGGGATCTCAAGAGATAAAATTACAGTCAGTGACTATGACATCAAGTAGATCCAGTTGGGAAAACCTACAAGGGAAATCCTTAAGAAAGACATAACAGTAGTAGTTGAGGGTATTTTCCAAAGAGTTGATGAAGATAAGGTAAGAAAAAGAAATTAAAATACCAAGTGAAAGCTTTAACTTCATGTTTGCAGCAGTTAGTGGGTCCATCAGGGGAAAATCAAGAAAATCCTCGCTCTTATCACTTCAAATATTGTGGTAAGCATAGAAAAGGCTACCAAAAAGGTCAAGGTTGTTGATATTTGGGTTGAGGAATTATCTAAAGGAGTAAAGAATATTTTTGTAAGAAAAAAAAGGTATGGATAACTTACCACCAAGCTCAGTGATATTAGTGATTTAATTGAACAATGTGAAAATGAGCTATTCTACTTTGAAGGGATTCTTCCCAAGTTAAACATTATCAACTAGCTTGATGAGAATATAGTTGAAAAAGAGGGAATCATGCCACTAAATAAAATGGGAACTCAATATGCTCTAGAAGAATTATCCAAAATCTAGATTGACGTTACAGAATCAAGTCAAAGAAAATATGGATACAAAAATATAATGGATTAAGAAAAGCATTGACGCCATAGACCGAAATTGGAGGACATGGTATTTGATAAACAAAAAACTAGTTATGGTGACTTGAAGATTGATTTTCTGGTCCACTCCTTTGAAAAATACATCCATAATGAGAACTATTCATATGATGTTATTAAGAGGTTGGTTTCTGTGGAGGACACAATTGTAGAGTTGAAAAGAAAGACAAGGGAATATATGAAAATAATGGAAAAGTGTGTGGATCCATTGAATAGGAGACTTTAATATTCCAACCCGACATAGGCCTAGATTAAAATGATATAAGGTAATTTTTCAAGAGATATGATGCATACAGGGAGATCTGACGGATAAAGAAGAAGATGACAAAGATGAAGATGTGACCATGTTGACCAGTGAGCAAGCTTAGGCTTGTTTTTCTTAACAACTCTCATATTTTCATAATTGATACTCTTGTTTTATAATAGTTGAACATTACTTTGAATTGTTGATCTCACGTATGAATATAACATAATACAATACAATATATGTTTATGTTTCTTTAATAGGATTCTAAATCTATTGTGAAGCATGTGAGTTATTGTAATAATTTGAATTTTATGTATTGATGATAAAGTAAAAAAGGGGTTCTATAGGGGCCCTATCCCATGGTAAGGTTACACACATTCTTGTGAATTACATTAAAAGAAACTAGATAAAATGACACCTAATCATTTTCCACTACCACAAAATCCTCACTGAAAGAAAGAATTTGGTCAAAAGCCTATTTTCCTTGGAACAAACTTCTCTAACCCAACAACCATATGTTCAAACAAAAATTCCCATACCAAGGTGTGAGACATCCCCATAGCCATGAGATTCTCAATATCCAATCTAAGGACATCAAGATACTCATCAATTCCATTTTCTTCTTATAAGAAGAGACCCGATATAGGAGATCTAGGCCGCATGTGGGAAATTCTTTCCTCCCTTTTGCTTTGTAGATAGAGGGCTAAGAAGGAACAATTGACATGACTAGAAGTGCAAGTAAAATTTCCTTGAAGTTGGATGAGTAAGATATTTGTAAATGGAGTCACCCTTTCCTTTCTACATAAAAGATGGTGACACTTCAGAATGTTGAGATGGTGGATATTTTGTTGGCCTTTTCTCTAAATAAGAAACATGTTGTTCCAACTCATTCACCTTTTGAAAAAGAGTAGGAATAATGTCTATAAAAACCCATTGACCAAGCTCATAATATTCTTAAGGAATCTCCTTCATAGTGAACTCTTCATTACATATGAAAGGGCATATTTTTTCAATTACACCTTTCATAAATGGTTTTCTCTTGAGCAAGAATTACTTTAGTACCCGAGAGTCTTTTGATGCTCCCACATGAAAAGGTGAAAGTAAATCATTTAGAAGGCAAAAATATGGGATTGATTCTGATGAGCCTTCAAATAAAAGACACATGAACAACTTGGGTTGTCAATGGCCCATTATATTCCACCGGATCTGCAATTCCAAATAACATCCTCACAAATTCTTCATCTAGGCTTGATAAATAAAAACTGAATTAAAATCCTTAGAGGATATTTCCTTCAAATTGGATGTTAATGTCACTCCCACCATGATCTTGTGACAGAGAAATCCACCAAGATTTTCACGAAAATGAAGGGATGTAAGTTTGTAAGAGAACTGATGGAAATTTATAGTAAAAATAAAGTTGGTGAATTAAGCTGAGCACAATCATGATGAATTGATCTATGAGATTGTTTTGATACTCGCATGAAGGAGATAAGTGTGAAATATGCTGATATCATATGAAATGAAGGAAATTGGCTTGATATGATATAAAACATGTGAAAATAATCATCTTAGAAAGATATGACAATGATTAGGTTTTTTTGAGGCAAATTCCCAAAAGGTGAGAATGATTAAACATCAAATCTAACCATTTCGAGTCACTAAAAAATCATTAAAAGTCTCTCAATTTACCTAAAAAAGAAATAATTAAACAAATGATACCAAAAGGGTGATATGGCATCCCAGTTATTCTATGAGAGTGAAAAATTACAAATCATTTGTAGTTCCTCCACATGACATCCAAAAATTAGATTATTTTCAAAGGAATGAAAGTAGATCATATTGTATGCCAAAAAGAGGAATATCCTTTACAAGATTCACATTTTTTTGGGAAAAGGAAAAATTAAGAGAGAGAGAGAGAGAGAGAGTTGTATATATACGAGAGGAATGTTCTCATATCAAAGGGGGTTAAATTTTTCTAAATTCTTAGAGAAAACAAAGAAAAACCGATTGTACTTTTCTTGAAGAATTTAAATAAAAATAAGATACCTATGAATTATTTTATTTTGTCCAAACCTTCTCATGATAAGATGATTGCAAGTGTACAGTCATTGGAAAACATTGAGGCCTTAGGCTTTATGGCCCCTTCTGAGAAATTTGAGTTTCTTTAAATTAATCGTGTGTTTTCTCCTGAGCAATGTTGTCTTTGTTCCTAAGGTAAAATACTTTGAATCAATTACTTGCCTTCCCTATTGCAATCTTATGTTTATATTTGCTTTGAGTTATACTAGATCTTGCCTTAATTAGTGGCATTTTTGGCAATGTTGTAATTGCATTGTAGATAGAGCTTTATCATTATGGTGTGATAAAAAAATTTAAATTTATATTTCCTCTGTTTGGTTAAGGAGATCCTAGTAAGATTTTAATTATATCTTGTGTAGTTGAGAAGGAAATATTAGAGTTTTATTGAGAGTTTATCATAATATTTTGTGTTTAAATTCTCAAAGGTTGTGTGAAATCTTCGTTTTGGGCCTCCATGAGTGAATACCTTCTTGTTAAGCTGTAATGCCCGTTGATGTTTCCTAGTCACGACCTACCGAACTGTTACTAATCCTAGGAGACTTGTGTGCATGGGCTCTCGTTGACCATTGTTGACCTTGTCCTGGTCTCAATGATGTGTTAGCACCTTTCCTCTCCTTTCTCTCTCGAGTCGTTATCGACACCTTTGTGTGGGGACTGTGTAATGTCTTGTTCGTTGACCTAATTGAAGGAGGACCTTGTTGTCGCCTGGTAAAGTTGGGCCGATAGTCATTATCAATGTGAATAGTAATTATATTTATATATTTATAATATATAATGATAATAATGTTATTTTAATTTAATTGACGATTGGCCTCTATTTGATAGTATTATTGTTTTACCTTTTTGTCGAGCGGGTATGTCAGTCTTTGTAGTATGATTAATAATCATTTTAAGTGGTAATAATAATAATAATAATAATAATAATAATAATGATAACAATATTAGTATTTTAATTATCGATGGATGATAACTTCTTCAGTTGATCGTCGATGTGTTACCAATTTTATTGTTGATTATCGATAAGCGATTTTATTCGTTTGGATTGGTCACCTCATTCGCGTGAGAAGACAATCTCTTGTTGTGACGCCGCGGTCGGTCCGTGTCTTGCGTTTAGTTTTGAATGCCTCTGGGACAGAAGGGAGTCTTGTTCATCTCGCTTTGTGGGTTGTTGTATGCAAAGGAAATTTTTTAATAAATAAATAAATAAAATAATAATAAAAAAATAAAATAAAAGAACTAAAATTTAAAATATTCGTGTTTGTGGGGGTGGATTAGGGCAAGTGGAGAAGGGTAGAAAAAGCTCCAAAAACTTTGCGCTAGGGTTTGGTCGCTACTTTTTGGAATGGGCGGCTAGTTTGGGGTGCAAGATCTGTACATAAAAAAAAATGAGTTTGTTGAAACGGCCTTGGAAACTTTCATGCAAATGCAGTGATTCATGCAAAGCCAGACTCCACAACCGTTTCCAGCTTCCTCCTAGGCCGCACCACATACCCGCGTGGAAAATAATGCAAAAATGAGGAGGTTTTGTGTCTGTTCTTTTTGTAACTTTGCCAGCGTCCTCCCAGCCGTGCCCAGACTGCGTGGGCTCCCATCAAAGTCAAAAACGTAGAGGAACTTTGCCAGATGTTGTTGTTGCAAGTGCCCTAGTCGATTCATTTGTAAAAACATGAATGCATGCAAATAGTTCATCTAAAGGCATGGGAAAAAAATGCAGTTCCATGGACTGCAATGATTTCAGGATATGCACAAATGCGTTTGTTGAAAAGGCCTTTGAAACTTCCAAGAAAATGTATTTAGTGCCCAGTTTGGCACGTATGCAAAATGTGAAGGCATACACAACTCAGTGAACTGTTTGACAAAATACCTGAAAGATATGTGGCCTCTAAACAACAATGACAACGGTATGCAAAAAAAAAAAAAAAAAAAAAGTGCAGTAAAGAGATGTTGAACTATTTGTTAGAATGCCTCAAAGAAATGTTGTCTCATGGAATGCCATGATGGCAGCATATGCACAACATGGATGTGAAGAAAAGGCCTGTGATTTGTTTGGCAGAATGCCTCAAAAGATGTGGTCTTCTAGAACATACCCTGACCATGTAAGCTTCATTTTTGTTTACTTAGCATTTAGCCAAGCAAGGTTTAGTGCATGAGGGTTGTAAATACTTTGATGGCATGAGTGCCTCTTGTAGAATCATGCCTAGAATTAATCATTATGTTTTCTGGTTTTTGATGAGCACATGAGAATGTGAAAAATGTGGAGGCATGTGTAAGGCATGAGAAGTGTTTGACTAAATGCCTTCAAAAATCATGGCCTAATGGTTGCAAGATTTGAGGCTATGCACAAAAGGAGGAAGATCTCATCCTATCCAAACAACAGCAATAAGAAACCATTTGATCATGCTCAGCAAGTGGTGGGTCGAATCCAAAAGGAAGGAGGAATGTGATCAGAGTAGTAGAATGGTTTTTAAGTCTGTAGTTACAGATTTTGTTGATAGATGTGCATGCAAAATGGTGGAGCTAAGGATGCTCGTGGGTAGTTGTGAAGTGTAAACAAGAGTGAACCAAAGCCCGCATCTTCGACCAGTGACTTCGTTCTCCAGGCATGGTTCTTCTTCCCTTACCTCTCATAATTCTCATGTTTTGTTTCTCTTTTGCAACTAAATAGAATTTTAAATTATTGGGATTTTTAAATATAGTTAAATGTCTCAACTCATTACAAAACAATAAAGTGTCGTGTCGCAACTCTCGAAGCCATTATAACTCGCCTAATTTAAACCATGAACTATCACCCTTGCCAGATGATCTAGAAAAATCTTACCCTTCTTGATTTCTCCAATATCGTTTTATGGACCAGACTAATTTGACTTCCCATTGATTAAGTTGACATTCTCCTTGATATAAATAGTTAAATTTTGTAATTTTTGGAGACTCACTAGGTACCCTTCGCAACTCTAGAAACGAGATGTGAAGTTTCATTTGTGTACCTTGGTATATGAGGAGTCACCATTACCTTTGGTTTGACCTGAAACAATCATATGACATCCTTTTGATGCCCTTATAGGAGTCCTGTTACACCGGTTTTCAACAGTAGAGAGTTGTTAAAACTAGAAAGTTGGCTTTCGTTTGGGACCACCATTTGAAACCCGGAAAGAGAAATCAATTTTTGTCCTCGCAAACCTCTAGCGTTTATATTAGAAAAATGTATGGAACATTCAGTATAGGAAAGAGAACTTTTCAAGATATTTTGGTGAAGCCATTTTGTAGGCCTTTGGTCACGGTTTGTGAGGTCAAAACCGCTCCAATTTCGTCTTGTCGCTCGAGAAAACTTATTGCCATTTAAGAATGGTTCTCTAGTTCTCAGTCCCGTCGACTCTAATGAATTATTTTCATATAGGGGAACTAGTAGGAGATGTCTCATTGTGGGTTTCCTCCATCGAACATCAGTTATGGATGCGGTTTTCTGGGTGCTCAAGCTAACTTTTGTCATTTTACAACTGGGTGAACTACGAACAGTGGCCCCGGAAAACTAGCCGCCAAACGCAAACCGTGCACTCTTTTTCAATTCCATCGATTCTGATGAACTCTTGGTTTATCTAGGGACATGTAGAAAGTTATTCATGGTGTGCATGTTCATTGGAAGATAACCTTTGGAAGCAGTTTCTTAGCCTCCAAGCCCATTTTGAACATTTTGTAGCTAGTGAGAAAATGTAAGAATAGATAAGTTGTGGGACCTCGTAGGGTTGCCATATCACCTTGAAAATGTTTAACACATGTAAATAACTGTTTAAAACACTATAATGAAACTTCTTGTGTGTGTTAGAAATTTTGACAAAACGATGTTTTCTCTCTCTTCCTTTCTCTTTCTCTCTCCTGGGTTTATAAAATGAAGAAAAATGAAATGCAATGAATACATGTTTCTAGACCTTTTTATTTCGATTGCAAATTGTAATTATTGTCATATGTAAATGGGAAACTGAAAAATGACAATTATGATTAATTAGGATAGATGCCATGCCAACGATCTATCACGATATCATGCTCACGTGGGTTTTGCGGGATGGAAGAATGACGACAAAAAAAAAAGGGCAATGTGTAATTTAATTATTATTATTGTAATTTTTATAGGTCATTGTAAAATGAATAAGCTGTCTAATGTAGTCTCTTGTTACTGAGAAAAGTTATAATTGAAATTTGTTAATATGCATGAGATCTTTAGTTTTAGGGATAACTTAGAAATGTGCATCTAATCACCGGTTCAATTTGATTCTTAGTTGTGTATGGCAAAAAAAAAAAGATTTGATATATATATAGTAAATGAAATTGAAGTTAATATATTGTAGTACTTTCTCAGTATTCAATAAACGATTAAATTAATTACTGGGTTATCTTCTTACCTTGCAAACATAATAAAGAGTCTTTTTTAATGGGAACACTCAACCTTAATAAAATATTCGTGTATAGCTTTCCTGCATGTGTGATCCCTTTTTACCATATAAGAAATTTAAAACCGTAGAATGACCTTAAACTTTGCACTCGATGAGACCTCCTAGGTTAGGTAAATAAAACCCCTAGTCAGAGTGTACCGTCATGGTCAATATGTTTAGCGATATAGTTGTGAAACCATATTTTAGGAATGACATGGTTAAACCTACCCAGAGTATGTGATTTCCTTCTAATTTTGGTAATCACGAGAAGAATGTCCTCTCTTCAGGTCTGACACTAGGTTGAGTGTTGAAAGGCGCCTTAGAAGCCACCTTATGATTCATTGTTCGAAGGAATGATTCAACGGTGTTACCTTGGTTTCTATCAAAGTAACATCTTGGTATTTTCTTGAATGTGGTTCATGTATGGTTACAATTCTTCCTGTCATGTACCCCTTCAAGATGTTAGTCAAATACTTATGTAACTCCTGTTTTCAAAACAACGCTAAGAATGAGATCTTAGTGCGATGTAAGAGCATATTATATAAATGTTGCACACGAGATTGGAGATTAGGATTAAGGTCAATCTTGGAGTCCTTATAACTTAATTAAACTTTATCATGCGTTGCAAAGAATATAAGTTACCTTGGTGTGACCAAACTTTGAGAAAACAAAAGGATATGGACATATATATATATATATATATATATATATATATCTTATAGGAATTCAATAAGTTTTCAAATTATAATAACAATGGTAGGGAAATAAATATAGTGTGAATCGAGAAATATTTTTGGTGAAAAGCTGCCCTGTATCTAAATCTCCGTCAAATCCTTTTATTGCGTTTTGGACATCAAGTCACTTTCGCTTGAGTTGTAAGGGTAAAACTGTAGACATCAAATAAACGTTGGAGAAGAATATTTTTACATAATAATAAGATAATTAAGTACTTTGTATGCAATTTGATTTATGCCAAATATGTATGTCAATTATGGAAATTTATATAAAGTATAAGAAGCTAACTTGAGAAGGTTGAATTATTATTTTCAACCGTGGAATAAACTTAAGAAAATGTAGGTGGACAAACGAGAAAATTTATCCTTGCTCATAATGTCCTTGGAATGTTAACTTTAACCAAAAATACATTTAAGGAAATGATGTGTTGTGGGTTCGCCATTCCTGAAGCCATGTTCTTGTGGTTGGGTCTTTACTAGTAACCTTCCATTGGGAAAAGTGTAGCGTCAACATGCCTATGTCGTTTTTTGTGTGTCTATGTGAGTCGATGATTTTTGTGATTTTTGTATGCGAGTGCGAGTCAAGTTCATACTTGAAGCCCATGTTGTGAGCATTGTAAGTAAAAAAATAAAATTATCCTGGTATTTTACTATTGTATTTGTGTGTGTAAAGTGTGGGCACTACATTAAAGGGTTGCTTTACTAGTTGTATTATGTATTCCTCTTTCCTTGGGGTGATTTCCAAACATTTATAAGGTTTTATTGAGAAAATTGTATAATTAAATTTATAATTAACTTGTATAAGGTTTTTAGGACTATCCTTCATATTTTAAAGAGAAAGATTAGAGACTACAATTTCATCCGCCTTTCTCACAATTACAGGTTACAAAATGGTACCTCTCACCCTGGTTAAAGGAACAACATGAATTAAGAGGGAAGGTCATACCCTTTTTTAGTGTAATCCAATCTCTCCCAATTCAAGTCTCAAAGAGTATGTCAGACATGTCCTCGACTACAAATGACTAAATACTCAATATTTCTTTCTCTAAGAATCCAAATCAATTTTTCTATGTTGTTTGGCTCTCAAAGTGGTGCAAAATTGGGTACCAACACTATATTGGCACCATTGCTAGGGACTATTTCCTACAATTGAGTAAAATACATGTCTCTGGTGATGTTTATTGTGTATCTAATTTAAATACATGTCTGGAATTTGATCCTTTGTTGAGATTTTCTAAAATAGAGCTTGATTTGAACTTTTTTCTCTATATTTTCCTAATACAAGCAAGCTTTCCATTAAATTTGACTTCGTTGGTAGAATCGACAAATATTGTGAAAAAATGTATAGCTTTGTTCATCTATAGGTAAGGCTATCATCTATTAAGTGGTTTCAAGTAATCAACACATTTAAGGTGTAAAACATTAGTGGTGGCTCCCTCTTCGTGAAAATTCTGATTAAAACTAGTACAAAGATTTTAAATAATGATTGATTTACTTGTCAATTTCCTAAATCTAGAAGGAAGGAGATCCTTTGCTAAGTGGAGATATCTACCAAAGTATTATTCCTAAATAGTGAAGAAGACTAATCCATGAAGAAAAAAAGTTTGGAAAGTCTTGGTTGACTAAATATATGTAAAAAAACATTGTACCTATTGCTACAATTGATCAACCTATAGTGGAAGATTATTCCAACACTTCAAATAGTTTTGGATCAAGTATTCCATGTTCCAATCTATATTCTTTAGCTCAGGAGGGTCCTTCATTTGCAAGTAATTAGGGTATTCTTCAACTCTCTCCTTTATTGATTAGAAATAATAGAGTATTTTGTGAGAAAAAATCATTAAAGGATCATTACTTTAAAGATCACACACCATTACCTCGAGACCTCCAGTTCCCCATTGTTTTAATCCTCCTATTGGAACACCTCCTCAGAATAATATGGCTCAACCTCTGCCTAGACCCCCTTTGTTGTGAATGTTTACATGCCTATAGATTTCTAGGGTATGGTGGGTTATCCTAATGCAGTCCCACATGAGGTAAGAAATAGATTTCCTAAATTCTAGGGTAATAATGCCATTAGTGGTGACCAACACCTCAAGATCTTTTCTAATACCATGGAAGATTTTGAGATTGAGTATGAAGATGTATATGTAAAGTTGTTTATACATACTCTAGAAGAATATGCCCGAGATTGGTACAAGTCACTACCAAATAACTCTATTGATTCATGGACAGAGATGAAAAATGCATTTAAATCACAATATGGTGATAAAACTGGTCCAAGGTTCCTCCTCACATAATTTGAGAACATAAAAATAATGTTAATGAACCTTTCTAGGATTTTATTACTAGATTTAGAAAGACCTTGACCATTTTTCCTATAAATTTTAGGCTAGGTGATTATTTATGCCTAATCATATATTCAGATGTTTGTGACAGAAAGGTAGACTATGAGTTCAGGGATAAAAATCATAGGTCCTTGAGGAAAGCCTTTTCTATGGTTGTGCAAATAAAAATAACATCAAGGTAGATGGGAAGCCTCCTAAAAGGGAGGGATTCAAGTTGACCTACCCAAAAAGCCTCGGGCAAGTAAAGTAGTAGATCTGGAAGAGGTGGTCAAAAATCTAGCAGGAGTAGTAAAGAAAATTTCATATGAAATTTTTAGAGAAGAGAAATGGATAGTTCAAAGTTATAATGCCTAACACAAACCTCAATGGTAGAATAGATTTGGAAATCATCCAAGGGTGACCATAGAATAGATGATAGAGGGAAAGGACCCATGGGGTCAGGAAATAAGAAACAACCACCAAGGGAAAACAAGTTGGTTCCTGATCCATTGACTACTAGAGTATCTATGGTAGAGGAGGATCATGTTATTGAGTGGTGTGACAAGTGCTTTCTACCACATTCCCATGTGATCTCAATGTGGAAAGTGAATAGGTTGATGATGATGCCACCTTTGGTGATGTATGCATGATGGAATGCTCTGATGGTCCATAACAAGGAGCTACCTCTATTGAATTGTTGAGTGTTAGGACCATGGAATGTTTTTGGGATTGCATACACTGGGTATCCTCTATCCCTTCTACTAGTAGTCTTGATGTTGATATGGTTCATGCCTTTGAGTTACCTAACCATGAATTTGAATATTTGAGGGCATTAATGATCAAAAAATATGATGGTGGTATTCCTTTTGAGGAGGATAGGCAACTCCTAATGAATGCAATAGTGGCCCAAGAAAAGGAATATAATCTAAGAAACAGGATGGTCAAAGGACCAGGGCCATTGCCTAAACCAAAAACTCCTCTCCTCACCAATATCCCCAAGGCTTCCCCAAGAAATATTTACCAAACAAAGGCCCAATTATTGCTAACAAATTTGATCCCCCTACCTCTTCTCAAGCTAAAAAAACTCATACCACTAGAAAAAGAAATCACCCTACCTCCTAGTGTAGTCTTACCTAAGTATACCCCTTGTGATATGGCTAAAATTTTGAGTCAGATCAAGGTTACTGTGCCAATTGTTGAGTTGCTCAAGATTCCTAAGCACAAAAGAAGAACATTTGAATACTTAGGATTCAAGGAGGAGTTGGTGGCCATAGGTAAGGATGTTAACAATGTGGATCTCCCACTTGTTATTGAAGAATTAGAAGTTTCCCAAGAAATAAAAATTGGGGAATCACCGGGATATATTTACACTTCTTCTGGTAGAGTATCAACTTGATGTGGATCCATTTTTTACTACTTTGATCATCAAAGATAGACTTGTCCACAACTATATGTTTGATTCAAGAGCTTCATGTAATGTAATTCCTCTTGAAGTTATGAATGAATTAGACATCAAAGTGACAATAACTTTTGGAAAATTCCAGGCCATGGATTCAAGAGAGGTGCTAGTGATAGGATATGTAAAAGGTTTAGTAGTGCAGTTGGCAGCCTATCCTAGTAAATACTTGACTATGAATGTGGTCATTATTGATTGCCCTACTAAATGGGGTATGATTCTGTCTAGAAAATGGGCTACAAGTGTTGGAGGAAGTGTGAAAATGGACATGTCCTATGCCACCATACATGTGGAAGGAAATTTGGTGAATTTGTATGGAGAAAATAGCATGCTAAACTTGATTGAAGACCCAAACAATGTCTCCTATGAAGTGTTTTTTTTGATGTGGATGCTGATAATTGTTTTGGATATACAGAATTTGAATAACACATCATAAATGAGAGTTCATTCTTGGAACAAGTTGGTTCCCCTTGGACTATGATGTTTGATGGAGCATGCTCCAATATGGGTAATGGGGCTAGTGTGGTGCTTATATCCCCAAACAAAGAAAATTTAGTTTTTCATTCAAGCTAAAATTTGAATGCACCAATAATATTATAGAATATGAATCACTTCTCCTAGGCCTTATACTTACATGGAGGTATAGAATAAAGGACATAATTGTTAAAGGGGTTCTGATTTAGTGGTAAAGCAAGTCAAAAATTATATGCAATAAAGAACCAAAGAAGGAATCAGTATAAGCATGGAGTGTGGGACTCCATTGAAATATTTGATTCTTGTAGTATCTTATACCATGGTAGGGATCAAAATGTTATAGCTGATAAATTAGTAATTCTTGCATCTCAATTTTATAATTGCATGGTTTCTCCTTACTGTAACTATGATGTAGAGGTCCTGTGAATACCATCTACACCTGATAATGCAAAGAATTCACAAGTGTTTCATGATGATTCCCAAGTGTAGAGGTTCTTGGAAAGTGAAGGATAATTTACAAATTTGTTCATGAATAAGGAGCCAGTGGTTTCAACATGTGATGAAAAAAAACTATATTTGAAAAAAATATTATTTAGTTGAAAACTAACACAATTCCCAAGGGGTTGGTTGCTTTTGAATCTAATTTTGACAACGCAGATAGGAGTTTTCCATAGGCATATCTCTACCTCAAGGGATGTTGAGGAGTACAATTTGGGAACCAAGGAAAATCCTAGGAAAGTGTGGAAAGGATGCAATCTAAGCAAATAAGATAAGCAATCCTATGTGAAATTGTTGACAAAATATCAGGATTTTTGGCATGGTCTAACTTGGAGCTAAAGGCTTTAGAGAAGACTCGCTCCAACATGAAATACAATTAGATCCTAACACTAAGCCATTCAGGGGAAAATGATAGAGGCCCATTAACCCCAACTTTCACTAAATATGCAAGAAGAGTTGACAAAGTTGAGGGATGGAGGAATAATACATCCCACAAGATACTCTTCATGGGTGGCCAATCTTGTACAGTGAGAAAGAAAAATGGAGATATAAGGCTTTATGTGGATTTTATAAATTTGAATAAGGCTTAATCAAAGACAATTATCCATTTCCTAATATGGATAACATGTTATAGCTGGTTATAGGATCTGAATTTCTCTCAACTTTGGATGGATTCTCAGGATATAATCAGGTGGTGGTGAAACAATCAGAAGGTTTAAAACTACTTTCACCATCCCATGGGGAACATATGTGTATGTGAGAATGGAATTTTGTTTGATGAATGTTGGGCCTACTTTAGAAAGAGCCATGGATATTTATTTTTCATGTTACATTAATGATTTTATTGTTGTGTATCAAGATGATGTAACTGTCTTTTCCAGGAAGAGAAGTGACCACGGGACATGTGGAAAGATGTTAATAATGTGTAGGGAGTATGGGATCTCATTGAATCCAAAGAAATTTCATATTTGTGTTCAAAAGGAAAAAATATTGGGGCATATAGTATCTAAAGAGGGGTCATGATAGATCATGAATGAGTAGAATCCATTGGCAAAGTTCCCATACCCACGTCAAAAAGGGTATCCAATATTTCTTTGGGTAGATCAATTTCATTAGGAGCTTTATTTTAAAAATTGGTGAAATAACTATCCTTATTAACTAGCATGCTAAATAAATACCAAGTTATCAAATGGGAAGAATAGGTTGTCAAGATTTTAATGGGATCAAGGAAGCATTAAAGAATTCCCTTATTCTAGCTAGCCCGGATTACACAAATGTGTTCCAAAAATTTTCCTTTGCCTCTAAGAATACAATTGCTTTTGTATTATTGCAGAAGGATGATGAAGGGAATGAGAGACCTATTACCTTTTTAGCAAATCATTTGCAAGGATTTAAACTAAAATACACCATCATGGAAAAGCAAGCTTTTGCACTTGTTGAGAAACTAAAATTTTTAGGCCATATATATTGAGTTCAAATATTATAGCTTATGTCCCTCATACAATGGTAAAAGACATCCTGTCTAAGATGGAAATATCCAGCAAAATGTGTCGGTGGGTAAACAAATTGCAAGAGTATGACATGGACATACAAACTACTAAATTGGTTAGGGGTTTGGGCCTTACAAAATTAATGGCAGAAAGTAACTTGCAAGTGATGGAGATCAATGAAGTTGAAGAAGGAAATGTGGATATCCAAGACAAGATGATTAATTCCACATGGTATAAGGATGTAATATTTTACCTCAAGAATTTGGAGTGTCTAGGGCATCTAGACAAGAATCAAGAGAAGGACACTTAAATTGGCTTCCCAAAAATATGTTATAATTAACTATGGGTTGGCTTGGAAGAACCCAGAAGGGATCTTATTAAGGTGCATCACAGAAGAAGAAGCTCCCAAGCTTATTGCATAATTTCATGGGGAGTATGTGGAGGTCACTTTGTTGGAAGAGTGACTGCTCATAAGATTTTAAGAGAAGGTTACTGGTGGCCCACACTATTTAAATATATGGATTTGTTATTCATAATATGTGATAGCTTTGAAATATTCTTTGGGAGGTTTAAGGCCTCTCGTGCTTTACCTTTACAACCAGTATCAGTGGAATCCCCTTTCAAGTAGTGGGGGATGGACTTTATTGGGGAAATTTCAGACTCTTCAAGTGCATGACACAAGTGGATATTAGTGGCTATAGATTATTTCACTAAGTGGGTTGAATCCATTCCTACCAAGAAGGAAACTCATCAGGTAGTTATGGACTTCATTTTTAAAAATATCATATATAGATTTGGAGTGCCTGCAAAGATAGTAGATGATAACACCATGAGTTTTAGAGAAAAACCTTTAACAACTATGTGCCAACAATATGGTATAAATTTGACTTATGCTTCTAATTATAACCCTTAAGGGAATGACCAAGCTGAGTCTATTAATAAAAACTTTCTCAAAATACTCAGGAAGACATTGGAAGTAAACAAAAGAAAATGGGGTGAGCAACTAAAGTTCGCTCTATGGGTAGAAAAATTTACTACAAAAAGAGCTACTGGGAAGAGTATGTTTGAAATTTTTTATGGTATTCAATCCCTTTTCCCCTTCATATGTAGTTATCATCTTATCAATTCATGAAAAAAATTGAGGATGAGGGAGAAGTAAACCCCTATGAAGATAGAATCAACTAGATACTGGAATTAGATGAAGAGAGAAGGGAATCCCACAGAGACACCTTAAGTTTAGGGAAAGACTCAAGAAAATATTTGATAGAAAGGTGAATCCTAGAGCCTTCAATGTTGGGGATCTCATTTTTTATGGGATAGTAGGCATGAGGACAAAGGAAAGCATGGAAAATTTGATTCCTTGTGGATGGGTCCCTACTCCATTGATATAAGGATCGGTGAACACACCTTCTTCTTGAAGGACTTGGAGGGAGACTTGCTGGATTTTCTTGTCAATGGAAGGAACCTCAAACAATTTCTGGATTAAACACATGTGATCAGGTATGAAATTTTGTATAGTGTATATTTGTTTTTTTTGTTTTTGTTTCCCTTTTCATTTTCCTAGTCTACAATGACCAATTGCCTTGGTATCTCGGTGTATTTTTGAAGTATGTTTGCTCTATTAGACCTTGTGCATGTTTTCAAATGACTCTATTTCCCAATGGATTAAGGCACTTGGTCTATGTGACATTTTGTTCATGTGGGGTGCCCTCCGGTAGCGGGGTGCCCCGAGTTGGACCCGATGTTAGTGCTGATTTTTATCTCACCCTTTTATCTTGAGTGTGCCTTTAAAATTTTCCATGACTAGTTTGTTAAAATTAAAAACACATATGCTTGAAGAATTAAATCATATTGAATACTATAAAATCCTATGTTTCATTCATGAATATAATGTAAATCCTCTTTTTGGTTGTGGAATGTGATAACCATATCATCCTTGAGTGATTCATTTGAAAAACCCATCAATTTATCACATTAAATTGATAAAATCCCATTGTATATTGTCATGTGATCTTCAATGCATATTGCATACTTTCCTTTGATGTCTAAAAGCACATGGCGTAACTCCATTGTTGTGGTATAGTAGGATTTATTTGTAAAATTACATAATTTGCATAGTAATTGATTCCAAAATAGGCTGAAGCCCAAGGAATATTCCCACGAATATTTGGGTCAAATAAATTTAAAAGGAAAATTTGATCCTACTCATGAAAGAGAAACATGTCAAAATGGGATAGGAGCAGGGAATCAGGTTGATATTACACTTTTTCATTAGTAAGCTGATGGAGTGCAAAATGTAAATAAACCACTGAGGCTCACAAGGGACACATGTCGTGTTCTCAGTAAAAGTCAAGAGATGGGGTTTGGGTCAAATCTACAAACTTAAACTAATTTGAAAAGTAATGCAAAAGTACAAAGAGACTCCCTGATCCCACAAATCCCTATATCAAGCCACATGGATGGTCCACATTCAAACAAAAGAAGCAGATTGGATGGCGAGATGTGGCACATTTATGGCTGCCACCATTAATGTGTTTTTGCACAAATCAAGGCTATTTTTCAAAAAGTTTTCAAACATTTCAAATTTTACCATTGCATGTGAAGATCTAGATGCCCTAGCCATGATATTTTTGCAAAGAAAATAAGGAAAATCAACTGCAAAATGGTGGAATTGAGCTAAAAGAGTTTGAAACACAATTGTGGAAAGTAGAATTCACATAGTATGGAAAAAATTGGTAAGTTGTGTTGTATCCTCGTACTCTTGTCAATTAATTTGTGATTTTAAAGCAATTAGGGGAAACGAGTTGAAATTAGCAAAATGAAGAGTTTGGATTTAGGTTTTCAATATTATTATATTATCTCGAGTGACCTAGATAATGCAACGAATACAAATTTATTGGACACATATTTGGAGGATTTTAAAAGAGACTTTGTGCCTAGACCAAAAGTGAATGGATGACAACAATCGTGACAAACATATCACTTTGGCATCTACTTTATCACCTTTAATCCATGCTCCTAAATTAGTACGGTGGAAAAGTTATGGGCGGAAGTTTGAAAATTATGACCCTGAGAAAATGTAAGTGTTAGATGGAAGTGGTGAAAGAGACATTTATTTAACACCTAGTGCTTTTAATACCATATTGGGGTTACCTAAAGTAAATCAACTAATAATTACAATTGTTGAAAGTGCACAAAAATGTTATATCACAAAACATGATTATTATGCCTAGGTATTGAATTCCCAATGGCTAAAGGAGAGAAAACCATCCACCAATAGGATTCCTAAGAAATTAACCTAAGCCCTGTTCATCAAGTAGGTTGAAGATATTATGTTTTGTTAAGAAGAATGGCTGGGTTGAAGGGTTCTAACAACTTGCAGGAATGGATGTGCCCTTTTATTTGGGGTATTTTGTAAAAAAAAAGGAAATTTCTATTGGGGAAGTGTTATATTAGCTTCAATTCATGCCCAGTTAATGACAATTACAATAAATATTAGAGTAGGTTATAAAACTAAAATCCGGTTATCAATGATGTTGAATTTCATTTACAATATTACATGCTTTACATCATTCCAAGGTCTTCAACTAAAATCCAACTTTGAAACACATATTTTAAGATGTATATACACATTTAAGGTTGGAAAATTGGAAGGGGAATGTCTGACAAGTAAATGATGCTTCATTTCCCCAATTGCCTATCTTTTAAAATCGTAATGGGATTAATATAGACTATCTGCTAAAGACAAAGGCTATGATTTTAGAATATGGTTGTCTTTTTATCCAATACAGGTGTTTTTACATATCTTAGAGTGAGTGGATTTGAAGGGAGGCCTTATAAATTACCAAGGTATGTTGATGATAAGTGGGTTCTAATGGATCTTTCAAAGGTAGATTGTCCTTGTGCATAGTAAAATATCAAAAAGGCATAAAACCAATATAAAATTTCCTCTCCAACTTGGGAGATATTCTTTTCAAATAGTGGAAAAAGATAGGATGATGGATGGGGAAATGGAGAAATTCCAAATGGATAAGTTTACTCCAAGGCCTAACTTTGATATTCGATGGATTGTTACTTCTGGTGAGCATGAGCCTCATTTCAAGGATTATTGGATGAATTGTGTTGATGAAGAAGAGGTCAGGAAAAGGGATTTCTCAGGATGACCTTGAGGAAAATAATTGATTTCAAAATTGTTGTGATTCCCCAAGGAATAGAGGATGACCCAAATGTGGTAAGCCAATTTTATCTTGAACAAAATTTAGAATCAAAATCAATTACTCCTGTAGATTGGAACAAAAAGGAATCAGATGATCCCCACCAAATAATTGTTGATGTCATGAGAAGAAATTTAACCTGGTTAGTTGGAAAGGGTATTGATTTGTCTTTACAAAATATAAGAGTATTGAAGGAGTTTAGGGACCTGAATGTTTTGAAAGAGGACCTCCCTCCTTTGAGAGAGGGAGCTGATACTATAGACCCTTTGAATGGTCAAGACCCTTAATTACCCAATGGGAAACCCACCACAAAAATAATTGATGAATGGACTACTACAAAGAGTAAAACTGGAACATCAAATATTGATTTAGTTCAAAAGGCAGAAGATATGCTTTTATGGGTAATGCAAGATGCCCCTATCACTACAATAGTTCCATTGCAATCAAAAGGAACTGGTGTAACCAAGCCAAGGACTCCTACAGTGACAATACTAGGGACATCAAGCACATCTAAGATGATGAGGGGATATTTACCTAATGTTGATCCAACTCTTATAGTTTATAGTGCTAAAGGAAGAGAGGGTCCAAAACTCAAACACTTTGAAAGGGCATAAAAAAGGCCCAAAGTGATATTGCCTTTGGTGAGGGATATTGGTATCTTTTCTCGAGAAGGTGTGGATAGTGCAAGGAAACATAAGATAAAGGAGGCCAAGGTAATTTACACTCCTATATGGAAGGAAACTTAGAAAAAATTTGTTTCTTAATTAGCCCATCAAACCATGCCATCACAAGATCCTAAAGGTATTCATTTTGATCTTTGTAAACCAACACCAATTGTGGATCCATCTGCATTTCCAACTGGAATAGTTACAGGAATGATTCAAGGTGCCCAAATATCTAGCCAATTAGGTGGTGTTGCAACAATTCAAATACAAAAAGAGCCAATTATAGTGAAGCATTGTATGAAAGATGACATCAAGGTAGAGTTACCACAAAGGCAACCAAAAAAGAAGATTTAAATAATTAGTATGGAGGAACTTAGGGATAGTCCATACTTTGAGATTTAGGATGACTGAATTGAATTTCATATAAAATAAGGTGTAAGTGTATATTTTGAGGATATACAGATGTCAGGTATTGGTTAGCATCTAGACATTATAATGGGGGCCCAACCCCAAAATACTAAAATGGAAAATGTAGCCCCTCCTATGAAGGGAAAGGAAATCATTCAAGCATCTATGGATTAAAATTTACCCCTGGTGTCACTCTCATTACAATTCAACCATCTAAAAGTGTAGACAAGACACAAGAAAGTGAAGAAGTTTAGTCTATACTCGCCCCCAAAAAAGCACATTTGAAGTTGTGATAGATAAAAGTACCCTATCAAGGGTAGTGTTGTTAAAGTTACAAGTACCTATTGTGGATCCATATGCATTTCCAACTGGAATAATTGTAGGGATGATTTAAGGTTTCCCAAATATCTAGCCATCTAGGTGGTGTTACAACAAGTTGAATACAAAAAGAGATAATTATAGTGCAGCTTGGTATGACAGATGAAATCAAGGAATAGTTTCCACAAAGGAAACCACAAAAGAAAATTGAAATAATTAGTGTGGAGGAACTTAGGGATAGTCCATACTTTGAGATTGAGGATGTCAAAAGTGAATTTCATACAAAATAAGGTGTAAGTGTCTCTTTTGAGGATATATAGATGCCAGGTATTAGTCATCATCCAAACATTGAAAATGGGGTGCAACCTAAAAATACCCAAATGGAAAATGTAGCCCCTCCTATGAAGGGAAAGGAAATCATTCAAGCATCTATGGATCAAGCATCTACCCTAGATGTCACTCTCATTGTAATTCAACCATCTAAAAGTGTAGACAAGACACAAGAAAGTGAAGAAGTTAAAACTACACTATCCCTAAAAAAACATAGCGAAGTTGTGAAGATACAACTACCCCTGTCAAGGGTAGTGTTGTAGTAAGTAAAAAGGTTAATGATGAAATAAAAGATCAAGGTTTAATTTCCCAACCAAACTTAGTAGATTAACAAGAATAAGACCCTATAAAGTAAAATAATGGTGAGGGAAAATCCCGGATGGATGAAAGATTTTACGAGAATTGTATCAAAAAGGGTGCACTGCGATGAAGTTGCACTCAAAAGGAAACATAATAGCTCGGTGTAGTTATAAGGAGGAATCGATCAAAAATGGAAGAAATTGCATAACAGAAAAAAGCTTGCACATATAGAGAAAGACAACGGAGTGTCTTGAAATACTCATAAATCATAAATGAAAGGGTACATATAGGGTGTTGGGTAACCCTAGTGCATGACACACAAGCAAACCCTAAACCTAACCCATGTGAGATGATCCTCCATATGTGAGTGGAAGACACATAGGTTCCCATACACCAACATCCCCCCTTCATTCATGACACTTTGGGGTAATGGCTATTATGAGTTAGACATAATAAGAAGAAACTCCTAAATAACTAAAAATATGTGTCAATGGGGCCTGGAAACTAAAGGCCTAATAAGGTGCCCATGTATAAAAACATATTCCTAGAAGAAGAAGAAGAAGAGAAGGACTATATATCCCGAAGAAGATGAGTAGCTCCATAAGACCTCACCCTAAGAAGACACTATAAGTGAAGAAACTTCACCTTAATGAAGGGCTTGGTGAATATATTTGCAATGATTAGCTATCCGAATGTACTAAATGTCGATGATATCTTTAGGAATAAGCTCTCATATGAAGTTCATATGGATCTCAATGTGCTTTGTCCATTGATGCTGAAATGGATTTCTACAAATTGAGATAGTTCTTGTGTTATCACAATAGATAATGGTAGGCCTTCGAAAGTGGATGCCAAACTCTATCAGAATACCCTGTAGCCAAACAAACTCTATGGTAGCGTTAAGTACTCCTCTGTATTATGCCTCTATAGAAGATATCGCAATTGCATTATGCTTCTTGCGTGACTAACTAATAGGACAAGAACCAAGAGAGAAACTATAGCCGAGGTAGATTTTTGATGATCTAATTCATCAACCAAATCAGAATCTGTGAACCCAATTAAGTCAATATCCACCCCTCCATAATATTGAATGCCATCAGTATAGGTGCCATGAACATAATGAAGGATTCACGTAGCTTCTTTCTAATGTAGCTCATGTGGCTCTGCATGAATCTGGACACAATCCCAACATCATAAGATAAATCTAGTCAAGTGTGAGAAAATTAAATCAAGATCCCCACCAACTATCGATAGAGAAATCGAAACCAACTTAACCCCGAAATAAAAGGAGTAAGAGAATACTTACAATCGGACATCTGAAAATGAACAAGCAATTCAAGAGCATACTAAGGTTGCAAAATCAAAATTTCCGAGTCATATTGTGAAATCTAGATCCCAAGAAAGTAATGAAGTAGACCTAAGTCAATCATGGAAAACTTGTTAGCCAAGGTGACCTTCACATAATCAATGATAGAGGAAGAGCTACCATGTGATCAACAAGTTATCAACATAGAGAACAAGAATGAGTATGGAGTCATCTTATCATAGAATATAAACATTTGGATCAAAGTGAAACCTAGTAAACCCCGATGTAAGTAAAAGGATTCCATCTTGGCATACCAAGCATGAGGGGCTTGTTAAATGAGGGAGGGATCATGGACATAACCTTGAGGTTATTCCATGTAGATATCTTCCTCTAGGTAACCATGAAGGAAGGCACTCTTAACATCCATTTGATGGACTTTCGATCTATTTGTTGTATCAATAGAAAGGGTCGGAGTCGAATAGACGTCATCTTCGCAATCGAAGAAAAGGTTTCAAAGTATAATCAACCCTAGCTATCTCGGGATAAAACCTTAGCTATTAACCACGCTTTAAAATTTTGACATCTCCATCTACTCCATTCTTTGTTTGGAACACTCACTTACACCAAATGATTTTTCTTCCTTTCGGAAGAGGGGTGAGATCCCAAGTATCGTTCTTCATGAGAGAGGAATACTCCTCATCCATGGTAGAATCCCACTCAGGAATACCAGAAGCCTCCTAGAAAGGCGTGTATCGAAGCATAGGTGAATAAAGAGTGGGGTCCAACAAAATATGAGTGAGTATGTCTCATATCTGAAGTATCTCCAACTAAATCTCCAACACTTTGCAGATTTTTCCTAGCATAAAGAGGGCCAAGAGGATCAGGGTCTGATTCAGAAAATTCATCACTTGAGTGAGAAGGGACATAGTCCTCATCATCACTACTATCAGAATCAAAAGGCTCAAAGGTTTGATGGTCAAGAGCATCAGGAAGAGGAGCACGCTCAACAACATAATCATTTGATGATTCAGAATCCAAATCAACAAGCTAAAGAACCTCAATAGGTAGAGAATTAGAATTTGAAGAAGACTCATTGAAATTAACACTTCTCTCAATATAAAGCTCATGAGAATTAGGATTCAACAATCGATATCTCTTCATGCCATCAAGATACCTTACAAAGATACAAGGCTTTGATTTTGGTTCCAATGCCTTGCATTTCTTCTTGGGAATCCAAGCCATAGCCTTGGATCCAAAGACTCAAAAGTTCTCAACATTAGGATTATGTCCAAACTAGGCTTCAAAGGGTGTCATCCCTCTTCGCCTTGTGTGAAACACACTTCGAATGTAATTAGCACAATTCACTTCTTCACTCAATACTACCGAGGAAGAGACTTCGATTTAATCATACAAGTGGCCATCTCCTTAAGAGTACGGTTCTTTCTTTCTATGACTCCATTCTATGAAGGGCTATAAGAAACTATATGTTGTAAGGATATCCCTTCATAAGTACAAAAATCCATTAACCTATTGTTTACATATTCACCTCCATTGTCAGTTTTAAGAACCTTAATAGACCGCTCCACATGTTTCTCGCCAAGAAGCCTTAAAGTATTGAAATTTTTCAAAGACTTCAGACTTAAGCTTAAGAAAATATACCCAAGTATATCACAAATAGTCATCAATGAAGGTGAGCACATAAATAGCTCTAGTAAAATAAGAGAGACGGAAATGGACCAAAAATATCACTGTGAAAAATATCCAAAGGACGAGTAGCTCTCTAGGATTTTCCTTTGTCAAATTTCTTTTTAGGATGCTTTCCAAGGGTACAACCCTCACAAAGACCCTTATAAAACTTGACACAGGGTAACCCATTGACCATTTTTTTGGCTTAATTGTTCAATGTAGTGATAATTTAAATGTATGGAAAGCTCATGTCATAGCTTACTAACCTCATTTGCATGAGTGAGCAAGGCAATGAGCATAAAATCAGAAGTAAAGTGGGAAAAGGTATACAACCATGAAAGTGATCCACCTTTCCCTCAACCACTGTAGTGTCATCGTTAAGCTCATGAATAATCACCGAGTTAGGACCAAATTCCACTCGCATTCCTTCACCAAGGTGATTAATTTGGTAAACTGATTGGATATTGGTAGAGAGATGAGGAACACTCAACACTTGATTGAATGTTCCCCCATCCATCTCTACCCATCCACTACCAGAAACTGACCTTGTCGTGTCATTACCCATCATGATTTGGGACATAACACAAGGCTCGATGGTGGAGAACTCAACATGCGAATAAGACATGTGGTGGGAGGCACTAGAATCTATAATTCATGTTGATGGAGTAACTTTGGCTACAAGGGCCTTTCCTTTCTTCTTATCATATTTAGACCCTTTTGTAGTAGAAGACTTGGCCTTTGGAGCATTTTTTTATATAGAATCAGGAACACCTACTTGATTTATCTCAAGTAAATGAGTAAGGTGATCAATTTGTTTTCTCATACACACATGCTCTTTACGACCGGGCTTCTTGCAATAGGAACACAAAAAAATTTCTTTCTATGATCTAGGATTAGAATTCAAAGAGTTTGTGTTAAATTTAGTTTTGGTCTTGGTTTCCTTCTTAGGTTCATCCTTTCATTTTTTTTTCTTTTCAGTCTTCTTTTCCTTACTAGTACTTGCTACAATGAAATGAGACTTGGACTTGAGAGATCCCATTTCAATGAGTTTTTCTTATTCTCGAATGATTTGGGATGAAAAATAGTCAAAGGAGGGAATATTCCAATCCTTTCCCAAGGCATCTTTTGTAGTGTAAAAATTTGACACAAAGACAAAATATCCAGGACCTAACTTAGAGAGAATCAACAAGATCAGTTGAGAATCTTTCTTCTCTACTTGACATTCCTTTAACAACAATCTAGTGTGGAAAAAATTATAGAAGAATGCTTGTAGGTTTTCAAAATCACTAAGATTTAACCCTAGTAGTTCATTTTCCAACTCATGCGCTCTCATGTCATCTTGTTGTCCAAACATTCCATCTAACATTTTCCATGTAGAATTGGGTGTTTTCAAATGACTCAACATGGAAGAGCAATTCGGGGAGAAATAGAAATGCAAGGAAGACCTAAACCTTCATCACTACGGTTTAACCACTTAGACTTTTTAGGTCGTCATCTGGTTCATCTCGGTTCCCATGGTGATGCAAGATAACCCTTTACCCCTTAGTTTCATAATCATTTTGATCTCCATTCGAATAAGTTGAACAACATAAGAAAAGGAATTGAAAGTGCATCCATAGTGAAGAGAGAGAGAGAAGGAATGTAGAAAAAAAAAAAGAATCACAACCACCCAGGACAATATAATAACCCCCTTCTTTTGGCACTTTATAGTTTAGTGCGTTGAATACAATCAGTCCGAGCGTGCATCTTGAAACAGTTGGTAACTCACCTTGCAATCAGCGTAATAACATGCAAGAGAGGAGACCACAATTGTGTTTTTGGAGTGCAACAAAGTGACACCATATACAAGCACAACTTGAAAAAAACTAGGAAGGAGGTGAAATCAAATCCTGGTTGTGAGAAAGAGCATCTCACATCGCAATGGATACCCCCTTGTTACAAACTGTGGTGGATGCACTCACTATTCGCAAGAAATAATAAGGGTAAATACAAGTTTTAGTTGAACTCAAGATGAGTCCAAGGTGCTCAAAGTTTCACTGTACACTTGAGCACACGATGAGTAAAAAAATTGACAATAACGCCTAAAATATTACCATTTTGAAACATCCAAAATAGCTAATTTGAAAGCTATGGGAGTAAAAAAATGATAATGATTGTTAATTTAAAAGATGATTTAAATTATTACTAATCGAAAGGATAAATAAATTAGATTTGTAATTAATAAAACTAGATTAAATATAATTAAATCTAATTAATTACGATTAGTAAAAGAATGCTAATTAAGATCTAATTAAAATTTAAATCCTAATCAACTATTTAAATGTATTTCCTTTTTTATAAAAAAGGTCAAATTTAAATTGTTTTCCACTACAATTAAAATTTTTACCATTTGGATCTATTAAGATCTATTGAGATCTATTAAATCAAACTAATTAAGATCTATGAAATTAAAGGAAACTAATTTCTATTAAGATCTATTAATAGAAATAGATTTTTAAAAAATCTTACCGTTTGTTTGAAATAAATGAAATTTAACAAACATACCATTTTGGAAATCTTGATTTCAAGGTGTTGGGAAAGCCATGTAACGGGTAGAGCTTTGGAGATTGGTTCGGCGTGGGTCTTGGCGAGATGTTGGGGGAAGGATCACACATCAGGTGGAGATGGTTGATAGGAAGGTCGAGGTGTAAACACGGGAAAAGTAGAACTCATGGCCACAGCCATGACAAAGAAGGAAAGAGTACGCAGAGGGAACGGAGAGGAATTAACGGGAGAGCCACGTCACGGGAGGAGCCCAAGCGTGGAGAATTTGGGCAAGCTTGAGCACCTCAAGAGAGTGCAAACCAATGCAAGGAACTCCATGCAGAAGTAACAACGAGCCCGGGGTAAACAACGAGCTTGGAAGGAAATGCAAGAGCAAATGAAAACTCAGTAGAAGTAACAATGAGTAGAGATCTGGAGAGGTTGAAGACTACGCAACCAAATTCGGAGACCCCAAAACCAATATAGGCCAAAGATCCACTAACAAACCTAGAAGAAAAAAAAAAAAATTAGAACCAATCAATGAGTACAAACCGAGTTGGAGAAGCCAAACGTAGGTCGAGATGACTCAGAAAATGTTGTAGATACCAAGGGAGTGAGCAACATGTGAGTCAAAGACCAAGCGGAATGGAAAACACGTTGATTCACAGTCAATGCAGGTCAAGCGAGCAACAGATCGAGCTTGGTGGCATGCAAAACATAAAAAAGACCAAAAATAGAGATCCAAAACAAAATTTTACCGTAGTTTTAAAAATGACTAAAAACTAGAATAAAGAACCTCTATTTTAGTTGATCTACCATTAGCTACGATTAGCTAAATATAGTTGTAAAAACCCAAAAAAACTCAAGGAGATACATGTACATGCACGAAGAACACAAAAAAATGACACACTTTTCAAGAACAGATTGCTAAATACGTTAGCAATAAAATTCCAAAATCTAATGATAAAAAAACTTACATGAGGAGTAAAAAATGAAACCAAGAGTAATCACAACTCAAATGACGAATGCATGTTTACCCGATCTCATATCTGATACCATGAAATAGTTTGCGAGAATCGTATCAAAAATGGTGCACCACGATGAAGTTGCACTCCAAAGGAAATGTAATAGCTCTAGCGTAATCACAAGGAGGAATCGATCAAACAATGGAAGAACTTGCATAACAGAACAAAGCTTGCACATATAGAGAAATACAATGAGTGTCTTGGCATACTCATAAATCAAAAATGAAAGGGTACATATAGGGTGTTGAGTAACCCTAGTGCATGACACACAAGAAAACCCTAAACCTAACCCATGTGAGATGATCCTCCATATGTGAGTGGAGGACACATAGGATCCCACACACCAACAATGGAGGTGCCTACTAAAAATCCATTTTTGGAAAGTTTCATAAAGAAAAAGGAGAAAATTGAAACTCCAATCCCTAACAAAGAATATCCAAAATAAAAATAGAAAGCATTTGTTCTTCGACCAAAAGTTTTAGAGGAAGAAATAATAAAGAAGGCCATTCATTGCAGAGAATATTTAACAAAAAGTGTAAGTGTGGTGGTTACCCTTGTTGAGAGCTTGAATGAAACAATAAGTCCACCTATTGGTCCAATGGAAAGTAAATGCCAAGAGGAGAAATCAAAGAATGATAAAAACCGGAGAACATAAAACAACCTCAAACGCTGGAACAAAATCAAAGACAACTAGAAATGAATGCATCTAATAGTAAAAATTAGATAGTAAGAGTGGATGTACCACATAAAGAAAGATGAAAGAATTTTTGAAAGGAAAAAGAGGCAGTACAGAGAAATTACCACTAAGCTTAATGATATAAGTGACTTAATTGAACAATGTGAAAATAAGCTATTCTACTTTGAAGGGATTCTTCCCAAGTTAAACATTATCAACCAACTTGATGAGAATATAGTTGAAAAAGAGGGAATCATGCCACTAAATAAAATGGGAACTCAATATTCTATGGAAGATTTGTCCAAAATCTAGATAGAGGTTCTAAATCAAGTCAAAGAAAATATGGAGGCATAAAAAGAATGGATTGAGAAAAGCATTGACACCATAAACATGAGATTGGAGGACATGGTATTTGATAAATACAAAACTAGTTATGGTGACTTGAAGATTGATTTTATGGTCCACTCCTTTGAAAAATACATCCATGAGAATAACTATTCATATGATGTTATTAAGAGGTTGGTTTCTATGGAGGACACAATTGCAGAGTTGAAAATAAAGTCAAGGGAATATAGGTGAAGAATGGACAAGTGTGTGGATGCACTAAACAAGGAGACTTTAATATTCCAACACCACACATGCCTAGATGAAAATGATATAAGGTAGTTGTTCTGAGATATGATGCATACAAGGAGAGACAACCAGATAAAGAAGAAGATGACAAAGATGAAGATGTGACCATGTTGACTAGTGAGAAAGCTTAGGCTTTTTTTCTTAATAACTCTCATCTTTTCATAATTGATACTCTTGTTTTATAATAGTTGAACATTACTTTGAATTATTTATTTTGATTATGAATGTAACATGATACAATATAGTATACTTTTATGTTTCTTTAATAGAATTCTAAATCTATTATGAAGCATGTGAATTATTGTAATAGTTTAAATTTTTGTATTGATGAAAAAGAAAAATGGGGTTCTATAGGGGCCCCAGACCCATGGAAAAGTTACATACATTATTGTGAATTACATAAAAAATAAACTAGAGAAAAGGACACCTAATCATTTTCCACTACCATAAAATCCTCACTGAAAGGAGGAATTTTGTCCAAAAGCCTATTTTTCCTTGGAATAAACTCCTCTGACCCAACAACCATTTGTACAAATAGAAATTCCCCTTCCAAGGTTTGATACATATCCATTTCCAGGAGCTTCTCAATATCCATCCTAGGGCCATCAAATATACTCATCAATTCCATTTTCTTATGATAAGAAGAGACCCAACTTAGGAGATCACACCACCTATGGGAAATTATTTCCTCCCTTTTTCTTTGTAGACAGAGGGATGAGAAGGAAAAATTGATGTGGCTAGAAGTGCAAGTACAATGGTCCTTGAAGTTTTCTGAGTAGGAGCTTTGGATGGATTCACCCTTGCATTTTTGCATAACAAATGGTGACACTTCAAAAGGTTGAGAAGGTGGAGATTATATGGGCCTTTTCTCCAAAGAAGAAACACGTTGTTCTAACTCATTCACCTTATGAAAAAGGTAGGAATAACATCTATACAAACCCCTTCACCAATATCATAAGATTATGAAGGAATCTCCTTCATAGTGAACTTCATTACAGATGAAATGACATATGTTTTGAATCACACCTTTCACAAATGGCTTTCTCTAAAACTAGAATTGCTTCAATACCTCAAGATTCTTCTGATGCTTCCACCTAAAAAGATGAAAGTACATCATTTGGAAAGTGGAAAATAGGGGATTGATTCTAATAACCTTGAAATAAAATCCACACAAAAAAACTTGGGTTGTCAATGGCCCATTATAGTCCTCTGGATCTACAATTCCGAATAGAATCCTCACAAATGCTTCATCTAGGCATGATAAATAAAAATCGGTGTTCAAATACTCAGAGGATATTTCCATTAAAGTGCATGTCAATGTCACTCCCATGATGATGCAATAGAGAAATCCACTAAGCATTTTCACACTCAAAATAGGGGATGTAAATTTGTAGGAGAAGTGATGGAAATTTATTGTAAAAATAAATTTGGTGAGTTAAGTTGAGCACAATCATGATGAGTTGATCGATGAGATTTTTTTTTGATACCTACAAGAAGGAGATAAGTTTGAAACAAATTGATATCATAAAAATAGAGTAAATAGCCTCTATATGATACAACACATGAAAAACCACTCAGCTCGGAAAGATATGACAATAATTGTGTGTGTTTCGAGGAAGATTCCCAAAAGGCGGGAATGATTAAATATAAAATCAAACCATTTGGAGGTGCTCAAAAATCATTAAAAATTCTCTTGACTTACCTGAAAAATAAATAATTAAACAAATGATACCAAAATGGTGACATGGCATCCCAGTCATTCTAGGAGAGTGAAAAATACAAATCATTTGTAATTCCTCCACATGGCATCACGAAATTAGAGTATTTTCAAAGGAATGATAGTAGATCAGATTGTGTGCCAAAAAGAGGAATATTCTTTTGAAGATTCACATTTTTGGGGGGAAAAAGGAAAAGGTAAGAGAGAGAGAGAGAGTTGTATATATACGAGAGGAATGTTCTCATATCAAAGGGGGTTAAAAAATTTAAATTCTTAGAGAAAACAAAGAAAAACTGATTGTACTTTTCTTGAAGAACCTGAATCAAACTAAGAGACCTGTGAGTTATTTTATTTTTTCCAAACCTTCTCATGCTAAGATGATTGCAAGTGTACAATCATTGGAAAACATTAAGGCCATAGGCTTTATGGCCCCTTGCTAAGAAATTTGAGTTTACTTAAATTAATGGCATGTTTTCTCCTAATCAATGTTGTCTTTGTTCCTAAGGTAAAATAATTTGAATCAAGTACTTTCATTCCCTATTGAAATATTATGTTTATATTTTCTTTGAATTACACTAGATCTTATCTCAATTAGTGGCATTTTGGCAACTATAATTTCATTGTAGATAGAGTTTTATTTCGTGGTGTGATAAACAATTTTAAATTCATATTACCTCTATTTGGTTGAGAAGATACTAGTAAGATTTTGAGTGTATCTTGAGCATAGTTGAGCAGGAACTATTAGTGTTTTATTGATATTTTAATAAGAGATTTTGTGTTTAAATTATCAAAGGTTGTGTGAAATCTTGAAATCTTAGGCCTCCATGAGTGCATACCTTCTAGTTAAAGGGATACTACTGGTTATGTGATGTATTCCTCTTTTCTTGGGGAAATTTCTAAATATTTGTAAGCTTTTATTGAGAAACTTGTATAATCAACTTTATATTGCTTTAATTTCCCATTCATACACAAAAATTTCAACCTATAAATGTTAATCCTTCTGAATTGCCCATGTTTGCCCTACCTATAACCATTTGCAAATTCACTTTACCATATCTACCCTTCATTTCCATAAATATGCAGAAGCAAGATAAAATTTATATTGTTTGGAGTAATCTGAGTCCTATTTTGAAAGACATCTACATTATTTAGTGTGAAAAAATCATGAGAGTTAAATGAAGGTTACATTCACTGTGTCTTTTCAGGACTATCCATCATATTTCCAAGAGAAAGATTAGAAACTGCAATTTCATCCACCTTTCTCACAATCATAGGTTACAAAATGGGTCCTCTCACCCTAGTTAAAGGTAGAACCTAAAGTAGGAGGGAAGGTCATCCCCTTTGTGAGTGCAATCAAATATCTCCCAAGTCAAGTCTCAAAGAGTCTATTAGACATGTCCCTAGATACAAATGACTAAATCCTCAGTTTGTCTTTCTCTAAGCATCCAAATTAGTTTTCGATTTTTTAGCTCTCAAGGTGGTGCAAAATTTGGTACCAACACTCTCCTAGCACCGTTTTCAGGGACTATTTCCTTAAATTGATTAAAATATGTGTCTCTGGTGATGTTTATTATGTGTTTGATTTAAATAAATGTCCTGGAATTCAATCCTTTTTTATCTTTACTAAAATAGATCCTATTTTGAACTTGTTTTCTCTATATTTTCCTAGTACAAGCAAGCTTTCCATTAAATTTGACTTCGTTGGGAGAAGCCTGACAAAGATTCTGAAATTTTGTAAAGATTAGTTCATCTGTGAGTAATTATATCATCTAGTAAGTGGTTTCAAGTAATCAAACATATAAGGTGAAATACCTTAGTGATTCCTTCTTCTTATGTGAAAATTTCAGTGAGAACTAGAGCAAATATTCTAAATCTTGGTTGATTTACTTGTAAATTTTGTAAAGATGGAAGGAAGGAGATCCTTCTTCAAGTCAGTATTATTCCTAGAGTTGGGGAAGACTAATCTAGAATTGGAAAGTATTGGGTGACCAAAGATCTAGAGAAAATTTTGTACCTATTTGTTCAATTGATCAACCTATAGTGGAAGATTATTCCAACACTTCAGATAGTTCTGGATCAAGTAGTCCCTATTAATCTATATTCTCCAACTCAAGAGGGTCCTTCATTTACAAGTAATCAAGGTATTCTTCAACTCTCTCCTTTATTGATTAGAAATAATAGAGTATTTTGTGAGACATAATCATTAAAGGATCATTACTTTAAAGATTACACACCATTAGCTTAGAGACCTCCAGTTCCCATTGTTTTAATCCTCTATTGAACACCTCCTAGAACAATATGGATAACCATCCACCTATAACCCCCTTTATTACGAGTGTGTACATGCTTATAGATTTCGAGGGTATGGTGGGTTATCCTAATGTAGTCCCACATGAGGTAAGAAATATATTTCCTAAATTATACGGTAATAATGCCATCACTGGTGACCAACACCTCAAATGATATTTTCTAATACCATGGAATATTTCAAGATTAAGTATGAAGATGTATATGTAAAGTTGTTTATACATACTCTAGAAGAAGATGCCCGAGATTAGTACAAGTCACTACCAGATAACTCTATTGATTCATGGAAAGAGATGAAAAATGCATTTAAATCACAATATGGTGATAAAAATGATCTAAGGTTCCTCCTCACAAAATTTGAGAACATAAAAAATAATCCTAATGAACTTGTCTAGGATTTTAATACCATATTTAGCAAGACCTTGACCAGATTTCTAGTAAATTTGAGGCCAAGTGATGATTCATGCCTAATTAAATATTCATATGATTTCGGCAAAAAGTCATTCTATTACTTAAGGGATAAAAAATCCCGTGTCGTTGAGGAAACCCTTTTTTTATGGTTGTGAAAATAGTAAATAACATCAAGGTAGTTGGAAGCCTCCTAAAAGGGAGGGAGTAAAGTTGATCAACCTAGAAAATCCTTAGGAAAGTAAAGAAGTATATCTAGAAGAGGTGTTCAAAACTCTAGTAGGAGCAGTAAAGGAAATTTTATAAAAATTTTCTAGATCGAGAGAAAGGGATAGGTCAAATTTCTCATGCCCAAGACCAACCACAAGGGTAGAATAGATTTGGCAATCATATTATTGGGGAGAACATAATAGATGATAGAGGAAAGGACCCATGGGGCTATGAAACAAGTAATAATCACCAAGGGAAAAAAATTTGGTTTTGATCCTTTGATTGCTAGAGTATCTATGGTAGAGGATGATCATGTGATTGAGTTGTGTGATAAGTGATTTCTTCCTCATTCCCCATGGGAGATAGATTTGGAAAGTGAAGAGGTTGATGATGATGCCACCTTTGGTGATGTATGCATGATGTAATGCTCTGATGGTCCATAACAAGGAGCTACCTCTACTAAATTTCTGAGTGTTAAGACCGTGGAATGTTTTTGGATTGCATACATCAGGTATCCTTTATCCCTTCTACTAGTAGTCTTGATGTTGATATGGTTCATGGATTTGAGTTATCTAACCATAAATTTGAATATTTGAGGGCATTAATGATAAAAAATATGATGTTGGTATTCCTGTCGAGGAGGATAGGTAGCTCCTAATGAATGTAGTAGTGGCCCAAGAAAAGGAATATAATATGAGAAACAGGATGATCAAAGGACCAGGGACATTTCGTAAACCAAAAAAAACTCTCCTCACCAATATCCCCAAGGATGCCCCCAAGAAAGATTTACCAAACAAATCCCTAGTTATTTCTAACAATCTGATCCCTTACCTCTACTCAAGATATAAAAAAACTCATACCACAAGAAAAATTAATCACCCTACCTCCTAGTGTAGTCTTACCTAAGTATACCCCTTGTGATATGGCTCAAATTTTGAGTCAGATCAAGGTTACTATGCCAATTTTTAGTTTCTCAGGATTCTTGAGCATAGAAGAAGAGCATTCAAATACTTAGGATTCAAGGAGGAGTTGGTGGCCATAGGTAAGGATGTTAATAATGTGGATCTTCCACATGTTATTGCAGAATTAGAAGTGCCCCAAGAAATGGAAAGTCTAGGGGAATCACCTGAGATATATTTAGGAACTTCTTTGGTAGAGTCTCAACTTGATGTGGATCCATTTTTTACTACTTTGATAATCAAAGATAGAATTTTCCACAATTGTATGTTTGATTCAGGAGCTTCATGTAATGTAATGCCTCTTTAAGTTATGAATGAATTAGACATCAAAGTGAATAAATATTTTGAAAATGCCAAGCCATGGATTTAAGATATGTATCAATGATAGGATATGTAAAAGGTTTAGTAGTGCAGTTGGCATCCTATCCTGGTAAATACTTAATTATGAATGTGGTCATTGTTGATTTCCCTGCTAAATGGGGTATATTGTTGTCTATAAAATGGGTTGCAAGTGTTGGAGGAAGTGTGAAAATGGAAATTTCCTATGCCACCATATATGGAAGGAAATTTGGTGAAGTTGTATGGAGAAAAGAAAATGCTACACTTGATTGAGGACCCAAACAATGCCTCCTATGAAGTGTTGTTTGTTGATGTGGATGCTGATAATTTTGTTGGATATGTAGACTTTGAAGACCACAACATAAATGAGAGTTCATGCTTAGAAAAAATTAGTGCCCCTTGGACTATGATGTTTGATGGAGCATGCTCCAATATGGGTAATGGGGCTGGTGTGGTGCTTATATCCCCAAACAAAGAAACATTCAATTTTTCATTCAAGATAAAATTTGAATGCACCAATAATATTGCAAAATATGAAGCACTACTCATAGGCTTGAGAATTACATGGAGGTATGGAATAAAGGACATAATTATTAAAGGGGATTCTGAGTTGGTGGTAAAGCAAGTCTAGAAAATTGTATGCAACAAAGAACCAAAGAATGAAGCAATATAAGCATGCAAAGTGTGGGACTTCATTGAAATGTTTGAGTATTTTAATATCTTATACCATGATAGGGATTAGAATGTTGTAGCTGATAAATTGGTAGTGCTTGCATCTTAATTGTATAATTTCATGGTTTCTCCTTACTATAACTATGATGTAGAGGTGTTGTGAAGACCGTATGTGCCTAATAATTTAAAGGACTAGAAAGTGTTTTTGATGATGATGCCCAAGTGTAGAGATTATTGAAAAGTGAAGGATAATTTACAAATTAGTTCATGGATTGGGAGCTAATGGTTTCAACATGTGATGGAAAAGAAACTCTATTTGGAAAAAACATAATTTAGTTGAAAACCAACACAATTCCTAAGGGTTTGGTTGCTTTGGAATATAATTTTGACAACACAGATAGGGTGGTCCATAGGCATATCTCTACTTCAAGGGATGTTGAGGAGTATAATTTGGGAACCAAGGAGAATCCTAGGAAGGTGTGGATAAGATGCAATCTAAGAAAATAAGAGAAATAATCCTATGTGAAATTGTTGACAAAATATCAAGATTGTTTGGCATGGTCTTACTGGAGCTGAAGGCTTATAGAGAAGACTTGTTCCAACATGAAATAACCTTATAGCCTAACACTAAGCCATTCAGGAAAAAAAATAGACCCATTAACCCTCTTCTTTCACTTAAGATGTAAGAAGAGTTGAAAATGTTGAGGGATGGAGGAATAATAAATCCCACAAAGATACTTTTCATGGGTGGCCAATCTTGTACCAGTGAGAAAAAAAATGGAGATATATGGCTTTGTGTGGATTTTAGAAATCTGAAAAAGGCCTCAATAAAATACAATTATCCATTACCTAATATGGATAACATGTTGTATTTTTAGTTAAGATTTTAATTTCTCTCAACTTTGGATTGCTTCTAAGGTTATAATCATGTGGTGGTGAAACAATAAGAGAGGTTTAAAATTTCTTTCACCACCCCATGGGGAACATATGTGTATGTGAGAATTCCATTTATTTTTATAAATGTTGGGGATACTTTCCAAAGAGCCTTGGTTATTGATTTTTGAGGTTACATTAATTATTTTATTGATGTGTATCAAGATGATGTAACTGTGTTTTCTAGGAAGAGAAGTGACCACCTGAGCCATGTGGATAAAATTTTAATAAGATGTAAAGAGTATGGGATCTCATTAAATCCCAAGAAATGTCACTTTGGTGTTCAAAATGAAAACTACTGGGGCATATAGTATCTAAAGAAGGGGTCATGATAGATCCTAAACGAGTAGAAGCCATTGGAAAAGTTCCCATACCCACGTCAAAAAAGGGTATCCAATATTTCTTTGGGAAGATCAATTTCATTAGGAGGTTTATTTCAAAATTTTCTGAAATAACCATCCCTATTACTAGCATGCTAAAGAAATACCAGGTTATCAAATGGGAAGAAGAGGTTGTCCAATATTTTAATGGGATCAAGGAAGCATTGAATAATGCCCCTATTCTAGCCAACCTAGATTACAAGAAATTGTTCCAAATTTTTAATCTTTTCCTCTAAGAATATAATATCTTTTTTAATGTTGCAAAGGATGATGAAGGGAATGAGAGACCTATTTCCTTTTTCAGAAAATATTTACAAGGAGCTAAACTAAAATACACCATCATGGAAAATAAATCTTTTGCACTTGTTTGGGAAACTAAATTTTTTAGGCCATATATATTGAGTTCAAATATTATAGCTTATGTCCCTCATACAATGGTAAAATACATCTTGTCTGATATGGAAATATCTAGCAAAAGGTGTCGATGGGTGAAAAAATTGCAAGAGTATTACATGTACATACAGATTGATAAATTGGTTAGGGGTTTGGGCCTTGCAAAATTAATGTCAGAAAGTAACTTGTAAGTGATGGAGATCAATGAAGTTAAAGAAGGAAATGTGGATATCCAAGACAAGATGACTAATTCCACATGGTATAAGGATGTAATATTTTACCTCAAGAATTTGAAGTGTCTAGGGAATCTAGACAAGAATCAAAGAAGGACACTTAAATTGTATTCCAAAAATATGTTATAACTGAATATGGGTTGGCTTGGAATAACCAAAAGGGATCTTATTGAGGTGCATCATAGAAGAAGAAGCTCCCAATATTATTGCAAAATTTCATGGGGAGTATGTGGAGGTCACTTTTTGGAAGAGTGAATGCTCATAAGATTTTGAGAGTAGGTTACTGGTGGCCCACACTATTTAAATATACAACTTTGTTAGTTAGAAAATGTGAGAGTTGTCAAAGATTCTCTAGGAGGTTGAAGGCCTCAGGTGCTTTACCTTTGCAACCAGTATCGTGGAAGCCCCTTTCAAGTAGTGGGGGTGGAATTTATTGGGGAAATTTCAGACTCTTCAAGTGCAGGACACAAGTGGATATTAGTGGCTACAAATTATTTCACTAAATGGGTTGAATCCATTCCTACCAAGAAGGAAACTCATAAAGTAGTTATGGACTTCATTTTAAACAATATCATTTGTAAATTTGGGGTGCCTGCAAAGATAGTAGGTGATAACTCCATGAGTTTTAAAGAAAAATATTTAACAACTATGTGCCAATAATATGGTATAAATTTGAGTTATGCTTCTAATTATAACCCTCAAGTGAATGGCCAAGATGAGACTAAGAATAAAAATTTCTCAAAATACTCAAAGGACATTAGAAGTAAACAAAATAAAATGGGGTGATAAAACCAAGTTTTGCACTATGGGAAGATAGATTTACTAAAACGAGCTATTGGGGAGAGTACATTTGAATTAGTTTCAGTGTTCAAGCCCTTTTTCCCCTTCATATGTAGATATCATCTTATCCATTCATGCAACAAATTGAGGACGAGGAGAAGTAAACCCTATGAAACTAGAATCAACCAGATACTAGAATTGGATGAAGAGATAAGCAAATCCCACTAAAGATACCTTAAGTTTAGGGAAATATTTAAGAATATATCTGATAGAAATGTGACTCCTAGAGCCTTCAATGTTGGGGATATCATTTTTTTAGGATAACATGCATGAGGATAAAGGAAAGCATGGAAAATTTTATGCCTTGTGGATGGGTCCCTACTCCATTGATATAAGGATTGGTGAACACACCTTCTTCTTGAAGGAATTAGAGGGAGACTTACTGGAATTTCCTGTCAATGATAGGTACCTCAAACACTTTCTAGATTAGACACATGTAATCAGGTATGAAATTTTGTATAGTATATAGTTTTGTTGTTTTTTCTTCATTTCTCTTTTCATTTTCCTGGTCTATAGTGACTAGTTGCTTTGGTATCTTGGTGTATTTTTGTGAAGAATTTTTCTCTATTAGACCTTGTGCATGTTTTTGAATGAATCCTTTTCCCAATGGATTAAGGCACTTGGTATGTGTGACATTTTATTCATGTGTTTTTGTGGTACCCATGGGGGTACCCATCCCCAGTCAGAGCAGGTGTTAGTACTCATTTTTATCTCACCCTTCTATCTTGAGTGTGCCTTTAAAATTTTCCATGATTGGTTTATCAAAATTAAAAACATGTATGCTTGAAGAATGAAATCTTGTTGAATACAAGAAAATCCCATGTTTGAGTCATGAATCTAATGTAAATCTCTTTTTTGGTCGAGGAATGTGATAACCATGTTTTCTTGAGTGATTCATGTGAAAAAAACATTGATTTATCATATTAAACCAAGAAAATCCCATTTTATATCATCTTGTGATCTTCAGTGCATATTGCATATTTTCCTCCAACATCCAAAAGCATGTGACATAACTCCATTGGCTATGGTATAATAGAATTTATTTGTAAAATTACATAATTCACATAGTAACTGTAGATATCAAAAAACCATCTTCAAAGCCCAATGAATATTGCCATAAATATTCGGGTCAAATAATGTAAAAGGAAAAGTTGACCCCACTCTTGAAAGGAATACATGTCAAAATGGGATTGGAGTGGGGAATCGGGTTGATAATACACTTTTGCATCAATAAGCCGATGGAGTGTAAAATGCAAAGAAACCTTTGAGGCCCACTAGGGACACGTGTCGTGTTCTCAACAAAAGTCAAGAGGTGGGGTTTTGGGTCAAATCTAAAAACTTGCACTCATTTGAAAAGTAATTAAAATTTATAAAAGGACTCCTTGATCCAAAAAATTACCAGATCAAGCCATGTGGATGGTCCAAATTCAAAGAAAAGAAGCAGATTGGATGGCTGAGATGTGGCGCATTTATGGCTACCACCACTAATGCATTTTTAGCAAGTTAAGGAAGATTTTTAGATGTTTTCAAACATTTAAAATTGTTACCATTGCATGTGAATATCTAGAATCCATAACCACAAGGATTTACAAATAAAATAAGAAAAATCAACCTATAAATGATGGAATTGAGCTAAAAAAAATTGAAACAATATTGCGAAAAGTAGAATTCGAGAGTGTGAAAAAAAAAGCTGGCAAGTTGTGATGTATCCTTGTACTCTTGTAAATTAATTTGTGAATTCTAAATCAATTAGGGGAAATGAGTTGAAAGTAGAAAAATGAAGAGTTTAGATTTAGGTTTTCAAGTTTCTTCTAGTATCACCAGTGACCTAGATAATGTAATGAATACAAATTTATTAGACATATATTTGGGGGATTTTTCGAGGAGACTTCATTCCTAGAACAAAATCCAATGGATGGTAGAAATCATTGACAACCATATTGCTTTGGTAGTTGCTTTCTTGCCTTCAATCCATGCTCCTAAATTAGTCTGGTTGTGTGCTGAAAAATTATGACCCCAAGAAAATGGAAGTGTTAGATGGAAGTGGTGAAAGGGTCATTAATTTAACACCTGGTGCTTTTAATACCATATTAGGGTTACTAAAAGTAAATCAACTAGTAGAATTCAACTATTAAAAAGTGCATGAAAAGTTATAATGCAAAACATGATGACTATTCCCAAGTATTGAATTCCCAATGGCTAAAGGAGATAAAACCATCCGCCAAGAGGCTTCCTAAGAAATTAACCCGAGCCCTATTCATCGAGGAGGTTGAATATCTTATTGTTTTGTTAAGAAGAATGTTTGGGTTGAAGGGGTCTAACAACTTGCAGGAATGGATGTGCCCTTTTATTTGGGGTATTTTGGAAAAGAAAGGAAATTTTTGTTGGGGAAGTCTTATATCAGCTTCAATTCATGCCTAATTAATGACAATTGCAATAAATATTAGAGAAGGTAATACAACTAACATCTAGTTCTCAATGATGTCTTATTTCATTTACAATATTGCATGTTTTAATTCATTCCCAAGTCTTCCACTAAAATCCATCTTTGAAATCCATATATTTTATGATGTATACACACAATTAAGATTAGAAAATTGGAAGGGGAATGTCCGACAAGTAAATGATGCCTTCATTTCCCCAATTTCCTATCTTTTCAATCCTAAATGGGAGAAATATAGACTAATCTGTTAAGGAAAGGGACATTATTTGGTAATATGTATTGGGACAGCAATATTGTCACATAGAAAAAATAAATTGATATGGTATTCGACACACAATAATATTATATTTCTATATCATGTTGACAACATGTGGGGCTAATATATAGCCAATATAATAGAAGAACTACTTCCTAGAAAATAGGAAGTCAAACAACTTACCCATTTATAATTTCCGGGTACAACAAAATTTATAATAATATATTGTCAAAACAATATGAATTGTAATATCAACTCAATTATATCACATAATTATAATATAACTTTTATAATAATGTGAGCACTAATAATATGAAATCCTAACATTCCCCCCCTTAGTGCGAACATGGGAGAACAACAATTGCACTTCCTTCTACAGCGTGCCGCCCGTGCGTGCTCATGATCTGGATGGTTTTTCAAGACAACCAACAACCTCAATATGGATGGTTTTATAGGACAACCAACAACCTCAACATGGATGGTTTTACAGGACAACCAACAATCCTCACTAAAGGATGGTTTTACAGGACAACCAACAACCTCAATATCATGATGCTGCTTTTCTTTTGTGCTTTCATCTGTCCACAATGCTTTTCCTTCAGGGAATTATGTAGGAAATATCACTCACTGATTACAAATATGAAAAGAGAAAATGGAACATTGAGACCATGTTCCCCCCCTCAATGTGAACATTTCACTTATTCAAACCAAAACAGGAACACTGAAAAAGAATCATGCTGCACACAACTGAAATCGATTGCAACTCTGAAAAGAAAGCAAACTCACACACACACTATCACCACAGCTTCGTGTGGCCCCATCGTTGGTGACTGACGAGAGGTCGTTGAATGACCCTCACTACGAGAAGTGCCTCCTGTGCCTCCATCCTCCAGTTAACATGCTACTAACTCAACCTGATTTGGATATGAATCTCAACTGTTTCCACATTGTTTATTATATCTTCCCTCCCACAATGTGAAACACTTTATTTTCACGGACGACGTCAGGTAACACCGAAAATGCGTCCGTAAGGCAAAATTTTTTTTTTTTTAGACTTTTTACAATTATACGACATTTGACGACAACTCACAGATTTGACAAAGACTATTTTGAATCAGACAAGAAGACTCGACTAAATAAAAAGTAATAAAACGAGATTACTTTTTAAATGAAAATGAGAATTAAAAAATCCTAAAATCACCTATATGGAATTATTTATTACGACACTTAGCTCTAAATGAAACTAAAAAAATTAAATAACATACCCTAGATGGTATACAATGGTCTTACTTGCTAGACTCACCAAAATACAACATACAAATGTGATTTGTAAGGATGGAATATGACCACTAAAACAAATTGAATTTATACTTCAAAACACTCAAACGACATATAAGACCATTGGACCTCTATAGAATTCAACAATAAACAATACACTATTAAAATAATTGAATGCTATGGACCAATGAAAAGACTTGTCACAACACCCGTGAAAATTAGAAGTAAAAGACTCTTCACAATGACAAGAAGAAAGACATAACTACTCACCTAAAGTTTTGTGGAGTCTCCAACAAACGTCACTTAAATGCACTCCACTGAATCACCATAGCACCAAACACGTTGAATACTCTTTGAAATAGTCTTTGTAGTTAATGCTCCCAATCTCATTCTTATTTCGAACACAATAATTTTATTCCTCATTGGGCTCAAAATATACCCACAGTGAAACTCTTCACAGCGTTGGAACGTGTATAGATCTGCAGTGTGAAGAGTTTGCTATCTGGAGAAAAATCAACCAAATATTACTTCCAGTTAAATTTTTAGACGTTGTTTCTGACAGATCTGAATAGTTGGATCGTCGTTTTAGACAATGTTGATCTTACAAGTATTGTTCTAGGATGGGACACGAATCTGGAGATGAAGTTGACCCACCAAAACAATTGGATATGTAGAAATTATAGTCGATTGAGGATCAGGGCATGAATTATCTCCACCTTTGTTGGCAATCGGTGTTGATCTGTCGAATCTTTCTCGTAGATCATAAGCTGAGTAGATATGGTTTGAATGAACAAAATACACCAATCACTCCGATGTTCAATACAATATTTTTGCATGTGAGTCGAAGAGGATTCTGTAGACACTATGCAACCCACAGATCAAATTTGAGAAATTGATACTGCTAATCTATGACGATGTGCGCATGGATATGATCCTATGTGGTAAATAAAGCCGAAGAACCAATATACTGCAATAGAGATGCATGCAAGCCTATTATGGCACGATCTGATCACTGTAGAAGTCTTAACAGAAATTGGATGCTTTGTTGTGCACGTGATCCGATGAAGACTATGGCAAACAACATATATATCATACACAAAAAAATTGGAAGGAAAACTTAGACGTGTCGAAGACCTCCGATATGTGCAGCCACGCACATTCCGATTGATGGACAACATTTTTCAATGAGAAATGACTCTCATTTGGACACAACCTCGGACCTCTGATCGCTCTGATACCAAATATTGGGACACAATATTGTCACCTTCACTTAGGCTTGAAAAAATAAATTGATATGGTATCGACACACAATAATATTATATTTACGTATCAACTTTGCACAACATGTTTGGCTAATATATAGCCAATATAATAGAAGAACTACTTCTAGAAAATAAGAACTCAACAAACAACTTACCCGTTTATAATTTTTAGGGTACAATAAAACTCTATAATAATATATTGAGAAACAATATATTATAACAATATGAATTGTAATATCAACTCAACTATATCACATAATTATAATCTAACTTTTATAATAATGTGAGAACTAATAATATGAAATCTTAACAATATGGTTGTCTTTTTATCCAATACAGGTGTTTTACATATATTAGAGTGAGTGGATTTGAAGGGAGACCTTACAATTTACCAAGGTATGTTGATGATAAGTGGATTCTAATGGATCTTTCAAGGAATATTGTCCTTGTGCACAGTAAACTATCAAAAAGACATAAAACCAATATAAAATTTCCTCTCCAACTTGAGAGATATTCTTTTTAAAAAATAGGAAAACCTAGGATGATGGATGGGGAAATGGAGAAATTCCAAATGGATAAGTTTACTCTAAGTCCTAACTTTTATATTCGATGGATTTTTACTTCTGGTGAGCATGGGCCTCATTTCAAGGATTATTGGATGAACTGTGTTGATGAAGAAGAGGTGAAAAAGGGATTTCTCCAGGATGACCTTGAGAAAAGTAATTGATTTCAAAATTGTTGTGACTCCCAAGGAATAGAGGATGACCCAAATGTGGAATGCCAATTTTATCTTGAAAAAAGTTTAGAATCAAAATCAATTACTCCCGTATAATAGAACAAAAGGAATCAGATGATCCACACAAAATAATTGTTCATGTCATGAGAAGAACTTTAACATGGTTAGTTGGAAAGGGTATTAATTTGTCTTTACAAAACACAAGAGTGTTAAAGGAATTTAGGACCTAAATGTTTTGAAAGAGGACCTCCCTCCTTTGAGAGGAGGATTTGATACTATAAACCCTTTGAATGGTCAATCCCCTCAATTTCCCAGTAGGAAATCCACCACATAAATAATTGATCAATGGACTTCTGCAAAGAGTAAAAATGGAACATCAAATACTTCTTTAGTTAGGAGATATGCTCTCATTTGTAATTCAAGATGGCCTTATCACTACAACAATGCCATTGAATAAAAATAACTAGTGTAACCAATCTAAGGACTCCTACTGAAATATAAGGGACATCAAGAACATCCAAAGTGATGAGGAGATATTTTCCTAATTTTGATTCAGCTATTATAGTTTAGAGTGATAAAGGAAGAGAGTTTCCATAACTCAAACACTTTGAAAGGGCATAAAAAAGGCCCAGTGATATTTCCTTTCGTGAGGGATGTGTGTATCTCAGCTGGAGAAGGTGAGAATAGTGTAAAGAAACATAAGAGAAAGGATCCTAAGATAATTAAACCTCTTATTTTTTTGAAACTGGAAAAAGGTTAGTGTTTAATTATCCCATCAAACCATAAAATCATAAGATCCTAAAGGTATTCATTCTGATCTTTTTAAACTAACACCTATTGTGGATCCATCTGCATTTCCAACTAGAATAGTTGCATGGATGATTCAAGGTGCCCAAATATCTATCCAATTAGGTGGTGTTGCAACAAGTTAAATACAAAAAGATCTAGTTATAGTGCAGCCTTGTATGAAATATGACATCAAGGTAGAGTTTCCATAAAGGAAACCAGAAAAGCAGATTGAAATAATTAGTGTGGAGGAACTTAGGGATAGTCCATACTTTGAGATTGAGGATGTCAGAAGTGAATTTCATATAAAATAAGGTGTAAGTGTCTCTTTTGAGGATATACATATGTCAGATATTGGTCAGCATCCAAACATTGAAATGGGGGCCCAACCCCAAAATACCCAAATGGAAAATGTATCCCCTCTGTGAAGGGAAAGGAAATCATTCAAGCATATATGGATCAAACATCTACCCTGATGTCACTCTCATTACAATTCAACCATCTAAAAGTGTAGACAAGACACAAGAAAGTGAAGAAGTTCAAACTACACTCGGCCCCAAAAAAAGCACAATTGAAGTTGTGAAAGATACAAGTACCCCTATCGAGGGTAGTGTTGTAGTAGGTACAGAGGTTAATGATGAAAGAAAATATCAAGGTTTAATTTCCCAACCCCACTCAACAGATCAACAAGATGAAGACCCTTCAAAAAAGAAGAATGGTTAGGGAAAATATGAGATGGAGGTGCCTACTATAAAGCCATTTTTGGAAAGTTTCTTAAAAAAGGAGAAAATTGAAACTCCAAGCCCCAAAAAAGAATCTCAAAAAGAAATAGAGAAAGCAGTTGCTGCCCCACCAAAAGATTCAAAGGAAGAAACAAGAAAGAAGGCCACTGATATAGAAGATTTAACAAAAAGTGTAAGTTTGGTGGTTACCCCTGCTGAGAGCTTAAAGGAAACAATAAGTCCACCTATTGGTCCAATGGAAAGTAAGGGTCAAGAGGAGAAATCGAGACTTGATAAAAATTGGAGAACATCAAACAACCTCAAACCCTAGACCAAAGTGAAGGACAACCAGAAATGGAGGCATCTGATAGCACAAAGCTAGATAGTAAGAGTGGATGTGCCACATACAGAAACACCAATACCCCAAAATACTCAAGAAGCATCCACAAATGGTATTATTTTCCTAGATGCAAACATCACACCAATAGGAATAAAAGTTGGTAATGCTCCCATGGCTAGTTGGTTAGGAGGATTTCTTCAAGAGAAAGAAAAAGGAAAAGAGGTTGTCCAAGGAGGATCCTTAGACATTACCAACATTGATTTCCCAAGACAAAAAATGCTTCAAATAAGGAAAGAGTTATAACTTGAACACATATTAATAAGTGAGGGTTTAAAACAATGGAAATTGTAACTTCTCACCTAGGGATATCAAGAGATAAAATTATAGTCAGTGACTTACATACAACATATCTAGTTGGGTAGACCTACAAGGGAAGTCCTTAAGCAATACATAGTAGTAGCAGTTGAGGGTTTTTTCCAAAGAGTTGATGAAGATAAGGTAATAAAAAAGTAATTAAAATACCAAGTCAAAGCTTTAACTTCATGCTTGTAATAGTTAGTGGGTCCGTTAAGGGAAAATAAAGAAACTCCTCTTTTGTTATCACTCCGGATATCTTAGGAATCACGTAAAAGGATACCAAAAAGGTCAAGTATTTTGATAGATAGGTTGATGACTTATCGAAAGAGGAAAGAAGATTTTGAGAAATAAAAAAGAGGTAGAGAGAACTTACCACCAATCTCAATGATATTAATTATTTAATTAAACAATGTGAAAATGAGTTATTATACTTTGAAGGGATTCTTCCCAAGTTAAACATTATCAACCAACTTGATGAGAATATAGTTGAAAAAGAGGGAATCATGCTTCTAAATAAAATGTGAAATCAATATGCTATGGAGTACTTGTCCAAAATTTGGACTGAGGTTCTAAATAAATTCAAAGAAAATATGGAGGCATAAAAAGAATGGATTGAGAAAAGCATTGACACCATAGACATGAAATTAGAGGATATGGTATTTGATAAATACAAAACTAGTTATGGTGACTTGAATATTGATTTTCTAGTCCACTCCTTTGAAAAATACATCCATGATGAGAATTATTTATATGATGTTATTAAGAGGTTGGTTTCTATAGAGGACACAATTGCAGAGTTGAAAATAAAGTCAAGGGATAATAGGAGAAGAATGGAAAAGTGTGTGGATGTATTGAATAGGGAGAATTTAATATTCCAACACCACACAGGCTCTAATGAAAATTATATAAGGCATTTTTTCCAAAGGTATGATGCATACAGAGGAGAGACAACCAGATAAAGAAGAAGATGAAAAAGATGAAGATGTGACCATGTTGACCAGTGAGAAAGCTTAGGCTTGTTTTTCTTAACAAATCTCATCTTTTCATAATTAATACTCTTGTTTTATAATAGTTGAACATTACTTTGAATTATTAATTTCAAGTATGAATGTAACATGATACAATACAATAGAATTTTATGTTTCTTTAATAGAATTCTAAATCTATTATGAAGCATGTGAGTTATTATAATAGTTTGAATTTTTGTATTGATGAAAAATAAAAATGGGGTTCTATAGGGCCCTAGCCCATGGAAAAATTATACATTTTTGTGAATTACATCAAAAAGAAACTAGAGAAAAGGACACCTAATTATCTTCCACTACCACAAAATCCTCATTGAAAGGAGGAATTTTGTCCGAAGCTTGTTTTTCCTTAGAACAAACTCCTCTAACCCAACAACCATCTGTGCAAACAAAACTTCCCCTTCCAAGGTGTGAGACATCCCCAAATCCATGAGCTTCTCAATATCCATCCTAGGGTTATCCAAGCTACTCATTAATTCCATTTTCTTCTGATAAGAAGAGACCCAATTAAGGAGATCCAAGCCACCTATGGGAAATACTTTCCTCCTTTTTGATTTGTAGACAAAGGGCTGAGTAGGAACAATTTATGTGGCTGGAGGTGCAAGTACAATGGTCCTTGAAGTTGGCCAAGTAGGAGATTTGGAGCTGGATTCACCCTTGCAATTCTGCATAACAGCCAGTGACACATCAAAAAATTGAGAAGGTGGAGATTTTGTGGGCCTTTTTGCAAAGAATAAACACATTTTTCCAACTCATTCACCTTGCAAAAAAGAGTATGAATAATGTCTATACAAAACCCTTCACCAAGCTCATGAGATTATGAAGTAATCTCCTTTATAATGAACTCTTCATTGTAGATGAAAGGGCATATGTTTTCAATTGCACCTTTCACAGATGGCATGCTCTTGAGCTAGAATTTCTTCAGGCACTCGGCAGGTCTTCTGATGCTACCACCTGAAAAGATGAATGTACATCATTTAGAAGGTGGAAAAGATGGGATGTATTTTGATGAGCCTTCAAATCAAAGACACATGAATAACTTCGGTTGTTAATGGCCCATTATAGTCCTCTGGATCTTAAATCTCGAATATTATCCTTAAAAATGCTTCATCTGGGCATGATAAATCAAAAACTAAGTTCAAATCCTCAGAGGATATTTCCATCAAACTAGATGCTAATGTCACTCCCACCATGATTTAGAAAGAGAAATCCAACAAGCTTTTCACACTTAAAAGAAGGGATGTAAATTTTTAATAAAAATAAATTTAGTGAGTTAAGCTAAGCACAATCATGATGTGTTAATCGATGATATTATCTATGATAACCGCATGAAGGAGATAAGTGATAAATAGATTGATATCATACAAAAATAAGGAAATTTGTTTTATATGATATAAAACATGTGAAAACACTCAACTTAGAAATATATGACAATGATTGTGTGTGTTTCAAGGTAGATTCCAAAAGGTGGGAATGATTAAACATCAAATCAAACCATTTGGAGGTACTCAAAAATCATTAAAAATTCTCTCAACTTACCTGAAAAATAAATAATTAAACAAATGATACCAAAAGGGTGACATGACATCCTAGTCATTCTAGGAGAGTGAAAATACATATCATTTGTAATTCCTCCACATGGCATCATGAAATTAGATTATTTTCAAAGGAATGATAATAGATCAGATTGTGTGCCAAAAAGAGGAATATTCTTTTGAAGATTCACATTTTCGGGGAGAAAAGGAAAATGTAGGAGATAGAGAGAGAGTTGTATATATATGAGAGGAATTTTCGTATTAAAGGGGGTTAAATGTTTATAAATTCTTAGAGAAAACATAGAAAAACCAATTGTACTTTTCTTGAAGAACTTGAATCAAATTGAGAGACCTGTGATTTATTTTATTTTTTCCAAACCTTCTCATGTAAAGATGATTGCAAGTGTACAGTCATTGGAAATCATTGAGGCCATAGGCTTTATGGCCCCTTGCTGAGAAATTTGAATTTCTTGAAATTAACTATGTGTTTTCTCTTAAGAAATGTTGTCTTTGTTCCTAAGGTAAAATACTTTGAATCAACTACTTTCCTTCCCTGTTGCAATCTTATGTTGATAGTTTCTTTGAACTACACTAGATATTGTCTTAATTAGTGGCATTTTGTCAACTGCAATTACATTGTAGATAAATATTTCTTTGTGTGGTGTGATAAACAAGTTTAAATTCATATTACCTCTATTTGGTTAAGAATATTTTAGTAAGATTTTGAGTGTATCTTGAGTGTAGTTGAGAAAGAATTGTTAGTGTTTTATTGAGAGTTTAGTAAGATATTTTTGTTTAAATTATCAAAGGTTGTGTGAAATCTTGTACTCTTGGGCCTCCATGAGTGCATACCTTCTAGTTAAAGGGATTTCACTTCTTGTGTAATGTATTCCTCTTTCGGGGAAATTTCCAAACATTTGTAACATTTTCTTGAGAGAAAATTATATAATCAACTTTATCATTCTTTAATATCCCATTCATACACAAAAATTATAACCTACAATTATTAAATCCTTCTAAATTACCCATTTTTTCCCTACCTATAACCATTTTCCAAGGTACTTTACCATCTCTACCCTCCCTTTCCATAAATATGCAAAAGCAAGATAAAATTTACACTTTCTAGAGTGACCTAAGTCCTATTTTGAAAGACATGCATTATTTAGTGTGAAAACTTGTGAGAGTTAAATGATTCTTGCATTGACCATGTCTATTCAAGACTATCCTTCATATTTCCAAGAGAAAGATTAGAGACTACAATTTCATCCACCTTTCTCACAATTATAGGTTACAAAATGGGTCCTCTCACCTTGGTTAAAGGCAAAACCTAAAGTAGGAGGGAAGGTCATCCCCTTTTTGAGTGCAATCCAATCTCTCCCAAGTCAAGTCTCAAAGAGTCTATCAGACATGATCCCGACTACAAATGACTAAATCCTCAGTCTGTCTTTCTCTAAGCATCTAACTTAGTTTGTCAATGTTGCTTGGATCTTAAGGTGGTGCAGAATTGGGTACCAATAGTAGCCATGAATATCCATTTAAATTATCCAAGGACAACCTCCAGTCTCAATTCTCCTTTGGAAAAAATCACATATTTTGACCTCGTTAATGCAAACCTAGAGGAGTTTAGGTAGAGATTGCATGCTAGAAAAAGAAGAGAAACTATGGCTTGTGTGACTAGTAGTTATATTCACCTCACTTCCACTTTCTCTTCCACTACATAGTACCCATATCTTGTATGAGTATGCATGAAACATTACAACCATATAACAAGAGAAGTATGGGATGGGAATGGGGCCTTGGTCTTATCTTTCAGGAAGAACCATTTTGAGAATGTTGGGTTTTCCACCTATATGAGAATAAGGTGCCATTATCATGGAGTCAACACAGTTGTACTAGAATTCATGATTAAGCAAATGAACCAAGCTTATAAATGACCATTGGTTGGTTAACCCCCAAGTATTTGTCTCCAGATTTCCTAATAAATTGAATAGAAGATAATTTCTTAAGGAAGTTAGAGATGTGATCACGTTTTTAAATAGGTTGGTGGGTATGGAATCTACCAAAATGTTTTATGAATGGATTTTTTAGTTCATACAAAGTTATACTTGCAAATAAAAACCTCTCCTTCGGGCCGAAATGATAAGTAGGAAATCATAGTGAAAAAATGATGGGAGTTTCTTGAATAGTAAGAGGGAAAAGGCTGGTATCGTGTAGTTATTTATGTCATATTACTCAAGTATCTAATATTTCTTTGCACATAAATTACCTAGGTTTACAGAGAGGGGATCTTAGCAATGCCAAGGTATATGACATATTTTCTAATTGAACACTGGTGAATTACATTCCACACTATAGGAATGTTTCTAATGTATTATTTGTACCTTTGATATGCATCTTTCACCCCCAAATGGGAGGCTAAAATATTTTCTGAGATGCTAGATAGGTCATTGCTTAGTATGGATGTTGTTTCATCCAGCTTCTAGAATTCCTCTTATATCATGGTCAATGGTTTTGATAGAATCTCTTGCTTACTCCCTAAGCATGTGGACAAAAATTTAGTAAGATAGTTATCATCAATACATCACATCCCTTATTAAGTTTCCTATGACCATTGGGAAATATAATTAATCAAACATCTAAAAGGAGATAATGCAAAAACTAAAAATGGTTAGGGTCATACTAGATAGATTTGAGTCTAGGCCTCATTATGATATAAAAAAAAATTGTACACAATGTTGTAGCCACTTTGATGGAGAATGAGCCCCATTACAAATGATTTTGGATGGATTGCAAAGATGAGAAGGATGTCAAACAAAGGTATTATTCAAGGATTACACTCTCCCGGATGGTAGACTTCAGAATTATTCAAGTTCGAGGGGTTAGAAGATGATAAAAATGGAATCAATGATGATTATATCAAAGGTAAAATCACTTCTTAACCCTTACCACCAATCAATTGGGAGTCTGATGAAGGAAGGGAAAATCATAACAGGACTATTAATATCATCTGGTGATCTTTAAAGTGGTTATTATCGGAGGGTATATATGTAATCCATCAAAACACTTCTTACCAATGGATTACATGGTTAACAAGATAATTGATGATGTAATCCCCCATACCTAAAATTTCATGCTACTAGGGATGTTTTGGGGAGGAAAGGTGTCAAGATCTCTCTTAAAATATTATCATCAACCCATGAAAGGGATGACATAAGTTCCCAAATTAGTAAAACTATGACCTACATTACTCAATTTACAAAATGAATTAAGGAAGTACTTCAAGGGAGTATGAGTAGAGCCCTTGTTGTTTCTACTACCCCTTTAAAGGTTGTTCTAGCACCGGCTTCAGGGTCAAAAGGGAAGGAAAAAGTGACAACATGTGCTTGAAGAGATCTAAGGGAGTAGGTATGTCTAGGGTTCCTCATAAGGTCCCATGACAAAGAGAGATCTACATGACTTAGAGGAAGAGGAGGAAAATGTCACCTCTGAAGGAGAGAAAGGACCAAGGTATCTAAATGGTTTGATTTGGAGGAAGAAGAATCAATTGGGGAAATAATGGTTTCAAATATTATTTTACCTTCACCCACCATTTCCCAACCCCCAGGGATTGCACTCCTTGTGGAAACGAATCCTATTCACCTAACCCATGTTTCCTCACTTGTCCAAGTTTTTTCACCTACTAAAGAGCAACTAGTTGTGATTATACCCACATCCCCAGTCTTTCCTATTCCACACCATATTTATGAAATGATTATAGTAGAGAATTATTTTGAGGAACACAATACATTAGAGGTTGGGATAAAAATTGATCTTACACCAGAAAAAAATTCTTGATATTGCAGTGGCTAAAAGGGCACAAAACAATGAACATAGAGTTCAATTTACCATTAAGACAATTAAGGATGCAATAGTATAATATCATGCGAAGGGATTGTAGTGGAGAATTATAGAAATAATATATGGGTTTCACAATTTGCAATGACACCCTATCATGTTGAGGTAGTCTGAAAGGTTCTTGCAATCCAACTTCCAGTGACCAATGTTACACATCAAGAATCTCATGAGATAGTTTCTTATTCCAAAGAAGAAGTGATTGAAATTTTGGCACAAATAGATGGAGAGGTTGATGACTAATGATATTCAATTATGAAGGAAGGAGAAGTAAAATATTAGTATGGGACATTAGACAGAGTAGATGCCCATAATGAACTGTGTGAAGTTTTATCTAGAAGAAATAATACATGTGACCACTGGAGGAACTCCTACAGCTCCTTCATCCTCTAAAACTCTAGAAATCATTCGTATAACTTCATTTCCATAATTACATGACTAACACAAGAAACCAATAGGATTAAGGTAGGATATGCTATCTAAAATAATAAGAAGATGGAAATCTAATTGGATGAAGATGATCTACAAAGAATTACACCTCAACCCCTCTATGCCACGAAAAAGGGAAACATTTATGTCAAGAGAAGTTCTAAACAAGAAGGAAAAATATTTATGGAGATTACAGCTCCCAAATCCAATGTGCTCTGGGTCGAGGAATCTCTATATAATTACTAGGTCACAAGGATACCATTAGGTAAGCCTTATACTAATGAAATTAAACATGACTTCTCTATGGTAGTAGATAGAGTTTTCTTGAAAATTGATGATTTTAAGGAAACTAAGAAGAACTGAAGGCGAAAAATGAAGTTTTTTTAACTTGGTTATGAAACTAGCTAAGACCCTTAGATAGGAAAATTTTAAGTCCCTAAAATCACCTACGATGATATCAGAAGAGAAAATTATTTAGGCAAAGGGTTGATGTCACCATACAATAAGATAATGACTTAGTCATTAAAGGTGAGGAAGTGATTAGGGAATATTTGAAACACTATTCCCACATCTTTGATAAAAATAGAAATAACTAAGGTATTGTTGTACAAGTGTAAGGCCAAATGCAAAATGTGGAGTGATATGTTGCCAAAGTTGAAATCCCTTATAAACTTATAGGATGATTTGGTTGTTAAGGAGGGGATTATCTCCCTTGAATCTATAGGAAATCAATATGAGTAACATGAGGCTCCAAATTTAGAGGAGAGAAGAAAAGGTGATTGAACACATTGATGGTTTGCACTCTCTTCTTGAAAAATTAATTAGAGTAAGTAGTGGGGAAAGGATTAGGATGGAAAATATAGATAATTTGGTTAAAATTTTCAGGGATTATGCCCTTTGAAATTTGAAATATCCTAAAACTTGTCTACTATACAATGACTTGTGCAAGTCGATAAAACAACTTATAAACTATTGAAGAGGATAAAGAAGGGAAAATATATTTTTGTGGAGCTTGATAAATTGGGTGCTAGGGAAGAAATTATTTTCCATTATCATTCAAGGCCAGAAGAAGAATCTATATTACAGATGTTTGGTAAGTTTTATGTTTGCAAGGACACGGGATGAGGGACATTTTGAGAAATAACCCATAGATGTGGACCCAAAAAATTGAAGAAATAAAGAGGAATAAATTGAAATAAACTTGTCATCTTATTGAAGCATTTTGGAATCATTAAAGTATGAGGACTTTCTAAAGATAATTCAGTTTTGTTGATTAAAAACAATATTTGTTAAAGGATAGGGTAATATCCTTCTTTTCCTCCTCAAGTTTCATCATGTGACATCATCTTGTTCAACTCAATTAGCGGGGTGGGAATGTTTTTAGTTATAAGGATTTTCCACCCTAATTTTGGAAAAAAAAATTGTTTCATGAGCTAAACTCTCAAGGTTGTCTTAGGTAGTTTTGGGGGACTTGGTCCAAAAATATTTTAATGAAAAATGTGTATAAGAATGGAGGTCTTATCCTTATTCTTAGGCGGGTAGTTAGTTAATTTTTTAATTGGTTTGTTTCAAGTGTAGTTACTTTTTACCAAGCATTTTGTAATTGTCCATCTCTATGAGAAAATGCTAATGTGATTGCATTGTATATCCATTAGCAGGTTTTAAGGCATTTGTTTATGTCACCTCACTAAAACTCATATGAATGGACCCTTTTTGCTTTGATATAATTATAATTTTCATTTCAATTTTGTACTAGTTTCATTTAGTGGAATACACAACGATAATTTCTTAACTATTGCATTTCTCTAGTTACTACATGAATATTATGGAGTAGGGTATACTCTGTAATATTTTGTGTAGTTGTAAAATCCTAGTGGCATCACTATTTTGGAGGTTTTTTGTCATCCCTTAAGGGTATTTTGGGTGTATGAAACAAAGGTAACAAACACTTTATCTAAATTCTATCTCAAATATTTATGTCTAGGGTCTCGAGGACTATTAGTAACATTTGTGGAAATTGGGTATCAATGAATGCAAATGTTATCTCATGAATTATGTTAAATTGATTGTTCTTTTCAAAATGAATACTCAAATGTATGGTGCTTCCTTATCTTAAGTTGGTCCTATAAATTTTTTCAGCAAAGGTATTTCCGTATTTCCATTTTCTAGCTCCCTTTGAGGTAGTAATAAATTTTCCTCTTATAAATGGTTCTAAATAGTTATAGAATTTAATATTCTAGTGAAGAATCCTCAAGATAAAGCTGGGATATAATATTTTAATCTAAATATATTTATTGATTTAATCTACATTTTGTAAAGTGGAAGGACTTGAGTCTAATTTCAAATTTGATCCCACACGAAGTTACTTCTAGAGTTAGAAGGGGTCCATAAAAGAAGAAAGAAAATATGGGAGTCTGTAATGGGTCAAAGTTCAAAAGACAACTAGTTGAGGACTACTCTAGCACATATGACAGCTCTGAAGCATTTAGCCTTGATTTTCATTTGTGCTCCTTGTACATACGAGTCCCTAATCCCGATATTTCATGAAGTAATCCTAATCCTATTCATTTTTTTACCAAAAATAATAAGGGATTCATTTTATAATTTTTCCCTCTCAAAGACCCTTATCAAGTTGTTAAAACTCCTTTAGTCCATCAACCCCTTGTTCATCATTTGTTTTATCATCATCAATTTGAATAACCTACATAAATCAATGTGGCGACCCCCTCTTAGGGAACCCTTCAGATTTCACACGTATGGACCTATTAATTTCAATGACATGAAAGGTTCTCCTATGAGGTCCTCAATGAGATTAGGATGATGTTTCCTAAGTTATAAGGAAATAATGCTATTAGCGGCGATCATCATTTACAACTATTTCAAAATATGATGGATGATTACAAATTTGAATTTGAGGATGTTTATGTAAATTTGCTTATACACACTCTGGAAGAAGATGATCGTGAATGATTTAGAGCTCTACCTAATAGATCAATTAATTCATATAAATAAATGAAAACATATTCAAGTTTCTATATGGTGATAAAACAATTACAATGTTTCGTTGCCGAATTTGAAAATATTAAGAAGAATCCCAATGAGTGTGTGCATGAATTCAAAACTAGATTCAATAAAACCATGATAAGGCTACCAAATAATATTAGGCTTAGTGATGAGTATTTCCTTATTAAGTATTCAGACACATTTGACAAGAAGGAAACACACTATTTAAGGGATAAAAATCCTCAGAATCTTAGGAAGAATTTTACCATGGCTATCCAGATTGAGTATAATATTAAAACCATCAGAAACCACCAAAGAGAGAGGGTGTAAATCTGATTAACCCAAAATTCCCTGACTAGTAAGACTATTGACCTTGAAGAAGTTTTCAAAACTTTGGGAAGATTTAGTAAGGAAATTTCTTACAAGGTGACACATGCTCAAAAAGGGTTATCTCCCAATCCGTAAGATCAACATCAAAACATTGGGCATAATAGGTTTGGAAATGATTCCATAGGATATTTTTGGGGAGGGGATAGAGAAAAATAACATATGGGTCATGCTGGTAAACAATAGAGATCGAGAGATAATCAATAAATTCCCGACCATTTGGTGGGAAGAGTAGCTGATTTAGTAAGGAAATTTCTTACAAGGTGACACATGCTCAAAAAGGGTTATCTCCCAATCCGTAAGATCAACATGAAAACATTGGGCATAATAGGTTTGGAAATGATTCCATAGGATATTTTGGGGAGAGGATAGAGGAAAATAACATATGGGTCATCTTTGGTAAACAATAGACATTCGAGAGATAATAAAGAAATTCCGACCCTTTGGTGGGAAGAGTAGGCTGATGTCAAGGAAAAGTGTATCATTGATTGGTGGGATAAATGTTTTTTCTCCATGTGATTTTTGATCGACCTACAAATGATGGTAATGATGAAGCTAATTTTAGTGATATGTGTATGCTAGAATGTCAACATGATTATGAGTTTAGTGCATCTTCTCTCGAAATCCTCTATGCCCAAAATGTGGCTGATTTCTAGACTTGTGTTGAAAAGGTTAGTTCCCCCTACTAAATTTAATGATTAGGTTGGTATAGCTCAATACTTTGAGTATTTAAGATCCTTTATGATAAAGAAATACTATGCCAATGTTCCTTCAAGTGAAGATTAGAATTTATTGATCAATGTTGTAGTTTCTTAGGGAAAGGAGTAAAAATTGAGGAATAGGAAAATCAAGGGATCTATCCCTACAGCTAAACCTAAGATTCCTATTATTTCTAATGTCCCCAAAAATTCTCCCTAGAGAAATGTGTTAAAAAAAAACCCTATAATTCAACCTGGGCCAAGTGGTTCTTCCCCTTTTTCCACTAAGAAAGACCTTTTTCCATCCGAAAAAACAGTCACATTGCCTTTTAATACTCCCCTTCCCAAGTATAATGTATGTGATATGGCCCAAATCCTAAGCTAGATAAAGATCATAGTTCCCATTGTGGAATTTTTAAGGATCCTTGAGCATATAAAGCGAGCCTTTGAATATTTGGGATTCAAAGAAGATATGATTTCTACAAAAAGTACTCATGTTAATAAAGAATCATCCCCCACAATTGTTGAGGCTGAGGTGGAGGAAAATGAAGAGGAAATGGAAACACCTCCTGAAATATACTTGGGAACTTCCTTAGTAGAAACACAATTAGATGTTGAACCTTTTTCACCTCCCTTATTGTAAATGGGTGGCTCTTATACAATTTTATGTTTGATTCTAGTGCTTCATGTAACATCATGCCCATGGCGATCATTAACGAGTTAAATGTAAAGATAACTAGTACTTTCAAGAAATGTTTCACTATATATTCCATGGAGGTACCAATGGTTGGCTATGTGAGGGGATTGATCATGTGATTGACATCTTACCCAGAAAGTACTTGACTATGAACGTTGTCATTTTTATTGCCTCGCCTAGTGGGGATTTTTTTGTCAAAAAGTGGGTAGCCGAGTGTGGGTGGTAGTTTCCAAATGGATATGTTGTATGCCTCCATATCATTAGAAGGAAAATTGGTCAATTTATATATGGAAGAAAAAATGTTGCACTTTATTGAAAATCCCCATAATGCATATTATGAAGTAATTTTTGTTGATGTAGACTTGGATAATTTTATAGGAAACGCTAATTTTGGGTACCAATGTTTGGATATAAATGTTTAGCTAGAAGACCTGTGATCCTGTGGACTATGATTTTCATAGAGCATGTTCTAATATTGGTGATGGGGCAGGTGTGGTGTTGACCTCTTTGAACAATGGATCTTTTAACTTCTCCTTTAGATTAAATTTTGACTACACAAAAATGTTGCAGAATATGAAGCAATCTTGTTAGGATAAGGATTTATTAGAGACATATAATAAAGGATCTTCTTGTTAAAGGGGTTTTGAATTGGTAATCAAGAAAGTATGAAATTCATATGTGGAAAAAAACCAATGGTTGAAAAAATATTGAAATACAATGTGGGATCTCATTGAATTTTTTAATTCATTCAATATTGAGTACCATGAGAGAATCCAAAATGTAGTAGTTGATACGCTTGCAATCTTGGCCTCACAATATGAAAATGAGGATTTGTCCCCATATTGTAGATTCAAGGTGGAAGAATTATTTTGATCCTCTGTACTTGATAATATCCAACATTGGAAAGTATTTTATGATGATTCACATATCAAAATATTTTTGAGTTGTCAAGGCGAATTCACTAACCAGATCATTGATTTAGAACCTATGGTAGAGGTATGTGAGGGGAAGGAAACCCTTTTTAGAAAATAAGTAATTCAATTAAAGACTAATTTGATCCCAAGGGTATTATTTAGTATTGGATCTTATTTTGATAGTACCGATAGAGTAGTTAATAAATCCATTATTCGGCAAGATATGTCGTGGAGTGTAGCATGGGTTCTGTCAAGATCCTAGAAACATATGGTTGGGAAGTAATTTTAATGAATAAGAAAGAAATGCCTATATCAAGTTGCTAAAAATGTATCAGGACTTCCTTTCTGGTCTTATTCTTAATTAAAATCTTATAGGGAGGATATGTTCTAGTATGAGATACCATTGAAACCCCACACTAAGCCCTTCAAAAAAAAAAAGAGACCTATCAGCCCTATCCTCACAGCTAAGATGCAAGAATAATTTAATAAGTTGAGAGATGGGGGAATTATAAAACATACTTGGTATTCCTCATGGGTAGAAAATTTAGTAATGGGGAGGAAAAAGAATGGGGATATAAGGCTCTACGTTGATTTTAGAAATTTGAATAGGACTTCACTCAAAGATAACTATCATTTTCCTAATATGGACAATGTATTGTAGAAGGTAACGGGGTCAGAACTGTTGTCTACCCTAGATGGTTTCTTTGGGTACAATAAGATTTTAGTCAAAGAGTTAAAGCATTACAAGACTACGTTCACCACTCCATGAGGGACTTATGTGTATTTAAGAATTTCATTTGGATTGATAAATGTTGGTGCTACATTCCGAGATAGCATTGAGCATTGCTTTTGTTGGATTCATAAATGAATTCATTATTTTATACAGGATGACATTATGGTTTTTCCAAAAGAATATGATAGCTTTGATGCATTTGGAGAAGATCCTAATTAGGTGTAGGGAATATGACATCTCAGAGAATCCCAATAAGTTTCACTTTTGTGTACATAAGGCAAAATTGATCGGACACATAGTATCCCATCAAGGAGTCATGATTGATCCAGAAAGAGTGGAATCTATTGATAAATTTCTCATCCCCTTGTCGAAAAAGGAATTCAATCATTCTTTAGGAAATTTAATTTTGTGAGAAGATTCATCTCCAATTTTTCTTAAATCACCTTGCTAATTACAAATATGTTGAAAAAGGATCAAGTGATGAAATGGAGGAGGAAGTGATTCAATCTTTCAAAGGGGTAAAGCAGCAATCAAAACAGCCCCTATATTGTCTAGTCTCAATTACAAAAATATTTTCAGATGTTCTCATTTTTCTCTAAATTCACTATTACTTCTAAGTTACTAAAAAGGAATCAAGAAGGCCATGAGAATCCTATTACATTTTTTATCAAGGCTCTGTAAGGATCTAAATTTAAGTACTCTGTCATGGAGAAGAAAGATTTTCTCTTGTCACGTGTGACTAAAACATTTATGCCTTATATTCTTAGTTCAAATATTGTAGCATATGTACATCACACAATGGTGAAGGACATCCTATCTCAAATGGAAATGTCTAGTAAAATGTGCATATGGTTTAACAAGATACAAGAGTATGACATGGATATAAAAACTACCCAATCGGTATGTGGTCTTGGTATTATAAGATTAATGGCAGAAACAAATTTTTAGATTGTTTAAATTCACATTATTGATAGTGATGAGAAATGTTTGCATGTAAAGGTAAGTATTTTATCTTGGTAAAAAAATATTGTGTACTATCTCAAAAATTTGAATTATCATGATGGGATAGAAAAATATCATAGAATAACACTCAAACTAGTGTTATAGAAGTACATCTTAATAGACTATGGAATGGCTTGGAAAACCTAGAGGGAATCTTATGAAGATGCATTACAGAGGAAGAAGCCCCAAAATTGGTTCACGAATTTCATGTAGGGTTATCTGGGAACATTTTACTAGAAGGGTTCTGCACACAAAATTTTGAGAGTTGGATACTAGTGGTTTTCCTTGTTCAAATATGTTGCTTTAATGGCGAGAAGGTTAGAAAGATGTCAATGTTTTTCTGGGAGATTAAAATCCTCTAGGTCTCTCCCTTTATAACCTATTTCAATAGAGGGTCCTTTTAAGACATGGGGTTAGGCTGTATTGGTGAAATTTCAGATCCTTCGAGTGCAAGACACAAGTGGATCTTAATGCCCATAGACTATTTTACCAATTAGGTTGAGCTATTTCCTACTAGAAAAGAGACTCGTCAGGTGGTCATGGATTTTATCCTTAATCACATAATTTATAGATTTGGTGTTCTTTCTAAATTGGTTCCTGATAATGCTATGAACTTTAGGCCTAAGCCTTTGACAACAATGTGTCTTGAGTATTCCATAACCCTTAATTACACTTCTAATTACAACTCATAAGGAAATGGGAAGGTAGAATCAAGTAATAATAATCTTCTCAAAATAATCCGGAGAACGTTAAAAGTAAATAAGAGAAAATGGTGTGAGCAACTCAAAGTTACATTTTGGGCTGATAGAGATACGACTAAGAGATCCACTAGTAAAATTCCATTTGAGATAGTTTATGGTGTTCAAGATCTTTTTCCCCTTCATTTACAGTTATCTTCTTACAAGTTTATGTAGTAATTTGATGATGGTGATGGTGTCAACCCTTATGAGGAAAGAATAAATAAAATTATTGAGTTAGATGAAGAAAAGAGAGAGTCTTATTTGAAGCATGTCAAATTCAAAGAAAGACTTAAGAAAATATTTGATAAAATTTTTATTCCTCTTATTTTCCATGTAGGAGATCTTGTAATAGTATACGACAGTAAGCATGAAGATAAAGACAAGCATGGAAAATTTGATGCCCTTTGGATGGGCCTCTGCTCCATATATTTTAGAATCAATGAGCATATCTTTTTCCAAAGATACTTGGATGGAGAAATACTATAATTTCCTATCAATGATAGGCATTTGAAACATTTACTTGATTAAATGGTATTTATTTGTATTACTATAACATGTACACTTTCCCTTGTTCCTTTCTATTTCGTTGTGTTGAATTTCTATTATTGTCTTCATTTCGGTGTTTCATTGCTATTTTTATCGGAGTGTCTCATGTGGTATAGGTTTGTGTGTCAATTTGGTTGTCATATTTTGAGACTTCATTTCCCAATGCATAGTTTTGGTCCTTTTCTTACGTATTCATTTTTGTGGTTCTTCAAACACCTATTGGGGGAGTCCACCCCTAGTCGGAGCCATTTTGGTGCTCATAATTTTTCATGATAAGTCCAGGCACCATTTGTAAATTTTCTTCCTGGTTCAAGTTAGTTCCTAATTTGGATTTGTGTTATTTTTTGAATCTTCAAGAACGTGTAAGTGTAAGTGATCGATGTCACGTTCGGTCTCATGATTTTTTCCTTTTCAGGACCATCCTTGATCTCGGCGGTGCAAAGAATACAGCAATTGACATCCTTGGATTAATGATGAAATACTTAGTTGTATGTAGGATTAAATTTTTTTATGCAGATGAAAGATACATGTTTCTTCCCAAAGTCTATCAAAGAATATATTCAAAGAAACTTGGAGGCTAGATAGAAAATGCGAGATAACAATTTACACTCCTCATATGCTTATGATTGTGTAAAATGCAAATTGTTTCTAGTCTCGAGGTCCCTATAAAATGGTTATGTATCTAACAATCTGATGTTGAGATGAAAAAATTAAATTGTTGTTCATGTTTCTTCATGAGTGAAACTTACAAAATTAACTCGAATCACAATAGTGTTTACTACATCAACAAAGAAAATGGTGTGCAAATATGAGTGGATGAGGAAATGCATTTCATGTTTTATAATTTTGTGTGTGTGTTACCTTACAATATGTTTCAAAGGCCCATCAACAAATTGAGGTGGATCATAAATGTATTATATTTACATGAAATACATATGCAGAGGTGAGAAATTCATAAGGGAATGACCCATGTGGTAAAATTACGCGGGTAATAAGACATGAAAAGATTGCAATGGTTAAAAAGAGATAAAAGCTATGAATTATATAGAAGTTCCCATGAATGCAATATTTGGCATTTATTTGGGGATACGAGGGTAATTAAAATGAGAACTCGATATAAACATGCATTCTACATTCAAAATCTCAGACCTTTTAAGTATCTAAGGAGATTTAAGGAAAACTAATGCAGAAGGTGTATTTGAAAAGAAAGAGGAGAATTAAATTGTTTTTAGGAGACATTTGGGGAGGTCTCTAAGTCCTAAGCAGCAACTAAAACTTGAGTTGAACAAGTAAGTGAACTAGTTGTCTTGTCCTTGTGTATTTTTAAAGTATAGCTCAATTTTTTTGTGAGAAATTTGGGGTATTGTTGAAAGGGTATCATAGCCATGAAGATCCATTTAAATTATCTAAGGATAACCTCAAATATCAATTCCCCCTTGGAAACAATTACAAATTCTGATCTCGTTAATGCTAACCTAGAAGAGTTTAGGTAGAGATTGTATACCTTAAAAAGAATAAAAATTATGGCCCATGTGGCTAGTAGTTATATTGGCCTCACCACTACTTTCCTTCTCATTGTGCAAAGTGCCTAGAGCTTGTATTGGTATGCACCCAATATTATAACTCTATAACAAGAAAATTTAGGGATGGGAATGGGGCCTTGGTCTTATCTTTCAAGGAAGAAGAATTTGATAGAATTTTGTTTTCTACCTGTATGAGAGGAAGGCTCCATTACCATGCACTCAACATAGTTGTACTAGAATTCTTGAGTAAGAAAATGGACAGTTTGTGAATGACCATTAATTGGTTAACCCCGAGTTTATGTCTCTAGATTGCCTAAGAAATTGAATAGAATGGAATTTGTTTAGGAAGTTGGAGATGTGATCACATTGCTAAATAGACTGATGGGTATGGAATCTACCAAAAAAATTCACGAATGGATGTTTCAGTTCATACAAGTTATACTCACAAATAAAAACCTCTCCCTTGGGCTGAAATAATAAGTAGGAAAATTCATGAACAAATGATGGGAGTTACCTGAATTGTAAGAGGGGAAAATTCTGATATGATGTTGTTATTTATGTCATCGTAATTGGTCTATAATATTACTTTCCATAGAACTTTCTGGGCTTGCAAAGAGAGGGGATCTCGGTGAGTGCCAAGGTATATGATGTATTTTTCTAGTTAGACTGGTAAATTACACTCCAAACTATAAGAATATGTCTAATGTCTTCTTTGTGCCTATGATATGCCTCTTTCACCCCAATTTGAGACACTGAAATCTTTTCCTAAGATGCTAGATGGGTCATCGCTCGATATGGATGTTACTTCATCCAGTTCTAGAATTTTCTTATATCAAGGTTAGTGGTTTTGATGGGATCCCTTACTTACTCCCTAGGCATGTGGATGACAAGTGGGCATTGATGGATTTGGTAAGACAATTACTACCAACACATCAGATCATCACCAACAAATATATCATGTCCCCTGTTAAGTTTCCTATGACCATTAGGAACTATACTTGCTCAAACATCCAAAAGGTGAGAATTCTGGACTCAAAAATGGGTAGGGTCATGTTAGATAGATTTGAGGCTAGGCCTCAGTATGATATAAAATAAATTGTACACAGTGTTGTAGCCACTTTGATGGAGCATGAGACCAATTACAAAGACTTTTGGATGGATTTTAGAGATGATAAGGAGGTTGTACATAGGGATTATTTAAGGATACCACTATCCCATATGGAAGAATTCGGAATTATTCAGGTTCTTGAGGGGTTTGAAGATGATAAAAATGTAATTAGTGATGATTATATCATAGGCAACATCACTTCTCATCCCTTACCTTTAGTCAACTAGGATAATGATGAAAGAAGGGAAAATCAAAGTGGTCATTCTTGTAGTGTGTAGATGTAAGCCATCAAAACACTTGACTAAAGGATTATAGGGTTGGTAAGATAATTGATGATGTCCTCCCCTCATTCCATAAAATTCATTCTAATGAGGATGGTTTGTGGAGGCAAGTGGTTAATGTATCTTTTAAAAGTTTATCATTAGCTTAGGTAAGGTATGATGTAAGTGCAAAAATCTATGAAACCGGGACCTCCCTTACTCAATTGATAAATAGAATTTAGGAAGTACTTTAAGGAATATGAGTATATCCTTTTTTGTTTTTTCTACCCCTTACAAGTTATTTGAACATTGGCTCTAGGTTCAAAAGGGAAGGAAAAAGTGACAACTGAGCTTTGAAAAAATCTAAAGGAGTAATTTTGTATGTGGTTCCTCATAAGGTACCCATTCAAAAGACATGTCTATAGGACTCGAGAGGAAGAGGAGGAGAAAGTTAACCTCTAAAGGAGAAAAAGGATCATGGTATATGAATGGGTTGATTTTGAGGAAGAAAAATTAATTGGGGAAACAGTGGTACCAACTATTCTTATACCTTCACCCTCTATTACCAAATCCATAGGATTCCACTCCTTGTGTAATTGACTCCTATTGACCCAACCCTTGATTCCCCACTAGTCCAGGTTATTTTTGCTACTAAAGAGAAACCAGTTGTGATTATCCCCACATCCCATGTCCCACCTATCCCATAGTATAGTCATGAAATGTTGATAATAGATAAACCTTTTGAGGAACCTAGTAAATCATAGGTTGGGATAATAATTGATCTTACCCTAGAAAAAACTCTAGATATTGCAGTTTTGAAAGAGGCATAAAGAAGTGAACATAGAGTTCAATCCAACATTAATCCCACTAAGGATAAAATAGTGCAATCTTGTGCAAAAGGGATTATAGTGGGAAATGTACAAGAAGAATTTATGGGTGTCACAATCACAATGACACCCCAAGATACTTATGTAGTTTCAGAGGTTCTTGAAGTCCGAATTCTAATGACCAATGCTACTCATCAAGAATCTCATGAGATAGTTTCTTATTTCAAGTAAAAAGTGGTTGAAAATTTTACACAAACAGAAGGACAAGATGATGAAAAACCATCTTTAATTGTGAAGGAAGGTGAAGTAAAGGATCAGTCTAGGGTAGTAGACAAAGTAGATGACCATAATGAAACTATGCAAAAGTTTTCTCTTGAAGAAACAATGCATGTGACCACAAGAAGCACTCCTATAGTTCCTTTTTCCTCCATAGCTCTTGCAATTATTTCTATAACTTTAGTGCTGCAATCACCTAAGTAATAGGGGTCACCCATAGGATTCGGGTAGGAGATTCTCTCCCAAATAAGAATAAGCTATAAATCAATTTGGATGACTATGATCTGCAAAGAATTTCCACCCTCAATCCCTCTAGGCCACCCAAAAGGGAAAGTGTTATGTCAAGAGCAGTTCTAAATAGGAAGGTAGAAATATTTGTGGAGATTACATCTCCCAAATCCAATTTGCTATAGACTAAGGCATCTCCATTTAATTACCAGGTCATAAGGATCCCATTGGGTAAGCATTCCATTGATGAAATTATACTTGAATTCTTTATGGCAATAGGATTTTTCCATAAAATTGACGAGTTTAAGGAAACTAAGGACCGAAGGCCGAGAAATGAAGCTTTTTCTAACTTGGTTAGAAAGCTGGCTAAGGCCCCTTATGAATGTCAATTTGAAGTCCTTAAAATCACCTATGATGATGTTAGAAGAGAAAATAATTTGGGTGAAAGGGTATGTCACCATAAAATGGGAGAATGACATAGTCACCAAAGGTGAGGAAGTTATTACGAAATGTGTGAAATGTTATTCCCACATCTTTGATAAAATACAAACGTCCAAGGAATTCTTGAAAAAGTGTAATACTTTGAACATAAACTATGGAGTGATATGTTACCAAAGTTGAAATCCATTACAGACTTGAAGGATGATTTGGTTGTTAAGGAGGGGATTATCTCCCCTAAATTTGTAGGAAATCAATAGTATCATGAGGTTGTAAAGATAAGGGTTGAGATCTTTAAGAATTGTGTCAATTTTCTAAGAGAAGAAAAATAAAAAAGAGTGAACACATTGATGGTTTGCACTCTATTCTTGAAAAATTAATTGGTATAAGTATTGGGGAAATTATTAGGATGGAAAATATAGATTATGCGGTTAAAATTTTCACGGATTATTCCCTTAGAGGTAGAAGAGCCTAAAATTTTTAGCTTGTCTATTGTGAAACAACTGTGCAAGTCAAGAAAACATCTAATAAACTGTTGAAGAGGATAAATAAGGGAGAAATAATTTCTGTGGAGCTTGATCAAGTAGGTGCTAAGTAGGAAATAATTTTCCATTATCATTCGGGGCCCAATGAAGAATCATCTTACTCGATGTTTTTATGAAGTTTGATGTTTAGAGGGGAGAATGAGGGACGGTTTGGAGAAACAACCCATTGATGTAGACCTGGAAAATTGAATAACTAAAGAGGAAGGAATTTAAACAAACTTTTCATCATGTTGAAGAATTTTGGAACCATTCAAATATGAGGCTCTTTCTAAATAGAATGCATTTTTTAAAGGACAAAAATTTTGTTGAAGGATAGGGGAATATCCTTCTTTTCCTCCTTAAGTGTCACTATGTCACATAATCTTGTTTAACTCGGGAAGAAGAGGGGAATATTTTCAATTAGAAGGACTTCCCCCTAATTTTGGAAAAAATATTTGGTTTCATGAGGCAAATTCTCAAGGTTCTCTTAGGTAGTTTTGGGGGAATTGGGAAAATATTTTGATGAAAAAATTGTATAAGAATGGGGGTATTTTCCTCATTCTAGGGGTGGGTATTTGTTAAATTTTTCAATCATTTTTTTTTTTAATTCTAGTTTCTTTTTTACCAAGAATTTTTAATTGTCCATTTCTATGAGAAAACGCTAAGGTTATTGCATTGTACAACCATTAGTAGGTTTTGAAGGAATTTGTTTATGTCCCCTCACCAAAACTCATATGAATGGACTATTTTTTCTTTGATATAATTACACTTTCATGTTTTGTGTTTTAAAAGTATGAATAAGGAATTATAGTTTTTGATTGAATAATAAGTTATTATAAATTATATCACAATATGAGATAGATATTAGATTTCACACATAAACAAGAAAGTAAATGAACACAACACAACACAACACAAGAACACAATATATAAGTAGTAAAACCATGAGATATTCAAAAAGAACTTAAACTCACTTATCATTATTGAGAATATATGTTCAAACCAACACTTCCACTATTTCCATTAGTTACACCTTTAAGGAGGAATTATAAAATGTATAATACATTTTCTCATGAGTTTAGATCATTCTTATCCTCATTCACATCATGTATCTTCACTTAGATCGCCTTTCTTACTCACATATTACTATACCATCTTCATTACCAATTTGTAATGAGATCACCTTGTTTTATACAAGGAAAGTGACTAATTTGGGTCACTCTTAATGCCAAATTATTTCATGTTTATATATTAAATTTAATTCATAAGTCATGCACATTAGCCTTTTGTGGTTTGATTTTAATTCATTTTCTCACTTAATATTACAACCCCAATAGTATGGGGTAATATACTTTGACCTTAAAATGATTTTTTTCCATTCTTGGTTTTTAAAAGCATGTGAGACTATTCATTTGATAAGTACCTTATACTTTTAGTTGTAAAGTCTCTAGAGAGGTTCAAAGGAAAAAAGGAGGAAGATCAATAATGAAAAAATCATGAGGAAGAGAGAATTTCGTACATGCACACAATTGAGGCATAAAATTATGATAACTCCAATAATTACTTTTTCTATTTCATATAGTTGAACCACCCCTTTAGAAATATTCATATTCTAAGCCAAGATAATTTGCTATCTGTTTGGGCATCTTTGAGTTGGTGTCCCCGAGAAAATCATGCATTATGAACCAAGTGATTGTAAATAATTAGACATACATAAAAAGGTGGTGGTTTCATACTCTTACTTGGCTAACTATCCTTTGATTGAGGTGTATTATTGAGCATAAATTTTTCCTATTCTTTTGATGAGTCATTTGAAATGGAGAGGTCGGCCATGGTAGCTTGAAAAATGTCTCTTTTTCTAGTAATAAATAGGGATTGGCATATTAAAATATGCACACTATTATTTTCATTTGCTCAAGAATGTTGAAGGGGCTACCAACTTATTTTTAGAATAAAGGAACTACATTCTCCTTCCTTTTTGTTTCATCCACGGGGTCTCTTTAGGTGGAAAATTTCCTATGTTCCACTGATTTATTGTGTATCATGGTTTTTCTATATTCTTTGGATTACTTGATGGAGCCATAATTTTTACTAAGTCCACGGGTTTTCTATCTCTAAGATGCGGACACTGGTGAAGTAGGAGATGAGGAGTATACTTTCATTTGTCTCCTTTTGGACCTAGTGTTAACTACTACACATTAAGATGAAAATTTATTTATCCCTTAAAGTTGATTCATTCTACAAAATTCATTCATTTGTTAATTACAATCGGAGAATCATGAGTAGCCTCTTGCGGTGGAGGTTCTTCTAATGATGCAACTTGAGAGAAATAAGCATTATGTACCATCAAAACTTGGTTTAAAATTCCATTTGGGCAAGCGGCCTAATTATGAGGTTGATTACAAGGAAAACACTAATAATAATATTTTACTAAATTGTTTCAGACTAGAACCATTACTTTAGATGAGATAGTTGTATTAGGATTGTATGAATGGAATTGTTTCACTTGTATAATTTTCCCTTGATTTTGAGCATTGGCTTAGAATAACATCTTATTTGGATGATAAGGAGGTTTGTTTGGCCAATAAGAGGTATGATAAATTCTAAAATGTTGTGTTTGTTACCTTTTCAAGATCACTAACTCATTGCCAAATTTGTTTAGTTGTTTCAAAACATTGTGCAACTACAAGTCACTAGGAGCGCTTGGGTAAGTAGTGACTTGGCTTGTGGAATGAATTTTTAGTGTTGTAAATGGGTCTAATTTAGGTGATTTATCAGGAATGGATGATCCTTATTCTAGAAAAGTAGGAATTGGAGGCCTTGGTGTAATTTTCCCATCCTGAATAAGACTATTTTCCACCCTAATGGAAATATCATAAGCATCGAGGAGATTTCTACCCCAAAGACTGAATAATGAATAAAATTTCACTATTTAAAGCTCTTAAATAATATTAAAAAGGCATATTGAGGTGTAATTATTACCATTCATGGGATTCTAACCCAAGTTTTTAAAATTTGATATTAAAATTAGATATTATCTCATGTAGTGATCTCTTTATTGAGTCGGTTGCTCCACCAAAGAAAAATGGTTTGATTTATCTTAAAATTTCCTATAAAGAGCCTCTCCTGATCCATCCCAAGTGCTAATAGAGTTCAACCTTAAACCTCTATAAAATTACAAATATTTCTAATTGAAAGAAATGGCTAATCATTTTATTTCTACAATATCTCGTGTGATGTGATAGACCAAGCATATGTTTGCAACATCATGGATGTGTTTTATGGGTTTTGTTGTATTTTATCCAGTAAAGAAGGGAACACTTTTGAGGGCTTGACTTGATATATAATCATACTTGAGATAAATTTAAATGGCTTCCACCATAAAAAGTGATACAATATTGGTTTCTTTTATGATCCATGAAGGTGATGGGTCTTAAAACCCTATAAGATACTAATAAAGGCCTACTTAGGAGGAGGATTAGAGGGGAATATTTTTGGAGGTGATACAAATATTTGTGATGATATTCATCTTCTTCTTCTCCATGGTGAAAGTTGCAAATATTTGAAGGAATTTGTACTTACTACTCTTTTTCTTGTTTGAAATCTTCTCATGAAATGAAATAATTAGACTATTTGAATTCAGAGAAATTGAGCTTGGGATTCACCACATGTGTAGATATTGACTCTAAAGGTTGATGTTCACTATGGTAAAGACCAATTCTTAGGAAAACATAATAAAATGACCAAGGGAAACTTCAAACCCATCCCACCTTTGGGTGTGCAATAATTTTTAACTCTCAAAATTGGTACCCTAGAATTTGATCATGACATATCAATACTTGTGGCTAAGATGGGAATGCCTCCAAGATTTGGAACCTTGATCCTTGAGACAAACCTCCAAAGAAGTTTGGTTCCTTATATTCTAGCTCACTAAATACTAACCTAAATAAATTCAAAGTTCAACTACTCAAATCTAATCTAAAAATTGCGATGATCCAAAAATGAGAGAGAGAAAATTTTGCAAAATGAAAGAGGTGATGCCCCAAAACTAGAATAGGGATAAATTCTAACCTTTAAGAGATAAACATATCTACGAAGCGAGATAAATGAATAAAAATAAAGGATATCAAGACGGTGACACATCCACATTGAATACGAGAGGAATTAAAAGGGATAAACCATAATTATATTACACTTAGAAAATATTTACTTATATTTACATAGTAGAGGTCTGGAATTGTTGCAAAAATGTGAATTATAGAGGTCTGAAGGTAATAAAATTTAAAACTCCAAGGCGAGCTTCCAAATCAACATAAAAGAATGATTTTGTGCATAAGTACTTACGTATATAGAAAATGAGAGAGAGAGAAGGGAAGTGACTAATCAGCCAAAAATGGCCCATTTCCACCTACCAAGGATGAAATTCCATCATTTTGTATAAAAATAATGAGCACCTTGTCATCCTTCAATTTACGTGTCATTGAGGCTATAGGATAAGGCATGGGTTTCATTAATAAATAAATTTTTGTAAGTGAATTTATTGATCGCATAAAGCCAAGTAAACTATGATTTTCCCTGTAATCCAATATTTTAATGGTTCTCCCTAAAAAATCATTTTCCACATTCCTTTATTGTAAAATGTATCCTTTGGAGAGACGTAGTAAATGCAACAATCATCATGTAATTTAAAGCTCCCAATTGAAATTTATTGCCAAGAAACTAGTGCATAGTTGGGAGTAGAAATGCCTTCTTAAATTGAAATCCATCCTTATGTCATGGCTTCCAAATGTCCGTAGGTTCTTTCTGGTGCATATTTGAATGTTTCATGATAGAATAACTTTCACCAACCCATATAGCACTATAGATTACCTATGTGGCTACAATTTAGCTTCACAACTATTCCTTATTGTGTGGATTTTGAAATTCATCATACTTGGGTGTTTCATGTTCCCATCATGCCTTAAAGCTATCCCTCATCATTATGTAGCATTTTTATTTATAACCATGTTCCTTTATTCCATGTACTTTCAAGTTTTTGAAACACTACATTTTGGGAAACCTGCAGCGATACGAGTTAGTGGCTCATGGCTTCCGGAACTGATCACTCTATAACATACTTACCTTTTCTCTATAGCTCTGTACATTGAATGTTACTCTTGCACTATGATTTATCCCCAGCAAAACCTATGTTTTTTGTCCACCATCAAGCACTAAGTATCTTCACCATCTTTGCAGCAGAAGACTAAACTTCTCTATTTTATGGGTTTTACAATGAAATCCATTAAACATTAACCTTTTTGCAACTAATATTTTAGATATTGTTTTCCTTAGCCAATTTTGAACTTGTAAATGTAAAGCTCCAATTCAAATGTTCAAAACATGATAAGGCTCTTCTTATATACTTACATATTCCACAAAACTTGCAACTTTACATTGAAATATTTTGGGTCTTCAATAATGGAGCTTCCTAACTCTAAAACTTGATTAACTATAAAAAATAGAATGGGGGTGTTGATTGGGACAACATATCTTAATTTGATTAACTATTATGTTGTGAATCACCCCTTTAAGAAAATTTTGAAATTAAATAATTATTTTCAAGCTTGTTGATCCCACAATTTTGTCTGCGTATAAAGAAAAATACATAAGGTATCATCGAAGAGGAAGTACATATGAAACATTTGGATAGCCCATATAGGATCAATTGAATGGAGATCACATAAGGAAGGTTGGAAAAATTATAAGTAGATAAATAGGTGTCATGAAGAGATTTCATAGAGGCGAGACGAGTTGGTGGAAAACTACAAGGAAATAAGAGGACATAGAGGTTGATAATGAAGAAAGGAGTGTGGAAACATGATACATAAGGAATTATATACTAGCAAAACTCATATATCTTTGATATTTCAATATATATATATATATATATATATATATATATCGAGGTTAAGGTACCATCCTTTCTCCTAAATTAAAAAGAGTAATATGCATCATCCATGTACTAAATATGTCCCCATTATATATATCTAGGGAATCCCACAAAATTTTGAAAGAGGCGATAAAAATTTTGAGCCTAAAAAGGATCCACATTTAAACCAAAAAATTCATCTAAATTGACTCTTAGATTCTTGGAAGTGAGCTAGTGAGGGTGAGAGGAAAATTGATGTGCCAAAATTAACAGGAACTTGACAAGGTCATAACTTGAGCCCGGGTGTCTGTTTGAGTCCGTTTGTTTTTAAACCACATATCTTGATGAGATGAATGCACTAGCAATTGAACCTACTGTTTGGGGCAAGTTTTGGCACATTTTCGTTGAGGCCAAAAATTAGGATTTAAGTTATAGTTCAGTTTTTTCCTATTTTTGGGCATTAGTTAATTTTAGTCTATTACTTGCATTATGAGTTAGAAATTTGGAAATTTCTCTAATTTAGGAATGTATAAGATGTGTGGAAATTTATGTTCTTGTACGAATAAGCATGTGAACTTACTAAGAATAGCAGGTCCTAGTAAACTGCTAAAAATAGTAATTTCTGCCACATATAGTAGATTTAGTCAAAGTTAGTTAGAGTTTACTTGGAAACTCGAATTGGGAATTGTTTTCCTATTTAGGAAACATTGTAATTCATTATTGAACAACAAATAAGGAGATATATTTTATTTTGAATTTCATATTATTTGCGGTATATCAAGTTTGTTTTAATTTGGTTACATTATACGGTATCGAGAGATGGTACGAGTCTATAACAAAAATGGTAGGAAGAGGAAGAGGAAGAGGAGGTGGTATTTCTTAGATGAATAGAAATATGCAAGATATGTAGAGGTAAGTTGTTGTGCTTGCTGCAATGATAACCCAGAGAGGAAATCAAGGTGGAGATGACATGAGATGAAGAAGAAGTTTGTGAAGAGGAGGAAACGCAAGTGCCACCATTAGCTTTTGAAGAAAGGATGCTTCAAGCATTAGAAGGAAAGAATGATGGGATAATATTTGATGTTTCAGAGTATGGTGGTAGTCTAAAACCATAGCAGTTGATAAACTAGTTGAATAGCATGGGAAATGTTTTGAGTGGAAGCGATATGTCGAGAAGAAAAGAAGGTGAAATTTACATGCACAAAATTGAAAGGTCATGATATGTTATGGTGGGATCACCTATAGAAAGAGAATTCAAGAAAGAGGAAATAAATAATTAGGATGTGGAGTAAGATGGAGAAGAAGATGAAAGATAAATTCATCCCTCTAGATTATGCACAAACCCTTTACAAGAGGTTTGAATCTTAAAGCAGAACTTATAAATGGTGCAAGAATACATAGATGAGTTCTAAAAGTTGTCCATTCATGTAGAGCATGAAAAAACTAAGGAACAAATGGCTACAAGGTATGTAAATGGATTAAAATTTTCTATTCAAGATGAGATAAGTATGCATAGGATTAAGAGCATGGAGGATTCCTATCAATTAGCCTTAAAGGCCAAGGAAAAAAAAAATGTTAAAGTTTTAGGAGATCACCTAGTATGAATAGGGGGTCCTCATCTTCCTTTCGGGGATGATCTGGTTTCATCCAAGGTAGGGGAGAATCATCTCGTGGATTGGAAAATCAAGAAGATACGAGACAAGATTTCTAGAATCAACAAAGAGGCAAAGGATTTTCTAGGGGCAGAGGATATGCTAGCAATAGAGGATGGGAGGCTCCATGAAGACCATTTGTTTGTTACAAATGTGGTGAAGAGGGGCATTAGGATTTTGAATGCCCACATTCTTATACACATGACAAGAGGTAAGGAGATGCTCCAAGAGTAAATCTTGTTGAAGCTGAACAAGTAGAAGATGAACAGGACCTAGAAATTCCACCAGATGTTGGAGAAAATATGATGATCAAGAGGATGATGATTGCTCCAAGAAAGGATATCAAGGGGGATGCATGGCTGCATACAAATATTTTCAGAACAAGATGTACTTTGAAGGAAAGGTATGTAATGTTATTATTGATGGTGGTAGTTGTGAGAACATGATTTCAAATGAGATGGTCGAGAAATTGTGTCTACATTGTGAGAAGAATCCTAACCCTTACTGTATTGCATGGTTTAAGAAGGGTAATGAGTTTCTTATTGATAAGATATGTTTAATAAGTTTATCTATTAGAAACAGATTACAAGGATGAGATTTGGTGTGATATTATTCAATGGAGGCATGTCATATGCTAGTAGGAGTACCATGGCAATTTGATAGAAAATTTATTCATGATGAGGGAAAGAATACTTATACTTTCTAGAAGGATGGCACAAAAATAGTTTCTCTACCTCTTAAGGAAGAGGGGAAGGCTGAAAATATTCTATCGTAAAGTAATTTTTGAAGGAGGAAAAGGAAATTGGTTTTTTTATGCACTAGTCGCAAATAAGGATGAAATTGCAAGTGCACAAACACCAGTAGAAACATCAAAATTAAGAGAAGAATTTTTTGATGTTATTCCTGATGAGCTACTAGACGGATTACTACCTAAAAGAGATATTCAACACCATATTTATTTGATTCTAGGGTCTTCACTCTCAAATCAAGTGACTTATAGGATGATCCTAACATTGCATGCAGAGTTGAATAGGTAAGTGGTAGAGTTCGTGAGAAAGGAGGTCGTAATGGAGAGCATGAGTCCATGTGAAACCCTAGCTTTATTAACACCAAAGAAGGATGGAAAATGGAGAATGGTCATAGATAGTAGAGCAATCAATAAAATTTCAATCAATTCTAGGTTCCCAATACCTCACCTTGATGATATGATGGATGTGCTTGCTGGATCTAGGTATCTCACCAAGATTGATTTTTGAAGTGGTTACCATCAGATTTGGATCAGAGAAGGAGACAAGTGGAAAACAAAATTCAAGATAGGAAATGGATTATATGAGTGGTTGGTGATGCCATTTGGGTTATCCAATGCACCTAGTACTTTTATGAGACTGATGAACACCATGTTGCGGGAGTATAATGGTAAGTTTGTTGTGGTTTATTTTGATGATATCTTGATCTTTAGTAAAAATAAGGAAGAAAATTTGAGGCATCTAAGGGTGATATTTGAAGTGTTAAGGAAAGATAAACTCTATGCAAATATGAAGAAGTGCACATTTATGCAAGAGAGTTTGGTATTCTTGGGATTTATTATTTCAGCAGATGGGGTATAGATGGACTAAAAGATAAAGGTAATTATTGAAAGGCCTACTCCACATAGTGTAACAAAGGTAAGAATATTTCATGGTCTAGCAACATTTTACAGAAATTTTATTAAAAATTTCAGCAGTATTGTAGCACCTATAACAAATTGCACAAAAGGAAGGGAGTTTTTGTGGACAAAGGAAGCTAAGGATAGTTTTCAGTTCTTGAAGAAGAAGGTGACAGAGGCACCCATTTTGGCACTACCAGATTTTTATAAAGTGTTTGAGGTTGATAGTGATGCCACACATGTGGCTATTATTGTGTTTTTCTAAGTTAAGGTGGAAAGCCAATAACTTTCTTTAGTGAGAAATAGAATGAGGTAAGAAATAACTACTCTATTTATGATGTGGAATTTTATGCAATTGTATAAGCATTAAGGCATTGGAGGCATTACTTAGTGCCTAAGGAGTTTGTGTTATTTATGACCACATAGCCCTAAAGTATGTGAATACACAAAAGAAGTTGAATAGTAGGCATGCAAAGTGGGTATCATTTTTATAGGGTTATACTTTTTCTCTAAAACATAAATCAGGAAAACAAAATCAAGTTGCAGATGCATTGAGTAGGCGTGTGACTTTGTTTACCACTATGGAAAATGAGGTGGTGGGTTTTGAAGCAATAAAGGGTTTGTATTCTTCTGATTCGATTTCAAGGATATTGTTGAAAGGTTAATTCATCCATTGTCAGACAATGTAGGAGATGTCCTAGATGAGTACATTTTATAGGATGGCTACCTATTCAAGGGATGCCAACTATGTATTCCAGTTGGGTCTATGAGAGAGAATATAGTGAAAGAGTTGCATAACAGAGGATTGGATGGGAATTTTGGTAAAGATAAGATGATAGCCTTGGTAGAAGAGAAATACTATTGGCCAAAGCTGAAAAGAGATGTGGTAAGATATGTGGAGAGGTGTCAAATTTGTCAAGTCTCAAAAGGCCATGCATAGAATATAGGGTTGTATATGCCGTTGCTTGTTCCTAAAGGGTCATGGACAGATTTGAGTATGGATTTTGTTTTGGGATTACCAAAAACACAACAAGGTAATGAATCTATTTTTGTGGTTTTTGATAGGTTTTCTAAGATGGTTCATTTTGATGCCCTGCAAAAAAACAAGTGATGCAACAGGCGTAGCAGATTTTTTTTGCAAAGAATTTGTTTGTTTGCATGGTGTTCCAAAAACCATTACTTCAGATAGGGACATAAGGTTCTTAAGTCACTTTTGGTAGAATTTATGGAAGAAATTTGGAACTCAACTACAGTTCAACAGTGCCTATCATCCTTAGACTGATGGTAAAACAGAGGTGGTAAATCAAAGTTTGGGAAACCTGTTAAGGTGAATCGTTGGGGAAAAGCCGAAATAATGGGTCTTAGCATTACCACAAGTTGAGTTTTCATATAATAGTTCCATAAATAGATCTAAAAGAAAGTATCCATTTTCAATTATGTATGGGAGTAATCCAAATGGGGTGTTATATTTGGTACAACTACCAAATTTGGCAGAGTCGGTCTTGATGCATAAGCATTTACCAAACATATACAACAATTGCATGAAGAAGTGTAGAAGAATCTACAAAAATTAATGATAAGTAGAAGGAAATAGCATATGTGCAGAGATAGAGAAAGGTATTTTACAGTTGGTGAGTTGGATATGGTATATCTGCAAAAGCAAAGGTTTCCAAAAGGAACCTATAACAAGTCAAGTACAAGAATATTAGTCCTGCAAAATCATGAAAATAAATAAATAATAATGCTTATGAGATTGAATTGCTAGGAAATTTTGATATTTCTCCAAAGTGTTTAATGTTTCAAATTTGTATTATTTTCATGGGAATGGTGTAGAAGGGGATGTTATTAATTAAGTATTAGATTGAGGCAAGCAGATTCTGTAAAGAAGAAAGAAGAAGTGGATCAAATTCTAGATGAGAAAACAATGGACACACGATATGGGAAATACAACAAATATTTGGTCCATTCGAAAGGAATAGAATAAGAGGACAATATTTGGGTCACAGACTAGGAGATTAAGAATTTGGATGTAGATAAATTGAAGGATTTTGAAAAAGACAACTTGTAGGAGGTGCGTGTTTTTCAAGCAGGGGAGAATGATGTGCCAAAATTAGCAGGAACTTGACAAGGTCATAAATTGAGCTCCAAGTGTCCATTTGAGTCTATTTTTTTAAACCACATGTTTTAATGAGACGAATGCATTGGAAAACCACCCTACTAGTTGGGGAAAGTTTCAACACATTTTCGGGCCCTAAATCCGCCATCTTGAGGCCGAAAATTAGGATTTAAGTTGTAGTTCAGGTTTTTTCCTATTTTTGGGCATTAGTTAATTTTAGTCTATTAGTTACATTATGAGTTAGAAAGTTGGAAATTCCTCTAATTTAGGAATGTAGAATATGTGTGGAAATTTTTTTCCCGTACGAATAAGCATGTGAACTTATTAAGAATAACAGGTTCTAGTAAACTGCTAAAAATAGCAATTTCCGCCACCTAGAGTAGATTTAGTCAAAGTTAGTTATAGTTTACTTGGAAAATTGAGTTGGGAGTTGTTTTCCTATTTAGGAAATATTGTAATTTATTATTGAATAACAAAGAAGGAGATCTATTTTCTTTTGGAGTTCATATTATTTGCAGTATATCAAGTTTTTTTAGAATTTGGTTACATTAAAAATTTGATCATTTATTTTATTGGATAGTGGATTAGATCTCATCTTATCTAGATCGTGTGATATTTTATCAAGTATATGCAAGTATGTCAAAACCTGATTGGTTTTGGATTATGTACACCTTTAATTTCCCCTTGTAAATCTTACAAAAAAATGAATGAATATATGTATAATTTTTAATAATAAATAGTTGTGTCAATCTATAGTTCTCTTGAGTATAGTTGAATGGTGATGTATGTGATTCCTTTGTGAACATGAATAAATATTAGTCAAATCTATTATTGTTACTAAGTGTGATGACATGTATTTCATTCCCTTAATTAACAAGGGACACGATGCATTGAGTACACCTTGGGTAAGTCTATGGGACAAATCTCATGTGATATGATGGTGCGTGCGGTGGGTTAAAAGCGTTCATGTTCTTGTTTCAATCTATCCTTTCTAGGATAAATATGCAGGAATGATAAGAGAACTCTAACCTTTTGGCTGCATTATTAGGGCCTTACTCATTGTTGTCACTTGAAATGCACCCTTTGGAGAATGGTGTGATAAATCTCCTTTCAATTGAAAAAATGGAAAAACTCATAGGCTTTGGGTGACATGTATGTTGGAGTGAATCTCTAGAGAGGGTTGGTTCCCCTAGTAAAACACATAAATTTATTTTATCTCTTAAGGCTAACTCTATTCTACCAACTAACTAGGAAAAGGGAGAAGAAAGGGAAAGAAAAAAACTAAAAAGGGTAATTGATACACTTGTAAGTTTAGAGAAATTCGACTTATTTGGATCAAATAGATGAAGAAAGGATGGCACAAATACCATACAATAACTACAAGTAATTGATTTAAATTGAAATTGATTCACAAAAGGGTTCTGGAATTGATTGTCACTGGAAAAGAATGGGAAACATATGGCACCACAACAAAATCCTATAAATAACTCGTCAAAGACAATTTATGACCTAAAATTTTGACAAAAGACTCGCATAATGCATGAGAGATTAAATTGATAAGACAAGGATAGAAAATTATCACAAAATAAAATCATTTTAAAATAGAGTATGCATAAAATACAGATTGTAGAAGGTAAAACACAACTCCTTTATTGCTCTAAGAGGTGGAATAAACACATATAGTCACTCATGACCCTTGTTTTATCCCTATGAAAGATTGAATTTCTCCATAAATATGAATGAATAAGAAGATATAATTTTACAATGTTTTTTGAAGGTTTTTATAGAAATATAAGAGAGAAGAAGGATAGGAAAATCCTAGACATGCAAGTTTGTCTTAAAAATAGAATAAAAGCAATGCAGTTTGTTTTCTTTCTCCGAAAGTAACTCCTTCTAAGTAAAAAGCATGTGTTATGCCTTATCTTTATCCTTTTTTTCTCAAAAATAAACTTTACATGTTTTAAAATAGATTTTCCTTTGTTTACATGCTTTGTTCTACTTTATTTAACTTCTAGATAACAAAACAATCTTTTCTTACATGCTTTCATCTATTTTAAACTTCCTTACATGGATCTTTATTTTGTTGCATGAATTTTCCTATGAATATATTCAATACCTTAAACAAATAATGCCAAATTGTATATCTACTCGAGAGCTTTCCAAAGAGACCAATTTTATAAAATTTGGAGTTGTAGAACACAAGTTATGGCCTTCTGAAGTTCTTCCTATCATGATGCATAGGAAGATGACATGTCTCAGCTCTTAATTTACTGAAAAATAGCTCCTTGTTTACGTGTCTTCTACCCCAATCCTTTGAAAAATGATCTACTAAAAATATGCCACAAATGCTTCAGATTTTACAATTTCGAGCTCTATTAAGATTTAATTATAAAGTACGAACCAATAAAAATACTCCTTGATATTTTGCGGTGTTAGTCCTTTCTTAACTTTGACTAAGTACGAACCAATAGAAATGCTCCACATTCTTGCAGAAATTACTCAAATGACCAATACGACGCTTAGAATAATAAAATATCTTCATGTCCTTTGTAAATGAGTTTTACAAAATGAAATAAAATAGAAAGATCCCACAAATCCCATCGATGTCGATTGATTAAAAAGACCCTATCAGATTGTGAAATGTGAGCTAATAGAAAAATCCAAATATCTCGACTTTTATCTTTTTGACCTTATAGACCCAAAATCCCTTCATCCATTTTAACATATCCCGAGGACTTAAGGTCCGCGAGTTCATCAACTTGAGATTCTTTGGAATGGCAACATGTATCCTTCCTCTACCCTTTGATATTCATCATGTGTCTACCTGTGACCACGACACTGTCCTATTGAGCATGTTGACCTCCTTTCCTTCTCCCACAGACCCAAAAGCCTTACAAATATGATTTATTTTTTCACTTTATGTCTTCCGAGTTCAAAAACAATGAGGATCCCTACACTCCACCATGTATCCTCTATCTAGCTATTTTCCTATCACCAAGTAGCCTTTTTCTTTCATATGTTTAAATTTGAGAGCCAAATGAACTTCTATCGATTTTGATAGAACCTGCCAACGATTTAAACTTAGTCTCCTATAGATTTTTGAATTCTAATGGTGATGCTTTTGGAAGGAAGGAATTGATGACCGTTTAACTATCCAGGACATGTAAAAAGGCTAAGTTTATTTTAATCAAAATAAAACTTGTGTGATCTGTGCTCTAAGTAATATTTTTGTTCTCAATTCCTTCCAATAGGACCTCCATAATTATAGTCTCATGAAAATCATCCATATAAGTCATTCCCATGAACTCATTCTTCCATTAATGGCTTTTATGTCTTTCCCAAATATTTTTCCATATAAGAAACAAAGTTTTGAGTTTTGTTCTTTCACACGTGCAAGAAATGTCAACATTTTTGGTGATTCTGCGGGCTCACCTACCTGCTAGCTAAAATGATCTAATGCGTTGATGCATTCATTGGGAATGGATTCGAGTGTTAAATGTTGTAACTTGTATGGAACTATAAGAGCACTGAAAATACCTTCCAATAAAAGGAAAATATGTGCATGCAAGAACTTATTGAAAAGACAACTATCCTAAGAAAACTGGAAAAGCATTGTGCATGCAAGCACTTATTGAATTGAAATCCTACCTAACCTATTCTATCTAGACAAAAGGAAATTTAAACAAAACCATAGACTGGTTAGGAGAAATAAATTCCTTTTCTTAGAAATTGCAGCCATGAGATTAGTTCGGCAACTAAATAACATGGTATAAGTGAAAACATGGCTTACACCATTGATTTTCTCAAGATATCATTCCAGAGAACAATAAATGCCATTATAGGATCTAACTCTATTTTATAGATGTTGAGGCTTATTTTTGAAAATGTAAAGCTCTTTCTTATACTCTAAAATGAGCACAACTAATGGTAACTCCTTCTATGGCTCTAAACTTGCTGAATACTTGATTGGGCATGGTTTTGTCATAATCGATAAATTGATTTTCCTTATTTTCCCTTCTTCTTTGTGTGCAACTTCATCATTTGATTATTTCTCAAGCTCAAAGGAAGATTTAATAACAAGAAATCCTTTATTGAAGAAGATAGATGATGAAGATGGAATACTTACAATTTCAATTGGCTCTTCTTCATCATCAGAATCTTCTAAGTTTGATAGTACGTCATCTTCTTTATTATCCATGCTTGATTCAAAATCCTTTTGAATTTGAATTTCTTTGTTGATTTCCTCCTCTTCTTGATGGTTTGAAAGCTTATCTGGATTTGATAATGTTTAATCTTTATTTCTGATATTTTCATGTACAAACATCCCCTGCATTTTTATGCTCTCTACTTCTTTAAATAAGAAACTAGAGAGATAAAACTCATATTTTTAAAACCATGAGTCCCTTCTAGGATATTTTCAGTGACTAACAATGTTAGTATTGTATCACTCTAACCTTCCAAAAGTGAAGAAAGTTCTAAACATGCGAGAGAAATTGGGATCAATGCATTCCATTAAAATATCTTGCTTTCTTACCTAGATGACACCTGTGTTAAAAACACTTCCTCTTCCTTTTCACTTCTAACCTAATTGTCCTTCACATCAGCCTACTGTTTTGATATTAATATTTTTTTGCACATTTTTGATATTCTCATCCTTTGTATTATTCATGCTAATGGAAAAATCCTCTTGCAATTGAATTTATTTACTTTGTATTTCAAGATATTTGAGAAAAAATTGTCTATCCTTTGCTTTCTTGGGAATATTCCTCTTTTTCCTCATCCAACATGAAGTTTGAAAGATCAAACTCATTCATTTCCTCTTCATGATAACTATTCTGGGTAGTAGGTTCTTCTTTTATGTTCTCCTTCATGACTGATTCTTCAAAAAAGGAAGCAAGAAATTTTCAACAATACCATCTTCATCTAAGATCTCTAAATCTGATTTTTTCTCCTCCATTGAGACTCTTGTGAAGATAATTGAAGCATCCAATAATATGGTGCCATGATGTACACTACACTCAAAACATAAAGACTACTCATCATCTTCTTCTTATTCCTTCTCTTCTACAAAATTGGCCTCCATCTTGTGTACCTCAAGTATCAAATTTTGTTGAAGGCTTAACCAACTGTGGAACTTGAGTGAAACCAAACTTGGAGATCCATTTTGTGATATTTTTCCTGAGAATTTCTTTACTTTTATCTTTGTTTATATTCTCTTCCAAACTCTTTTACTAGTTACATTGATTCCAAAATAGATTAAGGGATATGAGGGAATGGGTGGGTTGGGTTGATAACTATTTTTTCAATGGTTGAGGTGATTAGAGAAGTGTAAGATCTTGTTGAGGAGATGATTTAAGAAAGATAAGAATTTGGGATTTGGGATGAGATTGAGTGGGTTGGGAAGTAGGAATGGGAAGGTTACATGATGATAGTGAGGAATTACCCCATTGATAGGGTTTTTCAACACTATATTGGTAAGCTTCCATTTCTTCATTCCACTTTAATATTTGTGGTATCAATTCAGACATAAAGTCTAACTTCACTTCGTGTCCATACCAAGTATGGCATATGAGCAGAGGCCATGGGTAGGGTACCATAAATCCAAGATTTGCTTCCTTGATGCTATTTTTTACCTTTATTTTACTATTTTCATCCCCAAGCATAGTACTTGCATCTTCCAATCATCATTAGGTATGGAATTATTTCCATAATCTACATATACCTACTCCTGAAAAACACCATGATTATTAGGATAATCATACAAATTGTTTGGATAATGGGAATATTATTTATGATATTGCTTATAGTACTAATTTGGAGGAGGGTTTTGGGGAAAAGGAAGTGGAGGAAAGTAATAATTATCTTGAAACTAGGAATTCCAATGAGGAATTGAAGTCATGATTGCATAACCTCATAAAAAATAGAAATATGGAAAAAATTGTCTTTTGATTGAGAAAATGGGTATCTTGAACCAATGGAGTCACTAGATGATGAATATTTGTGTCTAAAGCACTGATTTTTTATCAAGAATAGCATCAAATTATTGATAATTTAATTTTTCTAGTCCCATCGGGCGTGCCAAAACCTATTTTTCACTTTGAAATGCACCATTCGGAGAATTATGTGATAACTCTCATTTTAATTGAAAAAATGGAAAAAATCCTAGGATATGGGTGATTGTTATGTTGAATTGAATCCCCAAAGAGGTATGGTTCTCCTAGTACAACACCTAAACTGATTCTATCTCATAATGCTAACTTTATCCTACCAACCCACCGGGAAAAGGGAGAAGAAAGGGAAAGAAAAAAGTAAAAAGGGTAGTGATAAAACAATTTTTTTAAGAACTTTAGACTTATTTGGATCACATAGATGAAGCAATAAATCCACACACACCATACATTAACTACAAGTAATTGATTCAAATTGATTCATAAAAGGGTTCTGGAATTGATTGTCACTAGACAAGAACGGGCAACAGATGACACCACAAAAATCCTGCAAACAACCTGTCAAACACAATTTATGACCTACAAAATTGACACAAGATTGCATAAGGCATGAGAGATTAAAATGATAAGACCAAGATAGAAAAGTATCATAAAATAAAATCAGCTTAAAACAGAGTATGCACAAAATACATATTATAGAAGGTAAAACACAACTCCTTTATTGCTCCAAGAGGTGGAATAAGCATAGATAGTCACTCATGACCCTTGCTTTCTCACTCAAAAAGATTGAATTGCTCCAGAAATATGAATGAAGAAGCAAAGATAATTTTACAATGTTTTCTGAAGTTTTTATAGAAATTTGAGAGAGAAGAAAGATAGGAAAAGCCTAGACATGTAAGTTTTTCTTTAAAATAGAATAAAAGCAATGGATTTTGTTTTCTTTCTCTAAAAGTAACTCCTTTTGAGTAAAAATAACGTGTTATTCCTTATCTTTATCATTTTTTCTATAAAATAAACTTTGCATGTTTTAAAATAGATTTTCCTTTGTTTACATTTTTGTTCTACTTTACTTAACTTTTAGATAACAAAATTATTTTTTCTGCATGCTTTCATTTATTTTTAAACTTCCTTATGTGAACCTTTATTTTGTTTCATGGATTTTCCTCTGAATGTAATCAATCCATGAAACAAATAATTCCAAATTATAGATCTGGTCAAGATATTTCCAATGAGACCAATTTTATAAGATTTGGAGATGTAGAACACAAGTTATGACATTATAAAGTTTTATCTGTCATGATGCATAGGAAGATGACACATCTCATCTCTTAATTGGCTCAATAATAGCTCCTTGCTTACGTTCCTATTGCCCTGATCCTTTGAAATGTCACCAATAAAAATATGCCACATATGCTTCATATTTCATAGTGTTGGGCTCTATGAATATTTTATTATGAAGTATGAACCAATAAAAATGCTCCATGAGCTTTCACAGTGTCATTCCTTTCTTTACTTTGACTACGTACGAACCAATATAAAGGCTCCACGAAATTTCAAAAATACTCAACTTACCACTCGACGCTTACACCAATAAAATAGATTTGCACCCTTCGCAACTAATTTTTACAAATCACAAGCCAATAGAAACATCCCACGAATCCTCGTGGTGTAATATTTATTAAAAATAACTTGTCGATTGTAAAACATGAGCTAATAAAAATCCCTTCATCCATTATAACTTATCCCAGTGAATTGATTTTTGTTATATTTCATCACCTCAAGATTCACCAAAATGGCGACACATGTCTTTTTCTACCCTTTGATCTTCTTTGTATGTTGGCATCTCGGCCCGTCACTTGTTCTATTGACCATGTTAATCTCCCTACCTTCTCCCACAAACCCAAAAGCTTTACAAATCTGATTTATTCTACAACTTTATGTCCACTCGAGTTCAAAAATAATGAGGAGCCTAGAATCCTACCACATAGCCTCCGCCTATTTTTTTCTTATGTCACCACTTATCCCTTGTGTTTAAGATGTTTAAATTTGATGGCAAAATGAACATCCGTCGACTTTTGAGAGAACCGGCAATGATTTAAACTTAGTCTCTTGTATATTTTTTAACACCAATGATCTATGCTTTTGGAAGGAGGAAATTGAGTCATTTAAATTTCCCAAACTTGTAAAATGGTTGTCTATTTTAATCAAAATAAAACTCATGTGATATGTGCTCTTTCAAGTAACATTTCTGTTCTTGGTGATTTCCAACATGACTCCATAATTATGGTCTCGTGAAACTCATCTATATAATTCATTCCTAGGAGCTCATTCTTCCATTAATGACATGAATGTCTTTCCCAAAGATCTGTCCATATGAGAAACAAAGTTTGAGTTTCCTTCTTGCACATGTGTGAGAAATTTCAGCACTCATGAAACGAATGGAATTTTTTTGAAAGGATCACACTTGATTTTGTGGAATAATAGTGGAGTGAGAAAGAGATAGATTTTGAGTGAATTCCTTTGATTTGTAGAGGAAATTGGTGGTAAGATATTTGGATGATTCTATATATTCAATGATCTATGAGTTTTCCCACTATTTATATGCATGGATTCATACATTTTTGTTGCATAAGTGGAAGAACCTTAGAAGAAAATACCCTTGGACTAAAGATCCTATGAATGTATTGAAATATGCCAAAAAGTGTGGATACATGCTATTGATGTATAGTGTGAGGGTTTCATAGGAATTTACTTGTTGGAGTTTGCGTTATCAACTTACTCCTACCTAGAAGAGTCTAAATACCATTTTACGCACTAACCTAAAGGTATATTTGTTTTTTTCTTTACCTTTATACATCAAGATGATGTTTCTAGATTGAGGTATTGAGACATTACCCATGAGTGGATACACAACTCTTCATTCCATTGGTGGATGGTGGCTATAAAAGAGTTTATGAAAGGAGTAATCATGAAAAAGGAATGAAAAGAAGTGAAGATAGTATAAGAGGATCAAAGAGAACTAATAAGGAACATATATAACCCGGGAGGATCCTATTCTGGTTTTTATGAGGACTAAAAATGTTGTGGATTTTTGAAGACTGTAGATGATGGAGGGAGGCCCATTACCATGGAAGTAAGCTGGATGAGAGTATACTTTTCTAGAAGAATTGGATTGGTGCCCTTATTGTTAAATGGCCATAAAAAAGGCATGCTCTATTCCCACCACCACTAGAATCTAGCTAACACAAAATTGTTAGAATAAAATATAGAATGTTACTATTGATATAAGAACAAGCCATCAACTAAGGAATTACATTGAATTTTGTGTGCGATAAGTAATTCCATATGCAACATTATCAAGATCCGAATGAGTGTATATGGAGTGATATAGTAATCATTTGAAACCTGTGGAGGTCATCTAAATGTAAATTCCACCCAAGGATAAGTTGTAGTGACCTAATTGGTCCATATTCATCCTACCAAAACCTAACCATCTTAGGGTCTTCTAATATAAAATCAACTTTTTTAGACTAAACTAACCTAATAAGAACCAGCCAAATGCACCCATGTAAATTTATTTCTATGATCAATCAATGAAGCTTCCAAATTATAGATGTTTAGAAAATACCACTAACCATGTGCATTATTTGGAAATTATCTAGCATGTGAAGGGAATCATGGTTCTAGAATGAAAGAAAATATAATTTTTCTTGAATCTACTTAACTATATACATATGTGGTATAAGAAGTATGCATCACTAAAATAGATGGTCAATTATGACCTATTCAAAAAGAATTTCTAGAATAGTTCAATTAATAAAAATTAAACAACAAATATAGGTGAAAATAAATGAGATCGAAAAAGGCCTATCCAAGGGTTTACACACATATGGTGTGAGATTTAAAACTTTGATATCAAATTTATCATATGAACTACATGCACTTTAGGATGCGCAATGGTTTGTAGGAGGTCTACTTATGCAATTTAGGTGAAAGCTGTTAATAAACACTTTTATGGACCCATGTGGAGATTTAGAGGTTATATTATATGGTGAATCCATATGAAGTGTAGACATAGGGAAAATATTGCACCTAGTAGAATAAATTTATAAGATGGAAGAACAATTGCATATTATCACCTTTGGTAGAAATGTGCGGGACAAGTGAATAGGATATTGGTGACTTGATTATAAATTATAAGGGCATACAAAAAATAATTTCCCATGGAAAAATATGTAACTCATAGTAAAGGAGTGTGAGATCTTCCATGGGTATCAATTGTCCATTCCTAAAAAGGAAAAAAATAAATCACGGTGTCAATTTGTTGTTGGTTGTTTGAAATTAGCACCCACAATAAAATAAATTAATAAGTGATTGAGGAGGCCAAATATGTGAATTTTAGAGGTGTACTAAAAGAAACTACTACCCCTACCCAATTAATAAAAGGATATGGTGGAAAGAGATGCCATCAAAGAATAAGAGAAAGAAGAAGAGGATGGAAATTCCCCTAGGAGCTACGAGAAGCGAGACAATCCAAGTCACTACCAAAGCAAGAACATCTAGAATTTTATACTTATGGATATTATAGAGGCACGCACAAGATTGAGGACTACCTTAACCTCTACTAGAAGATGGCTTAAAGAATAAAATGTCAAACTCAAGCCATGTGCATGATCAATCTTAAAACATGGGTCCCCGAGAAGAGAGTATAACCAAAAGGAATGCCCAAGTAAGTGTGAAAACCCATAGTTATGCATACACTCAACCCAAAAGAGAAGGAATTCCTTAGGATTCCTCTAAAGATTTTATTAATTGATAAAATAATTTTCCATATAGCACAAGTCGAATATCATTTTCCAAAAGGTTGAGAAGATTTCAAGAGGATTGAAGCAAGAGATACATACCACATATAAAGTTGAGGCACACATGAAGGTAGAAGATTAGAATGGTTCTACAAAAAAGGAAATCAATAAAGTAAAGTGAAATACTATGTTTATTAAAATCTAAAGGAATTATTCCACTTTTAAATGACTAAATGGAAGAATACCATGAAGTAAAATCCTCATCTCAAGAGAAAGTTAAGAATCAGGAGTTGAAGGTGGCTAAATGAGGTTTTGACAATGATTTATTTATGGATTATTTCTTAAATTGGAAAATAATGTGTAACATCCTTGTTGACACTGAAATAGAAGTCAATATACTTACAAATAATGGTTGGATGCACATGATATTACCATCACTAGATACCACTCTAAATACCCTATTTGTAGATAAAAACACTACAGAATTTAAAGGCCAAAAAATCACCAATTCATGTATGTATGCCTAAATGCGTAGAAGTTAGAATGAGGATTCCAAAAGTGTGCATGCATGCCATGAAAATAGTTTTTAGGATTATTCAATGAAGGATATATAATCTTCCAAGGTAGAATTGGATGACATTCACATGGACCTACATGGTGGATATAGAGGCTTACTTACAAAGGAGTAGGAAAGAGTAAACTCTTTTTCTACACATTAAAGAGTGTAGATACTAGGTGTTAGTACACCCACTATCAGTCACTACCACATTGGAGAAACATAAAAGAAGCATTATCAACCCAATTTGAGAGAAAAAATTGGAGGAGGAGACTTCCAAACTATGATGGAATCACATGCCTTGTCTTTTATGTGTGAGATCGTGAAAAATAATGGTATAAAGGTCCAATCACACTCCGATTATACTTATGGGTACATGTATGTTATTGAACACTAAGTACTTGAGTATGTTCTTGGCACATCTTAAGTGAAACAAAGAAAGAAACATAAGATTAGGAACAAGTCAAAGAATATCTAGCCTAGATCGTCAATTTTAGTTAACTATTAAGGAATGGGATATGCCCCTACAACAAGTTAAAGAGGCCATCTTCCACAATGATACTCTTATGGAATAAATTGTATCCCACATTCATGATAAGGAGGTATATATAGTTGAAGGGATATTCAAGGAAGAGTCTAGTTCTAGTCAAACAAAATGATAAAGGCATTTGAATAGGTGTTTTGGAAGGGAAGGCGAAGCCTTGATGAAAGTTAATGACCAAGAAGACTCAAACAAAAGTTGAGCATACTAGCTGCAATGAAGGATTTCATGTTGTAGGATGCATGTGGTATGGGAGATAAGTATTATACCAAGAAAATGCACATAATGGAGGTAAACATCATATCGATATCTGAGCCCTAGTTGGACACCATTGGTAATTATTGGTCGAAGCAAAGCTAGCACATATAATTGAGTTATTGAAGTAATTTTATGATTTATTCCCTAAAGGTTACCATGAGATGAAGGGAGTGCATGAATCCCTAGTTAGGAAGGGGCCATATAGAATGAACTAGAACATGAGGAAGAAAGTGAAGGAAAATATTGATAACATGCTTGAAGTAGGAATAATCTACCTAGTAGAGGATTCAAAGTGGGTAAACCCCATGGTGATAAGTATAAAGAAATGTTCTGCATAAGGATCTACATAGACTTCAACACACTAAACGAAACTTTCATCACGAACCCTTCCCAATCCCATTCATTAAATAAATCCTTGAGGGTGTAGTGGTATGTGAGATATATACTTTTATGGATGGATTCTAAGGATACCAAAAAGTTTACATCATGGTGGAGGATAATCCAAAGACTACCTTTTCCATAGAATGTGGTTCATTGATATATAATGTGATGCTTTTTGGTTTGAAAAATATGTTTTCAATTTTCTCACATGTGGTAATTGACAAATTCAAGGAATTTATTCAAAATTTCCTACTGGTATACCTGGATGAATGTACCATGTATAGCTTAGTGAGAGACCACCATGTGAACTTGAGGTTCATGCTTGAGATATTTAGGAAACCAAATCCTATAATTGTGTCCAACGTTTTTGTAGTTTTGTACCTTCAAAAAAATATGTCCGACAACCAAAACATGACCAAACACATATAAAATGACCAAATATGTATTTTTAAGAGCTTATAAATACCAAGGTGTAGGGAATCCAGAATTTAACTTGTTTTTTAATTTTTTATAGTATTTTAAAATATTTATTTACTAGTCAAATTTTAAAATATTTTTGGCCACCAAGTGGGACACACTTATATGCTTTGATATTCTCCTTAAAATTTAGGAAGTACATCTTTGCGATACCATTTACGATCATGTTATTAAATGTGATTTGTAAGGAACACTAGTTGATCTAACAAAGATTGTGGTGATCCTTAGCCTAGATTAAATTCAAATCAACATGATGTGTTTTCATTTTTATGACACTCATGATACTACCAAGAGTTATTCAAGGACTATGCCAAGATAGCCAAGCCCTTGTAGGACTTCTTGAAGAAGGATGGGCCCTTTTATAGATGGTGTCATAGTAGGAGTCATTTGAAACATTGAAGGATGAATTATTAAGTGCACTCATTCTCTAGTTCCCATATTAGAAGAAACCATTATATATTCACATAAACATGTCGAGACAAATATAGGACCTATTTTTGGCCCAAAGTCATGAGAAGGAATGATGGAACATATGATATATTTTTTTAAGTTAAAATCTATATTCAATAGAGTGAAATTATAACATCATAGAGTGTGAGGTGTTAGAAATGGTTTACGCTCTTCGAAAATGTAGATAGTACTTAATATATGCATATTTTGTTTTTTCATTGACCATGATGATATGAAGTACGTTGTTAATAAACTAGTGTTACATGGATGCATCTCGTAGATGGATTATCTTATTTCAAACATTAATTTTTTCTATTATGGTGAAACCAAGTAAGCTCAATTGTGGGATAGACCAATTGTGAAGGATCAATATAGGAGAAGCTATGTGGATTATTGAAGATGAAATTCCAAATACATAATTATACGAGGTTCAAGTACTAAAGGAGTTGGAAGATATTGTATCCTTCCTCACTTCATCTATAACTCTTTCCAGATAGACTATCTATGAAAAGAAACATCTTGTGGTACACGTGGTGCCATAATATCTTATTAGAGGAGAGAGATGAAAATCAGGGTATAATGAAGTTCTAAGAAAGAGTATTTTATCACATCGATTGCACAATATTACTACAAGAGGCTCATGCAGGTATAATAGAGGCCAATATGTTGGAGAGGACACAACACATAATTTTTTTTTTCAATATTAACGTAGCATATATAATTAAAAGATGATAAATAATACACTACTAATTTTTACATCTACTAAAGGGTCTATGAGAAAAATATAAATAATGTAATGCCTTTAATATGAGAACCATTTGAAAAATGGGTGATCAATTTTCTTGGGCCAATAAATCCTATTGCGTGTAAGACTAGAGTATAGTTAATCATCTTGGCCACATATTATTTGATGAGATAGAATCATGTGGTGCCCATCAAGGATTACATAATGACCACATTATTCCTATTTTTACACTAGAATATCATCTCAAGATATGGTTTCTGTTAAGTTTAAATATTGATCAAGAAAGAAATTTCCTTACGAGAGATGGTGTGTAGCTCGTTAGATGAGTTCATGATCATGCACAATAAAACCACCCATACCACCCCAAGAAAATGTATTCGTATAATCATTAAAATAAATAATGTGAACTACTCTAACAAAAATTTTGAATGTAGGACACAAGGATTGGGATGACCGAGCTTTATCTATGCTATGGGCCAACAAAACTAGCAATAACCGCTTGAAAAATTACACAACATTTCAGTTCATATTTGGAAAAGAAGTGTTTATACCCTTAGAATTCCTAGTACCATCACTCCATAAAAAACATAGGATGTTTGGAGGACTAAAAAAGTATAAAAAAATACTTTATGCTCTAATGAAATTACACGAAGAGGTTGTTCACATTTTAGAGTTAATAAGTTAAGAAGATGAGACAATTTTTTTGACATGGTACACACAAAGAGAAATATGTTGATGGAAGACATGTACACCCTTCTCTATAATTCCTATTATGCCAAAAATTTAGGGAGTTTACAAGTTAGGTGGTTGGGGCCATACATCATTCCAAATATTTTGGACAATGGTACTTGCAAGGTATGTGCATTTGATGGAGAACTACCACTCACACACTTCAATAGAAAAATATTAAATCCATACAACTCCAAACCATGTAACCACTATGAAAATAAGTATTCTAAAATATTTCCTTAGTACATTAATTTAGTTTTTATCTTGTCACCTTTTTATAAAATTTTATGATATTTTTAGAAGGGATTCATTTATGAATTTAGGGTGAAAAGATATTAAAAAAATATATTGTTTGTTTAATTTCTAACCAATTTTGGTAGAGCGTAACCCATATGAAACATATCCCTAGAATTTAATACTTATACACATAATGAGTTTACGTAGGAGAAAAAGAGAATCAACATGTAGGATTTCCTAAGAAATGCCACAATGCAAAACCACATGTGCAAAAGGAAATAGAGGAGATAAAAAGAAGCATTGAGAGTTGAGAAGTGGGTAAGGGTGTAATGGAAAGGTGCATACACACACAACCATAGACTGTTAGCAAGGAAGGTAGTCATATCGGGATGCAAACTTCGAGAGGATAAAGAAGAAAATAAAATAAATCCTTAAGTAAAAAGGGTTGACATAATTCCCTTGTATTTTTAGACACAAAGAGCTAATGTGACACATAATTTACATTGACCAAACACATTAAATATACCCCCAAAGTGTAAAGGCACTCATTATGGATACTTAAATTGAGTAGAGTAGAGCCACATAAGATAAAACCAAACAATTCATGTAATGGATATTTCTCATACCTCATGATCTTAAGCTCAAATTGTTACATAACCAATACCTAGTAATATATCAAGGTGAGAGGAATCCATGGAGATTGATTTAAAATGATTTTGAGAAGGTTAGAGGAAGAAAGGTGAAATTTTTGTTCTTGTAGTAAACCAGTCAGCCATTAGTGATAAATAAACCTCAAAACATCATGAAATTTAGTCTCCTACCATATGCAACCATAAAAATATCCTTCGGGAATGGGGAATTGTAAAGATACAATAACTAGCCCAAACCAACCAAAAATAAGACATGCAACCATAAACCTCATCATAGAAGAAACGAAGGAGAAAACACTACTAAAAGAGATGGAAGATGGAATCCCCTAGATATATTTCCCAAATCTATACATCATTAGAGAGAAGGTGGAGAGAAAATTCCAAAAGTTAAATTTAGGGGAGGTGAACCACCAAAATAATTTGTAATTCTATAGAAATATTATGGTGTTTGAGGTGAAAGTAGTTTGGCATTGTGCCTATGTAGTTCTCATTAATGTCAAATTTAATTCATGGAAAAGTAATTTTATGTGGTATAGGTGTCTCTATGAGGTTTAAATAGACTAAAGGATGAAGGTTAATTTCTAGTGTCTAATTTTGTTGTCTTCCATATGTTTTCTTAGTGCATTTGCATGGTCTTAATATATGGTCGAACAACTAGGTGTTGAGAGTGAGTTCCAAAGCTAGTAACAAGTCTTAATGATGTCTAATATGTTTAGGTTTATGTAAACTAGGTTTTAATGAGTCTATATGAGGTTAAAAAGGTCAGTTCATGAGATTTATGTGTTGAGTCAAGTCAATCTAGGCTGATTCCTAGACCCAAAGACAAGCAAAATTATATGGTAGTTGTAGAAATGAGGAAGAGAAGGCCAACATGATAATGTGAAAGGTGATATGACATGGCATATCATGTGTTGAAGGATTCTAAGGTCATAGAACAAGTGTATTGTGTTGGTTCAAAGTCCTAGAGAAGCAAAAATATGAAGACAAGGCTAAGATGCAAGGGAAAACCATGGTGCTTGAAGAGTTTCAAGGTTGCAGAGCATGGGTGTAACATTCCCATTTTAAGAATTTAGAAACAAGGGGAAAAAATAAAATTTATACATAATGTTATCTATTCTAAATAATCATAATTTAGAACACACATTCCATGCCAATCAATCTCATAACAGATAACCATATGTAGTTGTAAATGACTCGGTGAACTACCGATCTCTCATTTCATGACTCGGTTTCCAACCGATCTCTCATGTTAACTAAAGGTGTTGTATACTAAGTATACTTGTTCCTCTTACCATTTTCTAAGTATTGAGTCTTTTGTTTAAGAAACCTATCTAAATATTTGTTACCCATATTCATCTGAAATCCCATTTCTTAAACTAGGTGACAAAGGACAATGTAACTAGCATCTTACGATAATTTGGTGAAAGATTTCTAACATAATGTTCATGTTATTATTCCTATATGGAATAATCATCAAATGGAATATGTCCTTCACCCCACTCATATGTTATCCAGAATGGTCTTCACCGACTCTCTGTCAGTCCACTTGTTCAAGGTTTGACCATAGCCCAAGTTAGTATATTATTTGGTATAAGGAATTGCTCGCTGTGACTAAGGGTACATAGACATGCTAAATTTACCTAAGTCAATTACATGTTTCTAGTTACCCTAATTCATCGTGAGTTAACCCCTGTACCAAAACATGTTTCGATCCTGACCTAGAGTAAAACTAAGAACAAGTCCAAGTTTATGTAGATCTAGATGATTCAATTCTAAAGGGTGTTGCAACATGTCAACTACAACTCTGTATCCTCGTGAAGACCCAACTCTTCACGAAGGTACCATTCTATAGTTGGCATGTGCCAACATCCAACAGACTCACCCATCTTGATGTACATACCCCAGCAAGAAGTTATTTATACAAATATATTTCTTAATTAATATTTAATTGCAGCAACCTTGCTGAACCTAATTCCATTAGCCCTTAAGGTTGACATCCACATTTGAGTTGTTAAAGTGAAGCAGAAACTTCATGATTTCCCTTTTTTTATTCATTAACCTCCTACCTTAGGATTTAGTTAATTAAAATAGAATAGCAACCTCAATAATATTTACTTAGAACTACACAACCATTCATAGTTGGTTTAAGTTCCATAACAGGTTCAATTATAGTAGACTTCATTGAGATGAAGTATAATTGATAAATGTTCTTGTTTGCCTTACATTTTCTTTATACCTATCAAGGTATTTCTCAAGAGGAAGTACACCTTCCTCTTTCTTGTCATGAGTTAGGGTTCATTATTCCTTTTCCATTATGTAAATTATCATAATTAAGTTACACTTTCATTGACATCTTTAATTAACTATAAAGACTCAGGTAAAAGAACATCTATGCATGCCAACTTAATAAGATGCATTTCATTAAGGGATATAGTAATTAATTTCCTTCCATCCAACTTATTTAATGTTAACCAGAAAGGATCCATTCAGATAAGAATAAGAGCAATTAAGATAAGATTACAAATTTCCTTCACATAATGCACAAGAAGGATGACACAACAAGAAAAGGTAACTCTCAATATTTTTCAATTCATCATGGTGATATACATATTTTACAATACCATGCATTTCAGACATATGTCATGTCAAACATCTTCAAGATCAGAAATGAATACAAATTTTCCTCTTTCAATACATTTCCATAATGAATCAGATTTCTTCATAAAAGATCCAGTCTTTAAGTAACAATTAACATCATAAAAGTTATTTCCTTCCTTTATCACTTACAAAGTCCATCTGCAAAAATTTATAGCAAGGGTCGGTTCATTGAAATGAGCATGCAAAGCACTATGTATTAAAATGATGTGCTCTCAACTAATTGTTTCATAAAACCAACTCTACTTTTATGAAAAAGTAAATCTAAACAGCGGGATACATCATAAAGATATAACAATAAAAAAGGACAAGTGATCAACCAAAATAACATTTAGATAAGATCATGATATAATCCGAACTCTTCAGTCATTATTTTATAAATAATTAAATCAAATAAGTAATATTTCTTACTTATTACTTATCTCATTCCACTAAAGATACTAATTATTTCTTACTTCATTCAATCTGAATTCCAAATAAAACACTAAATTCAATATTTTCCAAAATAGAGTTACTTTTAATAAGAAAGAACCATCAAACTTAACATTATCATATTCCAACTGAAAGCATCTATAGCCAAGCTAATTCAACCTTCATGAAATTTTTAGGTTGAGCTATTAACATAATAAAATAAGAGATTCCTATTTCAGGTGCTACATCCAATTTAAAGCCCAAGATATAGCCTAAGTTCTCAAGTTAGGCCACACAGGTTAGAAATAGGAAAATATTCATTCCTCCACTAGCATTTAACTAGTCACACCTTACCAAATGTTGTTTCCATTCAACACAAGTCAAAGTAAATAAGTAGGATTAAATTTAACTACTCATTTGTAATCCTGATAAGTAATACAAACTGAACCGATCAATTCTTTATCAAGAGGAACACAACAAAGGGTAAAGATGAATGGAGAGAAAACAAATCAAAACTTCTCTTCCAATTCAATAAGATTTGAATTACATTTCACAACTCAGAGAAGAGAGTACAACATATAATATCCTACAGTTTCCAAAGAAAACATTGATGAAAACTTTACCTCAGAGGAGAAAAAGAGAAAGGAGTCAATCAACAAGATTAGAAGAAGATTCCATCATTCTTTCCCAAGTAAAGAGGGTCATAAAAATACTGGTACAAACCCAATCACAAAATCCTTGAACTCTTTTAAACAAAGAAGACATGCACTAAATGATACTAATCTGAATTATGTGACTACATTATGCAAGTCAGATCTCAAAGATGAAGTACTCCTAACATAAACAAGAATAGTAACAGTAGCACATTAGCTACAACAAGAAGGAGGTGTGTTTAAAAGAATTTTCTAGACAACTTACATGAAATATCAACCATCATAAGACATTCCAAATCATCAAAAAAATTCAAATCGAGAGGACAAAGGCCTAATCATCTTTTCTAAACGAAAATGATACAATCAATAAGATTGACTCACATTCACAACCTCTCATAGGCAAGATAAACCATCTTTGGATGGAAAGAGAAAGATCTACCTAGTTTCAATTTCAAAGAAGATGCAAAAATTAAGAATGACATGACTTAGCTACAGGTGTACAAGTCAAACTTAAGAGATGATTAGATAAACCGAAATCCTTTCATTCCATTCCTATGGATAGACTCAACTGTACAAATCTACTAATTCGCCAAGACATTCTATTCCTTCAACTTTACCCAGAGATCATAGAAATTGAAGAATCTAGAAACCCTTCACACTGAACTGATTGGTTAGTTCCAGATCATGAAATTTCATCCCACAAGATGCATATACATCACAATAGTAAGGTTTTTAACAATTCTACTCCAAAAATTTAAATCAAGAGCTTTACCCCGGATCAAGAACAAGTAAGTCTTATGAACCATCTTCTAATTTAAAAGTGAAGAAAGGCAAAGTGAGGTCAACATCATGAAAGCTCAAGCAAGAGCTAACGTGAATAAATCCAAATATTATCTCTAGACAAAACCAACACTCAAAATATCCTTAATTATAATAGAACTTCAATTACCCAACTTTAGTTCAGTCTTCCAGAGGTTTAAAAACCCAAAAACATATAAAGTTCAGAAAAGGAAGAATTCATTCATTGCTATATTCAAACAAGATGATTCTAAAAATCTTTGCATCAAAGTAACCATTACCACACAGTTTCCATAGGAGGAACTAGATTGAAACAACTAAGTTTTAACTGAAAAGGTATGAGGAGTATTTCCTTCATTGTTGTTTCCAAACAAGTTTGAATCCGTAAAAACAATAAATCTAAACAACCTTTTCAACACAGCTTCCACTGAAATACAAGGTTTGAAGCAATAAATTTTTAACTACAAAAATAAGAAGTAACTCATTTAATGTTGTTTTTAACAAGGTTGAATTCACAAAAACATTGAATCCAAGCACCCATGTCAACACAGTTTCAACAAAAGTAACAAGACTCCAACAACAAGCGTTGTAGCTAAGAAAAGTACCTTTCTTACCTCCTTCCAATAGAGAAAGGCAAACCCAGTTCAAAACTTAAAGTAACAATATTTTCCATAATCCATTTTGAACAGACAATGGGTTTCACACGTTTTTGACATTATTCTAGTCTCAATGAAATTTAAGGTACAATTCACCATTAAACTTAATAGGAAATGACCCACATCCCATATTATCAATAAGAGGCTCATCATCAGAAAAACACAGAGAAATTTCAAACAAGAATACAAGATAACCATGGAAAAATAAAAACCCATCTGTTTCTAAGAGTAGATTTGTTTTAATGAAGACATTTAGTAAAAATTAGAACAACTTAATGGGTAGAGCCTACCATTCCTGATAGTGCTTCTGTTGATTCGCATTTCCAACCGAGCCTCCACAATTCCTTCTTCCAAATGAAGTCAACAACCCAAAACTTCTTCTTCTTATGCTTCTTATACCTCCATTGGATCGAAAATAGTCTAGAGGTGCCAAAAATAGCAAGAGATTGAAAACAGAACTGCTGGTTCGAAGAACCAAAAATCCCCATGCAGAGAAAAAATTGCCATGAGCAAATGACCAAACAACCTCCCAAAAATCTACTTGCATGGCTTCCAAGGTGGTTTCTTCACCAAAACCAATGCTCATTAATGCAATTGCATTCAAATCTCCCACCTAAATCTCCATGCCACTTGCCATCTAAAATTGGCGAGCTCAATTTCAACCAATGCATGCATTTTTAAACTTTAGTGATGATGCCAACTAGGCATTCCATCTATTTTCCATGCCTCTACCAAAAATGGCAGTACCAAGTTTCATAAATTCAAAATCAAATCACTTAAATTCCATAGAAACCATCACCACTGCCTCCCAATTGCCATGTGACCCCTTAGGTCCCCTTTCATCTTAACATTAGTTTAGGTTAGATAGACATTATTTTAGGATTTGACCATAGGCTAGATAAAAATTATTTACCTTAGGTCATTCAACATTGCAAAGATAAACTTGCCATCAAAGAATAAGTCATAACCCATAGTAGTTTAGTATTAGGTAATAGATCATAGATAGGTCTTACATTACCTTAGGTGATTTCAAAACCCCACACCCATAAAGCATACAAACTTAGGTTAGGGTGCAACATGAGTAGTTTAGAAATAGATCTAAGGTAGGTCCAATTTACCTTAGGTTAGAATCCAGTTAGGATAGATCTTAACAACTAGGACTAAGGTTTTACCTTAATAGTCCTGTAGTAGGTCCTTATCCTTCTTACACCATTCAGTGTCATAAAAGTTACTAACAAGAAGATCCAAGTTCATAATTTATAGAAAATGTAAAGCAAGGACTTCAAAAGAAGGATCCATAAAATTTAAAACATACAAAGACTCAGTCCCTTATTACCTTCCATTTCAGAATGTTGGTTTATCAAACTGATCAGGTAAGAAAACTGAAGCATACCTTGGATCAATGGAATTGATCCAAGGTTTTTTTGTTATTAAAAATAAGTATGCAAACAACAATACTGGTTCACAACTTTACAGAACACAAGGAAGGATGGCTTCATTTCCAAGCAACAACAACAAAACAAAATGAATCCATGAACAACAATAATTTATCCTTTGCAAGCATGATTTCCAACAGTCAAAAGAATACACCTTCTTAGGAAAAATCACATATCAACATTTGCAATCAAAGAGGAAAAAGTTAATAGTTTTTCAAAGATGTTACATACTTCCCTCCTAAAAGAATCATCATCCCGATGATTAGCTTAGTTAAACAATTTACATCAAGGACAAATCAAATTATTATACTTCCTTTCATATGTTCAAAACAAAACTGGATTTTAAAATTCCATAATCAACATTAACGTAGCTATCCATTTTAAATAATGTAATGTCTACCCAAAACTGGTAGATTTATCAGAACATCATGAATAAAATATTAAAATTTTATTAGTCTACAGAATCAATTGTTCAAACAAATACTGGAAAAATAGTTTTCATAACTTCCATATTTTCCCAAGTTGCACTTTCCTCATTAAACTGATCCCACTGGACCTTACATTGACTTATTTCATGATTTCTTAAGTGTAACTAGCGAGTTTCCAGCACTTGTATAGGTTTAACCACGATTATTCATGGGTCTTGGACCTACAAGGAATTCCAATTTAACACATGTGATAAATTTAAAATGTATTTCTTAGAAAATAAATATGGAAAACATCATGCATTCGTGATAAAGCATGAGGTAATGCTAAATGATAAGCTACAAGATTGATTACTTCAATAATTTCAAAAGGTCCCACATAACGAGGTGATAACTTGGAAGCCTTGCCAAAAGTTATAGAACTCTTGTTCAGTTTAACCAAAAAAAAACCTTCTCACCAAGTTCAAATTTCCTATCAACCCGCTTTAAGTCAGCATAACTCTTTTGCCTATCTGAAGCTTCTTTCAAGCATTCACGAATCATTTTAACTTGTTGTTCTACCTCCATAAGCATTTCAAGTCCAATTACCTCTCTATCCTCCATGTTGTCCAAACTAACAGGGGTTCTGCATTTCCTTCCATACAATGCTTCAAAAGGTGCCATCTTCAGAGAGGTGTGATATGTGTTATTATATGCAAACTCAACTAATGGAAGATACTCTTCCCATTTATACTACTTGATCCATACAATACATTCGTAACATGTCCTCTAAAACTTGATTTACTCTTTTAGTCTACCCATCCATCTCTAGATGATATGCAGAACTGAAATTCAACTTAGTTCCTAGGGCTGCATTAAGTGTTTTCCAAAATCTTGATGTCATTCGTGGATCTCTATCTGATATGATCAATTCAGGTACTCCATGTAATTTGAAAATCTCATGTACGAATATTTTTGTTAAAATAGGTGAATCATCCTTGAGATTACCAGCAATAAAATGTGCTACCTTTGTTAGTTTATCAACCACAACCAGAATAACATCATGCTTATTTCTTGACATAGGAAAACCTTGTACAAAATTCATACTTATCACTTACCATTTGTACTGTGGTATATTGTGAGGATACAATAAACCATCTGGATGCATATGTTCAACTTTAACACATTGGCATTCTAAATAGTGTGTCACAAACTCAATCACGTCTTTTTCATCCCTTTCCAAAAAGTATTGTTGTTTTATATTAGCAAGCATCTTTGTAATGCCAAGATGTCTAGAAAAAGGTGAATTGTGAAATTCAGATAATAATTTCTTTCTTAAATATTTAACAAAGGTATGTATACCCTATTTTCAAACCTGTAAGATTCCTTCATTGTCAAAGTGAAATCCTTTATATCTCACGTCATTTGGATCTGTAGTAAGTGTTGTCTTTACTTGTTGAAAATAAGAATCAGATTCTGTAACACTTTTTACCTCATCCTTAAACTAATTTATCAACGTTATAAGAGCATGAATGTGCTTCTTGATGACTTAGGCATCCGCTACTCTATTTTCCTTTCCTTTAATGTAACTTATGTAAAAATAATATTAACATAGAAATTCTAACCATCTTCGTTGTCTTTCATTCAGATTTGGTTGAGTAAAACTATACTTCAATCCAAAATGACCAGTTTTTAGTTCAAAAGGTTTACCAAGTAGATAATGCCTCCATACTTGAAGTACATGAACAATGGTAGCAAGCTCTAGATCATGTGAAACATAATTCAGCTCATGTAACTTGAGTTTTCTACTTTCATAAGCTATGACGTGATCCTTTTGTAACAGAATACCTCTAAGACCTTCCCGGATGCATCCGTTATGATAGTAAAGTCTCCATTTGGGTCAAGTACAACCAAAATAGGTGTTGTAGTTAACTGATCCTTTAGAGTTTTAAATGCAGATTCACATTTTTCATTCCATACAAATTTCTTATCCTTTTTGTAATGAAGTTATTGGTGCAAAGCAACTTTAGAGAATTCTTTAACAAACTTCCTATAGTAACCAACAAGACCCATGAAGCTTCTAACTTCATGTACATTATTTGGTAGGAGCCACTCAATTATAGCTACAATCTTAGAGGGATCTACAACTATTCCATTCTTGCTTATAACATGACCCAAATAGTGCACTTCCGTGTCATAGAAAGAACATTTAGACAACTTACCAAACAACCATCTCTTCCTCAAGATTTCCAAAACTATCTTCAAATGCTCATGGTGTTCTTCAATGATTTTAGAGTATATGAGAATATTGTCCAAGAATACAAGCACAAATTTGTCCAAGTATTCTTGAAAAATATTATTCATTAAATTCATAAAAGTTGTAGGTGCATTTGTTAATCCAAATGGTAAGACTATAAATTCATAATGTCCATACCTTATTCTAAAAGTTGTTTTATGAATGTCCTCATCCTTAATTTTTAATTGATGATATCCATATCGAAGATATATTTTAGAATATATTGATGCCCCATGCATCTGATCAAATAGATCATCAATCCTAGGAAGTGGATATCTGTTCTTAATTGTTGCCTTGTTTAACATCCTATAATCGATACACAATCTAAGTGTTCCATCCTTCTTTTTCACAAAGATTACCAGTGCTCCCCAAGGTGAGACACTCAGTCTAATCAAACCTTTAGACAAAAGTTTCTTAAATTGTGCCTTAAGCTCTACTAATTCAATAGTAGTCATCCTATAAGGTGCCTTATAAATAGGCTCGATCTAGGTTTGATTTCAATCATGAAGTCAAATTCCCGTTTGGGTGGAAGTCCTAGTAATTCTTTCGGAAACACATCTTTGAAGTTTCATAATAGCGCATATTGTTATATCACTAAGCCAATTCTCGATCCATCTCCTAATGTGGTTCCGTCAAACTTTGGTGGACTTATCCTTTTTATATCATTAGTGAGTTCGATGCCATCCTTGCCTTTTTATTTTCTAGCTGATCAGGTATGTTTACATTATTGTTATCAACACCTAAATTTCCCAAATTGGTGTTGTCCACAGGAGGTGGCTGATTGTTATTACCAGCATCTTCTTCCTCCTCATTTCCCATTACTTACTATTCAAGTACAACCAAATGATCTCTTGTGTCCAATAGGGCAGCAAGGATCTCATCAATTTTTGGGAAGTTGTTGCTTCTCCACCAGGTGGTGGGTTGTTTGCAACATTTCCTCTTGTTCTAACAATTTTCTGTTAACAAGAAAATTTAAGTTTTATCAAATTATGGACATAATAGGTCCAAGAGCTACAACCTTCATCTCTGATACCAAGATGTAACATTCCCATTTTAAGACTTTAGAAACAAGGGGAAAAATATTATACATAATGTTCTCTATTCTAAATAATCATAATTTAAAACACACATTCCATGCCAATCAATCTCATAATAGATAACCATATGCAATTGTAAATGACTCGGTGAACTACCGATCTCTCATGTTAACTAAAGGTGTTGTATACTAAGTATACTTGGTCTTCTTACCCTTTTCTAAGTATTTAGTGTTCTGTTTAAGAAACCTATCTGAATATTTGTTACCCATATTCATTTGAAATCCCATTTTTTAAAGTAGGTGACATAGGACAACGCAACCAAAGAAGCTTGCGATACTTTGGCCAAATATTTCTAACATATTTTCATGTTATTATTCCTAGATGGGATACTCATCAAAATGGAATACATGATTCATCCCACTCAATGTTATTTAGAATGGTCTTCACCGACTCCTATCGGTCCACTTGTTGAGAAGTTTGACCGTAGCCCAAGTTAGTAAATTATTTGGTATCAGGAATTACTCACAGTGACTAAGGGTACACAGACATCCTTAATCAACTTAATTCGATTGCATGTGTCTAGTTACCCTAAGTCATCATGAGTTATCCCCTGTACCAAAACATGTTTCTATCCTAACCTAGAGTAAAACTAAGAACAAGTCCAAGTTTATGTAGATCCAGATGATTTAGTTTTGAAGGGTGTTGCAACATGTCAACTACAACTCGGTATCCTTGTGAAGACCCAAGTATTTATGAAGGTACCATTATGTAGTTGGAATTTTCCAACATCTGACGGACTCACCCATCTTGATGAACATACCCCGGCAAGAAGTTATTTAAACAAATATATTTCTTGATTAAGATTTAATTACAGAACCCTACTGAACCTAATTCCATTAGCCCTTAAGGTTGACATCCACATTTGAGTTGTTAAAGTGAAGCTAAAACTTCATGATTTCCTTTTTTATTATTCATTAACCTCCTACCTTAAGATTTAGTTAATTAATTACACAACCATTCATAGCTGGTTTAAGTTCCATAACAGGTTCAATTATAGTAGACTTCATTGAGATGAAGTCTAATTGATAAATGTTATTGTTTGCCTTACATTTTCTTTATACCTATCAAGGTATTTCTCAAGAGGAAGTACACCTTCCTCTTTCTTTTCATGAGTTAGGGTTCATTATTCCTTTTCCATTATGCAAATTATCATAATTAAGTTACACTTTCATTGACATCTTTAATTAACTATAAAGACTTAGGTAAAAGAACATCTATGCATGCCAACTTAATAAGTTACATTTCAATTAAGGGATATAGTAATTAATTCCCTTCCATCCAACTTATTTAATGTCAACTAGAAAGGATCCATTCAGATAAGAATAAGAGAAATTAAGATAAGATTACAAATTTCCTTCACATAATGCACAAGAAGGATGACACAACAAGAAAAGGTAACTCTCAATCTTTTAAATTCATCATGGTGAAATACATATTTTACAAGACCATGCATTTCAGACATATGTCATGTCAAACATCTTCAAGATCATAAATGAATACAACTTTTCCTCTTTCAATACATTTCCATAATGAATCATATTTCTTCATAAAAGATCTAGTCTTTAAGTAACAATTAACATCATAAAATTTATTTCCTTCCTTTATCACTTACGAAGTCCATCTGAAAAAATTTCTATCATGGGTTAGTTCATTGAACTGAGCATGATAAGCACTATGCATTAAAATGATGTGCTCTCAACTAAATGTTTCATAAAACCAACTCTACTTTTATGAAACAGTAAATCTAAACAACTGGATACATCATAAAGATATAACAATAAAAAAAGGACAAGTGATCAACCAAAATAACATTTAGATAAGATCATGATATAATCAACACTCTTCAGTCATTGTTTTATAAAGAATTAAATCAGATAAGTAATATTTATTACTTATTACTTATCTCATTCCACTAAAGATACTTACTGATTATTTCTTACTTCATTCAATCTGAATTCCAAATAAAACACTAAATCCAATATTTTCCAAAATAGAGTTACTTTTAATAAGAAAGAACCATCAAATTCAACATTAGCATATTCCAAATGAAAGCATCTATAGCCAAGCTAATTCAATCTTCATGAAAGTTTTAGGTTGAGCCATTAACATAATAAAATAAGAGATTCCTATTTCAGGTGCTACATCCAAATTAAATCCCAACATATAGCCTAAGCTCTCAAGTTAGGCCACACAGGTTAGAAATAGGAAAATATTCATTCCTCCACTAGCATTTAACTAGTCACACCTTACCAAATGTTGTTTCCATTCAACACAAGTCAAAGTAAATAAGTAGGATTAAATTTAGCTACTCATTTGTAATCCTGATAAGTAATATAAACTAAACCGATCAATTCTTTATCAAGAGGAACACAGTAGAGGGTAAAGATGAATGGAGAGAAAACAAATAAGAACTTCTCTTCCAATTCGATAAGATTTGAATTACATTTCACAACTCAAAGAAGAGAGTACAACATATACTCTCCTACAGTTTCCAAAGAAAACAACGATGAAAACTTTACCTCAGAGGAGAAAAAGAGAAAGGAGTCAATCAACAAGATTAGAAGAAGATTCCATCATTCTTTCCCAAGTAAAGAGGGTCATAAAAATACTGGTATAGACCCAATCACAAAATACTTGAACTCTTTTTAAAAAAGAAGACATGCACTAAATGATACTAATCGAATTATGTGGCTGCATTATCTAAGTTAGATCTCAAAGACGAAGTACTCCCAGCGTAAAAAAGAATAGTAACTGTAGCACATCAGCTACATCAAGAAGGAGGTGTGTTTAAAAGAATTTTCTAGACAACTTACATGAAATATCAACCATCATAAGACATTCCAAATCATCAAAAAGTTTCAGTTAGAGGGACCAAGGCCTAATCATCTTTTCTAAATGAAAATGATACAATCAGTAAGATTGACTCACATTCACAACCTCTCAGAGGTAGGAGAAACCATCTTTGGATGGAAAGAGAAAGATCCACCTAGTTTCAATTTTAAAGAAGATGCAACAATTAAGAATGACATGACTTAGCTACATGTGTACAAGTCAAACTTAAGATATGATTAGATAAACCAAATCCTTTCATTCCATTCCTATGGACAGACTCAACTGTACAAATCTACTAATTTTCCAAGACATTTTATTCCTTCAACTTTACCCAGAGATCATAGAAATTGAAGAATCTAGAAACCCTTCACACTAAACTAATTGGTTAGTTCTAGATCACGAAATGTCATCCCACAAGACACATATACATTCTTTAAATCTTCTCAAAACCACAACAAGTAAGGTTTTTAACAAACCTACTCTAGCAAGTTAAATCAAGAGGTTTACCCAGATCAAGAACAGGTAAGTCTTATCGAACCATCTTCTAATTTAAAAGTGAAGAAAGACAATGAGGTCAACATCATGTAAGCTCAAGCAAGAGCTAACATGAATAAATCCAAATATTAGCTCAGACAAAACCAACACTTGAAATATCCTTAATTATAACAGAACTTCAATTACCCAACTTTAGTTCAGTCTTCCAGAGGTTTAAAAACCCAAAAACATATAAAGTTTAGAAAAGGAAGAATTCGTTCATTACTATATTCAAACAAGATGATTCTAAAAATATTTGCATCAAAGTAACCATTACCACACAGTTTCCATACGAGGAACTAGATTCGAAACAAATAGGTTTTAACTGAAAAGGTATGAGGATTATTTCCTTCATTGTTGTTTCCAAATAAGTTTGAATTCATAAAAGTAATAAATCTAAACAACCTTTTCAACACAGCTTCCACCGAAATACAAGGTTCAAATAAATAAAAGTTTTAACTGTAAAAATAAGAAGAAGTAACTCAATGGATAATACCGACACTTCCCACATGACAACTTTGGGAATGTTCAGATCCTAGAAGAACATCAAAACCAGCATCGACAAAGCTGCCAAGAAGTAGTGGTTTCTTTTTCTTTGCTTTTGTGCAAGTTGTTTTTGTTGTTTTGTCTTGTTTGGGTAGCTATTTTTTTGGCTACTTTGGGTTTCATTGTCATACTTGGATTATGATCCTTTTTCTTTGATTATCGTTCCTATTCTCGCTCCTAGGCTCTCTATTTTACTCAAGGGTATAGTCCCTTTCAAAAACTATTTGCCAATAATTAAAAAAATGTTGTTTTCAACGAGTTGAATTTGAAAAAAAAAGAATCCAAGCACCCATGTCAACACAGTTTCAACAGAAGTATCAAGACTCCAACAACCAATGTTGTAGCTAAGAAAAATACCTTTCTTACCTCCTTCCAATAGAGAAAGAAAACCCAGTTCAAAACTTAAAGCAACAATATTTTCCGTAATCCATTTTGAACAGACAACAAGATTCACACGTTTTTGACATTATTCTAGTCTCAATGAAATTTAAGGTATGATTCACCATTAAACTTAACAAGAAATGACCCACATTCCATATTATCAATTAGAGGCTCATCATTAGAAAAACATAGAGAAATTTCAAGAAAGAATGCAAGATAACCATCACAAAATAAAAACCCATTTGTTTCTAAGAGTAGAGTTGTTTTAATGAAGATGTTTAGTAAAAAGCTAGAACAACTTAATGGGTAGAGCCTATCATGCCTGATAGTGCTTCTGTTGATTCGTAGAAGGTTTCTAATTGAGCCTCCATAGTTCCTTCTTTTCCAAATGAAGTCAACAACCCAAAAATTCTTCTTATGCTTCTTATACCTCTATTGGATCGAAAATAGTCTAGAGGTGCCAAAAATAGCAAGAGATTGAAAACAAAACTTCTAGTTTGAAGAACAAAAATCCCTATACAGAGCAAAAATCGCCATGAGCAAATGACCAAACAACCTCCCAAAAATCCACTTGCATGGCTTCCAAGGTGGTTTCTTCACCAAGACCAATGCTCATTAATGCAATTGCATTCAACTCTTGGGGCCTAAATCTACACGCCACTACCATCTAAAATTAGTGAGCTCAATTTCAACCAATTTATGCATTTTTAAACTTTAGTGATGATGCCAACTAGGCATTCCATCTATTTTCCATGCCTCCACCAAAACTGGTAGTACCAAGTTTCATAAATTCAAAATCAAATCACTTAAATTCCATAGAAACCATCGCCACCACCTCCCAATTGCCATGTGACCCCTTAGGTCCCTTTTCATCTTAACATTAGTTTAGGTTAGATAGACATTAGTTTAGGATTCGACCATAGGATAGATAAAAATGATTTACCTTAGGTCATTCAACATTGCCAAAGATAAGCTTTCCATCAAAGAATAAGTCATAAACCACAATAATTTAGCATTAGGTAATAGATCATAGATAGGTCTTACATTACCTTAGGTGATTTCAAAACCCCACACCCGTAAAACATACAAACTTAGGTTAGGGTGAAACATGAGTAGTTTAGAAATAGATCTAAGGTAGGTCCAGTTTACCTTAGGTTAGAATCTAGTTAGGATAGATCTTAACAACTAGGACTAAGGTTTTACCTTAATAGTCTTGTAGTAGGTCCTTATCCTTCTTACGCCATTCAACGTCTTAAAAGTTACTAACAAGAAGATCCAAGTTCATAATTTATAGAAAATGTAAAGCAAGGACTTCAAAAGAAGGATCCATAAAATTTAAAACATACAAAGACTCAATCCCTTATTACCTTCCATTTTAGAATGTCGGTTTATCAAACTGATCAAGTAAGAAAACTAAAGCATACCTTAGATCAATGGAATTGATCCAAGGTTTTGCTGTTATTAAAAATAAGTATGTAAACAACAATACCAGTTCACAACTTTATAGAACACAAGGAAGTATGGCTTCATTTATGAGAAACAGCAAGACAACAAAATGAATCTATGAACAACAATAATTTATCCTTTGCAAACATGATTTCCAAGTTAAAATAACATATCAATGTTTCAGTCAAAGAGGAAAAAGTTAATAGTTTGTCAAAGATGTTACAATGGGTGAGAATTTTAAAGTATGAATGATGTTTTTTAGATCTTTGAGCAAAATTTTAGGTTAGAAGTCAATCGGAAAGAAATAAAATTGGTTTTGAACTCTACTGAGATCTTAGAAAGCATAATCTAGCCCGATATGTCAAATTCAAATGTTCACCCATAGGTGTGAGTTGTGAATGGTAGCATGAGATTTTCATATATGTTTTTACATGGAATTAAGAAGTTTTAGAAAAATAATGAGCTCAAATGGACATCATGTTTTATGAACCATTGTTAAGAAGGTAACTAGGTCAAAACCCTTGTTAAAACCCTAATCTTGTAGCGATGGAGAATAAATTACGTGTATGGTCAAAAACATATTGGGAAAGCTGACATAATGACTCATAAAATAAGAGGAATCCTTATATCTTAGTTTGGGTGTATTTTTAAGCCCTAGGTCAACTTGTAAGTCATGGAAAAATATCTCTTTCTAAAATTTTTGGGTATAGCTAGTAAGGCATGGAAAAATCTCTGTTTCTAAAATTTGTAAGTATAGCCTTGCATTGCAAGGTTCATGATGAAAATAGAATTTTGGGTGTAACCTTTTGTGGTGTCCTAAGTGATAATATAAATTTATGGGTTGGTTCATTGAATATTATCTGAGTTACATGTCTCACAAGTCACCTTACCAATTTAGGCCTAGAAGGCTAAAACCTAGTCATGAAGCTTTGATAGGATTTTGATAGTTTTCCATGTTTTAGAAAATTTTTATGATCATGAATAGTTGTTATGAGTCCTGTGAGCTCTTGGAATGGTACGATAAGGTGTTATTATATGGAAGTACAGTTGGCCTAATTAGCCCTATTAGGCCTATCAAGAAGGTGTCATGGAATAGGTGTGTAAGAAAGGTTTTCTCCATGTTACATAAGTTTAGGAAGGATTGAGAAGGTTAGTATATTCCATAATTATGTGATATATGCATTGGTTGAGCCTAGAAGTGATGGTTGAGGTGTTTGAAGCATGATTCCTCAAGATTGGTTCTTGAGTACTTAAGGAAAAATTTTGTAGTTTTGGAGATGGGTTTGTTTGAATTATTTTTGCCCTATTTTGGAGGTTAAATTGATTTATTTCAGTTAGTATACTATTTTATCTTTCCATCCATATGCTACTTTGTTCTTGGTGAAGTGTTTTTCTATAATATGGTTTTTGGTCTTGTAGAGTGATTTTCATGTGCTTAAGACCTAGTTGAAGATGCTTGCCAAATGGAGTGTGTCATGATGATGATGGAGGTTGAATATTTTCATGAGCATGTTAAGAGTTATGGTAGTATTTTTATGAAATTTCCTAAACCCGAGGAATCTTTTTGAATCTGTTATGAGGTCTTGAAGTCTAAGAATCATTATTTGGAGCTATAAGACTTTATTTTTGGCCTAGAGAAGAAGTGTATGTTATTTCATGGTGGTGTAAAATTTTCCAACCTACTTAATCCTTGTAAGTCATTTAAATGATTTTTATATTTTTTAAGTTGGAATGACTGACCTTAAGGGTCTTGGATGATGTAAGTATTCTTATCAAGTGTCATGTATAAAGGTAAAATTTATTTTCTCATTTGGTGTTGTTAAGGTAATTGATAGTTTAGTGAGCTAAAGGGAAGAAGAGAAGAGGTTAGATGGCTCCAGGAAAGAGAAAATAAGAGCTTGAAAAGGTGAGGAGAGCATATAAGAGAAGAAGGATATGTAGGTCATTAGACTTATTCTTCGTTATAAGGTGCATGGATGAGAGAATAAGAGAAAGGTGTGTTTTAAGAAGTTTTTTGAGGTGCATGAGCTAAATAAGTGATCACAATCAATTGTTTTGGAAACAAGGTCAAGTTTTATTCATCATTAGGTGGTTGAGTGGGTGCTTGATCATCTAGGGTGGTTGTATCCTCCTTGTACAGTGGGTGTTATACTAAATAGGGGTTGGTGTTACTTGTGAAGTGGGTGCTTCACTAAATAAATCATGTATGATGTGTAACATTCACAGAAGTCTTTGGAATTGAGTAATATATTCATATTTTTAGTGGGTTTTCTTCCCCTTGAGGTTTTTCCACTTATATTTGGTGTTCTTGTGTACTTGTGTTCTTAATTGCTCTTATGGTTAATGGTGTATGCATTGTTTCTTGATCCTAATGCTTAATAATTCACACATGTGCATGGTTGATTGATTTGAAATTTTAAGAAAAATGATTCACCCCCTCTATCATTGTGCTTCCAACAATTGGTATCATATCCATGTCCTTGTAAAGCAAATTTAAAATCTTATAGGATATCATTAAAGCATAGGTATGGCAGGAAATCTACTTCAAGGTGAATGTTTACCTCTAGACATAAAAGGCTAGGACATTTGAACTTTGAAAATCTATTCAAAATAAACTCCAAGGAATGTGTTAGGAACATGCCAAAGGTTAGTAAGCCAAAATATATTTTATGCATGGGAAGTAGACAATAAGAAAGTTCAAGTCCAAAGAACAATATTCCACCTCAAGGCATTTACAACTGATTCACACAGATATCTATGGACCCATGAGGAATGGAAGCATAACTTGTGAGTATTATTTTATGTTTCAAATAGATGACTATACTAGATTCACTTGGGTTTCATTTTTGAATGATAAATCCTAATCACTTGATAGATTCAAGGCTTTCAAGGAACATTTTCACAATGAGAAGAATGGAAGAATCAAATGACTTAGATCAGATAGTGGAGGTGATTTTTGGTCTGATCTATTTGATGACCTTTATGAGACTCATTACATCGGAAAAGACGTTCTATCATTGTAAGGACACTTGATCAAGATGGTGTAGTGGAGATAAAAAATAGGAATATTCAAGAGATGGCTAGGACCATACTCAATTAATCCAAATTGTCTGATGGTTATTGGAAATAGGTAATTATTACAATTTTCTACATTCTCAAAGTGGATTTCAAATAAGGTTAAATGGTGACAAAAATCTGTATGAGTTATGTAAAGGGATACCTACAAGTGTAGAGAATTTTAGAGTATTTGGGAGTAGATTTTTCATCAAGCAAACTGAAGAGAATCTAGGAAAAATTTATTCAAGATCGATGAGGGAATCTTCGAGGATATTCCTAAAAAATTACAACTTATAGGTGTTACAAAAAAAGGATGCAATTTGTGGTTGAAAGTGCAAGTTTAAAGGTTGATAAATCTTATCCCATGAGAACCGAATCCAAGTCAAAAGAAACACAAAAAGTGATAGAATATAAATAAGAAGAATATGTTGTGAAGATAGGTTAGGAAGATGAAGAAGAATAAGAGATACAATATACCAAATCCCCTCAAGATAGATCAGAAGAGATCATCCTAAAGCTCAAATCCTAGGTAAGAAGGATGTTGGAATAACAACAAGAATAAAATTTGTAAGTCTTCAGAACCAAGAGAATATTGCTCTTTTATCTAAATTTGATCCAAAAAATGTTGAAGAGGCAAGAAAAGATGAATTTTGGGTCAAATTTATGAATAAAGAGCTTAATCAACTTGAGACAAACTAAAATTGGGAGTTAGCAACTAGGCCTAAGAACAAAAATGTCATTGGAACTAAATGGGTGTTAAGGAAAAAACTTAATGAGGATGGTGAAGTTACAAGAAACAAATCTAGGATTTTTGTAAAGGATATGCACGGGTTGAAAAAGTTTATTTTGATGAGAAATTTTCACCAATGGATAGGATGGAAGCCATTAGACTATTTTTAGCATATAAAGGATATAAAGGTTTCAAGGTGTACCAAATGGATGTCAAATTTTCTTTCTTGAATGGTAATCTAGAGGAAGATGTGTACATTGAGCATCCTAATATATTTTCATTAACAGATGATAAATAATATGCATGCCAGCTAAATAAGCAACTTTATGGACTCAAGCAAGCCCCTAGGGCTTTGTATGGAAGAGTAGAAAAGTAGTTAATCGAACAAGGATTCAAGAAATTTGTAATCGACAATAATTTGTACATAAATAATGAAGGAGGACACTTATTTATTTTAGTATTTTATGTAGATGACATCATATTTGGAGAGAATAATGATAATATGAATCATAATCTTGTAGAATTCATGAAGAAGAAATTTGAGATGTCCATATTAGGGGAACTGTAATTTTTCCTAGATTTTCAAATTAATCAATCAAAGGAAGGAATATTTATATTTTAGGAAAAATATATGAAGGAGATGCTAAATAATTTTAAAATGGAATACTACAAGCATTTTGGGACACATATGGTCATATGATGCAAATTGAGAAAGGAATAAAACTCACCCAAAGTGAATCAAATAGAATATAGGTCCTTGATTGGTAGTTTATTGTATGCCACTTCTTATAAACCGAACATTTTGTAGGATGTAGATCTCGTAGAAAGGTTTTAAGAAGATCCAATGGATACACACTTGTAAGAAGTAAAGAGGATTTTAAGATATTTGAAGGGGACAATAGAATATGGTTTATGGTATCTAAGGAGTGATAAATTTGAATTGAAATCCTTTACTAATGTTGATTGGGAAGGAAGTCTTGAAGATAGAAGAAGCACTAAGGAGGACCCTTCTTTTTTGGTAAGTGTATTTTTCCTTGGTTAAGAAAAAATCAATATTTAGTATCTATTTCCACATTTGAAGATGAATACTTAACAACAACATTATTTTGGGAACAAGTTTTTGGATGATACAAACACTGGAAGACTATAAGGTGGAATATTTTGTACCTACTCCTATATATTGTGATAGTACAATTGTTATAAGTGTATCTAATAATATTGTGTTGAATTATAAACCAAACATATTCCAATTATATATCATTTCCTAAGGGATCAGGTAAGTGAGAAAAGGATTAAATTGGAACATGTGTCAAATAAGGAGGAATTAGTAAACATCTTGACCGAACTACTCTCAAAAGAAGCATTTGAGATCCTAATGAAAAATCTAGGTGTGATTCTTGTCACTTTGAAAGTCACTAAAAGGGTCAAGACATCAAGGGGAGTAAGGAAAATGAACAATCTGCTCCAAGAAATTGTGAAGAGTGTCAAGTAAGGAGTGATGTTTAAAGTGTTTTAGTGATGCATAATCAGAAGGGGATATATTTGATATGATTTTTTTATCAAGAATTAATGATCAATTCCATTGGCTATCAGGAGTATGATAGATGCCAAGATGTCATAGTAAGTGTGTAATGATTAGGATTGAATAAAAACAAGAATGACATGTTTTTGAAGTGAGGTTTGAAAAAAAAGGTAGATTGCAACATCTCATGGATTTCATGCATGTTTTAATCATCCAAGGTGGATATAGTATTAGGGGAGATATGTGAGTGAGCTAAAGATAGGGTCATGAGTCATTAGCATCATTTGGAGTCAAGAAGGAGAGTAAAAACCAAGTGAAGCAAGTAATTCAAGTATGCATTGTTATCATTGTGTGTTGTCAAGTTATTTTTCATGTCAAGATTGGCATAATTACTTTGTCATATATTTCAAAGGGGGGGAGCATTCTCATAAAAGTGGAAAGAGGTATATAGAGTGTCCTAAAGGTGTGTGCTTGTATGTTTTCCATAGATGTTTCTAAAGGTGGTTGCCATAAATGAAAAAGGGGAAATTGTTGGGCATTGTGTCTTTGTAGTTATCATTGGTGTAAAATTTCATTGATGGAAAATGGATTTTATGTGGTACAAGTTTCTCCATGAGGTGTAAATAAAAATAAAGGATGAATTTTGATTAGTATTGTCCAATTTTATCATCTTCCATATGTTTTTTTAGTGCATTTGCACAAAGATTAAGACATGGTCAAGAAACTAGGTGTTGAGAGTGAGTTCCAAATATGGTTATAAGTATTCATGGTGTCTAACATGTTTATTTTAGTGTACAGGTGTGTTAATGAGTCTATATGAGGTTAACAAGTTCAATTCATGAGATTCATGTGTTGAGTCAAGTCATTCTAGGCCTATTCTTAAACCTAGCACAAACAACATTGTATGGTAGCTTGAGAAATAAGGAAGATAATTTCATCATGCACATATGAAAGGTGTTTTGACATAGAATAACATGTGTTGAAGGAGTCTAGGGTAATAGAAAAGGTGTATGGTTCTGGTTCAAGGTCCTATTAAAGCAAAACTATGAAGATAAGGATAAAATGCATGGGAAAACCATGCTACTTGAAGATTTTTAGAGGTTTTAGGGCATGGGTGATATTTTTAAAGAATTAAGGAATTTTTGCGGTGCTTTGAGCCAATTTTGAGGCCAGGATTCAATCAAGAAAGCAAGAAAGTTGGTTTTGAGCTCTCAAGGCTCTTAAAAGCATAATCCAGCTCGATAGGTCAACTTCAGATGATCACCCATAGGTGTGGCTTATGCATAGGTGTTTGGAATCTTGGGAGATGTTTTTTAAAGGAATTAAGAATTTTTATAAAAATAATGATCTTATATAGATGTCAGTTTTTATGAACCATTATTAATAAGGTAAACATGTGAAAAACCTTGCTAAAACTATAGTCTTGTAGCAAAGGAGAAGAAATGATGTATGTGGTCATAAAATGTATTGGGAAAGTTGATGTAATGACTTAGACATGAAGAGGACTCCTTATATCTGATTTTGGTGGTATTTGTAAGCTCTAGATCAGTTGGGAAGGAATGGAAAAATATTTATTTCTAGAAGATTTGTAGGTACAATCTTGTATTGCAGTGTTCATGATGAATATCTAATTTTTGGAGAAACATTGGGAGGTTTCCTAAGTTTTCATATAAATTTCTAGGAATGTTCAAAGTGAATACTATTGGATTTCTGAGGTCTCATAAGCTACCATACCACTTTATGCTTAGAAGGCTAAAACGTAATCATGGAGGTTTGAGAGGAGTTTGATAGTTTTACATGTTGTAGAAAAATTAAATGATCATGAATAGTTTGTACAAGTCTAATGTGAGGTGTGTGAGCTCTTGGAATGGTCTGATGAGTTGTTTTTATGTTGAAGTACTCTTGGCCTAATTATCCCTATTAGGCCTATCAAGAAGTTGACATGGAACAGTGTGCAAGAAAATTTTTCTCCATATAAAATATTCTTTTGGAGGCTTGAGAAGGTTTTTATAGTCCTTGGTGATGTTTTCCATGCATTGGTTAATCCTAGAAGTGATGGTTGAGGTGTTTGAAGCATGATTCATCGAGACTAGTTCTTGAGTCCTTAAGGCATATTTGAGTAGTTTTGGAGATGAGTTTGTTTGAATGATTTTTTCCTTTTTTGGAGGTTTAAGAAATTTTTTTCAATTAGGAGACTCTGATATATTTCCATCCATATGTTAATTTGGTCTTGGTGAATTGTTTTTCTATAAGAAGTTTCTCGATCTTGTGGAGTAATTTTCAGTCCTTAAGACCTAGTTGACAATGCTTTCCAAATGGAGTGTGTCGTGATGATGATGGAGGTTCCATATTTTCTTAAGCATTTTGAGAGTTGTGGGGAGGGGTTTTATGAAGTTTTATAATACCGAGGAGTATTGGTGAAGTTTTTACGAGCTCTTGAAGTCTAATAAGTGATTGTTGGAGCTAGAAGACTTTGTTTTGGGCCTAGAGGAGAAGTGTGTGCTAGTTCATATTGGTGATACATGTGCTGACCTATTTGATCCTTATAAATAATTTATCCGATGTTTTAGATGTGTTTTTAATTTGGAATAGCCGACCTTAAGGATCTTGTCGACCTAAGGTGTTCTTATCAAGTTTCATGTATAAAGGTAAGAGTTAGTTTCTCATTTTGTGATGCTACAAAAGTAATGGAGAGTTGAGTGAGCTAAAGGGAAGAAGAGTAGAGGTTAGAGGGATCTAGGAAAGAGAAAATAATAGCATGAAGAGGTGAGGATAGAAAATAAGAAGGATAACAAATTCATTATACCTAATCTACATTATAAGGTGCTTATATGTGTCAAGGAGAGAAAGGTGTGTTTTGAGAATGTTTTGGAGTTCGCATGAGCTAAATCAGTGATCACAATCAACTCTTTTGGGAACAAGGTCCAAGTGGTCTTCATCCTCAAATGTTTGAGTGGGTTCTTGACCATATTTTGTATTTTTAGCCTCTTTGTATATTTAGTTCTATACTTAATAGGGTATGGTGTTTTTTTGATGTGGGTGCTTCACTAAGTAAATATTGTGTGATGTGTAATATTCACAAAAGTATTTTGAATTGAGTAATATATTCAGAAGTTTCAGTGGGTTTTCTTCCCCTTGAGGGTTTCCCACTTATATTTGGTGTTCTTGTGTATTATGTTCCTAATTTCTCTTAAGTTTAATGATGTATGCACTTTGTTTCTTGATCTTAATGCTTGATAATTCACACATGTGCATGATTGATTGATTTGTATATTTCATGAGACTAATTCACCTCCAGTCATTTTTATTTTAACACATTAGTGTAAACCAAGCAATTGAGTTGAACACTACATGATTCCCTGGAGATAGAATACCTTGGAGTATTTCAAATATTTTATCATCCATATTTCTTAGAGTACACCCCCTTGGTCTATTTCTTACTCACACACTTGCATGAAAGTAAAAATTACTTTATAGGAAGGCGCACTAAGATATAAATCAACTCGATACATTTGTTGATGAATATCTCAATGGCAGTTTCAAGTATCATGAAGGTGCTCGAAGACAATATAGCCAAGTGTTAGCTTATGTAAGAAAATAAACTATCAACAAATAAAACATTACATTCCTATAGTTACAAATAAAATATGACGATAGTTACAAATTTGTTGATTTTAAAGATATACCACTTTGGAAGATAGGATAATGTTAACCCAAATTTATTTTACTTGACACAATTAATCACAATAAAAAAGGTTAGGTATAATCTTATACAATATATAACAAACAACATAATTGAGGGATAAAATAGACACTACGCTTCTTAAAATATGAAGGCATTTTACTACGTTTGGAGCACTACCCGGAAGAAGACAATGAAGTTGAAATCCTACAACAAGATCAAGCTAAGCATAAAGAGTTGAATGTGAATAAATGACATTTGGGTAGTAACCTATTATTGTATGTAATCTTAAATAAGAAAATAATGCACAACATCCTTATTGACACCAACACAAGTAAATATGATTACAAAGGATGCTTGAATACACATAGGATGACCATCATTGGAGCCAACTCTACATACCATATTCTTGGAAAAGGGTGATTTCACTTAGTTTGATTAAGGGGTTAATATTAGACATCAATAGATCTAAGTTAAAAGAAACTTTTGAGATTATTGAGCTAGTTAATCCAACCACTACTCTACCCTCTTAGAAATGCCTTGTGTTTTGAGAAATGGGGATATGCACTTTAAGAAGAGCTATATGAGATTTTAAAATGGTGAGCATGGGGTTTTAATACCTATGGAACCTTTCCAAATGCCACCATTTGTAGAAACAATGGATACCAAGGAGGATGTATACTAAAAATATAATCTCACCATGTAAGGGGTGATTAGGTTCACCCTGATAAATAAGTATTCCTTAAAAGGGAAAGAGGCACATCAATTTTAGATGATACAATAAAAACTTATCATATATGGGTCAAGGATACCTATGAACTCAATAGAAGGAGGTGCATGGAGGTGTGAAGAAATCCAATAGTATTTGTAAAGAGTACATTGGTGTGGAAAACACTACAAAATATTAAGGCCACAAAATCACCAACTCAAGTAGGGATTTTTAAATGCATAAAAGCCATAATATTTATTTCTATAGAGTGTGTACGTGCCTTAAAAAGTGTTTTTTCGGATCATTCAATGAAGGATAGTTAAGCTTCCAAGGTATAATTAGATGATATTTGCATGAACCTATATGGTGGATTTAGAGGCTTTCTTACTAAAGGAGGAGGAATGAGTAAATTATTTGGTCTACACCTTAAATAATATAAAAACCAAGTGTTGGGTGACCCATTTTCTATCACTACCCCACTAGAGAAACATTGAAGAAGCACTGTCAACATAGTTTGAGAGAAAAATGGGAGGAGGAGACTACCAAACTATGGTGTCTCTCATATGGGCACCTAGGAACATGAATGCTTAAAATTTCAAAGCACACTCCCATTCTACTTATGGTTACATGCCTTTTATATCACACTAACTACCCGGGCATGTGATTGGTACACATTGAGTGAAACAAAGAAGGAAACATGATAATATGATTAAGTCAAAGAATATCTAGCCTATAACTTCTCATTTTAGTCAACTATTAAGGAATGGGATAACACCCTATAACTATTTAAGGAGGCCATATTCAATAATTATGCCATCATCAATGAAAGAGTATCCCATAGTCATAATAAGGAGGCATACATACTTAAAGGGATATTCAAGGAAGAGGATGGTTTGAATCAAAATTTTATTTTGATCCATTAGCATAAATATTATGGAAGGGAAGGAAAAGCCTTGATGAAAATTATGGACCAAGAAGACTCAAATGAAAATTTAATCATCCTAACTAGAATTGGCAAGTGTACATTGTACAATTTTTTTGGTATAATAAATAAGTATTACATTGATCCAATGCATGCAATGGAGGTAAACCATAGAATAGAGACCAGTCCTTATTGGCTACCATTGGCGATTATTGGTTAGATGCAAAACTAGAACACATAGTTGAGTTGTTGAATGAATTCCATGATTTATTCCCAAAAGGTTACCAAAATATGAAAGGAGTGTATGAATCCCTAGGGAAGATGACTATGAAGTTATAGGGAGGATGTGCACCCAATTAGGAATAGGTCAAATCACATGATCCTAAACCCGAGGAAGAAAATGAAGGAAAAGATTGACAACATGCACAAATCCAAAATCATCTACCCAATAGAGGATTCAAAATGAGTATGACCCATGGTGATAAACATAATGAAAGATGGGTGGATAAGGATATATTTGGATTTCCATGAACTAAATGAAGCTTACCTCACCAACCCCTTTCCAAGTCATATTACATAAGAAATACTCAAGGGTATAGTGGAATGTGAGATATATACTTTTACAAATGGATTATTAGGATAAAACTAAATTCATGTCATGGTGGAGGACAAGAAAAAGAAATTTTTTTCTACATAATGTGATTTTGTTGGAGATAAAACTTTCACCCATCTCAAATCAAGATTAACTAGATCATTGAGGTAACATGGGACCTGTCTCCAAGTTGTGGGACCTTACGCACTTCAGACAAAAATCTAGAGAAGTCAAGTTCCTCTACCTATATCTACTATTATAACTACTCCTAATGCAGAAAGTGAATCCTAAACTAATCATGCCAAGGGAATAGAGTTAGGAGGATATGTAGAAAGGGAGAAAATTATACTAAGGAGGTGATGGCACCAAAAATAGGGGAATTAACACAATTGGATTAAGTGAAAATGAAGGAGAATACACATAGAGAGGATAGACATGTATATCACAGTCCATAACATAGCCACACATTCATTTTCATGGGGCACATTTAGAAAAGGAATCTGAAAGGGACATGATGTGACACAAGTAAACATAAAATGCAACAAAGAGGTAAGGAGAAGCAATAAAAAATCATGTCAAGGTGGAGAATAGCCATAAAACGAGCTTTTATTACTTCCATAAATACACATCTTATTACAATGGTGTATGAGGCTGATATCCACATTCATATACCAGATATCTCGTAGGCCTACAACTTAACAATTCAAGGAGCTAAAGTACTTAACAAAAAAAAGGGTTCAATAACAAGAAATGAGAAATTATCTTACATTTATAGGAGGCGAGAAGAAGAAGAGGAAGAAGAGGGAAGCTTGAATTTGAAATATAACCACAAAAAAACAGAATTAAATGCATGTAAAGCACCTGTGATGATTGAAAGATGTGCCTCCCATGTTGTTTTGGCTTGTAGAGGAAGGAAGGAGGTGATATTTGAATAAAATATGCTGGTTGAGCTGCTCAGATTCTACATTATTGGTTGAAAACACATTTCCCTACTTCTCACCTACAAAATTTGACCAAAATTTTAATTTTAATGATCTAGAGTGTATTTAATGTCACCATATTTCCAACTAGACCACCAAGTACATTAATCGAGCTCTGTAACAAAATTTATGATGTTATGAAGTCTATAAGTTGATATGAATATGCAATGACACAACACTCACATTGATTGGTGAAGGATTGGCCAACCTGTTCATCTATTTTTTCATTTTCTTCCATGTGTCATACAAGAGTGTTTTTCAAGTATTCAACTCCCTGTTGGTGTGATTTGATAGGTTGCATATAACACACTCAAGTCTGACAAGTTTCCATATAAGTACAGTGATTGGCATGCAAATTTTTGGAAAGCAAGTAAAAGGTGTTCACAAAGAGTGCATGAGCTTCTTGGAATAAGGTGAATGTGCAAGGAATGTGTGCAAGGATAACAAGAGAAGATATAGGAATGAAGAGGGAAAATGGAAGGTGTGTATGAAGAGAAGGGTGTGCGAGGAACTACAACCAAAGAAATTGTGCAAGGAAGAACCAAAGTGCGTGTGACCTAAAATATTTGAATTTTAGAGTCAAAGTAAGAATGTAAGTTGTCAAAAGAATGTATTTTGGACAATAATTTGGAAAGCTGTTAGGGCCATCTTCTTGCTAGATTAAGGATATCAATATCCTTGGAGCATCCGATTGGCTTGTAAGTATGAAATTTTGGTATGTAACTTAAAAACTACTCTTCAAAGTCACTTGAAGCATTGTCTAAACTCTGTATTGAATCCTACATAATTTAAAAAATTCTCGCAAGATTTCTCGCATCCTAGAAGTAAAAGAAGAGCACATGCAAGGAGTACGTGAGAATAAAGAACTATGTACAATGAAAATAATGTGCATGCATCGCACTTGAAGGAATTGAAACTACTCTAATATTTACAATAATGTATAATAATTAATGGAAGGGTGAGATAGATCCCATTGACTGGGATTGATAGTGTGCCTCTATCAAGGTGAGAAAACTCAAAATATTTATCCTACTTATAATAAGAAATGATCTATGGGCCATGAAAAAGTACATCAAACTTTGAATGGCACCTTGGTTTACCTACCTCGCCAACATCCCATTTTAAGACTTAGTCACCGAATTTGAAATCCTAGGGCCTATCCTTTCTGTCAAGACACTTCTTTGTTGATTGTTGATGTTGTGCTAGCTTGAACATGGAAAAGTTTCATAATTCTTCAAGTTCAGCCAACTATTCTATTCTAATTTATCTCTAGTCTCAGTGCCCTTAAATTCCATCTATTGGGAAAATCTAGTGAAGGAAATTCAAGAGATAAAGGAAGTCTAACTTTCTTTTCCATAAACAAGCTTGTAAGGAAAAGTTCCTATTTCCTTTTTCACCATGATTTTTTCTTCTGTGAGCATGCATGAGACCTCTGTGTGCCATTGTCTCTGGTTGGTATTTATAATACGTTTCATGATTCTAACTAGGTTCTTGTTTTTTGACTCTTCCAAGTCATTTCCTTAAGGGTAATAGTTGGAAGAAGTATTCAAATAGATTCCAATACTTAAATCCCAATCAAATTTTGGCTCCAAGGAAGGATTTTTCATTATCAAAGATAATGGTTTGAGGAATTCCAAACCTTGTTACAATTCCTTCAATAAATTCAAGGATGACTAACTCAGTTGATTCCTTGAGCATGACCGCTTGTGTCCATCGGTGAAGTAGTTTGTAGCCATCATCTCCCATTTATTCCTAGTGCTTGAGGGAGGATTGATCATGCCTATGAATTTAAGACCCCATTGCATAAAAGGCTGATCCACTTGGATTGGTTAGAGGGGAAGTTGTGCCATTTTCTTCTTTCCTATAAATAAAATGCCTTCTTTACATGTAATGACCCACTTGTTTGTATCCACAAATAGGGTAGGCTAAAAGTATCCTACCTTTATGATCTTCAATGTTTTTTCTTTGGTAGAAAATTTTCCACTAGATAATCCATCGTGAAATTATGCTAACAATTTTTCAAATTGTGTGTCATTGATACACCTCAAGTAGCACACCATCAATCAACATATATGGAATATATTACAGCCTTAGATGTTGCCTCTTTGAATTTTTTAAACCAAGAGGGTATGCACTAGAGGAAAGAAATGTGACCATCTCTTTCATCTAGATGTGCACACTAGGATCCTCATTTTGTTCACATTTAGCGTGTGGGATATCTTAATCCAGAAACATTAAAGTCTCATGTTCATTCTATGCGTCTTCATAAATCTGTTTACACAACACATTACCTCTAACCAAATTTGTGGATTTGATAGTCACATCAAACTCTATGATCTTGGTCACTCATCTTGCTTTGTTTTCATTGATTTTTTCTCCCATGATGAATTCTCTTACACAATAGTGTGAGAGTAACACCTTAATATGATTTTTACGAGCATAATTTTTAACTTTTTAAGTGCACACATGATAGAGAATACCTTATTTTTGTTTGACTATATTTCAACTCATAATCCTTCAAAGTTTGTGAAAATAATCCATTGGCTACTCCAGTCCTTGTTCATTTTCTTATGTCAAGAAAACAAAAACACTCGCATCACTTCCACAAGCATAAAGCATTAAATCCTTAGAGTAATATGGATTGATGAGTTTTGGTGCATAAGAAATTTCGGCTTGATTTTGTTGAAGATTTATTTTCCTTCGTTTTCCACTTGAAGAATGTATCATTTTTGAGCATGAGGTTGATGGGCCTAATAAGACCAATAAAAAGTTAGGGATGAATCTCCTAACAAGGTTTATTTATCATAGGAATGACGGCAAGGCCTTCTTGTGTACCAATTGGGAGAGAGTAAGGATGGTTGAGACACGCCGGGATGAATGGAAATGTCATCCTTTGAAACCAAATGGCCCAAAAGATTGCCTTGTGCCACGAGAAAAGTTACAATTTTTTGGGTTAAGAGATGGCCCCAATTCTTTGCATCTATCAAATACTTTCACCAAATATGCTATATGATCTATGCACTACTTTAAGAATATAGTTATTGAAAGCTCTGAAACAGATTTACACAATAATCTTCTTTAGACAAATATGTTCGATATATTATTTCTGTATCAAATACAATGTATGGAGTGCTATTAAATAGCCATCCAAATAGGAAAACCAACTTCCTATAAAGTAGGAAGTATAAACAATATACAACCCGTATTAATATATTGTTACACATTTGTTATAACAATATATATAAAACTAACCATATAATAAACCATGTGAATACTAATTCCTAACATTCCCCCCCTTAGTGTTTACATGGTAGAAAAACATCCACACACTCAACTGCAGTATGCTCAACCCTGTGGCATGTCCAATTCTGTGACTCATGACCTTGATCCAAAAGAAAGGCTCTTTCCTTCCATGGTTTTAAATAGGCTTACCACAAACCTTGAAGTGACAGGAACCTCATCAACTGTTGACCTCGTGTGGTTTTCTGGATTCTCCCACAAACCCTTTCAAGATCCATGAACTGACTTAGTCTGGTGCTACTATTCACCACTATGCTTATACATCAGGGAATTATGTAGGAAACACAACTTGCATATCACAAAACTGCAGAATAGAAGATATACTGAAAAAATTTCACATTACTTCCTATAAGAATCGTAATGTTCTTAATTGTAGTCTCTGTCTTTGATCGCTGCCACTCGATCTTGAACAGCATAGAAAACTGCCACTGCCACTAGAAGCTTTCCTTGACTAAGTCGATTTTGGGTGCAGAATGGGAATGGAACATTGGTATGTATTCCCCCCCACAATGTGAAATTCCACTCATATAGATACTGAGAAGCAAACTGCATCGAAGAACATACTCCTGAATGGATCTTGCTAGTTAGGTCTTGCTGCACATGGTCACTAATGCTAGTGAACGTATTCTCCTAGCTGACCATCTTCCAACGAAGTACAACGATCGGAGAGGACCAAGTCGGTCGGAGGATCACCGATACCTGGTCATCTGTGCTCCAACAAAAATTTCTTTCCAACATCCATCAAATACCACACAAAACAGGAACATTGCAAACTGAAGCACACTGAGAAAATGGAAACCACACTGAAAATCATATACTCACATTGCACACCTGTGCCACCAAATCATTCTGTGTGGCCCCATCATTGGTGACTGACGAGAGGTCATTGTCTGACCTCTAGCCTCTGATGCCTCCATCCTCCATTAATATGCTACTTAACTTAGCAGATTTGGAATTTGAGGCTCAAAAATTACACACCTTACCCGAACGTCAGATTCCACCGAAAATGGGTTCGTAAAGAAAAAAAAAATTTAAAATTTTTTGGACTTAATACAATGACACGACTTTAACACTTGACAAGACAATAATCCTAAAATCACCTATTTAACATTGACTACCTATATTCACCTAGACATATATGATGGAATTAACATTGACATACACATTGATGTCTTACAATTACAACAGGACAATTCTTGACTAAAACGTTTGACATGAAATAAAAGACCTATTTCAAACTCTTACGGAAAGTGTGTTAAATGACATATTGAAAATAACACAAATAAAACTATAGACTTATTTGAAGACAACTATTTTGATCAAAATGCAAACAACTAAACCAAGACTTAAACATAAAAAAATTACTTTTTAAATGACCATGACTTTAACTACGGACTTGGAATTACACTTGATGCACAGTTAGCATGTATTTATCTCCATAACGACTTGATATAGGGAGAAAACAGCTATGGAAGATTATTAATAAGCTAGTAAAATTTAGAATGATCGCCCAACCAAAAATACCTATTTCTTTATTCAAGCCTCTGCTAATACTGACCACGCATTTCAATGCAAGATATCAGCATGAGATTTGGATTTGCAACGCCAATCTTGATTGTTCTTGACGGTTCCTCTTTTGCTGTGATTTACTACCACGTGGTTGCTCAGCTCAAGAGAATGGTAAAAACAGTTGCATAGCTATAGCCTTGACGTTAAGCTTTCTTCAACACGAATGCCTGATGCTTCCTTGACAAATTCAATTAATTTCTTTGTAATCCACAAACAGTCGCTAAGATTTCAACAAACTAATTTACAGATCCATTATTCAGCCTGCTTTTATTCTTTCAACTCATACGGCATCGACAGGAACAATTTGGGGTCGTTGTTGCCAAGTGAAGCAGATCAAATGGAGTCGTGGGGAGTTACTTCGCATTTAATAGAAGGACAACACAGATTGCGTATGGGGAGTCGTTGAAACCAAAGTGAAATACAAAACAATAGTTAAGCTTCCAACCAAAGTGCAAACGTGGCACTCAAATTTAAAGCAGATCAAACGATGACGAAAAAGTTGGAGCCCTTAGATCCCAAAGCAGGAGTGGTGATCTACTGCAGATATCAACAAACCGATGGTGAATAAAACAAGAATGCTCAGGACGATGTCCAAACGTGCTTTACAGAGAATCAAACAGTCCTAAAATCACAAGCAGATTTTTATAACTCATGCAGTCGGGGCATCAATACAGGATATGGCAGTGCCCCTTACCCATTCTATACTCCCATCACATACAGAGAATCAAACTGCTCCGATACCAAATGAAAGCTCTGAAACAGATTTACACAATAATCTTCTTCACACAAATATGTTCGATATATTATTTCTGTATCAAATACAATGTATGGAGTGCTATTAAATAGCCATCCAAATAGGAAAACCAACTTCCTATAAAGTAGGAAGTATAAACAATATACAACCCGTATTAATATATTGTTACACATTTGTTATAACAATATATATAAAACTAACCATATAATAAACCATGTGAATACTAATTCCTACTTGAGCTTATGTAATCTAAATATATTAATATGAACTAATTGATATATCCTTTGAAGGAAATTTCCATGGCCCTCTTAAATGTTGTGCCTACATTTGATAGATCGAATGGCATCTTGTGATACACATATGTTACCCATTTAGTTATAAATGTTTTTTTGAATTATCTTCTTCCTTTACCATGATCTGGTTGAAGCCACAATACCCATCCAACATGGAAAATAGTTGCGTAGAAACCATAGTCTACAAAATTTCCCCCATTGAATCCAAAGGATAACAATCCTTCAAAGATGCCTTATCCAAATATCTAAAATCGACACAAATTTTGATTTCACCATTCTTCTTGCGTAATGGAACAAGATTTATGAACCAGGTACATTATTTGATATGAAATATTATATTTGCCTCAACGAGTTTAGAAAATTCTTTCCTCATGAGGGGCTCTATCCTTGGATTGATTGGTATTTTCTTTTGTCTGATGGGCTTGATACTAGGATCAAGGTCAATGGAATGTTGAGAAAATCTTGGATCAAATCCTTTCAAGTCTTCATATTCACATAAAAATATATCATTGTATTTCATAGAGAGATGAAGGCTTGTTTTTCATCATGCACATAATATTTACTTCGAGCAAGTAACTCCTTACCACATGCAAAGTGACTGGAGTGTAGTATTCTTATGCCATGCACATATACTTTTCTTCACTCTTGAATGCATCATTAGGTCTGAAAATTTTCTCGAAGGTGACTAGACCCTTTATGAAACTTTTTTATCTTGAGTTGAATCACTTGGTCACCATAGTTGTCATACAAGTTAGCTTGTATGCTTTCAAAGAACTCATCTTCATTAAGAATGAGCTGGAAAATTTGTGTGTCATCTGTCAAACAATTTTTCAGCTGCTATCATTATCTTGAATAGATATCTTGATCACCATTTTAATGTGTTGTGCATTTCCTTTGATAAAATCCTCAACAGGTGAGAATTGTGATCCAAGTGCGACCATCTGATCTACTTCTTTGTTCATATTTATTGGCATCACCTATAGGTTTAGAGCATCAAATCCCTTAAGGAGGTCCCAAAATCTATGTTTATAATATTTTAGAAGCTTATTATTATTTTTGCACTTGTTTGTGACCTAGTGGAAGACCAATTTTGTGTCCCTAAAAATCTGCAGGACCTTAATCTGTCTCTTTTCAGCAATAAGAAAACCATGTACCATCACTTTGTAGTCTAATACATTATTCAAGAATGTAAACTACATCTTGTGTACAAATAATAATTTTTCACCCACGGGAGAAATGAGAACAACACATGCATCATCGTCATTTCTACTGGATCCATCAAAGTATAACTTCCATAAACCAATGGTTTCTTCATTTTTCTTGAGCACTCGCAACACCATAAATTCTTCTTCAAGGATACAGTAAGTACCAATGCTACTTTTAAAGGATTTAAGTTCTTCATCATATGGATCAAATTTATGATATATCTCATCCCATTCATCTAGCAACATATCAAGCTAGGGAGGATAAAAATATTGCTCTTCTTAAACTGATACTTTTTCAGCCCTCTTGGATTAAATAATTATCTTGGAGAGGGGATGGGTCATATGAATCATTATAATAAGAAAAAATAGGTTCATATTGTATGGTAAATTGGGTACCATACCTTGTTCTTAGTAACATCCGAGACACCATCAGAAAACAAGTAACCACCCACATTAGAAGTGAAATATCTTTATAGGAACAAGGGAAAAAAAAGGAGGTAGGTCAATTATTGACACATCTTTAGTTATTGTGAGGCTTGGAAATTCATGGAGGGTTAAGTCAAGATCCTTAATGACTCTTAGGGTAGTGACAGTTAAGCCATCAAGCTAAAATATTCCTTTGGAAATAGGAGTGTACTCAATACCTAAGATATTAGTAATTTTCTTTGGCATAACGAATACTAGTGCTCGAGTCAATCATAAAATTGTGAACAAGGTGTCTTCCTATAATCAAGGACATATAAAAGGGTGGGGTTTTGACAACCTTACTTTATTTTCCTCTACTTGACATATATTAACAACAACATGAGGTTTTTGAACAACTAGATCAGCGCATGGGAGTTATGCCAGAGCTTCATGCAACAGGTCACGATAAGATGGAATGGCAAGGGCATCCCACATTGTGACATTTATATTTGTCTTCTTCATCTGATCCACAATGATGAATGGAAGGCCCATTTATTTGTACATTCGAGGTGTAGTAACATCTTTTCTTTATTATTCAGGCATAGAGGCATGGGCCTTAGCTTTCACAGAGGCTTAACCTACAAAAGGAGGGGAGTGCACCACTTCTATTGAAACATTACATGTAAACTCTTGTGTAGGAATTTATATGTCATGACTATTGCGTTGATGATTTAAATCTCTTTTCTTTTGAGAATCAGCCCTGTCACAAGGGCTAAATGTTGTCTGCTAGACTCAAGCATTCTCTTCCTGTATCTTGTGTTATCGAAACACGGGAGTGTGGTTTGATTAGACTATCTATAACTTGATTGATTACAAAGAAGTCATCAGCACCAATAACATCGGGTTGGTCTTAGGAAAAACTTCGACACTTATTTATTTTATGGTTCACATGCAATAATCTAAGGCTCACTAATAGAATAATTTTGGATCATGTAAGCCTACATGTGCATGAAATTGGCACAATGATACTGAATATGAGGCATATTATAAGGAAAACAACATTCGAATCTAAATCCATATTATTTTATACTTGAACTAGTGTTTGGCTTGCATTGGGCGTTGGAAGAGGTTGGGTAGGGGGAATTGTTTACAAGGTAAGGTGCACATTAGCATGCCATCTATCATTTTGTTGGTTTTATCCATATCTTTGATTTACATATTGATTTCTAAAGGGATGATGGCTTTGATTATACACTTGATTAGAATTATTTTTGAAGGCTTGTGCCTATTGCTTTTCTAATGATATGACTTTATTTGTGAGTTTCTAATTAGGTACTTCATTTCTTCATGTTATTTCTACTATGCAATAGAATAGGATGTGGATGTAATGGGTTGTGCACTCGTGTGGGAATAGGAGCAACAGAAGATTGGGATTCTTGAGGAATTTTTGGGAATAAGGGCATGGGTGGTCTAGGGGCTAACTTTCATGCTTGGATAAGACTATTTTTCCGCATGTATTGCAACGTTATAAGTAGTAGGAAAGGCTATACCTCCCATGGATAGAATGATGACTAAAATATCACTATTCAAAGGCCTTATATAATACATGAAATCATGTTGGGTTGTAGGCCTTATCACTTCAGGAATTATGTCCCAAGTCTTCTAAAACTTGGTATTGAAATCAGTCATCTACTCATTGGGTGTTCTCTTTGTTTTTGTCATTTGTTCCACCAAAGACAAGAAATCTTACTTATCTTCAAAATAATTGAAAATAGTTGTTCCAAGTTCATCCCAACTGGTAATAGATGCAATTCTTAGACTTCTATGCCATGAAGTTGTTTTCCCTTAAGTGAAGATGCTAGAAACCTAAGCGCTACATCATCATGTGTGACCAAATAGACAGAAAACACATTTCCTACATCTTGGATCTACTCAACAGAGAGAATTGATTCTCGCTATTAAATTATGGAATAATTTTGAGCATGGATCCTAGAATATCATGTTGCACATTCGAAGGAGAGGAATTTCTGCTAGTAAAATTAGAAAAGAGAAAGTTTCTCCGAGGTGGTGGAGATGTCATGGTAGGGTGCATAGGTCTATCGTGAGGAGGAGTGTAAATTACATGACATTCTAGAGATGGATATCCATGTAAATAATTTCTAGTAACTCTTCATATCAAAGAGAGATGGAGGTACTCAAAGCACTCTTCAGCTACTATGCTTTGTCTAGTTTGTATCCTTCTCATGAAAAAGGAATGCAAAATGCTAAAAAATAGTAGATTTGAGTGTTGGGAGTTGCTAGATGTATTGAAACAAGCATCCAAATGAATTGAAGAAACTATAATGATCACATTTAAGGCATGCAATGAGTCTCTAGTAATTATGACATTTAAGCTTTCAATACTACTCCCAACAAGCATGTAAGAAAATGTTGAAGCTCAAACTTGCACCCGTCCCAGATCAGGATGAACTAGATCATTGAGGCAACATGGGACCTGTCTCTAAGTTTTGGGATCTTTCATTCTTGAGACAAACCTTGAGATAAGGTAGGTTCCTCTACCTATCTCTACTACTACAACTAATCCTAATGTGGAAAGAAAATCCTTAACTAGTCATGTGAGGACTAAAGTTAGGAGGATATGTAGAAAGGAGAAAATTAATCTAAGGGAAGTGATAACACAATAAAGAGGGGGAATGGACACAGTTGGCTTAATTAATAATGACAGAGAATGCACATCAAGAGGATAGACACGCATATCACAGTCCAAAACATGGCCACACAGTCATTTTCAAGGTGCACACTAATAAAAGGAACGTGCAAGGAATGTGAGATTGCACAATAAATAGAAAATGTAATAGAGGGGTAATGAGAATCAATAAAAAAGAATGCCAAGGCAGAGAATAGCCACAAAATGAGCTTCTATTGCTTTTAGAAAACCAAAGTCAATTACAATGGCATATGAGGCCAATATCCACATGCAAATACTAGATCTAAAGGCACATAACTTAAAAATGCAAGAACCCAAAGTCCTTAGCAAACAAAAGGGTTTAGAAAAAATAAATTATAAATTCTCTTACATTTATAAGGAGAGAATAAGAAGAAGAAGAGGGAACATCAAATCTGAAATCTAACCACCAACAATGAGAATTGAACTTCTGCAAATCCACATGTGATGTTGATAGATGCACCTCCCCACATCTGTTTGTCTTATAGAGGAAGGAAGGAGGCAAGATTTTAATAAAATCTAGTGGTTGAGATGATCATATTCTACATTGATGGATTAAAACACATTTCCCTACTTCTCAGCTGCCAAATCCCACTAACATTTTAATTTTAGTGATCTAGTATAGCCCATGTCATCATATTTCTAACCGGACAAACCACGCATTAATCTAAGCTTGCAGCAAAAAGTTATGATGTTCTAAAGTATACGGGGTGATCTAAACATGTAATGACATGTGTCACATGTTGATTGGTTGAAGGATCAGCCAACTATTCATATATTTTTATCATTTTATAGCATGTGCCGCATAGTGGTTTATTACTGAGGATGCATACCTAAAGAAGACAAGTATGCAAGGAGGGTGCAAGAATTTAGTTAAGGAATACATAGAATATATAAAGGAAGGGGGCTTGGAGGAAATGCACAAAGGACTTAGCCATTTTTGGAAATCAATTCAAAGGTGTGCACGAAGAGTCAATGCTCTTCTGGGAAGAAGGTGAATTCACAAGGTGTATGCAAGAATAAGGTAAGAAGATAGAGTAATGGAGAAGGAAAATGGAAGGCATGTAGGAAGAGAAGGGTGTGTGAGGAACTGCAACCAAATAAAATGTGCCAAGGGAAGAACCACGGTGCACACAACCTGCAATATTTGAATTTTAGAGATAGAATAGGAATGTAAGTTGTCAAAATAACTAGGGAGTTATATTGGACAACATGTTCCTTTTCCTATAATGTTATCTTTTTAGGTTTGAATAATTTACTTACAATTTTCTCACACACAGTAGTTGAGGTATTCAAGGACTTTATTAAAAAGTTCCTACAAGTATATGTGGATTAATGGACCATGTATGGTTTAGTGATAGACTAGAATTCAAATTTGAGGTTCATATTTGAGAGATATAGGAAACTTAAAATCTCCTTAAGACTCAAGAAGTGCATATTCATGAAACTATTTAGGGTCTTAGGGTCTTAATAGGACATGTTATTTGCAAAGATGAAATGCTAGTTGATCTGAAAAATATTGTGGTGATCCTTATCTTAGAGGATCCTATAACTCAACATGATGTACATTCATTTTTAGGACACATGGGATATGACCAAAAATTCATCAAGGACTATGCCAAGATAATCATCCTCTTGAAGGAATTTTTGATGAAGGATAGATCCTTTTTATGTATGAAGCACTAGTAGAAGTCTTTCAAAATGTTGAAGGAGAAAGTAGTGAGCACTGCCAATCTCTAGTTCCCAAATTAGAAGAAACCCTTCCATTTTCACATAGACACATCATGGACATATATAGGAGCCATTTCAGCCCATACACAAGAAGGGAGGATGGACCATCACATATATTTTTTGTGTAGGCAGCTATCTTTAGTAGAAATAAATTATACTACCATAGAGTGTAAGGTGTTGGAATTGGTTTACACACTCTAGAAATCTAGATAGTACTTACTAGCCATAGAGTTCATATTTTTAGTGACCATAAGGTTGTGAATTACTTTGTTAACAAACTAGTACTATATGGGTGCATTTATAGATGGATTATCTTATTTCAAGAATTAAATTTGTCTATTACGGTGAAACTAGGTAAGCTCAATTATGGGCCATACCACATGTCAAGGATCAATATAGGAGAAACTACATAGATTATTTAAGATTACATGTCGGAAACACAATAATATAAGATTAACGGTGAAGGATATAGAAGATATTACATCCTTCCTTAATTAAGGTATAGCTCTTGATAGATGGAATATTAATGAAAAGAAGCATCTTATGGTACATGTGGTACCATACTGGATTTTGGAAGAGATTTATACAAAATGGGGTGCAATGAAGTTATAATAATGTGAATTTTATCACATGAGTGCACAATATTACTACAAGATGCTCGTGAAGATATAACATGAGGCTAATATGTTGAGAAGACTATTACAATTTGAGGATTCTAATAAATATGGATTTAATCAACTTACATATTACATAATGTTACAATAAATATTTAAATAAAGATTACATCATAACATAAGTAAATAAAGAAATACTTACAAACAGGTGACATAGTATTTATAGTGGAAAACCCTAATAGGTAAAAACTACTTTAAAAATAACCTTTTACTTCAGAGAACTTGTTTTACATCCAATAAGATCACCTCCTCCTTTGAAACCCTATTTACCAAGGGTAAAACCAAATCACTTGATTTTCACACCTTTGATATATTTCCCAAATATATCAAATGAGGACCTAAATTCTTTTTATATAAGTTAATTGGGTATGTCTCTCGACTCCACCTTTTCAACCTAAAATGGTTGACACATACACCTAGGTTTATAATATTTAATATTAGAAATATAATCATTTCATGATATTAAATATTTAACCTAAAATATTTACCTAGGTTAGCATATTTAATAATAGAAATAGAAATATTTCATAGTATTAAATATTAACCTATATATTAGTGATGGACCCATATACATTAAGTGTTTGCTAGACCACTTAATCATTATGTTCAAAAAAATACATTGCATGTAATTTTTGTTTTCAAAATTATGGTGGACCATATTATTTAAGGATGCTAAAGAATACACTATGAAGTGTGACATCTTCGGAGGGTAGGTAAGCTAATTAGAAGGTATGAAATTCCATCAATACTAGTTTGCATAAAAGAACCATTATAGAAATGTGTTATCAATTTTTTTGAGCCAATCAGTCCTAGTACATTATCTTTGTCTTAGTGACACTCACTTGACATTTTAGCACTAATAAAGTGAATGAAATTTTCCAAATATTAACAAGAAAATAGAGTAGTTTTAGTGGTTTTTTTAAATTGAGAATGCTTCTATTAATAATTAAATGTTATGACAATCACAAAACTAAACAATAACAAAAATAAAGGCCCTAACAGAGACCAAGCTATGAACATAAACCGGAGTAAAAATAAATTAAGAACTAATGCATTTGATTAAGATCAATGTAACAATGTCTAAGAGTATTGTTTTGCATAAGACAATAGAATTCAAGGTAATCTTGTATGTTCACAATTTATAGTATCATTGTTTCACATGTTATTGTTTTTTTATAATAGAAGAGGGGTATATTGGGGCCCTCATTCTTGAAACACACACACACACACACACACACACAATATATATATATATATATATATATATATATATATATATATATATATATATATATAAACACATATACATATACATATACATATATAATATATATAGGCGCACACACACACACAAAACACAGAAACATACACATATTGAATTAAAAATAAAGGCATATAACAATAATTCCATAAATATATATTGTAGGACACTAAGAGGAAACAACATGAAAAATCTTGCCATTAAAACTTACAAATCAACAAAACAGATAGAAGACTATTCTTGTTCATAGTTTCATACGAGCAAGAGGACCTGAGATTGGTGTAGAGAGTATTTTCTCCTTCCTCATGAAATTCCTTATAATTGTTCATGGAATGAAAAACCTACAAAATTTACTGATGCAAGAATTAGACATCCCCTTTTCAATCAAACTCCTCTCGGGATAGAGGATGGCTAGTTCAAATGTTTAGAATATTAGCCTTCCCTTTGGGTGTGGCTAGCTAGTCTTGGATCATTTTTCCACCTTATGGGAAGGGTTTTCTTCCGTTTACCCCCAAAAATGGTCACTTATATTTCTCCCTCGAGTACAATGCCATAGTCAAAATTATTTATTTGACGACATTTTAAATATTTCTCTCTAATATTCCTACTTTATTTGACAACTCATAAATGAATTTTGTCGGAGAATCTACATCGGGATTGTACCTCCTACCCCCATAACCTTTAGGTGTAATTTGTTCTTGATATGCTTCAGGCCATCCTCGGAAGTAAAATATCCTTTGGGAAAAATATTTTGAACAAATAATTGATACATTTTAAACACATGGGTAATATCAGCTAGCCTTACAAGAAAACCTAAAAGCGACATTATCGATAGTGGAAAAATCCTCACCATGACTCCATGGGATTAGGAAAGGTTAAAACATGATTGAAAAAGTATAATTCGGCACCACTAACATAAAAATTTGTTTGCAATGAGCTCTTTAGAATGTGTTGATAAGCAAAAATGTTTCTCTAAGGAGAAGACACATAGAGGACGCACGTATGGGAACAAGGTACATTTGAAGGCACATAAATATAACAAAGGAAATGTGTGCTAAAATATTTTGGCTTGGGAATTAGTTGTTTTGTTGGATATGGGATAATTTTGAAGATAGGGTATGGAGCACACATAGAGATGAAGACTTGTGTGACATGCAATGGTATTTTGGGAATGAGCGGGTGATAAGCACCATGCATGGTTTGAGCTAATAATATGATTTCTTCTTCAAGTTAACTATAGGACATTTATTATTAGAACACTTACGTGCATGCATGTTGATGTAAAGGCACATGGTTATTATCAACATGCAACCTATTTTTAGAAGTGCATAAGCTATTATAATGTAAGAAGCTTCTAGTTTTTACAATGTTTATTGTAATAGAGTATATTAGCTAGATAATGGTGTTAAACATAACTGAATCTGGTTCATGTATGGTTAATCTTATTATATTTATTGTTTAATACATGATTCTCTAAGATCTAGATCTAGATTATACACTGTGGAATGTTTATGCTTAATTATGGATCTGAATATGTTTTATCACCATCACAATAAAATCATGCACTAACAAATCTAAAGAGGATCCTGGTACCTCTGCATGCTTAAAATGAGTGCTCATCTTAGGCTAGGTGATTCATAGTAGATTCTAGGCTGCATCATTGGTTCTGTTGTTGGGACCTCTTTTTATGTTGTTTTTAGGATGTTTTGTGATGAATACGTATTGGTTGACCCGACGCACATGCATGGGTGGAGAATTTTTTTTGAATTTTTATATGAAATATTATTTTCTATCTTTTTGGTAGATCTATACAAGTGGTTGGTTGCTTATGCATCTAAAAGGAATTGGAGGTATTGCACACTTGTCTAGACATAAGAAGAATTTTAGGCCCTCTATGATGTTGATCTGATTTGGACATGCATTGTGTACACTTAGTTTCATGGCATTCTGAATAGCTATATTTTAGAGTAATCAATTTCTACTTACTCTTTCTTAGAGGTAGATGAGTTCTAGTTTTTACGTTATCCCAACGGAACCTATCTGCAAGGCATTCCATTGGTAATCAAAATCTTTATGGTAACCCTGAACTTAGAAGAAAATACAATGGGTAGGTAAACCCTACCATGAGCGGGAGTAGGAGTAGGTTTGGTGAAGGATGGCGAGACATAGTGGTAGAGAGGCAAAGAGAATAAAGGTGACTTAAGTACAATGAGGTGCGTGAGAGGGATATAGAGAAGTAATGTGATATTGTAAAACAAATGGTGTTGAGGAAAGAGATGGCTCATGAAGGATTTAGATCTCACTCGAAGGAATAGAGACATAGCATCTGTGACTCCCCATTTGGGCAAGCATGACGGGGAACCCTACTCGGCCTCATATGGGAGCACACTAGCAAATATGACATGGGATGCGAATGTGCATCTAAATCTACCTAGAAACCTAGCCCTTATGTTTGGTTTTCCAGTAGCATTTAGTACAACTAATAATCAATAAGCTAGTTTGGGGAGTGGAAGAAAAGGAGTAAATAAATTAGAAAGTGCATCTATGGCTAGAAAAATGTCTCTGTTTTTTTTTGGAGGTACCTTTCTAGGCCCATCATCAACAAATAATTCAAGCGCATAGAATTTTGGACTCATTTTTGGGAGTATTATCACCTCGTAGACTATAGGAGTTCGGTTTAGTACACCTTTGTTGGGACACGGGCAAGTACATCCATTGGTCCACTTCTGCTTATAGGTGGAGGATCAAGGGGCATAGGTGGCTCTATTTTTTTGTGGATGTGGTGGAGTGCGGAGGTAGAGGTAACATAGGAGTTACGGATCGGTGGGCATGGTCCTCACCAACCTTATAATATTTACATAGATATGTCACTTTATCTTTCAGAGTATAGTGGAATATAAGATGTTGTTGAGCATGTGCACATGTGTGAAATACTATGGCACACAAAAGGGATTATGGCTTCTAAGAATAAGGAAATTCAGTTCTACAACTATGTTACAAGGATGCACTCACAGTTGGTATAGGAAGTTTGACCCTGATCAGACTTGCATAGATTATGTAGCATTATGGGAAGCTTTCCTTAAGGAGTTTCATATCCCTGAGTTTGAGTAGAAGAGTATAAGCGTGCTCAAGGATATTAAGTAGGGCACTACTGAGAGTGTTCGGGAATATGATTCCCATTTTAAGATATTGTTGTCTAAGCTTTCATATGATATCCATGCAAGCTAGCATGCATAGTGGTTCATTGGGGTTTTATTAGATGAATTAGGAGGTAAATGTCACATAAGACATATACGGAACATGTGAAGCACTTGAAGAATAATTACGCGCTAAGGAAGTTAGAAGTATAGACACTAGAGTAAGCCCATTCCTGGAAGCATAGATTATAACTATGGAAAATCAATTAGAGAAACTATCATCCAATTCAAGTACACGAGACACATAATGGGATTTGGTGTGCAGATTGTGAAGTGGAAGGGCACACCAAGGATAATTCTCCTCACGGGTCGAGTATGCTCATTATTGTTAGATTTGTGAGATATGTCATTTAGACCATAGTCATTGCCCATTATTACAATGCGTGATAAGAAAAATTGTATCTTTCTATTGTAAGATTTTTGGTCCACGACTCACAATACAAAATATTGTAGGTTGATTGGTCAGATCCATGATGTCATCGATATTGGTGTATGACAAACAAGAGTATCAGATAACTCTAAAATTAAAAGTGAGCACCATGATCATGATCACACTCAAAGGCGCTATGATTGGAATGAAGGGAAATTTTAAGGAAGTTGTGGCAGAGGTCAAGGATACCATGGTGGATTTAGGAGTCGAGGCCATGGTGGTGGGCAAGGTGAGTTTCCTCTTATAACGTGTTATACATGTGGATATCTTGACCACTACAGGTGTGAATGCCCTCAGAATATTACTTGTTCCTTTTGGGGAAGAATCATAACTATGAGGAATTCCCGGACTTATATGAGCATCTTAGCAAGCAACATAAATAGGAAAACAAGGGCACATGGATGGTTAGGATACAATGTGCCATAGAAAATCAGTGGATTCAAAGTTGTCACGGAACTGAGGTGGTACCTATGGAGATTACTACACGCGCCTTTGAAGTTGCATGTGCTAGAGAGATGCTACAAAAAATATTACCATTACTAAGGAGGAGGTTTTACATGAAAGATATCTAGATCATACACACCGAGAAGGAGGTTTATCAGAAACCATGAAATTACTCGAGAAATATCCAGTGAAATATAGTGTTTAAAGGAGCGATTCACGGAAGTTGGAACAAAAGAAGGCACGAGATACGGTCAATCATATATTGATGATTTTAAAGAGGTATGCAAGATGTTGTGCCAAGAGAATATTATTCCATTACTAGGGAATTGGTTAAAGGGGAACACTCCGTGTGTAGGGATTGAGAATGAACAGAAAATCCTGCATGCTAATATTCCCCCTCATAGCTTGGATTATGACAAGGAGACCACTCTAAATGCTATTGTGGATGGATGGCTTTTGATCAATATATTGATTGACACATGCACGGAAGTGAACGTGCTTACTTTGGATGTATGCATGTAGATGGGAATACCTCCATTACAATTATCCTCTAATTTTTTGTTTATGGCTAATCAAACTAAGGCCACTCAATTAGAGTTTTAAAGGATGCATCCATTACTATACTGGGAAAAGTTTACTAGGTACTTTCAAGTTTTGACACTTGCAGAGGAAAAAAATCCCAACTCTACTTGGGCATCCTTGATATTATGAAAATAATGTTGATCTACGAGTTTAAAAAGGGGTATATAAATTTTGAGAATAAGGAAAAAGAGTTATTGTCCCTTTGATAGATGGGAAATGTGAAACTTATGTTGAACATTTGAGTGAGGAATACTGAACAGGATTTATCTCGTACATTATTCAAGATTTGGAAAGGAATCCTTTAGTGGGAAGATACACGAGTCTATTAGTGATACTACAAGTATTATTTGTGAAAATTGGGTACATGGAACCTATGAGATGATTGGGTGTGAAGTAAGAGGTTCCTTTGCATGGAGGATAAAAATTTTATTCGGAAGATGAGTAATGACTCATGTACCCGGTATCTTGGTGAAGGAGATTGTATAGTATTCTGCATGCCATGGAGGAGCAGTGGATGGATCAAGTGGAGAGAAGAAATATGTTAGTGTATAACCTATGCGGGATGACAACACATTGGTGGATGGTTCACATGGATAATCTCATAGAATGGAATGAAGTAAGAATTTTTCTAACTATGTTTCTTAGGAGTAATGAACCTACTGATTTGTATTTATCATGGTAATCAACTTTGTTCAACACCACATTAAGCGGTGTGAGAGAATCTGAATAGAGGGGGCGGGAAAATTTACCACCTTCACTTTAGGTGCACAAACTTTATTCCACTTTGCAAGGCTGTGGACATGCTTGGTATGTTTATGCAAAACTGCATAGGGAGACTAGAAATTGGCAAGACTTGATTACAAGAATGACCTAGAATTTTGACTACTTCTCTACTAAACCTCCAGTGAGAGAGGCATTACAGGTTATGGAGTGCTTGACTATGGGAGATAGTGAAAAGGTTAAAGAAATCATTCAAGATTTATTTGGTGAGGAAGAACTAGGAGCGCATTTTGATGAAATAGATGAGACAGATGCCAAACTATTTAAGTGTGCTTGCTTTGAGAAGGAGAAAGGAAATATGGTCTACATAGTGGATGATGAAGAAGTAGAATATTTGGACATAAATCATTTAGCAGGTATGTGTGAGCTCTTAGATAGTGTGGATAAAAATGTACGTGCCTATCACGAACCTATAAAGACCAAGAACATGAACATTGGCATGGATGTTGAACCTAAGGAGGCCATAATTGGAAATTATTGGTCGTATTCGAAGTGGCAAAGATAATTGAGTTACTACATTATTTCCAAGACTTATTTCCTTAAGACTTCCATGAGTTAAAGGGAGTGCATGATTCATTATGTGAAATGAATATTAAGCTAAAGGAAGGAGTGCGCCTAGTTAGGAAGAGACCTTATAGGATGAACCCTAACTTGCACGTAAAATTTAAAGAAGAAATTGACAAAATGTTGAAATCTAGCATCATTAAGCCCTTAGAAGAATCAGAGTGGGTTAGCCCCATGGTAATCAATATAAATAAATATGGTTGGATTAGGATTTGTGTGGATTATAGGGAGCTGAATGCTACATGTGTGATTGATCCTTTTCCTACGCCTTTCACCGAGGAAATATTAGAAGGTGTTATAGGGCACAAAGTTTACTCTTTCATAGATGGATTCTTGGGGTATCACCAAGTTAGAATTACATAGGAGGATCATGAGAAAATTCCTTTCAATACTGAATGGGGAAGTTTTGAATATATTATGATGCCCTTTGGTTTGAAGAATGTGCCTATTGTATTTTCGTGCATAGTTGTTCAAGCATTCTAGGATTTTATTCACAAATTATTGCAAGTTTACTTGGATGATTGGATGGTATATGGGCTTGTTAAGGATCATTGTGACAACTTGCACTTAATGTTTGAAAGATGTAGATAGTTAAGCATCTCTTTAAATATCAAGAAGTATGTGTTTTCTACACCTTTTGGAACTCTGTTGGGCACATCATTTGCAAGGAAGGTTTGTTAGTATATCTAGCTAAGGTTACGATTATTATTGGCCAGAGGATACTACTAATCAGAGTGAAGTGCATGGATTCTTGGGCCATTAAGGGTATTACAAACAATTTATCAAAGGATATACGAATATTTTCATGCCCCTAGTAGAGTTACTAAAGGGAAAAGGGCATTCTATTAGGGAGAACCATAGTAGTGCACATTTGAGGCATTAAAGGAGAGACTTACTAAAACACATATTCTATGTTTTCCCTCATGGAACCAACCATTTCATGTATATGTGGATGCCTCTAGCATGACCATTGGTGCAGTGTTAGCTCAACCTAGAGAAGGTATTATAGATCATCCTATCTGTTTTGCTAGTAGAAAGTTGACTCCTATAGAACATAATTATACAACTATAGAGTGTGAGGCCTTGTCGATGATCTATGCACTACATAAATTTAGACAATACTTACTAGCAACACCCTTTGTGTTTTATACAGATCACATGGCATTAAAATACTTGGTAAATAATCTCATTTTATAGGGGCACATCTCTTGATGGGTTCTCTTATTCCAAGAATTTAACTTTACATTCATGGTAAAACCAAGTAAAAGTAATTCTGGCCCAAACCACTTATCAAGAAGTTAGTCAGGGGAGGACGTGTAAACAATTTAAGATACAATTTTGGATATAATGTTGGATGCATAGTTGTATAAGTGACATTGTGTGCCTTTAGAATTAGAGGATATTGATGTCTTTTTACGCATATGTATGGTGCCAGAAGGAATGAAATCCTTAGAGAAGAAACAAATTACAATTTTTGTTGCACCTTTCATGTTGATCAGTGGTGACTTATACAAACTAGGTCGAGATGAAGTATTGCATCGGTGTGTATTAGAACATGAGAGAAGGGATATCATGAAAGAGGCTCATAGTGGTATTACAAGTCATAATTATGCGAGTCACGCCATTGCAATATCATACTCATTGAATTATGGTGGGATACTATGTACAAGGATTTTAAAGAGTATTATAAGGCGTGTGATCACTATTAGTGCCTTGGAAAACCTGGGAAAAGAGATGAAATTCCTTTAAGGCCTATTCCTAGTGTAGAGCCATTTGGAAAATGGGCAATAGACTTTATGGGTCTTATTTTCAACATTGAAATGCACATAGAACTAGATCACGCTACATAATCACTTGTATAGATTATCTTACAAGATGGGTAGAATCTGCACCTACAAAATATTATACAGTGGCTACAACAACAAGGTTCTTATGGGAAAATATTCTTACTAGGTATGGATGTCTATTGATTTTGACAAGTGATAGGGGTACACACTTTTTAATGAGACAATCAGGATATTTTTGGATGAATTCATGGTCGCACACCAAAATAATACACCTTATCACCCTCAATAAAATGTGACTTCTGAGGATTTCAACAAGATATTGAGCTGAACCTTAAAGAAAATTTGTGATGTTGGATGGAAGGATTAGGATGATAAGGTTTTTTGTTGTAATTTGATCATATAGAACAACTTACAAAAGGTTAAATAAGGCCAAACCATTTCAATTGGTGGTTGGCATATAATTAGTTCTTCCCATGGAATTCTTATTACATTCTTTGCTTATGGCACACACGGAAGGTATAGCTAATGAGAAATCATTAGAAGAAAGAATTGAAAAGTTAATACAACAAGATGAGAGGCGTGTCATAGCATGTTGTAGTCAAAATAAGGAAAAGGACATGAAGAAGGAATGACATGTATGAAACATTAGGGACAAGAAGCTTGAGGTTGGACAGATGGTACTTTTTTATTATTCCAAGTTTCTATGCCATCAAAGATAACTTAAGGTGAATTGTTTGGGACCATATGTTATCACTCACATCCTTGAATTAGGCACTTTTCAGTTAGAAGTGCTTGATGGAACACGGTTACCCAGTTTCTTTAATGGGAGTAGGTTGAAGCCCTACTATAAATAAGTATTCTTGGTGTTTGTAATAAGGAAGTATTTCCATTTAGTATAGATTTCCCTTTCTATATTTCTTTTAATTTTGTTTCCTTCTTTGTCACTATGCTTTGTCAATTTATCTCAGTGTTTTGTGTAATAAGCGCATTTACACGCTGGAAGCTAATTACAATCTGAAGAATTTTTGTGTATAGAGGACTGTACATACCATTGGTGTGGGGTGGTTTTTATTTATTAAAAAATGGGTACACATAAGAACAAACTGTTATAGGTGTTATTCAAGTATGGAAAGGAGATGCTAGAAAGAATATTGCTCTTAAGGAAGACCATAGTTGGAAATAAATGAATGAATAATATAACATGAGGTAAGTTGTAGCCGTAGAAACTACTAGAGGAAGACACAGTGGCAAGGTACTTCGGTGCATGGAAGTGTGTAGAAGGAGTCAGAGCAGGAAGGTAGGAAGGAACACTAGAAGTTTAAAGTGGGGCACGTAGGTTTGCCACACGGAAGTTGAGAAAATAGTCAATTAATGAGAGGATTGGTGGTAGGTAAAGGAGAAATAAATGTAATAACTTTTCAAAAATATATATAAGGATGTGATGCAAGTTCATTTTTACCTTTACGATCACAAGTATTCCAGAGAGCTAGTTATAACAAAGCCAAGAAAAATATGTTGACATGTCGACGTGGAGAGAATATTTGTGAGTAGAAGTGGATTTTTCCCCATTGGAGAAGGGTTTGAGTGAAGTAGAAGCATTGAGAAGGAGTTAGGGCTCATGGTTTCAAGCTAGGGCACATGGTTTTGAGCTAGGGCACGAAAGCTTACTTGATAGAAAAAAAAGGTGAGATTTTTATAATGACACCAAGGAAGGCACATGTAGAAGGTACAAAAAGGAAGAAGAAGGTGGACGTCAAGGTTGAAGTTACTCCCAGAGAAATTTTTAGAAATGCAGTATCTAGAAGGAGTGATCATCGAGTGGGATTGGGATTCCCATATCCGCAGATGTAAAGTAAGTGATTACAACCACCGCACCACTAACAACAGAGGAGATTTGGACACTTTGTTAAATAATAAGACTAATAAGCGCACGGTGGATGACATACCGGTATATGAAAATGTTGTGGAGACATTGCTCAATAAGGTAGGGGTGTATCAACTATTTTAACTCCCATATTTTGGAAAACCGAGAAAGTTTATACCAATGGCTTATGAGAAGCTTCCATGAGGACATCTTCTATTTTGTTGGAGGGCAGGTAAGGATCACCTCACCTTTCATTGGTACATTGACATTGTGAAGGGAATAGGGACAAAGATTAGTAGTGATCTAATTGATAAGGAATATTTTATAGCTACAAGAAGGAAGTTGGGATATGCAAGGGTCCACATGGAATGGAAATCTATAGATTAAGTACCTGTGGTGGAGAGATAGTTGCACATTTGCTCACTAAGTTGAATCATCAAGAGACATGGTCGTAGGTAAATACCATGTGGCTATATATTGCAAAGAAAAATGTCATAAGGAGAAGTATACAAATTAGTTGACTTCATAGCAAAAACAATTATTGAGGAAGTGTGCATAGGTGAAAAGATAAGTTTTAGTGTTATCCTACTATGTCTTGTGTTTGTATAAATTGGAGTACCCGATGGGCCAAAGAACAAAATTTTGGAATACCCTACGGAAAATAAGTCCTTTGCAAAGAGATTTGAGAAGTATTTGTGTCAAGGAACAATGAGTGGATGGTTCAAAAAAGGGTATAACTATGGTATGATCGACTACATGTGGCCTTTGAGGAGGAATGGCACATTCCAAAGGAGTTACCCTCAGTAGTGGGAAAGGTAGTGCAGTTTGCGGTGTATCAACATTTTTGCATCATGTGGTTCACAATGAAGGATGGGACATGGAGTCCCTAGTGCAAACTGTCATATGCCTTCACAACATGTTACTTCCAGGAAGCACTACAGGTTTATTGTTGTGTGCCAATTGATATTTAATGCGAGACAAGGTGGATTGTGACAACCATACTCTAAAAAAACTTATGTTTATCTAGGTCAGTATTCCTACATTTAGAGGATCATTTCAGATGTTATAAGTATGAATCCAATTAGTTTGGATATTGGGGATAGTGGATCCATGCTTTTCTATCTCCAGCTTAAGCCTAGGTTGGAAAATAACAAGTACGTGGAGAATGAGTTCATGCTCCTAGGGCCACCTAAGGGTAAAGACACAATTAAAAATGTGGTAACTCCAAAGCTTGCCTCGACCATAGAGATAAAAGAAGAAGAATAACTGAGGATAGTGGAGGCTTGGACCATATAGGCTAGAGGAAGCCCACAGAGAAAGTAGAAAGTGAGCGTGCAAATAGTCCCCCATAGGTGCAAGGAGAAGAAGACTTGGACATAGATGCAGTTCATGAGGAGTGCCAGTTTTAGAAGGTGTTTAGAAGAACCAGTACCCAAGGTATAGTAACATCACAACCTTTATGAAGGTCACCTCAACTCTCCCTCAAAAATAATCACTAGAGAGAAAGAGAAAGAGAAAATGAAAAGCGAATCTTAATGAGGAGGAAGAGTCTCGAAGAGAGCATGTAAGGAACCCCGGTCCAACCGAAAGATGTGGAGGAACCCGGGACAAAAAAATGAGAGATGAAGAGGAATGAGTGAAAGAGGAAAAAGAAACTATGTAAGAGCAATCCAGTGTGCCAATTATGACTCGTGCAGGAGAAGGGCCAACTCCGGACCTTGGTGCCTAGGTTACTAAGGGTCCAAGAATAAAGAGAAGTGAAGAGTATGTTGTCCCTAGTATGGGCTATACCGAGGACTTAAGAAAAACATCCACACCTAGTTTTAGAGCATTATGGGCCTTGAGTTATATGGGTGGGAGCTGATGGACCTAGATATGGCCACTATGCACACAAGGAAACAATTATCTTGGTCCATGCAGAATCATATGGATGAACTAGACTTTGATGTATGTGAAGAATCTTGTGTCTCGCGAAGAGTGAAGAAGGCACCCCAAAGTAGGAACATGACAATAAAACCTACTCTAATGTTTGATGAGTAGGTCAGTAATGCCTTGGTCAAGGTATCTGTTGAGGTGGCATGGAGAAATGTTGATAAGGTTCTACCATTCGAGTGGTGATGGCGGATAACAATTTTAAAACTATGACGCTTTTGTTAGCATGGATGAGGAGATTGGTGATCACATTCTAAAAAGGAAAGAGAAGGAAAGAAAAGGGGAAAAGAATGGGAAAAGAAGGAAAGAGAACATGTTTAAAGGAAGAGAAGGAAAGAGAATGGGAAAACATGTTTAAAGGAAGAGAAGGAAAGAGAATGGGAAAAGAATGAGGCTTTTGTTAGAATGGATGAGGAGATAACATGTTTAAAGGATGAGAAGGAAAGAGAATGGGAAAATGTGTTTAAAGGAAGAGAAGGAAAGAGAATGGGAAAAGAATGAGGCTTTTGTTAGCATGGATGAGAAGATAACATGTTTAAAGGAAGAGAAGGAAAGAGAATGGGAAAAGAATGAGGATTTTGTTAGCATGGATGAGGAGATTGGTGATCACATTCTAAAAACAAGGCCTCATGTAGAACCTAAGGTACATAAAAAAATTCCTTGATAACATGTTTAAAGGAAGAGAAGGAAAGAGAATGGGAAAATAATGAGGCTTTTGTTAGCATGGATGGGGAGATTGGTGATCACATTCTAAAAACAAGGCCTCATGTAGAACCTAAGGTACCTAAAAAAATTCCTTCTTTTATGCATTATGTGTGCACTTTTGTCCAATTGGTGTTAGAGGCTAGACCAATTTGAATGCCAACACCAAAAGATGCTGAAGTAGAAGCAGAGAGAGCATGTACCTCTATGCTTAGAAAAAATTCAACTTACGAGGAATTGCTCCAGACTTTAAAGGATGAACTAAAGAAAGAAGACAAAGCTCTCAATTTATGTGTAGCACCAGAGGTAGTTATAAGGACCAATACTCTAGTTGAAGATAATGAATTTCTGGTAGCAATGAAAGATGAGACACTTGGACATGTAGAAACATTGGTACTAGTGAAATAAACCGTAAAGCCCTCACAATAGCTTAGGATCCACATAAAGAGAGAATTGATGAGATTGGGAAGCTCATAGCATAGAAGATGTATCTCATGGAAGGAATGATGTTAGGTATGGCCAATGTTGTCTCGAGTACTACGAACAAGAAGGAAAATAAAACTCGGGAAGAACTAGATGTCATAGACAAAAATGTTCCAGAGAAGATAAGGACAATGCTAAATGACTGATATACATTGGAGGCTGAAATCAAAAATGAATATCTAGAGCTAATCCTCCCAGTTGAAGAAGAGGGTGTTGCAGAATAAAAATTTATTCTTTTTGTGCAAAGTGTTTCATTAATTATTTCATTCCTTATTCTTTATTATTGGGAACATCAGAAATAATTCCCATTGTCGGGATGAAAATGTAATTTAGTGTGGGGTAATGTTGAGCAGACAAAATGTTTCTCTAAGGAGAAGACACATAAAGTATGCACGCACGAGAAATAAGGCACATTTGAAGGTGCAAGAAGATAGGAAAGGAAACGTGTGCGAACATTTTGTCTTAGGAATTATCCATTTTGTTGGATATGGGATATTTTGGAGATAACATGCGAGAGAACACATAGAGATGAATACTTGCATGATATGCAATTATATTTTGGAAATGAGAAGCTAATAAGTACAATGCATGGTTTGAGATAATAATAGGATTTCTTCTTCCAGTTAACTATAGGACATCTATTATTAGAACACTTGCATGTATGCATGTTGTTGTAAAGGCACATGGCTATTATCAACATGCAACCTATTTTAAGAAGTGCATAGTAAGTGAAGGGTAAGTCCCCACATCTATAAATATGTATTGAACTGTGTAGTTTAGGGTGTGTGAATTATTGTAGAGTTATGTTGTTGGATATGATGTGCACATGACTTATGGATATACTTTATAATGTAAGAAGCTTATGTGTTTTATAGTGTTTAATGTAATGGAGTATATTGGCTGGATAATGGTGTTAAACATAACTGAATCTAGTTCATGTATGGTTAATCTTATTATAGTTATTATTTAATTCATGATTCTCTAAGATCTAGATCTGGATTATGCATTGTGGAATGTTTATGTTTAATTATGGATCTGAATATGTTTTATCACCATCACACTAACATCCTACACAAGTAACTCTAAAGAGGGCTTGGTACCTTTACATGCTTCGGGTGAGCACTCATCTCAGGCTGGGTGATGTGTCAGCGTGCTTGGGTTATTCATAGTAGATTTTAGGCTGCATCATAATGTAATCCATAGTGGGTAAATAGAACTAATATATTTTAATGAGAAAATCTAAAGCTTAAGCAGCACATGATGAGAAAATAGAGTGAGATCAAATTTACATGCTTATACAGATTGTGAATTATATCAATTATAAATTTTCCTTATATTCAATTCACCATGACTATAAAATCAAAACATTTTTCACTTATACATTTAATTAAAATTCGCGTGAAATGTTTAAAATTATAAAAGTGTATCTAAAGTTGGTCTTACTTTTTGAGAAATGACTATTTCTATAATTAGAATTTAATGTGTGACACCACAAACTATTTATTAACCCGCTCATAAATTATAAATTATAATCACGGTGATGGTTTTAGATTAATATGTTATATATGACTTGATTTCAAGCTATTTCCTACTAGTACTCATGGATTGTACAACATATGTAGATTTAATACGCTATTCTTGTTAATTCTCCATGTATTCCCATAGATATTTCCTATCTTTTGATATCTAATTCCCATTAACTTATATGATTAAGTTACAATTTTGTCACATTATTATGCATAATTTATAATTTTGGGACTGAAAATGATGTAATAAAGTTATTGTTTTAAGTCTAAAGTTGCAATCCATTGGTTTTCTTAAAAATCGACATTGTGAATTGTGAAGTAACTTGGAGTTTTTTTATTGGCTCGCACTTTGTAATAACTGACAGGACCCACCAAACAACTGATATTGGGAAAATAGTATAAGTGTGGAGCTTTCTTATTGGTTTGTGCTTTAGGGTGACTAATAGAGGATATGTAGAGTCTAACACTTGTGAAATATGTATGTACATGGTGTTTTTTACTAGTTCACACTTCACAGTGAAATGTACATGACATAAAGGTAATTTAATAGAAAATGGTCCATAAGAACTATACACATGTGGAGCCATTTTACTAGCTCCCCTTTCACACTCTGACATGGTTATTACAAAGAAAAACAACATGCGAAGCTATCAAAGCTTAGAACGTGGAATTAACTAGACTAAGAGGTGAAAAGACAAAAACATTGATCGAAATAAATGTAAAACATATAAATTATTCAATGATGCAATTTTATACCTCCATTTTATCATGAATTTCCAATATATACATGAATTTTGAAAGGATTTCATGCTCAAGCACCTAGTATTTGAGTTGTAATCGATATTTCAAAGTCTAAATTCAAGTGATCACAAGGCAAAATAGAGTATTAGTTTTTTTAGATTGAGAGCTTTTCATGCCTATAGTTTCTCAAGTATTTTAAATTTTATCAATAATGGAGGCTTACATGCAAACTTTCTACTTGGACCAGCTCTTTGGAGACACTATTTTTGACAAACAAGTCATTGGCTTAGAGCATTATACATCCTTGAAAATGAAGGTAGAAGGAGCTAGTTTGATAGATGATGATGATGATGTAGACTAGGATGAAGCATAGTTCATGGATGATCTAGTGGCCATTAGATAGAGTGGGATGCATATTTTAGCTAGAAAACAATAGGTTATTCATTATATCAACTTGATTCGATGGATTTTTGGTAAAAATGTAAGTTGTAATGAAGGAATTCTAAATTCCTAAGGAATGAATGTAATTGTTAATATAACTAAAGAGGCTATTTCTACTTACTACCAAATCCCTAGATGTAATATTCAATTCAATCAGTAAATTGTGGAACAATGGGGAAAGAGCAATAACCTTAAGATTGTGCTTAAAGATTGGGCAAAGGACCCGACTAGTTTCAAGTCCAAAGTCTCGATAGACAAGATGAATATAAGATATTTCAAATGTGGAGTGAGAGTGGGAATGGACCTAATGAATAGACTACTTCAAGCATCCGATATATTGTCCATATCAGTCATATGTGGGTACCCTTTCTTTCCATGATCATCGATGTTTAAAAGATACCTAATTTGGTTAGAATTCTAGCTTTTAACCTCTTCTTCAATAATATTGTGAGTTCCAAGGAGAAGCAATATAATTTATATATGATATTTTACTTGCTTGATGTTGTGTGTGAAGTACAATAATTTAAGGGATTCCTTAGTTTTCATGATAATAATAACATATAGACCTTAGGGTCTTTAGCAATATGCACATGCATAACTATAATAAGAACATTGAGGTGAAATGTAATAACTACTACCATCTGATTTTCAATTTCATACATGACACCCCTATGCCTAGGTTAAATAAAAGAATCATCACTTCATTAAGAGAATGGGGGAGATTTCTATTGTTACCTAGACTGTACAGTGATAAGAGTAGAGGGGATTCTCACTATCCCTATTATACTACCAAAATAAGTTTCAGACAAGCTAAATGAGTGGGAGATTATATATCACTTTGTCCATAGCATAAATCATGTGGAAAAGGGACAAAATATGAAAACATATACTTATCCTCATATTCCTTTCTCAGTATGTTCAATGGTCTTGACTAATTGGAAAAATGCCAAGAGAATATCATCCCACAGGACATCATTCCACTTAAACTATCATAATCTAAGGGATTTTGACCCTATAAGAAGAGTGAGACAATTCTACAAACACACTCCTAGTATGGCCACTTACACCTATAAACATCATCCCCATAAGCATGACCTGGATTATAAGGATGAGGTCCATGATCAAGTGGTGGCAATTAATATGAGAAATTTCAAAGTTACTTATGCACATGTTGGACAATAGGCCATAGTTGGTGGAATGAAAGTTAGGCCAAAAGAAGTAGAAGTACAGAGGGCATAAGAGGAAGAAGATTCAAGTCACCAAGGTATTGATTTAATACAATTTCATAAGTTTCTTATTTGCGTGCCTCCTCCATTAAAAGGAAAATTTTTCCTTCTCATTCATATTATTTTCAAAGCATACAAATGACAAGTGCTGAAAGGTCTATTGGGACAACCACAAGTCCACACGTTTTACAAGTAATAATTCCTATTATTAATATTCCTCTAGTGATTACCATTATAATTATACCTCCTATGTTTGTTCCTTTTATTTCTACTTATTCAGTTCCTACTTCTATAGGGATGGTTTATTCTTCTTCTATTTCATCTTCCCTAGGACCTTTCACTAGTAGTATTCTCATTTCTACTAGTTCTTCTTTTAAAGATGAAGCAAGAGGAGATCATGGGATATTAGATCCTACTAGTTATCAAACTCCTCCTTTCTCTTCCCCTATTTCTACTACTTATATTATTTCTCCTTCTCTCTTTTCTTCTATTTTGGCATAGGTTTATATTCATATTCCTTCTTCTTCTTCACCCATTTCTTCAATTGTTTCTTCTCCTTCTTTTTCATCACCAATGACTGTATAATTGTCTCCCTAAGTTATTGTAGTCACTTCTTCCTAGTTTGTTGTAGTTACTACAACAATATCAAAATCAATGAGTGTATAAACTACAACCAATTCCTCTACTTCTTTAATTTATTCTTCCACTCCTCTTATTGTTGTATCTTCTTTAGCTCCAACATCATTTGGAAATCTTGTTAGAATACCTTCTAAGGATAATTTGAAGGCATCAATACAACCTTATTTTTATTTCCTTGACCTTCCTTAAATTTCTCCCCAATATTGTTGGTCTCTTCATCCACCTTTGTTTCCTGTTATCACACCATATGTTTCCCAAACTTTATTATGAGACATGCATGTGCTACTCTTTCTAATTCCCTCTTTCATTCCAATTTATTCTTTCCATGCTCCGATGGTCACTCAAAGTATCATGATCCATCTCTTGTCCCCTTTGGGTCATATTCAAGCTAAAAAAACTTTTCCTTGGATACCACATACTTTACCACAAGTGGTAAGGCCTTCTTCTACCTTTCTTGTCATAACGACAATCACATATACTACTTGAAGCAACATGTAATCCTCTTGTTGGGAAAAAATCAATGGCTTCCATAAAGGCATAACTTGAATATCCAAAGGTGTACCTCAAGTATGATACTCTCATAGGAACCCTTAAGAGGGTCACAAAGAGGAAGTTTTCCCAAATAGCTACTCCTATCTATAAGGAAACAGAGAAGAATATTTTTAGGATTTATAAGAAAGAAAATACAGAGGAATAATCCATGGATATAGACACCAAGTCAATTATTGATGCCACTCAGTAGATGATGGCAGTTGATTTGCTTAAGAGAATGTAGGATTGGCTTGATGTTTTGCATTCTTTGAAGCAATTCAATGTGCCAAAGAACACTTTTCCCAATGTGTAAATTTCCTTAAGAACTTTGTATGATTTATTAGTTTCTATATGAAGTCATCAATATGTAGTAGAGAAAGGGTTACAACAAGTACAAGACCAACACAAAAATATGACCAAGATAAATTCCATGATGGAAAAGCTACTAGCTGTCATAAATAGGTGTCTTTGTCTCAATGTATTATGAATCAAAATCCAAGACTTGAATACAGGAAAGATCTGCATGATTAACATTTTGAAAGAATTAGGTGATTAAGTGGCCACTTTGTGGAAGGATTTATGACAGATCTATAGGGTATAGTAGAGAAGATATTTAAATTATTATCTGAATCTCTTATTACCTCTATACATCATCCATAAGGTAGGTTAATTCACAAGTCCATATTTGAGATGAAAAATTACAATCATTCATTTCTACTCTAAGTGCTAGATTTTCCAAGGAAGATATTGTTGGGAAGACATCAGATATAATCGTATTGATGACTTATACAAATGGAAAAGTGGATAAATATTCAATTCCGAGAGAAAAAGCTAAATCTATTAATAGTAGAGCTCCACTACTCATACAATAAGCTCCTAATCTGATGAGGACACCAATTTTGGACCTGGGCTATATTGAGAATGATTTCAAAGAATGTGTGATTGAAATTTAGTGTAGTCAAATGCAGTCTACATATGAAACTTATAGTGGAACCTAAGTAGAGCTTGAACAAGGCACAAGCAGTAGCTTTCCTATTATTAGGATTTAATATTGATACATCTGTAATCTTAAAAATAGGAAGTATTAACTTTCTTGCATGGAATTTATAGTATTTATCCTTTAATTATCCACTCACAATTTTTTTGATTATTTGACATATTTTTAATCCCCTTAGCGGTGGAAATTTCTTGTAACTATACGGTGGTTTGCCCTCTAAAGAGAAACATTTTTTATAAAGAAAGATTATGATAGTCTAATGATTGTTCAGTGAGTGTTTTTCAATTTCTATGTATTGCCTTCTCAATTGCATTACAAACTTTCTTAGATCTATTTTGATTGATTAATCATTGTATAATTTTATTTTTCATGAAATTTGTACATGTGAAGAAGCTATGTGCACAATCATAAATTTGATTATTTTTACTACTTATAGAGACCTACATGAAGTATTAAGGCTATAGTGTGAACAAACTTGAATACTTAGCACTATAATGACCAAAAATTATACTTAGAACTTTAATACATTGTTAATTCTAAGTGATGTAAGATTATCTACACCATGTCAAAAAATTGTTAGTAACATATTAAAAAATATCCCAAGCATTCCATTGGGAATAACTATGTTTTAATCTACTTTAATTTCATTTATTCATTTTATCTTCCTATGGTATGCCTTATCATAATGTTTTACCTATAGAAGGATCTATAAAAATTCAATATCACTTTATAACAAGTGAATAAAACAAGAATTTTCATATCCATATTGTCAAAGGTTAAGGTTTAACGGCTTCGAGACTAGAAATATTGAAGTCAATATCCTGTAGAAATTAGTTCATGACCACATAGTAGTTATAACTTATATATACTTTTCCCTTAGTAGTTCCATGATTTGTAGTGGTACCAAATAATTTGTAGTCTTTGATCTGCATGTTTATCTATGTTGCACATTTGGATCATTCCTTATCTTTCCTCTATAGTTATGTTTCTCTGCGCTCATGTGTGTTTTAAAAAATTACTTCATGTTTATAAAATGTTACAATTTTTAACACATAATTCTAATTATGAATGGTTAATTTGGATGGTAATTGATCAGAAGTTAATATTTTTTTGCAAAGAAAACAATAAATTTTCGTCCATGAAAATTTTCACAATGTCATCACAGTGTTATCTAATCCGTCAATGTTTAATTAGCTATGAAACTACGTGGATCCTTATTACTAGCTCACCTTCCACACTCTAATATGGTTCTTATAAATGAAAACAACATCCAAAGCTATCAAATATCACCACATGGAATTAACATGACTTAATGTCAAAGGTGAAAAGATCTGGAAAAATCCCAAGGGATACAAGATTCAAATAAGCTAAAAAAAATTCATACTCAGGAACATGATATTTCAGCTATTACAAAGATTTTGGATTCCAAATTCAAATAATTATGAACCAAAACACAATATTGCTATTTTCATATATTAAAAAGTTAAGAACTTTTTTGCATATCTAAAATTTATCATGTTTTTTGAATTTTATCATCATTGATCAATTATAAATAAGGAAAAATATATTATCATACAAATTTACTCGATCATTTGAATATAATATATGAACATATATATCACATATCTATGAATGGAATCTTCTAATGAATTTATGGTAGATCATCTCTATCATTTTCTTGACTAGTTACGTGACATGGATGACGGTGAGTTGGTGTAATAGATCCATCCCTATCTATAATAGGGTCATCTATTGTATTTATGGCATTATTATTAGTCTCACTTCTTTCCTTAATAAACTTCCATATTGCCAAAGAGCTAGCATAGGGAAATTTATTCACTTCATTCCGTGATGTGTAAATTCTCAAACAATTTTCCAAATGTTTATCAATATTTTTTCATAATTTCAATTTTATAAAGACTGAGTAACTAAAAACTCTTTCATCTTCAACTAAACCCAAAATCATTGTTTGACATAAGTCATACAATGAGAAAAAATCAGACATAGTATTCTATAAAATAGTACTTAACCCAATTTTTTTCCATAGCCGAGTTATTGCTTCAAACTCTAAGGGATTATCCAAACATTTGAATTACTCAATCATTGTAGAGGAAAATTCATGGGATTGATCAATCAGGTTTTCCATGCTTAAAATACATGGAATATTTTTTCCATTGATATTAAAAGGATTACAAAAATGTTGAATCAATGTAGTCAATCTCTTGTGGTAGTATTCCTACAAATATATTTCATCGTGGAAACTATTCCAATAGGTGTGATTTACTAAATCCATTGGTTCAAGTAAAGCATCCCTACTCAAAATTTCCCTTATTTTTTCTAGTATGGAAACTGAAATTTCTATTAACCTTACCCTTGTTGATGATGAAATGTTATCAAAGAGCATCCCTATTACATTTACCTTCTCAACCTTATTAGCTATTATTTGAAATAGGTGCATTGGTATCTCATATCCACGTACAAAAGCACATACTTCTCCAAAAAAATTGAACCTCAGAAAGCTACTTGCATTTCTAATATTTATCAAATTATTCCAACCATCAAACTTTAGACCCGAAAAAGTAGTCTCATTGATAAACAAATATTCTATTGCCAGAAAAACATGTTTCCTCAAACTAGAAAAAAATATATATATATATATATAGTTCTTTCTTGGGATTGTTTAATTAAACGATGCATTTCATCTGACATGGGAAGGAGACCACACAACATCAATAATGTCTCTATATCAATCAAACGATGTATCAAATCTTAAGCCTTGTCCACTTCCATGCGATTCTACCACATTACTCCCAATAAGGATTGATACTCATCGTACACCCTATGAACCAGTTGATACAATGAGATCCACCTAATGTCAAAATATTTTAATATTTTATTCCAATTTTTCAGTCCTATAAATATTTGGAATTCCATGAACCTTTTATTATTATGAAAAAATAAGCATGTACCTCTTGAAATTGTTCTTCAACTTTTCCTACAAGTTTAAATTTGATGACTATTTTTTAATGATAGATTCATTATAAGATCCATACAATGAATGGTAATATTATATGAGAAATTAGATGTTTGGAGTATTACACATAGGACATTATGACGACCTTGCATTATAGATGCCCCATCTACTACAACACATTCCAAATTTTTACAATTTTAGAATCATCCATGCCTTTGATCTACTTCAAGAATTATATCACCAATTCACAAAGGTTTTCATCATTTGAGTTCTCTCTCATATTTTGAATAGCAAGTAAGTGAGGTTATCCCACATTATTCTCAACAATATAAAAATTCATACATACCCGAGCAATATTATCTATTATTATGACCTCGTCAATACAAAAAGACATGTATCATGTAGACTTAAGTTTCTCTTTCGAGTCTTCTTTCTCAACCATAGTTGTGCATTTTCCCAACCCCAACCACTAATTTCAAACAAGTGAGAATGAGGAAAGTGTGGGAGACCAAAAACTATATCATTCCTTCCTTCCTTGTGCCTCAGTCAATCACTCAAAATTATCTAGAAATGGCTTCATCAGATAGAGAATTTTCTCACCTTTCCAGAAAGGTAAAATTTTCCTTCTAACTCCTTGTATTTTGCAAGTTATGGCTCGATGGAGTTTTTGAGGGAAATTTTCCCTGGGAAGGTCCGCAACCAATAGGAATGTGCCATGTGGTAGGGTGGAATGGCGGGTCGGTGGAGGTAAGTTGGAAATTTTCACCAAGGAGTGGGGGGTGCAAAGGAAAATTTTTTTTTTCCATGGGCCCCCAGCAAAGGAAAAGAAATGGCTTGAGGCCCGCACGAATGAATGAGGAGGTGCCACGTGCCAAGGAGGTCGGACTGGGGGGGGGGGTAAATTTTGAAAAAGTTTCAAAAATGGCGCAAAGGAAAAATTTTGGCCCGAGGCCCGCAAATCAATGAGATGTGCCACATGTCCATGTGGTGGCAGAGTCGGAGGGAGGGAGGAAATTTTGGATTTTTTTGCCAAAATAGTAAGTGCAAAGGAAAAAAATTGGCCCATAGGCCCGCCAAGGAGGAGGAAAAGAAATTTTTTAAATCCCCTGGACTAATACCAAGGATGACACGTGTCCATATTCTCGTGGTGGGAGGTCATGGGGCATAAAAGGAATTTGGTGAATTTTTCCAAAGTTTTCAAAAGGGCACAAAGGAAAATTTTTTTTTCCCATGGGCCAAAGAGGAAAGAAAATTTTTAAGGCCCATGCCAAATCAAAGTGTGTGACACGTGTGGAGCAGAGGTGGGGGTGGAGAAATTTTGGAATTTTTTCCAAAATTCAAAAAAGGTAAAATGGCCATTTGAACCCATGATGAATGAGGAAGTGCCATGTGGCAAGTGGAGTGGTGGGGCATGGAGATTTTTGGGGAATTTTTCCCAAATTCAAAAAAGGGGAAAATTTTAGGTTTCGGCCCGCCGACCCGATTTTTGCCCCATTTTGCCCTAAATCTTCAGAGGGGCATATCTTTCGATCCAGAGCTCATTTTTTTGATTTTGGTGTCATTGGAAAGATATTGAAGTCCTCTACATGATGGAATCTTCAATTTTGTTTTTTGGTGGAGTTTAGTGAGAGAAAATGAGAAAAACACCTTTGGCATGGGGAAAAGAGCAGAACCGACATTCAACCACCATTTTTAATGCAGTATGGCTTCCATTCTTCTCCAACATGGTCAAAAATCTTGGGGAATGAAATTTTAAGGGTACCCATGCTATTTTGATGGATCTGGTTGGTGGTTGAATCATTCATTTCATTTTTCCCATGTTTCTCCTTCCTGAACTCGGAGTTTTCATTGTTAAAAGCCAGATTTGGCTCATTTGTAAAGGGTTGGACATTTTTTTATGTTCTGCAGGCTCCCTCCTTCACCCTGGCAAGTGAATTTGTGGAATATCAGACCTTTTTAGGACTGCAACATGTTTTCTACCTCCTTGTTGTAATGCACTGTATTTAAAAATGGAAATGACAATGCAAGCTCTGTGAATGAATTTTCAATCCTTTCTTGTGTTGTTTTCTCTATCCTGATCCTTCATTACAATTTTAGCAATTTTTGCATGATTTGTGTTGCATTTTTATAATCTGTGTCAATTTAGAAATAGATGTTCACCACTCCTTTGGTGTATCACCTTGTTAGTTTAGTTTTATCTTCTTTTCTTTCTATCCTTGTCTCCTTGGTAGAATTAGAGTAGAATTTTGAGTTAAACCTCTACAAATTTCATGCATACATCTGATCAAGAGGAGTAGAGGAACCAACCTTAATCTGAGAGATTTTTTTCCCATTTTTGCAAGTCCCACACTTGGGGAAAAGATTCCATGTTGTGCAATCACACTAAATGACCCAATTCTCACTTACAGATCTAAAGGTCATTTAGGGGGTGCTGCTGATTTGCACTAATAGTTTTGGCACACCCAATGGGACCTTAGAGGTCTTCATCTTCATTACAAAAAAGTTGATGTGCATTTTTGTAAGTTTCTTGCTTAAAAAGAGCCCTGATTTGCACATCTGGCGACTCCAAAGAGATAAAATCAACTGGTTTTAGCAGTCCAAGTCTAAAGATTCATGAGAAGGATCCAAACAAGGTCAAGGGCTAGAGAAGAGGGATTTTCTGAGTATATGTAGTTATCCCTAGGAAGAAGAGAGAGGGGAAGAAGAATTCAAAGGTCTCCATCTCCACCAAACAAAACTCTATCAACTCCTCCACCTGGTAGACCTTTCACCCAATCAACAAGGGTTCTCAAGCCAATCAGAATGGCACAACACAACCCTTATGTCAACTTCACTGGAAGCAGCCCACTTGCTCTCAATGCACAAAACCTAGTTCCAGTTGCAGCATTAAAGAACATCCCATACTTTACTGGGGAAAATCAGACCACTCCTGGTGATCATGTCAAAGACATTGCTAATGTTTGTGCAATCCATGAGATTGTTGAGATGTAAATTATTGTCAAATTGTTGGCATCTTCATTCAAAGGGAAAGCCTTGCAATGGTTCAAGAGCCTTGGGGTAGGCTCTATCCAAAATTGGAACCAGTTGTGCATAGCTCTCCATGAGTAGTTTGGAGAAAAGGGAGATAATTTGTCTCTATTGGAACAACTGACAACTATCAAGAGAGCTCCCAATGAGTAGCTAACAGACTTCAATTTCAGATTTCAAAGGACATGGGATAGAATCCCAGTGACAGTAAGGCCAACAACTGAAGGTGCTTTCTTATACTATCTCAAAGCTTTAAATTTTGATATTTCTATGTTAATCCAATCCATGGGAGGTGCAAATATACCTGCAGCTTATAGCATTGCCATTAGGGCTGAGAATTGTTTGATCCAAGCTGGTAAACCTGGGCTGCCTAGGCCTCCCATGCCCTTATATCCAAACTTGGAAAACCCAAGCACTAGTCAAGCACCTACTTTAGCTCCTATTCCCACTCCTAGAAATCAGAGTTCAAATGAAACTTCTACTTCATCCTCTAGTGCCTCAAATGAACTTCAAGAAGTCATGAAACAATTACAAAATTAGGCAATGAGCTGGTTACACTCAAGAGGCAGCAAGCCCAAAGTTTTAGACCTTCTTATCAGCCTCAAACTCAGCCTAATAGGCAACCATATCAGCCTAATAGGCCACCCAATCTAGCTGCAAATCAAAATCAAGTAAGGCCTCCTACCAATAGACCATTTCAGCCCTATAACCCCAATGTTGCATCTACCTCTAAAGCCTTAGTGCCAGTGCAAAATAATATAGCTCAAGAGTATGATTGGTGTTTCCCATGCAATGAACCTCACAACTAGTCTATGTGCTTCAATGGTGCTTTGAACCAAGCTTTGATGGTGACAAAATTGGCGTAGAGAGTGAGGTGAGTCAAGAAACAAACCAACAACAAGGAACATCTCAGCAAAATACAACTCCAAATGAGACTACACTTGTGAATTGGCAGGCTAAAGATTTTTGTGGTATGAATCAAACAATTTCTCATAATGTAGTAGCTAACACATGGTCAAAGAAGAGGAATATTGGTGAAGGGAAGTCATTAGCTCTAGGTGATCCACAACCTTCCATCACTCCACAAAGTGTTGGCAAGCAAAAATGCAGTTCCAAATGTGCAAGGACAGCCCAAGCCACCTTCTAGACCAGCTCAAATGCCAGTTGTTGCAGCCCATGTACAAGAAAAGAATGTGCAGGCTAAGGGGAAAAAAGAGATGTTTCATCCCCATTTAACATCATTGAACAAATGAAGAAGACAAATGTGAATATATCTATGTGGGAATCACTATCCATCCTAGGCCAAAGGGATCTACTACAAGCTGCCATGAAGAATTGGTCAACTTCAAATCAGCAAGCTCATATGCAAGAGAAGGTACTCACAAATGCTGCTCATCCTGAGGGGAAGCTTGGAGGACAACAAGGTAAAGTTTTGAAGCCCCCTCCATTCTATGTTTCATTGATCATTGGGGATAAACTAGTACACAATTGTATGATTGATTCTGGGGCAAGTAGTTATGTGATGCCCAAGCAAATAGCTGATCAGCTGGGCCTCCAATATGAAGTCATATCCAAAGGGGTGGTGTAACTGGATGGGACATAGTAAAGTAAACAACAGTAGGGGTAATTAAATATTTGAGCCTCACTTTGCATGCATGCCCCAATGTCACTATTTTGCAAGATGTCAGTGATAGATTTACCACCACTTTTTGCCCTATGTTTGTCAAGGGATTTCACAACTAGAATTGGAGGCTATTTATCTGTTGATTGGTCACACATGTTGTTTAGACCAGATATGGAACTAAGGCCACAATCAGGTCTGAACCTATTGCAAACTTTCACATTGAGCCTCATACTCCAAGCCCAATCAATGCCAACTATTCAACATTTGATCAAGAGGATTATCCAGCACACGATGAAGTTGACACCAAAGTTGGAAGCATCCCAGATTTGACTCTTGATGAATGGGAAAGCAAGGTACATGATTTTTGATCCCTACAAGGAAATAGAGGAATCTGAACTAGGAGTTTATTACATGCATGAAGAAAATCAGCCTATTCCTAGCATCACCAAGCCAGACCATAAAGATGACAATGAGGTATGGCAAGCTGTTCTTTGATGGATCAAGAAGTAGACAAGGTGTAGGGGGAGCTATGCTTGTTTCACCTCAAGGCATTAAGTATTATTCAGCTTTTAGATTTTAGTTTGCATGTTCTAACAACACTGCTGAATATGAAGCTTTGATACAAGGATTGCATTGGTCAAGAAAGAGAGGTATCAAAAACTTACAAGTCTTTGGTGACAAAGTGAGCTGATTGTTAATCAAGTTAAAGGACAACATGCTACCAAAAATGACCTGCTCAAGAGTTATAAGAATAGGGTGTGGGACCTCATTGAGGATTTTGAAGGCTTTGGCATCAACTCCATCCCTAGGAAAGAAAACCAAGCTGTTGATAGGCTTGCAGCAGTTGGAGCAGCCTTTGATGTTGTGGAGAGTATCAAGGAAGATAAAGTGCAGCCAAACATTCATGTGATTGTAAGGCCATCAGTGCTAGACAATAATGTAAGTTGGCAAGTGTTTGAAAGTGACCAACAAATCATCAATTTCTTGCAAGAAGAAGTTGAGTTCTCAGCCAAAAATAGGAAAAGTTAGAACAACAATATGGTGATCAAGTGGTACAACTGAGAACCAACAAACTACCAAAAGGACTTGTCACTTTGGAGTCCATCTTTAATCCTAATGATCAATTTAGGAAGGAGAAAGAAAACATCCAAGTCAAGGGAGAAGATTCAGTGCCCATCTCAGTGGGAGAAGGCAAATCACTTCAAATTGGTAAAGTGGCAACCAAGCAAGAAAGGTATGAGTTCATGCAACTTTTCCAAGAGTTCCCGGATATATTTTCTTGGAGCTATGAAGACTTGAGAGGTTTCAATCCCAAGCTAGCTCAACACACAATTGAATTAGATCCAAGTGCTAAACCCATCAGGAAAAAACAAAGACCGGTCAATCCACACATGGAGCCTCTCATGAAGAAGGAATTGAATAAGTTAATAGAGGCAAGTATCATATTTCCCATCAAGCATTCAAGTTGGGTTGCAAACTTGGTTCCAGTTAGAAAGAAGAGTGGAGAAATCAGATTGTGTGTAGACTTTAGAGATTTGAATAGAGCATCCCTCAAGGATCATTACCCACTTCCTTCTATGGAGCAGATTTTGCAAGTTGTTGCTGGCTCTGAGAGGTTTTCATTGCTAGATGGTTATTCAGGGTATAATCAGATCATGGTAAAGGAGGATGATCAGTTCAAAACAGCCTTCACCACCAAATGGGGAACCTATGCATATAGGAAAATGCCATTTGGGTTGTCTAACGCTGAGCTACCTTCCAAAGGGAAATGGATATGGTGTTCAAGGGATTGATCAAAAAATAGTGCTGATATACCTAGATGATATTACTGTATTTTCTAAAAGTGCAGCAGATCATCTCTTTCATTTGAGACAAGTGTTCCAAAGATGTAGAAGATTTGGGGTATCCTTGAATCCCAAAAATGTATTTTCCTAGCTCATGAAGGAAAGCTCCTAGGCCACATTGTTTCCAAAGAGGGATTAGCAATTGATCCAGAGAGGGTTGAAGCAATAAAAGCACTACCATTACCAAGTCACAAGAAGGCCCTTCAAAGTTTCTTGGGAAGAATCAATTTTGTTTGAAGGTTTGTTCCAGACTTTGCAGCCCTTGTCAAGCCAATAACTATGATGTTGAAGAAAAGTATGGATTTCAAATGGACAGCTGAAGGTAAGGAAAGTTTTGAGGCAATCAAAGAGGCTATCTCACAAGCTCCAACTCTCATTAACCCAGATTTCTCTAAGGATTTTATCCTTTATGCATTTGGTGGTGATGATACAATTTCTGCAATTTTAGTACAACAGAACAAAGAAAATGCAGAGCAGCCAATTGCCTTCTTTAGCCAAAGCTTGGAGGACTATGAGGTGAGGTATTCCTTCATTGAGAAGCATGTTCTCTTGCAAAGTGATTAGGAGCTTGAAGAAATTTAAGCATCTAGTTTCAAACAACAAGGTTCAACTGTTGGTTTCTCATGTGGGAGTTAAGGACTTCCTCCTCAACAAAGACCTAAATGAAAAATGTGTAGGGTGGATTACTCATGTCATGGAGTATGACATTGAGATCAAAGTCACCAAGCTGGTCCGAGGAAAGGGATTGTGTGAGCAGCTGGTCTTGAGAAAATCAATGGAAGCAAGCAATGGGAAGGATGTTGTTTTGGCATTGCAAGACAACCAAGAACAAAGAGGTGTTCAAGAAGAGAATGGTGGTATGCTCACTCCTTGCTGGACCCAAGACATAATGCACTTCTTACAAATAGGCCTATGCCCTCCAGAGATGAACAAAACCAAGAGAAGACACTTCAGATTGCAGGCTATTCCATATGCACTTGTTGATGGTGTCTTGTTCAAAAAGGATATAAATGGAGTGTTGTTGAGATGCATTGGGACAAATCAAATTAAGAGAATGTTAGAAGAGTTCCATGGTGGATCAGCTGGGGGTCATTTTTCTCCAAGAGTGACAGCCCTCAAGATTATGAAGGCTGGCTATTATTGGCCCAAGGTGTTTAGTGATTGTTATGCATGGATCAAGAGGTGCAAAAATTGTGCATTCTTCACAGGAAAGGAAAGATTAGCAGCCCTTCCATTGCACCCAATTTCAGTTGACCAGCCATTCATGCAATGGGGTTTGGACTTCATTGGAGTCATTAACCCAAACTCAAGCCAAGGACACAAGTGGATTCTAACAAGCAACAGACTACTTCACCAAATGGACTGAGGTGGTGGCACTCAAAGAGGCAAATGAATCTAGCATTCTAGACTTCTATGAGGGGATAGTAACCAGATTTGGTATACCTACCACTATAATATCAGATAATGCATTGGCATTCATAGGATCAAAGGTAACTGAATGGGCTGTTAAGAATGGGATCTATCTGAGCACTTCATCAAATTATTACCCTCAAGGTAATGGCCAAGCTGAGTCTACCAACAAGAACCTATTAAAGATCATCAAGAGGACTCTTGATGAAAATCAGAGGACTTGGCACACTAAACTTAAATCAGCCTTATGGGCTGATAGGATAACTCCCAAGAGATCCACCGGTAACTCTCCATTCAGACTTGTTTATGGAAGAGAGGCAATCTTGCCTATGTCACTTGAGTTGCCAACGTTGGAACTCATGAAGCAATTGGAATTGTTGGAGTTTGAACCCATGGAGGTTAGATATGTAGAATTGATGGAACTCCAAGAAATCAGAGAGCATGCAGCCCAAACAATGGAGAAGGACCAAGCCTTGATCAAGAGAACCTTTGATAGGAAAGCTAAGGCTAGAACCTTCCAAGTTGGAGATTTAGTGTTGAAATGGGATGCAGACCGAGCAAAGCCAGGAAGGCATTCAAAGTTTGATGCCATTTGGAGTGGCCCCTACATGGTCACAAAATGTAAGAACAACAATGCCTTCCAATTGTCTACATTGGATGGTGAAGAACTACAGATTCCAGTTAATGGAATCCATCTAAAGCATTGCTACTAGAAGGGAAACTCCTCACCTTGTACATATTAGCTTAGATTTTCATTCCTCCAAGTGCTTGTGCACATTTTTTTGTTGTAGCTTAGTTTTACATTTCCCTAAGTGCTTTGGCACAAGCTTTGTTGTCCCAAGGATGCATCTTTGCAGGCCATGTTCTAGATCAAGTGATGTTCTACTCTCACAATCTTCTTTCTAGAAATTTTCTAATGAGTTGAGAGTACCAAGTAGTTAAGTTGATGACTCCATGCCCAATGGATTGCTTCAAGTAGCTGGTCACTTCATCCAACAGGCAGATGACCCCTCTGAGTCACCAAAATTGTTATCCAAAATAAGCCCCTTGCTTATTTTTGACTAACTTTCTTTCATTCCTTCCTTCCTTGTGCCTCAAGTCAAATTTTTTTCACTTTTTAAGCACTCAAAATTATCTAGAAATGGCTTCATCAGATAGAGAATTTTCTCACCTTTCCAGAAAGGTAAAATTTTCCTTCTAACTCCTTGTATTTTGCAAGTTATGGCTCATGGAGTTTTTGAGGGAAATTTTCCTGGGAAGGCCCACAACCAATAGGAATGTGCCACATGGGAATGGTGGAATGGTGGGTCAGTGGAGGTAAGTTAAAAAATCACCAAGGAGTGGGTGGGGGGTGCAAAGAAATTTTTTCCCATGGGCCCGCAAAGGAAAAGAAATGGCTTGAGGCCCATGCGAATGAGGAGGTGCCACGTGGTGGTGGAGGTCGAGGACTGGGGGGGAAAAGTTGAAAATTTTTCAAAATGGGTTCAAAAAAAAAAATTTTTTTTTGCCCCAAGCCCCGTGCCAAATGAGAATGTGCCCATGTGTCCATGTCCAAGAGGGGGAGAGAGGGGTGGAGTAAATTTTGGATTTTTCCAAAATAGCAAAAGGGTGCAAAGGAAAAATTGGCCCGAAAAGGCCAAGGAGGAGGAAAGAAATTTTTGCAAAGGCCCCCATGGGCTAATCGAGAGTGATGACACGTGTCCTATTCATGGTGGAGGTTAGAGGGCATGGGGAGAATTTGGAAATTTTTCCAAAGTGTTCAAAAATGGTGCAAAGGAAAAATTTTTTCCCATGGCCCAAGAGGAAAGAAAGTTGATTAAGGCCCGCGCCAAATGAAAAGTGTGCACACGTGGCAAGTGAGCTGGGGGGGCATGGAGAAATTTTGAATTTTTTCCAAAATCAAAAAAAAGTGTAAAATGGCCATTTGAACCCTGCATGGATGAATGGGAAGTGCACATGGTGGCAAGAGAGAGTGGTGGGGGTGGAGATTTTTGGGGAATTTTTCCCAAATTCAAAAAAAAGGGGAAAATTTTAGGTTTTGGCCCGCCGACCCGATTTTTGCCCTATTTTTCCCTAAATCTTCAGAGGGGCATATCTTTTGATCCAGAGCTCATTTTTTCTGATTTTGGTGTCATTGGAAAGCTATTGAAGTCCTCTACATGATGGAATCTTCAATTTTTTTTTTTGGTGGAGTTTAGTGAGAGAAAATGAAAAAACACCTTTGGCATGGGGAAAAGAGTAGAACCGACATTCAACCACCATTTTTAATGCAATATGGCTTCCATTCTTCTCCAGCATGGTCAAAAATCTTGGGGAATGAATTTTAAGGGTACCCATGCTATTTTGATGGATCTGGTTGGTGGTTGAATCATTCATTTCAATTTTTCCCATGTTTCTCCTTCCTGAACTCGGGTTTTCATTGTTAAAAGCTAGATTTGGCTCATTTGTAAAGGGTTGGACATTTTTTTATGTTCTGCAAGCTCCCTCCTTCACCCTGGCAAGTGAATTTGTGGAATATCAGACCTTTTTTAGGACTGCAACATGTTTTCTACCTCCTTGTTATTGTAATGCATTGTATTTAAAAATGGAAATGACAATGCAAGCTCTGTGAATGAATTTTCAATCCTTTCTTGTGTTGTTTGCTCTATCCTGATCCTTCATTACAATTTTAGCAATTTGTGCATGATTTGTGTTGCATTTTTATAATCTGTGTCAATTTACAAAAATAGATGTTCACCACTCCTTTGGTGTATCACCTTGTTAGTTTAGTTTTATCTTCTTTTTCTCTTCTATCCTTGTCTCCTGGTAGAATTAGAGTAGAATTTTGAGTTAAACCTCTACAAATTTCATGCATACATCTGATCAAGAGGAGTAGAGGAACCAACCTTTAATCTGGAGATTTTTTTCCCATTTTTGCAAGTCCCACACTTGGGGAAAAGATTCCATGTTGTGCAATCACACTAAATGACCCATAACACACCACATATACGAGATCGGACACCATTTCATAGTCCCACACATGAACATTGAAAGATAAATGTAGAGAAACAAGCTAGTATTGATATGTAAATTCTACAGGCCAAGACCCAATATGGACATCATTAGAAGATGGGCATGTAGGAAATGGTCGGCAAAGGAAGTATAGAAATCTCTCTGTTGGCAAAAGGTTTCTTCCTTTTCCATTTCAACACACTACAAGATTGTACTGTCGTGCTCTAGTTGAAGGACCATGTTTCTTGGGAAACATGGGTTTATTCTTAAAGAGGTGGTCTTCAAGTTTTTAACCATAAAAAGAGAACATTATTGTCATTCCCCTATAGCTAAAATTTCTTGGGGTACTTCTTAAGTTCTGGGAAGAAGAATTTTTACAAGTACGAAAAAGTCTTTAGGCTCTCTAGTGGCATTTGATGGAGCAACCAAATCCAAAACAAGACCGTATTTTTCTAGGATATGTGTGAATTTATACCTAGAAATATATCTACCTGATATCATTATTGTTCATTATAAGATGGGTAGCTAGAAGAAAACACTTGAATATGGCACATCTAATGCTAGATGAAAAAATACAATAAATTGGACCACAATGTTAAAGTTTGCCCAAAAATATCAATGTTGGAAACACAAGGTTAAAAAAATAATGGAATGGCATGAGAATATAACTCGAGGTAAAGGCACTAGAAGAAGATACAAGGAAATGTATAATCTAAAAACCCGAAACAAACTGATAGAAAATAAGTTTGTGGACAAGGAAAACCATTTTCCTTGTTTTGAAATCTAGGAGAAATATTCCATGGAGGAGGGGGAGTTTTTTTAACAAACCCAAATAAATGAGCTCCTTATACTATATATAGAAATAGAGGAAAAGGATATCGAAAAGGAGGCAACATAAGAAGAACCCAATGAGCACAACGAACAAAAAGATGAAGAAAATTAAGAGGAAAGATAAGAATCAAAGGACAGGACTTAGGAAGACTCATAGATATTGATAGATCTCGAGTCAAGAAGGATATGCATAGGAATGAGAGGATGCAAGAGAGATAGACATAGAAGAAAAAATGGAACAAGAAGTAGAGACATGCCAAGGATTAAGTATGGAGGAATTCCCAAACATGGAGTAGTTCAAATTCATAGTGACTCCCATTAAAGGGAAAAATAATACCCAAGAAGCCTCATCATCTAAAACCCCAAAAGTGCTGATGTAAGGGGTCGAGAAACTAGAGGAAACCAACTAGTAAAGAGGAGAAAAGAAGAGAAACATAAATGGAAATTTCAATAGGGAAGCAAAAAACATTGAATCTTAAGGGATCCAAAAAGTTCAAAAATATAAATGAAATTCATCACTTGGAATGTAAGAGGTTTGAATAATGTAATCAAATAAAGAATGCTAAAAGAATTTATTGAGAACCACAAGCCTACCATTTTGGTACTCCAAGAAACAAAAATGGATGTAGAAAATTTTAAACTTTTGGGAAATAAAGTTTGGAGAAATGATGAAATAAGTTGTGTTAGCTCAAATGGTGCCTCAGGGGGAATTTCTATCCTTTGGGATAATGATCTGTTAAAAGGACGGACCATATTTGAGTCCCCCAATCACTTGGCTATCCTCTTCACATCCCAAAGCAAAGAAACAAATCATGGATATAGTCTAATATTTAAGCCCCAATATCTACTAAAGAGAAGAAGCAAATTTGAAATAAGGTAAGTACTTTTAGAAATAATTATACCAATTTGGATTGGATAGTTTTAGGATATTTCAATACTCCTCTTTCCCCAGTAAGAAAAGAAAGGTAGAAACCAAGAGTTTATAGCTACTATGGAGCATTTTCCTAATTTCATTGCCCATAACTCTTTGTTGGATATTGAAGTAAGATGAAGCAAATTCACTTGGGGAAATAGAATAATGGGGGAAAATCTCAATATGGTAAAATTAGATAGATTCCTTATTTCAGCATATTGGTTCACAATTCACTATTTCTATCTTTCATCTCTTTCTGAAGTGGGCTCTAACCACAATCCTTGGCTTCGAGCCTTGAAAAGACTCATCTACTCCTTTTATATTCTAAAAAATGTGGACAAAGCATCATGATTTTCACAAGAGAGTTCAGGAATGGTGTTAAACTAATACAAAAGGGATCTACCATGTATATCATGGGTAGCTTAAGAATGTCAAAATAAATTCCAAAATCTAGAAAAGATCAATTTTTGGAAATATTTTTGAAAAAAAGAAGAAACTCACCAAGGATTTGGAAATTATAGAACAAAAGGTACACAATTTAGGGATGTATGTGAATGATTATTACAACAAAAAGGAATTACTTGAATGAATTGAATAACCTCAAAACTTGTGAAGAGATTCATTAGAGATAAAAATCAAGAGTGGTCAAGTTAAAGGAAGGGGATAGAAGAAAAAAAAAATTCATATGACCACTTTGAAACATGGAAGCCACAATAAAATTAATTCTATCATAAATAACTCATGATAGGAAAGCAGAGATACGGAAACCATAAAAAAGAGGAAATTGAGTTTTATAAAAACCTCCTATCAAAAGAGGCACAATATAATGAAACCAACACCAACTTCCTGCAAAACTTCATCCCACATTGATCACATACTTAAGATGATTTAAACAAGATTCTCTCACTGGTGGATATTGAAAAACTAAAAAAATTGTCTTTTTTTCGAAGAGGAAAAATCCCCGAGCCGGATGGCTTCCCGAATTAATTTTCCAAATTTATTGGGAAGTTTGTAAAAATGATCTACTCAATGCCATCAATGAATTATTTTGCACTAGAAAATTTTTAAAGGAGGTAAACGACAACTTCATAGTGATGATTCCTAAAAGAGTTGGACTAAATGACTTCGAGGAATTCCGACCAATAAATATTTCAAATGCTATTTACAAAATTTTCACGCGTCAAGAATACAACCTTTTCTCAAGAACATCATCTCACGGTAGTGTTATCTATTTTACCCCCATGGTTAAATAGATAACTTGGGAGGAGGGGTTGAGAAATGGATAGTGATTCATGAATCAATATGGAATGATACAATTGTATTTTCAAGTTTGGGAAGCATCAAATTATTCAGGGAAGTTTTAGAGGTTTTGGGGCCATCCATCAGAAGTAGGTTTTTGGGCCTTAAGGATTTTGCAATGTGAAAGAGGACTTGAGATTAAATAGAAGATTCTGATATATTTTTTAGGAATTATAAGTCCAAAAAGGTTCCTATGTAAGTCATTTTCCATTCCCTACATGGTGGAAACGACGAGACATCTTGAAACACCATGCACTTCCCAAGGTAGTTCATTATTTTGGTGCACAATGTAATCCTGAGAAGGAAGGAGAATTCTAGAGGTGGTAAAGTCAAAATTTTAGCTTTCAACCACCTCCATTGGATTCAATGGGTTTTTTCCATGTGAAATCATATAAACTTTGACCTAAAAACTCATCTGGGAGCTCAAATTATTGTCTTTCAAGCTAAGTTAACCTCGAAGGTTGGTGGATAGGTTGGAATAGGGGTTGGATGCATGGGGGTTGGTCGGGTCACATTTTTTACACATATGATTAGTTTTTAACACTTGTCGCACCTGTCACACTTCGACAAAATAAGCAGAAGGTACGACTAGGTTGGACGGGTCATCGGGTTGGACGTGACCGGGCATTGGTTCACTAAGGTTTCAAATGGGCTTGGTCGGGTCACTTTCTTTGATGTGTACAATCAGTTTTGATTCCGTCACACTTGTCACACTTTCATGACAGTGAGTTTGATGGTACGACTAGGTTGGACAGGCATGGGGTTAGATGCCTCGGGGTTGGTTAGTTGAGGTTTAGACGCCACTTGGGGTTGGTCGGGTCACATTTTTTTATGCGTATGAATATTTTTTTATTCCCATCATACCCCTCTCATTTGCATGACACCCAGGTTAGATGGTATGGCCATGTTGGATGGTTCACATGGTTGGGCAGCTCACGAATCCCAACAACTCAACAATTAGATTTTATGTAGTATGGCGCCCATGTATTCATCTGACAGAAGTACCCTTGGGAAGAGAATTTGTATGGGTGCCCATATCTATTTAATGGAGATGTGAGACATTTCTTATATATTGTAAAATCCATCTCATTTTGAGATAAACATTCTGGGAGCTAGGGAAACTCTTGTAAAATTTTCCCTCGACTCCACTTGAGTTGTAATCCTTCTCTTCTCTGGAAAGCATATTTATGCCTTTGAGCATCAATGTAACGGTATGTGCACCTTATAGAGCAATAAAATCAAGTTTTGTGGTGTTTTTCAACCCTTTCTCATGTTTTGTTGTTTCTTTTTGCCTCTCTATTTCAAGTTTTTTTTGTGCATGTGTTTCACACTTGTAGGTGAAAGATGTTGTGTTTCATGGAGTACATATGGAAAATGGAGTGTTGAGGACGTGTTTCAGCTTCATTGTCCACGGATGAGTGTCCAAGTATTCAAGAAACACTAAACACCATCAATATACAAGGGCTTAGTACCTTGGAGATAATGATGGATGATACAGCACAAAGTTGATAAATGTATGGTATAAAGAAGCTAGATCTCGCAAAACCAAAAGTATAAGATTAGATTACAATATGTAGGGGTTTCCCAGACAATGTTGGTTCTAAGAGGATTTTAACTCTCTTGGAGGATGTCAACCCCCATGTTAGACAAGATAATAAATCATGAACAATAGTAATGGAATATAAAACGAAAAGTAATTAAAATGATGAGGGAATTCAGCTTGTGCTCCATTATGGAGATGAACTGGACATCAAGCTAGTAAGATGGGTGTATTAATACCCATGAATTAAATAATTTGTGAAGGATGGGGATATGCCAAAAGTTAAACCATCAAATGGGTTTACATGGAGCTCATTTGATAATTAATCAAATAATGTGAGAAAATAAATAAGAGTTTTTATTTAATTTAAGAGAAAAAATGTGAGAATGGAAATTGGATGAATGTGAGATGACGGAGGGATGTTATACTAGAAATAGGTGTCTACATTTTCCCTTTTTGTTGAGTGGTTTTCGATAGAAGCCATGAGATGATGAAAAAAAGGGTTAGATGAAAGATGTGTCCGAGGATGGATGAAGACATGACCAAAAAAAAATGCCTCGTGTAAAAAAGGGTCACAATAAATCAAAAAGGTATGGCGCCGACTCCAATATCACATCTAGAGGAAAATTGTGGTCTCAACGAGGTGGACATAGACAACAACATTCTATGGACCAGTTGAGTGGGTGAAGATCACTGCAGAAGGATGTAAACCAAGATGACCAATGAGTCATAGGATAACATCAAAATATGTGCACAATCCTTTGTCTATGAGGAATCATGTGAAAAAACATGTGTCCAAAAATGGACAAGAATGAAGATAATGATGCCCCAACATAGGGCACAAGAAGGACACAAATTGAATTATATGTGTTGACAAGTACAAGGATGAAAAGGTGCCCCAACATAAGACATAGATAGAATAATCATAAATGTGGACAAGATGAGCAGATAGGATAGAAAGGTGAGATAAAAGTTTCTAAAAGGGTGATAAATATAATGAAAATCATGTTTCATAGAAAATATGCATAAGTGTTAACAAATTAGAAGGTGAAGAAGAAAAAGAAGTCTTATTTCTTTGGTAAGTGTGATAGAGATACTTTTGCGACAAAACAAAAGCAGAGAAAATATTCATGGAAGAGAACAAGATTAGATAGGTGATGGCCGTTATGGTATCTTCCAAGACAAAAATGTCAAAATAAGATGGGAAGAGATTATTAGAAATGGATATGATGATTTCCCTATGAGAGGAATGATGAAGATAAAATATGTGACAGGTTCTCTAAAAGAGAAGAGGTTCATGTGGCAAAGAGAAGAACAAGAATGGTAATGAAAGGGATAGATGGTGATACATAAATGGAGAAACATTGACGTTGATTGCGAATGCCAAATGTAAGGGATGTTGAGAAAGAGAAAAGGGAATAGACAGGAGGATTGGCTAATTATGAGAAGAGAAAGAAAGATTGAATATGAAGGTGGCAGTGGGTATGGATCAGAGGGACAAAGAAAGAGGAGGAGAAAATAAGGAATGAAAGGGGATGAAGAAGATAACAAAGAAGGATTATAGAGAAAGGGGAAAGGAAGAAGGACAAACAAAGAGAAGACAAGAAAAGAACAAAGTAGAGGATGAAATTATGAAAAAGGGAGAGATTTATTCAAGATGAAAGGCATAATGAAGGATGGAGCAGAGGAAAACAAAGAGGTAATGGAAAACGAAAGAGATGATAGAGAAAAGAAAATTGAAGGAAACATATCATAGCAAGGAAATCCAAGGCAAAGAATATGGAATTGACCGCATGGAAATGCATGTGGATGATGAGATGATAAAGGAAAGGGGATAAGTCTGAAGAGTCAGGTTTTGACGGTGAAGTAAGGAGGAAGTGCAAGGTAAAATGGGGAAAAGGATGATGTAGAGGAAGTAAAATAAGATGAAGATCAAAAAGGAGGAGAAGACAACGAAGAAAATTATGTATATGGAAGGGAACCAAGAATGAAGATATTTGGTAAAGAGTGAGAAGCATAAGGAATGTAAAGAGAAACTTGAGGGAAGGAATGACATCGATTGGAAAAGAAATGGAGATGCATGAGATGAGGATATGCTGATGATGAGAAAATAGAGAGAAGGTGTATGATGAAGACAGTGAAGAACTTGGCAAGGAAGAATGGAAGATAGAGAGGTGGCGAGGAAAAAGAAAGGAAGGGATAGGAAAGGTAATTCCAATGAATGGATGTTAGGATAAATCCACTGATAATGATTAGTAGGAAAAGATGAGACAAAATATGAGACACGGAGAAGGTAAATGAAGAATGGGAGGGGGAACGCCAATGAAGGGACATTAGGATAATTCCTCCGATAATTATCAGATGACCCAGAGGAAGGAAGGAATGAAGATAGAATGGAGGAGGTCAAAGAAAAGGATTCAGGCTATGTAGAATAGGGATGAGTGATTTTTAGGAGAAGTCCACTGATAATTAATAGCATGGAAATGGAAGATGATGAAATAATGTTAGAGAGAGACCAATGACAATGATGGGTAAATATGGGGGTAGATATGTGGGAGAACTCTAGAAGATAGAGTGGAAAGAGTAAAGAAAAGAGGGATAACGATGTGTAGGAAGATGAAGGTGAGGAGAGGATGCAGTGGATGAGAATGAATGAGAGAGAAATGAAGAAACAAGACACGAAATGAATAGAGAAGCAACGGTTAAGTAAGATTACCCAAAGTGATGGATGATGGAGATGAAAAAGGGACTAGTAAGAAGTGGTGTTTGCATGAATGGAAGAGGAGGTGAGAGGATGTGATGATGGGGAATGATGAGAAAATGTAGATGGAGAGAATGTGGGGTAGTGGGGGAGTGCAGGATGACAAATCATGCTTAAGAGGGACTCTTAAGTAAGATCGCCATGTCACAAGAGGATTTAAGTAAGATCACCAAACTGGTAGTGATAATATGGAAGGAGAAAGACAACATTGTATTGGATGCAGGTGTGGAAGGGTTGATTGGAATGGATAAGTATGATGAGAGGTGGAAGATAGAAGATGAGGAAGAGATGATGGGAGATGGAAGGATCAGATGACCAACCATTCTTAAGAGAAACTCTTAAGTAATATTTCCCTGCGACGGAGATGGTTAAGTAGGATCACCAAACCGAAGAAGAAGAAGAAGAATGATGAAAATACTGAAAGCAAGTGTATACCAAAATGGAACAAGAGATGAAAGGAGGTGATATCAAAGTGATAACAAATAAAAAAGGAGTGTGACATGAGTGGATGGACGAACATATGCAACAAAAATGGAGAGTGTAAGGGAAATCCTTAACCGGGATGCCCATGTGGTGATAGCGATGATGCAAGAGTGTTAAGTGGAAAAGGAGGAGTGGTGATTGTCATCTATTGAAAGAGGAAATGGTGGAGAAGTTTCTATAGTGGGAAGATCCAAGGAAGAAGATATACCTTAACTAAGGTTCTCTAGCTATATGGATGGTTAAGAAATATTTTCAAACTGAAAGTGGAAGATTAAAAGAGAAACTCAAGAGGAAAGACAAGTAAGATATCTGACGTCATGTAAGGGGATAGAAAGATGAGAAGGATGATGTGGAGACAAATGGTGATGAGTAGACATGGAGAGTGAGGAGAAATGGATCAAAGATGGTGTTAAATAGGTTGAGAGATAAGGAGCTGCAAGATAATGAACTTTCCTCAAGAAGGATCCTCAAGTAGGATTCACAAACTGCAATGGTGATCAAGTAGAATTCACAAACCGAAAAGTGTATTTGCAAACGCATTCATGGAAATGATGGATAGATATAGAATTCATAGTGTGAAATTTGATGTGATTTTTATAAAATATTATTTGGATGAGATGAATGGAACATAGTTGTAGCAAGGGTGTACAAGGAAACCATGTTTTGAACTAGAAAAAAATAAGAATGGTTACCACTCAAAGCATTGCACTTGTAGCCAATAACAGGTGTTAATACATAACCATCGATAATTAGTTATACCAAAATATCATGAGGGAGATATAGATGAAAGACACTTATAATTCTAATATTGACATGAAAAATGGATCCAAGATGTGACTTGTATGCGGGAAGAGGGATCTCTAAAGGTGGTGTTCCTTAATTCTATGCCCCATATCTGGAAAAGGAAAAGAAAAAAAACAGAAAGCTAATCAATGTAGGAAGCTTTCATAAAATGTTGATAGATGCGGAAAACCTTCTAGATGCCATAATAACAGAGTAGCCATCCTTCAAGGGTATGGTCTACTTTATACATAATATGGATGGAAAGAATAATATGATAGCCATCCTTCAAGGGATCGGTCTATTTATTTTGATTTTGTTTGGATTTTGATTTGTATACTTTTCTTTTTTTCTTTTGTATGCATAGTTTTCCTTCGAGGGAGTAATATGTTTTTGATAACTTTGATTTTGCCTTTTACATACATGAATTTGAGCTTCACATGGGGGAGATCTGGGAATAGCTAAGTAAACCACTTAAGAGGGGATAAGGAATGTACAAGAGACACCCTGGACCCTTTGCATGGCTGCAATAAGAGAATGAGAAGGTAACGGATGTAATGGTTATGGGATCACATCAAAGTAGTGAAGGTGGAACACATAATTCAAATTATTACAATGAAAAATGGAAGGGGATAAAGATGGTAGAATAATCTAAGTATGTAACTAAGTGCTCATTGGTAGATATGCTAACAAGTATAATGGTTGCAAGTTTAATGCATTAAGAGATTACATCTTTGGTTTACCACCACGAGAGTGAATACATTAAGTCAGTTAAGATGATGAGATGATATACAAGTAGGAAACAAAACTATGTCCTGAAGGAAACAAACATATGACCATAATGTTGTATTTAGATGAAAATAAATGATGCCCCAAGAGAGACATAATCATAGAAGGACAATCATGGCCTCAAAGGAGGGCTTGATGGAATAAACGGTGTCCCAAAAGAGACACAAATATAGCCACAATGGTGGAATTTGAGAAAAGGGATCCTCAACGGAGAGAAAAAAATGGCCTCAAAGGAGGACTTAGAATGAAAGGAGGATCTGCATATAATTAATTTGGATTGGATGGATGTGCAAAAAGTAAAAAAACAATGTCAAAGAGTGAATCCCCTAGTAATAAGGGATTTGTACGGATGATTTGTTTAAGGGTGAGGGAAGGCCACTCCCTAATAGGTTAAATGTGAAGGAGTTAAAGGATGTCAAAAGAGTTTAGATGAGATTATCTTAGACTTGGATGGGATAAATGGTTGGAGACCACAAGTGTGCTTAGTAAGATAAGAATAATTGATGAACAATGGAGGGCATTCCTTAGGAGGAATGACATGGGCTGGATAGATATTAAGGGATGATGTGGATGGAGGGATCATGGGAGATCTGATAGATGGGATATGGATTGGATTGAAGGTAGATGGAGAAGGAACTTTCCCCTGAATGAGGAAATCATCTTTCTTAATAAGGTTGTGGATGATTAACCGAAAGGCCTTATAATGTTCAATGTCATGGCCTAGGGTACGATGATAGGCACAACTATAATTAGGATTGAACCACAATGGCTTGGGACCATAGGGATTAAATTCTTTAATAGAAGGAAGTTTGATGTAAGATATTTGAGTTAAATGTTGAAGGATATCTGCGTATGAACCCATTGAAGTGTCATGGGGAAGGTAAATTTTGTGGGTATTGATAGGATATTTCAGCTTAGAGTTAGGGGAAAAAGTAGATGTAGATGGGATGGATGAATTTTGTGTGACAAATAAAATTTGTTTGAAGGATTGTATTGTTTGAATATGGATCGATCGTTGCAAGATGTCGTAGATGAAAAAAATAGTCCTGACATGGATGTTTTGGCATTAGATTGTTGAGAAGAGGAAAAACTTGAATTTTTCAGAGGAGGCGTAGGGGACTGTCGGGATGTTTTTCCTAAGCCTTAGAATTCAACCGAGAATATTTACCTCTAACAGGAATGACAATAATTTCAACCAGAGGATTTGATAGCGGTGGTGTGGTTATTAATGGAGAAAATGTCCTAAAACAAGACGAGGATGTTAATGAAGAGATAGGTGTTTGTATGATGCGATTAATGATATCTATGTGAGATGTGGATTGTTTTGGTTTTGGCATGGAAAGAGATGATTTTGTAGAGGGAGAAGGTAAACCATATTTATTTGATTTAGGTGGATGTGTTGGTACAGTAGGTGATCCAAAGGGTATCTTTGATAGGGTTACAGATCGAGAGGATTGGGTTGGTGTGACAGAAAGATTAGGTAAAGAGTATTGGGATATAATGGGTGATGTGGTCATGGGTGAAGATATAGGTACATATGTCAAGGTCGGGATAGGTGGACTTGTTGGTATGATAGATATAGGGGTAGTTAGGATAGATAAAGATGTAAGCAATTTTGGAATGTGGAGACATGGGTGACGTGATAACTGATGGAGTAGACATTATTGGTAAGGATAATGCAGCAAATATAGGAGCATTTTCAGACATAGAAGTAAAAGGGACTAGTTATTTCATAAATTTTTCTAGGGGTAAGAATGATATGTTAGCTAATGGGGTTGATGTTGAAGGTAGGGTTGTAAGGGTGCATGTTGTAGAACTAAGTTTAGTTGGGATGGTTTTGAGTAATGTAGGTGTAGTAATAGGTGTATTTGAGGCTTGGGTGAAGAAATAGATGGGAGAGATGTAGGGATATGTGTGGATACGGGTGGGGCCAAAATAAGTGCTAAGGATGAATCTAGTGTGGTACATTGGGGTGTATTAGAAGTGACGGAAATGGATGATCTAGTTGAATTTGATGTAGATGTGATAAGGACAAGAGAAGGTGCAGGTTTAGGAGAGGTAGTGAAAGTTGATGTAGGTGTGACAGGTTTTGAATAAGAGGTGGGAATGATGTCTACTATGGGAACATGTGGAGTTGGTGATAAGATAAGATCTTGATTGACAATGTCAACCATACAAGAATTTGATAGTTGGTATGTAAAGGGGGTGGCTTGAGTTGTTGGTGGTTGATTAGTTTACGCGGTGGAGGTATCAATTTGGATATCCCCTTGATTTACAAGTTGTTGGACATGATCTTTGAAGGAACAAAATCTCTCAATGTCTTGACCTTTGACTCGATGATATTTACAAAAGTGGGCTTCGTGATACCAAATAGGCTTGGCTTGCGATTTGTCCATGGGTCGTATGGGAGGAAGTTGGATGGATTTTACACTCATCAACTTATCAAATACAGAATTGTATGACTCTCTTAAAGGAGTGTAGTTGGTTGTTGATTGAGGAGATTGTTGTTGAGATCATGTGCTTGGTGTAGATGGGGATAAGGGTTTAATGACCATAGTGTTGGCCGCACCCTTAAATTTTTCGTTATGTGTGAGTGGTTTGGTAGATTCAATTTTGATATAATTGAACTTAATTTTATATGACCCTACTCAATGGAACAGGTTTCAAGCTTGTGAGCCATTATGAAAGCTTTATCAAAGGTTCAAAATGATTGGATCTGTAAAGTGGATGATATATGTTTGGCACACAAATGCAAGAATAAGTTGATGAGTTTGGTTTGTGGGATAGTGAAGGATAATTGGTTTATAACATCATGCCACCGTGTGACAAATTCAGCGATGGGCTCGTTTTCATACTTGTCAAATGGTATATAGATCAGCGATAGTGGTTTTAAGTGTGATATTGATAGAAAATTTTTCGAGAAAAATTGTGCAAGTTGAGTAAAAGAGAATAAGGAATGTCACACGGATACTTGTTGTACTAGTATAACCTCGGACCAAACAAAGACATGGGGAAAGTGTGAATAAGTAAATCATGATCATGTGCAACAAGAAAACATGCATGTTTAAATGCGAGGAGATGTTGTTGGGGATCTTCCTTGTTGAATTTAGTAAATGCGGGAAGTTTCCAATTAAGGGGATAGGGTTTGATTGGGACCGATGGATGAATGGGTTCATTACAGAGTGTGTTCACGGGATAAGGTGTTCTTGGATGCTACGGTAAGGGTTTATAAATTGGCTAACTCGATTGATTTAGGTGTGAATTGAATCACTCGAGGTGTTGTAAGGTTGAGATTGGATTGGCTGTGTGGTTTCAAAAGTAGTTTGATAAGGCAAATGATGTGTTTGTGGGTTTTTTGGTAGTTGGGGAAGCATCTGATAACGTGGTTGATAAGTTTGTGGATAATACAGTTGATTAATGTGTGGATATGTAAATTTTTGGGGAGCTTCTTGGTAAGGAATAACATGTGTTATAGGTTGGGATTGTTGTATAGGTTGATGTTGAGCGATAAGGGCATGACAATAAGCAAGAATATATGTGTTAAGATTTTGAGATGGCTAGACATGCCTATTAATGGAATTGTCAAAATGGGATGTGAGTGGAATGCGATCCACTAATTTAGGAGATTGGGAGGATTGAGAGATTGTAGGATATTTTTGGAGTAAGAAGTCATATATGGGGTTAGGAGGAGATTCGAGTGTATCTATAGGAGTAGGAGATGGTGGTGCGATCGGTTTAGGAAGACCCGGGTTGACGAGGGATACAAGGGTTGGTGTCAAGGTGGGGAGAATTTTTTATAACATGGTTCTCATGAGGTGAGACTAGGGAGATTGGATATTGAGTGGTGAAGATGTGGTTTTGAGTTTAGTATCTCATTGATTGAGATTGTCAAAAGAAGTAAGATTATTGGATAGATTATATGGTTGTTTTGTCTCAATTTGAGAGAGAGAGAGACAATAGGTGTGAAATAGAGAAACATCTATTTATGTATGTTGTTCACAAACAAATCAAGAAAAATATTTTTTAGCATCATGATTTATTTAGAGGATATGAACAGAAAATAAAAGTAAGTAATGAAGGTTCCTAAAGGAGTCTAAGGTTGGTTTCAGGTAGTTATGGATTGGGAGATGTCTGAGGTGGTTTTCTATTGGGTGTTTAGGTCCCAATAAATTAACCATATGAGAGGAATGTTTTGATGTGTTAATTATGTTTGTGCAGTCTCAAGCAATGTGTGATAAGTGAAATGTAAAGAGTTAAATTATTTTACTTAGGATATGTGATGAAGAAGGATGTAGAAGGTTCGTGTTAGACCAAAATGAAATGTGACGTTTGATGTATACAGACACTCAGGAAAGGGAAAGTTTGATGCAGAAAAGAGAAAATAGAGAAAAATGAGAAATACCTAGAGAAAAACTTGTCGGTGTTATGTGATTGTACTTGATGATGGTGTTTTTAGAAGCACCGGTTAGTGACTGAAACACCAAGTACTCTCGAAATGGCACCATTTAGAATTACAGATGAGGCCAGTAAAAATGAGTGTTTTTTTTTTTTTTGCAAACCAAGTGATATCTGGAGGCGTTGTTGGATGATCGTGAATTTTTGATTTCACCTAGAAAATAAGATAAATATAATTAGTTGATATGGTTAAGAAAGAAGATATAGATGTCAAAATTTTCATTCGTAAAAAAAAAACGCAAGATAACAATAATGAAGCTTAATTAATTAATAAAAATTTGTAGACCGATATTTTAATAGACTATAAACTAAGGGATAAACTAAGAACTCATATTCTTATCAAAATAAATGATTATGAACTAATAAACATAGGAAAAAAAGGGCGAAATAAACGATTAAATGCTAAGATATACTATAAAATATCCACAATAATAATAATAATAAGGCCATGTTCGGGTCAGAAATTTCTCCTTTACCATTTCCCCTAAGCTTATTGCCAAAGTCTCGGGTTTAGCTCTGGAAGGCAGATGCATCTACAAACCTAAGTCAGACTATAGCCTAGAGATTGAATGCTTTATGCAAGGTAAGGGAGTGCCTGTCTCTCTTCATAATGGTTATGCTTGGGGAAATTTTCCCATCCTTATGATGAAATTTCTCAGTTGTTTATGTCATACATTACCTTAGAAGGACGGTATAAAGTGATATATGGTTACCACTTCCCTATGTTGAACCATGTTCGTAATGTTAAGCCCTATAATTTTCCTTTCTTCTTGTATACTTCCCTTGCAAAATCTATTGGAATGGTCAAGAAAGGTACCTTCCCCTTACCTCTGCACTAGGGCCTCATTAAATCCCTTCTTAGGCTGGGAACTCCCCTTTTGGGGAAAAATGATAAATTTGGGGCTTCTGCCGCTGAATGCTCGGTGCCCAAGGAGGAAAGTTTTAGTGAAGACCTGTTTGGAAAACCCATGGCTAAAAGAACTAGATCCAACCTGAGTCATGGTGTCGTCAACAAACGTAGTAGGGTTGAGGATGCTCCTAAGCTAGTTGAGGAAGTGGAGATTTTAGATTCGGGTGAGAACCAAGAAGGGAACCTGGAATTTTTGTTTCAATAAAGACAAGGAAGCTGCTGAAGGGGATAACAAGTGAGGAGATGGTGAGTGAGAAAGCTCCAAAAACTTCAGAAGATAAGTGTTCCAAGAACTCGAGGAGGCCATTGAGAGCCTGCATGCTCTTAAAACTACCCAAACTAAATTGTTTACTGCCCAAGACTCTATTGTCAAGTCTCATACTTTCATGCGGGAATTTGAGCATTGCAGGCTTGATACAGATATTAACAGACATAGGATTAGTATGGTTTCCATGGACCTAAAGGATCTGACTAATAAAGTGGAAAAATTATCTTCTTTGGTCCTTAGTGAACAACTCAAGAATGCCAATGAGAGGATCCTGGAGATGGCTAAGGATATGTTGAAGATGAAAGAAGTTGTTTTCTAGATTTGTGATGTCCATCTCCTCAATGTTAAGAGCACCATCCACCATCTCAAGATTTTAGCTGAGATGATTCATTCCATGGAACTTGCTAAGGAAAGATAAAAAGAAGGAAAAGGCCCCAAAGTGGAGATCCCTGAGCCTAACTATAAGCTTTGGAAATCTACCATCGACTCCCTTGTCAAAGAATGGAACAATTGTATGAACTCTGTGGGGGACCTGATAAAAGAGTGATGAAGAAAATGGGATATTGGTTTGTTGTTGTTAGTTCTATGTTGTTTTGTTGTTAGTTTCTTGATATTACTTGTATTAATTATTTCACTGCTTATATGTTGTTTGGATACTTTCCTTTATGGTTGTATCTCTTTGTCGTTTGTCTTTTGTTTCTCTAGGTTTTTGGTTGGGCTTCAATGGTAATCCCTTGGCCTCTTTGTAAGGAAATGGTAACATTTTGTATGGGGTAGGGTCCCCTCAACCCTTTTTTACCTCTAATCAATAATAATAATAATCTATGCAAGAAGCTATGAAATGGATTTGACGAAAAGAATTTGGAGTAGATTAATTGATTCGAAATCAATTCGAGATGAGGAATGCATCTAGTTCTTTAGGTTGAATAGTTCATACACACAACATGGGAATTTTATAGATTGTTGATGGTGTCTATGCTATAGTTAGACTATTTTCAGTCAGACATGCAAAAAGTGTCTCAACTTTACTCACCCACATGTGTGGGACCAACAAATTGACTTCCCACCACCACAAGCACCAAGGGGTCATTCTACATGGGGAAGAGTGTTTCCAAAAGGTAGATCAATTTACAAAGATGATGGATCGTTTTGATGGAAAATAAAATCAAATTTAATCTTGCCTTTAGGAACAACAAAGTCAAAAGTTGAATCTAGGACGGGTAGATTGAAACCAGATTAGTTATATTACACATGGACGTGGCTCTTCACATAACATCTAAACAAGACATATATAATTGACAATGGTGCTATGAGCAGTTTGTATAAAAGGAACTGTTATAAACACATCGGTCCAATAAAGCACGCATGCATTGTTTAAAAACAAGGAAATGTGTTCTAAAGTATTATAAACTAATTCTTTGTAAAGATACATCACGCTTATAGCATGTGAATTTGAAACAAAATTGGAAATAGTTGGAGGTGTCAAACATCATAATATTATGAGCCAATGTTGAAGAATAGCAATCTCCTCGTATATTACTTACGAATGATGGTTTAGACCTTTGAGGACATGTGTCTCAATACAGAAACAGTCAAAAAATTAATCTTCATACTTTTTTGTGAGGTTCATAATGAAAGTGATGATCTTTGACGTGGCCTTGGAAATTTGTTTGAAACTTAAATATTTCTTCTAATGTGATCGACTATATATATCCTTCATGAATTCACTATTACGTTACAATTTCTAGACATTTTTTTACGTTTTTACAAATCATGACTTTGTGCCTATATTTCTCTCTTTGAAACTTCATTTCTATCTATGCGTGTAGGTGGAAGACATTAGCATGGGGATCAATCCAAGATATTCCAAATATTTTCAAAAATTCATGCAATCTGATGTGATGACAACAAGAAATTATGGGCGTGTAAAAATATAGTTGGGCAAAGATAGTCACAATACATAAAATAAAAGGAAATATATAGAAGATAAATTAGTGTTACGTGATTATATTTGATGATGGTGATTGTAGTTGGGTATTAATATGGGATGTGGGTAGAAGTAAGAGCTCATAAGAAAAAGGAGGTGGGTTCAGGGAGGAGAGAATGGTAGCTTAGTTGATAGGTAGGTGAGCCAAGGGGATTTGGTTCAAAGAGCTCATGAGGGAGAGAAGTCAAATGGGAGCTCGAGCAAAGGGGGATGGAAAGTTAAACGTGTGGATGGAGTAGGGAGTTGTGTGGTGAATAGGAGATTGGATCTTGGGTAGAGAACACGTCGTGGGGATATATGTCTAGTGGGAGTTCGTGTGGGTTGAGGGGAGTGAGGAAATGTGGGAGTTTAGGTGGGAGGTGTCAACTAATGATTGTGGGAGCCGAGGAGGTGAGGTAAAGGAGATGGGAGGCATCACCGAGGACTATGGGAGCCAAGGAAATGAGGTGGAGAGAAGGGACATGGGGAAGAAGCAGTGTGGTGGTGTGCGAACCGGAGTCGGTGTGGAGGGAAAAGACAGGTTAGTGGAAGAGAGATGGAGTGGGTTTGGGATTTGTGGACGGTGAGGTGGGATGGGGAGATGGAGCTCGGGGCAGGTGAGGATGGAGCTTAGGGATGATCAGAGGAAGAGCTCAGGGATGTGTGTAGTGAGGATGGAGGTCGGTGTGTGGAGGTGGCCGAGCTGGCCGAGTGGAGAGGTGAGGAGATACTTAGGCCAAGTTGGCTGAGTTAAGGAAATTAGGGGGTAGTTTTAGGATAAAACTTAATCATTTTTTTTATTTTAATTTTTTTAATTAATGTTATTTACTAAATGATAAAAAAATTAATATTAATTATAAACAACCAAATGATAAATTTTTTAAAACAACAAAGGCTACGTACCTTGAAGTGATGACAAAAATGACTAAATGTACATACCACACCGCACAGATGGAGATAACATTAAAACCCTACAAGCAAGTGAGTTGAAAAATGAAACATTTACAAAATATATTACATGATGACAGCTAGGAAAATAATAAATTACACAATCAAACTTGAAAACATAGCCAAATGATAAGGTTAATTTCTCGGATTCATTTCCCATGTGGGTGAAACTCAAGTACTAAGCCAAGTTGGTTAAACACAAGAAGAGTAATTACTTTGAAGATGACAAAAACCTCTACTACGGATGTAGATAACACCAAACCTGTATGAGGTAAATAAAATGACAAAACAAACAAAAAAATGACCAGACCTTGGATCTAACTTCTAATCAGGCGATTGTGGGTTCGAGTCCCACCGGGCATGCCAAATGTTGATTTACATTTCCAGCTTCCTGTCCAGATGAGTGTCCAAGTAATCAAGAAACACTAAACAATGTTGAGCATACAAGGGCTTAGGACCTTGGAGATAATGATGGATGATACGGGAGTAAAGTTGATAAATGTATGGTATAAAGAAGCTAGATTTACAAAACTAAAATAGATAAGATTAAATTACAATATGCGAGGGTTTCCCGTGAAATTGTCGGGCCTAAGAGAGGATTTTAACTCCTTGGAGGATATCAACCCCCATGTCAGACAAGATAATAAATCATGAACATTAGTAATGGAATATAAAATGAAAAGTAACTAAAATGACGAGGGAGTTTAGCTTGTGCTCCATTATGGAGATGAACCAGACATCAAACTTGCAAGATAATGAACCATGGCAAAGGATTCTTCCTTAAACTGGTAGAACTTAATTAAGATATTTCTTATCTTCTTTTTTCTTCAGTCCTTGGTCCTTTTCTAAGTCTTCCATTAAGTTTTCCCTTTTTTGAAATATGGGAAAGAAACCCATATTTATAACTCAGATGTGAAGTAATTGGGGTTGAGTAAAGTAACCTGAGTTAGGAATATGATGTGATCACATGGGGACCATGGATTGAATTATTAGATGGAGTGGGAAGCATGATTGACATGGTGGGTGAGATAAAGATTCCATTTTAGAAATAAGGTATCGATGGGTGTATTAATACCCATGAATTAATTAATTTTTGAAGGATGGGGATATGCCAAAAGTTGAATTATCAAATGGGTCTACATGGAGCCCATTTGATAATTAATCAAATAATGTGAGAAAATAAATAATATTTTATTTAATTTAAGAGAAAGAGATGCGAGAATGGAAATTGGATAAATGTGAGATGACGAAGGGGCGCTATACCAAAAATAGGTGTCTACATGGATTTTTGGTGTGTTTCACTACTATTTTGACCTCTCCCAGTTCTAATTTTTCTCTTCTTCTTCCCTCAACAAAGTATCTTGCCCCCTTTTCTTTGGTGTTATCACCTTATTACTGTAGGATTTCCCATTTCATGAAATTTCTCTCTCCTTGTCTCCTTGGCATTGTTAGGATAGTTGTAGAAATCGGACATCTTTTCGCATTAGGAGTAGTTTAGCATTAGGATTAGGTAGATGAATCCAACCTTCTCTGGAGGACCATCTCAAGTTTATAAGTCCCAATATTTGAGATATGGTCCCATGTTATGTAGATTATACCATATGCCCCATTCAATATTTGGCCATTCGGGGGGTGTTGTAATTTTGCATTAACAATTTTAGCATGCCCAGTGGGATAGGTTTGAATCACCTTATCACTTCATTTCATCAGGTTGATGTGTTCTTGGTGAGATTCAGCCTTTAGAGGCACATGCAAAGAACATCTGATGACTCCATCTTGTCAAAAACCCATTCTCTAAGTTACAGAATTTCTTTCCATCCATTTCCACCTATTCTTCTTTCCACATATTTCATCTTCTGCCATTCATGAAGTTATGCAGTCATGGCTTAGTTCCCATCTTGGAATTCACACTTGTAGTATCAGTAGTGCAGTCCACCTCTGATGTATTCCTCAACTCCTCTATATCAGCATTATGAAAAAATTTAGAACCATTATGCCTACCCATATGACCAATTCCAAAATCAGTTTGTCTATGGAGCTTATAAGGAAAAAGGGTATGCATACAATGACAACAATCAAATGGAGAAAAATGATATGATGGAGGAGATTCAAAAGATGGAGGATGGCATGGTTCAATCAAGGGCTATATCAAAAATGAAAGCTTATAGGATTAGTTCTCGGGAACCTTTTCCATGGGAAGGCCCTTTTCCAAGACATTACAGCCTGCAGAAGAATCTTGACTTCATGGTTGAAATGTTTCCTCAACTTGCATAGTGGATCAAGGAGATAGAGGCCTATGAAATTGGTTCCAGGAAACCTTGTCAATGGGTAAATCCTACACCATCATCTATTAATTTTATCTCCATTCTCCAAGTAGCACCATCTCAACTTGAGCTTCAATTTCCAAGCTTCCCATCCATTGCTGCGCTAATTTTGGAATCCATTTCTCCTTCTTATAATATTTCAGCCCACCTCAATTTTTCTTCCTTTTTCCCTTCCAAATCCAAGTCCCCTCCACAAGATCCAAAATAAATACCTTCCCCTCCACCACAGATAAAGAAACAACTAGTGGATACCCCACCCACCACTCCTCCTACTTTCTTGAGCCCATGTCAGGGAAGAGACTCAAAAATCTAGCCAAGGGGAGCAACAAGAAGAAGATCCAAGAAAAGAAGAAATGATTAGAAGCTTGGTGAGCTTGGCTCTTAGATTCGAGATTAATAAAATCCCCTTGATGGAGAAACCCATGGAGGAGGCTGAGGTCAAGCCACAAGTGGTGGAAGCTTTAGCTACAACACAAGCAAGGGAAGAAGGAGCTACTCCAAATCCAAAAGAGGAGGAGTGCATTCTAGTTGTGGAGGAGAACCATACAGTTTTAGAGGCTTCAAATATAGAGAAGGCCATAGAAGAACCTTCAGTTCTTCCTCCCACTTCATCCCCTTCAAGATCTAATGTCGAAGAAGAGTTTGAGATTTCAAAATCCATGTTCAAAGATGAGGGGAACCATGGTGAGAAAATTACAGATCCAAAGGACACCATGGAGGAGTTCAAGCACACGCAACAGACAATGAGGAGGTAGATTATCTATCTGACTTAGAGGATTGATTTGATGGAGAGGATCCCATGGAGATCATATCATTTGATCCTCCATCACCCACCTTCTAAGCACACGAGCCTACTATCACAAAGGAGGGCATTTAATTACAACATCCTACACTTCATAACAGCCCTATGGAACCAAGGTTGGAAGATCTAAATCTTCCATGTTATTCATAGGAGGAGGAAGGAAACAATGATGACACCATTTTTTTTTAACTCATCAAGGTAGAGGATTAGCTTCTTACGAAGTAATGCAAAGCAGAAATCAACATGCAAGTAACCTATTTTTTAGGAAGGTCTACATGAAGACTTCATTTTTGGAGTTGAATTTCAGAGCAATGGGTGCATCCATCAGATTAGACCATGACCAATCAGGTACTTGGCTTTATTGGATCCAAGGGAGAAGCCAAAACTAGTCATGTCCATTTCATGGCATGAGTATGTTATACAAAAAGCACCAAGGGTCACCATCAACACCTCCAAGAGTCCAATGTCAATCAACTTGAGGAGGTATTTTTGATTGATGTTGATACTTTGGTTATTTGGGTGGAGGATCAGCCTCTTATCAGTTTTTCACTCATAATAAAATTCATGTTAAGCACCAAATCACATACATGGCTGATTATTTTGAGAAAGGGAAGCTACTTCTCCCTACCAGTTGCAGGATTTGTTTAAGTTCCCTTTTCCTTTGCTTAGTGTAGAGTAGGAAGGTATATTTTAGAAGAAGAATTGTTTGTGCACACTTTACATGTTCCACTTGGGGTATGTATGATTTTTCAGTTTTGTACATAGCGTGTGTTGTGGCGTGGTCTTTCTCATGCATGATCCATTCTTTGGAGGAGGCATAATTTCATGGGAGAAATTAGGTTTCAACAATAGTCCTAGCATCTCCGAATCATCTTGTGTTCCCATAAATCTTGTAGTGTTATACTTGTCAAGGAATCATCGATTGGTTTTATTTCATACTTGGCAAGAAATCAGATCAAAGATAGTTTCAAAGGGGTTCAAACCATCATCCTATAGATTCTTAAAACATCATGCACTTCCCGAGGTAGTTCATTCTTCTAGCAGATAACCAGAATATTTAAAATGAATGAGACTTTTCGAGGTGATAAATTCAAAATTGGATCTTGAGATTACCTCCATTGAATTAAATTGGTTTTTTCCATGTGCAATCATATAAAATTTCACTCGAAAACTCATCCGAGATCTCAAATTATCACCTTCAGAAGTTGGCTTCCCGGTGGTTGGTCGATAGGTTAAACAACCTGGGGGTTGGTTGAACAAGTTGGATGGCTAGGGGTTGGATGGATAGGGTTGGTCAGTTGGGGGTTAGATGCCTCGGGGTTGGTCGGGTCACATTTTTTTATGCGTACGATTAGTTTTTGATGCTCGTCGCACTGTCACACTCTGCAAGACATCCATAGGGGGCAGATGTGCCAGTTTGGATTGGTCATGGAGTTAGATGTATGGTGGTTGGTCAGCGGGGGTTAGACGATAGGGGTTGGTCAGGTCACATTTTTGATGTGTATGATATTTTTTTAATTCCCTTCGTACTGGCCGTCACACACACCACACATAGGTTTAATGATACAACTAGGTTGGATGGGTCATGGGGTTGGACGCCTAGGGGTTGGTTGGCTGGGGTTTAGATTCCTAGGGGTTTGTTGGGTCACATTTTTTATACATACAATTTTTTATGCCCATCAAACCTATCTCATTTTCATGACACCTATGTTGGATGGTACAATCAAGTTAGACAGTCACATGGTTGGGTGGCTCACGAGTCCCAACAACTCAACAATTAGATTTTAATGCAGTATGGTGCCCATGTCTTCATCTAATAGAAGTACCCTTGGGAAGAGAATTTGTATGGGTTCCCATACCTCTTTAATGAGGGTTGGTGAGACATTGCTTATATATTGTAAAATCCACCTCATTTTTAAGAGAGACATTCTGGGACTTAGGAAACTATAGAATTTTTTTCCCTCAACTCCACTTGAGTTGTAAGCCTTCTCCGCACCCGACAAGTGCATTTATGCCTCGATCATCAACCACATGTTCTGTGTACCTTACAGAGCAACAAGTCATGTTTTGTGGTGTTTTTCAACCCTTTCTCATGTTTTGTTGTTTCTCTGTGCCTCTCCATTTCGTGTTTGTTTTATGTGCATGTATTTCACACTTGCAGGTGAAAGATGTTGTGTTTCATGGAGTACATATGGAAAATGGAGTTTGGGTCTGTGTCACTACTATTCTAACCTCTCCTAGCTCTAATTTTTCTCTTCCTCCTCCCTCAACACAGTATCTTGCCCCCTTTTTTGGTGTTATTACCTCGTTAGTGTAGGATTTCCCATTTCACACACTTTATCTCTCCTTGTCTCCTTGGCAGTATTAGGATAGTTGTAGTTAGGTTTCTTTTCTGCATTAGGATTAGGTAGAGGAAGTTAGCCTTCTCTGGAGGACCATATCAAGTTTACAATTTCCACAACTTTAGATATGGTCCTATGCTATGCAGATTACACCGGATGCCCCATTCAAAATTAGGCCATTCGGGAGTGTTGTAATTTTGCATTAATAGTAGCAAGGTGGATTGGTTCAGGGAAGAAAAATTTAGGATTGTATAGTTTTTATTCATGAAACTATACATTTTATGGATAAAATAAAAAAATAAGGATGACCATGAAGTTGGATATGAAAACATCTTTTGACAGGGTCTCATGGGAATTCTTAGACAAAATTTAGGAGAAAATTGCCTTCAATTCCCACTTTTGAAAATTATTCAAAGAGTGAATTTTGACCCTCATGTTCTATATTATTCTAAATGGCACTTCTAGTAGCTGCTTTGGAAGAACCAGAGGTATAAGGCAAGCATATCCCATCTCACCTATAATTTTTAGCATTATGGAAGGGAGTCTCAAAGAAAGACAAAAGAAGTTACACCAAGCGGGATACATACATGGATGTAATCCCTCATCGAAGAATATCTTAGTCTCTCACTAGTAATTTTATGATGACACTATACTCCTCTCCATTGCTTCAATCAAGGAATCTAAGAAATTCAAATTCTTGTTGAACTATTATGAGGAAGCTTCAAGGTAACTCATCAACTATGGAAAGAGTTCAATCTTTTTCATCAATACACTTGAAGCGTGGAAGAATAAAATTGCTAAAATATTGGGATGTGTTACTAAAACTATGTCAGTGAATTACCTATGGATGCCAATGTTTAAATGAAACCTCCCAATCTCAATTTGGAATCCTCTTTTAGAAATATTTCAATCTAAACTTGTGACATATTTCAATTTAAAGCACTCTCCAAAATATTCATGTTTACCTCCTTTTCTGTTAAAAATACATCAAAATATTGTTGATTTGATTGAAAAGATACATAAAAGGTTCTTATGGGTTGGAGTAGAGGAGCATAACAAAATTCATTTGGTTGTATGGGACAAAGTTTGTAAGCCTAAATCTCATGGTGGATTATGAATAAGAAACATTAGAAAAATGAACACAACCCTTCTTTCCAAAATGGGTTGGAGATTACTCAAGGAATAATTAACCTGGTGCATCATAATAAAAAACAAATACCTACAAGAGGACTTTATCAAGGATTTCACCTCTTCTACGGACCTACCCCTAGGATCCCACTTCTAGAACTCCCTCATCAAAAGCAAGAGATATTAGTTGAAATGGCATTAGATGGGAATGGTAGTAAGATAAAAAATTTGGAGGACAGATGGAATTTAGAGCTTTATTAGAAACATAGAGAAAATATTCAAAATCGAGATAAGACTAAAGTATGGAGAGAGGATAAGTGGATATCTTGAATGCATTAATGGAAAAACCACTTGGAGAAGATTATCCCTTGAGGAAAGAAATGACATCACAAGAGATAAGCTAGATTAATCCAAAAATATATTGCAAAAATTTATATCCCTAATAAAAATGTTGATGATGAATTAGTCTTGTAAAACTCGGGAGATGGAAATTATAGCATCATGTCTAGATATAGCAATCGGAATTAACCAGTAGACTCTCATAATTTTTGGAAGAAATTCTAGTGCAAAGAGATGATACCTAAGATAAAATTCTTCTGGTGGATTACTGTCCAAAACAAGATCCTCATAATTGACAATCTAAGAAATAAAGGGCATATAATTATCAACATATGCATCCTTTATAAAGAAGCAAAAGAAATATTTGATCACCTCTTCATTCATTGTAAACTCTCTTTCTCTCTATGGGGACTTATCCTAGATAGGATTGGGTTGAAATGGGTCCTCCTCAATCAATGAAGGATCTAAAATATAACCGGTATTACCATTCAAAATATATTTCAGTCAGACTCCTCTAGGATTTAACCCTTCCACACACGGTTTGGGCTATATGGAAAGAAAGGAACAAAAGTATTTTTGAAGGAAAATTGTTATAGGTTGGCATAGTATTCAAACATTTGATCCTCCTAATAACTAAGAAATTCAAATCTTCCATTAGCTTTAAAAATGGAATTATGAGCGATTCGGACATCAAGCTCGTAAAAAATGGAACTTACATCTTTCCCAAGATCTAAAACAAAAAAGTTCTAAACTCACTAGGAGAAAGACTGTTTAGACCCACCCTCAAGAAGGATGCCATAAGATAAACTTTGATGGTGTGGCTAACAAATCCCTGATAGAGCTAGGGGGAGGAGTCATTAGGAATGATAATGGAGACCTCATAATAGCATACACTTAGAACATGTGGGTCTAAATCATTATACTTAGGCGTTAGCTGCTTCATGGGGAATCCAACTTACAAAATATTTGAACATCTCAAATCTTTGGGTTGAAGGGGATTCTATGAACATATTTAACTTCCTTCAAAGCAAGTACCCCTTAAGCTAGACCATCAAGAAAATTATTGAAAATTCTATCCTCTCACTAAGGAATTTCTCAAATTATACATTTCCCACACCTTCAGAGAAGGTAATAAGGTCACTAACTTGTGTGCAAAAATTGGTGTGAATTATGATTCTTTTCAACATTGGATTGGGAAGGATAGTACACCTTCTAAGATCTTAAACATTGTTATAAGTGAAAGAAGAAAAGTGTAGAGTTGAGATGCCTCTGAAGAGTGGTTTGTTGGTGTTGTTGGCTTTGCTTCCCCTATGTGCTTTGGAATTTTTGTGTTTGGAGCTTGTTGGTATTCTCTATTTTGGCTCTATGTTTGCACAAGCCTACTAGTTTTTGTTGGTTTTATTCTATCTTTTACTTGGTTTGGTCTTGGTTTCTTTTCTTTCTCCAACTATTTTTATATTTGGTCTTTTTTAAGTCTTGAGAGCTTTATGGTAATCTCAAGATTGAATATCCTTGTTGTAATAGGGTATTAACCTGTCAATACTCTCTTTTACCAAATATAAAAAAATGTTAGTTTTGAATGTCAAGTACTAGAAGGTGTTAGAATTTATTTTTTCCCGAGGTTCCCTTTTAGTTTCCATTTTACTTAATCATGTGAGCACATTTTTTGAGTTGGAAGTGATGGGATGAAAATAAACTAAGGCAATGCAGTGTCATGACACTCACAATATTGTAAAATAAAAAAATGACATAAATAAATTACAAAAGTAGATAAAATAATGCGACATGATAGAAAATAGGTTTTAAATAGACTTACCTGCACTAAGTTCTTGTAGGATGTAAATTGCAACATAATAGCTAACAAGATATTGATTTATTTGATTTTTGTAAGAAAATTACAATATTTTGATTTGTTGAATCCTTTTCTACTATTTCACAAATTCGTAAATTGCAAAATTGGAAAAAATTAAAAAAACCTTTGAACTTTTCTTAGTGATTCTACAACCTAGATATATGTATATATAGTGGTGAATTTGATCATATTTCGAAAAATCCCAAATGTGTCGGTGAATGAGACTAAAGAAATTGGAAGGTTCTATACATTTATTGGTGATCCAAGAATTTTTGAAAATCTGATCCCATTGATCACATGGCAATTCAATAAAAAATATACATTGGGATTGGAGATCCATTGGCTATTGATAGGATAAATTATTTTTTTGGACTTTTTGGGAAAAACATGGTCACTTCCATGGTCGTAAAAATAGCCAAATTCATATTCCTTAATTTCTATTATTCACCAAATTATGAATATATGCCATTAAAATTTTTCCTATTATTATCACTCCATATAACATGCATAAGATACGAGAAAAAAAAAATACAAACAAAAGAATTTAATTTTTTATGGAATTGGACAAGAAAAGATTTCTTTTACATTAGAGTTAAGAATCCGATAAGACAAGATAAAAAAATTGACATGATAAGAACACCAAGATCAAGGTGGTGAGGGAAGTCATGCACACCTTCTCTATGATTCATGTTACGCTAAATATTAAGGGAAGTTGTAAGTTAGGTATTTATAGCCATACACCATTCATAATATTTTGGACAATGGTACTTGTAACGTATACACACTTGATGGAGAACTACCACCCAACCACTTCAATAGCAGAATATTAAAGGCCCAACACTCCTAAATAGGTAACTTATATGGAAATAAAATCTCTATGAACCAACCCGAATTTTCTTCCTTAGTTCATTATTTTAGTATTTTTCACCTTTTACAAAATTCTACGATCTTTTCAGAAGAAATTTAGTTACACATTCATGACACAAATCTATTAACAAAATATCCTATTTTTTTCATTTCTAACCAAGTTCGGTATATCGTACCCATATGCCACATATCCCCAAAATGGAATACTCGTGCATACAATGAGTGCACACAAGAGAAAGAGAGAGTCATTCTCATGGATGTACTAAGAAAGAGTATGGTGGAGAACTATGTATGTTAAAGGAAATAGAGGATAGGTGAAGGAAGCATAAAAATTTGAGAAGAGAGCCAAGTTTTAAAGGAAACATGCACGTGTGTATGACCCTAGAAAAATAGAAAGGCATGTAGTCATATGGGGATGGTGACATTAGAGGATATAGAGGTGTGAAAATAAAATAATGCCTCTATTAAAAAAGGGTTAACATATTCCTTAGTTCAAGTTTTAGACATGGAGAGCTGATATGGAAAATAAGTTACATTGGCCAAACACATTAAATACCCCCAACGTACAAAGGCATTCATTATGCACACTTGAACAAAGAAGAGTACAACAAAAAGGATAAAACTAGGTAATTCATGTAAATGATATTTCTCATACCTCACATTCTCAACCTAAAATTGTGATAAAACTAGTACCTAGTATCCATGGAAATTGATTTAAAATTATTATGAGAAGGTTGTAGGAATAAAATCACAATTTTTGTTCTCGGATCTGAACCAAAACATCATTAGTAAGGAAGAGAGCTTGAAAAAACATGCAAGTTAGTATCTTACTAAATGCATCCATTACAACCTATTCTTTGGGAATGAAGAAGCGTAAAGATACAAAAACTAGCCCAATTCAATGAAGAAAGAAGATGTAAATCCATAACGCCATCATAGAATAACCAAGGAGAAAACACTTTTGAAATATTTTGAAGATGGAATCCTCAAGATTTAATTCCAAAATAAATGCATAATTGGAGAGTAGGTAGAGAGAACATTCTACAAAACAAAGATGAGGGAGGTGAACCATCGAATAATTTTACAAGTCTAGAGAAATATTACATCATTGGTGATGTCGGCATAGATTGAACAATGGAGTTCAACATTAAACAATGTTTAGAGCTAGAATACACTGGGTTATTTTACCTATTTGAGCTTATACACTTCAAAAAGGCCACCCCTTGGTCCATTTCTCATTCACGTGCCTGTATGAAAATAATATTTAATTTATGGGAATGTGTATTATTATATAATAAAACTTGATACACTAGTTGATAGGTATCTCAATGGAAGATGAAAGTATAAATAAGGCACTAAATGACAACACAACCCTTGAAGAATTATGTTGTAAAATGAACTATTAATAAGACAAATATACCATGCTCGTAGCTAACATTCTAGACCCTTCCATGAGGATAATTATGCATTTATTAAGTTCAAATCTTTTCCACTTTGGCATATGGGAGAACTTAATATATAATATATTGTACTTGGCACACATAATTACAAAGGAGAAGGTTAGGTATCAGCTTAAACAATAGATAAAAGGAAATATAATTGATGGTCCAGTGTGAATGCCATTATAACTAGGAGAACCATTCATATTTGACATGATCCTAATTATGATAGTGTTTGATGATATTGGTGTGTTAGATGGGTATGAGCTGAAGGTGTTAAAATACCAAGAATGTAAGTAGTCTCTAGGTGAGTGTTTCACTAAGTAATAAGTACACCTATGTTATAGATGATAAAAATCCAATCAGATGCACACTATGTAATGGGTTAATGAGTAATTCAAATAATTTAGGGAAGAATGGAGAATCCCTAAGGAACTCCTAGTAGTATGTGTGAACATGATGTAATTTGGTATAATGTCCCATTCCTATTGCATAAAATACAATAAAATAGTGAACTCCAAGTTAGTTTGGTGTTAGCTTCCCTATACATTCTAAGGGACATAATTCTATGCAATAATAAACCACTTAAAAGATCTCAACATTGAAAATGCGGTGGAAACAAATGACGATATCCAAGTGTTAAGGTTAATGTACAAGTACCTAAAAAGGGAAGTGGTGGATGATAGTGATGCATACGATAATTCACAAGGTGTACATGAAACATATGTATTTATTTACACCAATTCCATCAACCTACAAGTTAAATAGTTTTTCTCATATGCTTAGATACCATGAAATAAAAATAAGGAATACACATCAGTCACCTTTAGAACAAATTCCAAGTGAACACGTGATTGGAATTTGACATTTGAAGACATGGGGGAAGATCATGGGTCTGTAACGCTATAAATAAATCCAATGACTAGAGGGTCATTGTTAGGTTCAAGATGTATGGTATACCCAGGCTAGTCTAGCATAGCCAAAGGGAATTTAAGCACAAGGGATAAGAAGCCGAGAAGAAGAGATGAAAATAAATCCAGAACCATTTTCATCAAAATTTCCTCCACCCCTATCCTTTATAACTCAAATCATGGTAAGAATAAAATATTTTTCTATCGGTTTGATTGTGGAAGTAACCCCTTATGAGATCATTTCCATAACTTATCCACTATATTATACTCCATAGTATATATGAAACCCTGAAGACTCCTTAACTTAGACATAAGAGGAAGGGTTAATTGTAAAATTAGAAAGTGACAAGTTTTATCATGCACATAGTGAAGCACATGATGGACGATAAAAAAAAAAACACCAAACTATGGAGGAAGTCATAAAGGATTCCTCACTTGATAAATTATAAGGATCCCTTGGGAGAAAATTCACAAAAATAATCATGTCAACAATAAAATTACAATGGGTGGAAATGACCAATAAGAAGAGAAACCAACATGAGACAAAGATAAAGATTGAAAGGAGAGGACACCAACCCATAAACCTAGAAGAGGAATCTGGGATCGAGGAAGAAGATTAAAATGAAAGGAAATAAGAATAATAGTAAAAGGGGAAGCACATTGTATTTGATTCTCCATCCTAGAAAGCCTAGAGAGGACAGCTTCTCCCATGTTACTTGAGATGTTGCTCATCATATAGTACAAAAATAAGGACATGAGTGATATGTTTATATGGGATCATATACACTAATCTGGAGCTTCGAGGTTGGATGTGTAAATAACTATATTTCTATGTTAAACGATTGGTAGACGAGCATCATTTTAACCTTATTTATGAAGTGCTAGAGAAGAATGAATCCATTAGGATTCTAGATGAAAAGGATATAACCTAATTGAATACTAATCTATTGAATAATGAGCATGCATAAAATTCCTTAATGAATTTGGAAGCTGAGGTGTCTCGACAAAACCTCAAACATAGTTATGAGAGGGAAAATAAGGCGAGTTGATGTATACATGACTAGCCAAGTAGAGAAGTAGGCCATAGAGAAGAAAAGAAATTTGGAAATGCATTCAAAATCCATGATTTTGAATATCATGGAAAAATATTAACCTCTAGCAAGGTTCTAGTAGGATAAGATGCCATGAAACAACTCAAGCTATTTCTTAAAAAAGTATTGGCAATGTGTAGAACTTAAGGAGTAGGAAGACTCAACTAAGGTCTTGTTAAAACAAGTTGATAACAAGATGGTTGCATGTGAAGATACCTTAACAAAGATAAAAAGTAAAGAAGCTACAATAGTAAAATTCCTCATTGTATTTTAGTCCCCTATTGAACTCATAAATGATATGGTTAAGGATTAGGTTCAAAAATAAGGCCTCCTAAGAAGAAGAGTGATGAAATTAGGGTAATCACTAATGAAATTATGGCCAAGGAGATGGCCTACAAAAAAACCTTTATGGTTCTCCTGAAATCTATAGAGGTTGAAGAAGATCTAAAAGAGGTAATAGCCTCATTCACCACTAAGGTGATCTCAATATGTTAGGTTGTAGAAAAAGGAAAGGAAGATGAGACTCAGGGACTCTTCTACCCTATATGGTTGAAGTCATGAAGAGCATAATAATCCAATGGAGTTCATTTGAATCCTATATAAATACGTTGTGCATTGATTGTTGGATGAGAAATAACAATTTTTTTGGGGGAACCGACAAGGAAGTTAGTCGGGGATGTTAACCCCAAAATTTTGAATAAATATAGAGTGGAAACAATAAGGGATTATCAAAGAGTAATCATGTATTAGACATTTTGGGGCATAGGAGTATTTTAATGGAACACATGTGTAAGGAATGTTATACATGATGGAGGTAGAGAAAATTGGTGCCACGAGAGACAGAACATAGAGGAAGTTGAGTTGGTGGAAATTAATAACAAGGATAGAAGAGGGAAAATAGGATAATAACAGAGTGAATAGTCTAACAACGTGAAGCAGAAGGAATGAACAATGATGACACTAAAATATCTATGATCGGTCACCTCATATCAAAAAGATTGAGGTCCCATCCTTCTCTTTGAATTAGATAAAGTCCTAGGTTTCATTCATCCATTCAATTTGTCACCTCTAACAAATCTAGGTGAATCCCACCAACTACAATAATGGAAAGAAAACACTTTGATCCTAAAAAGGATCCAAATTTGATCTAAGATAGGTGTATAAATGGACCCTTGGAGTCCTAAAAGTGAGATAGTGAAGGGCGAGAGAAAAAATGATGAGTTATTTGTTTAGATAGTGTATTAGGTCTCATTTACCCTAGATGTTGTGATATTTCATCAATTCTAAGCAAGTCTATCAAAAACTAGACTAGTTCTAGATTATGTATGCAATTAATGGATCCCTCATAAAGATTACAACAAAATGAATGAATATATAAATAAATTTTTATAGAATATCATTATGTCAATATATATTTATCTTAAGTATAATTGACTGGTGATGTATGTGATTCCATGTTGAACTTGAATAGTTATTAGTTAAATATGTTATTTTTAGTAAGTGTGATGGTGCATAATACATTCCCCAAACCGGTGAGGGACGCGTTGCATTGTGTGTACCTTGGGTGAGTGAGTGGGAGAAATCCCATGTCATGTGATGGTGTGTGTGGTTTCTCAAAAGGGATCATGCAATTGTTTTGGTCAAGACTTTATATGATAAATGTGTGAGAATGCTAAGAAACCCCAAAAATGCATGTATGAAAGTGTGAATATATGTGGTGCGAGTGAGAATAAATCATTGTTTTTTAGATGGAAAAGGAGTGTTAGTTAAAGGAAATAATAAGGATATTTATTTTGTTACATTGGTGGAACCAAGGTAATTCATGCTTATTCTTAGTGGAGTGAAATGTTGTGGTTTATGTAGAGGGAAAGGGGTATGTTATTGGTGTGTGTTTCATTTGGAGGAACTAAAGGATTGTTGTGATTCCTTCGTGGAGGGATAAGGGGTTGGACATATGATGGTCTCTCCCCTTTACAAGCCTAATTGGTAGGCTTAGTAGTATTTATTATTTTTAAAGGTGTAAGGTCATCTCTTCTCTCTCGTTGTAATTAAAATTTAAAACATTACATGAACTTGGGTTAATGAATATGTAAGTTTTGGGAATTGTTGTGTTGTAGTAAGTATTGTTAAGTTAAATAAAATTACCCTAGTTTTAGCTCTAAATTTTGGTCTATAATTTTTGGGTGTTACAAGTTCACTTTTATCTGTATAGATAGAAAGCTTAGGAGACACAAAACCTAGGGGTAAGGAAAGGATTCCACCTCGGGTGGAATTGTATCATGAAGTTTTTGAGTGGAGTCTTTGATGCTATAATTTCTAGACAAATATCTTTACACTTTTAACACCTTGATCTACACATCATGAATGAAATTCTGAGGGAATGTGTAGTAGAGGAGTGTAGGGTATAATGGATATCCACAAGAGATGTAGGAATAGTAGTGGAAGTAGGGATGGTAACATGTTGAAGGGGGTATTTTATATCCCCATATTAGGAATATATGTAAGCATGGTAAATGTGGAAGTAGTATATTTATAAATAAGAGAAGAATAAATAGTATAATTTGGCATATCATCTACAACAAAGTTCATTTTCTCATCCCTAGATATTTAGAGGTGTGAATCAATATTTTCAGTAATTTTTCTTAGAAAATATGTAAATTATTGTTCATCAACTAGTAAAGGTGTTAGTATGAGGATTAGAATATCCATGAGAAATGTCTTCTTGTGAAGGTTTAATAGAGGTAGTATGACAATATTGGAAAATTTGAATGATAAAGGAATATTAAAAGAGGAACAATGGAGAGAACAGCTAAAGACGATAAGGTATTTAGTAGAAGGTTTGATTTAAAAAGGGTGACCTAAGCCAAATAAGTTAATTATTTGATCAATAATTGGGTTCACAATATGATTTAACAGAGAAACACACACACGCGCGCTTGCAGCGCGCAAAGCAGCACACACACACACACACACATATAAAGGAGGTATAGAAAAGAATGAATAAGAGTTGTGTTTCTTTTACTTATTAATATTCCAAAGTAGGGTTAGATACAAGATGAATTATTTAAATTATTAATTAAAAATTAAAATGTAAATATGAGCATACGTATAGAGAAAATATAATATAGATCAAATAGAACATGTTCTAAATAGAGTAAAAATGAGAGGAAAGCGTTCACTTAGCTATTTGGGTAGTATGGAATCTTATCTATGTGTGAAAGAGTGAAAAAAGTATTGGAAATATATTGAAGATGTTTTTTCTCTCATTCTTGAACTATACTATATGTTTGAATGAATTTGTTCCTTTCACACCAAACCATTTGGTGGTTTCATCCTAATATTTAGTTTGGTCAAGATAGCTAATGGTGATTTGTAAACTTATATACCTATGTGAATGAATGAAATATGTTTTATTTTAAAGTATTAGGTATCTAAAGTGTATGAACCTTTTATATTCAATTGAATTGACCCAAAAATATAACTTAGGGTAAAATACCTATGAAAATTCTAGTATGTGGGTTGAAGTACAATCTAAACACCAAAATCATCACTATTATGAATAAACCTCAAGCCACATGTATTTATCCACCTAAAGATGTGAAATAACTCCACATGTATGTAACTATATTTGTTATCTTCGTCACTCTAAAAAGTTTTATAATGTCTTATATTGGTTGTGTTTAACTTAGATTTGATGGATTATTATTTTGGAATATTGACTCATGAAATTAGTTAGGAGTTATTTATAACTTTGTGGGGGATGATATGAGTGAATGATTCTCTTTTAGGGAAATTTAGGAGAGATTTTGATATCTTTTAAGTGATATTTGCAACGTAAGTGCGAAAATTTCCAAGTGGATAAATGTGTGAATTAGACTTGCTTATATACATCTTCATGGGTATATATTTTCACATTAAGTTTGAACCATAGTAATTTTTATTGGTATTGGTAAAGGAAGAAAATTGGTAGGGGCCTAACTATGGTACAAAAATTTGATCTAAAATCCTATAGACATCCATAAAGATCATAAAAGAACAAACATGACAAAAAAATAAAGACCGGGAAAAACAAAAAAATAACTCTAACATAATAGCCTAAAGAAAAAAACTCCAATGAGAAAAACAAAAAAGCAATCCCAAAGCCACCCGGAAAAGAAAAAAATAACAATACAACTAATCCATATCCATAATGGTCCCTTTCATAGACTATATTTTGGCTTCCATCCTTCTTAATAATTCTTCCTACATTATTATGCCCTTCTCAAAGAACAAGGAAATCCCATGTGCACCGGCCTATGACCCGGTGGGCGCTAGGATCTCACCGAGGAATGCGCAGTATCGAGTCAATCCTTTATGTGAATTATGTGAGAATGCATTATTTACGACATAAACTTAAGTGAAAAAATTGAAAAGGAACCATACATTCATCTTAGAGCTCAGAACAACTTCTAGACCAATGTGTTCATTCATATAAGGAAAGCATTACAGAACATAGATCTAAATCATAACAGAAAATAAATGCACGTGGGTTTACACCACACTTATATGAAAATATATATATATATATATATATATATATATATATATATATATATATATATATATATATATATATATAACCGATCCATACATATGTAAGTAGAACTAGAACCACACATATATTCATATTAAGCATGTTGATAACCACATTACATTAACTCAGGAAATCATAGATTCATATGATAATGCAGACCAATGTCATGCATTGGAACTAGACTTAGGCCCTTCATAGTATAAAGAAAAATGTTCAAACCCATCCCCTTAGTACAACATACTCCTATAGATCCTCTAAACCCAACCTATGGAGCTCTCACAAGTATTCCTACATGGCTTCACCTCTTTCTCCTTATATATCTTTTTATGTTGGGTGCTTGTATTTATAGCATCAACAAACACCATCATCCCTCTTTGAAGGTGTAGATCATGTGTAAAGTGTCAAGGTGGTCCTCCATGGGAGCATGCTTATTTAGATATGAGCTCTCCATCCTTTACCATGATGAAATTATGGAATCTTCTATCGCAAGCTATATTCGTTGTGTGGGCACCAAGTTACAGGATGACACCTTATCCACTCTACATGCATAGTTAGGTGAAGTTTTCCTTGTATTCTACCTAATATGCCAAATATGGATAAGTCCCCCAATATTTTCTCTATCTTACACGTGTGCCACTAGTTCTCTTGAAACCCTCCTAAACCCTATCTTGTGCATTTTCTCCTTTTGCACCCTTCTTCAAATAGACCCTATGTACCCATACGCCTTCTTATACTTAGCCAATATTTTAGGGGCCCAACATCACCCCACACTACGCCTATTCTCCGCCCTCGGGAACACCTTCTCAAAGAATAAAGAATGATTGTCCTTACATAGTTTGGAGAAAGAATAAATGAGCGAATAATTTGGGGAAGAATGCAAGAATGGGGAAACTATGATTATTTATGCAAGAGGAGAAGGAAATATTTTGTCAAGTCTACCTCCAACTTATTCAAGGTATCGACCTCACTTTGTTCCTATTGACAAAGGTCGTCGACTAGGGCACTCACCTCTTCAAATCGTATCCCTTCTCCTTGGGTATTCCTTATTTCCACGATCCCCTCCAACTTTTTCCCAAATCCTCGAGCTCATCCATGCTTCAAGTGATCTGGGGATACAAATCCTTCAACCGGTTCTTGATTGAGCCCCACAAGCCTTTGATTTCTTCTCAACCTCAAATAGGATTTTTCACATTCCTTTGTATTCCCCTTTTTATTCTCCTAGAACTCTTTGAGCTCCGATTCATGGGTGGAAACTAGAATGCTCACCAATTTATCCCTATTGGTGTAGTTGTTATAAGTGGCCTTAGTGACTTGGGTGGCAGCTTTCACATCCGTGAGGACTTTCTTGTACTAGGCCATAATTGCCACAACCTTCATCTTGTCCTCCTTTTCTTTGCGCGTTGATGCCTCCTCTACAGACTCTAAGGCCAGTGGTCATCTTTCCATTGTGAGGACGTGGGTCAAGTCCTCTAGACATTCCAGGGTGGATCCATACTTTTGCGCATGTGGCATTAGATCTAAATGTTTAAATAAAATGGCATCTATGATCATCATTGCTTTCTTATAGACCTCAAGCACCCTTTCCTTCTCTTCTTTCAACTCACACCTTATCTACACACTGATTAAATCCTCCCACTTTAAGTCCTTGGTTATTTTCTCTAGGTCTTCTTCCTTCTTCTCTAGTTCTACCTCTAGGAACTTCACCTTGTCATTTATCCCAAAGAGTCGGCCTCTACTTCCACTGAAACCTTGTTCGTTGTATTTTAGATTTTCTCATCTCGATATCCGTTGAATGTTAACCAAGGGGTTGTCACCTTTTGACTTCGGTACCCTCATTAGTTCCCCTTAGCTTACTTTAAATTCTAGTTCAACGATATGGGACTCAAATGCCCATGAAATCATTTTCCTCGTCTGAGGGTATGCACCTTCCTCATCAAATGATGTCATAGCCAAGAGTTTCTCTATTGGTATGGTGCTTTGAAAGCATGCATGTAACACCTTGTTTGGATCATCAATATAGCCCATCCACTGAACCTGGTATGCATTTCCACTTTTTCTCCCCATGTGTGTAGCCTTAGGAAAGCTCACAGCCAAACTGGGATCCCCTCCCATGCTGCCATATTCCTTTTCTATGCTTTCCTCCTCTTCTTCCTTCATCACCAGTCCGTGCTTGTGTTCCATCTCTTGCTCTACTAGGTCTTCGATGATCTTTTCTACCTATTTCTCCACAGCCTCGTCTACCTATTCCTTAGTGAGGCTTGGGGTCCTTTTTTCTTTTGTAACTTCTTCGCTTACCCCTTTTCCTGAGTATCTACCTCTTCCTTATCATTCTTCCTCTTGACAAAGATGTACTCATTTTATTATTCCTCTCCTTCCTCCTCCGAGTCATGTACTTCATAGATAGGATGGTCCTTGCCTCCTGATTCATCTTCATCATCATCATCTCTCTCGCCTCTATAGGCCTCCAAGCTCTCTGTATCCTGTGAGTCATTTTCTTCTATCACCTTTTGCTTCTTCTTGGTAGGAGATTTTTCTTCCTTCTTCTTCTCTGGTGACTTCTCCTGGGTGATGGATTCTTCATGCTTTGGCACTTCTTCCTCTAGAGTCTTTACATTCACCGAGGACTTCTTTCTCCATGCGTAAGTACTAGGCTTAGCGTGTGTCTTCGGCATGCTTGCCTTTTTTGTCCACTGAACACTTGGTGCTTTCTACACCTCTTCTCTTTCCCTATTATTTAGCACGAGCTTCTTTCTTCCTATGGGTTCCTCAGGGATGGATACATAATTTTCCAAGTATGCGCCCTTTTCAAATTTTGGCCTTATGTGAAGGTATATCTTTACTGCAGCCCTTCCAGTAATTGGTAATGTTACTGGCTTCATAAGTTGTATCTTGTGGGAGATATATCTCTCCACGTATGCACACTTATTGAACCTTAGTCTCTTTTCCTCTTTAAACTTGTTCACCCCTTCTTGAATGTATAGCGTGGTGAAGGAGAAGGGAAGCTTGATCCAAGGCCCATGTTTTCATCATCAACCTAATTTACCAATGCAGAAGTGTTGATATATGGAGAATTATTCCTCTCCTTTCACGAGCATGGGTAACTTCTCTAGAATATTTCATTCCTCCGAACGCATCTCTCATGCACTTGTACCACTTTTCTAAACACACTTTGTGAGTGGATGTCATGGTCTCACAAGTATATTTTGTGAACCTCTTTGCGGGTGAGGGATCCTCTTCTGGGTACTCCCAAACAAACCTTTTGGCCCATCGGGAACTCCAATCTCTAAGAAGACAATTTTGAGGAGAACATTTCCAAATAGTATCTTCTCATCTTCTTGCATGTTGCTAATGATTTCGTTCGCAATGAAAGTGGACAAGTTATAGATGGTCCCCTCAGATATATTCTAGCATATGTTTAGCCATGCCTTGTTCACTTGAGTCCATCTCTCTTGATCATTGAGCTTGATTACAAGGTGCACGGTCATCCTCATCACGGGGTCTGGGATCTCTATGATGTCATAGTAACATGATCCTTTGTTGTATTCATATACGCGTCAATTGTTTCCTTGATTTCCTCCTTGTCACTTAGGTCATCATCAATACTATCCCCCTCACAGATAAGGCTGTGAACTTGGAAATTAACTGGTGAGTTATGCGCATCTTGCACCCTACGAAATAAAAATGGTCTTCATGAATGCGTGCCATTAGCCACTGGTAGATGTGCTCGAGTTTTTCAAGTAAGGTAATTCATAAATTTGTAGTAACCCTGCCTTCTCCAATTTAACCTTTACTTTGTTGTTGTATATGGGCAAGCCCTTTGGTGTCCTTTTGTTTGTTGGGAGAACCAACTCCAAAGCCATTTCTTTTTTTTTTCATGCTGGTGTAGTGATTATAGTCACTCATAGTCATCCTCCACAAATGAGATTCCCATTCTTTTCCCAGCAATACACCATCTGGGTATTTCACCTCCACGTACCACTCTTCATTTATGCTTACGAAGGTAGCCATTTACTTCCCCTTTCCCTTCTACTTTATAGGTGATATGGATAATTTCTTTGGTACCATTCTTCTGGTTAGGTTATCACTTCAAAATGTATTCTCCTTGCTCTGTTCTACCACTCTATCCAACCCTAATACTTAATCTTGTGAAGAAACCCTCCTAACATTATTCCCTAGCCACCAAACCCTAACTAGAATAATACTTCCAGAAGAGGATGCTTTTCAACAATGTCCTTCTCAATAACTCCCTTTATGCCCATGTACTCCTTTCCTACTAGTTTGCAGATCTACTCTAGTCATGTCCTCTTTATATTTATTCAATTTTTCTTCGCATAGATCACTTTTGGATGCCCTAGTTCATGATAACTCTCTTTACTTCATAAACACAAGGTAAAATAATGAGTGCCCGACTTCTTATTTATATCTTTTCATTCTTTCAGCCATTAAATTTTATTTTACCTACCACTGTACTTGACATTAAATGTGGCTTTTTACACCAATCTGTCCTTACACACCTTCACTTACGCACCCAATCTTGCATGCAACATTCTACACCCTTCTATCACACAAATAATACATCTTGACAGAAGACTCATACGTGCATGTTAACAATGTCGAAGGCACTTCTATTCTTCACCTGATTTTTGCTCTTGCCTACCTCATGTTGTTTCTGAGCTTCTTCCTCCTCTATACATGGTTTCTACAAAGTCTTGTTCTAACACAAACCTTTTCATCCACCTATTCTCTCATGCACTTTCTTCATTTTGCATGCTTTATATCCATTAACCAGGCCATTCACTGCAACTTCTACTGTCATTTTAACTTATATTACGGGCCTAGAATTTACATCACTCCACCCCACACTAAAACATATGCATGGTCCTATACGAATGCATATCCTTCAAAAAAATTAATGTGGTTACTAGTACCCAAGGTGCAAAACAAACAACCGAACAAACGACAAGAAATAGAAACACAAAAATGAAATTGCATAAGGAGAAACCTAAACTAACTGGAAACATGACCTTATTTACAAACACCTATAAGACTTATTTATAGTAGGTATTCAACCTACTCCAATTGAAGTGACTTGATAATCTTGTCCCATCCAAAGACTTATAACTAGAAAGTGCTGAATCAAGAATGTACAATATGACATAAGGTCCCAACCAATGGACTTTCAATTTCTTAGGATGGTACAAATACTTGAAATCATACAATAACACCAAATAACCAACTTTAAATTTTTTTCTTGATATGACAATCATGTCATGCTTTTTGTCTTGCCTTTTGTCTTCGACTTTACCTAAGCAAGTGATCGCCTTTCGTCCATTTGCATCAATTTATCAATTCTTTCTTCCGGTGATTTCTCATCAGCTATACCTCTTACGCACACTATACGCAGTGATGGTAACATTAATTCCACTAGTAAAATAGCCTCAGCATCAATCACCAATTGAAATGGTCTGGCCTTGTTAAACCTTTTATAGGTTGTCCTCTATGCCCATAGAACAGATGATACCTTATTATCCCAATCCTTTCTTCGATGTCATAGATCTTAGTTAACATATGACTTAGTATTTTTTAAATGCCTCTGTAGTCCCATTTTCTTGAGGGTGATATGGGGTAGTCTTATTATGGGCCACCATAAATTCTACCAATAGGATCCTGACTATTTCATTTAGGAAGTGTGTACCCTTATCGCTTGTTAAACTTTAAAGGAAACCATATTTTCTGATTATGTTTTCTCATAAGAATCTAGTAGTTGTTGACGTGGTGAAATCCTTTGTAGGTGTTGCCTTTTCCCACCACGTTAAGTAATCGGTGTAAGTGATGATATAGTGCAAACCAGTCCTTCATGCAGACGGCGCAATTGGTCCTACAAAGTTGATTTCCCATTTCTCAAATGGTTCATAGTGTTGGCTACTAGTCGCAAGGGCATTTCATCTCTTTTTCCTAGTTTTCCAGTGCACTGGAAGGCTGGTCACAGGCCTTGCAAAACTCAATGCAATCTTTGTAGATGGTTTCCCACCAAATCCCTACTAATAAAATCTTCCGTGCGGTAGCATTTCCTACATAGTTCCCTCCTGCAATCCCACCATGTGTTTCTTCCATAATGGCTATGCACTCATGTTCCAAAATGCATCGGCGTAGAATCTCGTCACAACCCAACTTCTACAGGTCTCCACTAGTAATCATGTAGGGTGCAACACGTATTTATAACTACTTTATCTCTACACCCTTCATCCCTTTGGGTGCCACACCTATTTTTAAGAACAATGTGATATCTTCCAAGTCTGAGGGCATACACTGCAATCTAAATAGTTTCACATTTGGCATGGTATCCTTAATTATTTGCGCATCCTCTCCGAATCAATCCTTGACAAGTGGTCAGGCCCTAAATTATTCTTTCCCAGCTTCACCACCACTGTAAATTCAAATTCCTGAAATAGAAGGACCCAATGACATATGCACCCTTGCAGAACGGGTTTGTTGACTAAGTACTTTAATGCCATGTGGTCTGTGTAGAATATGAAGGGTGTTGCCAATAGATACTTCCTAAACTTATGCAGTGCATAGATCATTGACAATGCTTTGTGCTCAGTAGTTGTGTAATTTTGCTCTGTTGGTGTCAATTTCCTACTTGCAAAGCTCAAGGGATGATTGAAAATTCCTTCACCAAGTTGTGCTAGTAATACTGTCCCCATCATTGTCCCTGAGGCATCCACATGCACATGGAAAGGATTATCCCAAGAAGGAAAACATAATATGGGTGTCATTACGAGCCTTTCCTTTAAAGTGTCAAATGCCTTCTGTTGTACCTCTCCCCAATGAAAGGCACTTTTATGTTTCAACAATTCTTCTAAGGGCGCAGTGATCTTGGCATACCCCTTAATGAACTTCCTATAATATCCTATGTGTCCAAGGAATCAGGCACACGACGCTTTGGCTAGTAGGCTCCCCCAAACCCACAATGACTACAAATTTGGCGGGATCTACTAGTAAGCCTTCTTTGCATATGATATGCCCTAATAAGGTTCCAAATGGGGTAGCAAAGACACACTTCTTGATGTTGAGGGATATCCTCAACTATCAACACCTTTCAAACATTAGTCTCAAGTTATCACAATGGTCCTTGATGAGACCATACATAGTCCAATCATCTAAATAGACTTGAATAAATTTATGGATGAAGTTCGGAAGTCTTTCTACAATGCATGAGAACGAGTAGGCACATTCTTTAATCTAAAAGGAATGACTGTGTAGGAAAAACTTCCCCATTCAGTGGTGAAATTTGTCTTTCTCTGGTCTTCCTTTGCAATTTGTACCTGGTGGTACCCTAAGAACCCATCCGTGAAGGAGTAGACTTCGCACCCGGCCACTCCCTCTAAGATTTCTTCAGTAAATGGGGTAAGGAAGGGATCAATGACACATACTACATTCAGTCCCTATAGTCAACATAGATCCTGATCCTCCCATCCTTCTTGATGTTGATGACCATTGGGCTTATCCATTATAACTCTTCAACTGCCTCAATGATACCTGACGCTATCATTTTTCTATCTCTTCCTTAACCCATACATGCAAATTTGGATTCATCTGATAAGGTCTCTTCCGAATCGGGTGCATACCTTCTTTCAACTCATTCTTCATCTCTCCCAAGAAATGGTTGATGACTTTGAGTTTATGGTACCTACAAGGGAAAAATCTTGGAACTTGCAAAATAGATCAATGATCTTTGAAACTTCCTTTTCTAACCAATAGTCATTAATGATAGCCTCCTTAGGTTCAACATCCATTACAATGTTAACCTTCTTTATCTTCAAAGGCTCATGGTAGGTGTATGTTTTCTCATCAGTGTTGTCTATGACCTTGTCCATACCCTCCGAATGATCAACATCCAATGTCTCCATCTCTTCCTTGTCTATGACATAGACCAATTTCATTTTTCTTTTTCCATACACGCGTACTCAAAATGTACTTCCTCTGATTCTTCCTCATTGAGGCACATCTCCACATAAGGATTTTCTAGTAATTCCAACAGCCTATCCTCAGCCATGGCACTATCTCCCACTGTAAGGTGCTTGATTGTTTACAACACCTTATCCACTGATGGTTTGGTGCTCCTATACTCAAATGCTTGAATGAGGTCAGCCACCAACTCTTTCCAATTACCCGTTTGACAACGCATCTCCAAATGAACATACCATGCACACACATAGCCTTGCAAGGTGGAGTACAACTTGTGTACCCACAACGAAGGTGGTAATGCTTCCACACTTCCCATCTAGGCTTCCTCACATGCTTGGATATGAAATAAAGCGGTTTCTTTACCATGGTAGTCTTGTATAGCCGTGGGCATGTTGCTCCTTGAAAACCTTATAGAGAGCATGATTCTTACCTCGCGCCACTCTAGGAGGTTCTCTCGATGTGTAGCCCACCAATGTGTTGTAGTCCCGAGTAGGTTATAGCTGAGCATTCCTCTTCTTTTGTCCTCATTTCTCCAGCAAGATTCCATTTCTTGCAGGAAAATATCAGGGAATACTCCCCCTGAGTAGCTAGGAAACTTCTTTCCTCCTAGGTGCTTGACTGAGCATACCTTTTTCACCCTTGTTATAGGTTCTTTTAATTTTCACCCAATTAACTCATAGGTCCCGTGTGCCCAATTGTCACATGCCATGCTAGTGGTATCACTCATGGACTGAGTGTCTTCAAATTGGATGACCCCCTCTGTGGGGTGAATTACCTTAGGATCTTTGATGGAGCACACATAGATTCTATCAAGGACTTCTTCTCCCAATAGATATGTGTAGGGTCGTTGACTTCCCATCCGTCAAAGGGATGACCACCCATTCTTCCTTATTTTGAAACTGATATATCCTTTGTTAAACCTTATGTTGGCATTATTCTTGTAATACCATGGGTGCCCAAGTAACCCTAGAAAGTTTTTCTCCTTGTCAAGTGCCAAGACTTCAAAGTCTCCAGTGAACTTGGCCCCTTGAATGGTGATAATTGCATCCTTCAGGACTCCAATGGGCATTTCCTTAGTCTTGTTTTCCATATACAACACATTTGAAGATAGATGCAACATAGGTTGTCCCATTTGATGCCAAGCATCTAAGTGAAGAAAATTCACCTCTACTCTCGTGTTGATGAGGATATTACATAGAAGCCATCCATCAATAACTGCATTCAAAGTAATCTCCTTGTCATATTCAAGGCTATGAGGATAAAGGTTTACATGAAAAACCTATCTCTTGTGCTCTGCTCCGGCGCGTGGTACCTTCTCCCTCAGCCATTCTCCCAACAAGGGAATAATATTCTCTTGCCTCAACATTTTACATACTTATTTGACCTCATCTAGGTCACTCCTTGGAACCTCATTATCCTTGTTTTCCCACCTACCTTGATTTCTCCTTGAGACATTGTATCTCCCCTTGTAAACTCTGAATCACATCCATAGTCTCCTGGTATACTTCTTTCTAATGGGTAGGGTCCGAGTACTTTCCATGTAGCACCTCCTCTCTGGAAACTAGTGTCCTTGGTCTTGGAATCTCCCCTGGTGTGTGTGGCCTCTACTCACATTGTCACCAATATAGGTTCTATTTCTAACTCATGCGCCACTCTTGGCATCCATTGTGAATCGACATTTTTGATACTCACCATAGCAACACCCTTATCTTTCTGGTTTTGTTGGTTCATATCTTTGGTAGAGTTATGGACACTCTTTTTACTTTTGTTTCTTCCCACACCATGAGCATTATAATAGATCAAGACACTCATGTTTATAATGCTCTGTAGATCCATAATTATAACATGTTCCTCGTGGGAACTCACTTTTCTCTCTATTGCGGTTATCTCAACCACAAAATCCTCCATGAAAACCTCTTCCATGTACCCCTCCATCTGTGTACCCTTCATAACATCAATCATCATCCTTAGAACTACTAGCAAGGCTAGTTTGGCACACACCAGATAAATAGCATCATGGATCTAATTAATCAATCTCCAATCCTTGGTGTCATGGGTTGTGGAGGTGCATATCTTACAGTTGCAAGAAACATTATTATGAATTACACGCTGGAGTAGAGGGTATCTACTTGCATCATGATCCCCGTGGCAGATCTCATAGTCTACTGCCATAGCACACACTGGTGTCCAAGGGAAACTATCCTTTACATGTCCCTCCACTTCGTAGTCTGTACACCAAATCCCACTACAAACCTCATGTGTTGAGTTTGCAGAAAGATTATTGATTTTCTTGGCCATTGCACCAATTTGGGCCTCCAAAAATGGACTAACACCAAGTATCCACACTCCTAACAACTTCAACATGTAAGGAATCCTCTAAAGCCTCATGCGATTCAATAAACGTTTTATGTGATAATTCCCTCCTAAATGGAGTGATTAACCCTCAAACAAACCATTGAGCATGTTGTGAGGGTGAATGTCATATGATAGTTTAGATAGGAGATTTTTAAACCATGCATCATACTCCCACACACTCTCTACCATTCCCTGTTGGATCTCCTTCAAAGCGTTGATGCTCTTCTACTTGAACTCTAGAATATGAAACTCTACAAGGAAAGAATTTTTCAATATTGTATAGTCTACCACCATTTGATGGGGGTCATACTTCCTATACCAGTTATGTGCATGCCCTTATAATGTAGTTGCAACCTATCTTGCATTTCACCTGTGTTAGTGATCCCCTTCACGTGCCATATTAACTCATACTTGTGCACATGCTCTACAACATATTCAATACCCTTATAGTCTTGTAAGTGTAAAGACATATTGAAAAACACTTGGGGGTGGTAGGGTTCCTTGTCCTCCCAATCCAGAGCCTTGGATCCCTCTAGTTTTTCCTCCATTGTTTCCTCCGTCAGATCCACTAGGTCTACTAGGTCCTATTCCTCCTGACCCACAAGATCCACTAGATCTAGTAGGTGCTATTCCTTTTGACCCATAGATCCTGAAGTGGTGTTGCCAAGGGTTCCTAACATCCCACTAAATTGTGATCTAATGGTTCTGTGATAATGTCCCACTACCAATAGTGTGCCCTGTGCCACTCATAGACACAATACCAAAGACTTGTGTATCTACACTTGGCCTGAAAATTCCTCCAAACACCGGAAAGGTATGTGCAGCCATGGATGTCCCAAATGAAAAATTATATCTCCTAGATGTTGATCAGTTACTCCCACCGATACCAACTGGGTTAACAATACTCTTCCCTTGATCTGGAAAACCAAGCGCCATGGATTGGTTGTCAGGTGGGTTCATATGTGCACATTGAAGGTTATTCTTTCTCCATGTGATGAACTCTCATTAGAAGTTGAAGGGGATTCTCTTACACACTTTCCAAGATGGGGTAGCACAGACTACTTAGGCTCCACGTCCTCCGTGTGAACTTCAACACCCTCCCGCAACATTTGCCTCCATAGATCCATCACACTTGCTACCTCACATTGTCTAGTCATCTCCCTTTCATGAGATTCATTATACTTGAGTCGTCTCTCCTCCCTTTCCTTTTCAGCTGTAATATCCACCATCTTCCTCCACCCTAGCTTCCTCTCCTAGTGCTCAGAGAGCTTAGCCGGCCATGGGGAATGCTTCTAAACTCAAAGTAATGACCAAGATCTTCATAGCTAGAGGAATAACACACAAAAATGATCCTCTAGGATCCCTCAAAAACTTGAACTCAATGATCTCTGGGAAAGAATACGTCAAAATGGCATATTCCAAAGTATAACTAGTCAGTACCCTCTTCTAGCAGTGATCAATAACATATGTCCATGTCATATCTGCATCCTGCGCAGCCTCGATAGTCATCTTGGTCCAAACGCTTGATCTATAGAACCAACTTGATCTCGGATGTGTATCTTTGAGAGCCATTCATATATCTCTACTGGGAAGTAGGAAAATAATATCTCATACAACTCATGGTATAGGTTCTCTTCTATCCATCCACGCATACTGAACTCATGTCCAGTGTTGAATATTTGAGAAAACTCATCCTCCGTGCTCTTGAACCACATTTCAACACTTTCTAAAGTTAGGTGCTCTATCATTACACATCAAAAAGACAAAATGCATGCCATTACTCACAAAAAAATTGAAAATAGATCCTGGTAACGGAACCAAGATGTAGTCATTTTTATGCCCTTCTCAAAGAATAAGGGAATCCCATGTGCACTGCACCTATCACCCAACGGGTGCTAGGGCTCACCCAAGGCATGCACAAGCATCGAGACCCTCCTTTATGTGAGTTGTGTGAGAAAGCATTATTTACAAAAAAACTTAAGTGAATAGATTGGAAAGGAACCATACATTCATCTTAGAGCTTAGAATGGCTTCTAGACCAATGTGTTCATTCATATAAGGAAAGCATTACAAAACATAGATCTGAATCATAATAGAAAAGAAATGCATAAGGGTTTACACCCACTTATATGAAAATATATATATATATATATATATATATATATATATAACCGATCCATACATATGTAAGTAGAACTAGAACCACACATATATTCATATTAAGCATGTTGATAACCACATTACATTAACTCAGGCAATCACAGATTCAAATGATAATGTAGACCAATGTCATGCATCGAACTAGACTTAGGCCCTTCATAGTATAAAGAAAAATGTTCAAACCCATCCCCTTAGTACAACATACTCCTACAGATCCTCTAAACCCAACCTATGGAGCTCTCACAGTATTCCTGCATGGCTTCACCTCTTTCTCCTTCTATATCTTTTTCTCTATCGGTGCTTGTATTTATAGCCTCAGCAAGCACCACCATGCCTCTCTGAAGGTGTAGATCAGGTGCCAAGTGTCCAAGTGGTCCTCCATGGGAGCATGCTTCTTCAGATGTGATCTCTCCATCCTTTTCCATGATGACTTTCTAGAATCTTCTATCGCAAGGTATATTCCTTCCGTGGGCACCAAGTTGTTAGGTTGGCACCTTATCCACTCTGCATGCATAGTTGGGTCATGCTTTCCTCGTATTCTTCCCGATATTCCAAATATGGCTAAGTCCCCTGATCTTTTCTCTACCTTGCATGCACGGCACTGGTTCTACTAAAACCCTCCTAAAACCTTTTCCTACGCACTTTCTCCTTGCACACCCTTCTTCAAATAGGCTGTACGCACCCACGTGCCATCTTGTACTTAGCCAATATTTTAGGGGACCAACATTATGTTACCCCAATGTGATGGAATAATATACAACCTTAGTTTCTGCTATCATTCAAATATCATGTGGTATACTTCAAATAACATATTGAACTCATCGACCACTAGGCTGAAAATTTTATTTTGGAATATCTGTAATCAGGAAATTCATTAAAATTTGTGATGCCATGTAATATTTTTCTATCTTTGAACATAAAATAAATAAAGTAAACATCCGACCTAGTGGTATTTAGACTTATAAGGTTGTATTGTAAACTCAAAATATAAGAATGGAGTTTAGTTATTTTTTTGAGTCGAGTCATTACTTATTGTCCTGTATGTTGGGAAAAAACTACCCTACCAGCTGCTAATGTCAATTCTTTTTTATGTTGCACCAATGGACTATAATAATATTTGATCTTAGGGGCTATGTGTACTCTTTACAATCATTAATATTTTTCTTTTCTTCAAATATTTGTTGTCTTTTCATGTATTGGAATACCCAAGAAATGATGTAAACGACTACCCTAGTGGTCACTAGTCTTGTAACATCGTATTCTAAAATCTAAATATAATAATGGAGCTTAGTTCATTTTTCCATCGAGTCATTACTAATTTCCTTATATGAAAGACAACAACTATCCTAGTGACCTCTAATCTCAAGCCTCTATCATCTTGCAATAATGCTAATTAATAATATTTGACCTTAGCAGATAATAGGTTTCAAATCTCATGTGATAGACTTCGAATATCATATCTTGAACCAAGTGGTCGCTACACTTAAAATTTAATTTGGAATTCATGTGGTAGACTTTGAATATCCTACTAACCTCGGTGATTGCTAGGCATTAATATTTGTTTGGAATTACAAGTTTCTAGGAAAGAAATGTAGGAATCATCCACCCTAGTGGTCGCTAGTCTATGAAGATAGTATTTTAAAATTTACTATTTGTCCTATATGCAAAACAACAAATATCCTAATGGCTGCTAACCTCAAGTATATGTGATTTTCCATCATCCTTATGTAATTAAATTTGACCATAGTGGCTACTAGGAATATCATTTAATAAACTTTGAATAACATGTTGTACTCAATGGACACCATGCTAAAAAAATGGTGCTGGAGCTTAGTTCAGTTTTCAGTTTTCAGTCCGATCATTAATTAATATCTTGAATACAAGACAATAATCATCCTAGTGGCCTCTAATCTCAAGTCTTTGTTATGATACACTAACGCAATGGAATAATCTATGACCTTAACATTCACTAGGCTTTGAATATCATGTGATAGAGTTTGAATAACATATTGAACTCAGATCTCATTTCGCTAACCTGGATCTTAAATAAGAATTTTCATCTCTCCGCTCTACCCAAAACTAGATCAGATCACAATCCTATTTCTCTTAACTTCTTCAATTGGTCTAATCCTTTCCACTTGTAACTTCAAATTTGAAAAGATGTGGCTTGAGCATGAAGACATTCTTGATAGAATTAAAGAATGGTGGACTTGGGAAGGGACAGGAACTGCTCAATTCAGACTTCTTCAGAAGCTGAAAAATGTGAAACAAAAGGTTAGAACCTGGAATAAAGAGGTTTTTGGCAATATCTTTGAGAAAAAGAAAGAGATTAAGTGGAAAATGGAAGAGTTTGAGCTTAAAGTCTCAATGAAAGGTATGACCTTTGAGGATCACCAAAGAGAAAAAAGCTTCTTTCTGACCTGCATAATATCAATAGCTATGAGGAAACCTTTTGGAGAATGAAATCTAGAGCTCTTTGGTTAAAGGTTGGTGATAGAAACACAAAATATTTTCATATGACCACCCTCAAGCATAGGGCTTGCAACAAAATTACTGAAGTCTCCAAGGGAAATGGTACCATTACTAAGGATGCTAAAGAATATTAAAATTTTATGAGAATCTTCTAACTGAAAACAATTCTTATAATGAGCAAGCAAGCCTCCTTTCTTTTAGACTCCATTCCTAACAATTTTCTCCTAGAAGAGAGATTTAAGAGCCTTTCCAAAGCTGTCACCATTGAGGAGTTGAAAAAATTTGTCTTCTCTCTTGAAGGTGACAAGGCTCGGGCCCTGATGGATTCTCTACTAATTTCTTCCAAAAATGTTGGGATATATGCTCTGAAGATTTGTTGAAAGCTGTAAATGAGTTTTACAGAACTGGAAATCTAATAAAGGAACTAAATAACACACATATTGTGCTTGCACCTAAGAAGTTGGATGCAAAATATTTTAAGGATTTTAGACCAATCAGCCTGGTTAATGTGGTTTACATAATTTTTACTAAGATTTTAACCACTAGATTGCAACCTCTTCTCATGGAAATTATCTCCCAACAAAGCAAAGTGGATTTATAAAAGGTAGAAAAATCTAAGACGAGGTAATTATGGTCCATGAAACAATTCATTCAATGGATAAAAGTAGAAAAGTTGGGATGGCAATCAAGTTAGACATGCATAAGGTATTTGATAGAGTCTCCTAGAAATTCATTGATGAGGTTCTGACCAAGTTTGGGTTTCAAAATAAATTCAGAAAAATTGTCCAAGCTTGCATTTCTTCTCCTAGATTTTCTGTGGTTGTCAATGGAGAACCTGTTGGTTTTTTTACTAGCAATAGAGGCATACGCCAAGGGGACCCCATGTCCCCTTTGTTGTTCATCATAATGGTCTGACAGCCTAAGCCGTTCTATTACAAAAGCTATTCACAATGGTATGATAAAAGGCTTTCAACCTACTTCTAGCAATCAGATTTCTTCCCATCAATAGTTTGCTAATGACACTATTCTGACTCCCTCACATATCTTGGCATACTAGTAAGGTTTCTAATGAGGTTTGCAATGATCTACTTAAGAGATTGAAAAACTAGCTAGATGGAAAGGTGTTATCCTCTCAAGAGTCTTTGCAAATGTTTATTGATTAAAAGGGACTTGAAAAATGAGAAAGTTGATCATTCTGGCATCTAGTGTGATTGCATAACATTGAATCCTTTCTCCAATTGGGACCTCAGAGAAGTTGGTTCATATTCCTCTGCTTGAGATGCACACGAAATATGCGAGAGAGGTTTTCTCAAAACCTAATCTAATGCCAAGGAGATAAGGTAAGAAGATGCATAAAATAAATCTAAGCTAATAGAGGTGATGCAGGAATGAAGAACACCTATTTTTCCGGTGAACACGAGACCATTTGAATGTGATATAAGATCATGCTGAGATGACAAAACCTGTAGTGAAAGACCGAGGAGGATGCAAAAATGAACACGAGAGAGGGTTGAGAATCATCCTGAGACATGCATTACTTGCTCCAAAGATTGATACAATACACTACTGAGAATGCCATGAGGTAGAATAGTATTACAGTTCAAATGAGAGGTTCGAACTCCACAAATTCACTGAGGAGAAGAAGGGAGAGGAAAAACAGAAAAATGTTCGACCTCTGAAAAGAAGCTCCTCTTTACAATATATAGAAAGAATGAGAGAGGGAAGAGAGAGAGGAAAGCCAAATCTACCCCAACCACCTCCAGGTTGCATTCCATTCATCTCATTATGGCAGAAGTGGCGGATCCTGGCAAAATGGTGGGCTGTCTAACAGAAGCGGCGAACTATCTGCTGCATTAAAGTTGTTTGTTGAAGCATTACTTCTGCTTGTTATTTCGTGCCAGAGGCGTTTCTTGATTTTCTCTCTCCAAACTGAACCAAAATGTAAGATTGACCCCGAAATCGTGTAGAGAATTTTAAAATCTTTCCATTGATATAAAGAACGTGCCAATCCGAGCTCTGGATCGAAAGTTATGGCGATCTGAAGATTTAGGGCAAAAAACAGGCCAAAACATGTTTTGAAATCTTTCCCGCTCTGCCACCTGGATGACACGTGGCACGTGCTGATTGGATGAGAAATTCTCTCTCCTCTGCCTTTCATGGGCTTTCCTTTTGAAATTTCCTTGTGGGCCCCTTAAACTTGGACACGTGGCGCTATTTCATTGGTTCGGGTTAGTGCTCGAAACCTCGCCCTTTGACTTTTGGACTATCTCCCTTGTGACACGTGTCATGATTTGATTGGTCCGCGGGTTTGCCGGCTTTTCGTGCCCTTCGCGTCTTTATGTCCCGGATGTCCCAAACTGTTTGGGACAAAAACCTCCGATCCGCCGAAATGGGCTTCCTCGTCCCTCATTTGCCGATGACACGTGGCGCAATCTGATTAGCTCTCAGATTTTTCGGCTATCCGCGTCCCTCGCGTCCCTGCGGCCCAGATGTCCCTTTACGAACTTTCTCTGTTTCGGCCAAACCGGCCGGTTCGCATCCATTTGTCCCAAATGTCCCAGTGCTTCATGGGACAAATTCTTCCGGTTCGCCCGATCCGGCCGATTCACGTACTTCTGGCCCAGATGTCCCTTTTGCTTCCGGACTGTTTGTTCTCATTTCGGCCGATCCGGCCGGTTCGCGTACTTTGCGTACTTGTGTCCCGTTTGTCCCGGATGAAGACTTGGGAAAATTTTTCCTTCTTTCGGCCGATTCGGGCATTTCGCGTCCCGCGCGTACCTGTGGCCCAGATGTCCCTTTGCTTCACGGGCCGCCTGGAGGCTTTTCGGCCGATCCGCGCCTAGATGTCCCAAATGTCCCGACTGCTCCTAGGACTAGGACTTAGCCATTTTCGTGATTTTCTGTTTGATCTACTTGCACTGGGCTAAAACTCGATGCATGTTATCGAAATTTACCCCGGGGGTGAAATTTTGACAACAGTTTTGACGACTCAGCGGGGTCACCTGCCTGCTAGGTAGAAGATCAGTGGCCTTTTAGCGATCCATTGGGCATGGAGTTATAAGCAATAACCTGAAACGAGCCTGATACTGCAACTTCTTCTCCAGCAACACTCTGAACTGTAGAAAACAACCTGAGAGCAGCAAAACCTGTGCCGAAGCACTTAGGGAAAATAGAAACCTAACTACAACAGGACAATGTGCACAAGCACTTGGAGGAATGAAAATCTAAACTAATATTTACAAGGGCAAACCTTTTCTTTTTTAGTAGCAATGTTTAAGATAGATTCCGTTAACCGGAATCGGAAGTTCCTCTCCATCCAATGTAGACAATTGGAAGGCATTACTATTTTTGCATCCGTGACCATGTAGGGACCACTCGGATGGCATCAAACTTGGAATGCCTTCTGGTTTTGCCCGATCTGCATCCCATTTGAGAACTAGGTCCCCTTCTGGAAGGTCCTTGCTCTTGCTCTCTTATCAAACCATCTTTTACTAAGGCTGATCCTTTTGATAAATCGAACTGCATGTTCTCTGATTTCTTCTAATTCCATCAATTCTGCATACCTGACCTCCATTGGTTCGAACTCAGATAACTCAAACTACTTCATGAGCTCCAAGGCTGGCAATTCTAATGATATAGGCAATATTGCCTCCTTCCCATAGACCAACTTGTAGGGAGAATTACCTGTAGACCTCTTTGGTGTTATCCTGTCAGCCCATAATGCTGATTTTAGCCTTGTATGCCATGTTCTTTGATTTTCATCTAGAGTCCTTCTGATGATTTTTAGCAAATTCTTGTTTGTGGACTCTGCCTGTCCATTACCCTGCGGGTAATAATTTGAAGAGGTGCTCAAATAGATTCCATTCTTGACAGCCCATTCTGTAATTTTTGAACCTATGAATGCTAATGCATTATCTGATATGATGGTGGCTGGCACACCGAACCTAGTTGTTATTTCTTCATAAAAGTCTAGTATGTTAGACTCACTTGCCTCTTTGAGCGCTCTTGCCGGTCCACTTGGTGAAATAGTGCTGCCATTTGTAAGAATCCACTTGTGGCCTTGACTCGGGTGGGATTGATGACTCAGTGAAGTCAATCCCCATTGCATGATGAATGGATGATCTACTGAAATTGGATGAAGGGCGGTCTGCTAACCTTCCTTTCCCTGTGAAGAATGCACATTTCTTGCATTTCTTAACCCATGAGTAGCAATCATTGAATACAGTAGGCCAATAGTAACCAGCTTTCATGATTTTGAGAGCTATTACTCGTGGGGTGAAATGGCCTCCTGCCTCCCCGTCATGGAACTCGTGTAAGATCCTCTCAACTTGACCTGTCCCAATGCATCTTAATAGAACACCGTTGATGTCTTTTTTAAACAAAACACCATCAACAAGCACATATGGAACTGCTTGTAATCTGAAGTACCTTCTTTTTGCTTTGCTCATTTCTGGAGGGCACATGCCGTCTGTAGGAAATGTATCATATTCTGAGTCCAACAGGGAGTGGACACATCATCATTTTCTGTTTTTGATCATCTTGTAATAGCGGGACAGCGTCTTCTTCATCTTACGGGTTGTCTGGTTGTTTGGAAGCGAGCTGCTCACACATAAACCTTTGCCTCTTACCAGCTTGGTGATCTTGATCTCAATGTCATACTCCATGACACACGGGTGATCCATCCTGCCCTTTTCTCATTCAAATCCTTGTTGAGGAGGAAGTCCTTAACTTGACATGTGAGACTAGCATTTGGACCTTGTTGTTTGAGACTAAATGCTTGAATTTCTTCAAGCTTCGATTCTACTGCAAGCACATGCTTTTGATAAAAGAGTACCTCACTTGAGTCATCTAGGCTCTGGTGAAGAAGGCAATCGGCATTCATCATTATCTTTGTTCTGCTTTGTACGAGAATGGCGAAATAGTGTCATCACCTCCAAATGCATAGAGGATGAAATCCTTGGAAAAGTCTAGGTTGATGAGAGTGGGTGCTTGGGAGATGGCTTCTTTGATTGCTTCAAAACTCTCCTTGCCTTCTTGCCGTCCACTTGAAAGCCATGCTTTTCCTTAACATTTTGGTGATGGGCTTGAAAAGGGCTGCAAAATCTAGGGACAAACCTCAGAACAAAGTTTATCCTTCCGGGGAAACTCGAAGGGCTTTCTTGTGGCTTAGCAATGGTAGTGCTCTTATGGCTTGACCCTCTCTGGATCAATTGCTAATCCTTCCTTGGAGACAATATGGCCAAGGAGCTTCCCTTCATGTGCAAGAAAGATGCACTTCTTAGGATTCAAAGACACTCGAACTTTCTACACCTCGAAACACTTGCACGAGGTGAAAGAAATGGTCTCTTTGCATTCTTTGAGAAGACGAGTAATATCATCTAGGTATATCAGCACTATCTTGTTGATCAAGCCTTTGAATGCCATATCCATAGCTCATTTGGAATGTTGCTCCGGCGTTCGACAGTCCAAATGGCATCTTCTTGTAAGCATATGTGCCCCATTTGGTTGTGAAGGCTGTCTTGAACTGGTCTTCCTCCTTCACCATAATCGATTGAAGCACTGAGTAACCATCAAGTAGTGAAAACCTTTACGAACCAGCTACGACCTGCATATTTGCTCCATGGAAGGGAGTGGATAATGGTCCTTGAGAGAGGCTCTATTCAAATCTCTGAAGTCAACACACAGGCTGATCTCTCCACTCTTCTTCCTGATTGGAACTAAGTTGGCAACCCAACTAGAATGCTTGATTGGGAATATGATTCTTGACTCAATCAGCTTGTCCAATTCTTTCCTCATGAGAGGCTCCATGTGTGGATTGGTGGTCTCTGTTTACTTTGTGAGGCTTAGTATTTGGATCGATTCGATGGTATCTTTGAGCTAAGTTGGGATTGAAACCTTTCAAGTCTTCATAGCTCCAAGCAAACACGTCAAGGAATTCTTGACATAGCTGTATGAACTCACACCTTTCTTGCTCAGTTGTCATCTTTCCAATTTGCAATGGCTTGTTTTCTTCTACCAATATGGATACCGAATCTTCTCTCTTAACCTGAATGTTTGCTTTCTCCTTTCTAAACTGATCATTGGGGTTAAAAATGGACTCCAAAGTGATAAGTCCCTTGGGCAGCTTGTCAGTTCTCAGTTGTATCACTTGGTCACCATATTGTTGTTCCAACTTTTCTTGATTCTTAGCTGAGAACTCAGCTTCTTCTTGCAAGAAATGGATGATTTGCTGGTCATTCTCAAATACTTGCCAACTGACATCGTTATCCGGCCTTTGAAGGCTGACAATCACGTGGATGTTTGGTTGTACCTTGTCTTGTTGAATGTTTTCTACAATGTCAAAGGCTGCCCCTACTGCTGCAAGCCTGTCAGCAGCTTGATTCTCTTTCCTAGGAATGGCTTTAATGCCGAAACCCTCAAAATCTTCCATGAGGTCCACACCTGTTCTTGTAGCTTTGAGTAGATCATTTTTGGCCACATGTTGTCCCTTGACCTGATTTACAATCAATTCTTGTCCCAAAGACTTGCAAGTTCTTTATTTTTTCTTGATTGCCCAATGCATCCCTTGCACCAAGGCTTCATATTCAGCAGTGTTATTGGAGCATGCAAATTGAAATCTAAAAGCTGAATAGTACTTTACTCCTTGAGGTGAAACAAGCATGGCTCCACCTCCTGCACCTTGTCTACTCCTTGATCCATCAAAAAACAGCTGCCATACCTCATTGTCATCCTTGTGGTTTGGCTTGGTGATGCTAGGAATAGGTTGACTTTCTTCGTGTATACAATAGACTCCTAGCTCAGATTCTTCTATTCCTTGATAAGGATCAAAAGCATGCACCTTGTTTGCCCATTCATCAAGAGTCAAATCTGGGATACTTCCAACCTTAGTGTCAGCTTCATCAGTGCTAGGGTGATCTTCTTGATCAAATGCTGAGCAATTGACATTAATCTGACTTGGAGTGTAGGGCTCAATATGGAAGTTTGCAATAGGTTCAGATCTGATTGTGGCCTTAGTTCCATATCTCGTTCTGAATAGCATGTGTGACCAATCAGCGGACAAATATCCCCCAATCTTGGCAGTGAAGTCCCTTGACAAACATAGGGCAAAGAGTGGTGGAAGGTCTATGAGTGACACATCTTGTAAACAACAACATTTGGACATGCATGCAAGAGTAAGACTCAAATTTCTAATCACTCCAATTGTTCTATTGCTGTCCCATCCATTGCACTACTCCCTTAGATGTTATTTCATCTTTGGAGCCCTAGTGATCAGCTATTTGTTTGGGCATGACAGAGCTACTTGCTCAGAATCATCATCATGCAATTATGCACTAGCTGATTTCCGATGATTAACGAAACATAGAAAGGAGGGGTTTGACATCTTACCTTGTTGTCCTCCATGATTTCCCTGATTAGGCAGCATTTGTAAGCACTTTGTCTTATATCTTGATTCAAAGTTGGCTTGATCCTTCATGGTAGCTTGCGGTGAGATCTCTTTGGCCTGGGATAGCTAGGGATTCCCACATAGATATATTGACGTTTGTTTTCTTCATCTGATCAATGATACTGAATGGTGATGAAGGATCTCTCTGCTGCCCCTTGGTTTGCACATTTACTCCTTGTATGTGGGCAGCAACAGCTGGCATTTGAGTTGGCCTAGGGGCTGTTCTTGGCTGTCCTTGTGCATTTGAAGCGGGACTTTGCTTGCCAATCATTTGTGGAGCCATGGAAGGTTGTGGATTGGCTGGGGCTAATGGCTGTTCTTCACCCAAATTTCTCCTTTTTGACCTTGTGTTTGCTGCAACACCTTGAGAAACTACCTAGTTCATGCCACAAAAATCCTCTGCTTGCCAATTTACCAATGTGGTGTCATTTGGGGCTGATTGTTGTTGGAATGTTTCTTGTTGTTGGTTGTTTTCTTGACTGTTCTCACCCTCCACACCAGTAGTTGTTACCATTAAAGCTTGAGTCAAAGCACCATTGAAGCACATGGATTGATTATGAGGCTCATTACATGGAAAACACCAATCATACTCCTGGGCAATGTTGTTTTGTGCTGGTACTAATGCCCTAGAGGCAGATATGGCATTTGGATTATAGGGCTGGAATGGTCTATTGATAGGAGGCCTTGTTTGATTCATATTTGCAGCTGGATTAGGTGGCCTTTGAGGCTGATATGGCTACCTATTAGGTTGAGCTTGAGGCTGATACGAAGGTCTAAAACCTTGAGCTTGCTGTCTTTTGAGAGTGACCAGCTCATTGCCTAGATTTTGCAATTGCTTCATGACCTCTTGAAGCTCATTTGGGGCACTTGGAGATGAAGTGGAAGCTTCATTTGAACTCTGATTTCTAGGAGTGGGAATAGGAGCTAAGACAGGTGCTTGACTAGCACTTGGGCTCTCTAAACTTGGATATAATGGCATTGGAGGCCTAGGAGCCAATTTACCAGCTTGGATAAGACAGTTTTCGGCTCTAATGGCAATGCTATAAGCAGCAGGTAAGGTTGTGCCTCCCATAGATTGAATTAACATAGAAATATCAGAATTCAAAGCTTTAAGATAGTATAGAAAAGCACCTTCTGCTATTGGCCTGACTGCCACTGGAATCCTATCCCAAGACCTTTGAAATCTGAAGTTGAAATCAGTCAGCTGCTCGTTGGGGGCTCTCTTGATAGTTGTCAATTGTTCTAGTAGAGACAAATTGTCTCCCTTTTCTCCAAACTGCTCATGAAGTGCAATACACAGCTGATTCTAGTTTGTGATAGAGCCAGCTCCAAGGCTCCTAAACCATTGCAGTGCTTTCCCCTTGAATGAAGACGCCAGCAATTTGACAGCTACATCCATTTCATTTATCTCATGGATTGCACAGACGTTAGCAATGTCTTTTACATGATCACCAGGAGTGGTATGATTTTCTCCAGTGAAAAATGGAATGTTCTTCAATGCTGCAATTGGAACTGGATTCTGTGCATTGAGGGCGAGTGGGCTGCTGCCAGTGAAATTGACAAAGGGATTTAGTGGTTGCGCCATTCGATTGGTCGAAGGACTCTTGAATCTTTGAATGAAGGCCGAGCGAGGTGGAGGAGTTGAGAGAGTTCTGTTTGGTGGAGATGGAGACCTTTGAATCCTTCTTCCTCTTGGCCTTCTTCTTGGAGATAATTGCAAGTATTCAAACAACACTTCTTCTTCTCCAACTCTTGACCTTGTGATTCTTCTCATAAGCTTTCGGCTGCTGTCTTCTTGCTGAAACTAGTTGATTCTTCCTTTTGGAGTCACCGGATATGCGAATAATAGCTCTTTTCAAGCAAGAAAATTGCAGCGAGATGCATATCAACTTTTCTGTAATAAAAATGAGACCTCTAGGTCCCCGGCATGCCAAAAGCTGTTGATGCAAAATCAGCACCCTGGATGCGAGATCGGGTTTCTAGGTTGATCACTTTGGCATCCGGTGTGATTGCATAACATTGAATCCTTTCTCAGTGTGGGACTTGAAAAATGAGAAAGAATTCTCGAGAGAAAGGCTGGTTCCTATTCCTCTGTTCGGATGCACACGAAATATGCAGAGGGTTTTCTCAAAACCTAATCTAATCTGCGAGGAGATAAGGTAAGAAGATGCATAAAATAAATCTAAGCTAATAGAGGTGATGCACCGAGGAATGAAGAACACCTATTTTCCGGTGAACACGAGACCATTTGAATGTGATATAAGATCATGCACTGAGATGACAAAACTGCGGTGAAAGACCAGGAGGATGTAAAAATGAACACGAGAGAGAGGGTGAGAATCATCCACTGAGACATGCATTACTTGCTCCAAAGATTGATACAATACACTACTGAGAATGCCATGAGGCGAGAATAGTATTAAAGTTCAAATGAGAGGTTGAACTCCACAAATTCACACGAGAGAGAAGAAGGGAGAGGCAAAAAAGAAAAAATGTTCGACCTTTGAAAAGAAGCTCCTCTTTACAATATATAGAAAGAATGAGAGAGGGAAGAGAGAGAGGAAAGCCAAATCTACCCCAACCACCTCCAGGTTGCATTCCATTCATCTCATTATGGCAGAAGCGGCGGATCCTGGCAAAATGGCGGGCTGTCTAACAGAAGCGGCAAATGCTGCTGCATTAAAGTTGTTTGTTGAAGCATTACTTCTACTTGTTATTTCACGCCAGAGGTGTTTCTTGATTTTCTCTCTCCAAACTGAACCAAAATGCAAGATTGACCCTGGAATCATGTAGAGAATTTTACCAGCTTTCCATTGATATAAAGAACGTGCCAATCCGAGCTCTGGATCGAAAGTTATGGCGATCTGAAGATTTAGGGCAAAAATGGGCCAAAACGTGTTTTGAAATCTTTCCCGCGCTCTGCCACCTGGATGACACGTGGCACGTGCTGATTGGACGAGCAATTCTCTCTCCTCTGCCTTTTGCGGGCTTTCCTTTTGAAATTTCCTTGTGGGCCCCTTAAACTTGGACACGTGGCGCTATTTCATTGGTTCGGGTCAGTGCTCGAAACCTCGCCCTTTGACTTTTGGACTATCTCCCTTGTGACACGTGTCGTGATTTGATTGGTCCGCGGGTTTTCCGGCTTTTCACGCCCTTCGCGTCTTTATGTCCCGGATGTCCCAAACTGTTTGGGACAAAAACCTCGATCCGCCCGAAATGGGCTTCCTCGTCCCTCATTTGCCGATGACACGTGGCGCAATCTGATTGGCTCTCGGCTTTTTCAGCTATCTACGTCCCTCGCGTCCCTGCGGCCCAGATGTCCCTTTACGAACTTTCTCTGTTTCGGCCGAACCGGCCGGTTCACGTCCATTTGTCCCAAATGTCCCAGTGCTTCGTGGGACAAATTCTTGATTCACCGATCCGGCCGATTCGCATTGTACTTCGCCCCGGATGTCCCTTTTGCTTCCGAACTGTTTGTTCTCATTTCGGCCGATCCGGCCGGTTCGCGTACTTCACGTACTTGTGTCCCGTTTGTCCTGGATGAAGACTTGGGAAAATTTTTCCTTCTTTCGGCCGATTCGGGCATTTCGCGTCCCCGCGTGCCTGCATGGCCCAGATGTCCCTTTGCTTCACGGGCGCTGGAGGATTTTCGGCCGATCCACACCTAGATGTCCCAAATGTCCCGATTGCTCCTAGGACTAGGACTTAGCCATTTTCGTGATTTTCTGTTTGATCTACTTGCCTGAATCGCAAAATCTCGATGCATGTTATCGAAATTTACCCTGGGGGTGAAATTTTCCTGGGTTATAGATGGAAACTTGGAAATGGGCATGATATTGATTTCTGGGATGACATCTGGTCTGACACAAGTTGGGATACCACTTTTAGCTACATCAAAGACAACCTAATTAAAAACTATGGAAAGAAAGTCAAAGACTATATTGAGGTGTCTGACAACATAAGGAAATGGAAGCAACTTAAAGTTGATGAGGAAAATATGCAGCCTGTTGTTTCCTACATGTAGAATCATCTCTCCCTAATTCATATCAGCCAACATGATAATAAGGATGAGATTATTTGGAAAGATTCCTTTGATGGAGAATATTCTGTTAAATCTGGTTACAACTCTTTTTTTGCTTCTATTGATAGTGAAATTGAATGGCACAAGCTTTGGATGCCCGAGCTAACCCCTAAAGTAAATTTCTTCTAGTGGCTTATCATCAAGGGTAAGATTCTCACTAATGACAATCTCATCAGGAAAGGTTTCATCATGCCTAATAGATGTTGCATGTGCAGGGAAGAAGCTGAAGACATTAAACATCTTTTTCTGCATTGTAAGTATACTTCAAAAATATGGCATCTTATTCTTGAAAATTTCAATTAGAATTGGGTTTTCCCCCATACTTGTCTGTAGGCATGGAAACAATGGAACTCCCCTTATAAGCACTATATGGTTAGGAGGCTTTGGAAACTAGTTCTCCCTCACACCATGTGGAGAGTCTGGAAAGCTAGAAATGATGTTATTTTTAGAAATACCAGAAAAATATGTATTAAAGTCTTTAATGAAATTATCATTGCAGTGAAAGAAAACATTGAAATATTTAAGCCTCCCAAAAATAAAATTTATCCTGAGGAAGAGGAGCACATTCTTGCTGCTTGGAACATTGGCACTGATAGCAGTAAATGTAAGGACAACAATAGCATTGATAGATCTATTGTATGATGGATCCAACCTCCCACTGCATGGCACAAACTGAACTTTGATGGAGCTTCAAAAGGTAATCCTGGGGATTTGGGAGGTGGTGGGGTGATTAGAGATCACAGAGGCTGCTTTGTTGCCACTTTTTCTAGCAAGATGGGTAAGCAAACAAATCACTACTCAAAATCTTTAGCAACGCTCGGGGAATAAGGTTGGCTAGAGATTGTAATATTTCCAATATTATAATTGAGGGGGATTCATTGAACATTATTAATTTGTTAAATCAAAAGCAACCTCCAAGCTGGTCCATCAAGGACTTCATTAATGAAGCTATTGAAATATGCAATGGTTTTGATAATTATAAGATTATCCACACCTACCATGAAGGCAATAGAGTGGCCGATCATTTAGCAAATATTGGGGTCAACAATACAATGCAAACTTGGCTAAGTGGTGACCCCCTTCCTGCCAAAGTACTTGATGACATCACTAAAGATATACATGATTTTAAATGCAATCATTAATAGATACAGAGCAGATGCTAAGGAGGTGCTTATTAATTACAAAGTTAAGTTTAATGATGCTCTTAAAATTTTGCACACTTCAGAGGTCTCCAAAAGTAGAGGCAGTGTTGAGTCGTATGGGATTCAAAAAAATTACCATTGTGCAGAGAGCAGAAACAATACAGGAAAAATGGGGGACCTCCATGAAAAACCAAACCCATTCATGATCCAACCTAGAAAATGACACAATTCTTTGGAATTATCTACAAATGGGGGGTATTTCAAATTTCATTGAAAAGATGAAGGGATTCGACCAGGACATTTCGGTGAAATTTGCTAATGGATGGAGAAATCATGTGGTTGAGTATGGGGATGTCAGGGTCAAGATCTCTGAGGAACTCATTGCCCAGGTCACAGGGATGAACCTAGAAGGAGCCAAGTTCTTCAACAAATGAGTCGACAGAGAGGTGGAGGTGAAAAATTTCTCGATGAAGGGGAGAACCTCGAGTTTGTTGTGGCTGGAATAAAGGTGACCTCTATCCCTGAGCCCTTTGCTGAGATTGTGCATATGATGGTTAGGTACGTCTCTTTGGAGGGAAGATATGTCACCATTCCCTGAAACATTTAATTTTCCTCAATCACTTTCACAGGAATCTTACCATCAATTTCCCGCATTATTTACTTAACTCCTTGGAGAAGTCTATTCTTGAAGTTCAGAAACATACCAAGGCTATTCCCCTTCACCAAGGCTTGATCCTGCTCATCCACCACCATTGCTTCTCTAGCTCTTGCCCTCTGCCTACTCCCCCTGTTATTATCCCTCTCCCAGCTAACAGAGATCTGGACATTGTTACCTTGGATAGGAAGAGGAAATACAAGAAGGCTAAGGGTTCCTGCCTTCTTCACAGAGAATTTTGTATAGTCATAGGGATTTGGAACTTGTGGAGAACTTATTGCACATAAGTAAACATGTTGATAATTCCAAAGAAGTGGACCTTCTTACCAGGGTTAGTAAGCTTGAAGAGGAGATCAAAGACCTCAAAAATGCTATGAGGAATATGGAAAAAACAAAAGGTAAGAGGAAGCTGCAAAATTTTGAGGACATGGATACTATTGCTAAGATTTTCAAAAAGCTACTTTCACTTGATACCAGGCTAGGCAATGCCAAGGGGTGTCAGGATTACATCCTCTCTACTCTGAAAGGTGTCTATAATTTTATGGAACAACACGTGAGAAGTGTGTGTAGCCTTAGTGGCATTCCTGAAAACATTTGGGATTCCAATGAGACCCGTGACCTTGCACTTGCTCAGGTGGACATGAATGATCCTTCTCATGCCACGGCCATTGCGCTCTTCACCTCTCTCTAGAAAATTAAGGTCAAGATTGACAGGCGGTCAAGTGATGCGGTGCCCAGATGTTGCTTTGTTGTTGTGAAGGTGCTATTTTTCAGTGGTTTTGATGTTGTTTTCTTGTTGGGATGCCCTGTTTTGGATCCCTCTTTGTTGTTTTTGGCCCTTTTGTTCTTCTTCGGATCACTATCTGGATTGATCATTTTGTTCTCTATTTACTGATGTATCTAGCTTTTGAGCCTCCATGTTTAAGGCATTTAGCCTTTCTTGGATGGGTTTTCTCCTTCTGATATCTAGCTTTTTGAGCCTTTTTGTACACAGGGTATAGTCCCTTCAAAACTATTTATCCATAATAAAAAAACATATTGAACTTAAAGCATCTCGTAATGCATAAAATTTCATTTCGAAATATGTGTATTCGGAAAATATTTTAAATTAATCTTGACTCAAAATATTTGTTATCTTGGAACATCAAAGAAAGAAAGTAAAAATCCAACCTAGCGATCACTAGTATTAGAAGGTAGTATTGTAAAATCTGGATATAATAAAGGAGCTTAGCTATTTTTTCAGTTGGGTCATTACTAAATGTCCTATATGTAAGGGAACAAGTATCCTAGTGGTCGCTAATCTCAAGTCTTTGTTATGTTGCACCAATTCTATTTAATAATCTTCAACATTAGCGGTCACTAGGCTTCGAATATGATGGTAGGATTCGGATATCATAATACGAAAAATCTAAATATAATAATGGTGCTTAGCTCAGCTTTCGTTGCAAGCCATCACTAGTTTTATCTAATGTGAGTCAACCGGGAATCTTAGTGGCCACTAGTCTTCATTCTTGTTTAAAAATTATTCAGGAAAATCTTTAATATTTGTCTTTTCTTGGAATATTTGTTGCCTTGTGTTGTCTTGTAATAGCTAGGAAATGTTGTAAACATCCAACTTAATGACCTCTAGTCTTGGAATATGTTATTTTAGAATTTAAAAATTGTTACTTTAGATTGGCTCATTTGTCAAGTAAGTCATACAAATATAAAAATATATGGCATGGCATAAGGTCCAAAAAATGAAATATATGTTTGTAAATAGAATGATTAACATTTATATTTAATAATATTTACGAGTACATATAATGTTCTTAACTTTTACTAAACATAAAAATTTGGTGAAAACATTGCATTTAATTATTTCTATGTGGGAAAATAAATATAAATAACTATATATATCAATGTGGAAATCATGTGAGAATTGAATATTGAATAATTAGTCATGACTATTTCTTTCATATTAAAAAAATCATTAAAGGAGGTCAAAATGATTACCTAAACTATACAAAATCAAACCATTGCGATTTTTTTAAAAAAATATGTGACTCGTGTTTTTCTACTAGGGATAGATGCCACCACTTATGGGAAAAATAAATGGACAAGGAAGAATGAAAAATAAACAAAAAAATAACCATAGACACAAATAGAAGAGATAAAAAGGGAACCCGTTTAATAGACATGAATACTTGAGCTATGTTTGAATATAAAAATGGGTTTTTAGAAATAATAAATAAAGTACAAAAGATTACAAAATCTTTGATCATGGGCGGAAAAAAAAGTGGTTTCAGATGAGATCAACACATTTTGACAAGAAAATGAAATGGAACTATAAAGGCACCAAATGAAAAGACAGGATGGATTGCGATGCAAAATAAAAGAACTAAGTGAATACAGAGAAGCTTCAAGTGTAGACACCTAAATTTGGTTACATTCCCCTTAGCCCCTGATCGGATAACCAACTTAAACATGGGCACCTAACCATGGCCCCTTTCACCCCACATTAATATTAATTTAATTATTTTAATTAAATTAATCCTCATCCTCACAACTTTCATTATTTTATTACCTTAATTTACCTAATTTCAACCTCACCTAGACACCTCATCTAGCCACCTCACCCTAGACCTATTCTTCGCATGTTTCCATAACTAACAATAACTAATTCTTACTTGCCTTAATGAGCTAAGATTTGGTTTAACCCTAAAATCAATGTCTAAGATTTCTCTAACCACATTCTCACTCATTATAAGGGAAACTTTCGTTATGACCCACGAAAAAATAAACTAACTTAGCCAAGAAATTAGAAAAAATTTCCCATTTTAGTAAACCTAGGGAATCCCACCTTAACCGATGTCGGTAAGACCTAAACCAACACTGATCAAGATGGAAGCATCATCGGTTACCATTTATTCACCTTAGCAACCATGTTTGAGAGGTTGGCACATTTGAGACTAGACAAGAACGAGATAAAATTTGTATGTAAGTAGAACCAACATCTTTTCATGCATCCAAACATCCAGAACCCTCATCAAAACAAATATAGGAGCATTGCACCAACAAGTAGATTTACGAGAAGCACTATCACGAGAACCAAACACCATTCCTCTAATCAATTGTCAGCTCCATCAAGCCATCGAATCTGCATTACAATAAATATGTTTTTAACTAACATTCTTATTTTCATTCTAGTAGGATCTATTACCATTGTTATTAGTTTCTACTTGAACTATCACTTCCCAACCATTTATCTCCATAATATTTTGATCATTCCTTCACCCACACCATAAAATTTCCCATACTTAACCATCAAACATCTCTGAGTATTTCCAGCACCTCCCCAGACTTACACCTACTCCTCACCATCCCCAAGTCAGACTCAAACAAATCCCTAAACCATGAAATGTTGAGTTATTGAAAATCCACAGTAACCGTCGTTAGTTATTACTAAACCATCATCGGTCATACAAGACCGATGCCGGTCTCTGTGTTTTATACCTTTCCCAAAAATAGAGCCAAAAAACCTCCTACCAATTGACCTAAACAACCTAGAATTAGACCCTGACCAGACCCAGTACCTTGATAGTTACCTTCTCCTTTAGATCTAGCTATAACCTAGCCTGTTGTGATTGGATTTTCTTATTGTACTTGAATGAGATACCTAAATCATATCAACTACAATAGGAATTTATTTATTTCTCGCATTAATTTATTTTAAACAGTGGATTAATAGCCATCTAGGAAGTATCACACTTCCAGAACTAGCATATGCTAGGCAATCCAATGTCATATATCATTTAACTTCTTTTTTGGTCTTTTTTTCTATTACAAGTAGTTACTCCTAGCCAAAAGGAATCTCAAACAATCGGTACTAGATCAAGAAGTCAGAATGTGCACAACAACCATCAGCCAACCCATTTAACAGGTATTCCTCGTAGCTCATAACCCTATATATTTCTTCACTCAAAAACGTAAAGAAAATGGTGAAACATTTTAGCATGCCTTCCCCCTCCTATAAAGCCTCTTCCTCCAAAATAAGTTTTACCTACACCCAAACCCACATTCCCCTCCCATTGTGATCCACTAGTAGGATCTATGCCAAAATCTTAACCAATCTCCTAGAAATTTTTGTCATCACATTACAGCCTCTTAGACCTTCGACCCACTCAAACCCAAACCAAAAGGGTTTGATGAAACAAAAAATGTTCCTACCAACACGTGCTAGGACATGATATAGAGAAGCTGTAAGGATTTAAAAACCACCCTTGTCAATTATGTCCTCCTGAAGAAAATTTTAACGATGGAAATCTTCTGGATGAGGACCCCATTTCACCTTCACCAATTTCCCAGATCCTCTCCCATTATCTACTCGGTGACCAAAATCTCCACCCCCAAAAATATTTGATCCACCACTAAGATTTGAGATTAACATGGTTTGTATCAGAGAGTTTTCCAAACCACCAATAAGATGCCAATGCGCCCTACTCATTTAACAAGGATCGTATCCCCCACAAGGGTTTTTTCCCTTATGTCGCTATACCTTCCATGACACACCCTCTTCATCTACCTCCCCTCAAATTAACATGATCAACATTGTCACCCAGGCTAAAAAAGACAAGGGAAAGGAAAAAGCAACTGGCCCATCAACCAAACCTATACCCAACATACCATCCACACCCATACCCAAAGTCACCATTTGAGGTCTTGCATATCCTATTTCGATGGGGTAAAACATCACACAATACTAAAACAACTAAACCAATCCCCCTCAAAATGTCTTTATATGACCTCGTGTAAACCTCGAGTCACATCGTCAAGCCCTCGTGGAGGACCTTTAATCTATGTAAGTCTTACCAAATGACCCCACACTCGTAGCCTCCATCATTACCCCTCACCACTAGCCTTTATCAGTAGATAATCACCTTCCTCTACACCTAGCCTTTATTGATATGACGTGTTATAATTGATGGTGGTGCTAGCATTAACATCATCTCCTCCCATGCATATGACCAAATGCGAGATACTGCCAATTACATGCATGGTAATCCTGTTATGTTTCTCTCCTTCAATGACATCATGACCTCTACCCTGGGTACAATTTTTCTCCATGTTTGCGTGGGTCCCCACACTATTCAAGAACTTCTTTATGTCCTATAAGGGGAGTTCTAGTATAACTTTCATCTCAGCCAACCTTGGATCCGTGCCATGGGTTATGTCCTCTTGAATTTACATCACTGCCTCAAATTTGAACATGAGGGACATAATTACACCATCCCTACCAGCCCATCACCTTTCAAGACCTGTAACATGTTATATCGGGCCAATGATATTCTTGTACCAGTCAAGGCATCTGTCACTATCACTACTTCACCTTCACCCACAAGCCCATCCATTAAAACTTCCACTACCTCGGTTGCATCTAACCTTGTTATCCCCACTATAAGCTGTAGCCTCTACCACTAACGCACTTGTTTCCCATCATATAGTGAGCCATCTATCCTCACTACCCACATACCGACTACTAATCCCTTAGAAGGTGTTTTTCAATGCCTCTTTCTTGGGGTATACCGCTTATACAATATCGACACCTTCCTCACCCCACAAGAGTATGGGAATTTACATCAACACCCCAACTATGAAATCCACATCAATGATGTTTTTCCTTATGGCCCTCCCCACCTTCACACCAATCTAACATATGGGGGACTTGATATTGCCACCTATAAACCCGAACCTCCATCCCAAGCTCAACCATTTTTGTCTGACCTACACTCCCTCACTAACCACCACTTTACTCACACTTTCCTCCACCGGTGCACGTGGAAAGGATTTGGCTTCAGATTTTACAAACAAGGTCGCCATACTATCATTTCTTGTACCTCTCATAAACACAATGACCGTAGTGGCATTTTTTTATGCTACACCTCTACGAAGGTTCACGTTGACCTTATCCAAGATGAGAAATATTCCCCATCTCATTTACCCACACTACCATCTTCACCCACAAAGTCCATAAATCCTAAATCTATTCCTCCTAACTTTTTTTTTCATAGACACCATTTCCTTAGGACCGCTAACTTATTAACGCAATGGTGAGTCTCCCTCTTCTCTCCCATTCCGTATCTTTGACATGATCGATGACAAAACACCTTCTATTAACATCGTTCAATGTCGGGATGATGAGTCCATCCTCACCTACCTTGGTATGGAAGACTCTTATATTTTTCTATCATTACCCTCTGAGACACAAACCATGTTGAATGAATCAACCATAAAAATCAACATTAACACTCAGGACAACCCACACATTCTAAAGATAGGCCAATCCCTAGACACTATTGAACAAGAAGACTTCACCTCTTTCCTTCGGGACCATAGCAATGCTTTTACTTAGTCCTATGTCTATATGCACGGTATCGACCCAAAATTGTGGTCTACAATAATGTAACCATTCCGATGCCAAACTCATTAAACAAAAGCTGCGGAAATTGCATCCTCGCATTGCTCTTTTGCTCAAAGAAGAACTTCACCGCCTTCTCTCAGTTTTCTTTATTCTAACAATTAATTATCCCCAATGGATCTCTAACATCATTCCTATCACATACATGATAGGGGCACTCTGCATCTGCATGGACTTCTATGACCTCAACCTAGCCTATCCTAAAGATGACTTTCCCCTACCAGGCATTGACCAACTAGTTGATCTCACCACTAGCCATGAAATGCTATCACTCATGGATGGTTTCTTGGGTTACAATAAAATATTAATAGCTCTAGAAGATCAACACAAGACTTCCTTCGTCACCCCTTGGGGGACCTTCTGCTATCGAGTCATGCCTTTTGGCCTTAAAAATGTCAGAACTACATATTAACGCGCCATGACTTATATCTTCCATGACATCATGCATCACATATTGGATTATTATGTATATGATCTGATTTCCAAATCCAAACATCAAACCAAACACATACCCGTCCTTAAAGTCATATTTTACTACTTCATCAAGTATTGTGTTCATCTTTAAAAAAATAAGTGCATCTTTATGGTACTTTCCATAAAACTCCGGGTTTCATCATTTCTTTATGTGGCATAGAATTCGATCTTACTAAAGTCAAGGCCATTCTAGAAATGCCTCCACCTACTAATTTCGACAACTTAGAAGCTGTGAGGTAATTTGCAATCCATTCGTTGTTTTATCTTACAACTTTCCAAAGCGTTGTCAACAATTTCATCATCTTCTCAAGAAAGACATTTCATTCAAATGGAGCGATGAATGCCATAAAGCATTTGAGGCCTTAAAATAATACCTTCTTTAACCACAAGTACTCATTCCTCCTAAATATGACCAATCATTTTACCTATATATTTCTACCACTAACCATTCTTTAGGTGTCATACTTTCTCATCGAGACAACCAACACTGAGAGCAAGTGGTTTATTACATAAGACGTACCCTTCTAGAATACGAAACTAGATATACCCACGCCAAAAAACTCTACTTAGCCTTAGTTTTAATTGCCACCAAACTCCGCCATTACCTACTCAGCCACAAAACTTTTGTTATTACTAATACGACACATTACACTATATGTATACCAAACCCTATCAACATTAACGTGCTTCACATTGGCTTATGCTTCTTTCTGACCTTGACCTCAAATTCATTCATCAAAATTCCATTAAGGGCAAAGCTATTGCTGACCAACTAGCCAATCCACCTATTTCCAAGGATCAACCATCTAACTTCGACTTCCCAAACAAATCTATAGCTGCCCTTTCCCTGGATGAACTTACTTTCCAAATGACACTCTTCTTTGATGGCTCCAAGTGTCAGCATGGGGTGGGGCTGGTGTTATCCTCATTCCTCTTGAAGGTGAACCTATGCCTTTGCCTTTCAAAATCAATTTTGATTATACAGACAATATTGTGGAATATGAAGCACTCGTATTGGGTCTCAGGATGCTTATGCCTTAGATGTTAAGACAATCAATATATTTAATGATTCTCGGTTGGTCATAAACCAAGTCAATAGTATATACCAGTGTCATAATGAGATCCTTCAAATGTATAAGCATCACGTAGACATACACTTGACCATCTTTGCATGTTATATAATTAAAACCACCCCACATTCTACCAATAAATTTGTAAATACCATGGCTGGCTTGGCTTCTTAGATACACTGCTTCCCTTACCGACTCTAAAATATTTATCACCATACAAAGGTTACAATCACCCTCTTATTTACCTTGTGAGGTATACTCCATTGGAACCATTTCCCCTTACCCATGTGACCTTTGGTATAATCAATATGTAGATTATATTTCCCTTTCTATTTTACCCATGATCTCACTTGTAATGGACAACGTTCCTTTCTTAAAAGTGTCTCCTGTTATGTCATCATGGGTGGTCTTCTTTACAAGCGTGGCTTCGATGGAATTCTCTTACGATGCCTTACAATTTTTTAAATTCCCTAAACCATTAAGGAAGTCCATGATGGAATTTGTGGAGGACATTTTAGTGGTTTATCCGTCGTAAAACACATCCTTCACCTAGGCTATTATTGGCCAACCCTAAACCGTGACTATTGTGATTATGTCAAATGTTGCATGAAATTCCAACAACATGCTAATCTCCATCACACACCTAGTCATGCCTTACAGGTCATATGAGACCTTTGGCCTTTCTCTCAATGGGGTTTGGATCTTGTCGGTGAGATCAACCCCCATTCTTCACAATGCCACCAATGGATCATAACCGCTACCGAATATTACACTAAATGGGTAGAAGCCATTCCCTCGTTTGTATAGAAGCTGAGAAGATACGTGAATTCATCAACCATCACATCATTTGTCATTTTGGTGTTCCTCACTACCTTATCATTAATAATGGAAAAAAATTCAAAAACAAAACTTTTCGTAAACTATGTGATGCTTTTGGCATCCAACTCAATTTCTCATCACCTTATTACCCGCAAACTAATGGTCAAGCCGAATCAACTAATAAAACCTTGAATAAAATTCTTATGAAGGTATTTAATGATACTAGGAAAGATTGGCATATGCACATACCTTTCACCTTACGGGCTTATCGTACTAGTATTCGTAGTTCGATGACTACCACACCTTTTCTTTGGTCTACGATACCAAGGCTATCTTACCTCTTGAAGTCCATATTCCATCTCTTCGCATATTACTACAAGACATGCTCAACGAAGATGACTTCCACCAAGATCATTTGGTGTAACTTGAGTTATTAGATGAAAGTCATCTAAATGCTCTTGACCATCTCCAAATTTACCTAAAATGTATCAAACGTGCATATGAAAAATGCATTCACAAATAAACCTTCTAAGTGAGTGACCTCATCCTGAAAGAAAATCAACATGTAACTAAAGAAGAGAAAAGTAAACGAGGAAAATTTGCTACTAATTGGCTTGGACCGTATATCATTACCCATTCCTATGGATTAGGTGTTTATCATTTGTCTTCACTTGAAGGTAAACCTGAACTTGAGCCCCTTAATGCCTTACATCTTCAACCATTTTATTGTTGATATCGAGTCCTATATCACTTTTATTCAGTTGATCACTTATCCCTTGAGCATTGTTCACCTTCCATATTATCCATTTTTTAGGATCCGTGACTCAAAAAGAATCATGTGATTCTTGTCCCCTTTTATCCCTATCTTCAATATGAGTACCACGGCTCTACTCATAGCATGATTCTCATGCATACTTTTCTTATTCTTCAAGATGTAATCCCATGGTCATTCATCGCTCAAAACCACCTCTTTCATAGTTAACTTTTGTGTGCTACGGTCTTTTCATCTAAACAAGAACCTAATCTTCCTCTATAGTCTTATCCATGACTTAGATGTCTAAAAAAGTGATACAACTCCTTGAGTCAAACTTCTAGCAAAGGATGACTCCTCAAAGGAAATCTCTACACTCTAATTCCACCGCTATAAATAGACTTCCCCCTTAAAGGAAAACTATATCAAGTTAATTCAAAAAAATATAATAACTATCCAAAACCTTCTGCATCGATTAGATTCATGAAAACCTCAAGGAGATAATATAGTCATCCCACATAGACTTCCCACATCGACCAGTCTATAAAAAAATTAAGCAAAGGATGAAATTTTCATCATGGACTTGCCTATTCTTGATCTTAGGTATCTTGTTCGAAAGACATGCTATCGTACACTAAGTTATGCTCAATCGTCCATTCTCACCTCCTTGCCTTTTTGTCTAATTTCCTCTTTACTCAAGGGACTTGCCATAAATGTGACATTTCGTGATAATGTGACTTTCTTCACCTTTAGAATAGTCCATTATGCAATGCCTTTAGGGTCTTTTGTTCATGAGCCCCTCTTAGGTATGATCGACTCATTAGGGTTCTTATCAATTAAGTGGCTCTTTTACCACCTCTTACCATTTGCCTTCCTCATTTCTTATTACTTATCCTATACGAGGACCAGATCATCAACACTTATATTTAAAAACCACTCGACCATGCCTGTGACCTAAACTCCACCATGCATGTGACCTAAAATCAACCATGCCTATGACCTACATTCAACAATGCCTAAATGCCTATCAATCCATTCTTCTACTTCATCATAATCTTCCCTAGCTTATGGGAGAACTACATTGGCCTGAGGTCTCTTTTCACCAGGACTATGTAGGAAGCACTCCAAGGGCATGGGGCCCTTGGAGGTTAGCTCGGCCACTCTCTACCCTGACCCATTCCCCCTTTTCCATTCTTATTCACATTCTTGTTAGGCTGTGGATTTTTTTATCATGTGAGAAAGTGTTGAAGATTGTACACTAAGAGTATTGTACACTTTCCATAGTTGTCTCACTGGGGTTTGAGGTTGGGCCGGGCCCCAAGCAATGGTTCAAGGGTGGTAGCTCTTGGTAGCAATGGTTTAGGGTCCCAACCCTTGAAAAAAATTGGCCTTAAAACGTGCCCGATATACCGGGAAATATGCTTTTCTCATATGGTTGGGATTTTTGACCCATAAGTTTATGGGATGGTTTTGGCCCATGGTTTTGATACCCATGGTTTTGTAAAAATACTTAAGTAGTTGTCTACTTATATGGTTTTATGCATATGGTAGGTATGATGTAACATTGCAGATGTTTTTAAATTCGGGTGTGAATTCTATAGAGTTTGTTGAGCATAGCTCTAAACAGATTTGGGTATTGTATTGAGAGAGTGGTGGCTTGTAATAAAATTTGAGCAAGTGATTCTTAGTGGACATAGCCCAAATTGGGTGAACCATGTTAAATATTGTCTCTTTGTGTTGTGTTATTTTATTCTACACTTTTATTTGAGATCTGTAATATTTTCTACATATTATTTTCTATTGTTGTGATTCTGTGAGGGATTATTCCACATATTTTATCCCTTATTTCCTAACAATTGGTATCAGATCCTAGTTTGGTTTGCTGAAGTGTTGAATTGTAGGGAAAGTTTTATCTTGAGTGGGAGCTATGGTAGATGATGGAATATCAAGGGTTAATAAATTCAATGGGCATAATTTTAGTCTTTAGAAGATCCAGATGGAAGATTTCCTTTATTAGAAGGATCTTTATATTCCGCTATTTGAGAAGGTGAACAAACCCTTGAGCATGATGGATGTAGAATGGGATTTGTTGGATATGAAGGCACCATGGACAATACGGTTGTGTCTTGCATCTTCAATATTATTTAATGTTTCAAAGGAAAAGACTACAAAAGAACTTATGGATGCATTAGGAAAGTTATATGAAAAACCCTCTACCTCTAATAAGATATTTTTATTGAAAAAGTTGTTTAATATGAAGATGTCGAGAATGGTTCAAGATAGCATATCATTTAAATAATTTTAATATGGTTGTAAATATGCTATCTTTGGTTATAATAGAATTTGATGAAGAAGTTGGGTCTTTATTAGGTTTGTGCTCTTTACCTGAGAGTTGGAATAGATTGGTAATGGTAGTAAGCAACTCGGTTCTAGCTAACTCAAAGTTGAATTTTGAGGATGTTGTAGGGGTGATTCTAAGTGAGGAAATGTGAAGAAAAATCTCTGAGGAATCTTCTACTTCAGCGAATGATTTTACAAAGTGGAAACTAGAGGGAGACAAAAGAATATACGAATACATGGAAAATCAAAGGATCGAGAAAAGTCAAAATCCAAAAGCAAGATAGTATGTTGCACTATGGAAAGTCTGGGCATGCAAAGAAGGATTGTTGGGAACTTTGAAACAAGAAGATACAACAAGAAGAAAACAAGGAGGCAAATGTGGCAATGGGTAATGTATGTTAGGATGCTTTGATTCTTTCTTTGCACAATATTACTAAATCTTGAGTTTTAGATTTGAGGGCTTCTTTCCATGCTACTCCACATAGGCATTATTTTGTTGATTATGTTCAAGGAGATTTTGGGCATGTTTTCTTGGTGATGATGAGCCTTACAACATAGTTGGAAAAGGTTATGTTTAGGTTAAGATGTAGAATGGGAATACTTTGCTATTGAAGGATGTTATACATGTGCCTACATTAATAGAATTTGATATCGGTAGGGTAGTTTGGAAGTGATGGGTGTACTATGATATTTAGATCAGACTCTTGGAAGGTTACCAAGGGTTATCTTGTGGTGGTAAGATGTAAGAAGATTAGAATCTTGTATTTAACCACTTATAGCACTAATGTTTGTAATCTTGTGGCTTCAAAAGTAGATAAAACATTGTGGCACTATAGGCTCGATCATATGAGCCATAAGGGCATGGAGATTATCAAGAAAGATTTTCTCGAATATACGAAACAAGATTGGAGTTATGTGAGGATTGCATATATGGGAAACAAAAGCGAGTAAGGTTTCTTAAGGTTGACCTATAAAGAAAGAGAGTAAGTTATAGCTGGTGCATTCTAATGTGTGCGGGTGGCTTAGGTATCATCTCTTGTGGGTTCAAGTTATTATGTTACTTATATTGATGATACAAAAAGGAAAGTTTGGTTTTTTTGTATTAGAAACAAATCTAATGTATTTGACATTTTTGTTAAATGGAAAGCCTTGGTAGAGAATGAAACAGGTCTTAAGCTAAAATGTCTCGGGTCGGATAATGGAGGGAGTAATACTGATAATGAATTTGATGATTATTGTTCTAAGAATGGAATCCATAGGTAAAATATAGTTCAAGAACTCTGCAATAGAATTGGTGTCAAAAGCGATGAATAGAACAATAATGGAACATGCTAAGAGCATGAGGTTACATGCAAGACTACCTCTTTATTTTTGGGAAAAAGCGTAAGTAAGCATAGGTGTGTACTTGATAAATAGAGAACCCTCAATTTCCTTGGATGGAGCAATACCTGAGGATGCTTAGTATGGTAAGAAATTTTACCACGGGTAAAATATATTTCCAAGAACTCTATAACAGAATGGGGTGTTAGAAATTATGACAGAACAATAATGGAACGTGCTTAAGAGCACGAGGTTACATCCGGGACTACCTCTTTATTTTTGGGCGAAGTGGTAAGCATATCTATGTAATTGATAAATAAAGGACCCTCAAGTTCCTTGGATGGAGAAATACCGAGGATGCTTAGTATGGTAAGAAATTTTATTATTCATTTATGAGAGTCTTTGGGCATGAGGTGTTTGTCCATATAGAAAGGATGATAGGACCAAAGTAGAGGCTAAATAATAAAAATGTACTTTCATTAGTTATGGTGGTGATGACTTTGGATATAAATGTTGGAGTATTAAGGACAAGAAAATCATTCAATCTAGGGATGTGGTATTTAATGAGAAAGTCATGTATAAGTAGTAGTTGTAGGAAAATAGGGAAGAATCCAAGAAAAAATATGCAGCGGTAGAGGATCTCCCGAATGGGAAAGTTAAACATGAATCAATTCAGGAACCTCCTCAATAGGAAACCCAAACTCCTATATTAAGGAAATCTTCTAGGGTAAGAAGAGAACCTAAATTTTTTTCTCCTTCTCTTTATTAGTTATTACTCACTGACAGTAGAGAGCCAGAGATCTTTGATGAAGCAATGCAGGTAGATGCCAAGAAGAAGTGGGAGCAAGCCATGGATGAGGAGCATCAGGCTCTCATGGAGAACTAGACATGGGATTTGGTGAAGCTACCCGAAGGAAAAATAGCATTATAGAACAAGTGGGTGTTCGAGTCAAAGAGGAATAAGGAGGAAAAAAAGATGCAAGTCTGGTTGGTGGTCAAGGGTTTTGCACATAAAAAAGGTATAGATTTTGAAGAGAATTTTTCTCCTGTAGTAAAAATGACTTCTATAAGAAGCTACATTCTAGAATAGTTACGGTAGAATACTTGCACTTATAACAACTTGATGTAAAGACTACATTTTTTCCATGGTGATTTGGAGGAGGAACTATATATGCAACAACTAGAGAGCTATGAGGTCAAAGGTGAAGAGAAGATAGTGTGTAAACTCGAAGAAGAGCTTGTATGGCTTGAAACAAGCTCCACGTCAATGGTATAAGGAATTTGATATCTTTATGATGGATCAAGGTTATATTAGATGCCATTCTAACCAATGTGTGTATACAAAGAAATTTTAGGATGGAAGTTATATTATCCTGTGTTTGTATGTGGATGATATGTTGGTTACGAGTTAAAACATGTAGGAAATAAAAGTACTCAAGAAGCAACTAAGTGAGTCCTTTGCCATGAAGGATTTGGGGGTAGCCAAAAAAATCTTGGTATGAGGATATCTCATGATAGGAAGGAATGGAAGCTAAATTTATCTCAGAAAGAGTACATTAAGAATATCTTGGAGAGGTTTAATATGCAGGATGATAAACTGGTTGGGACTCCTTTGGCAGGCCATTTCAAGTTATCAAAGGAGAAGTGTCCCAAGATAGAGCATGAGAGAAACTAGATGTCCAAGGTACCTTACTCATCAGCGGTTGGTAGCTTGATGTATGCCATGGTGTGCACCAAGCCTGATATTTCCCATGCAGTGGGAGCGGTGAGTAGATTTATGAGTGATCCAGGTAAAGATCCCTGATAGGAAGTAAAGTGGATCCTTTAGTATTTGAGAGGGACCATGGGGATAGTTTTTGCTACAGTGGATTAGACACAACTTTGAGTGGTTATGTAGATTTATATATGGCTGGAGATGTAGAAAGTAGGAGGAGAACGATAGGTTATATTTACACTATAGGTGGGCGTAGTGAGCTATATTTCATGAGTACAAAAGTTGGTGGATTTGTCAACCACAAAGGATGAGTATGTTGCTACCACGAGAGGAAAGAAAATAATTGATTTGGCTACGAGAAATTGCTTGAGGATTTGGGTCATAAGAAGGATGAAGGAAATATGCATAGTGATAGTTAGAGTGCTATTCACCTAGCTAAGAACTCTGTTGTCCACTCTAAGACAAAGCATATACGGTCAAGTACCATTTCATCAAGATAACTTTGGAGGAAGAGAAGATAAAGCTAGAGAAGATTCATACTAGTCATAATCCTGTAGACATGATGACCAAGGTGGTCACAAGGTAAAAATATAAGTTGTGTTCAACTTTGGTTGGTCTTCATGAAAACTAGTGAAGGGTTTAGAAGCTTGCTCAGAGAGAAAGCTAGTATCAAAGTGGGAGATTGTTAGGGTGTGGAGCCTATTTTCATGTGAGAAAGTGTTGAAGACTATACACTAAGAGCACCTTGTACACTTTCATTTTTTTGTTGGCATTCGGGGCGGGATGGGCCCGGCGAGGGTCCAAGGGTGGTAGCTCCTAATAGCAGGGGTTCGGGGGTGCAGCCCCCAATTTTTTTTTTGGCCATAAAATGTGATCAATATACCAGGAAATGTGATTTTCTCATATGGGAGGTATTTTTAAACATATGTTTATGGGACGGTTTGGCCCATGGTTTTGATACCTGCTTTTTTAAAACTACTTAAGAAATTTTCTACTTATATGGTTTTATGCATATGATAGGTATGATGTATCATTGCAAATGTGTTTTGAATTCGGGTGTGAATTCTAGAGAGTTTTTTTAGCGTAGCTTCAAATAGATCGAGTATTATATTGAGAGAGTGGTGGCTTATAATAAAATATGAGCAAGTAATTCTTAGTGGATGTAGCCCAAATTGGGTGAACCACGTTAAATACTATCTCTTTGTGTTGTGTTATTTTATTTTGTACTTTTATTTGAGATCGCGTAATATTTTCTACATATTAGTTTCTCTTGTTGTGATTACGTGAGGGATTATTCCACATATTTTATCCCTTACACTAATTTATGCTCAATCACCCATTCTCACCTCCTTGGCTTTTTTCTTAATTTCCTCTTTACTCAAGGGACTTGCCGTAAACATGACATTTCGTGATAATGTGGCTTTCTTCAATTTTAGAATAGTCCATTATGCAACACCTTTAGGGTCTTTTGTTCATGAGCCCCTCTTAGGTATGATCAAATCATTAGGGTTCTTATCAATTAAGTGGATCTTTTACCACCTCTTACCATTCACCTTCCTCATTTCTTATTTCTTATCCTATGAGGACCCGATCATCAACACTTATATTTAAAAACCACTCGACCATTCCCATGACCTAAAATCCACCATGCCTCGACCTAAACTTAACCATTCCTATGACCTAGATTCAAGAATTCCTAAACACCTATCAATCCATTCTTTTACTTCATCATAATATTCCCTAGTTTATGGGAGAACTACATCGGCACGAGGTCTCTTTTCATCGGGACTATGTATGCAACACTCTAAGGAATGGGACCCTTAGAGGTTAGCTCGGCCACTCTCTACCCTAACCCATTCCCCCTTTTCCATTCCTATTCACATTCTACCCTAGTTAGTTTCCTTTCTATATCAATAACTAGAAATTAAACCAAAAAAACACCAATTAACAAACATCACTATCAACCATTTTTCCACACATCATCATAACGTTCACCAATTTCCACAATTCACAAATATTTGGAAATTTCAAACATAACATGCATATCCATCATCATTTTTTTCCTTTACCAATAACGTGGAACTTAAATCCAAACCAAAACTTTACTCCACCATGCCTAAACCAACCGACTCAATCCATGCCTATGATTTGACTCAACCATACCTAGGACCTGACTTGATCCATACCTAAACCATCCCGACTTCAACCATGCCTAAACTAACCTGAATCAATCCATGCCTAGGACCTGACTCGATCCATGCCTAAGACATGACTTGATCCATGCCTAAACCAACCTAACTCAATCCATGCCTATGACCTGACTCCATCCATCCTTATGACTTGACTCTATCATGCCTAAATTACCTAGTTCCCATCACATATACAACATCATCATCAAAATTCCATAAACATCATCATCATCATATACATATAAATCATCAAACATCGGTTACTGTCATACTCTTGTCAATACCCTTTCCCCATTTGACCAAAATTTACCCTTCCCCACCACTGTTTGACCTTACCCACCCTTATCGCAACCTACCTCCAAGCCTACATTACCTATACCTATCCTTAATTACATTTAGGGACTTTTTATTTTACCCGTACCTTAGCCCTACCCATGCCATGACCTAGCTACCTAGACCCAGAACATTGTTAGTGACATGTGAACTCATGTGCTCGCTATACCTTGTGACACTATTACCCGTGTTGTTTGACCTAATGACCTTACCTTTCCTATTGTCATGTTTTTATCCTAACCCAACCTTTGGTGTCTTTGGAACATACCTAAACATTCCTACACTGACCTATGTTGTGTTTCCGCACCATATCCTATGCCTTGGATACTGGAATCACTTCAACCTTATTCAAATAAACCTATTGACCATGGACGATGTAGTGTTTGCAAGCTCTTCAACCCGAGAACCATGTCATAATTTATAATATGTACATGTGTTTGACTACCAATACCTTTGACCCTAGCCCATTTACTGTTTGCATGTTTTTGACCTCTACTCTTTCCCATGGTCACCCGGATCTACGCTCCTTTTCACCACATTCACCTTTTATCAAACCACTCACTAGTTCCTAGTTTGAGGGGGATCACATTCACCCACACATGGGGCACCCACTTCTTATTTTTGTCACCATCGCTTACCAATATAAGCTACGTGACAAAAAGGGGAAAATGTAGACACTTAAATTTGGTTAGATTCCCCTTAGCCCCTAATAAGATAACCACCTTAAACATGGGCACCTAACCATAGCCCCTTTCACCCCACATTAATATTAATTTAATTATTTAAATTCAATTAATCCTCATCCTCACAAATTTCATTATTTTATTGCCTTAATTGACCTAATTTACACCTCACCCTAGACCTATTCTTGGCATATTTCCATAACTAACAATAACTAAGTCTTACTTGCCTTAATGAGCTAAGATTTGGTCTAACCCTAAAATCAATGCCTTAGATTTCTCGAACCAAATTCCCTCTCATTAGTAGGGAAACTCCGTTCCGACTGTAAAAAACAAACCAATTTGGCCTAAGAAATTAGAAATATCTACCTATGTTAGTAAACCTAGGGAATCTCACCTTAACCAACACCGATCAGACCTAAACTGATGTCGGTCAAGATGGAACCATCATTGGTTACCATTTATTCACCTTAGTAACCTTATTTGAAAGGTTGGCACATTTGAGACCGGACAAAAATGAGATCAGAGCTGCATGCAAGAAAAACCAACATCTTTTCATGCATCTAGGCATCCAGAACTATCATCCAAATAGATCTAGGAGCATTGCACCCATGCATGAGTATTCAGGAAGCACTTTCACGAACCAAACATTATTCCTTTGGTCAACTGTCACCTCCATCTAGCCATTGAATCTACATCATAGTAAGTATCTTTTTAACCAGGATTTTTCTATTTTCATTCTAGTAGTGTCTATTACCTCTGTTATTGGTTTCTACTTGACCTCTCACTTCCCAACCATTTATCTCCATACAATTTTGATCATTCCTTAACCCACACCATAAAATCACCCATACTTAACCATCAGACATCTCTGAGTATTTCCAGCACCTCCCTAGACTTACACCTACTCCTCACCATCCCCAAGTTAGTCTCAGACAAATCCCTAAACCATGAAATGTTGAGTTATTGAAAATCCATAGTAATCGTCATCGGTTATTACTAAACCATCGTCGGTCATACAAGACTGACACTGGTCTCTGTGTTTTATACCTTTCCCAAAAATAGAGCCAAACAACCTCCTACCAATTGACCTAAACAACATAGAATCACTCACGACCACGACCACGGCCGGACAAGTACCTTTGATTACCTCCTTTAGATCCAACTATAACATAGCCTGTTGTGATTGAATTTGCTTATTGTACTTGAATGAGACACCTAAATCATATCAACTACAATAGGACTTTATTTATTTCTCGCATTAATTTTTTTTAAACAGTAGATTGTGACCATCTAGGAAATATCACACTTCCAGAACTAGCACACGCTAGCGGTCCCTTTGTCATATATCATTTAACTTATATTTTGTGGTCTTGTTTTCTATTACAAGTAGTTCCTCCTAGCCAAAAAGGAAGCTCAAACAAGTATTCCTCATACCCCATAAACCTATCTGTTTCGTCATTCAATAACGTAAAGAAAATGGTGAAACAACAAGTGCCCATCATCTACTACGATACACATACAATACCATAGATATTATTTTATAAATACATTTTTTAGTTGTATCTAAAATTCTATACGTGCTTGATAATTTTTGTTAAAGCTTCGTAATCTCTCGAAAACACAAGTATCTATGATATTCTATCCACAACTGTTTTACTTATCTCCTTTGATTCCGTCCTTTGTGGGCCTCTTGATCTACACTTGTACCTGTGATCTATCCACAATCACTATTTTTTGTCTTTTTTGTGCACCCCCAAATGAGATTACAATCACTTCCTTAGCTTACTATTCAAAAAAATGAATAGGAATCGAACACTTGGTCTAGTAAATTAGTGCCTATGTGTGTTGTATTCTAATTTCAAGAGCTTCTTTTTTGTGATTTCAAAATAGAAATAAAACCTAATATAAAAAATCTCTAGTGTATTTTTTTTTTCCTAATTCATTGATGAAATAAATTTGGCTGAAAAAAAAGTTGGAATATGAAATTTCAAATTTTGAATTTCAACTTCTTAAAGAGAAGTGTTGGATTTTGTTATTTCAAATATTAGCATTTAATGTGAGGGATTGTGCATATCGTACTTTGAATCCACCTGTCATTAATATTTACATTTAATTGGGGATATCTTGGATACTGGGAAATGAAAATTATTAATTTTGCCTACTTTAGAAACAAGTGGGACAACGGCAAAAGTTTCTTTGTGAACTCATGAGAAAATGAAAAATATGAATTTAACAAAAAGAACAAACCATTTAGAAAATAGAAGAAAACATTAAGAAAAATAAATAAATTTTATGAGAGCGATATATGCCTCATTTACTATTAATTTTTATCAAGTTTGAATTCACGTTAATTCGGAGGATAGCGTGGAATACAAGGAAATCAAATTTATTAATTTCTTGTGACAAAAGGTTCTTTGTGAACTCCAGGGTAAGCGACAAATATTAATTTGAGAATAACAAAAAACCATTTATAAAATAGAAGTGAACATTAGGAAACAAAAAAATAAATTTTAAGAGAGTGATATACGCCTCATTTATTATTAAATATTATCGAGTGCAAATTCAATGTTTTTAAATATAATTTAGGGGATAACGTGGGATACTGAGGAAATCAAATTTATTAATTTTACCTACTTTAGAAACAATTGGGAAAATGACAAAAGTTTCTTTGTGAAATCCCAAGTAAATGACATATATTGATTTAACCTTAATAAAAAACATTTAGAAAATAGAAGTGAACAGTAGGAAGCAAAATAAATAAATTTTAAGAGAGCGATACATGGAAATAAAATTTATTAATTTTACCTACTACTTTACAAATAAGTGGGACAACGACAAAATTTTCTTTGTGAACTCCTGGGAAAATGACAAATATTAATTTAATAATAATAAAAAAACCATTTAGAAAGTAGAATTGAACATTAGGAAACAAAGTATTTGAATTTTAAGAGAATGATATATGCCTCATTTATTATTATTTTTTATCAAGAGCGAATTTGATATTTTTAAACTATCATTTGTGTTAATTAAAAAAAATCAACAAAATGTGACATCTTGCAAGTTTGAACCAGTTAATTATGCAATTATATAATTGACACATCTAGTAAGGGGTTTTTAATTAGCGATAGAATTAACAAATAATTTTTACCTATAAAAACCACATTATTAAGTTACAACTATAATCCATTAAAATGTTGATACGGAGCATGAAATTTCTAATATGTCTTGTTATCGTTAATATTTTGGAGTTATTTATGCTTTACTCTAGAAAAACTAAAACATAACTTTACGCTTCACCAGAATTTGAGAGTACCTTATAGAAAGGAAATAAAATAGCGACTACTAAGCTCCATTAGAATGATATTTTTTCAACACCGAATTCAAAATAATAAATAATTATATTTTATAGGGGACCAGGCTATTCTCTTGAAGACGTGTTAATGAAAAACTCTTAATGTCGTATGTTGTCGATTTATTTGTTGAGAAAAATCCTAGTAGTTCTTTAGCCTCTACGACTCTAGGTTTCCTTTCTAGTAATGTAAATAAATATCTCTATAGTTTTGGATCACTAGTATTTTTCATTAACTATAATCATATCTTATTGGGTATACAATCCCTTGCATAACCAAGTGTGACACTACATACCCTTGAAATATATCACAACTTCTATATTACTCATAAGTTTTTTTGTGTCTAACACATAATTTATATTGTTTTGTATCAATTAAAATACTTAGCATTGATTAAACTCCATTACTTAAATAATATCAATCAAAAAATTTGTGTGAAATAAAATTCTTAGTGACTACTAAGCTCAAATACTTACTGAGAAATGAATGATTGCGAGGCAAATAGGCTAAAAAAATTATTAAATTTAACATAGCACAAGAATAAAAATTCATAGTAATAGATATTAGCGGTCACTAGGAATTTTCCATAATATATTTTGATGATAGATACATGAGATACAGAAAATTTTTATTGGAAAAGATATGGAGGTCTTTACATAGTCGGGAAGAAAGATGGTTATTAAAAACAAATTCAGGGTGCTCATATGGAATCATAGAGACTGCTAGGCACACACCTTTTCATCTTTTCTTTTTTTTACACATCAATGACCATCAATGAAAAAACTTAGTGATTGTTAAGCTCCGTTACTTATTAGGAGGATTAGGTTAGCAACCACTAGGCTCAAATGATTTTTAATTTTTAATATAGAGATAAAACAACATTTCATATAAAATAAAATGCTTAGCATCCGCTAAGCTCGAATACTTAGAGGAAGGAATGATTTGGCAACAACTAGGCTAAAAATATCTTATTTCAAACATAGTGCTCTAATAACAAATTATAGTAATAGATATTATTGGGCTCTAGGATTTTTAATAAAATATTTAGATGATAAATATGTGAGATAAGAAAAAAATTTACAATAGAAAGCTATGGAGGTCTTTGATAAAGTAATAGATTAGTGACCTTAAGGCTAAGCTATTTATTAATTTCAAAAATAGAGATCAAAAAATAGTTCGTACAAAATAAAATGCCTAACAACTCCTAAGATCGAATACTTGCAGAACATAGAACTCTACGCTTATTGTTTATTGTTTATTGTAAAAGGAATAGATTATCAACCTCTAGGATAATTTTTTCTTAATTATGAAAATAGAGACCAAAAACAAGTTCATATTAAAGAAAATGTTTAGCGACCGCTAAGCTCTAATACTTACAGAACATAGCACTCGAAAATAGATCATATGAATGGATAAAATGTGGTTGCAAGGCATTTTTCATTTCGGTTCATATCAAAGAAATTGCATAAAGAACCGCTAAGCTGCATTACTTACTCAAAGGAGTGGTTTAACACTCACTAGGCTCTAGTGTTTCTATTTTCCAAGAATATCCACCTAATAAAAATCATTGTCTATCTTAGCGACAAAGATAAGATTTAGATCATAATAATAGAAGTACATATTTTAAACCTGAAGATGTATCCTGATCATCTTGGCCATGCATATTTCTAGAAAAAAAAACCCATTAAACAAAATATTCCTAAACATTTTACCAAAAATGGAAGGAAAAAATGAACATGATTCTTTCTCAGGAATGGATGATCTGAGTCCCTAAAGATAAATGCATGTTGTCATTATTTGTAATTATATTCAATGGACTATCCTTGGCAGAGCCAAGTCCTTGAATACAAACCTTTGAGAAGGATGATGCATTATGTAGTTCTCATTTGATCTATTGTGCATAAAACATAATTCATATCTTTTTCATATAAATAAAAATGATTTTCAACCGGTAAGCGCCATTAGTTAATGAAAGGGAAGGATTTGTTATTGTTATGATCAACAGTTTCTTGTATTTAACATAGCCATGTAGTATGACAAGGTTAGATTATCGTAACTAATGTACATCATTTAAACCTGAAGACATTTCCAATCCATCTTGGCCTTTCATATTTACTTAAAATCATCCTTTAAAGAAAATAGACCTAAACGATCTATCACATACGTAGGGAGAAGGAGAACATGATTATTATGCAGGATTAAATGATGAATGTCTATTGCATTGATATAATCTTTTTGATATCTTATTGTTTTATTTACATTTGTATGGTTTCTATTCTGAGGATCCCCAATTGTATGTTTGATAAAATCAAAAAAAAATGTTGGCCTAGGAAAAACAAAAATATGGATATAAGTGCTATATGTGCGTGTCATCCTCTCTCCAATCCTCGAAGTGAGTTTGTCAAGATAATTTGTGAAAAAAAAGGGTGACCTTCCGGACATTAATCACATAATTAATAACATGCCTAACGACTAGATTTTTTTTAAATTAATAAATGTATGAATCAATAAATTAAAGTTCTGGAACATTGTTGGTTTGTTGTTAATGAATTGAATAGTAATGAATTAATTATTAGAAGTGAATCTCATATTATTGCTAACACCGCCAAAAAAAATATTGTGTAAATAAAATTCCTTCTTCATGCTTTCATTAATTACAGATTGGACCTTAAATCCTATATATTGGGAGGCTACTAAATAGGTGGATTTTATAGAAAATCACAAGTGTTTTGTGATAAGATTGGAAATAAATATGTTGATTTCCCGGACTCATCACCTTTTCCAATAAATGTTGATATTAAAGCCCTTAAAAAGCTTGTATTAATTACAAGCATGTGATGGCATAGTCACTCCATATATTTACCTATCCGCTCTCCCTTATTTTCACACCTTTTGGGTTTATTTCATTGGATTTCATTTCATCTGTCATGGCCTTTCTAATGTTTCCTTTCATACAATTTTCCACGTTGGTGTGTGAAATGGGATTTTATACCAAAATTTTATGTCACGATTTGAAATCCATTTTTGGATTGAATTAAAGCAAGAAATGGTTACTATTGAGGGATTTATTGGATATGATTATCTTTAAGCTGGAGGGATGTCGATGGTAAATGTGGAAGTTACTTCGATGTTCATTTTTCATCTTCTTATCGTACATCCGATGAAGGATTGGGCTTTGGAGATGGGTCATCACTGGATCAAGCCAACGTATAGGGTTAGCATGGAAGCAAAAATGGAAAAAACCTCGAGTGTTTCATGGCCATTGCTTTTTGAGGCTCATTATAAATAGGAATTTTTGGTGGTTGTGGCCATTTTTTCGAGTTGTACAAATAGTTTGACGTCCTAATGCGTTTCGTGTTTGGTGTGTCCAAATGGGGTGAGACACCGAGGGTGGGACATAGTTCACTCCCCTTTCTTGACCTAGATGATATTTTTTCTCCACTATAATAGGAACCGACATGTTGGGATATTCTTCACCGAAAAGGTCATGAGGCATACGATTAGTTAAAGAGTCGGGCTACTACCGGAAAAGAGCATATTTTTCTGGAACCACTTGCGGAAACTATTTTCATCCTCGTTAAAGTGGAAGTTATGGAGGTTTCATCCAATTCATTTAAATAAGTTCTTCTAAAATCTATCATGTTATATCTTTCTTTTGGTTGTTATATATCCTTTCCATTTCCACTGTTATCGAATCATCATTTTTGTCTTACTGGTCTGGATTTTTTTGTATTCCCAACCACTTGTGTTTTTGGCATAGGCCCTAGAATTGTTTCACCAAAGTATTGCTAGATCATTTGGGTTTTTAGACTGATCCTCTCGTTGTATATGTAATGTAAATGGAAAGGGACCCTTCAACCATCCTTTTGTTATAAAAAATAATTAATAATTAATAAAAAAATTGTTATGCGTTGTACTAAGCTATTTAAACAATTAATCATTATTAATTTTATTTTGTTTGAAGATTTCAATTTTTTGCTAGAAGTGAAGACTAAAGGCCACTAACATCAATATATTATAGGATATATTTCCATCAATGTAAAAAAAATTGTATATCTTTAGGATTGAGGAGCTAATAGTGGATTGATGGCTTTTTCCCCATCACTATAAAAAGGATATTTGAGATATACTACATCATTGTGGAAACCAAGAGGTCTTCACAATAAAAATATATGGAGGTATTTGAGAAAGTAATAAATTGAATTCTCTTACCCTAATATTATAATATACCGTAAATGGCTCTAAACAGTGTAGATATAAAGCAGAATGTTTTTCTACATACCAAATCAATTTTGTTTCTTTTGGTTTTTGGATATCATCAATTAACTAATGCAACAAATAATAGTTTTCTTTAAAATAGATCAGGTTCCAGAGACATTCTTCTATTGTTATCAAAAATTTGGCAAACTTAGATTAGTATGATGTTTTCTAACAAAATTTTGGCCCAGTGCAATGAACAACATCCATCTCAAAACTGATAATCGTTTGCATCTATTAGGGTTTAGTAATACTATTTTGTATAATTATAGATTGGTATCATTCAAATCATCCAAAGGTATTTTAAAAAGTCTCTACAAACAACATGGAGCAAGGTGTTAACACTAACATGCCTAGACATGATTTCATATTGTATAGATTATCAGACAACACATCATAAAGCAATATCTTATTACAATTTCTTTATTGACGCATATATTTGTTACATTTAGGTTTTCCAAGGTTGGTCATACTGCACATGGAAATGGCTCTTTACATGTATGAAAAAATAATGATAACCACAAAAAATCTAAAAGAGAAATATGTAATTGGATATGGTGCTCAAGCATTGTTTATAAATGTGATCTAAATAATTCTAAGATAATTTCTATGAAGATAATGTACAATCGTTACCCACTAAGTTTTCTTACATTTGAAACTAATGTGGAAACATTTGGAAGCATCAAACATCAGAGCATTGAGATTCTAACACTTATTTCACTAAATCTAGACATATTCTAGTGAATCGGACTCCAATATTACAAGTATTGGAAGAAATCCATCTCCATTTTTGTGTATATTGGATTCCATTTTTGGCTATACTAGATTCCATTAGTAGCAATATTGGATTCCAATATTGTCATTATTAGACTTATTCAAGTTCCAATTTCTCTATTATTGGATTCCAATTTCACTATTATTGGATTCTAATTTCCCTATTATTGGACTCCAATTTATTATTATTGGATTCCAATAATGCTATTATTGGATTCCACTTTTTCCACTATTAGAATCCAATTTCTAAATCTCATTTTTGGATTTCAGTTTTACTATTTTAGGATTTATATTTTATTATTATTTGATTCCCCCACATAAGCCTGACGCGCCCACTTACATAAGCCTAGTGGTTGTTATCTTACATAAGCCAAGTGGTTGCTAACTTACATAATCCAAGTGGTTGCTAACTTACATAAGCCAAGTGGTTTCTAACTTACATAAGCCAAGTGGTTACAAACTTACGTAAGCCAAGAAGTCACTAACTTACATAAGCCAAGTGGTCGTTAACTTTAAGATAGTGCGTAAGTGATTGTTGTCATTTATACCACATATCAATCTTAATACCATCATACTATAGACACCAAAATTGGGTCACACTCCCTTGGTCCTCGTCAAATAACTAGCTCAAACATACTCACCTAACCATGGCCCCTTCCACCCCACATCACTATTAATTTAATATACATCCTCACAATATTTATTATCTAATTATATTAATTTCTACCCCACCACCTCACCTAGACACCTCACCTAGCCACCTCACCCTGGACCTGTTTATGGCATGTTTCCATAATTAACTAAGACCTAATATTACTTGCCTTAATGAGCTAAGATTTGGTCTAACCCTAAAAGCACATGCCTAATATTTCTCTAACCAAATTCCCGCTCATTAGAAAGGAAGATTTTGTTCTAATCCATGGGAAAAAAACCAATCCAACCCAAGAAATCAAGGGGATCTACCGTTTTTAGTAAACTTAGGGAATCCCACCTTAAGCGATGCGGTCAACTGGAACCGTCATCGGTCACCATTTATTCACCTTAAAAACCTTGTTTTTGGGTTGACACATTCTGAGATCAAGAGGATGAGAAGAGAGCTACACACAACCAGAACCGAGTCTTTCCACGCACCCAAACATCCATAGCAGGGAAAATCTAGAAGAATTTTCACTCACGGTAACATTAGGAAGCATCACTATTGCAACAAGCTCCATTCCACCAACCGATAATCACCACCACCCAACCATTAGACCTACAACATTGGTAAGTGTTTTTATCATTAATCATTTCCATTCTTATTCTACTCATAGAGTTGTTACCATTTCTGTTATCATTCTTCTATTAACATTCCCATTCCTCCATAGCCTTCTTTTTGACAAACTCAAAAACCTCACCCACCCTTTTATCAGATTACCTATCTTGGCCCTTCCTCCTCCCCGAGTGTTCTCAACATTCCCACAGACCTCGTCACCCCTTATTTATCCCTATCTAACCTCACCCATACTCTACAATAAGGTTTTCACTGAACTACTATCACCCTATTGTATGCGATGCCGATTACCCATAAGCGTGTCGCCGATATCCCTTAAAGCTGTCATTGGTTATACCCAACCGACATCGGTCTTTGTGTTTCATACCCTATGCCAATAATGAGAACCAAACAATATTTTATCAAACAACCTAAAAACCCATAACCTAACCCCGACTAGTTCTAGTACTCGACACCTACCAACCCTTTGGATCTAACTATATCATAGCTTATTATATTAGATTTACTTATTGTGATTGAATGAGATACCTAAATCATATCAACTACAAAGTAAGAATTTGTTTATTTCTCACATTAATTTGTTTTAAAACGGTGGATTGACACCATATAAGGAGTATCACACTTCTTGGATCTAGCATGCACTAGGTAGTCCTTTGTCATATATCATTTAACTATTCTTTTTGGTTTTATTTTATATTTCGGGTAGTTCCGCAGCAAAAAAGGAATCTCTCATAATTGGCATTGGATCGAGAAGTCGAACATGTGTAACAACCATCGATCAATCGGCAATAATAGGTATTCCTCCTCGGGCTTACCCTTATATATTTTGTCTAAATAAAGCAAAGAAAACAAGTGAAAAATTTTGGCACGCCTTGGGACCCATCGGGTGTTCTATTGCATTTTATTTATTTCTAGGTGAAAGTTTTGTGTTTATTTCCCTTTAAAAGGCTTACACAGTAATTTTCTTCCCTAGTAATCCTCTCTTCTTTCTAATTTCTCTAAAAGAAACATTTCTCTTGGTGCATTTAAAAAGAATCATTCTTCTTTCTTGCTTTCTACATTTAGTGAAAGAGCATACCCTCTCCTATTCATCATTTGCTTCATCAAACATAATCTTTTCAATTTGGGCTTAAAATTGGTTACATTACATTCGATTTACTACATTTAGCTCACATTAAAATGAGGGCAACCTATATGCTAGAAGTCATGCCCAGCTGATGGTTGACACAAAGAATCATAGAAAGCACATTCTCTCTCTCTTTGTGTCTTACCAAACTACACAAAATTGAAATATACACATCTTTCTTAAACAAAATCTTACCTGGGAACACTTGTCTACAATCACATGATCAGATTGGTAGGTACTCCCCAGCTCATTACCTCTATTAATTCATTATCTCGAGGATGGCACGCCCCCACCATAACATAACCCGAATCCTCTCCTTTTAGATATCCTCCTTCTTAGGAAGCCTTCCTCACCAAAAATCTATTCTAAATTCATGAGCCAGTATTATAAATAGCATAAGCTCAACACATTAAAAATCACTCATTAGGTACATTTTTTTAGTGTTTGATTGACATGCATTTTAAGGTGTGAGGATACGCTTCTCCATTTTTTCCATTTTGTTTCCTTGGACACTCCACAATCACAGTTGGAGTATTCTGACTTCTTTTAAGTGTGTCGGGACTTCATTGCATCATCTCCGGACCTGCGGGTTGATTAATTATCTCACTAAAATTCACAACAATCCATTTTTCTACATTTTCCAATTTCACAAGAATGGCGGCATCGATCGTTACCACCGAACTACATCAGTTTTGCTTCACCGCATCAGCTTTTTTGTTCTTTTGGGTTAAATTTCCTAAAGAAACCGTATTTCATTTTCTTTGTTTTTAGAGTTTCGTGAGTCTCTGTACTCTCTAAGATTTGATAAACAGTCATCATACAACTTGTTCATCTAACCGTCAATAGTCTTTGCTTCATCTGGTAAAATTTTTCTCTGTCTCTCACAAGAATGGCGACATCAGTTACCCCTGAAACGGTATCGGTCACCCTTAACCATTGTCGGTTACCCTATGCTAAAACTCAGCTAATACATTTCCCAAATACACCTATAAACACATATTTTTTCCATTCCTTCTGCTCTCTGTGTCATCTACAGGATACAACATCACATGATACACATTCGTTCACATGGTGTTGACTCGTAGTCAAGCTAACACTCTTATATTTCACGTGAGTTATCAACCACTCCTGCCTAGTCCTTCACCACCCTTTTTCCTGTCACCCATGGATCCAACCCTACAAGTGATGAAGAATTTACATGACACCTTGATCAAAATCCCATGGCCTTACAATTCTACCTTTCCCACTCTTCCACCCAAGACTCCTCGATTCAGTTGATATATGGCATTCTGTATCCATCTCTCCTGCCCTTATTCCCACTTCTACATCAGCCCCTACTAATGTAGCATTACCTTCACATGAATTATCCCCAGTAGTTTCACAGCTAGGTCCCATACCCATTATGACTACTGCATCTATAGTATTGGTCACACTTGTACTATCTATTATTCCATCATCAACCACCCAAACCATAAACTCACTCATGCCCATTGTCTCACAGATACCAATTGCAACACAACTACCCATGGTTTCAATGACCCCTACTCCATTCATGAACCTTGTCCTCTACATCTTGTAATCTCTATCCTAAATCACTACGATTGTCCCATCTACATACACATACTATCAACAACCTCACATCTTGTCCATCACCCATTACGCATATATACCCTCTCTAGTGGTCCCCTATTCTCAACCACCCTAATCGACATCACCATATATGGGTATTCTACCTACATCACATGTTCGGTACCATCCTTCTTGCACACGGGAGGAGCCCTTCCACCACAACTTACTAATGAGCTCATCAAATTAATGATGGAAAGGATGAAGATGCTAGAAGCGTCGGTTTCTAGCTCACGTAATTCTCTCACCTACAATGAAATTTGTAATGATTCCATTCATTCATCCATCCCTATTTTCCCATACCCGTACATTGGGAAATTCAAAAATTCAACCATTTTAATAGTAAAGAAGACCCGCAACAATATTTGTGATCTTTTAAACATGGGTGTTTCTTGATCTCCCATGATGATGCCTTACTCCCCTACGGACCTTCCCGATGTCCTTGACAAGACCTTCATTAGAATGGTACAATGGGATACAAGATAATCCATCTACTCAATTAACGGGTAGCCCAAGCCTTCTTAGACCACTTGTCAATGAACATTGTTAAGAAGGTCACCATGGTGATCTTTATTCCACACGATAGTATGACAATGAGTCTATTGCTGACTTTGGCACTCATGGCGTAACCTAATTAACCAGCTCACATTTCAATTACCTTAAACTAAACTCATATATTTGTTTACTCGGGGCTTGTGCTAGACACATCTCACCATGGCATGGAAATTGGAAATTTTTCTATCGAAGAAAAAAATTGAACTTTGTAACAAGAACATCACGTTGAAATCAAATGATTCTTCTTCATCTTTGAAACCCCAAAACAACTATTAAAACCCAAAGGATCTACCAATTTTGTAGTTCTCAAGGCTGGCCCCCTCATCAATCAAACCCATCCAAACCTCCTTTTAATCTTTCTCTTGTCCAAGCTTTCCAATTCAAATGAAAATAGAGAAAGTATACTTCAATAGGAGAATCTTATGCTTCTATTTTGGAAAAGCATATTAAGGTTGGTGTCATTACCCTTCCACCTATAAAACCACACATTGGTTTTGACCCTGAGTACCCCATTCTCGCATGGTATAAATAAAATGACTTTTATAACTATAATTGGGTCAAGAGTCATAGTGATAAGAATCGCATCACCTTCAAGAATATTTTCTAAGAAATGTTAGACAATGGAGATGTAGTATTAGATATTCGAATGCACACGCTAACCAAAAACTACATATCTTCATGAAGTCATTCCCTAATCATACCCCATCTTCCAACCAAGCTGGTGACACTTCAAAAATGATAACAATGTCTGTGAGATCCATGCTATTTTTGATGGTATACCAGTTGCTTCCCAATTGCCTAATGTTCATTCCATACATGAAATCCTCACCGAGCTCCCCTACCTATGCAGAACCTATTTCATGTACTCCTCCACCCACAAAGGATCCCCCTTTATTTTCTTCTTCACATGTGTAAGAGCCTATAATTAGCACACTTACTTTAACCCCTCAAATTTCGAGCGGTTGTCGGTGGCACCTCTCCTACTCATAGGACATACATATCCACAACCCACACCATCACAAGGAGATTCAGCCTCATCCGGCCCATCCTCTCCTCTACCCATGGAGGATCCTATAGAAATACTATTGCCTTTAGATGGCCATTTACTACCAGACCTTCAAGATCTCACTTTCGATTTTTTGTCGGCTCTATTACACATAGAGTCTAAGACTAGCCATTTCCCCGTATATCAAACACATTTTACGGGGATCACTACCTAATCCACATCGTCCCTACCTACAACAGTACCATTTTAACACTTGGATGATTTCTTGGACTATGTTGATAGAAACTTACTTTCGGGATGCCTTCTACTTGAGTTTCAAACCAAATGCAGTTATCACTCACCGAAACCTCCACTATCTATCCAAAAGTGTTTCGAGAAACCAAACCAAACACAACCATGACTATGAAAACATCTTCCACATCACCAACCGTAGCCCAACACACACCCCTACCCATAACCCAACATACATCTACACCCAATGACCTACCCACACCTCTATCACCTCCCTTACCTAAACCCATCATCACCTTAGGAGTCATACCAACATCAAACCTTACTCACCCACCCATCAAATTATATTTACCTACTTCTTCCAAAACTAACACTAAACTTACCTCGAACCCTATAAATAAGAACCAATATCCTAGGCCTCATACACCAACCTCGCCTACCATGCCATTATCACCTTCACCCCTTCTGTCCATCCTAGGACCTCACCCTCGACCCGGTCAAGAAACCTCCATCCACTTGTAAACCCGGAATGCAGCCACCCACCTCCTCATCATGAACCTCTAATATACCCAAGATACCCACATAACCTCCATCATCACACGTAACCTTCTTACCACCCATACCACCGCTATCGTCCATAACTTCTTCACTACCCATGGCATTTTCTTATCTTCCACTCATACCTTCCGCCAAAATTCTACTAACCACCTCCATAGCAACTCGGTTACCCCCATGGGTAACCCATCCTCTTCCACCATCTACTTTTCCCTCTACATCACGTACACCTGTGTCACCTTTTCCCAAAAAGGTGCAACCTAAAGCTAAGAATCTGCTACCCTCCAATAAGGTAGTTAAACCAACCAAACCTTCTATCGCCATCTCTTCTACCATGCCCATACCTAAGAAGATATAACAAAGACCTAAGACCCCTCCACACACCAAACTAATGGACCAAACCATTCCCCCTCCTATAAATCCTCTTCCCCTAAATATAGCCGTACTGTACCCAAACCCACATTCACCTCCCATTATGATCCACTAGCAGGGTCCTACGCCAAAATCTTAACCAATCTCCTCGAAAAAAATTTCATCACATTACCACATCTTAGACCTTATAACCCACTCAAACCCAAACCAAAAGGATTTTATGAAACCAAAATTTAAACCTACCATCGTGTGCCAAGACATGATGTAGAGAACTATAAGGCTTTAAAAACTACCCTTATCCACTTATGTCCTCCTACAAAAATTTTTTATGAAAATGATCTCCTTGATGAGGACACCATTTCACCTCCACCAAATTTCCCCAGCTCTCCTTCCATTACCTACTCAGCAACCAAAATCTCCACCCCCACAACCCTTTGATCCATCCCTAAGATTCGAAATTAACATGGTCCGTATAAGAGAGTTGGCCAAACCACCACCCAAATGCTAATGTGCCTTACTCATTTCAGAAGGATAATACCCCTAATAGGGTTTTGTCCCTCATGCCACTACACCTTCCATGACACACCCTCTTCATCCACTTCCCCTCAAATTAACATGGTTCATGTTACCACCCATGCTCAGAAAGACAAGGGCAAGGAAAAGGAAACTAGCCCATCAACCAACCCTATACCCAACATACCATCCACACCCATACCCAAAGTCACCATTCGAGGTCCTACATATCCTATTTCTGATGGGGTCACACATCGTAAAATGTTAAAACAACTACACCAATCCCCCTCAAAATGTCTTTATATGACCTCGTCCAAACCTCTAAGTCACATCGTCAAGCCCTCATGGAGGTCCTTCAATCTATTGAGGTTTTACCAAATGACCCCACACCCGTAGCCTCCATCATTACCCCTCACCATGTTTCCTCTCTCACTAGGTCATCACCTTCTTTTATGCCTCCACCTACTCACCAAGTAGCCTCCTCAAATTTTCAGATGAAGAGATCACTCCCTTCCAGTCTGAAAACCCCGACCCCACTCTTTTCATCTCTATCTTTATCGATAATATACACATACAACATGTTATGATTGATGGTGGTGCTAGTATAAACATCATCTCATCCCATGCGTATGACCAAATGTGAATACCTGCCAATTGCATGCATAGTAACCTGGTTATGTTGCACTCCTTCAGTGATGCCATGACCTCTACCCTGGGTACCGTCATTCTCCATGTCCACGTAGGTCCCCACACTGTCCCAAAAATTTTCTATGTCCTAGAAGGGGGGATCCAGTAAAACTTGTTTCTTAGCCAACCTTGGATATGCGCTATGGGTTGCGTCCCTTCGACTTTACACCGCTACCTTAAATTTGAACATGACAGACATAATTACACCATCCCTACCGACCTATCACCTTTCAAGATCTATAACATGCTATATCGGCCCAATGATGTGCTTGTATCGGTCAGGTATCTCGCCACTATTCCTACTTCACCTCCACCTACAATTCTATCCACTAAAAGCGCCACTACCTCTTCTACATCTAACGTTTCTATCCCCACTTTGTTGTTGTAGCCTCTACCACTAGCCTACCTATTTCCCCATCATCTAGCAAGTCATCTATCCCTACTACCCACATACCGAAGTCACCGATCCCTTAGAAGGTGTTTTTCAATGCCTCACTGGGGGAATACCTCTTATACAATATCAACACCATCCTTACCCCGCAAGAGTATAGGAACCTACGTCAACACCCCGGTTATGAAATCTACAATGAAAACATTTTTCCTTATCTCCCTCCCCACCTTTGCACTAATCTAACAAATGGGGGACTTGATATGGCCATCTATAAAACTGAACCTCCATCCCAAACCCAACCATTTTCATCTAACCTACACTCCCTCACTAACCACTGCTTCACTCACACTTTCCACCACCGGTATGCGTGGAAAGGGTTTGGCTTCAGATTTTACAAACAAGGCCACCATACAAGTAATTTCATGTACCTCTCATAAACACAATGAATATAGTTACATTGGTTTTGATGCACCACCTTCCAAGAAGGTTCATGTCCACCTCATCCAGGATGAAAAAACTTCCCCACCTCATTCACCCACATTATCATCTTCACCCATGAAGCCCATAGATCTTGAATCTATTCCTCCTTACTTTTTTTTTCATAAACACCATTTCCCTGGGACCACTGCCCTATCAACGTGATGGCAAATCTCCCTCTTCTCTCCTATTTCTACATCCTGACATGATTGATGCTGATACACCTTTTATTAATGTCATTCAATGTTAGGACAATGAATCCATCCTCACTTATCTCGGTGCGGAAGATTCTTATTTTCATCAATCGTTACCTTCTAAGATGTAAACTATGTTGAACGAATCAACCATCGAAATCAACATTAACACTTAGGATGACCCATATATTCTAAAGATTGGCCAATCCTTAAACGTTACTGAATAGGATGCCTTCACCTCTTTCCTTTGGGACCATATCAATGCATTTTCCTAGTTCTATGCCAATATGCTTGGTATTGACACAAAAATTGTGGTCCACAATATCATAACCATTCCTAATGTCAAACCCGTCAAACCAAAGCTGCGGAAAATGCATCCTCACATTGCTCTTCTGGTCAAAGAAGAGATTCATCTCCTTCTCTCAGTTTCCTTCATCCTACCCATTGACTATTCCCAATGGATTTCTAACATCATTCCTATCACAAAGGTGACATGGGGACTCTGTATTTACATTGAATTTCATGAAATTAACCTCACATGTCCCAAAGACAATTTCCCCCTACCAGAATTGACCAACTAGTTGATCTCACTTTGCTGGCCATGAAATGCTATCACTCATGGAAAGTTTCTTAGAATACAATCAAATATTACTCACTCCTAAGGATCAACACAAGACTACTTTCATCACCCCTTGGGAACTTTCTTCTATTGAGTCATGCCTTTTGGCCTCAAAATGTTGGTGCTACATATCAACGAGCCATGACGTACATCTTCCATGCAATCATACATCACATATTGGAAGATTACATATATGATCTCCTTACCAGATCAAAACATTGAACCAAACACTTGCTTGTCCTTAAACTCAATTTTGACCATCTCATCAAGTATTATTAGTGTCTTCAACCAAAGAAGTGCGTCTTTACGATACTCTTTGGAAAACTCCTATGTTTCATCATTTCTTTGTGTGGCATAGAAGTCGATCCTACTAAAGTCAAGGCTATTCTGAAAATGCCTCCACCTACTAATTTCTATCAACTTTGTAGCCTACAAGGAAAGTTACAATCCATTCGTCATTTTATCTCGTAGATTTCCCACCTTTTTCAACCATTTCATCTTCTCAAAATAGATGTTTCATTCAAATGGGATGATGAATGTCATAAAGCCTTTGAATCCTTAAAGCAATACCTCCTTCAACCATCAATGATCATTCCTCCCGAGGATTACTAGCCCTTTCACCTATATATTTCTAGCACTCGACCATTCTTTAGGTTCCATGCTTGCTCATCATGATGACCAACACCGAGAACAAGTGGTTTATTACATAATTTGTACCCTTATGGAATACGAAACTAGATATACTCATGTAAAAAAAACTCGCTTAGCCTTTGTTTTTGTTACCACTAAACTCCACCATTACCGCTCAATCACAAAACCTTCGTCATTACTAATATTGACCCATTGCATTATATGTATGCCAAACCCTATCAACATCAACATTTTGCATGTTGTATTATGCTTCTTACCGACCTTGACCTTGAATTCATTCATCAAAAATCCGGTAAGGGCCAAGCCATCATCGACCAACCGGCCGACGCACCTATTTATGGGGATCAACCATCTACCATCAACTTCCCGAGATGATTATATAGCTTCCCTTTCCTTGGATGAACCCACTTACCAAATGAAACTCTTCTTCGATTGATCCAAGTGTCACCATTGGGGTGGGGGTGGTGTTATCCTCATTCCTCTTGAGGGTGAACCTATTATTTTTTCTTTCAAACTTGATTTTGATTATACAAATAATATTGTAGAATACGAAGCACTCGTATTGGGTCTCAAGGATGTATATGCCTTAGATGTTAAGGCAATCAATATCTTTGGTGATTCTCATTTGGTCATAAACCAAGTCAATGGTATATACCGAGTGTCGTAATGAGATCCTTCAAAAGTATAAGTAACTCATAGACATAATTTTGACTACCTTTGACCGTTATACACTTCAAACCACATCAAGTTCTACCAATAAATTTAGGGATACCATGGCTCGCTTTGCTTCTTAGATACCTACTTCGTCCACTCGACTCAAATATTTATCGGCATAAAAAGGATACAATCACCCTCTTATTTACCTCGTGAAGTTTACTCTTTCAGAACCATTTCTCGACCCACATGACCTTTGCTTTATAAGCAATATGCAGACTATCTTTCCCTTTCCATTCTACCCGTTGATCTCACTCGTAATGGATAATGGTATTTTCTTAAAATTTTCTCCGTTATGTCTCGATGGGTGGTATCTGTTAGTGCAAAATCACAACACCCCCAAATGAGTTATGGATCTTCTTTTCTAAGGTAGGGTCATTTGGTGTGATTTGCATAACATTGGATCATTCCCCAAGCTGTGGGACTTACAAATGGGAATGATCCTCCAGAGAAGGTTGGTTCCTCTTCCTAATCCTAGTACTAAACTACTTATAAGGAAAAAATTATGACTATCTACTCCTAATCTAACAATTCCAAAGGACCAAGGAGCAAAAGAGCATGAAAATAAAGAAATCCTACACTACAGAGGTGATAACACCGAGAAAAGGGAACTGTTGATCACAAACCCAACTACCTAAAATGGAGAGAGGTGAGCAATGGAGAGGATGGACAGATGCATCACAGACCAAGGATAAATTTCACACAGAACACCATTTCAAACCCCTTAAACACAACTCCCAAAACATGCAATGGACATTAGAGATATGCACAGTATACCCTGTAATGGTGAGAGGTGAGAAGAGACAACAAAATGAGTAAAGGATGGAAAAAAACATCATGAAATAGATTTTATTGCTCCAAGAGTTCACACAGTACACCATTAATGGGAAAGAGGCAAGAAAATTCCATTACAAAGCCAAGGGAGGAGGCTTAAACTCCACATTTGACCCTGGAGAAGAAAGAGAGGGGGTAGGGAAGAAGAATGAACAACTTTACTATGAATCTTGCCCCTATATTTATAGATTTGATCAAAGAGAAGAAACAGAGAGAGAGATGTGGTTAAAGAAAGTTGAATTTCAACCACTATTGTTAATGCTTCAGATAAAATCTACCCCCAAATCTATCTTTACTTCATCAATCCTTGGTTTAGAACCTTGAAGGAAAAGGAAACAATGGAAACAGATCAAATCCGATCTGGTTGTTGAGATAGATGGATCATACATTGGAGGCCCAAAGATGTTTTCTCCATTTTCCTTTACCTAACCTCCTCAAAATTAAAGTCTCAAACCTCCATGGCATAGGTGAGGCTGAGATCTTTCCAATGGTGTCGATTTACAATATTTCGAGCCTTGAGTCAAAAGATATGCCCCTTCAAAGTTTGTATCGAGATCCATACAAATGGACGGGAAAATAGTTTGAAAATGGGTCCCCCTTTTGAGATGGGACACGTGGCAGCCAAATTAGAGAAAAAATCAGGTTTACGGGTCCATAATTTACCTTTTCCCCTTTTCGCAAAATGCAAAACTCAAAAAACCCACGTAGCCCCAAAGCTCTACCTTTTGAATCTACTTGACCATTTGCCCCTACCTCCATTTCATCCTGAGACATGTGGAGATGCGGTGCTTGTTTGAGCTTCTCTTTTTGGATTCACCTTTGGAGGAGTATCGTTAGGACATGTGGTTCCCTCTACTGGCTCTTCCATACTTAGTCGATTATGGATTCTTTCCTGAATGGTTTTGAGCCCGAAGACCTTGGATCCTTTATGTTTTTCCTTTCTTGCTCCTGGCCTCTCTTGCGGCACTGCCCCTTCTTCTCTGAGCCCACCTGCAACCTGTTTCTCATCCAGGAATGTGATCTTGTAGGTCTGAAACGTTTCTCTTCATGTTTTATTTATGTGTAAGGCTTGTTTTGGCCAAAATTTCTAGGGGAAAATTTGGGATAGTAATTTGGTGACTTACGGGGACATCTACTTGCTAGATGAAGAGACCAGTGGCCTTGAAGCATCCATTTGGCATGGATTCTAGCCTTATAAAATGATTTTGATATGAAATCTAAAATTTTGACCTCTGAGCCTCTTGAAACATCTGAAACTTGAAGTTGGACTTCACCAAAAGCCAACTGAATGCACTGTGCAAGAGCAATAGCACCAAAAACTATGTACAAACTAAAAATCATACATGCTCCAAATGGAACATGCAGAGTGTGCAAAATCACTTCTTCTGTTGAAAAAAAAACCTACCTACACTACTCTAACCAAGAGCAAAGGGAGCTCAAACAAATCCTACAACTGACAGGAGAAATAGCTTCCCTTCCTCAAAAATGGCAGCCATGCAACTGATTTGGCACTAAACATGGTTGGTTGGATGAGTGAAAAACTAACAATAAGCGGTCCTCCACCCAAATCATCAAGGTATCAACATTAATGGAAAATACCTCCTTAAGATGACTTGTGAGTGCCCACTTCCCTTTGAAACCTTTTGATATTGTTGATTACATTATGGACATTATTATGGTATTTATTTAGTATGATGTTAGATGTTAGACCATGGATTATTGTTGATCTTGATTCACTTATGATGCATGATGATTATTAGAGACACTTCATATGTGGATGATGATATACTATTTGACATGGATATATTATGAATGTTGTTCAAACATGTGATTTTGGATATTATGAGTAGACCTAGAAATGGACATTATATGATGACGATATAGTTGATATAAAATATAAGTGATATTGTTAATAGCCTTGATGTTGTTGTGATTCATATGCATAGATGATTTTTTGATTATATTTATATCATGTTGGATGTTACGATATGGCTGCGAGGCCGAAGGAGGTATTTGTGTTTTGTAGGTTAAACTATCACAACAAACATCGGGGGATTGGAGACCAACCACATTGGAATTCTAGATGAATTCAACAAGGTCACAATGGCAACATGTTTTGTGTGTGTGTGTGTGTGTGTGTGTGTGTGTGTGTGTGTGTGTGTGTGTGTGTGTGTGTGTGTTTTAAGGATTCCCATGGGGGATTACCTTTGAATGTGACCAAGGGGCTTTATGTATTTATTAATGTGGTTTATTTTATTAATGTTTGCATGTGTTTATTTTGTGGTGCTTTTACCCTTTTTCATTAGTTATTAAATGTTGTGTTAATGTTGTGAATAATCATGTTGTTAAAGTAAAAAAATCAATATGTCATAAGAAAGTAATTAGTGAAGTGGTTGGATTTTGTATTAAATGTTATAAGTATGTGTAAGTGACTTTGTAAGTGATGTGTAAGTTAACTTTGAGTGTGAAACACTCCACCTTCTTGGAAATTCGAATTTGTCCTTGGAGGTTGATTTTGGAGGCTTGTGGGACAAGTAAAACTTGTCCCATACCTCTTAATTTTATTTACCAACCATACCTATGGTTGGAGGGTTAAATTTAGACTTTTATAATGCATTTTGGGAAGACAAATTGTAAGTTTTAATTGCACTCTTCTTACATTTTATTAAATTCAGTCCTTTGGGGTGTGGGATTTTTGGAGTGTGTAAGTATATTGTCATATTATTCACCCACCTCTTTATTGTGCATTGGAGAATGAATTTGAATTTTGTGTTGGAGTTGAGGATGTGTGATGTGGCATCCTACATGGATCCACCTCATCCTCTTCTCTTCCCTCTTCTATAAAATTAGAACTCCTTGCTTTGTTTTGGGTTGTTGAACTTTTTGTATACTTCATTTTTGGGGAAAATTTTCCTTGGCTGTTTAGAGCTCTTGATTTTGGAGGAGATTGGAGAGCATTTCATACTTGGGCATTGCTGATTTTGGGACTGTATTTTGACATTGAAAGCTTGTTATATTGGAACAAAGTCTACCATGGAGAGGTAGGATCTTAGCTCTTCATATATGTTTTTATTTTTTTATGTTTGTGTGAATGGTGAATATTTTGTGTGTTTGTTGGTGCTTGGGTAGACTGCCTAGGAATGGTGTAGAAGAAGGCTACAATGAGGGGGCATAAGGGAATGATAGTGGCATCAGATTTAGTTTGGAGGAAATTTGGGATTGGGATCCACCAGGAAAATAAATAGCTTACATTTCTTACTTTGTGGTGGGAATAAGGAGGGATTGTGGAGGGCATAAGGATATATGGGAGATGTTTAATATTTTCAGCTTGTTTCCCATTGGGAATCATAAGTAGCTTCCCCATAGTTATTGCTCCTTTGGCTTGCTTGATGAAGCCTTAGTTTTGTTTGTATGTTTTAAATGTAGTTGTAAACTACATTATGTTTTGAACTGTATTTTTATTGTGAAATTTACATGTGTGTTTGTGGAAGCTTGTTGTTGCCATGAATTGAATCACACCTTCTATTACATTGTGATTGGGGATTGGGGGCCAATGAGTAAAGATGGATTCTCCTCTTCATTGGATGTCTTGGTTGGGTGGAGAGCACTTCCTTTCCCTTGGCTTTGTTTTGATCCAAAAGGAGAAATTCATGTTGTTGTTCGGAGCACGAGGAGAAAGACAGTTTGATAGTACTTTATGAAATGAAATCTCATTGTAACCCTTCCCACTTTGAAGTGGATGATCTATATATTATTTTAATGGAAAGATACTTTGTATTGAGCTATGAAAGTTGTAAATTCAAAATGTGAAATATATATATACTTTGTTCTGTTCATTTGAAAGGAAGAAACTGAAATCGCTATTTGCATTCAAGAAATTGAAAGATGTAAAGTTATACATTTAAATCAATAAAAGATTGCACTACCTTTATCAATTTACATTTTTGTATTTAAATTGATCATCAAATTATGATTTGAAATCTCTGTTTGGAAAATTGAATGAGGAATACGTATGAAGGAAATATATGTAACTACGTTCTTTTGAAATATGTTAAAATTGGAAATCAAACTTTACATTTTAGATATTAAATGGCTTGTTTAAATCAACTAAATGTATTAGACTAGAATAGAAATGAATTTCCATATTTGGAAGATGAAAAAGATAAACAGATCCTTTAGAACTTGACCTTTGTTTTCAATTTTAGACTGATAAATACTTCCTCTAAAATGCACAATTCAAACCTGCAAACAATAAATAACATTGAAACTTTAAAATATAACATGTTATGATATAAATGAACTCAATTGGACTAAAACACTTAAGGAAAAATCCTTCAAACACTGCAAAATTGGGCCCAAACCTTTCACAGTCTTTTTGTTGTCAGAAGTTGTAAAAATTCAAATTGGAAATCAATCAAGAAAAATTACCTTCCAAATGCATCCTAAATTCTTCTTAGAATAATTCTCCATGTCGTTTGGCATGTTGAGTGAAGGAGAAGATCAAATTGAACAGATTTAACAAGTTAAAATTTACCAGCTCACACTATATAAGCCTGCAGGCTGTTTTCTTAAAATTGACCCCTTAAACTTTATCAAAATCTAAAATTAATGATCTCTGTGCAAAGAGGATGTCGAGAGATTTCTAGAAAGTCCTCATTTTCCCAAAACTAAGCTCTCTTTCAAAATTTATTGCCCTCTAAATTTTCCTTCCTTAGTGGGCCTGCGGCCTGAATTTTTCCTTAAAACACTTAGGAAAATTTTTGGGAAAATTTTCAAAATTTTCTCCACCGCCCTGCAACCAATTAGAGGTTGCCATGTGACACCATGAGGTGTCAGCGGATGGGCAGATCCCCTTTTTAACTTAGCACTTCAGAAAATTTTTAGAAAATTTTCCAACTTTTCCCCGCCGCTCCACCATACCATAGCCAATTAGAAGCTTCCACGTGGCCTCACGAGGAAACAACGGAGGTGCGGCACCTTTTTCAACCTTAGCACTTTTTAAATTTTCTTGGGAAAATTTTCTTAGTTTCCTCCGCTTCCCTACCGACCCACAACCAATAGGGTTATGACACATGGCATCATCTAGGTTAGGTGGAGGCACTTGGGAATTTTTTCCCTTTGCATTTCCAAACCCAAAAGGCTTTATGTCTTAAATCTCTCCGACGGCCCGACTTTCCGCCAGAGCTTCCCAACCCAACACGTGTCCTCTTTGGGCCCACGGGTGCATGGAGGAAAATCATGCTTTTTTCCTAAAGAGGGAAAAAGTGCTAAAACTCTTCCCTACTCCACCGACCCACGCAAGGGAAAATTTTCTCCCCTAGGCCCACAGGCTCACCCTTGGGAAAATTTTCCTCCCAAGGTCCGTCGAGCCCATAACTTGAGTTTTATGAGGAGTTAGGAGGACTTCTTTATATCAATGGAAAGGTGAGGAAATTTCATATCCAATGGGAGTAATTTAGGAAAATTTTGAGTTTGTTAAGTGTGAGAAATACTAAGTTGAAACTTTAAGCCTGTTAGAGAGTGGGTTTGGTGAGGAGTTTTTCCTCTGAACCTAATTAAAACTTCTAACCCTAAATTTTGGACCTTATGACGTCTAATAATTATTAATGAAAAGGAAAGTATATTTTGGTAGATTAGAATTGTTCTGGAACCTGTTAGTGACAATTGTTGTCTTGTAACATGGTTGTAGATTCTTTTAATAAAAAAATTATTCCATAATTTTCCTAACTAACCCTAGGTTGTTTCTTGGGTCTCAAGTGGGTTGTTTTAGTGGGCGTTACACTTGATATCAGAGTAGTGGTTCAAAATCTTGGACCATTGGGCACACTAGAAAACTTGAGACATGAAACTTAAACCTAGCACACTTTTAAATCCAAAAACAACTTAGTTTAGAAATTGTATATTTTAGTAAACATGGAAATTGAATAAAATTTTAAAAAAACTAACTCTCGCCTTGGTCTCAGGCAGAGGCATAGATGGGACAAGGGGAATTTTCACATAGACCTAGACTTACCACCACCAAATCATGTTGTAGTATCCATCCTACCCCAGATTTTACAGAGTCTTTAGTATGTTAATGTTGTAGCAAGACATGTAGTCAGACATGATAGAGTCCCTTCCATTGAGGGTCGGGCATATCCTGAACCCAAGGAGGATGGAGGAGAGAACTCCCATGCAGAGTTATCCATGGTAGAGTCACCACAGATGGGACAAGGTGACCAAGTTTCAGAGCATAGAGAGAGGTCTCAGAGCCCTAGGCTTAGAGTCGAGCATACAGAGAAGCCTATAGGTCGCGCACCGGACCACGTACTGTAGATCACATCAAGGAGATCCTAAAGCTTCAACAATCACATTACTCGGGTGACACACATGGATTTCAGGTAGAGGCCGGCTAGTGAGCTTGAGTGGTTGCTTCAATATTTGTCCTTATTTTAGCATCATGAAAGCTCATGTTGTGATCCATCTACTGAGGGATGGAGCAGGAGCATGGTGGAGGATAGAGGAGCAGAAGCTACATGTAGATTCTGAGAAAGTGACTTGGGAGCTATTTGAGGAGAGGTTCAGGAGTAGATATTTATTATGGAGGTTCATACAACAGAGGATCAATGAGTTCCATGACCTTCGATAGGCATCTCTTTCAGTAGCAGAGTATGAGAGTAGGTTTTTGGATCTACTCCAGTATGTTGAGTACATGCAGATGAGCAGGTGTAGATCCACAGTTCAATCTGGGGCCTGAACTTAGACATTGGAGGTGTAGTTTGGATCCACTTCCCATAGACTTTAGTAGATGTCGTTGATAAGGCCTACATAATAGAGGAGACTGGGGGAAGACCCAGCAAGCTAGAGATTGAGTCTGGAGCCGCATACAATAGATGCAGGACAGAATATCAAGGGGGTCAACTCCACCTCATTTTAGTGGCCAAAGTTTTTCACACGGTCATCATTTAGACCCAAAGCAAAGTAGCATCAGCAGCAGCAGTGAGTCCCGCCCACCTTAGAGACCTCCACAGAGAGTTGATGCATAAAGAGGTCAGAGTATGGGGCCTCCTCCTAGGGGTCCCATCAGGACACATGGTGGACCTAAAGCTCACCAAGTAGGAACTCACTAGCAAATGCCATAGTAGACCACCTCCGGATCATCAATATCCACAACATAGACTTCTAGAGCACCTACCAGAGGTGCTAATCATTGGGGAGGATCAGGTGGTTTTTTTGGTTGTGGTGTTACTAGACATTTTTGGAGAGACCACCCACATAATCCTAACAACAGGGTAAGATACATATCTCAGATCGATAGTTGGTGACATGGGTCACAGTTATCAGATTTATGTAGTGGTAGAGAACTATCGGTGTAGAGCATCAGAGAATAGTTATTGAGACTATAGGTGGTATTATGGGTATTCCTACCTCTATATTGTTTTATTATGGTTCTTATGACTTTTTCATTGCACCATCTTTAGTAGAGTGATGTGTAAGGTGGGTGTAGTTAGGCGGGGTCATATTTGGGATGTAGAGATGGCTTTGGGAGCCAAGATCTCTGTAGACTCCTTATTTAAGGAGTGTGTGGTGGATTTAGGACCTTTCACCACTACCTCGATCTCTCGTATCCTTCCTTTGGGCTCATATGGAGTCCTTTTAGGTATGGATTGGTTATCTCGTACACAAGGCCAAGATGGATTGTTACCACAAGACTATATATTGTGTAGATGATGCGGGAGTGGAGTCGATGATTTCAGGGGTCAAGAGACCCATTTCTATTCGCACTATCTCCGCTATGTAGATTAAGAGATGTGTGTGATGGGGTTGTTATATGTATGTTGTTATAGTTAGTGACTGATTAGAGGATGGGTCTAGTGGACCATCGCTAGATGATCACCCCATTTTGAGAGAGTTTGCAGATGTATTTCAGGGGAGCTACCGGGGTTACCACCCCCACGTGAGATTGATTTTCATATAGATATGGTTCTGGGAGCAAATCCTATCTCACGAGCACCTTATCGGATGACCACCCAGATCTCCGTGAACTCAAGTTCAGCTAAGGGCCTTTTGGAGAAATGCCTTATCCATCCTAGTGTATCCCCTTAGGGTGCACCGGTGATTTTTGTGAAGAAAAATGATGGATCCTTGTGGTTGTGTATTGATTACCACCAACTGAACAAAGTAACAATCAAGAATCGTTATCCCCTTCCACGTATTGATGATTTATTTGATCGATGAAGGGAGCCACATTTTTCTAAGATTGATTTTAAGTCAAAGTTAGCATCAATCGAGGATTTCAAAGGAGGACATTCATAAGACCGCCTTTCGCACGACGAGATATGACCATTATGAGTTCACAAAGTGGTGTCTTTGGTTTGACTAATGCCCCCGTAGTTTTTATGAGTTTTATGAATGGGGTATTCAGGACCTTCTTAGATTCCTTCGTGCTCATCTTCCTTGATGAAATTTTTATTTACTCACATAAACATGAGGAGCATAAGGGGCACCTTCACCAGTTTCTTCAGTGTCTTCGTGAGCAGTAGCTTTACGGGAACTTGGAGAAGTGTGCTTTCTTTCAGATAAAGGTACAGTACTTGGGTCATATCATTTCTGGGGAAGGTATCACAGTCGACCCTTCTAAGATTAGAGCCATTATAGATTGGCTAGCACCCACTACTATGACAGAGGTGCACAGCTTCATAAGATTAGTAAGGTACTACCAAAGATTTGTTCAGGACTTCTCTTGGATTTCACACCCCATCACTTCCCTTCAGAGGAAAGGGAAGAAGTTTTTTTGGTCAGACAAGTGTGAGCAGGCCTTCAGTACATTGAAGGAGTGTCTCACTATAACACCTATTCTTGCAGTGCTGGATCCACAGGTGAGTTTTTCATTTGCATGGATGCTTCTTTAGCATGGCTTGGAGGTGTGTTGATGCAGGAGGGAAAAGTAATGTCTTTTGAGTCTCACAAACTCAAATATTACAAGCTTAATTATCTGACTCATGGTCTTGAGCTTACGGTAGTTGTGCACGCCTTAGTTTGATGGAGGTAATTTCTTCTTGGCATGAGATTCACACTCGGGATAGGTCACTTGAGTCTTCATCACCTCTTCACGTAACCCAATCTCAACGCTCATCAGTAATGTTGGATGGAGTTACTTTGTGAGTATGATATAGAGATAGATCATGTGAATGGGAAGAAGAATGTGGTGGTAGATGCTCTCATCAGACAGAGACATGTGGCTATGGCCACCTCAGTGAGCACATATTTGTGGAGAAGGATTCTTCAAGAAACTTCCTCTGAGAAGCTTCTACTTTACAATTTGAGTAGAGATCGAGTCTCGAGACCCTCGAGGGGAATTTTGATGGTTTTTCCTTAGATATAGATGGTATTCTCGAGTGCACAAAGGTTAGATTTATGTTCCCAGAGATGGAGGCTTGAGGTAGGACATCTTGACAGAGGCACACCAAGCACCCTATTCAAGCCACCCCGAGGTGAAGAATATGCATTCCACCTTGAGACAGTTGTATCATTAGAGAGGACTTCATAGAGACGTGGCCTAAGTTTGTGTCATGATGTTTAGAGTGCCAAAAAGTGAAGTCAAAGCATCATCATCTAGCTGGCCTTCTCTTTCCTCATGCTATACCAGAATGGAAGTGAGACACCATTTCCATGGACTTCATTGTTGGTATACCGATGTCGAGATATCACCACAATGCCATCATGGTCACGGTTGATAAATTGACAAAAGTGGATCACTTTTCTCCGGTGAAGACCACTTATACAGCTAGAGCAGTGGCACATGTATATTTGGATGAGATTGTCAAGTTACATGGGATTCCACAGAAGATCATTAGTGACCGCGATCCTTTGTACACTTCCCATTTTTGGACTACCATACAAAGCATGCCCTTGGGACAAAGATCAATTTCAGCACAACATATCACCCTAAGACAGATGGACAAACTGAGTGGGTGAATCAAATTTTAGAGGACATGCTCAGGATGTATGTGATGGATCATCAGTCTAGATGGGAGGAGTACCTATACTTGGTGGAGTTTGCCTACAATAATAGTTTTTAGAGTTCCATAGGCATGGCTCCTTTTCAAGCTTTGTATGGTAGAGAGTGCAGGACACCTCTTAACTGGGACAGGCTAGAGGACAGGGTTTCTCTTGGACTAGCTTTGTTGTAGGACATGGAGCAATATGTGGTATTGATCGTACAGGATTGCATGAGGCACAGGCTAGATAGAAGAAGTATGCAGACCAGCATAAGACCAACCATAGTTTTGATGTGGGCATGAAGGTGTTCCTTCGAGTAAGGCCACATAAGATACCTATCCATTATGGAAAAGGGTCTAAGTTAGCTCTTAGATTCATTGGTCCTTTCAAGATCTTGGAGCATATTGGCCCTTTGGCCTACCATCTAGCATTGCCACCTAGCTTGTCTCACATACATGACGTGTTTCATGTTTCATTTCTTAGGAGATATGTTATAGACCCTTCTCATGTGTTACATTGGAAATCATTACACATGTAGGAATCAGGGGTAAGTGATGGTGGAGCCCATCTCGCATTATAGATCACAAGCCCCTGCGCCTTCGAGGTAAAGAGATTGATCAGTCGGGGTGTAATGGGACAAATATGATGAGACTACAGCTACATGGGAGAATGCTACCTTACTACGAGTTTAGTTTCAACATTTGTTTGAGTGACTTCCAAGAGGAAGTTGAGTTTAAGGGGAGGGGGACGTAGTGCCCACTTCCCTTCGACACCATTTGATAATATTGATTACATTATGGACATTATTATGGTTTTGATTTAGTATGATGTTAGATGTGGACCATAGATTATTATTGATCTTGATTTAGTTATGATGCATGATGATTATTAGAGACACATCATATGTGGATTATGATATACTTTTGACATGGATATATTATGAATGTTGTTTGGACATGTGATTTTTGGATATTGTGAGTAGACCTAGAAATTGGACATTATATCATGATGATATAGTTGTTGATATGATTTGTAAGTGATATTGTTGATTGCCTTGATGTTGTTGTGATTTATATGTATAGATGATTTTATGATTATTTTTATATCATGTTGGATGTTCTGATATGGCCACATGAGGCCGAAGGAGGTATTTTTTGTTTTGCAGGTTAAACTATCACAACAAACATTGGAGGATTGGAGACCAACCACATTGGAATTCTAGATGAATTCAACAAGGTCACCATGGCAACATGTGTGTGTGTGTGTGTGTGTGTGTGTGTGTGTGTGTGTGTGTGTGTGTGTGTTGTTGTTTTTTGTTAGGGATTCCCATGGGGGGATTACCTTTGAATGTTACCAAGGGGCTTTATGTATTTATTAATCTGGTTTATTTTATTAATGTTTGCATGTGTTTATTTTGTGGTGCTTTTATCCTTTTTCATTAATTATTAAATGTTGTGTTAATGTTGTGAATAATCATGTTATTAAAGTAACAAATCAATATGTCATAAGAAAGTAATTTGTGAAGTGGTTAGATTTTGTATTAAATGTTGTAAGTATGTGTAAGTGACTTTGTAAGTGAGTTAAGATTTGTAGGTTTACTTTGAGTGTGAAACACTCCACCTTCTTGGAAATTAGAATTTGTCCTCGGAGGCTGATTTTTGAGATTTGTGGAACAAATAAAACTTGTTCCATACCTCTTAATTTTATTTACCAACCATACCTATGGTTCAAGGGTTGAATTTAGATTTTTATAATGCATTTTTGGAAGATAAATTACATGTTTTAATTGCACTCTTCTTACATTTTATTAAATTCAGTCCTTTTCGGGTGTGGGATTTTTGGAGTGTGTAAGTTTATTGTCATATTATTCACCCACCTCTTTATTGTGCATTGGAGAATGAATTTGACTTTTGTGTTGGAGTTGAGGATGTGTGATGTGGCATCCTATATGGATCCACCTCATCCTCTTCTCTTCCCTCTTCTATAAAATTAGAACTCCTTCCTTTGTTTTGGGTTGAATTTTTGCATACTTCATTGGGGGTGAATTTTCCTTGGCTGTTTGGAGCTCTTGTTGATTTTGGACAAGATTGGAGAGCATGTCATACTTGGGCATTGCTGATTTTGGGACTGTATTTTGACATTTAAATCTTGTTGTATTGGAACAAATTCTACCATGGAGAGGTAGGAGCTTAGCTCTTCATATATGCTTTTATTTCTTTTTATGTTTGTGTGAATGGTGAATGTTTTGTGTATTTGTTGGTTGTATGGGTAGAATTCCTAGGAATCATGTAGGAAAACGCTATGGGGAATCACCGAGGGGGTATAAGGGAATGCTAGTGGCATCAGATTTATTGTGGAGGGATTTTGGGATTGGGATCCACCATGGAAAATAAATAGCTTACATTTCTTACTTTGTGGGGGGCATAAGGAAATTTGTGGGGGCATAAGGATTTATGGGAGATGTTATATATTGGTAGTTTGTTTCCCATTAAGAGGCATAAGAAGCTTCCCCATAGTTATTTCTCCTTTGGATTGCTTGATGAAGCCTTAGTCTTGTTTGTATGTTTTAAATGTAGTTGTAAACTACATTCTGTTTTGAACTGAATTTTTATTGTGAAATCTGCATGTGTGTTTGTGGAAGCCTGTTGTTGCCATGAGTTGAAGCAAACCTTCTCTTGCATTGTGGTTAGGGATCGGGGCCAATGAATAAATATGGCTTCTCCTCTTCATTGGATGTCTTGGTTGGGTGGAAAGCGTTGCCTTTCCCCTGCCTTTGTTGTGATCCAAAAGGAGAAATTCATGTTGTTGTTCTGGAGCAGAGGAGAAAGACAGTTTGACAGTACCTTGTGAAATAAAATCTCATTGTAACCCTTCCCACTTTGAAGTGGATGATCTGTATATTATTTGTAATGGAAGGATACTTTGTATTGAGCTATGAAAGTTGTAAATTTGAAATGGGAAAGATATACACTCTGTTTTGTTCATTTGAAAGGCAAAAATTGAAATCTATTATTTACATTCAAGAAATTGAAATATGTAAATTTGTACCTTGAAATAAATAAAAGATTGCACTACCTTTATCAATTTACATTTTTGTATTGGAATTGATCATCAAATTGTGATTTGAAATCTGTTTGGAAAATTGAAATGAGGAATACGTATGAAGGAAATATATGTAACTCTCGTTCTTTTTAAATAAGTTAAAATTTGAAATCAGAATTTGCATTTTAGCTATTAAATGGTTTGTTTAATCAACTAAATGTATTAGACTAGAATAGAAATGAATTTTCATATTTGGAATATGAAAAAAGATAAACAAATCTTTAGAACTTGACCTTTGTTTTGAATTTTAAACTGGAAAATACTTCCTCTAAAATGCACAGTTTGAACATGCAAATAATGAATAACATTGAAAATTTAAAATCTAACATGTTATGATATAAATGAACTCAATGGGACTAAAAAACTTAAGGAAAAATCCTTCAAACACCGCAACATCGAACCCAAACCTTTGTTTGTCTTTTTGTTGTCAAAAGTTGTAAAAATTCAAATTAGAAATCAATCAAGAAAATTACCTTCTAAATGCATCCTTAATTCTTCTTAGAATAATTCTCCATGTATGTTTGGAATGTTGAGTGAAGGATAAGATCAAATTGAATAGATCTAACAAATTAAAATTTACCATCTTGAACCATATAAGTGTGTAGGACATTTTCTTAAAATTTGCCACCTAAACTTTATCAAAATCTAAAATTAACAATCTCTATGAAAAGAGGGCGTCGAGAGCTTTCCAGAAAGTCCTCGTTTTCCCAAAAATGAGATCTCTATCAAAATTTATGGCCCTCTAAAGTTTTCCTTCCTTGGCGGAAAAGTTTGGGAAAATTTTCTTTAGTAGGCTCATGCAGCCCTAATTTTTCCGTAAAACACTTAGGAAATTTTTGGTAAATTTTTTTAAAATTTTCTCCACTGAACCCGATTAATTAGAGGCTACCACATGGCACCATGAGGTGTCAGTGGATGGGTGGATCCTTTTTTAACTTAGTGCTTTGGAAAATTTTGGGAAAATTTTAAAAGTTTTCCTAGCCACTCCATCATCCCTGCAACCAATTAGAAGCCGCCACATGGCCTCACGAGGCAATGGCAGAGGCGCAACACCTTTTTCAACCTTAGCACTTTTAAATTTTCTTGGGAAATTTTTCTTAGTTTCCTCCACCTCCCCACTGGCCTATGGCCAATAGGGTGATGACACATGGCATCATCTAGGTTAGGTAGAGGCACGCGGGAAGTTTTTCCTTTACGTTTCCAAACCCAAAAGGCATAATGTCTTAAATATCTCCGATGGCTTGACTTTTTGCTAGAGCTTCCTCAAGATGACATGTGTCCTCTTTGGGCCCACAGAGGAAAATCACACTTTTGTTCCAAAAAGGAAAAAGCAGTAAAAATCTTCCCCGCTCCGCCGACCCACGCAAGGGAAAATTTTCTCCCCTAGGCCCGTAGGCTCACCCTTGGGAAAATTTTCCTCCCAAGGTCTGCTGGTCCATAACTTGATTTTTATGAGAAGTTAGGAGCACTTCTTTATATCAATGGAAAGGTGAGGAAATTTCTATCCAATGGAAATAATTTAGGAAAAAATATAATGTGTTAAGTGTGAGAAAAACTAATTTGTAACTTTAATCTGTTAAAGAGTGGGTTTGGTGAGGATTTTTCCTCCGAACCTAATTGAAACTTTTAACCCTAAATTTTGGACCTTATGACGTCTAATAATTATTAATAAAAAGGAAATTATATTCTAGTAGATAAGAATTATTCGGAACTCGTTAGTGACAATGTTATCTTGTAACATGGTTATAGATTATTTTAATAAAAAAATTATTCCATAATTTTCCCCGACTAACCCTAGGTTGTTTCTTGGGTCTCAAGTGGGTTATTTTAGCAGGTGTTACAACTTGCATAGGACTTATGGAGGTTTTGATGATGACCATTAGTACTTTTATCTCATCCTCATGCCCTAGAGTAGGCATGACTGATTTTGGCTTTTCCTTGGCTCTAATGAAGCCAAGTATCGATTGGACATGGTCTGATCCTTTGGATGTGCCCATTTCTCTGAAATTAAACTCCAAAAATGGAGTCTTCTTGTGGACCTTCTTGGGTGGATGGTGTGAGAGAGATGATGACATCCTCCTACCTTTTCTCTTCCTCCTCCTTTGAAGAACATGGAAGATCAAGATCTTCCAACCTTGGTTCTAGAGGGCCATTATGGAGTGCAGGATTTTGCACTTGAATATCCTCCTTCATGGTAGTAGGTTCATGTGCATGGAAGATGGATGGAGGAAAAAATGATGTGATCTCCATGGGTTCCCCTCCATCAAGGAAATCCTCTAAGTCAAACAGGTAATCTACCTCCTTGTTTTCCTGTTACAGGTGCTCAACCTCCTTCATGGTGTCTTCTTGATCTAAAATTGATTCACCATGGTTCCCTTCATCCTCAAACATGAATTTTGAAAGCTCAAACTCTTCCTCAACATTAGAGCTTGAAGGGGATGAAGTGGGAGGAAGAATTGAAGGTTCTTTTGTGGCCTGCTCCACACTTAGAGCCTCTGAAACTATGTGGTCCTCCTCCACAGCTGAAATGTACTTCTCTTATTTTGGATTAGGAGTGGCTCCTTCCTCCCCGCTTGTGATGTAACTAAATCTTCCACCACTTGTGGCTTGACCTCAGCCTCCTCCATATTCTCGAACTAACAAGGGAACCTTTGAAAACTCAAATTTAGCAGCCCAACTCTTCAGATTTTCTATCATTTCTTCTCTGTTAGGTTCCTTTGTTTGATGTTCTCCTTGGCTGGTTTTTTGAGTCTCTTCCCAACATGGACTTGGGAAGGCAAGAGGAGTGGTGGGTGGGGTCTCCACTAGTTGTTTCCTTGTTTTTGCAGAGGGGAAGGCATTTCTTTTGGCTCTTGTAGAGGGGAATTGGATTTGGAAGGGAAAAGGGCAGAGAAACTGAGGTGGGATGGAAGACTAGTAGATGGAGAAGAGGAATTAACATTTGGGGCAGTAGATGGGAAGCTTGACTCTTGCCTCTATTGAAATGATAAAGATTGAGGGAGAGAAAATGAAAGGCAGGGAGCTGGTGATTGACTTACCCATTGACAAGGTTGTCTCACACTTTGCTCATAATCCTGAATGTCCTTAATTCACTATGCAAGTTGGGGAAACATTTTAATCATAAGTCCAGCTTCTCCTGAGGGCTGTAATGTCTTGGAAAAGGGCCTTCCCATGGATAATGTTCCCTGCAACCAATCTTGAATGCCTTCATTTGTGTTATATGTCCCTTAACTGAACCATGCTAGCCTCCATTTTTTGAATCTTCTCTAGTAGACCAAGTATCCTCTACATAACTATCACCATCATATGCGTCCCCTTGTCCTTGATAAGCTTCATAGTCAAACTAGTTTTGACACTGCTCATATGGGTAAGCATAATGGTCCTGGATCTGATTATAATGTTGATCTAGAGGAGTTGGGAAATACATTGGAGGTGGACTGTATTGTTGTAAGTGTGAGTTCCATGAAGGGAATGAAGTCATAATTGTACAACCTCATGGAATGGGAGAAAATGGAAGAGATGGAAGAGGAAAATAGATGAAAATGAGTGGAAATGGATGGAAAAGGTCTGCAACTCAGAGAATGGGTTTTTGACCAGATGGAGTCACCAGATGTGCTTGAAAGTGCCTCCAAAGGCTGAAATCTTCACCAAGAGCACATTGAACCTGATGAAGTGAAGTGGTAAGGTGCTTCAGACCCATCCCACCAAAAAGCAAAACCTGTTAACACGAAATCACAACACCCCCAAATGAGTTATGGATCTACTTTTCTAAGGTAGGGTCATTTGGTGTGATTTGCATAACATTGGATCATTCCCCAAGCTGTGGGACTTGCAAATGGGAATGATCCTCAGAGAAGGCTAGTTCCTCTTCCTAATCCTAGTGCTAAACTACTTCTAAGGAAGGAAATGTGACTATCTACTCCTAATCTAACAATTCCAAGGGACCAAGGAGAGAGAGAGCATGAAAATAAAGAAATCCTACACTATAGAGGTGATAGCACCAAGAAAAGAAAACTTCGATCACAAACCCAACTCCCTGAAATGGAGAGAGGTGAGAAATAGAGAGGATGGATAGATGCATCACATACCAAGGGTAAATTTCACATATAACACCATTTCAAACCACTTAAACATAACTCCCAAAACCTGTAATGGACATCAAAGATATGTACAAAGATACCCTGCGATGGTGAGAGGTGGGAAGACACAACAAAATGAGCAAAGGATGGAAAAAAATGCATCACGAAATAGATTTTATTGCTCCAGGAGTTCAGACAAGACACCATTAATGGGAAAGAGGTAATAAAATGACATTAAAAAGCCAAGGGATGAGGATTAAACTCCACATTTTACCCTAGAGAAGAAAGAGAGAGGGGGTAAGGAAGAAGAATGAAAAACTTTACAATCAATCCTACACCTGTATTTATAGATTTGATCAGAGAGAAGAAAGACAGAGAGAAGTGGGAAAATTAGGTTGAAGTTCAACCAATGCTATTAATTCTTCGAGTAAAATCTTCCCCCAAATCCATATTTATTGCATCAATCCTTGGTTCAACACCTTAAAGGAAGAGGAAACGACAGAAACAAATTGAATCTAATCTAGTTGTTGAGACAGATGGATCCTGCATTGAAAGCCTAAAGACAATTCCTCCATTTTCCTTTACCTAACCTACTCAAAATTAAACTCTCAAACCTCCATGGTGTAGGTGAGGATGAGATCTTTCCAATGGTGTCATATTTGTAATATTTTGAGCCCTGAGTCGAAAGATATGCCTCTTCAAAGTTTGTATCGGATCCGTACAAATGGACGGCGAAAATAGTTTCAAAATGGGTCACCCTTTTGATATGGGACACTTGGCATCTAGATTAGAGTGAAAATCGGGTTTACGGGTCCATAATTTACCTTTTCCCCTTTTCGCGAAACACAAAACTTAGAAAACCCCCACATCCCTCGAAGCTCCACCTTTTGACTCTGCTTGACCATTTTCCCCTACCTCCGTTTCATCCTGAGACACGTGGAGATGCAACGCTTGTTTGAGCTTCTCTTTTTAGATTCACCTTTGGAGGAGCACCATTAGGACACATGGTTCCCTCTTCTGGCTCTTCCATACTTAGTCGATTCTGGATTATTTCCTGAATGGTTTTGAGCCCGATGACCTTGGATCTTTTCTGTTTTTTCGTTCTTTCTTTTGGCCTCTCTTGCGGCTTTGCCCCTTCTTCTATGAGCCCACCGTAACCTGTTTGTCATCTTGGAATGTGATCTCATGGGTCTGAAACATTTCCCTTCATGTTTTCTTTTTGTGTAAGGATTGTTTCGACCAAACTTTCGGGAGGAAATTTTGGATAATAGTATCCTTTAAAATTGAGGCTTCAACGACATTCTCTTACGATGCCTTACAAGTTCTCAAACTCCCTACACCATTAATGAAGTCCACAATGGAATTTTTGGAGGTCACTTTAGTGGTTTAGCTATCATGAAACACATTCTTTGCTTGGGATATTATTTTCCAACCCTAAGCTACGATCCGTTGTGAGTATGTCCAATGTTACATGAATTTCCAACAACATGCTAATCTCCATCACACACCTAGTCATGCGTTACAGTTACATAGGACCTTTGGCCTTTCTCTCAATGGGGTTTGGATCTTGTCGGTGAGATAAACCCCCATTCTTCACAACACCATCTATGGATCATAACCGCTACCAAATATTACACTAAATGGGTGGAGGCCATTCCCCTTATTTATACAAAAGCCGAGAAAATATGTGAATTCATCAACCATCACATCATTTGTCACTTTGGTGTTCCTCACCGCCTCATCAATGATAATGGAAAGTAATTCAAAAACAAAACCATACACAAAATATGTGATGCATTTGGTATCCAACTCAGTTTTTCATCACCCTATTACCCGCAAACCAATGGTCAAGCCAAATCAACCAATAAAACCTTGAACAAAATTCTTATGAAGGTAGTCAACAATACTGGGAAAGATTTGTATACACACATTCCTTTCACCTTATGGGCTTATCGCACTAGTATTCGCACTTCGATTGCGGCCACACCCTTTTCTCTATTCTATGGTATTGAGGTTGTCTTACCTCTCGAAGTCTAGATTTCATCTCTCTGCATCTCACTACAAGACATGCTCAATGATGATGACTTTCACTAAGATCATTTTCGAAACTTGAGTTATTAGATTAATGTCATCTCAATGCTCTTGACCATATCCAAATCTACCAAAAATTTATCAAATGTGCCTATGAAAAATGTGTTCACGAATGAACCTTTCAGGTCAATGACCTCATCCTGAAAGAAAATCAACATGTAACCAAAGAGGAGAAAAGTAAACGGGAAAATTTTTATCCTAATTATCTTGGATCCTATATCATTACCCATGCCTATAGATCATGTTCTTATCATGTGTCTTCAATCGAAGTTAAACCTAAACTCGAGACCCTTAATGTGTTGCATCTTCGACCATTTTATTGTTGATATCAAGTTCTATATCAATTTTTATCAGTTGATTGCTCGTCCCTTAAGCGTTGTTCACCTTCCATATTACCTATTTTTAAGATCCATGACTAAACAAGAATCATGTGATTACCCATCACCATTTTAGCCTTGTCTTCAATATGAGTACCACGGCTCTACTCATAGCATGATTCTCATGGATACTTTTCATCTTCTCCAGGATGGAATCCCATGGTCATTCATCACTCAAAATCACCGCCTTTCATAGTTAACTCCTTTCTACTATGGTTTTGTCATCCAAACAAGAGCCTACCCTTCCTCTATAATATTTTCCATGCCTTAAACATTAAAAAAAAGGGATGCAACTTGAGTCAAAATTCCAACAAAATATGAACCCCTCAAAAGGGACATCTCGTCACTCTAATCCACCGCTATAAATAGACTACTTTCTTAAAGGACAACTATATCATAGTTATGTCACAAATTCAATAAAAATATCCAGAAGCTTCTTGCATCGATCAGATTCATGAAGACCTCAAGGAGATCATATACTCATCCCATATAGACTTCTTGCATCATTTAGTCTATTACAAACAAAAAATGAAGAAAAAGATGAAATTTTCATCATGGACTTGCATAGTCTTGATCCCGGGTTTCTTGTTTTGAAAGACATGTTATCATACACTAAGTTACGTTAAACCACATATTCTCACCTCCTTTCCTTTTGGCCTAATTCCTCATTACTCAAGGGACTTTCCGCAAACGTGACATTTGGTGACTATGCAAATTTCTTCACCCTTCGAATGGTCCATTATGTAAATCCTTTAGGGTCTTACATTCATAAGTCCCTATTAGGTATGGTTAACTCATTAGGGCTCTTATCAATTAAGTGGCTATTTTACCACCTCTTACCATTCGCCTTCCTCATTACTTATTGATTATCTTATACATGACCAACTCATGACACCTATATTTAACAACCACTCAATAATACATATGACCTACATTCAACCATTCTTGTGACCTACACTCAACCATGCCTATGACCTACATTAAACCATGCCTAACACTTACCAACCCATTCTTCTACTTCATCATAATCTTCCCTAGCTTATAGGAGAACTACACATCACCGAGGTCCCTTTTCGCCAAGACTATGTAGGTAGCACTCGAGGGCATGGGGCACTTGGAGGTTAGCTCGGCCACTCTCTACCATAACCAATTACCCCTTTTAATTTTTTATACACATTCTACTCGTAGTTATTTTCCATTCTATATCAATAACTGGAAATTAAACCAAGCAAGCAGCAATTGCTAAACATTTTTACCATCATAACACGTACATTCATTTCATCACATTTACCATTTCTTTACCATAATCAAAAAATTTCATACAAATCATCTTAACATGATCCATACCATCATTAATTACACAAATTAATGAATTATAAATTCAATCAACCATAAAACCTAACTCAATCATGCCTAAATCAACCTAACTCAATCATGCCTAAATCAACCTGACTCAACCATGCCTAAATCAACCTGACTCAATCATGCCTAAACCGACCTGACTCCATCATGCCTAATCCACCTAGTTTCCATCACATACATACATAATAACAAAAATGAAAATCAATAACCCCATTCATGTTATAAGTACCATCAGCCTATAAATCAAAAATCTATGTATACACATGTGTGTACATGGATATAAATAAATACCAGTCTCTCATAAACTCTCATATACAACCTCACCATCTTTGGCACATAGGCCGGTATATGATCAAAAATAACAAAAACTCTCATCTACATCCTCACTCTCTTCGGCACGTAGGCCAGTATATATAAAAAATAAACAACTATATAAAATAGGAGGTACATACGGCTATCAAACATCACCCTATTAGATATCCTCCATATCTGTCTCACCTATCTCCTCCTCCTCCTCTGCCCCCGTATGGTATTTAGCTAGCATCTCACCACCCACCCTCGGTCCTAGCCGGATCTCTGTTGGTACCTCACCTACGGCTAGCCTCCATGAATTGGTGGCCTTTCCCTAACCCTATCTCGAGCTCAATGGCCCCATGTTCTCTCCACATTATGGGTGCATGACTTGGTCCTCTCACTCGAGGCCTGTTGTGCTCTATACTCTCCATAGGATAGGAAATCTATCCCTGTGGCCATCAGCTGATCCTGGTAATACCTCACCTTGCCTAAGGAATCCAAAGATTGTCTATGGTGGTGCCATCGGCCTCAACCCCTGTACTGTCCATGTGGTACCTATAAAGAGGGACCCTATCCCTATGCTTGTGCCTATCCTAAGGGATTTTGTCCTACCCTTACTTGTATTTGGGCCTAAAGGGCCGCAACCTCGCGCCTTTGTGCAATGGCCAATTGACCCCGCAAACTCCGTAGTCTATCGATGAGGGTGACCATCAAACTCGGCTCCCGTGACTATATGTGTCGGTAGCGTCGACCCCAATCAAGTCAACCTCTCTAATATGGCACCAATCATCAGCTATCACACTCCCTCGTACCTCCACAAGCATGGGCGGTACCCTATCCCGCATCCATAGCTGGTCCCTCGCCTACACCCAACAAAACACACTATTGTCAAAACCTTCCCATACCAAACACATATTGTACCCAATAAACCTTGTCCCCAACCCTTATTACTTATTATACCCACCCTACCACTTACCCCTTGCTAGACCAATCTATTAATTCCATTTATACCTATTCCCCTATTTTCCTCTCATGAAACCTACCCTTACATCTCCTGGCATATCCTTACCTCTTACCCTTGCTCTCTATTGCCCTATTTTCCCAAAAAGCTCACCAACATCGGTTAGCAATGACCATTATCAGTCATGTGTAACTAGCATCAGTCACCTACTACCTCACCAAGGCTAGCCAAATACCACTGATATTAGCCAACACTTGACCGGCGTAGGTCCCTATCGCAGAGCCAAATACGTCCAAACCCCCCCTCCAAATTTTTCCAAAATTCTCAAAATCTAACCTAATCCTCCACTCTAACCTACCCAAACCTATCCTAGCTTCATTCCCAATCCTATTTAACCTACATTGGACCTTCCCACCCCTCATTTCCTTCATTTTTACCCATACATTCCAAATAATAAAATTACACCCAAATTTTCACCCAACCCCATTTCAATAGCCTATTTTGATAACAAATACAGGATTAGATAGAATCCTACCTCATCTCGGTGTCATCAGCATGGTGGTATGATTGGCCGCTACAGGTGGCCCACCTGAACCTTCTCCCACATCCGCCATGTCTAATCACCAAATACAATCCTCATGACCTCCACCTAATCATAATCGATTTCCCCTATTCTCATGGATCCATCTACCTAGATCTTCTCACCAACCTAGGTACTCTCCAAATTTGACTAGTGTGCTAACGTGCCCTTTTCTCCATAACAGTGCAAAAGGAAAAAAGTGCTCAGTCCTTTTCTCAAAGACAACACCTATAAATGAATCTGTCTTGTATGGATTTTTCCTTTTAAAACCCCTAACCCAACCCAGTCGATGTCGGTCATGTTGTGCCCTAGTAAACCGATGATGGTTACACCTAAAGCGATGTCGATTACCTACCAATTCACTTATGGCCCATTATTCCCCATTTTTGACCCAACTTAACAAACCCAAACCCATTGTTTGACCTTACCCACCCTTATTGTAACCTACCTCCAAGCGTATATTACCTATACTTGTCCTTTATTGCATTTAGGGACTTGTTATTTTACCCGTACCTTAGCCCTACCCATTTTGTGACCTCGCTACCTGGACCCGAACATTGTTAATGACTTGTGAACCCATGTGCTCGTTATACCTTGTGACACTGTTACCCGTGTTGTTTGACCTAATGACCTTACCTTGCCTATTGTCATGCTATTTATCTTGACCCAACCTTTGGTGTACTAGAACATACCTACACTTGACCTTTAATGTGCTTCCACACCATATCCTATACCTTGGATACCAGAATCACTTCAACCTTGTTTGGATAAACCTATTGACCTTGGACGATGTAGAGTTTACATGCTCTTCAACCTAGTATCGTGCCACAATTTATACATGTGTGTGTGTTTGACTGTCGCTACCTTTGACCCTGGCCCATTACCTTGATTTCTTAATTGGACCTTTACCCCATTACCCCCATTTTCCACCTTCCTCTTCATCACATCCACCTTTTATCAAACCACTTACTGATTCGGTATTCTACCTCATCGATTCCTAGTTTGAGGGGGATCACCTTCACCCACACATGGGACAACCACATCTTATTTTTTGTCAAAGCATCACTTATTAATACAATCAACGCAACAAAAGGGGTAAAATATAGACACCAAAATTGGGTCACACTCCCCTTGGTCCCTCGTTAAATAACCAACTCAAACATACTCACCTAACCATGGCCCCTTCCACCCCACATCACTATTAATTTAATTAATATATATCCTCACAATATTTATTATCTAATTATCTTAATTTCTACCCCACCACCTCACCTAGACACCTCACCTAGCCACCTCACCCTAGACCTATTTTTGGCATGTTTCCATAACTAACTAAGACCTGATCTTACTTGCCTTAATGAGATGAGATTTGGTCTAACCCTAAAATCACATGCCTAATATTTCTCTAACCACATTCCCGCTCATTAGAAGGAAGCTTCCATTTTGATCCATGGGAATAAAACCAATCCAGCCGACAAATCAAGGGGATATACCATTTTTAGTAAACTTAGGGAATCCCACCTTAACCGATGATCACCCCTAAACTAACGTTAGTCAACCTGAGAACAATCGTCGATCACCATTTATTCACCTTAGCAACCTTGTTTTTGGGTTAGTACATTCTAAGATCAAGAGGACGAGAAGAGAGTTGTATGCAAGTAGAACCAAAGTCTTTTCATGCACCCAAACATCCATAGCCAGCACGGGATAGATCCGAAGCATTTGCACTCACTTTAACATTCCAGGAAGTATCACTAGTGCAATAAGCTCCATTCCACCAACCGATCATCACCACCACCCAACCATTGGACCTACAACATTGGTAAGTGTTTTTATCATTAATCATTTCCATTATTATTCTACTCATAGAGTTGTTACCATTTATGTTATCATTCTTATATTGACATTCTCATTCCTAGAAAAGCTTTCTTTCTAACAAACTCAAAAATCTCACCCACCCTTTTGATTACCTATCCTGGCCCTTCCACCTCTCTGAGTGTTCTCAACATTCCCACTGGACCTCACCATCCCCTTATTTAGCCCCATCTAACCTCACCTAGACTCTACAATAAGGTTTTCATTGAACTACTGTCACCCTATTGTATTGATGCCAGTTACCCATAACCGCTGCCACCGGTCTCCTTTAAATCATCGTTGGTTATGCCCAATCGACATCGGTCTCTGTGTTTCATACCTTGTGCCAATAACAGAACCAAACAACCTTTTACCAAATAACCTAAACAACCCAGAACCTGACCCTGACCAGTTCCTAGTACCCTGACACCTACCAACCCTTTGGATCTGACTATAGTGTAGCCTATTATATTAGATTTTCTTATTGTGATTGAATGAGATACCTAAATCATATCAACTATAGTAGTAATTTTCTTATTTCTTGCATTAATTTGTTTTAAACAGTGGATTGACAACCATCTAGGGAGTATCACACTTCCCAAATCTAGCATACACTAGGTAGTCCACTGTCATATATCATTTAACTATTCTTTTGTGGAATTGTTTTCTATTTCAGGTAGTTCCTCCCAACCAAAAGGAAGCTCTCATAATTGAAATTGGATCAATAAGTCATAACACACACAACAACCATCAATCGATCAACAATAACAAGTATTCCTCCTAATCCCTTACCCTTATTTGTTTCCTCTCAATAAAGTAAAGAAAATAGTGAAACACATACATATATGACTATTCATGCATACCTTATTCAAATCAATAAATGTTGATGTTGAAAATCCTATCCTTGAACATCCTTGAATGGTGTTAAATTTTACGGTTGTTTAGACATTTTTTTAATTTTAGACGTAACATACTTTCAAATATTTTATAGAACTAGCACGTGTGACTCGCATGTTTAAAAGGTGACCGTCAATTTTTATATACATTTATATAAAAAAATTATTCATATATATTAAGCATAGTTAAAAAAATATGGAATTGTCATTTATAAATTTTATAAGTAGTGTATAAGTGTGAGTGATCACACTTACAAGTACAATTGGTCACACATCTAAGTGCGAGCCTCGAAATGCACATCTCTTGGCTCGCACTTATAAGTGTGGGTATCAACTCATACCTCTAAGGGTGATTATCAACTCACACTTCTAATCGCTAGTCTTGACTTGCACTTTTAAGTGTGAGTCTTGATTCACACAACTAAGTGTGAGTATGTATTAGCATAGCTAAGTGTGATAACTCACCTATCAAATAATTTTTAGGTAACTGTAATTTTTCAACACTACCCTTCAAAAATACAATATAGTGTTTATTTATATTAATTATTTTGTATAAATTTCATTATTTTTAATATATATATAAATGTAAATTTATATAATTTATATATAAATATATATATTAGTAATTGATGGTTAAATATTAAACATGTAATTCGCGTGTGATGTTTATAACAAATTTTTTAAGTATTTTATAGCTACAATCAACAAAAATGTCTAAACGAGCGTCAAGAGTTGCACGTCAAAGTGCAAGCACAAGAAATAAGGGCTTTATTTTACCCGAATTATATAAGGGATTTTATTTACAATACAAAAATTATAATATTAAATTCTTACATTAATTCTTTACAATACCAAATGCAATATTAATGATAACCATTTTTTAAGGAAAAATGCTAATTAATGTTGCACTTTCCTCAACATTAATTATCCATTAAAATGAGCTATGTAAAATTTTCCATTTAAAAGTACATGCGCCATTCAAAATATGTGCTCCTTTTGGAGCATGTAAATGTTTTCAGCCATTAATTATCCATTTAATGTAAAGCAATGTAAAATCATACGCATGCCCTCTTAAATTCACGTGCCAATGAAATTAGCGGTTGGATTTTTTAGTTACATATCACTATAAGTAGACAATTTTTGAGTTTATATTTTTAACATTTTCCTTTTTATTCTCTTCGTCAATGCGTAAGCTTATTCATCAATAGAAAAATCTCACCAGGGTAAGCGTCAATTTTTTTGTGCTCGATTTCTGGAAACATTTTGATTTCCTCTCCATGCCAAAAATTGGTATGCATTCTCACCTTCAGTCCCTCCAAAATTATGAAATTCTATTAATGTAAAATTTTCCATAGCTGATTAGGGCTTATATCCATGTAGGGATTTTATAGATAATTAAACGGAAGTAAGTTTGTTGTTCAATATTTTGTAGAAGGTAGTTTTTTAATCAAATAAATAATTTTGCGATATAGTAAATATTTTTAAAGTGGTGAAAGAGGATGGAATGGAGCACATCTTGATAGATAAATGACATAGATTAATCCATAATAACATGAAAGAAAATTTCTGAGAATTTTTAAAAACCCATAATACCAAGAACTTGTTTTGTTGTGTCTTGAAAAATAATCCTGGTGGTATGGATGGTGGATCAATTTGCACAATAAAAAAGTGAATATTGGAATCGATTTATGGTCATGGTGGTGCACAGGAATTGATGAGCAGATGTATTTGATAAAATTGATATTATTTTGTTGGCCTTATTGTTGTCCACAAATAGTCCTCTCGCACATACTCAGCAAAATTCAATGGCTACGATATCATTAACATTTTCAATGATAATATTTTAGAAGATATTCATGTTAAGAATGAGTTTCCATTAAATGTGTTTGTGTTCTATTATAGTGACATATTTGCAAAAAAATATGGTAATGCAAGAGTAGGAGAACCAAACATATTTTGGTGAAGAAAAAAAAAAATGAATATAGATTTGTGAAAGGAGAATTCGAGGAACAAGGAAACTCTAAGATGTTGCTTATTATCTTTAATAGAAGCACCACTGCTGCTACTATGGAAGCAACAAATATCCTCAAAACTTTTCACAAAAAGTAAATTTGCTCTATTTGGGTCGTGGCTATGTGGCTTTTTATCTTTTGTTGCCTACATGATTTCTCTCTTCTATGATTCAATATCATATTCTTCCTTAAGGGCCTTTTGTAAAAGGATGTGGGTCCTTTCAAAACCCCCATATTCACCCTTATACAAAAAAATGGACATAGTTTGTATACATCAAAATATGTTGTTGTGGCATAACCTAGCAGACTCTATGATCACAATATATTACTTTATTTTGTTAAATCTTATCGATCAATAATATTTTATTACTATGGTTTCACATAAGCTAGCGGACGCTAAGCTAAAAATAATATTCTTTGACTTGTTAAATGCTATCAATCCATAAGCTCAAAAATTTTAATATTGTGGAAGTATTAGGTTACATTAGAGGGTACTAAGCTCAAAACATCTTATTTAAAAATTTTCCTCAATCCACCAAATCAAAATAAAAAAATTCTATAACTTTTCATTTTTCTAATGTTTATATTTTAGTTAAATAATTTTTTAATCTACAAAACATATTTATATTTTTCTTTATTTTCTATTTAGTATGGATTTGACAAATATGATGCCTTGTTCATAACATTGATTTATTCTATTTAATAAATATCATACTTCTAAGAAATACATTTGTCCAATCTTTAAATAAGATATGAGATTTAGAAAAAAATGTTAATAGAATATTCACTTCATTTAATGTTTATCCAAAAAGGAAGATGTTTTTACATTCTTGGACAAATGGTACATATAGGATAGTATAATATTCATAAAAATTAATAAACTTTATTTAACAAATAACAATATGAAAAGTTCTAAATGAAATATCATCCCACTCCTTAGATATTTTTTACTATTTTTTTTTGCTAGTCAAAAATTTTAATCTTTTCACTAACTCCGTTTCCAATAAAAATTAAATTTATAAGTTGAATTTTATAAAATGATTTTTTTCTATGTTCGTATTAAATTTTTTGACCATAAAGTTTTTTATATGGATTATATTGTGTTAAAGACAAGAAAAATAATACTATTATTAGTTACTGTTATTGTGATAAATATTTTAACTAATTTATTTCAGCTATTCCATTTAATAGCAAACTTTTATCTTTAGGTAGGCATGTTCAACTTGTAAAATCATGGTGGCTTTTTTTTTATTGCACCTAAAAAATCTAGCATATTATGTATTTCAAAATGCCACTTATATTGCTACAATATTTTCAAGCATAATATGATTCTAGGTCGCTCTATGTTTTTCCAAAGAATTATATATTTGATGCATAATTTTATTTTTTGTTTTGTTTTCTACCTGAATTTTAACGTGGGTATTTACAATATGTGCAACATTTAAATTGGGTACTTATAGTATATACATATTTTATGCATTCAAAATCATTACATAGGGCATTCTATTTTTTATCATTTTGTGGATGTTGGCATACCGTATATGCATAATTTATACATTAATTATTGGTACATTGTAATTTCTATCAAAATTTGAAAGTGGTTATTCTTAGAAATAAAATCACGTAATGCAAAAAATTATAGAATTTTTTTTTAAAAATCGCACAACTAGCACATCTCTCAACCCTGAGGAAAGAACTTATCACTCTCTCTTGTTTAATTTAAAATGTCATTAACAAAATTTCTATTAGAAAGGTTTATTAAATATACATGAACATAATGATTGGCTGCTTTATATAGGGATTAAGGCACCCAGAAACCTTACAATAGGATGCATCGTGAACATCACCAAAAGTGAACAAAAAGAAACAGGACAAAAAGGGCTAAAACAAATTATCCCAAACTACAATCCAACAAATTAATGCAAGGAAAACCACAAAAATGGAAGGAAAAACATCCCAAAAAATACATTCCACAAATAGTCAAAAAAATATCTAAGAGCCAATGAACTATTTAGTCTTTAAACGTTTGCACTCCTCTAATTGATGTTCTTCCTTTCGTTGTTACAAATCAGCAGCACTCCCGGATGCAAATCAAGGTTCTAAGTTGATGTTTAGGGCATCCAGAAGTGTGATTGCACAACATGGAAACCTCTCTCCAAGTGTGGGACTTGTGAAAATGAGAGACGAATCTCCAGATTAGAATTTGGTTCCTCAAACTCCTCCGATTAGATCTAGTATTTGCACAACTACAGAGGTTTAGATCCTAATTTAACTACAATAAAGTAATTTGCAAGTAGACAAGGATAAGAAATGTAGAAAATGAAACTAACCTAATGATGGTGATGCACCAAAGGAGTGGAGAACATTTTTTCTCATACAAATAGGCACAAATCCATGAAATGCAACATGAAAAACATACACAAGCTGATAAGATGCAATAAGAGATCTGAAAATGAGTAAAAACAATACAAACAGAGGAGTAAAAGCATTCACAGAGTTTGCTTGGCATTTCCATGTAAAAATCCCTTGCATTGCACCATCAAAGAGGTATAAACCTATTACAATCCTTGAAAAAGGCCTCGATACTTACAAAATTCACTTGTTTTCAGTGAAAGAAGAAGTCTAATGTTCAAAAAGTGTTCAACACTCAAAAATGAGCCAAAATCGGCTTTTACAATCCATGGGTCGAGCCTAGAGAGAGAAAACATGCAAAACACATGGGATCCATCCTCATTGAATGAAACTACATTAAAACATCATCGAGGTCCTTAAAAACCCATGCTCGACATTTTTGACCATGTTTGAGAGAAAAGTGACCCATTTTGCATTAAAATTGGTTGTTGAAATGTCATTTCGGCCATGGACACGTACCAGAAGTGTTTTTTATTTTCTCTCTCCAAAATGAAAAAAAATTCAAAATTGACCATGGAATCATGTACATAATTTCATAAGCTTTCCAAATTGATATAAAGAAAATGCAAATCCAAGCTCTGGATCGAAAGTTATGGAGGTCTGAAGTTTTAGGGCAAAACGCCCAAAAACGGATCGGCAGGCAAAAATTTGAAATTTTGACCCTTTTGCATTTGGAAAAATTTTCAAAAACAAACCCACGCTCCACCACTTGGGTGCCACATGGCATGATTTAATTGGGTGCGGGCCCTTCCCGACTACTTTCCTTTTTTTTTTTTGCCTTTGGAAATTTTTTCCCAAAACCTCCGCCGGGCCCGCGACTTGGACACGTGTCGCTCTCTGGTTGGTCGGCTGACTCCTCCCTCCTTCTTTCTTCGTGGGGTGCTTGATGTTTTTGTGCCACTTGGACACGTGGCAACATGCGATTTTTGGCAAAAACGGGCGGGCCGATCCCTTAGAATTTTTCTTTGTTTTTTCATTGGGAAAATTTCTCATTTTTCCCCTGCGCCCGCCACTTTGGGACACATGGCATGATTTGGTTGGACAATAGGGGCATGGGCTCATCCTTTGCCTTTGAATTTTTGGCCGAAAACTTTTCCAAATTTTTCATTTTCCACCCGAGCTCCGAACTCTCCGGAACCATAAGACACGTGTCCTATTTCCATTCGCCGCAGGCCTCCTGCTCCAAATTTTCACTTTGAAAATTTCACCGAACACTTAGCAACTTTTTCCTTTCTCCCCCCGCGCTGCAAACTCCCTGGCCACCTTTGCCACATGTCATGTTTCTATTGGCTCGGGCCAATCCTCTAAAATTTGCCTTTGAAAAACTCGATAAAAACAATTAGCCAAATTTTTTATCGCCTCCTTGTGACACGTGTCACACCGTGATTCACCCGGCGGCCCGCGGGAAAAAATTTTCTTTTATTTTGACCAAAACTTGGAAAAAAATTCCAAGTTCTCCTCCGAAACCCGCCGGCCTCGGACACGTGGCAGCTTTTTCTATTGGGCTTGGCTTCTAAAGGAAAATTTCCCACAAAAACTCCCGCGAGCATAACTTGAAAAATATGAGGAGTTAGGAGGAAAACTTTACCTTTCTCGGAAATCTCGAGAGAGAGCTCTATCTAATGGTTCCATTTACAGAAAGATTTGAGTGCCTAAAATCAAAAAATGAAGACTCGAGGCACAAGAGGGGTAGGAACACAAGGAGTTAGCCACAAAAATGAGCAGGGGGCACATTTTGGATAACACTTTCCTTTCATCTAATCATCTTACTAGCTCGTGATAGCGATGTCATCTTCAACCTGATATTCCTCATCAAAAATACTGAGGTGGAGATTATACCTACAAAAATTTTGTCCCTACTCCATCTTCACCACATGCCCCTACAACTCCAAAACAAAAAAATTAATCTCTATCATATCAGCCCTAATATATTTTGGGTGATCCAAAAAAATTTAGAGGCATCAATGTAATGCATGAAACTATTTCCCATATCCATTCCAACTTTTCCTAAGGCCTCCATATCCATTTCTACCTAACTCACCCTGAGAGAAATTTTATCAAAAGCCACATTCCAACCTAACTCCACTCTCTGTTTCCTTTTAGACAATTCCCGTTCATATCAATCAGAGAACTTGCAGCCCCGTACCAAGATTTCCCTTCCCTTGAGGTGTCATACTCTTTGTTCTCCTCAGTTTTTTCATACATTCCACAAGAGTAAAATTTTCATTTGAATCCCTGATTCGGGCTCTAATTCCTTTGCCACCACTAGTTTAAAATTCTTAAAAAAAAAAGAATTAGTCCATGGTGTATCGAGGTATCAATATTTCCCTATTGAAAATAATTCACCGACGTAGAGAGAGACATAAACAAGAAAAAGGGAAGGCTCATAGCAATCTTATGCCTAAACATATTAAGCATAGTAAGATGGTGAGTAAATATCTTTCTATAATTCGCTTCAAGAGTAATGTACCTCATAAGGTGGAGGTAGACATATTCCAAATATCAAGGATACAAAATATAGTTATACCATCTACAAAGAGGTAAACCATTTCTTTACCGCAAAGTAAAGTCTCAATTTTGTGCTTGTGTCTTGTCCGGTATTTGAATATATTTAATACATGTATCTCTATTTAAGTCACCTACACTATCGAATCCTCTGAAACCTAAATTTACATGTTGCGGATCACCATGTTTTGATTGTTCCATGCCTGACCAAACTCCAACGCAAGATAACAATCAAACCCCGTTATTTTTGAGATGAAATTCCTAAACCCCCAATTTTCAGAATGTGCCACAAGGAGCGGTTTTCCTTCAGGGAACCATAGCTCATGGGCTTAGTTCTCAAATGACCACCTCCCATGGTTTTAGTCAACTAATATTGAAAATTGAAGAAACAATGGCCAAAATGAATTGTAAGAGCAAAATTAATACAAATCCCACCATATATCTTGCATGTGTAAAGGGTCCTGGTAAACATAATTACAAGGATGACATCCCAACAATGGAAAAAGAAACTAGCACATCAGCACTTAAAGTTCTTAATGAGATTAATAACATTAGTGATATCATCTCCCCTCTCCCACACTTTAAAATTACTACCTTTAGCCCCCAATTTGGCAAGATAGTTCACACATTTATTACCATTTCTAGGGGTATGAATAATTACATTTATCATATTGTTTCAGAAAATTTTCATTAGTATCTTTAAGGATATTGCAAAAGTTCCAATTATTAATTGTATCCTTTCTCACATTTTCAAGGGTTAAAATCTTGTTTTGAATAGCTAACCAGAAAAACATGTTGACATTGGGGAGTAAATCCTTAATCAAAATTTTCCTCTAAAAATCCTTTGCAAGAAAACATATGTTTAGACAATGAATATGTTTTGTCTAAGAACTGATATGTCAAGTGTTATACTTAGGAATTGTAGTCATTGATCTCCATAAACGCATGTAGGAAAAGTAGTTTTGTGAAAATAATTGATCTAAGATGTTTAAAAGACATCAAATTATTTTAGAAACATGTTTAATATTTTTCATCAAACAACGACATATTATAAGTACAACAGTAAAAGTATTTTGGAGTAAGAAACAAATATTTTAAATAAATAAAAATTTTGTCCTCCAATCTTTACAATTCAATTATAGTTAAGGCAGGAAAATTTCATCTTGTTGATCTTGGGGAGTAAATCCTTAGTTCAATTTTTCCTCTAGAAATCCTTTGCAAGACAACATATGTTTTGATAGTGAATATCTTTGGTCCAATAATAGATATGTCAGGTGTTATACTTAAGCATTTTATTCATTGATATCCATCAGTGCATGTAAGAAAAGTGTTTTTGTGAAAACAATTGATCTAGGACATTTAAAAGACATCAAACTATTTTAGAAACATGTTCAATATTTTTTCATTCAAAAAACAACATATTATAAGTAAAACATAAAAGGAATTTTGTAGTAATTAACAAATCTTTCAATCCTTCCAATAAGAAGAACTTTTAACATCCACGACGCTAGTCGCACTGTTCGAGTAGTAACAAATTTTAAAAAAAAGGTTACAAATTTCACTTCAATCCCAAACTACTATACCTTTTTGTTACATCAATTCAATCCTCCAACCAGGTGGAAGTTCATCACTAGATTAAACGGAGATACTAACAAAAACTAAACTCAATATGTCTTTCTTTAGCTTGTTAAATGATAGTGACTCTTTATCTTGAAATATTATATTCTTCAAATACATTTGACCACCAAGCTCAAACTAGGTTGATTTAATTTTTTAAATCCTAGTGACTAGTAAAATCAAAATAATATCTCACTTTATTTTGTCAAAACCTAGAGACTGCGAAGATCCAAATATTATGTTGTGTCATAAGCTAGTAGATGCTAAGTTCAAAATATCATTTAGTAACTTGTTAAATTAAAGTGACCACTATGCTCGAAATAATATTAAAAACCAACTTCCGATTCTACTCCGCAACAAAAAAATATTCATTCAAGTTAATATATATACACACACCCCAATATGAAGTCGTAAGGGTTCAATATAAGAAGAACTCTGTTAACATCCATGATGCTAGCTAAAATATGAAAAAGCATATTATTTTTTTCATGTACCGTAATTATACATGTAATTGTACCTATAAGAGAACACAAACCTAATAAGAATGTTATTTTTTCCATGTACCTATAATTGTATCTACATTTAAGTTTATCTTGGTCTGAACTAAACACTCTACTCTCCATTGAAAAAATTAGGCCCCGGAATGGAGAGGACTCGTGGGGTTGAATTTTTTTCAAGACAACACCGTCCCCATCTCATTCCAATCATACAGTGTTTTTTAAATCACCTCACCAAATCTCACAAACAAATTCCCATCACAAGAGTTGTTTGTGCTCCCTTTAATATCTACGTTCTTACCCTCTTCACTTCTATGTATAGAATGAAAAACCTTGGAGAACGTAAATGTAACAAATAGATGTGTCAATAAAGAAATTATAATAAGATATTGCTTTATGATTTGTTGTCGATAATCTATACAGTGTGAAATCATGTCTAGCAATATTAGTTATTTCACCTTGCTCCATTTTCTTTTCAAATTCTTTCTTTATAATATATATTATCTAAATACATCTAATATTGTTAACATTTAAACCTTAAACCTCCAATAAATGTAGTAATTTCAAGAACATTAACTAATTAATGTTACGGTTTCCTAAACATTAACTTAGATTACGATAAAAAAATTAGGTTATGTTGAGGCATAACCTTTTTGGTGGTGACAAGAGGATATGGCATTTGTGAGTTTTTTGGGCATTTATGGCATTCACTGATTATGTTTGTGTGATGGACGGGACCAATTAATGACTATTAATATTTAGGAAAATTTTCAATAAGAAATATTGGAGACACATGTTGAATATTGGAATGAATATTCTTGACATCTCTATTTAAGCATCGTCTATATCAAACCTTTGGCAATCGCTGTCACATAGCCCTATTCACTATGGGTGTCACCACCAAATGCATTGAGCGTTCTACCTCGAGAATTTCAAGTTTGACTTGATAGTACATAATATTTTATATGATGGTGGTGTTACGTCATATATGGAAAGACTATCTGGTCACTATGTTTAAGTGACTAGTAGTGTGTTGGTAACCTAGAAGAAAGGAAAAGTCAAAGTGGGAAAGATGAATTTTTTTATTTCAACAGAGTCCATTACAGCTGCGATGGGGCTCCCCATGTAGGGAGACATTTATTTTAAACTCTTTCTTCAGGAGGAGATGGATGAGTTCATGTGTCCTGGTAAAAATATGAGAATGAATCACTCAGGCTATGAACGAGACTCGCTTCAACAACCTTAGGATAGGGTTGCTGATAAATGGAGGAGGTAATTCATGTTGGAGAGATTATACAAAGTGATCTATGGACCTCATTTATTTCTTCTTGTGTATCTTCAACATGATCAGAAGGTAAACTTTACGGTTTTTCTATTTCAATCGCTTGAGAAGTCCCTTGAACTAGCTAGAGAAGATGAAGGTCCTTTCCTACACCAAGGCCTTTTATATTTTCTCTTTAAAATGGAAGCTTCCCAAAAATAAACCTCACACCTCCCCTCTAATCCAAGCAAGCAATGTCGTGTCCCCCCTCCTCTTATGCAACTATTTCCCTCTTTCTATCATCATCACCACCGACTTTGTCTCCCTTTTGAGTCCAATTCGTACATCATGATCATTAGCCTTGGCGTCTAGTGGTCTCCCCCTGTTATTTCACTCTTGGGTCTCCATCATCGTCTCTTGTGGCTATTAACTCTCTAGATACCTAGAATCACTCTCTTAAGGTCTCTCAACCACTTTCAGACCAAGCATCTACTTCCTCTCCACCTCTTGCCGACACTTTTCTGGCTTCTCCTCTCGCCTCCACGGACATTGTAATGGCTATAACCAACTCAACTTACCTAATCATGGAAGAATGTGTAGTTCCCTCCCTTCTTTTTACATGGAAGCTAGCATGGAATCAAAAATTCTAGATGTGTTATGGGATCTCTCCTTGGTTTACCTTGTTTCTCATCTGTCATAGAAAATGGGCTCCCCCACTATAGCATCAAAACACAAGAAGCTTTTAGAGAATATCACTCCTGATTCACACAAGGCCATTGAAGATTATGTTACACTCAAGTATTTGCTATCAAGGAATGGAAAATTCACATGAACATGACCTAGATGAAAATTAATGAAGACTTCCTGGAACACATAAAGTTAGTGGACATGTTGGTTGAAGGAAGCCCTACTGTTGATGCTAAATATGAAACAACTACTCTCATGAATATCCATAAAATGTAATTTAGCTTTGTCCGGTTTGGGAATTTTTTGTATTTTTATTGCATATGAGATTGTTCTCTTCTTGTTTCACTATAATATCTGGTCGTGAGGGATTTTTATGCAAGTATATGGGTCATTTGGGAAAACCCACTTTTACTCTAATTCCAAATAGTTTTATGTTTTGGCATATCACTATCATGGCTAAGTTCCTAATATCCTAATGAGTTTTATTCCATCAATAATATTGTTATGCTCTAAATATTTTGTTTTGGTGTAACCTAGCGGTAGCCAAGATAATAATATCTTATTTATTTTGTTTAAACCTAGTGAGTGTTAAACACTAAATATTATTTTGTGCCATAATCTAGCAGACGATAAGCTCAAAATATCATTCAATAACATGTTAAATGATAGAAAGCATTATGCTCAAAATAATATATTATGGAAGTACCTAGTCTCTACTTAGTTTAAAATATGTTAATTTAGTTTGTTTAATATTATCGACTGTAACCTCCATATATTGTGTCATTTTTTAAACTAGTGTCAGCTATGTTCAAAATATCTTCTTGTAATTTGTTAATTGTTGTAAAATATCGTAACTATGAATTATTGAACCCTAGCAAATTCAATCTTCAAATAATATGTTGTTGCATAAGCTACCAGCTGTTAAGATCAAAGTATCTGAAACCACCAATAGTCTACGATATTATGTGGTGACATAACCTAGAGGCGCTAAGCTGGAAATATCTTAATTCCAAATCTTAAATTCATACAAAAAATTCAACTAATTTATATTGGTCTTGATTGATATAAATATCTCCAAAGTCAATGTCATTGATAATCTTAGAGGTCGAAAGCTCAAAATATAATAATTTAATTTGTTTAAACCTAATGACATCTAATTTTACAATATAAATTTCCAAGTTATGTTTAAGCATAACCTTGAGGACATTGGATTCAAAATGTTTTTCTTTTGTTTTTTAAATACTATTGAATCTTTATCTCAAAATATTATATTCTTAAGTTCTTACTTTCTTTTCTTAAAACCTAGAGACTGCTAAGATCCAAATATTATGTTGTAGCATAACCTAGTGGCCACTAAGTTAAAAATATCTTAATTTAATTTATTAAATCCTAACCACCGATAGGCTACAAATATTGTGTGGTGGCACAAACTAGCAGGAACTAAGCTCAAAATATCTTAATTTTAAATCTTAAAATCATACAATAAGGTTGAATAATTTATATAGATCTTGATTGCAATACATTTCTCCAATTTTAACGTGGTTGATTAACTTAGAGGTTGATAAGCTCAAAAAAACTTACTTTAATTTTTCAAAACGTAGCAACTTATAATATTTTAATAAAAAAGTTAAATTATTTTGAGGGGTAGCCTTGTTTGGTGGCAACAAGATGATATGACATGTGTGGCTTTAATGGTCATTTATGACATTGATAGATTCCATTAAATCACGATAGATGGAATCGATTAATGGTTATATGCAAGAGGGATGTAAGATGGTGTTGGGCATTTAAGATTTTTGATGGGAGGCATGATATTTATGATTAGGATATCTAATCGATGATCTTTAGTACCCTCACACTTACCTCCTTTTGTGTGTTGTGCTCTTGTGGCTTTATATCTCCAGGTCAACTAGACATTTCACTATTCCTTTCCTCTCTTTTTTTCGTGATTGTGCTTCTTGTCTCTCTTGGAAAATGATAGGGGTGCTAGTGGTTTCTCAAGTAGCATTGAGTGTGGTCCTAGTAGGAAGGGGTAGAGAAATATGATAGGAAAGGACTTTGGGGAATCGTTTACTTCTAGGATGGATGGGAAAATTTGGAATGTAGCTATATGGAATTGAATCAAGAAGGCCTAGTCATTCATGGAGTGATTAGAATAAGAAGATGACGGTGATATTTTTGAGACCATGTGTAAGCTAATGCTTGACCCGAACTAGTCCAAAGGGCAAAGGAATGTTTTTTACATAGCGCAAGGGTTGAGTGCAGAAAACATATTGTCCAACTCATTAGGCGTTATCTTACATTAGGAGAATGATAAATCTGGAAGAACATCTAGTCAACCTTCAATATCACCAATTCCTTAATTTTGGGGATGCAGGATGTGTGCATGGACTAGAGGTGGTTTCAAAAAATTAGGGAATAAAACTCCCTGTTGGTGCTAAAGTGAAAATGTCAAAATATTGTGTTGATTTGTCCTCCTCCTCTTATCAGAGTAAAGGTGAAGCGGATGTCGAGATCATTGACGAGGTGGATCCGAGAGGCCAAATGGACTAATTTTTCCCGGATGCATGTGTCTTTAGTTTTTATTCGGGCTAGAATTATTGTTTGTATGTTGTTTGTTTGTATAGCAAAGTGCATAGATATAGGAAGTATTTATGGGTGAAGTAAATCGATTACAGATCTTCCCCATATTTTGGCATATATTTAGTACGATAAGTTGTTTGTAATCATCATGGGAGTCCACTACTAGAAGACTTATCATGGACTAGTTCCTCATGTACTATTTTTGAAGACTTATCATTGAAATATCCTAGTTTAAAATCTTAAAATCATAGAATGAATTCAACTAATATATATATATATATATATATATATATATATATATATATATATATATATATTGCGATACATATCCTAGAGAATTAAATACGTAAATAATATGTTGTGGAATAACCTAGTGGCCGCTAAGCTCTTAATACCTTAATTTATTTTACTAATGCCTAAACATTGTCGAGTTCCAATGATTATGTGGTAGCATAACCTAAGCAGTGCTAAGCTCGAAATATATTAATTTTAAATATAAAATCATATAATAAATTCAACTAATTTATACACATCTTTTTACATCTTCTTTGTGATACATATCATATTTACAATACATACCCTAGCAAATTAAATACGTAAATAATATGTTTTGGAATAACCTAGTGGTCGCTAAGCTCTTAATACCTTAATTTATTTTACTAAATCCTAAACATCGTCAGGAGTTCTAACGATTATGTGGTAGCATAACCTAGTAGGTGCTAAGCTCAAAATATCTTAATTTAAAATATAAAATCATAAAATAAATTCAACTAATTTATACACATCTTGTTTACATCTTCTTTTTATACATATCATTTTTTGCGATACATAACCTAGCAATTGAATACCCAAATAATATATTGTGGCATAACCTAAGTAGCCACTAATCTCTTAATACCTTAATTTATTTTATTAAATCATAACCATCGTTATGTTCCAACGATTAAGTGGTAGCGTAGTTTAGCGGACACAAAACTTAAAATATATTAATTTAAAATCTTTAAATCATATGATAAATTCAACTAATTTATACACATCTTGCTTGCATATTTCAAGATTAAACTATGATTTGTTGAAGTTTTGTTGAAACAAAACCTAGTGAAAACTTAACTCAATATGTCTTTATTTAGTTTTTAAATGCTAGTGACTCTTTCTATCGAAATAATATATTATTTAAATACCTAGCAGCCGCTAAGCTCAAACTATGTTGATTTAATTTGTTAAAAACTAGTATTCACTAAGATCGTATTGTTATGTTTTGGGATAACCTAATGGCCACTAAGATTATAATATATTACTTTTTTACTGAAACCTAGAGACTTCTAAGATCCAAATATTATGTTGTTTCATAAGCTAGCGGATGCTAAGCTCAAAATATCATTGGGTAACTGGATATATTATAGCACCCACTAAACTCAAAATATTATAATGTGTAAGTACCTAGCACCCACTTAGCTCAAACTATTTTAATTTAATTTGTTTAATCCAACCAACCGTAAGGTCTTAATGTTATATCTTGGGCTAACCTAGTGGACGAGAGACCGCGAATATTTACAAGTTTTTTAGATACAACACGATATAATCAATGAAGCCTAGTGGCCATAAGCTATTCTTAAAAGTAAATATATTATATTTATAATGAAGTTTTGTTATGAATTTAATCATTGTTCTTTGTGTATTTAACACGAGACAAATAAAAAAGTGATCACTTTACCTAAAAAGTGTGTTTCCTATAACAAAATCCAGTTATCCATGAGTCCGCAAAGGTAAATAAAGATTGCATCCAAATAAGAATTATATCCTAGCGATATTATAGCAGAAACATTTTTTGTGTAGGTTGTATTCAAAAATGATTTTATATAAATGGTAAAAATAAATATGGAATTTATATTATATATATATATCATTGTACACAGGCGGATGCTAAGCTATTCTTAAAGGAAAATATATCATGTTCATAATGAAGTTGTGTACATTTAGAATCATGTTTTTCATGTGTTACACAACTATACATCTAGAATTCTATATTTCTTATGAGATTTTTGAAAAATATTTTTACATTCGGGACAAGAAAACAAACTTGGACTAACAACCTAGAAGTTATACTACAATTTTTAAATAAAACACGCTCTAATCGTTACACTCTGGCAATGCTACTAAGTTATTCCTAAAGGTAAATATATCATGTTCATAATGAATTTATGTTATAAATATAAATTATTAATCTTTACATAAATAACAGGAGACAAACAACAAAAGTGATTGCTAACACCAAATGAATGGTTTCTCTAAATAATAATTATAGCCTAGCGGGTGCTATGCACACAACTTTTTCATGTAGAGTATATTCATATAGGAAAAATCATATTGAAAATCTATACAATATAACAAATAAATCTCACATTTATATAATGGATACATAAATATATGTGTAAAATCATATATTTAATATGTTATACAGGTATACATATAGTTTTATCTACTTCTTACAATATTTTGGCAGAATTATTTTACATTTATGAAAAACATAAAAATTGGCATTATGACTAATAATATATATAAAAAAATTATGTATGACACCATCTAATCATTGCATCCTAGCGATCGCTAATCTATTCTTAAAGGTAAATATATCATGTTCATAATGAAGTTTTTATTTGTTAATCTTTGTGAATATAATAGCATACAAAGAACAAAAGCAATCGCAAGGACCAAAAAACATTGTGTTGCCTATATAAAAACAACTCGATCCATGAGGGCCAAGGAAAACAAATGTTTTCCTCCTAATTAGAATTATAGCCTAGCTTAACGTTAGAGTAGACAACTTTTCCTATGGTAGATTTTATTCATATAAAATAAATCATATTGAAAAGAAATAAATGATAACAAATAAATCCGAATTTATATAATGGATATATAAATATATGTGTAGAATCTTGTATGTAATTTAAAATAAAATTTGGGTTTAGTAAATAGGTTGTCGAAACAAAAATTATATCATAGAAGCCTCAAAAGCTATATGAATTTTGGCATAGATTAGCAGGATCAAAAGGATGAATATATTAATTATAAAATTCATAGTGAAAATTAGATTTAATAATATTATTGCATATATAATGTGTTTAAATTCCAATGTACATAACATAAAGTTGTTGAAGACATTACATTTGGTTAATTCTACATGGAAAAATGTATATAATTGGAAATAATTATCATATAATTAAATTCTTAATATGGTTTTATAGTTTTGAATTAATTTTTTAACCTCATATATTTTCCTAAAATGTCTAAGTGGTAACCATGTAAAAAATGTAATATGCATTAATTAGTGACATTTATTTGCATCATCTTAATGAACAACATTAAAATATTTTGGTTCTCCCAACCAAAATAAAATTAAAAAAGGTGATCAGTGTTAGTAGCTATCATTATCCTTAAAAAAATCACATAAACGATAATGAAAACTTCAAAACAAAAATAGCCAAAGAGAGACATAGAATGGTGGAAATGGGGAAGCGTTAAATAGAGATAAATACTAGATTAGAAAAATTGATTAAAATTTCTTGCATTAACACACAAAAAAAGTGAGTTTTCATGAAGAACAAGGAATTTTGGTGTGGAGATCAAAAGCAATTGGAAAGCAAGGCTTGACTATGGATCATGATTCACTAGGACAAAGCAGGGCTTCTGCAGATCACAATTGGACTATCGTGTAAAACACAGAACCAATCAACTACTATTGTCCCCTCAAAATTCCCCTCTTTTGAAAGTTGAAAATTTTGAAAATTTTGAGTTGGAACCCTTTGGAAGTGTTTTGGTAAAGAGGAAATTTGAAGAGATGGTGAAATTCCATTTGTTTGGAGTCATTTTAGTAACTTGCGGGTCTGTCAGACATTTTTATCCCTCATGTCCCAAGTTCCAGTGGGCCTTTTGTTCACCAATCGGCCAATTTTCCCACAAGATCTTGTCTGTCGACTTTTTGCACTTTTTCAGCCCATCTATCCCAAGTTTGTCCAAGCTTCCTTTTCCCGATTCCCTGCATCACTCACATCAGCCGAATCGATTCCTCACGTCCTTCACATTTTTATGTCCCTAGACCGCTTGTGCTCTTTTGGCCTGCATTCCCCGCATCGGCCGAATCAGATTTTCACATCCCACATGTCCCAATGTCCCATGGACCAGGCTAGTTTTTTCCACTTTTCCCACATTTCACCTTTTTGAGTCGGTGTAAGGTGTATTTAATGTGCATTTATGATCTTATCTCTCCTGAATGACTATTTAAAGGGACCACCATCTATGCATTTTCATATTGCTTGCTCACTATTTCTTTCCCGCATTCTTGCAATTGAGTCATTTGTTCATCTTCTTGTATCCCTTTACATTTTTATCATGAATCTATTCTTTGAAGGCCGTTCCTCTGTGCACTATAAAAATGAAGATCAAGTTTCAAGGGCACGAGCATCTGTCACCTCTGGAGACCTTTGTACCTAATATTGGGGATAGTGAAGTTTGACACTTGGATTTTGATGATTTCTGGGGTAGGTTAACATGCAAAAACCCTACTCCCATGGCCCAAATGATAAATGATAGTGGAATCACATATGTTTTTTATTTTCCCATCTCTGTGTAATGCGGTGATATCGTGCTTTCTTGTGGAGCTCATTTCAATTCGGATACCAAGGAGGTTGTTAATGTGTATAAAGAATTGATTGTAAAACTGGATGTTGCCACCATCGTCATTACCTTATGCATTCCTAAGACAGAAGACTCCATTTTTCTCATTCTCACTCAAGCTCAAGCTCTGTTTGATAAGGAAAATGAGAAATATAAGGCTCGAGTAGCTAAGTCATGAATAAAGTTCCCTAATAAGGGAGCGTCCCGACTCTTTAAGGCATTATTCAGGGTTGATTTTAATGAGTAACTATAATATTTCATCACTCTACTCACCTAGATTATGGGAATGCCCTCTACCAACGACTTCCATTTTTGGATGTGTCCTTTCATAAGCATCATCTGCGAGGGTAAGAAAAACATAAATTGGGCTGAGATTATTTATGGGAACCTGACTAAACAATTGTCAAATGTTCAACAGACCAAAAATTCTACATGACCTCCTACCTCATGTACACCTTGGTAACATCTCGCGAGTGGTTTGGCTTCACTTTCATTAAGGGAAAGAAGAATGAACCCATCTATGCATATTTCCCTCAATTTACCCTCAAAGACAGTAATCATAATTTCAGAAGGGTAAATGATGCCTTCACCATGCACATTGTGAGATTCTTGGAGGGTGATATTGCGTAACATTTTCTAATGAGGTTATGGCTCTGATATCTAATTATGGGGCTTTCTTCATCCAGTTCAAAAAGTTCTCGTACATCAGATTGGCTTGTTTTGAAAGTACACCTCTCAAGCTTCCCATGTTCTACAATGATAAAATGGCTCTAGTGGAGGTGTGCAGATAGTTGGATAAGCTCCATAGAACCTGTAGAGACAAGAAGATTATAGGTCTTCATTTCCCTATCACCTTGGGGAATTATACATGCAAGACAACTCTAGATGCCCAAAATATAGAAAGGGCTATTACTCCTCTTACAGTTCATTTTTTCAAGCCCAGGACTTGCTTTGATTTAAATAAATTCATTGATCAAAATCTCAGAATAACTTATCATCATTGTCCTGACACTGAGGATTACTGGGCTGATTGTGTTGATGATTTTGAAGCCAGGAGGAGGCATTTTGGTAGATTGTCTCTCGTAATGATCTTAGATTTCAATATCTACCAGTGCTCAAGGGCTTGCGGATGATGATGAGGGCTTGCAATCCTTTGAGTATGAAATATAAATCAAGCACACTCCTCTATAAACCCTGAATTGGTATGTGAAGGAAAGAGATTATTTGAGTGAGATGATTTCCCCTATCATCGTCAGAACTAAGGTTTGGTTTGATAGAAAAGTTCATGAATTCAGGAGGAGCCAAGGTAGATCTTCTTCAAGAGAAAATTCCACACATGGGAAGGAAGTACATATGCCCAGTACTGAGGTACTTGAGAAAACTCCTCCTTCTTCCTCGATGAAAGATCCTGAATTTTCTACTCCTTCCACTCAAGTGTATTAGAAGAAGGTCAAAGAGGTTAAGCAAGAACCAATCAAGAAAGAGACTATTACGGAGCACTCGGGTGCCTACCTTTTGGACCAGAGAACATTATTGTTCTAAGTGAGAATGAGGATGATGAGATGGAAGAACTAGAAGAAACCCCTAGAACCACTGTTGAGATGGAGAAGGAAGGATCAAGAACTAAACCTCCAAGTTTAACAAACTCCTCTACAAAGGAAATTCTTGAGGTTCCATGCACTTCCCCACTAGAGGAAATAGTAGTTCAGACTCTGAGTGTCATGAGTTCTCTTGCACTCGGACCCCTTGAATCCTTTGTTTCTTCTTCTTCCTTTTCCTAGGTGCAGCCCCTAGTAGACAACAGAAATAAAAGTCTTCTTCCTAATTAACCGGGCCTGATTTTGATGTTGTGGCAGCTCTGCTTGGTACTACCCTCCTCCTCCAACAAAGAAAGAAAATACTACTTCAAGGTTGGTATCTGATGCTCAAGGTTAGCAATTTCTAGAGGTTTTGACCCAGGGTGGATAAAGAGGAGAAGGATCTTTTGATCTCTAACTTGGAGCTTTCCAGGATTCCACTGGGAGAATCTACACCTAAGAGTGAGGTTCATAACCTTGGGAAACTGTCACTAAGGTTATTGAATGGGTTGAGAAAGGAAAATAGACCATGGAGTAGTTGGAAGAACATAATCAAGTTCTTTCCAATTTTATCAGATCATTGTTGGCCAAAGATAAAGTTTTGGATCCATCCCCATTGGCCGCTCTTCCACCTCCCATGGTTCTCAACAAGGATGAAGTTCAAAACATCAAATACATACATAAGTATTCAACTTATGGGAAGGCTATGGAAGCCATGGTGGATGATATGACTATAGTAGGTTTGAATTTCATTGAGGAAGCCTTCAAAACCAATGAGAAGGTGATCAATTTATAGTAGAAACTCACTTCCTCAATCAAAGCCATGGACAAGGAGCTGAAGGTCTAGAGTGGATGTATTGCAGACCTCCATCTAATGGGCCAAACCAATGAGAAGATCCTATTGGCCAACAATGTGTTTGATGATGCCAAGAATAACTTGTCAAGGACATGGATCTTCAACATTGAGTGGAAGATAAAGGTTCTGGAGGAAGCATTGGGAGAATTGAGGAATGTGTGGAAAAAAGGGGAGTCCTTTAAAACTTGTGTTTTATCTACCTTCAAAGATATCCACTGCCATCTTCAGGATGAAACTACAGGTGTTTCCTTCTCTCTTCAAGAAATCAAGGCTCAGTTTAGAACCTTTGTCAAGGGTGATCTGTTCAAAGAAGATTCATTTACTAAGGAGAAGATGAAAGACATTTGTTCTCTTCATTCAGCTATTGCTGAGGCTAATAAAGAATATCTAGAGCATACTGAGTTTGATAAAGATATGGAGAAATGTCTAGGCACATGGACACATGCTACTTCCAACACAAAAATTCCAAGAGGCATGGAGATAGAAGAATCATTGAAAATATTCAGGCATTGAATCCTCAAATTAGTGGGGCCTCCTCAGCCATAATCGGATGTCTCTACTTCTAGATCTTCATTCTCTTCTTCTATTTTTAAGTGCTGATATCCTTGTAATTTAATTAAGGACTTTGTATTATGCATTTCCTTAATTAATATTTTGATTAAAAGAAATGGTTACCAAATGTAACCACTTTGTAAGCTATATATTGAGCTCTCCTTGCCATTCCAAGGGGCTGGAACTCTGATATTTTTGAAAGTGTAAAAGAACTCAAAGCTATCAATACAGAAGATTTCCCTTCCTATTTTCATCTACATCATTTTATTCTCTTGTATGTCTAAAATTTTTGAATCATTATCTATTGCATTAAGAAGATTTTTATTCTTCTAGATGTAATTTCTGGAACTTTGTGTCCATGAAATTATATCTAATTGTTTTAATATGAATGATTTTGTTCTATATATTGTCCTTGCTCAAAGCATTTATAAGGAACTATTTTTCTATCTATACTTCCTGAAAGTGCTATTCTACCTTTTCCCTTCCTTAGTTCTTTTGTTCTTTTGTATTGATAATCTGTCTTGGCATTAAAACACTTTCATGATATTAGAGTTCCTCATCAGAGTAGATAGTTGTACATTTGTAAATAGTTTGGCTACTTACTTTCAATAAGGGCACCTCACCCATTAAAGAGGAGGGACTTTCTATCCCCTGACTGTTGCTTTCATTAAAGTCCTATTTGACAACCAATAGTTTTTGGTGACTCTACTAGGGATTCATTTTAATGAATTCCAGTTTCAAAAGAACAATTTCTTGATCATTTCTGATCTGGCGACTCTAAGATTTACTCACGGAAGAAGGGCTCTTGGAATTGAAGATTCACAATTTCAACTCCTGGAGCAGCAAGGCTTTCCCCTTCCTTCAACAAGGAGAGATAGAAGGACTCATTCTGCAAGCACACCACCTGTTGAAGACAGAGCTTCTAGGAGTGGTGTCCCTCAAGAAAAACTCAGCCCTAATCTTTGCACTTTAGTTCTTGCTAGCATTTCAGTTTCACTCCAAGTAATTTTTCAAAGAATGGTAGTTCTATTACCTTGGGGCCAACGGATTAGGCTTCTTGCACTCCCTCAACCTTTGCATGAGTTACCCAGGGGTAACAGAAAGAAATTTCCCAAGTTCAAAGGAGATGACAATGTACATCCTGATGAAAACATTGCAACCTTCATAGTTGCATGTGGAGTCCTTGGATTTGAACATGAGGATGTCTTTATGAGGCTTTTTGTGGAGACTTTGTAGGAAAATGTGGAAGATTGGTTTTATCATCTCCTACTTTGGGGCCATCACCGATTTGACTACCATGAGAACTAGATTTGAGAATCATTTCAAACCTGCTGAAGATGTGTATGTTTTGCTAGCCCATATTTCTCAAATCAAGAAAGAACCACAAGAGCCCATGAGATAATTTATGGCCAACTTCAATAAGTTGATTAACAAGATCCCACAAGACACTCAGCCTGTGGATCAAATTCAAAAATGTTTCTTCCTAAATGATCAATTACCTGAAGTAAGCTATGCACTGAGGAGAGCCAATCTCACAAATTTGGATGCTGATCAGAGATTGACCATCAAAAGTGAGGATGACCTGATCATGTTTGGTAAATTTAAAATATATCCTTCCAAATCTAAAGCTTCTTCTTCCTCTTCCTCTACTCCTGGAGCTAATGTAGATCAGTTAGTATAGAAGCTTGCTAATGACCTCATTGCCATCAAGAAACAATTGGCTCAAGCATGCTCCTTATCAAGATGTTCCAAGGAGAAATTTTCAGCCTAGAAACCATTTTCCTTCTTCTCAGAAAAGGTTGGAAATCGAAGGACCACCCATCAAGGTCCCTGTTAATGCAACTTGTGAAGTTGAAGAACCTGATGATGAAGAAGTTAATGAATATTTTGAAGAACCTGAAGAAGAGGATGATGAAGAACTGGAAGAACTCGATGGGTCTCGAGTTAATTTCCTCACCACTAAGGGTGTTGATGAGGAAGATGATTATGATGAAGTAGTGGCTAGAGATGAATAGTGAGTCATATGTTGTTATGACTCGGGAGCAGACAAATAAGAAAGAAAAAGTGATGCATCCCACTAAGAAATCCAAGGAGCATCCCACGACTATTCCAATGATTGCAAGAAGAGGATCTCCTATTCCCACTGCATCCACACAAAAGGTGAGTTTAGCTATTTCTTCTACTCCTACTTCTAAAACTTATTTTTCTCCAATTTTAAAACCTAATAAGCCTAGGATTCCTAGTGATGATAGCCCATCCACCTTTGGATATTTTGATATCATTAATCACCTCAAGAAAATGAAATCCCATATTTTTGAAGCTGAATTTTATTAAACTCATCCAAAATCCTTTGCCAAAATGGTCCACTTTGTCAATTCCCATTCCAAAACTTCATCCAACACTTCTAAAGGTATTTTTCCCACTCCCTCTTCCACATCCCAATAAAATATTGTGGCTACAGTCACCTCACCAAATGTGAAAATCAAACCATTCTATGTAACCCTCCTCATAGTTGGCCATAAGCTCAGCAACTGTGTCATAGACTCAGGAGCGTCGGATAATGTCATGCCTACTAAAGTGGCTCATGCTTTGGGTCTTACCCTCACATGCACTTATGGTTCTTGCTATTCCATGGAGAGTAGGGAGGTGCCTTTTTTTTTAATAATTAAGGATGTGTAAGTAGCTTTTATTACTTTTCCAGAGAAGAAGGTTTTAGCTACTATTTTGGTAGCTGATATCCCTCCTTCATATGGTATGTTGTTGAGTAGAAATTTCTGTAAGGATGTGGGAGGAGAAATTCAAATGGATTGGTCACATGCCCTTATACCAATCAATGGAAAGATGAAGAAGTTATTGTCGAGAAACAATCTGAATATATTGTGTAAAAGACAGATGATCCCAAGGCACAAATACTTTATGAAGATATTGGGCATGGAAACTACATGATCATGTCTCAAGATGAGGTGGAATGTCCTAAAGTAGTGCCCCATGATCCTAATAGCATTTGGAATTTGGAATTTGATGGAAGTTGTTCTTCAGCTAGTTTTGGGGCTGGTGTGGTATTGATATCTCCAGAAGGAAAGATTCATCCTTTCTCCTTCAAGCTATAGTTTGAAAATACAAATAACATAGTAGAGTATGAAGCTCTCATCCTTGGACTAAATGCAGAAAAAGAAAGAGGTGTGAAGAACCTCCTGGCTCGTGGAGATGCGAAACTAGTTTTCAAACAAGTCAGAGATCTTTTCCAAGTAAAGAATAGAAGGTTAAAGCACTATAGGAATCTGGTCTGGGATTCTATTGAATTATTTGATGTCTTCTCTATCAAATCAATGCCTAGGGAGAAGAACACCAAGGCTGACTCCTTAGCTATTTTAGGGTCTTTGTTGATACCTCATCCTAATTTTTCTCAAGACAAATTCACCATTGAAATGATCCATAGACCAAGTGTACTAGATAATGTAAACAACTAGCAAGTTTTCAATGATGATCAACATTTTCTCTCTTTCTTGGAACTTAAAGATAACTTTGATCAATTGTATTTTGAGGGAAGTGGCAATCTTCCTCAAGAGAGTGTCTCTTCCAATGAGGAAGGTGTCAAGGAGGATATGGATCAAGAGGGATGCATCAAACTAAAAGGCAACAAGATCCCTAGAGGACTAGTGAGTTTGGAGGAATTTTTTGATAAACATGATAGGTATGTCAAGTCCAAAGCTTCTAAAGGATCTCAATATCTTGCATATGAAAATATTAATATTGGGAACTCTGCTAAACCCAAAATGGTGAATGTGGAAAGTGTTGTACCCACGAGGAGAAGAAGAAGGTGGTGGATCTTTTGAAGAGGTACGTTGATGTCCTTGCTTATTCTTATGATGATCTAAAAGATTTTTAGCCAAAATAAATGCAACATTTCATTCCCCTCAAACCTGGGATTAAGCCTTTCAAGAAGAAGCAAAGGTAGTACAATCCAAAGATTTGACACTATTTTCCAAGAGATACAGAAGTTGTTGAAGGCCAAGATTATCTTCCCCATTCATCATTCAACATGGATTGCTAATATTGTTCTGTCAGGAAGAAAAATGGTGAGATTCAGATCTGTGTTGATTTCAAGAATCTGAATCAAGCTTCTTTGAAAGATAACTACCCCCTACCCATGATGGACTAGGTGTTGCAAGCTGTTATGGGTGTAGAGATGTTGTCCATGCTTGATGGTTTCTTAGGATATAACCAAGTGGAATTTAATACTATAGATTAGCACAAGACTACCTTTACCACTCCTTGGGGTACTTTTTCCTACAAGAGGATGCCCTTTGGTCTCATTAATGTTGGTGCCACCTTTCAGAGAGAAATGGATTTGGCTTTTGGGGGTTTGAAAGGAAAATGTATTGTTGTGTATCTAGATGATTTAACTATGTTTTCCAAAACTAGGGTAGATCACTTTCAGCACCTTGAAATGGTCCTCTTGAAATGTAGAGAACATGGAGTCTCTCTGAATCCCAAGAAATCTATATTTTGTGTCATGGAGGGAAAGTTATTGGGACATGTTATCTCTAAAGAAGGAATCAAAATTGATCCTAAATGAGTTCAAGCCATCAACAAATTCCTCTTCCCATAAGAAAAAGGGAGTACACTCTTTCTTTGGTAAGATCAACTTCCTGAGAAGATTCATCCTTGATTTTGCAGAGCTGACTTTGAACATTTCCCAAATGATGAAGGGAAAGAAGATGTTTGGTTGGTCTTTTGAAGGAAAATAAGTGTTTAAAGGCATTAAGAAATCCATTGCTAAGACTCCTATCTTAGCATGTCTAGATTTTAGCAAATATTTTATTATCTATTGCTATGCCACAGAGAGTACCTTGGCCGTTGTGTTGACTCAAAAAGATTCTGAATGATCATGAGCTCCCAATTGCATTCATGAGTTATATTCTAAAAAATCATGAGTTTAAGTACACTATAATGGAGAAACATGATTTTGCAGTAGTTAAAGCTATTAAGCAGTTTCGATTTTACATTCTTAACTCTCATTCTATTGTGTTTGTTCCCGATATGACTATTAAGGCTATTCTTACACAACAAGAGTTTGGAACCAAGAGAGAAAATAGGGTAGGAAAGGTTTAGGAGTATGATCTCGACACCAGACCAACAAAACTTGTTTGGGGTAAAGGCCTATGTGAACTCATTACCGAGGGAGCTAGTCATGAAAACCTCAGGATGAAGTTGATGTCCTTGTTGTTCTATTCCTCAGTTTGACCGATGAATGGTACACTGATATTGCTCACTTCCTCACCTATGGTGAGTGTTCATCTCACTTAACTACTAAATAAAAGAGAACCATTAAGTTAAGGTCACAAGACGATGTCTACGTGTTGTGGGAGAATGCTTTGTTCAAATGAGGAATGGATGGAAGATTCTTGAAGTGTGTTGACAAAGTGCAACAGAAGAAGTTATTCTTTTCCTTCCATGACCAAGCCTTTGGGGCTCATTTCTCATCTACCGTTACTACTCACAAAATTCTTTATGCAGGCTACTATTGGCCTACTTTTTTTAAGGATGCATCAAGGTGGGTCGACAAATGTGAAGCTTGTCAAAACTTTGTGGGAAGGCCAAAGCTGGCTCCTTTGACACTTAAGCGCAGTTTGATTGAAGAACCCTTTCAACATTGGGGTTTAGATTTCATTGGAACACTTAACCCATCTTCAAGTGTAGGACATACTCATGTGTTGACTGCCACATATTATTTCACTAAGTGGGTAGAATCCATCCCAGTTAAAAGTACTACTTCAGAGGTAGTATGCCGTTTCATCAAAGAAAACATCTTGATAAGGTTTGGAGTACCAAACAAGATCATGATAGATAATGCTTCAAATTTTTCGTTTCTTTGAGATGATGTATTTATACTATGGGTATGAGATTTCCCTTGCTCATTCTTTAGATTACTATCCTCAAGGGAATGGATAGGAAGAATCAACAAACAATAATTTGGTGACCATTATAAGAATGCTTGTAAATGAATCTCAGTGAAATTGGCACAAGAAGCTCTATGATGCTCTCTGGGAAGATAGGATTACACCCAAAAGAGCAATCGGGATGTCCCCTTTTCAAGTGGTGTATGGTGTGGAAGCCCAACTACCCAAGAGGGCTAGTGGAACTACCAACTTTGCATTTGATGAAAGCTATTAAGGACACCAGTTTCAGTGATTCTTTGGATAAGAGGATCATGTATCTCCATAAGCTAGATGAAGACAGCTTACAGGTTTTTGATAGGATCTCTACCCATCAACAGAAGGTGAAATCTTTATTTGACAAGAAAACTAGATCTAGAGAGTTCAAAGTTGGAGACATTGTTTTGCTATGGGACAAAAGACATGAACCTCGAGGAAGCCATGGTAAGTTTGACTCTCTTTGGCTTGGTCCTTTCAAAATTGCACTTTGCTGGTGAAAATTCTTTCTATCTTGATTACATGGATGGATCTTCTCTCCCACTTCCTTATAGTGGGCAGTACCTGAAATTGTTCAAATCCTAGGTGAATAGGAAGTCCTTTGTATATTATGTACAGTGTGTGTTTGCTTTTCCTTGTCTTTGTTTTTTGTTTGCCTTTCCTTGTTTTTGTGTGTTGCCTTCTGTATTGTTTTTCCTTTGACTCTTTTTTCCCAATGGATAAGGCACTGGTCTTCTTCCCTAGAGTTTTTTTGGATTCTTGTCTTGCCTCGTTCCTCTGATCTAGTAAAGTCATCCCCAGAAAGAGCCACTTGTTGTCCCCTCAAAATTCCCTTCTTTTGAAAGTTGAAAATTTTTAAAATTTGAGTTAGATGTGTTTTGGTAAAGAGGAAATTCATAGATATGGTGAAATTCTATTTATTTGGAGTCATTTTAGTAACTTGTGGGTTTTTCAAACATTTTTGTCCCTCATGTCCCAAGTTCTGGCGGGCCTTTTGTTTGCTAATCGGCTGATTTTCCTCCAAGATCTTATCTATCAACTTTTTCATGATTTTTCAGCCCATCTGTCCCAAGTTTACTTGGGCTTCCTATTCCCTAATTCCCTGCATCGCCGCATTGACCGAATTGGGTCTTCATGTCCTTCACGTTTTTGTGTCCCTAGGATACCAATGTGCTCTTTTCACCCACATTCCCGCATCGGTCAAATTGGCTTTTCACGTCCCACATGTCCCAATGTCCCATGGACCGTCCGAGCTAGTTTTTTCTACTTTTCCCACATTTCACCTTTTTGAGTTGGTGCAAGGTGTATTTAATGCACATTTATGATCTTCTCTCTCCTAAACGGCTATTTAAAGGGACCTTCATCTATGCATTTGTCACATTTCTTGCTCGTTATTTCTTTCCCACATTCTTACAATTGAGTCATTTGTTCATCTTCCTATATCCCTTTGCATTTTTATCATGAATCTATTCTTTCAAGGCTGTTCCTCTGTGCACAATAAAAATAAAGATCAAGTTTCAAGGACATGAGCACCTATCACCTCTAGAGACCTATGTACCTAATATTGCGGATAGTGAAGTTTGACACTTGGATTTTGATGATTTCTAGGGTAGGTTAACATGTAAAACCCTACTCCCATGGCCCAAATGATAAATGATAGTGGAATCACATATGCTTGCTAGTTTTCCCATCTCTGCGTGCAAATTGTGCCGACACTCTGTGCTTCCACTGTGGAGCTCATTTCAATCTGGATACCAAGGAGGTTGTTAATTTTCATTGACTTGCTTTGATTTAAATAAATTCATTGATCAAAATCTTAGAATAACTTATCATCACCATCCTGACACTGATGATTACTGGGCTGACTGTGTTGATGATTTTGAAGCTAGGAGGAGGCATTTTGGTAGATTGTCTCTGTAACAAATCTTAGATCTCAATATCTACCAGTGCCTGAAGGGCTTGTGGACAATGATGAGGGCTTGCAATCCTTTGAGTATGAAAGATCAATCAAGCACACTCCTCTAGAAACCATAAATTGGTATGTGAAGGAGAGAGATGATTTGAGTGAGATAATTACCCTGTCATCGTCAGAACTAAGGTTTGGTTTGACAGAAAAGTTTGTGAATTCAGGAGGAGCCAAGGTAGATCTTCTTCAAGAGAAAATTCCACACCTGGGAAGGAAGTACATACACCTAGTACTGAGGTACTTGAGCAAACTCCTCCTTCTTCCTCGATGAAAGATCCTAAATTGTCTACTTCTTCTTCTTCCACTCAAGTGTATTAGAATAAGTTCAAAGAGGTTAAGCAAGAACCAATCAAGGAAGAGACTCTTTTGGAGCACTCAAAATTTCTTATCTGGCCAAAGAACATTATTGTTCTAAGTGAGAATGAGGATGATGAGATGGAAGAACAGAAGAAACCCCTAGAACCACTGTTGAGATGGAGAAGGAAGGATCAAGAACTGAACCTCCAAGTTTAACAGACTCCTCTGTAAAGGAAATTCTTGAGGTTCCATGCACTTCCCCACTAGAGGCAATAGTAGTTCAGACTCTGAGTGCCATGAGTTCTCTTGCACTCGGACCCCTTGACTCCTCTATTTCTTCTTCTTCCTTTTCCTAGGTGCAGCCCCTAGTAGACAGCAAGAAAAGAAAATCTTCTTCTCAATTAACCGGGCCTGATTTTGATGTTGTGGTAGCTCTGCTTGGTACTACCCCTCCTCCTCCAGCAAAGAAAGCAAAGAATACTTCAAGGTTGGTATCTGATGCTCAAGGTCAGTAGTTTCTAGAGGTTGTCGGACCCAGAGTGGATAAAGAAGAGAAGGATCTTTTGATATCGACTTGGAACTTTATAGGATTCCACTCTGGGAGAATCTACACACAGGACCGATATTCATAACCTTTGGGAAACTGTGACTAAGGTTATTGAACAGGTTGAGAAAGGAAAAAAAACCACGGAGCAGTTGGAAGAATAGAATCAAGTTCTTTCCAATTTTATCATATCATTTTTGGCCAAAGATAAAGTTTTGGATCTAGCCCCATTGGCTGCTCTTCCACCTCCCATGGTTCTCAGCCAGGATGAAGTTCAAAACATCAAAGACATACACAAGTATTCAACTTATGGGAAGGTTGTGGAAGCCATGGTGGATGATATGACTATAGCAGGTTTGAATTTCATTGAGGAAACCTTCAAAACCAATGAGAAGGTGATCAATTTATAGTAGAAACTAACTTCCTCAATCAAAGCCATGGATAAAGAGCTAAAGGTCTGGAGTGGATGTATTGTAGACCTCCATCTAATGGGCCAAACTAATGAGAAGATCTTGTTGGCCAACAATGTGTTTGATGATGCCAAGAATAACTTGTCAAGGACATGGATCTTCAGCATTGAGTGGAAGATAAAGGTTCTAGAGGAAGCATTGGGAGAATTGAGGAATGTGTGGCAAAAAGGGGAGTCCTTTAGAACTTGTGTTTCATCTACCTTCAAATATATCCACTGCCATCTTTAGGATGAAACTACAAGTGTTTCATTTTCTCTTCAAGAAATCAAGGCTCAGTTTAGAACCTTTGTCAAGGGTGATCTGTTCAAAGAAGAGTCATTACTAAGGATAAGATGAAAGACATTTGTTCTCTTCATTCAGCTATTTTTGAGGCTAATAAATAATATCTGGAGCATACCGAGTTTGATAAAGATATGGAGAAATGTCTAGGCACATGGACACATGCTACTTCTAACACAACAATTCCAAGAGGCATGGAGATAGTAGAAGCATTGAAAATATTCAAGCATCGAATCCTCAAATCAGTGGGCCCTCCTTAGCCATAATCGGATGTCTCTACTTTTGGCTCTTCATTCTCTTCTTCTATTTTTAAGCTCGATCTCCTTGTAATTTAATTAAGGACTTTGTATTGTGCATTTCCTTAATTAATATTTTGATTAAAAGAAACGGTTACCAAATGTAACCACTTTGTAAGCTATATATTGAGCTCTCCTCGCCATTCCAAGGGGCTGGAACTCTGATAATTTTTTAAAGTGTAAAAGAACTCAAAGCTATCAATACAGAAGATTTCCTTTCTGTTTTCATCTACATCGTTTTATTCTCCTGTATGTCTGAAAGTTTGTGAATCATTATCTATTGCATTAAGAAGCTTTGTATTCTTATGGATGTTATTTTTGGAACTTTGTGTCCATGAAATTATATCTGATTGTTTTAATATGAATGATTTTGTTCTATATATTGTCCTTGCTCAACATTTATAAGGAACTATTTTGCTATCTATACTTCCTAAAAGTGTTATTCTACCTTTTCCCTTCCTTAGTTCTTCTGTTCTTTTGTATTAATAATTTGTCTTGGCATTAAAACACTTTCATGATATCAAAGTTCCTCATCAGAGTAGAGAGTTGTACATTTGTAAATAGTTTGGTTGTTTGCTTTTAATAAGGGAACCTCACCCATTAAAGAGGAGGGACTTTCTATCCCTTGATTGTTGCTTTCATTAAAGTCCTATTTGACAACCAACAACTTCAAATCAACTAATAGATCTCACAATAAAAGAATGTACACCTTTAGTATAAATACCCGGTTTATTAATAACTAGGATTATTTTGTGCATTATTATGTCTGTGAAACCTCCATCTACTACATCAATCAAACAATCAAAGTGATTATTTGTCTAACCTCTATTACTATCCTCCTTGTGTGTCCTTTGTGTGCATCCTTTTTTTTTTTCTTTTTGTGCCTTCATTGCAAAAAAGATTATAATCACATGTAAAAATCAAGCTGGGATTCAAACACTCAGCCACTGTAATCTATGACCTACACTTTTTTAATTTTGAATACATGCTTTTATAATTGACCAAAAAGGTAGAAACCCTACTCAATATTTCTCTGAGGTATTTAATAATTTATTTAGCACATTCCACGAAAGAAATTTCAAAAATAGAAAAAGAGCAGGATATGAAAATTTGAAATTTTCACTTTCCCCCTCTAAAAGCAAAAGGGTGGGCTATTGAAATTTCAAATATCTAAAAATGTAGGGAATTTGAATTTCCTTTTTTAATTTTTCCATGGTTTAAAAATTAAAACTAAACATGAATTAAAAATAATGCAATTTTTCATTGTCTATAGCCTATAATAATATAAACATAATAACAAATATATTATACAACATATATTAAAAAGAACATAGTTAAACTATATATTATAAGAAAACAGAAGAAATAAATCCTAAACATAGTTTTGAAGTTTATAAAAGTAGTATAAAAACATTTACATTCCATTATTTATCAAAATCGATTTCTACATTGTTAGATATAGTGTGTGCTAATTTAAATTAATTATCCAATTAAAATGTGCCATGTGGCAAGTTTGAACAAGCTATTTGGGATACATAATAAGGCTAGTGATCCAAGACTGTACATATAGTGTTATTGTATGGCTATTTTCAAAATAATAAATGTTTGAGCCTAGGTTCATATATGTCATTTATGTCAATAAGTTAAGGAGCATAGTGGGCGCTAAGCATTTTCTTTGTTAAGAAACGATGTGAAATATGTCTTGAAAATCATGTATCTTATGGAAACTACATACTAAGCCTAGTGGTCCAAAACTTTACATATGGTTTTTATAATGAGAAGAGGTAAAGGTAGGATCCTAGTGGCCATAAGCTAAACCATGATTTCTTAATTTATGGGGATTTTCAAAATAAGAAAATTTTGAGCCTACGGTGCGATATGTCATTTTTGTCAATAAGTAAATGAACTTACCAAAGCGCCAAGCATTTTCTTTGATAAGAAACAATTTGAAGTGTAAGTTAAAAACCATGTATCTCATTGGAACTACATACCAAGGCTAGGGATCTAAAGCAGTAAAGATAGAGTTTATAATGAGAAGAGGTAAAGATACTAGCATAGCGTCCACTAAGCTATACCATAGTTTGTTATTTTATGGCTATTTTCAAAATAAGAAACTTTTGAGACTAGGGTTTGATATGCCATTTCTATCAATAATGAAAGAATCTTAGTGGTTCTTAAGCATTTTTTTATAGTAAACGATGTAAAATACGAGTTTAAAACCATGTATCTTATGGGAAATACATATTAAGGCTAGTCATCCAAAACTGTAAAGATAGTGTTTATAATGAGAAGAGGTAAATTTAGGAGCCTAGTGGCTGCTAGTTATACTATGGGTTGCTATTTTATGGTTATTTTCAAAAATAAGAAACTTTTGAGTCTATGGGAAACACATAATATGTCTTGATCCATTTAGAGGGTATGTAATGCAGGACTTTCTCTCTGCCACACATAGCCTAGCAAGTATGGTATAATTAAAATAAATGGATAACACTATCATTAAAAATCCATGCAAATAGTTTTGAAGTAAGAAACAGTTGATCCTAGCGATCCTTATGACATTCCATTCATTACGTAAAAAGCTTAACGGTCACTAAGAATTTTCTCTCGTACGAACAAATGTGAATTATATGTTATAAACAATACATCTTGTGAGTACTACATAGTCCATGAAAACATAGTAGCAACCCAAAGCTATATACATATAGTATTTATAATGACTAGTAGTAATGGTGGAAGCCTAGTGACCGCTAAACTAGAGCGTGATCTTTTATTTTATTGTTATTTTCAAATTATGAAATTGTTGATACTAACGTTGACTATGTCATTACTTTTGATAAGGAAAAATTCTTAGCATTTGCTAATCATTTTCTTCCATAATATTTGATGTGAATTATTTGTTTCAAACAATATACCTTATGGGAACTACGTAAGGCTTGATCCCTCTATATGGTATGCAATGTAGCCATTTTCTCCACAAGGTACATTCCAACCAACATGATATAATTATAATAAATGAAAAAAAATAGCGATCAAAAGTTGTATGCTGAGATAATGTTTACAATGACCGTAATGGTAGGAGCCTTGTGGTTTCTTAGCTAGGTCGTGATTTATTATTTGATCACACTTTTCAATAAAAGAAACTGTTAAAACTAACATTTGTTGAGTCGTTACTTTCAATAAGTAATGAAACTAAGTGTTAGGTAAAAAAATGATAAAAATGCTATGAGTTATATGTTACAAACAATATATTTTATGGACAATACATATGGTTTGATCCCTATCGAGGATTTGTAGTGTATCACTTGTTTCCACCATGGATAGTCTATCGAATATGATAGAATTATAATCAATGAAAATCACTAGCAAGCCAAAAGTGTACAGACAATGATTACAATGACAAGATGAAATGGTAGGACCCTAGATTCTACTAAGCTAGGTCATGATTTGTTATTTTATCACTATTTTTAAATTCTTAGTGATTTTTACCCTCAATGGATACAACATATCAGATAGTAAATGTTTACATCCTAAGAAGACTAGCACTCTAAATGCATTAACATAAGTTTAAACAATTTGGAATAAAATTCTTCAATTAGTATTGTAAATCTAACTTATAGTCAGAGTAAGAGAGAATATACCCTTGTTTTAGTGGTACTCAAAAAACATTGTTAATAATCAAATATTTTCTCAAATAGGTATAACCCACCATGACCTTATAAAGAGCATTGTTTCCATGAAAATGACTATTGGTAATAGAGCCATACTTATGTTTAGGAAAAGTTTAATCCTTCTTGTTTGTTTTTGATAGATTTTTTTGGAATTTCCTACCAAGGCTATGCTTAAAATATCATAATTATACTAGTTATAGACATTTAAACATAATGAATAAAGTATGTCTAATATACATATATTTCACATTGTCTTATATAACAAAAAATGATGAGCTATCACTAACTCTGTTAATGTGATTTGTTGCTCAAATACTCTCCTCAAAATACCAAACATTAGATCTTCTGACCGCTATCCTTTAAACATCTTCATTAGTCTTGTTACAGGCATTTAATCCTCACTACTACAAGTATGACCGATATACACATAAATCACATCATCTTCTAAAAAAAAAAATCTGAGCTACCGCAAACTCCGTTATTGATATTTTTTGTTCAAACGCTCTCTTCAAATTACCAAAATTAGATCTTAATGTCCTCTATGGTTTATCATTCAATAGGTGTAAATGGCTTAAAAAAATTAGGTCGTTTGTTTATATGTGACTAGAAGTCTATCTACCACTAAAGTGTGTATTTTTTAACGTTCTTATCATGCCATCTATATAATGTTATATCTTGGCCAAACCATATGTAGTACTTTCAAAAGGTGCAAATGGTTTCGTATCTTTTAATGCATCATAATTTGATTTGGACTTTTAGAAAAAAAAATATTATTAATTTGATCCACAAAATATGACTTACTACAACCGGTTGAATGATACATAAGATGTTATATCAAAGCCTAGTGGTTGCTTAACCATTAAGTTAATTACTCTATTATGATACATAGTAAAGAACTCTAGAGGTTAGTGTCTCCTAGGGTAGTATTTAAAATCCTTATCAGGCAATGCAAGAAAAACATTTTAAAGTTCGGAAATGACCTAATTATTAATGTATTTTACTCTAATTATAGGTGAAATGTCTTCTATTGTTCCCGCTCTATTCATAACAATTCCATTCATCACAGGTGGTATTTATTGGAAGAAAAGATACGAGGAATGGTTTGTGGAAATCCATTCCCCTGAAAACTACCACGTTGACCTATTATTTTTTTCTAGATGAAAATCACAAGGAAGTTGGAATTGTTCTATCGTCAGAAGTTATTGATTTGGGGACACTGCGTGTCTAGGTGGAACGCTTTGAAATTGAAAATAATAATTTTCTTATCATGGACATGGAGTTGGATGTTTCTTTGTTCAGGAAATGGGAAATGCATGCCTCCATAAACAACGAACCATATTCCTATTCAAAATATTGTTAGAATGTGGGGATTCTCATATATTATGAAAAAACTTGTTGTTCAAATACATAATACATTCAAAATGGTATATATACAGTATTCAAAAAATTGTATAGAAATAATAAAAATATTTTGTTTTTAATTTCTTGCAAACAAAAGGTTTGCTTTAACCTCCAGGACATGCCAAGTTGTTTACTATGTTGAGGTGAACATATTTGACTAAATTGGAGATAAAACCATCTAAATCAAAATTGCATGGGTTGAAAAGGAATACTAAATCAACTGGGTATTTTGAGGCTAGTGTAATAGTAGAGACATTTGATTCTTACTTCCAGAGAATAAAAGGAGATAAAAAATGAGAGAAAAAGTTCTACATTATTTGAGAAATAAGCATCCAGATAATATTGTATTGACATCTGCAGTGAATCCAATGTAATCAAAAATTTAAATTACATGAATCACACTATTGCCAATTGTCTATACTATTGGGTGAAGAGAGAAATGGAAAAATAAAATTTGATTCCTATATAGGGGAAAATGGAAAAATGGTAAAAATGACATGAGTTGGAAGAAGTTCTTCCTATTGTGGCTCGAACAATATTAGATGACTATGTGATATCATTGGAAGGAAATATACTAGCAAGGATGGAAGTCACAAAAAAATTATTGTAAAATTTGCATATTCATTCCGGCTTCCATCAACTTTATCAACTATTCCTTCAACTAAACCTTTCAATGTTGAATGTCGATCACTTATTTTTTCAATTTGGCTAGCGATATTTCTTCGATGTAATAATGGATCTTCTATGATTATCGGAACAGTGTGTTGGATTGTATTATTCTTGTTCTAATACCAATTAGTTATTCAAAAATGAAAAGAGACACAGTATAAAGATACATGGAAAAGGTTAAATACATTGGAGTATCAATTCAAGATGGATGCTTGAGACACTATGATAGCAATAGGATATTCAAAATTTTGTGTCTTCTATACACAATATTTGGTGTGCACAATAGCGAAAAAAATTATGATTATAGAGAAGAGGTCAATAGGGATTGGATGGAGAAACTACCACAAAAATTGGTAACTACAAGTGAAATTGAACTACAAGGAAACATCCATCATTTTCCTTATGAAAGATCGTATGAGTTTTGGGCTGATATGTTCACTCAATATTGTTCCAAAAAAATTCTAGTACTAGTGCTTTATGATGGCAGTGTTGCTCTTCGTGCATTGGTCGATTCCAAACTATTTGTTGTTTTTATTATTGAGACGCATAGCCAAGCAATGTTTCGAAACATTATTATTCTCATATTTAAAGAAAGGTTTTTCACCGAAGACAACTTGAACACGTGATTTTGTTTAATCGCTTCTAACCTAAGTATGCTACTTGTATAATTTTTGTTTATGTAGACAACCAAAAAGCTATAAAATTTGATGTACAATTGTTTCACTATGATGCTACACAACCAGTTCAACATGGTGATTTACTTTCAATCATTTTATAAATATCTTTAATGAGCTCTATCTTCAATTGTCATGGTTTTCAATCTTCTTAACAAACTTATGTTTTTTACGGATACGCAAATGACATCTGGAGGACATGGTCACATCGGCCATGAATATGCCATCATATATAGGTATGTTAATCATGTGAATTTACAAACAAAACCGCTAATAAGCCCCAAAATTTTATAAGACAATAAATGATTATGCATACAAACAACAACCGGGAAACATAGCCATGGAGGGCGTGGAGGTATCTAGCATGAATAAACAATCACAACCTGGTATGATATCCATGTGTATTCTAGAAAAAAATATTTATAAGACCCACAAATTTATAGGAAACAATAACTAACAAACATTAGTTTATATGCTTGGCATAGGATAAAAGAAAATTTTAAGGAAATCCATTTGTAAGCTATGATAACAATTTAAAACGAATTATATAGAGCTTAGCGGACTCTATGCATCCACATTCAATACAATAATGGTTTGACTAAAAAACCTTACATTCATCAATATCTCGTTGATTTATAACTGCATATTGTCTACAATGTTTCACTAATTCACTACTGCATATTGACTACTTACATTGAATTAACATTGTTTTGGCTTCAACATCATCATAAACAGAACTACATACAACTTTATCCAGTTCGTATATATGTAAATTAGCACTTGGATAGCCTCATTAGAGATTGTCTAGCTAAGTGTAGTTTGGCTGATGATGGCATAGCCTAGCGGTCACAAATCCTCATCAATAGCTGAGGATTGTTTTCTACCAAAGGGTGGTTTGATGAATATAAGCATAACCTAGTGGCTGCTAAATTTGAATTACAAGATAAATAAAAATTACATTGTACTTACCATATCACTGCAAGAACCACTATTTTTATCCATTTAAGCTTTCATTTTCCATAGCATGAAATTGATTATGAATTGATTAATGTTTATTTCAAATACATTATGCTCACATTTTCAATAGCAAGAAATAAATTATGAATTGATGATTGTTTATTTGAAATAGCTCTTACATCAATGGATCTAGCAACATGTAAAGGTGGTGTAATCTAAGCCATAATCTCAATCAGTAATTGTTATTCATAAGCTAAAATGTTGTTTATTTCAATTGGTTGTAATTGATATGTGGCTAATGAAAATAATTTTTTTACTTCCCTGCAGGTAGGGATAAGAATTATTTAATTATTTTGGATATTGAGGAATTTTTATATGGGATAAACAAAACATACAATATGAAGATTTCATCCAAGTTTGGTATGAAATCTACCAACCTATGAGGTGACCTGTCAGAATTTATAAAATTATTATCACCATACCGTAAACTAGGATTACGGTCCAACAATCTCATTTCTACTAATGTTAAAAAGATATCAATGGGCTTGATAAAAACTATAGACCGTATTGAATCCAAGACTCACTTGTGGAAAGGAACATTGCAATATAGTCGAGGGAATAGAAATAAGAGACCTAGAAAAGGTTTGGAGTAGAAACATTTTTTCATACAGTTCTAAAAACGATGTGTATTACATTAGGTGCAAAGGGAAACCCTCTTGAAAACTTTATGGTGGGGATGAAAATCAGATGCAAATATTGTATAAAATTTAAATGGTTGATGGTCGATTTGTACAAAAAAATATCACAAATAGTGTCTCAAGGATTGAATGTTGTAAAGCACATCAAATATTTGGAGCAAGAAAATGCTAAATAACTATTTGTCTTTTCATAATGTTGTTGTGATGGTATTTCTTAACATTTTCAACAATATATACATACATATTTTATTATGAAATTACTATGTAAACCTATTATATTATAATGAAATTATCGAAATATAATTTGGGAGGATTTATATTTTCACTTATTATAAGCTGACAGTATGATTGAATAGCTTCTGTGCTGAATTATCAGAAAAACTTGCCCTTGAAAATTTGTAAAATAGTATTTTTTTACACTTTTCATAAAATAAATATAAAATTATACTGTATATACTAAATTGTTTTTAATATGATTAATATATAAATAAATCTCTCGAAAAATTTATGGTCATATATATAATATGCAAGTCATATGTGACTATTATTTCAAAGATTTTCTCGTTTTACGGCTAAAAACAATTAAAAAATGTCTAAACGGATGTCAAATTTAACACCATGTTGTGGCCTTTGTTGCAACCATTGAAGGACAAGAGAATATGTTCACTATCCCGTATAAAATAGAAACATGTTTTGTACATAACATGTCATAAATAATGCCTAGAATTCACTAGACCGTATAAAACATAAACATTTTCTATATATAACAAAGCATAAATAATGCTTAGCAACTACTAGCCCATTTAAAACATAAAAAATTTCTTTATATAACATAACATAAATAATGATTGGCAGCCACTAGCCCTTATAAATCATAAAAATGTTCTATAAATAACAAATCATAAATAATGTCTAGCATCGCTAGCTCCGCATAAAACATATACATATTCTATTTAGTCCAAAGCATAGACAATTCCTAGCGGACACTAGCCCGTATAATGAATTCCAATATTTGAATTTTGGATTCTAATATATGGGACTTTGGAGTGCAATAAATTCCAATATATATGATTTTGGATTCCAATATATGTGATTATGGATTCCAATATATGTGATATTGGACTCCAATATGTGTGATTTTAGAGTCCATATAATTCCAATACTGGTTATATTATTTTGTAGCTCAGATTAGAATAAGTCGATTTAGTGAAATAAGCATTGTCTGCATGGATGATTTCTTTGTCCACTTGGAAACCTTATTTTTTATGATTACATGGTAAACAGAAGTCTATAGGATATCCTATATGGTGAGTAAAATGATTATGTTACAAAGAAAAATGCATCATATGTACATTGTAGATTAATTTTTTGAAATAGAAGCATCCAATCAATCTCTAACCTTCATATTAAAATGGATTGTTAGAAAATCTAACAAGTGTTTTATTAATTTTTATTTTCTTATAGGATCATCAAAGAAGATTAAGCTAGACTGGAACACTCGGCTAGAGATTGCTACTAGTTACGAAGAAGGATAGCCATATCTTCATTATGATTGTAACCCACACATTGTTCATAGGGATGTGAAGACTTCTAACATTATTTTGGATTATAATTTTTATGCACATTAATCAAAATTTGGCATTGCAAGTGTATTTCCTCAGCCAAAAACCACACCTCTACATATGTTATGGGTACCATTTGTTAAATTGACCCAGAATATGCATGAACATCAAGGCTTAATGAGAAATTTGATGTAAACAATTACGGAATTTCTCTTTTGGAGTTGTTGATGGGAAGGAAGTTGTGGCCAATAACTTAAATCTACCAAAGTTGGTAAGATTTTTGTTTGTTAATCTTGATTTAAAGCTTACATTGTCTATTGTTTAAGTATTTTTAATGTTTGTTGTCTAGAGTAATCAAATGTGGATGGAATTGTCTTTGAAATTGGAAAGTGAACCTAGATTCTATCAAAAGCAGACAACAACACAATCATGGAAAATATTAATATAGAAGTTACAAAAACTTGTAGGGATTTTGGGATTGTAAGATAAAACTTCTAGTTGGCCTTGTTTTGCAAGAAAAAATGACCATATGTTTGACTCACCATGCATGACGTTTCCATTTATAAAGTTGGCGTCATGAATTCCTACTCCTACACAAATTCCTAGTATCTGAATGAACCAACTAACCCCTAGTAATAATTACATGAGGTATTTGGATGGATATGTAGATGGTAAGCATAGCGATGTTACAATTAGCACAAGTTGTGATTTAGATATGCATTTATTTGTGAGATTTAGTGAGGTGATTTCATAAAAAACCTTTTTGGGTGGAACGAGAGTTGGATGGTGTTGTGAAGGAAAAAAAGCATCCTGGGAGTCCTCTCTATCCAACATTGCTGGATGGTCTACTTTTCGAGCAGGCATTTGAGCTAATTTTCAAGTAATTAACAATGACCGGCTTTACTGTTATAGTCAATTATTTTTCATATTACTTTAGACCACTTTGAACCCTTAAAATAGATAAAAGTACGCTTGAATTTATTTTTAAAGGGGAAAAATTGAGTGTTGGGAAAAATTTTCCTTTTCCACTTACCCAATAGGATTATTTTCATCATAGTTATATTAATCTAATTCTGATACTAGTAGTAGTAAACTCTTTTGTTGTTGTCTACTCATAAATACTAGTCTCTACTTTGATAGCACCTCCACTGCTACTTTACTCAACACTATTTGTATCCAAAGTGACATTCCCATTCAAAAGGTAGCAAATGTATTCATGTTTTGTGCAAATAAAATTTCCAATAAAAGATGACCACTCCTCAAATAATATTTTCAACTATATATGTATGAATTTGTAACACATTTGAAATGTAAAGATAAAACCTTTCAATGTAAAGATGATGACAGATCAGTTGTGTTATTTCTTGACTCATAAAGAATAAAATTGTGGCACAATGAGTCTTTTGAATGATGTTAACTATAAAATATTGGTTCAATGTATCTTTGAGGTTGTAAGACAACATTTTTCCCAAACATTTTTTTTGCATTGTGTCAAGGATTATTTCATTTTCTTGCTCGCAGAAGTGACTCATTATTTATATGGAGAATGGAACAATTTACAAGCATAAATTCTACTATCTTTAGGAGTAATAGAATTTTTTATATATTTTTACTTTTTTATTAATGGAAAATAGTTTTGAAGGGACTATACCCTATTACAAAAGAGGCTCAACAACCAGATAAACATGAAAAAGTAGAAAAATAGGATCTGAATCCAGATATTACAATAAGACCAATAGTAGTCAAAAGAGAAGCTACTAAGAAAAAGAAAGACAAGGATTTAACTGTAACTAAACAACACAAAAACAACATACTATCAGCATCAAAACAACAACTAGATCACATCCATTTGCCTAGAAGGTTTTATTTCTTGAATCCCTCTCAATTATTGTTTTGATCATCTGCAAAGAGGTAAAAAGTGCCAAAGTGGTGACATGTGTGGGGTCATTTACATTCAGCTATGAGATGACTTGGTTTCTTTCCTTTTCATTACCCCAAATGTCCTCAGGAACTCCACTCAACATAGTGATGCTTCTGACATGTTGATCAAGAAAATCACCTATATCTTTGAAGATGGCCATGTTGTGATTGTGTCTATCCTTAGATTTCCCAAGTCTATTATCAAGGGAGTTCAATTTCTTGTATATTTCATCAATTTGATCTGTCCCAATACCAACATCCTCATTCATCTTTCTTTTCCCCTTTTTCTTATTTAACTGTTGTAGATCATTTTTAATGCTTTCGACCTCATTTTCTAGCATTTCCATTCGAGGAGAAGATTTTCCCTCTCTTGTTGATTAACATTATCCTTCCCTACATTACTGATGTGTAAAATATTATGAGTTATTTCCATTTATTTTCTTCTCCTAAGGACACGGCCAAAGGGAGATGGGGTCACTTTATAATTTATGAGACTAGGAATGGTGGTAGGGTTAACAATGGGAATATTGTGAATGGGAATGAGTGGGGGGTCGGGGGTAGCAAGAATGGAAGGAAAATTTATGAGGAAATGCCTGTGGAGGAGAAATATTAGCCTCTAGTGGAGGATAATGGCCCTAGTATTCTTTTGGAATTCAAGAATGGAATGCTCCATTGAATTTAGGAGATAGTGTAGGAAGAAAACAACAAAATTCCTCCTAAAATGATTAAGAAATATCAAGTGTTTTGTGGGGACAATGATGTACCATCCTTTAAGGGAGATAAACCGAACCATCATTCTGGTAATTTCATCAAAGGGTTTTGGTATGGAACTTACCTTAATGCCAGCCAGTAACAAAGAGGAGCTCCTCCCCTGTTTCAACAAACTTCTTCACTTCAACATTTTTGTCTACCCTTTTCTTTGAAAAATTGATTCCATCCAAAGCTAGACCCGTAACCTCAGCAATGAGATCCTCATTCACCAACACTCTTTTTCCTCCATACCTAACCTTCCTTTCTTTCCAATCCATAGCAAAACACACCGAAATGTTTTGGTCGTGTCCTTGGATTTTCTCGATAAAATTGGTGACACCCCCATTTGAAGAAGATTCCATAGCTCAACGTTATCCTTCCAAGTGGGATCACAGTTGGGCTCTAAGCTGACTCTGAGAGCTCCCTAATTTTCCTTCCTCTACAATTTTTGTGATTATCCTTCTTAAAACCACCCAGTAAAAAAGTTGTTTCTTTCTTTCCTAGACTAGTTTTTAAGCATCCAACTACAAGTCGAAGAGCATGTGAATTTTGATGAATGTAAAAATAATTACTCCTCTCACACATACTAACCTTCTTTTCCATTAAATCCCATGAAATCTCATTAGTGATTCTACATAAGATGTAGATACTCATATTTATCCTTGGTAATAGAATTTTGTACTTCAATAGGGGTGTTTTTCTCATTATTCCAAGTGATAAAGTTGTTATTGGTACCATAATTAGCTAAGGTGTCCACCACCTGTTGCCCTCCCTATATGTATGGAAAATTTTAATACTTTTGAAGGTGTGGCATATATTAATAGATTCTGAATGAAATCTTTAATGGTCCAACTTGGAGGATGCATCGATTAAGATGATTTATAACATTCAAGGAATCCCCTTCAACAATAATGTTCTGAATGTTGCAATCCTTAACAATTCTTAGACCCCATAAAGCTGATAAAGCTTCAACATAGTGATTGGTTTGATTTCCCATTCTACTAGCATAAGTAGCAACTAAACAACCTTTATGATCTTGAATTATTCCTCCACCAGTAGTTACCCCTAGGTTTCCCTTAGAGGCTCCATCAAAATTGAATTTATACCAAGAATTAGGAGGAGGGATCCAATGAATTGAAGATTTGTCAATGGTTGGAGTTCTCCATTTTTGGACATTTTCAATGTCAATCTTCCAATTTGAAATTATAACCTCTTCATCTTTAGGATATTTCTTGTTCTTAGGTGGTTTAAATCTTTTAATATTATCTTTAACTGCATTACCAATCTTAGTAAATATTTTCTTGCATGTCTGTCTATTGTTTCTAAATATTATGTCATTTCTATCTTTCCAAATCCTCCATATAATATGGGGAATAACCAATTTCCATAATCTCCTAACAATACAATGATTATAAGGAGGATCCCACTATATCCAAGTTTGAAGAAATTCCTTTGGCACTGTCCAACAAACATTGAACTTTGAGAAAGCATAACTCCAGATATTTGAAGCGAACTCACAATGTAAAAAAATATGCTTGATGTCCTTGGCCTCTTTTTTGCATAGGAAACACATGTTTGGCATTATAAATCCTCTCTTGATTAGGTTGTCATTTGTGATTATTCTTCCTCTGAGAACAATCCAAAAAAATAAATTTACTTTGGGAGTAAGTTCAGGCATCCAAATCCTACTCCATTTGAAATCACAATGGATGTTTTCAAAATAGGAATTATATCCTGATTTGATAGTGTATTCTCCATCACATGATTTTTCCAAACAAGTTCATCCTTGAAATCAATTTGATTAGGGGTATGTTATCCATTTGCTCTTGAAGTGAGGATATTATGAAATTTAGATCATTCCTCTCCACCTTAAGTTGCTTCCATCTTTTTCTGTTACCCTCCATTTCAATGTAGTATTTGACTTTAGTTCCATACTTGTGTTCTAGAATATCTTTCATGGAACCAAATTTATCATTTAAACTCAAATGAGTCCAGTTATCACTCCAAAATTGAATATCCCTACCATTTCCCGCTTTCCATTTACACCCTTGATTGATAAAATCCTTGATTTGTATCAAATTATTCCAAAAAATAGAACCTTGCGGTAGCTAGCCATCATAAAGGAAAGAAATTACTTTTTGTTGAGCTATATATTTGGCCTTAATTAGATCAATCCAAGGTTGCTCTTCAGTAAGCATTCTCCAACCCATTTTTTCAATTAAGGCCATATTCATTTTTTTGATATCCTTTATGCATATCCCACCTATTCTTTTAGGTGTACATACTTGATCCCATGCCACCAAGTGATATTTGAATCTTTCCTTCATTCCCTGCCATAAAAAGTTCTTCTGAATCCTTTCAATTTTTTCCCTAAAAACAACAGGAATGTTGTATAGAGACATAATGTAAATAGGTAAATTCTACATAGTGCTTTTGATTATAAGACATTTTCCAGCACTTGAAAGTATGGCCCCTTTCAACCAGACATTTTATTTTGAAATATTTCAAGTAAACCATTCCACACTGCGGTAGAATTTTTTTGTTAGAGAGGAAGACCCGAATATGTTGTTGGTAGATAATTGATTTTTACCCCATAATTGGATAAATTATTTTTGTCTTTTACGGTGGAGTATTAAATAAGAATATGGAACTCTTATCAAAATTTATCTCTTTCCCGAGGCAACCTCAAAAATTTAGAATAAATTTAATAGCCTTAGCTTCGAGGATAGAGGCCATCAAAAGTAGAATTGTGTCATCGCAAATTTTTTATGTGAATTTGTTTGGTTTGTAGAAGTAGGCCTAGTTCCTTTTAAAATCCCTTCATTAACAGCTTTGGTAATGGATCTACTAAGACTATCAACCATTAGAATGAAGAGTAAAGGGGATATAGGATCACCCTGTCTTTATCCCCTCTTTGCTAGCAAATAAGCTCACTAGGCTCCCCATTAACCACCATAGAAAACACTGGCTATAGAAATGAAAGCCTTAATAAATTTTCTTAATTTATTATAAAAACCAAATTTAGCCAGAACATTGTCAAGAAAATGCCAAGAGACTTTGTCAAATAGCTTGTTCATATCAAGTTTCATTACCATGTTATCTTTTTTATTCTTATCCATTGAATGAATGATTTCATGCACCATGATAACCCCATCTTGAATTACCCTTCCTTTTACAAATCCACTTTGTTGCTTTGAGATCATATTACCAAGAATATTCTAGAGTCTTGTTACAATAATCTTAGTAAATATTATATAGATAACATTGACTAGTCTAATGGGCGGAAGTCCTTAAAATATTTAGCAGACCATTTTTTTAGGAGCAAGCACAATGTGGGTGTTCCTCATCTATTTTAGGAGATAAAATATTCTATATAACTCATTCACTACCCTTAATAAGTCATCTAAAGCATATTTCCCAAACATTCTAAAAAAATTGCAAAAACAATCGGGACCTAGTGCCTTATCCTCTTCGAGAGAAAAAATAGCTTTTGCGGTGACTCTAAATTGATTGTTTTAAAAGGTTTTGAACCTTTTCTCATCTATTCTGTCATTTGAAATTTCCTCTAAAATAAAAGAGGAATCCTCTTCATTATCTGCACTATTTTCTTTGAGCATATTTTCATAAAATCAGAGAGCTTCTTCCTTTATATCCTTAGGATCTTTGATGACAATGACATTTCCTTTTGAAACTTACATTATCCTATTGCAAGATCTATGTTTCATAGTGGTCATATGAAATAACTTTGTGTTTCTATCTCCCTCTTTCAGCCAAATTTCCCTAGACTTAAAACTCCAAAAAAATTCTTCCCTACTACAAGCGTATGCAATCGAGATAAAATATTTTTTTTCTGCTAACTGATCCTCCAATGACATGCCCTTTGTAGTTATTTGAGATTCCAGATCCTATATTTTTTTCATTAACTCTTTTTTCCTTTCAAATATATTTCTAATCACTTCTTTATTCCAAATTCTAACTTGTTTTTAACATTTTTAATTTCTGAATTAATCACGTATTGAGCAGTTCCTCCTCCATCCGAAGTCCACCATTCTTTAATCTAATCAGATATGTCATCATGCTCCATCCACATATTTTCAAATTTAAAATAGCACCGTGTTGGTTTAGCCCAATTGAAAAGATTTAAAACAATCAAATTATGATCTAATCCAATTCTTGGTAAAGAGGATAGATGAAAGTTCTGATGCTAGAATCCAATTGGTAGAGATAAAGGCTCTATCAAGTCTAACCTGAATCATGTCATTTCCCACTCTTTTTGTTCCAAGTGAATTGATTACCATGAAGTTCCACATCCATGAGATTTGAGTCAAAGACAAAATCAGCAAATTCATCCATGCCATTGGAATATCTAGAATTTCCACCTTGATTTTCTCCAGGATTTAAAGGGGAGTTGAAGTCTCCCATAACAAGCCAATTTTCATTTTTATGATGAATTCTAAAGAGATTTAAATCATTCCAAAGCTTCCTTCTTCCATTTACAATATTAGGTGCATAGATGTTTGAAAGGATCCAAGTAAAATTATTATCAATAGCATGAAACTTAACATTAAGATATATTGTTTGCTTTTAATGATTAATCGAAAATATAGTTCGTAATAATAAACACTAGTGAATTTAATTTCATGTACAATCTAAGAAAATAATACTTGAGTTGTTACAAGGTATGTTTCGCGGTGAGAACGTAATTTTAAGGTAAATTCCACTAGAAATCAAAATAAAACCACTAGCATTTAAGGCCCTTTGTCAAATTTTAGGATTATGTGCATAATAAACATTAAAAGTGCGAGGCTTGCACTTTCAAAGTGTGAGTCTCGCTCTTTCAAATGTGAGGCTCACTCTTTCAAAGTGCGAGCCTCACACTTTCAAACTAAAAATATCAAACTTCTAAAGTGATAGGCTTGCACTTTAAGAATGCAAGACTCAAACTTTTTTATAGTGTGGGGCTTGCACTCTTAAAGTGCAAGATTCATGGATTTTTCGTAGTCTGGGGCTCACACTTGAAAGTGAAATATTCATGGATTTTTTAGAGTGTGAGGCTTGCACTTTGAAAGTGCAAGAGCCTCAAACTTATAATAGTTAGCGATCTGTTCAACTTACATCAAGGATCATCACTTATAATAGTTAGTGACCACTCACCTTAATACAACAGGCTCACCATATAATAGTTAGCGACCGCTCATGACTTTGAACTTGCTTTTGCAGGAAGTTATTGTTATTTTTTTTTTTATTAATCCAATGGGCTCATTCCTTATAATAGTTAGCGGTTTGCTAGCCTTACATACTCCCAACATTGAAAATCTAAAAAATGGTGAAATTGGAATCAAATAAAAGCCAAATTAGAATCCAATAATATCCATATTAGAAACCACTATTATCAAATTTGGAATCAATAATAGTGAAATTGGAACTAGAATAAGTCCAATAATGAAAATATTGGAATCCAATATTGCTATTAATGGATTCCAATAATAGTAATAATGGAATCCAGTATAAAAAAAAATGGAATCCAATATATGCAAAACGGAGATGGAATTATTCTAATACTTGAATAAGCGGAGTCCAAATTTATGGGAATATGTCGATTTAGTGAAATAAGTGTTATGTGTTTGTGTATGTATGTATATGTAAATTGAGCAACAGGGACGGAAGCTTGATTATCTTTATTAAACTCAATCAACCAAATACAATAGTGCAGCCTACAATATTTATACATATTGGATAGCCTAGATACAAAAAAATGAGGAGTTGCAACCATGCAACAACCAACTTAAAATGCAGTAGCTTCCAAATTACATATGGGAAGCATAAATGAATAATTACAATAATATTGTTAAAACAATATAACCACACCTGTATGCAGACATAAAGATAATTAGATGGTTATGAAGAAATATAACCATATAACAAGATTATTTAATTAATAACATTAATTATATAATGTATAATTAATTAACCGAACATTCCCCCATTAATTGTGCATTATCTCAAGGGATGAGGAGAGGAATTCTCTGAACAAATCAAACTAGTCACGTGCAAGTGAATTTGTGAAGATATTTGCTCGTTGTTTAGTGGTTGGACAAAATTAAAGTTGGATGTTGTGCTTTAACACATGATTACGTATGAAATGAACTTGTACCTCAATGTGCTTTGTTCTTTCATGAAACACTAGATTGTGAACAATTTTGAGAACACCTTCATTGTTAACATGCATGGTGGTCAGATTTTCCTATGGTATTCCAAATCCTTCCAGTACACAAAGCCATAGCCAAATCGCTTCACGAGACACCTTCTCTGCAAAACAATACTCGGCTTTTATGGAAGAATGAGAAACACGGTGTTGTTTCTCGCTTCCCCATGATATTGGTCCAAATCCCATAAAAATACAAATCCACGAAGTGGATTTTTCGTCATCAATATTACTGCATGATCGAATCCGAATATCAAGTCAAGAAGAAGTTGTCATTCTTCTTGTATTCTAGACCAAGATCCACTTATCCTTTTAGATATCTCAAGATGTGTCTTGCTTCTTTCCAATGATAAAATTTGGGTTCCTACATGAACACGGATACATAGCTTATTACAAAGCTGATATATGGTCTAGTTCAAGTCAAGTGAATGAGAATCCCAATCAACTGTCGATAGAGAGTGGCACTTACCTCAAGAGATGGATCTGAACGAGATAACTATAATCTATTCTCCATTGGTGTAGAAATTGGTGTGCAATCCATCATCCTGAATTTCTTGAGCGTTGTCTTGGTATATTTCATCTGAGAAACAAAGATGTGATTCTCTTTCTATCATACTTACAATCCAAGACAATAATGCATCAACCTAAGATCGGTCATGTCGAATGATCAATTAAGATCTTTCTTCATTTCATTGATCATCCTCACTGAAGCCACTCGCCAGCGATGATTAGATCATCAACATAGACAATCACAATCACAATCTACCCCCCTTGATTTTTGAGTTATAGATTAGGATCGTATGGATTTCTAATAAATCCATGTTGTACGAGATGCTCATCAATCTTAATGTACAATGTCTAGGGTTCCTTTTTGAGACCATACGAGAGATTTCCTAAGTTTGCATACATTTTCTTCTTAATCAAATAGTACATATCCCTCAGGTTGAGTCATGTAGACTTCTTCTTATAAATCTCCATTTAGGAAGGAAATTTTTACGTCCATCTAATGGACTTTCTAACCAAATTATGTAGCTAGAGCAAAGATCATCCTAATCATTTTGATCTTAGTTGTGGGAGAAAATGTCTCCTCATAGTCAATGCCTTCTTTTTATGCATACCCCTTTGCTACTAGTCTTTCTTTAACTTGTCCATTGTCCCATTTGATTTATACTTCATTTTGAATATCCATCTACATCTAATGGGTTTCTTCCCTGGTGGAAGATCGACAAGCTACCAAGTGCTATTTTTCATCACTGAGTGATATTTAGAATCCATGACATCTTTCCAAGATTTTGGTACTGTAGGGATTCTAGGATTGTAGAGGATCATCGGACTCAATAACTCTACTCATCAAAGCAAAGTTAACTTCTTCTCTTACTTTCTTGTGAGTCCTTGGTCAGGGGTGGATGTATACGGTAGAGCATCCATTCTTGCATCTCATAATATGTTAGTACACCACTTGGGAATACGTTGAAGCTGTTCCTAGAGGTCATGGTTCTATCATATTAATACCATCATCCTCATCATCACTATCATCATCGTGGGAACCTCGGCTTCAATTTTTACAACTAGTGAAAAATCTACATCGGTGAGTCTCGAGGAGGAGACTTTGCTTCCTTCTTTAAGAAAAACTCAATATCTCTGTTAGTGTAAATGTTTTGGTCTTTCCATCCATCAATCTGTACCCAAGAGTCTCTTCACTGTACCTAATGAAGATGAGTTTCTATGACTTCATGTCCAATTTCTTTCTATTCTACTTGGGTACATGCATGATTTATTTTCACTGAATACTCTAAGGTGTGCAATAGATGGTTTTAGTTTTGACCATGCTTCTTGTGGTGTTACTCCTTCAAGAGCATCTATGGGCACTCTGTTCAAAAAAATACATTATTGTCTTTGTTGCTTCTAACCAAAATGTCTTTACAAGTCTAGAATCATCAATCATCCATCGCACCATTTCTATGATAGTATTATTTCTTCTCTCAACAACACTATTATGCTACGGTGTGTGTGGAGGAGGCATTTATCAACGAATCCCATGATTTTATAGGTATTATTTGAACTCATTCTTGGTCAATTTCCACCCTCTATCTAAGCGGAGAGTTACGATGTGATGACGAGTTTCATTCTCAACTGCTACTTTGAACCTCTTGAATGTTTTAAAAGCTTCACTTTTCTTGCGAAGATAAAAAATCCACATTTTTCGTGAATAGTCATCAACACAACATGAAGTACTAAAATCTAGAATGACTTGGTTGAATCAAACTACAAAGATCAGTATGAACCAGATCAAGCTAACCATGAACTCGATATGTACTCTTCTGGAAATAAGATCTGTGTTTTTTTCTTGCTAGGCAGTGAGGACACTTGTATGTATTCTTCTTAAGAAAGGGCAACCCATGTACCATATTGCCTTTGGTGAAGTGTCTTGAGATACTTGAAACTTACATGACCAAGTCTCAAATGCCACCTGGCTATGTTGAGGTGGAGTTCTTAACCACAAGTTCTTGATCGTCTCTGTGAAAAAAAAACAAGTTGGAACATGCGTCCCACATTGGAGGATTTTACAACTATTTTCAAGCCTTTTGATTTGTCTCGAATCAATCATGTTTTCTTGTCAAAATGACTATCAAAGTTAATTTTAGGTTTTGATCAAGGAGTTGGTGAGTGAAAGAAAAAAATTCAACCCAAGGACATATAAGACATCTGATAGTCTATAGTTACGTGAACCAAGGGGTAGAGAAATGTTCCCAATCCCCTGAACTGTATATGAAGAATCATCTCCCAACAAAACATGATTTTTGATGGTGTGTCCCTCATTAAAGTAAACCAGTCTCTATGGCTGGTCATGTGTCGAGTGGCCCCGAATCAACATACCAAACATCACTAGATGATGTGGATGGTTCACTTGATCGAGCAGTGAACAAGTAGTCTTCATTATCTGACTATTCTTGTTACTCAACAATATTTCCTTGCTGATGGGGTCTTCTTTTCTAGTTCCCCTTTTTCTACCCTTGATTGTAGTTATAATTTCCCTTGTGAGATTGTTGTGGAGGTCCAGAGTTGTTTGATGAACCTTTCTTGTAAGTATTGTACCAATAATCTTGTAGGTCATGTCCTCTTTTGCAAATTAGACATTACTTCTTTTGTTGTCTGTCCCCGTGATACTGATTTAGATGTTAGTAATTTTGATAGGAATTAGGTTTTCCTTTACCTTTTCCTTTCCATTTTTGATGTGAAGAAAGTTCTTGCACTTCTTCATCATCCTTATTGTGCATTACTTCCTCTTGTCGTAGTAGGTTTACCAATTTGTCAAAACTAACTACCGTATCTGACAAGTTTAGTGTTGTTAAAAAAATATGGTATGAAGAAGGGAGTGCTCTCAAAACAATGGGAATGAGATCATCATCTTTGACTTCTTCTCCTATGGCTAGAAGTGAAACCCTCAATTATACAACTCTTCTTAAGAAAGATTCTATTTTCTCATTCTGCTTGAACTTCAATGTGTGTAAGTGACTCTACAAATTCAATATAACATTTTTTTGTTTGGCCTCATATACTATGCTTAACTTATCCCACGCTTCTTTGGATATTTTGGCATCTCAAGTGTGGGGTTGCACATCGTCAAAAACTCCAAACAAGATGATGAGTTTGGCCTTCTAATCTACTTTATCAAACGCCACTATTGTATTGTATCGGTAGTTGATCGGGTCGAGTACCATTCACAAAGAAGATGGATCTCTTCAAACTCAAGTTGTGTCTTGATTTTTGTCTTCCATGCAGCATATTTGTTTCCTCTGAGTAGTTGTGAATCTAGAAGAAAAAATTTGGGGGCATTGGTGCCCATTTTACAGAAAACACTGACAGGGTTTGACTCTTATTACTCCAGGTATAAGGTCTCCCAATCTATATATTGTCACTCTGATATATCAAACCTTTCTATATACACGTCCTTCCGATATACCGGGTAGTACGTGGAAGAAGCTCACCCTTTCTATATACCTGGTGGTACATGAAAGAGGTGTTAACGTATGTGAAAGAATTCAATACGTGGTACCAAGATAGTATTGAAAGGGGTTTATGTGATTATTGACACCGAATCAAAGAAATATCCTCATACATGCGCGTAACTTCACTATATACTCAAATAATTTCTCAGTCCAGATTTATGTCGTGCAATCGTTCACAGATGGATGGGATGGCTCATAGTGTGTGCCTTTGTGACCTTATTACTCCTCATTGATTTAAAGGTTCGATGCCTAGATGATATTATTGCAGCTATATTAGGCATTAAGTGTAGTAGTAGTTGCAATGGCTTTACCCTTAAGCACTTCCCGGAGGTACCGTATATCTTGATTTGCGAATGAGATCTAGGATCTCATGAGTGTTCTGAGAACCAATTTTTATTGTTTTGTATTACAATTTTCTGCCAATGTATAAGCAGTTACAATATTTGTAGTTGACTATGGCAGCCCGCAAATTAGTACAATAGGATGAAGCATGCAATTACATTAAAAAATTTATAAAAAATTGAATGGCGGCAAAAAAATTTGTTTTGCGGGCCCCTAATGGCCTTGAGCCCAATACAACCCAAAATGCTAGAAACCATTAAAAAGAGGCCCAAGATAAAGTTTTTGGATGGTCTTCCTTTGGAAAATGTTTCCCAAAATTAAAAAAAAGGCTTAATGAGAGAAAAAAATAACCCTAAATTAGGGATTTTCTCACTAAATATTTAGTGACCTGTTTAGTTATAACTAAATGGTTTAGCAATGGTTTTTCTGCTAAATCTTCCTCCAAATTTGGCGGTTTCACTAAACTTTCCTCCAATTTTCAAAATTGAAAAACTTGTTGTGTTTTGTTTGATTCGAACCATGCACCTCACACTTCTAAGTCTTTTCCTCTATCCACATAGGATCTATGAGCACTTGGTGTATGGCCCGAGCAAATTGTATTTAAAGAAAATAGAATTCAATCTAACCTTTTAAAAACAACAACCTGGCTGGAGTTCCACATGGTTTGCAAGCTAGAGGATGGTGAGGCGTGAGGTGGAGAGCCACATGGCTAAAGAAACAAGCATATTTAGGCCTTCGTGTGCACGAGAAGCTGGAACTGAAGTGCCTTTATCTCCTTTATCTTTGTTTTATTTTCTTTTGGCTACTTGATTCTGCCTTCTCATTGTTGATCAAGTCCAACATTTAATATTATGCTTTCAATGCTTTTATTGGATTGACTCCTCTATGTTTGCTTCATTTGCAGGGTCGATTGGAGATGTGCAGGTCATATTTTTAATATTGATGCCTTGGCCACTTCTTTATTTGTGTTATAGGTTTGTTGGAAGTCACGGAGGATACGTTGGGGATGGCTCAAACTGATCTTGGCTCGGCAATGTAGGAGGAACACTACCCAACTCGTGGTCTACTATGCTTCCATTGAAATGGTTATTTAATGTAAGTCACCAATGAGAAATCCCAACTCGGCCTTTGACAATGCAACACGGTTTGGTGAACGCAATACAAAGAAGGGCTCGGTTGGTGGGAGATGTCACTAGCTCGGTGCGGGGGCTTAGTTAGCACACAGGCCTCCAATATAACTCTACAAAGTAGTTTACAGAGCCTCCAAATTTGATAACAAACAGATAATATTATCTATACCTAACCAGTCCTCTAGATTTAGAGGTAAAACCCTTGAATGGGGAATATATATATATATATATATATATACATATATATATAATTTTCTATACTGCGGTAAATTTTCCTGTTCTAGTGCTTTGGGTGCACCGGTTCAAAAAAAGTGCATTCCAAACACGTGAAATGAACAGGAGGATGTGGGGAGGCAGGAATGGGACTTGGAGGTTACAAAAGGCTGCACAGGCTCTCAATTACTACAAATGTTTCTCCAATCTCCTCTTCCTTTGTTGCTCTCTCTTCCACACCATCATGACCTCATAGGTCCATATTCTCACTCTGGTACCAAATGTAAATTGAGAAAACAGGGTGGAAGCTTTGATTATCTTTATTAAACTCAATCAACCAAATAAAAAAGTTCGGGCTAGAATATTTATACATATTAGATAGCCTGGACACAAACAAATGAGGAGTTGCAACCATGCAACAACAAACTTAAAATGCAGTAGCTTCCAAATTACATCTGGGAAGCATAAATGAATAATTAAAATAATATTGTTAAAACAATATAACCAATCATGTATGCATACATAAAGACAATTAGATGGTTATGAAGAAATATAACCATATAACAACATTATTTAATTAATAACATTAATTAAATAATTAATTATATAATGCATAATTAATTAACCTAACAAGTATATGTATATGTATACATTTTCATTGTCATGAAATCCTTATACTCCTTAAGCTACGACATAGTGCACGACGCACTTTGACTATAATTGATTCATAAGGAATATTGTGGAAATCGATAGGTAGGGGGCTCAAATCCAAAGGATCTTATGTCAGTCATGTATGAGTGAGTTAAACCACTCAAGTTCTTGTGAGTCAAACCTTGATTTTTTTTTGTGGTTTCTAATGTAATGTAAAGTGGATTCAGATATACTAAGGTAATTTTGAATTTTTAAGGTAATGATAAAATATCATATCCTTTGAATTCAATATGTTGATTGTTATTATTATTGTGTGATTTTGTTAAATGAACTCTATTTGGTAAAAATGATACATTTAATGTTTAATTAGTATATGGTTTTCTTTTGAATAATCATCTCTTATTTATTTAACATAGTTTTATATATTGATAAAACATGTAAAGGAATGTTGTTATATCATTCTAGTCGGCTATGTTTGATCTTGTATAAACAAAATGCTAGCAATCTTGTAGATTTCTTGAAATGAATTCTATTGGTTTACTCATTTGGATTCATTTGAATTCACTCTAGTTCATTGGATCCATTATGTGTAGCATGAATTGAATACTGTTGCTTTCTTTTATAATATAATTAAGAAATAAAGGAAAACAAGGAAAAAGGAAATGTTATTGATTTCTTTTATTTACTTTATGATGTTCTTTCACTATCTGTATTTTGATCATTGAAATATTTCAGTGCTATAAAAATTAGAGATGAGATGAATAACGTTTTCATGCCAATTCTTTCAAACTGGCCAATTTCTAACGGTTTACAAATGGCAAAAATTAAGTCTATATTAGCGGATGATCTAAAAATGCTATGTTGAATTCAAATATATTTCTTATGATTTTAATTTGATAAATTATTTGGAATTATTATATAGTGAGCATGAGCTCCACTACCCTATTTCTATTGAAAGGCAATTTAGCCTTTAATTGTTAATGTATTGTGCTAAAAAGGGATTGTTGATATGTAATAATATTGATCAATTATTTGTAATTCAATATGGGTTGCTTAGGTATTGATGTATTGTTCTAAAATGAATATTTAAACATGTAATACTCATGAGATATTATTAATTGGGTGTTCAAGGTGATTGTATACTATATTTAGTGCCTTGTTGAACTCAACCTTATATATCATATGATGATTATTGCTTTACGGACTATTGTGTTATTAATTATCATGATAAATGAGAAACAAATAAGTATGATCTAGTTATATTTGTGGAATAATTACAACTATGAATGTTAGTTAACTATGATGATAGTGAGATCAATTATGTATCATTTTGGATTAATATGACAATTTCGTAAATAGTTAATTATGGACTTTGTTACCCACGCAACAAACTATCTTAAATTACATTTAAGATGCATAATGGATGTAAGTAAATAACTTTGAAAATTATTATGATCTATATCAAAAATAAGTTATGGACCTTAGGGTTGTATTCTGATATGACAAAGTATCATTGTGATAAAATGGAACATGTTAAACTAATTCTTTTCTAATTAATTAATTATGTATTATGGCATTCTAATACATGGAACTAGGGAGCTAACTTTTAGTGGCTATTATAATGAAGTATCTTCTTAATTATGCAAGTCATTAATTGAATACCACAAAATAACAGATACTCTAAGTTTTCCTATCAAGGTCCATTTATTATGTATGTTGTAATTTATTAAATAATTGTGTTACACTAAATATGTGAAGTTGTTTGAACTACACGAACAAGATACCTCGGTACCAAGTTATGTTGGCTACGGGGAAGAAAATGGTTGTACAATGATGAAATTCATTACGTAAGAACTTTCTCTCCCTTAAGCAACCTAAGTTACCACATATGTGCTTATTCACATAGGTTGAATAGATATGTACCTTGTGTATGGCTTACAACTAAATTTAACTCAACTAACTGATTCAATTCTAATAACTGAATAAAGTGATATGGTGATGGGACATTTTTTTGTTGATGAATGTGTCATCTAGAAATAGAGCATGCAATTCATGACTCTTAAACTTTGGCCAAAGTAGTGTAAGGCATTACACTGTTAGGTTCACCAAGTTATAATCAATAATGTGATATTTTAGATGGGATTCGATTGATTGAATTCTACATAGAAACTTTGAAAACTTCACTTGAAAATAAATACTGATAAGGGTACCACTTTTATACACTGTATACAACCTCAAAAGAGTAATCAATGGTGGATTAAGAGGATATAATTGACCCATAAGTTATGCACATGAATAATTGATTTGTTATTTGATGAATTGTAATTATGTAGTTGTTGGATTTAAATGTTGTTCATTTAAATCATTGAAGGCAATAGTTAGTATGGGAAATAAAAAAATTCCTGTAATTTGAAGTATTGAAAAGTAGGTGTTACATTTTGGTATCAGAGCTTAAGGTTGTAGCTCTTGGACCTATTGAGTCCTCACGCTAACTAAAATTTAATTCTTGTCTAATAAATAACATGGTTAGAACAAGGGGAAACATTATAAACAACAAACTATAGGTGGAAAAGAATCCATAGCATAGAAGTTGGATGAGATTCCGTTGCCATTCAGGATACACAAAATTGTATGGTTATTCTTGAACAACAAGTCATGGGTAATGACAATGGTGATGATAGTGATGGTAGTGAACCATCTCAGGAATAACCTAACATTGTAAAAAATAACGTTTTAGATCCTAATATAGAAAATAATGATGTTGTAAATGCTAATGCAAATGCAAACCTAAATGTTAATGAGATAAACCAACCTAAGAACAAGATGTCAGTTTGAACTGAGCTTTCAAATGATATCAAGAGGATCGGGCACCAAATTTCAACTAAACAACCTTAGGTGATGGAGCTAAGAATTGGCTCAATGAAATGGAGAAGTATTTCACCATTAGAAACTTCTCAGAGGAAACCAAGGTGGTTTGGGGAGCTTATCAGCTCTCCAATGAGGCATCCTCATGGTGGCACAACTAGAAGGTTGAGCTGGTTGTGGATGAGGGAAATCTGACCTGTGATCAGTTTAAGTCATAGTTTAGACAGTTTCGGTTACCCCAGCTATAGTATGATCATAAAATATCATAATTCCAGAGACACAAACTCAAGGAAAGTTGATAAGAATATCATCCGAATCTGGGAGAATTTTGTGAAACTTCATAAGTACGTACCTCAATACCAAATTGATGAGAAATTTCACATCATGAAGTGGGTAAGTGCAGGAAGTTGATGGACAAATATAGGGTCATCCGTGGACATCATATTGCAAATAACAACATAATATCAACTTTAGGGATTATTAGCAATACATACACTCAAAATTTGACAAAATTATATTAATATGAATTGTAGCATCCGGAATCTAGTTTTAAAAATACTAATTTTTGTAAAAAATGGACAAGATTAGCTATATTAAACACTTAAAATTCAATGACTTGGTTTTTTTTTTTAAAAACAGTTGATAAGATTATAGTCCGTTTGCCCACAATTTGGATGACCAAAAATTGATATATATATTTTCCTTTGGTGAGAAGTTATATGCCACTATCTATCTTGGGATGGATTTTATTTTGTATTTTTTGAGTAATATTTTATTTTTATGATTTTTCCGTGAAAGTGGTATGAAAACATAAAGAAAAGCAGAGCACTTTCCGTTTTCCCACCATAACTTCATAAAAGAATATTGAAATCAAATAAAAAAATTTTAACATGTATATAATTTCACCATGGTTGGGATGGTATAAGTTTTATCACATTCTGATAAGTGAAACAAAATTTGCAGTCTTAAACGTAGACATAAACATTCACGGGAAAAAGTGTCTTAAAGACCTACTATTAGTTAAAAATTATAAAATGATATGTATCCTCTTCTATTCACTTTAAAATCAGTATTTCTACAAAGCTAATAGTCTCCCCTACGCAATGGTACCATTTTTATGACATAGTTTTTACTTTTCGGCATGGTTCAAACATGGAAGACTAAATTTGATGTTTTCTTTGTTTTTAATGTAAAATTCAGGATTTGATGTCCACTTAATTGTCCCCCAACTTAGTGCACTTACCCAAGTTCATCATGGGATTAAACCCAATGATAGGAGGTGAATTTTATGTCCACAGACCATCAACTATGGAAGCTATTTTTGAGAAGGAAATAAGACAAGAACAAAAATTGTAGGCTATTTCTACACATAAAGAGGAGAAGAAAAATAAATCTATTAATACACCATCATCTTTAGCACCTAAAAATGTGGCATGGAATAATTTTTCTAGAAAAAATAGAAATGGAAATGGAAATGGCAAGAAAAACACAATAGTTAAGGTTGCTACAAATAATAACAAAAAGGCACGAGAAAAATATAGCAAGTAAGGAAAGTAAAATTGAGAGGAAAGGACCCTTCGAGGGTTGTTATATCTATGATTTAGATCATTATGTCAAAAAATTTCCTAAGAGGAAGAAGGATAACAATCAGTAGTACCATATTCATGTTGTAGGGACTAACAAGCAAGCTGAAAAAGCAGGCTATGCTAGTCAAAGTGGCAAGTAAGTTGTATGGATTACATGTAACCATTTTATTTGATACTTGTGTGACTGAATGTTTTATTTCTACTAAATTAGCATTTAAGCTTAAAATAAAAGTTATTTATATGAATTAACCATGGTTTTTTCAATATGGGAGCAATGTTGTCCACATTGTTAAACAATGGCTGTTTGGTACAGCATTGGAACTGCCAAACTTTACCATTGAATTAGACCTATACTTAGCTCCTCTAGGCTCATATGACATAGTCATAGGTATGAACTGGTTAGCCCAACACAAGGCAATAATAAATTGTCTTGAAAAAAAAATTTCCTTTATGACCTGTAGAAAATAACATAAATTTAGGGTGTGAAAAGATATTTTATAGTTAGACAAATCACAACTATGCAACTTAAGAAGGCTAAAAAAAGGTTATGTGCATGTTATATGCTTTGTAAAAATTTAGATTTGGGTGAAGAAGGTAAGAATTTTATGGAATATCATCCACTACTACGTGAGTACAACGATGTCTTTCCAAAAGAAATACCTGGTCTTCCATCTAAAAGAGAGTTTGATTTCACAATAGATATCAAATTGGGAACCGAACCAATTTCTAAGGCTCCCTATAGAATGACAACAACTGAACTTATTGAACTGAAATCAAAACTTCATGAGCTATTTTTAAAAGGTTTTATTAGACTAAGTGTCTCTCCTTGGGGAGCATAGATGGAACACTTAGGCTATGTATTGATTATCATATGCTTAAAAATCCATAATCAAAAATAGGTATCCCCTTCCAAGAATTGATGATCTCTTTGATCAAATGCATGGAGAATCGGTTTATTATAAGATCAACCCTCGATTAGAATACCATCATTTGAGAGTAAAATAATAATACATACATAAAAATTCCTTTAGGAAAAGGTATGGACATTTTGAGTTCACTATGTTACCCTTTGGACTTACTAATTCTCTAGCAGACCTTTATGAATTTAATGAATAATATCTTTCAAGTATACCTCGAAATATTTGGGCTGGTATCCTTGGATGATATTATCATTTATTCTAAAAGCACTAAAGATCATAATGAATATCTCGGGATTGTTTTATATGTGTTAAGAAAGATAAAATGGTATGGTAATATTCCAAAGTGTACATTCTATTAAAACAAAGTGAAGTATTTAAGACACATAATAAACAAAGATGTAATTTTTGTAGATCCATCAAAAATTATAGCAATAATTGAATGGCCAACACCTAAAAATGTATATAAAGTGAGAATCTTCATGGGGTTTGCTGGATACTATCGAAAATTTGTAAAATACTTCTCGAAAATTTGCTGCTTTAATTACCTTGCGACAAAAAAAAGGATAAGAAAATTATTTGTTTCTGAAAATTTTGAAAATGCTTTCAATTTTGAAAGATAAATTAATTAAAGCACTTGTGCTAAAAGTTATGGATCCTAATGAGAACTTTAGGGTAGTAATAGATGCCTCCGGAGAATGATTAGGAGGTATTTTGTTTCAAAATGACCACGTGATTACATATGAGAGTATAAAACTCAAAGTACATGAGATGAACTATGATCCCCATGACTTGGATCTTACTACCATTGTGCATGCTTTTGCAAGTTTGGAGACATTATCTTTTGGGAAAGCCCTTTGAATTGAAAACAAATCATCTCGGGTTGAAATACATCTTCACGCAGCCAAACTTGAATGTAAGAAAACAAAGATGGTTGGATTTTTTATTAGATTATGAATTTGATATCAACTATATTAAAGGTAAGGAAAATAGAATGACAGATGCATTAAGTTATAGGAAGCACATTTCAGCCATTGTAATTTTGAGAACCCAATTCAAAGATGATGTAAAAAAATCAATGTTATTTGGTTCTTATTATCTACAAGTTAAAGCAACACTTGCTACAAATCCTAATGATAAGAGATACAAATATTTCATACTTGATGGTGAATCGAGTCTTAAGGTTTGAAAATTGAGTTTATGTACCTTTGGAAAATGAATTAAGGAAAAAATTGATAAATAAATTTCTTATGCTTCCTATTCTAGACATCCCGAGGTGACTAAGATGATTTATTGATGTAAACTAATATTTTTGAAAAGGGTGAAAAAGGACGTAATAAACTATGTATCTCATTGTTTGAGTGTCAAAGCATGTTAAAGCTGAACATATGCACCAAAGCACGATTGTTGTATCCTCACAACATTCTTCATTTTAAATGGAAAGTAATCACCATGGATTTTTACAAGGGCTACCAATGTCTAAAAATAGGCATAATTTCATTTTGGTTGTAGTTGAAAAATTAACTAAAGTATCTCACTTTATACATGGGAATCTTAAAGATGATTCACCTGTACTTGCAAAAAGGTTTGTGCATGAGATTTTTAGATTGCAATGAGTACCTAAAATAATAATTTCTTATCGGGATCCTAGGATTACTTTTCGTTTTGGAAAACCTTGATTTCAGCCTTAGGGACAAAGTTGAATTTCAGTTTTGCATACCATCCAGAAAAAGCATATGGACGGACTAAAAGGGTGAATTAGAGAGTTTGGGATATGTTCATAATGTTAATGCATGGATCAATAGTGCAAGTGGAAGTAATACCTTCCATTGGTTAAGTTTTCTTATAACAACACTTATCATTCCTCACCGAAAAATGGCTCCTTTTGAGGCATTGTATGGATGAAAGTGTAGGACACCTATCAGTTGGGATAGTGTGGAAGATAGAGAAGTAGTAGGGATTGAAATGTTAATTGAAATGGAACAGTAATTTAAAATTATTCAAGAGCAATTAAAAGAGGTTGCAGACAGGTAAAAGAGTTACGCTAATTTAAAGAGAGTTGACAAAAAAATTGAACTAGGAGATAAAGTATTCTTAAGGGTCAAACCTAAGAAAAGTTTAATTTCATTTAGAAAATAAGCCAAGCTATATATTCACTCTATTAGACCTTTTGAAATTATTGAAGTAATCAACCATGTGGCATACCGACTAGTGTTGCCTCCCACATTATCCAATATGCATGATGTTTTTCATATCTCTCTACTTTAAAAGTATCTATCTGATTTATCACATGTACTTAATTGGAAGTCATTCTGATTCGAGGATCCGGGTGTCATCGTGGTTAAATGCATAAGGGTGATGTAAACTTGCAAGCTACACTTATGAAACAAAGAAATAAATCATAACAAGATCTAATGGGATCAATTTTATGAAGAAAGTACAACTTGGGAAAATTTAGAGGAAATTAAAATTTCATTTCCACACCTATTACAGTGATAAAACATTAAATTTTATATACTTTTGATATTGTTATTTCTTGAAAGACTGAAAAACATCATAAATTTTTTGTTTTGGCAAAAATTTGATTAAAATGGGTTATTACTGACCAATAACTTTGTTTTTAAAATTCTACAAAAATTGATGTTGTAATTTTTAGTTATACATTTATGGATATTTGATATTTTAAATAAGTATATTCCTTTTATTTGATTTTGAATCTATACATTGATGGAATTAATCATCTGGGACGATGATACTTAAGGGGAGGTATGTCATATCCCCTACTGGTTTCATTATGATGAGTGAATATTTTATCTTGTTATAGATGATGATAGGTTTGGTTATCTTATTCTTGTGTGATGCTTGGGTGGTATTCACTATTATGTTTTTGGTTGTGTAACTAAGTTAACCAATGTAAAATAGATTTACTTGGATTTAAATTAATCTTATTGTGATTTAATTGATGATTGTTCACACTGTAAATATTTTTAGAATATTCTAGTTTATGTCAGAATGATATTACAATTTTATATTGGTGTTTGATTGATCTAAGTTTCTAATTTTGAACATAGCATTTCCACTACTCAGACAAAAGATGAATCCTTAAATAACTAGGCTGGAATAAGCAACATTGGTAAGAACATATTTCTAGCTTTTTTATGGTTTCATTGTTTTATAAATAACTTGAGTGATAGTATTTATAACTTGGAGATCTTAATTTTTGCAAACAGATCAATGGTCTTCGACCATGTGAAACAAGGTTATATTATCATTGATTATCAATTAACAAATAGTTAAGGTATTTTGATAATCAGTCATATGGTGGACCTATAGGTTTGTATTTTTATTTACCTTTTTTACTTGATATTGTTTAATGGTCAATCAAACATGTTAAGGACTTTGACCATATCGATTAAATTGATATTAAAGAAAAATAATATATATTTTAGATACATTGATATATATATATATATATATGTACGTACGTATGTATGTGTATGTATATAAACTTTTATTATGATATGGTAGAATACCAACCTGAACTTATAGATATAAATGTGACTATAGTTTAAAATGAGGCTACTTCGGCTACGTTTAAAGGTAGCCCTTGGGAATGTTGAGGGACTTTAGAACGGCCATGCTAAACTTGGTTATTTTGGTTTAACAATATTTGATCATTTGATGCCTTCATGTCCCCAATCTGTATGGTCATGATTTAATGTTAGATATATTGGATGTTGTTAATTTAAAATAGAAGTTTTGGTGGGAAATGAGTTGCATTGGAAATATATAGTAGTTTTGGCGTGCATTCAATTCGCCATTACTCACCCCAAAAGAAGTGGGAATATTCTCAAGGAAGATAATGGAGATGGTATGGTTATTTAAGGGTTCATTTTTGAGTTATCTCTTTTCGGCTTCATCAAGCTCTTCATGTGAGAAATTTGTGGAGCTATTTTTGTTTAAACAGTACTTACACTTCATGCATGTTGAAAAACTCTACAAAAAATGTGGAGACCTTTTTTTGGGCTATTTAAGATGGTGGTCAAGATAAGAATGAGTTTTCTTGTTTGATTTGAAGAGAACTCTTGCTTGTATTTTCGAGAGAACTTGTGAAATTTGCATAAATAGATCTTGTTGCAGCCAAACAACCCTAAAGAGAAATCAAAAGGATTCTCGGGGAAAACATTGCAGGCATGAAATCATTCTTTCCCATCTTTATTGTTTATAGCATTTAAATATCTTAATGGTTTGTGTTGAAATTGTTCTTCTTTGATTTTTAATGTGAAAAAGAATGATTCTTCTTTTGGGTATTTCCATTAATAAATTTTTGTTTGATTTTGTTGCTGAAATGAAAATGGTGATGTGATTTTGTGAGTCTTGGTTATGGTCGTTAATGTGTCTTCAAATTTCTTGTTTTATCAACTTACGTGATTGTATACATTTAATTTTACACTATCAAGTGTGGGTTTAAATCCCAATTTGAGTTTCGGTGCGATTGTGAATATATATTTATATTTGGGTTATATCTCTCCTTCTCAAATAGATTATACAAAGGAAATGAGATATTGTTGTTGTCGAGTTTCGTAATGAAATTGTCATAATCTTGACCTAAAGGTATAATAAAAATAGTTGGTTCAAATGAGCATGTGTGTTATATTTGGAACCCATCTCGAATTAAAGTATACATTTTCTTTTCTTGTGTATTACTCAAGTTGGCTATTATTTTTTTACAATCGTCGTTTCTTATTGAATAAGAAGGCCATGCTTATATTGTGGAGTGGTTAAAAATGGTGGACTATATGAAACCAATTTGGGTTACTTATATTTCCTTCTTATATCATAAGGGATTTGTATCACGGTGAGTTTCTCCTTGTTAGAGATTTTATAGCTATCCTTATAAATTATTTTGACATGAAAATATTATATAGTCACAACCTTGTTTTTAAAACTTTATATATGTATGTATGTATGTATGTATGTATGTATGTATGTATACATACATACATACATACATACATACATACATACATACATATATATATATATATATATATATATATATATATATATATATATATATATATACATTTTCATTGTTATGAAATCCATAGACTATTTAAGCTACGACATAGTGCATAGTCACACACGGTTATAATCCATTCATAAGGAATAATGTGGAAATAGGTAGGCGGGGGTCGAATCTATAGGATCTTATGTCATGCAATGTGTATGAGTAATTTAAACCAATCGGGTTCTTGTGAGTCCAAATTTGATTTTTATGTGGTTTCTAACGTAATGTAAAGTGGATTCGAATATGTTAACTTAATTTAGAAGTTTTTAAGGTAATGATTAAATATCATATCCTTTAAATTCAATATGTTGATTATTATCATTATTGTAACAATTTTGTTAAACTTAACTCTATTCGATAAAAGGATGCTCTAATGTTTAATTAGTATATAGTTGTGTTACGAATAATTATCTCTTATTTATTTAACATAGTTTTAAATATGGATAAAACATGTAAAGGAATGTTGTTATATAGTTCAGATCAGCTATGTTTGATCTTTTATAAAAAAATGCTAGCAATCTTCTAGATTACTTGGAATGAATTCTATTGGTTTACTCATTTGGATTCATTTAAATTCACTTTAGTTCATTAGATGCATTGTGTGTAGCATGAATTGAATATAACTGATTTCTTTAATAATATGATTAAGAAAGGAAGGAAAAGAGGGGAAAAGGAAATGTTATCAATTTCTTTTATTTTCCTTATGATGTTCTTTCATTGTTGTTTTTGATCATTGAAATATTTGAGTCTTTATGAAAATTAGAGATGAGGTGATTAACCTTTTCATGTCAGTTCTTTCAAAGTTACCAATTTATAATATTTTACGGATGGTGGAAATTAAGTCTATATTGGCAGATGATCTAAAAATGCTATGTTTTTTTTTTTATTATTGGCAAATAGTTTTTTGAAAGGGACTATACCCTTGAATACAAAAGAAGGCCTAAAAGCCAAGATAAGCAAGAAAACCAGAGCGAAAAGGATCAGAATCCAAATGTTACAATGATGTTCAAAGTAGCTAAAAAACAGCTACCAAAACGAGACAGAACAGCAAAAATACTGCAAAAAAGTAGTAAAGGATCCGCAAAAAAACAGCAAAAAAGCAAACAAGGACAGCAGAATCAACTGCAGCTACTTCCTAGTAGCTTTGTCTAAGATGGTTTTGATATTCTTCCAGGAATTAAACATTCCCAAAGTAGTCATATGGGTAGCGTCATTAGCATCCAGCTACTCCAAGGTCTTCTTTCTTTCTTTATCAGTACCCCAAAGAGTTTCGGCACTCCGCTTAGGTTGGAGACACTTCTGACGTGTTGTTCAATAAATTCCTCAATTGCCCTAAAGATGGCAATGTTGTAATCATGCCTAGTCTTGGCCTTCCCTAAGCGAGAGTCCAAGGAGTGCAATTTCTTGTATATATCTTCAATTTGGCTGCTATCCACATCCTCCTCCTCCTCCTTCTTCCTCTTTTCTTTCTGTTTTGTCAAGTTTTTAACTTCATCCTTTAACAATTTCATATCTGCCTCTAAGGCTTCCGGCCTTTTAGTAGGGCTTTCCAATTGCACTTCCTGGAAAGTGGCACTACTCTTGATATGCAAGAGGTCATGAGCAATTTCAAATTCATGAGAACCCTTCTCCACAAGTAAAGGTCTCGAGGTTTAGCTTCCTAGAATCCCAGTAATGGTCTCCAGGAAGTAGAGGCCAAGTGCGGGGTAGAAGCCTCGAAGGGGGAACAGGAGAAGAAGCCTGAATGGTGGCATGGGGGTGTGACAGCGGTGGCAAGGACAGAGAAAGGAGAAACAGGGTGTGCAAGTAGCATAGCTTGGCAAAGGAGGAATCGAGCTAGGGGAGGATGGGAGACCAGAAACCGAGAAGAAACTGACATTTGTGTAACAACAAAATGAGCCCTTGGTACAAAGGAACCACCGGGAATGCTTTTGAAACTCAAGAATGGAGCGTTTAAGAGAGTTCAAGCAAGTAATTGGGGAAACAAACCAGTTGATCCCTACGAAAATGATTAAGAAAAATAAGGTGTTTCGTAGGAACAGTGACAAACCTTCCTTCCAAGGAGATGAACCGTATCATCATGCGGGTTACTTCATCATATGGTGGAGGGATCGAGCTAACAAGCAGGCCCGCTATTAAGTGGGTCAGTTTCTCCTCTCCCTCAACAAATCTTCTCTCTTCCACATCTCTATCGACCCTTTTGTTAAAGAATCTGAAGCCCTCCAAGCCAAGGCCGGTCGCTTCAGCAATAAGCTCTTCATTGATTAAGACCTTCTGCCCCTCATACTCCACTGTCCTATGTTGAATTCGAATATATTTCTTATTATTTTGAGTTGATCATTTATTTTCCATTATTGTATAGTGAGCATGATCTCTGCTGTCCTATTTATGTTCAAAGGAAATTTAGCCTTTAATTGTTAATCTATTGTGCTAAAAAAGGGATTGTTGATATGTAAAATATTGATCAAATATTTTTAACATTTTAATGTGGGTTGTTTTGGGATTGATGTACTATTTTGAAATGAATATTTTAACATGCATTACTCATGAGATATTATTAATTGGGTGTTCTAGTTGATTGTATGCTATATTGAGTGGCTTATTGAACTTGGCCTTATATAGCATATGTTGATTATTGCTTTATGGACTATTGTGTTATTCGTTATAATGATAAATGAGAAACAAATAAGTATGATCTAGTTATATTTGTGGAATAATTACAGCTATGAATGTTAGTTAAATATGATGATAGTGAGATCAATTATGTATCATTTGGGATTAATACGAGAATGTCATAAATAGTTAATTATGGACTGTGTTACCCATGCAGAAAAGCTGTCTTAAATTACATTTAATATGCATAATTGATGCGAGTAAATAACTTTAAAAATGATTTTGATCTATAATGAAAATAATTTATAGACCTTAGGGTCATATTCTAAAATGAAAAAGTAACGTTGCGATAAAATGGAACTTGTCGTAAACTAATTATTTTCTAATTAATTAGTTATGTATTACGACATTCCTAATATATGGAACTAGGCATGCCGAATTTGAGTGGCCCTTGTAATGAAATATATTTTTAATGACACAAGTCATAAATTGAATACTTCCTTATAGCAGATACTCTAAGTTGTCCTAACGAGGTTCATTTATTATGTATGTCATAATTCATTAAAGAATTGTGTTATGCAAAAGATATGAAGTTGTTTGACCTGCACGAACAAGCTACCTTGGTACCAACTTATGTTGGCTACAAAGAATAAAATGGTTGCGCAATGATGAAATTCATTATGTAAGATATTTCTCTCCCTTAGGAAACCTAAGTTGGAACAAATGTGATTTTTCACATAGGTTAAATAGATTTCTGCCTTGTGCCTAGCTTACAACTAAATTTAACTCATCTAACTGATTCAATTTTGATAAATGAAAAAAGTTATATGGTGATGGGACATGTTTCTTTTGTGAATGTGTCATCTAGAAATATAGCATGCAATGCATGACTCTTAAACTTTGGCCAAAGTAGTGTAAGACATTACACTTTCAGGTTCACCAAGTTCTAATAAATAGTGTGAGATGTCGGATGGGATTCGATTGACTAAATTTCAAGATAGAAACTTGAAAAATTCACTTTCAAATCAATTCGATAAGGGTACAACTTTTATACTCTGTATATAGCCTCAAAAGAGTAATCAATGGGGATTGGGAGGATCTAATTGAACCATAATTTATGCACATGAATAATCGATTTGTTATCGATGGACTATAATTTTTTACTTTTTGGATTTAAATGTTGATCATTTAAATCATTGAAGAAATAGTTAGCATGAAAAATTTAAAAAAAAATTAATTTGAAGTATTGAAAAGTAGGTGTTACAAAATCAGCATACATCATTATCTAATCTCATAAGAATAACAAGGTATATCATGAACTCATTTAGAATAATTTCTCATTTAAGTATACAAATTTTATTTCAAAATTATATAATTAGCCAATGAGTTGTTTACAAAATCATGAAATAACCTTTCGCTCAATAAGGATTACATGACCCAAGTTTCAGTTTACATTAAATTAATGTTTACAAATCAGACAATCAATATATCACATATTGACCATGCATGTAACAATCCAACTATCTCCTTGTAATACTTAATCCTTCTTGAAATTTGAAAGATAACAATGAGAATTTATGTGGTCAGTTTTAATAATTTGCATGGATATACATCTCTCTGCCTAGATGTTTAATTAAGAAATAATTGAATTTATATTGATTGATTTAATGCTACATAACTAGTATCAATTTATACAAGTCTAAAAATCTCAATCATAAAAGTATAAAGTACTAACAATTTCCTTTATACCATAACACCTATGCATGATAATTGTTTTAGTTAACTCATTCAAATTCTGAAAACTAAATACAAAAATCATCTCGTAAACCATTCACTCTCATTAACCAAACTATGCTAATGCAATCATTCAGGATGATCTATCCACGTGCATAAATAATAATAATAATAATAATAATATTCAAGAAGAAATGATAAGTATACTTCATACTTGTTTCATTGTCCATATTCCATTAACAATCTAAAAAAATTTGTCACAAACCATATAGCGATTAAAGATGGCGTCCTTAGTTCCAAAATGAATTAAATATTTTTAACTATATTCTAGTTATGTTTCCTAATTCCTTCTTATTATTTGAACATAGCTCCCATTTAGAGTAGAAACACATTTCATTAATTGAGAAAACAACTTGATTTCAATAAAATATGCCATAGACATCCTCATACACGAATCAACCTATTAAAAATATATTGAGTATAACATCCCCAAGCAACCAACCTTTTTATCGAAAATAAACAATCCAAGTACAACATTACACAATTTTGTATGAAATTACAACAATCACCTACTTAGTGACTGGGTTTGAGTTGAACCCACCTCAATATTTATATATAGTGACACGAGTCATGTTTCCTCATAAACCGACACGATCATTTGCCCTTAAACACAGTTGTGTTTCAACATAATGTCTTATCACAAGTGACTTGGTTCGTATTGAACCCAATTATTTATGCAAACACAAGCATTACTCCCAAGTCACCATTTCTCTCCCATAAGCCCCCATTAAAACGTCATGACCCATAACACAACAACTATTAATACCCGATATACCCATATGGGTTCAATATGAGAGGATAACATTAAAAAGACAAATAACTAACCAAGATCAAACTGGAAATAATAGAGACCCATAAAGGTAATAGGTCGAGTTGACCTAATATAACCAAGCTCAAACTCTCTGTAAATAATGGAGGCCCATAAAGGTAATAGGGTCGAGTCAAGCTAATATAGAGATAGTCATTCATTTTAACCATTACCATGGTGCCTCAATCTTGATAATATCTTCAAAATAAACACCAAGAACCTACGGGTAAATAATACCCAAGTAATAACAAGATTCAAGACAACATTTAATGGCTTTAAGAATCATGTAAATGGGTATCAACAAAATCACTTGTGCGAGTTATCGAAAACAATAATGATTCACAATCAAGAAGTAGGGTTAAGAACTTGAAAAAATAATCATTTCCCAGAAGAAAACCCATGCACCCCATGATAAAATAAACCCAACTTAACAAAATAACCAGTTTTATCAAGAAGCTCAACACACAAGATTCAACAATAAAACATTATACAGTCAGAATATATATTCTATCATTTCATAATGAAATAACAAGACAAAGTGTGAGGTATTTCCATGGTTGTGAAACTATGTGAAAATCCTTCAAACTCAAAGCTAGATTCCTCTAAATATTCCTTCGAAAACCCCGGACAAAGCAAACACGGAAGTACGTATAAAAATTCACAAATCCCAAGCCAAGCGTGGCTATAACACCGGTGATTCCACCATTATTGTTTCCAAAAATAGCTCAACAAACTAGCGAGAATAAAATTACATGCAACATCTCGAGAGGGAGAGTGCGGAGCTCACCATTTCATGCAAATAGAAAACTAATTTTTGCATAGTAGCTTCGGAGGAAGCTTCTCCCATTCTGGAGATCCATGGGGTTAAATTTAATGCATTTAATATCTCTGAAGTGTCACGTAGTGGCCTTACTTATCTACCTCATCCCCCAACTTCTATTTTCCCTCCAATGCCAACTCGATGAGTATGAGAAGTCCATGAATTAGTTTAAACAATAACTTTACATGGGTCAATAATTTACCAACCTTTTAATTTATTAACTATTTCCCAAATGTTATTTAACTTAAAGTTGAATTTAATATCCATTAAATAATCAATACCAATAACCAATCGACTATAGTCGAATTGGTATGATATATCTATTAAGAAAAGCCTTAACATAAGGTAAATTATTTCATTCAAATAAATCAAACAATTACATATTACCATCCCACATATCTTACAATCCAAATCCATGAATATTATCTAAGACCATAATCAAGTTAATAAGCCAAAAAATCTTTTATATGGAGTCGATGGTCTTCGTTATTTAAACAAAACAATTGCAAATGATATGTAACTTAAGATTCATGAATAATTACCTTTAACTAAATATACTCATGACTAGCCAACTAACGGTTTTTGATAAACCATTATAAACCGATCAATCCATTACATGAAATAGTCAATATAATCGTTCAAGTGGAATATCAATTGGTCCAAGAAAATTAACTAACTAAAAAGATAAATCCATTAGAATTATGATCATGATAAACATTTTATGACCATGATATAAAATAGATTATCATATAACCTTATCAAATCATTTAATTATAACTAATATACTTATACCTATACCTTATCGAAACCAATATTTTTACTTGTCCTAATTTAAGGTCCCTCTTTGATGTTCGATCAATAATCATTAGTATCAAAAGAGTTATTCCTTTCTACATTTACCATCATTTTTATATAATGAATAATAGATTGTAACCATGAATAAATTCAACTAGACTTGCAACTTATTACTTCTAGCAAGAAAATTAAGTCACAATATCAATAGCATGTACAACAACAACAAAGCATCCAATATGGAATCATCAAACTCAGCAAGGTAGTGAAAATAATTCATCACAAAAAAAATATGGTATTAACATGAGGTGTCTCACAATTTCTTGGTGAAAATAAATGTTATGCGGTCAGCTTCATAACTACACATAAGAATTTTTATCCTTTTCAGGGTAAACGTGTGTATGCCTAGCTGGGATACCATCCAAGTAACACTTCTTACACCCAAACCTTCGTGATTCACTTTATGCTAATAACCCAATCTTGTAAAAATCATAAAATGAAAATGTGGGATTTGACATACTTCCCCCTTAATGAATCATCATCCTAATGATTTCTCTCATTAATAGCAGCAGAATAAACCACATCACTTTATATCATACAAGAAATCAAAAGTAGTCATGCATTCTCATCCAAATTTGAAGTTTTCCCATATTTTTTGTTTATCTACCATCCATTTATTGGTTCTTTACAACGTTATAAAACATTTTTCCATATTGTCTTAAATATGAAAAAAATTAAATCATTTCCGTACTTTAAATTTATGAAATTGTATCAATTTTTAACTTAATAAATTGAAAAATATAAGTTTTTAAGACTGAAATAGATAAGGAAACACTATCTTCATCCCTCCTAAATCCTCCCGGAGTTGCACTTTCTTCTTAATATTATTCCCATTGGACCTTGCATTACATAACTTCTCTATTTCTTAAGTGTAGTCGACAAGTTTCTAGAATTCTAATACGTTCAAATGCCACAATTCCTAAATCCTGAACCTGTAAAGAGTTCCAATGAAGCACATGTGATACATCTGAAACATACTTCTTAAGAAAGGAAATATGAAAAAAATTGTCCATCTTAGACAATGTGGTATGAAATTCCAAACTATATGCTATCGGACTTATGATTTCTAAAACTTTAAAAGGTCCAACATATCTTGGTGATAACTTGGCAGCCTTGCCAAATGTTATAGAACTCTTTTTGGGCTTAACCCTTAAGAAAAATTTGTCTCCTATTTCAAATTTCCTATTTATTTGTTTCATATTTATGTATCTCTTCTTCCTATTAACATCTTTTTCAATCACTCATGAGCGATCTTCACTTGATTTTCCTTTTTCGTTAACATTTCAGGGCCCACTAGTACTCTATCTTCAATATTATACCAACTAATGGGTGTTCTACACCTTATTCCATATAGTGCCTCGAAAGGATCCATTTTTAGTGATGCATGGTAGGTGTTATTGTACACAAACTCAACCAATGGAAGGTATTATTCCCATTTGTATTGTTGATCCATGTAGTACATCCTGAGCATATCCTCCATAACTTGGTTGACCCATTCAGTTTGACCATATATTTTCGGATGGTATGATGAACTGAAATTCTACTTTTTCCCAAGGCTGAATTGAAAGTATTCTAGAATCTATATGTCATATGTGGATCCCTATCCAAAATTATTAACTCTGAAACTCTATGCAATCTAAAAATATCATGTGAAAATATTCGTACAAGCATAGGAGAATCATTCTTTATATTTCCCAATATAAAATGAGCTACTTTTGGTAACTTGTCCATAAGTACGAGTATCACGTCATGTTTATTTTCTTTCATAGTTGTTCCCTGCATAAAATATATGCTTATAAATTTCCATTTACAATGTGGAATGTTGTGTGGATACAAAGAAACCAAACGGTAGAATGCACGGTGCTCAAATTTTACACGTTGACATTCCAAATAGTGAGAAACATAGTTTATCATGTCCTTTTTCATTCCCTTCCAAAAATATTGTTGTTTTACATCAACAAACATTTTAGTTACTCTAGGATGTCTAGAGTATGGTGAATCATGAAATTATTTCATAACCTTGACCCTTAAGTCATTTCCCGAAGGTACATAGACTCTACCTTCATATTTCAAGATTCCCTCATTGTAAAATTTGAATCCTTCATACCTTTTATCATTAGGATTTGTTGTTAAAGCAGTCTTAACATGTTGATAATAGGAATCATCCATCATTTGTTTCTTTATATCATCCTTGAATTGGGTTCTAAGGGTAAAAATCGTGGAAACATGCTTCGACAACTTAGTGCATTTTCCACTCTATTTTCCTTACCTTTTATGTAGCTTATATCAAAATCATATTGTGATAAAAATTCAAGCCATCTTCATTGTCTTGCATTTAAGTTGGGTTGTGTGAAGATATACTTCAACACCAAGTGGTATATTTTCACCTCAAAGGGCTTTCCCAAAAAATAATGTCTCCAAAGTTAGAGTGTGTGCTTTATGACAGCAAGCTCTAAATTGTGGGGAGCATTATTCATCTTGTGTACCTTTATTTTTCTACTTTCATATGATATCACATGGTCATTTTGGAGAAGGATTCCACCCAAACCTTCACCGAAAGCATTTGTTACCATAATGAAGCTTCCATTGGGATCCAAAACCTTCAAACTTGGTGTTGTCATTAGTTTTTCTTTCAACAAATTGAATGCATTCTCACATTTTTCAAACCATACCAATTTCTTATCCTTTTTCTACAGAGATATAATCGAACCAGCAACTCTAGAAAATTATTGTGTTAATTTTCTATAGTAACTAACTATCCCATGAAGCTTCTAACTTCATGAACATTCTTTGGTGTTGGTCATTCTATTATTACCTTGATTTTTATGGATCTACAGATATTCCTTATTTATTTATGATGTGTCCGAGGTATTATACCTCATTTTGATAAAAGGAACAATTAGAAAATTTTCCATACAATTTCCTTTTTCTAAGTATGTCCAGCACTATTCTTAAGTGCTCATTATGTTCATCAATGTTTTTGGAATAGATCATAATGTCATCCAAGAAAACCAACACAAACTTATCTAAGTATTCTTGGAATATATTGTTCATTAAATTCATGAATGTAGCAGTGCATTCATGAGTCCAAATGGTAAAACCGTGAACTCATAATGGCCATACCTTGTCCTAAAGTTTTATTGATAGGGTTCTTCATCAAATTTTGGATAAGCATGCAAGTATAATAATGAAGCCGCCGAAATCAAGAAATAAGCTGCAAAGAGTTGGATCAAGTTTGGGAAGGAAAAAGGAAAACCACGGGTAAAATAATAAGCCATGGATAAAATAAGAAGCTGCAAATAAAAGGAAGAAGTTGCACGTAACTTAAGAAAGCCGCAAGACTAAAAATTCACGAGAATATAGGAAAAAACCACATTATACTCCATGAAGTTGTGGAAGCCAACATGATGTCATGGAATTAAGACAAATCAAACCAATACGTGACAAAAGTTGATAGAGGTGTAAATCAAAAAAGTGACTTTTGGATATTTATTGTAATTAATCCATTGTATATGTGTGTTTCATAAGAAATGTATGTGTGAGTGTCATTTTTGAGAGAATTGATAGCATATGAGATGTATGAGAGAGAGAATGAAAGGGATATGAATGTAAAAGAGACTAATGTACTGATTATTGAAATATGAATAAAGATTGATGTTTGGAGTAAATTTTGTTATGTGTATTTACATTCTTTCTATTCATAAGTTAGAGTAAAGTACTTTTCCCACGTACATCCCTAACATAGGTCGAACTTCCTAAGTCTCACATTGTTATCAGGATTTAGGGTCAACATTTGGTGTCTGAGCCTAGGTCCCTATTGTTAGGTAGATGTCAGGAAAAATATCACCACTAGGATATTGGAAACCTTCTTTGGAATAAATTGAAGATTGGTGGGGAGTGAAAATTAAGAAGTTTGTTAAAGGAGAAGCCAAAAGATTGAAAATATCTTACCAAGCACCGGAATTAGAATTTCTTGGAGAATATGGGGAATATTATTTTCATAGTTTTCTCACCTTTTGTGGCCTTTCTTACTAGCACACACCAAGAGAACAGAGTGGTCAAGATTACATTTGAGAGGACCCTCTGAGTGGATTGTAGCAAGACTAACTATACTAAACCATATTGATGAACCTTGGACAAGAGCTATTGACTATTGGTATGAGACTACCTTAGATTCATACATAATTACTTGGGCCATACAAGGTTGGAAATTTTTTTCCCATAAGAAATATAAAGTACTAAGTGGAGCAAGAGGATGATTTATTAAATTAGTTCCATTTTGAATTAACATTTTGATGGTAGAGAAGGGCTTAAACAAAAGTGCAGAAAATTTCCTTTAGGTGAAAAGCACCATGTGATAGCACACGTGAAGGGGGTGATCCAAGAGACATGACTTATCATAATTAATGGGGTGTTGGTTGGGGTGGAAGAAATAGGATGACATGGGGAAAAGAAAAATTAAATAATTAGATAATTGGAAAAAAGAGGATTAAGATAATTAAAGAGAATTGATGAATTGAGAAGAAAAACTAAAGTGAGGAGAATGGAAGAGAGAGCAAGGATAGTCGCAAAAATAAGGAATTAGAAAAGAAGGTAGAAAAACAAAGACTGGAAAGAGAGGAAAGAACAAAGAAGATAAAGGAAAGGAAAGAGAAATGGAATAAACCTTAGAGGAAAGAAAAGAAAGAAAAACCCACTTCAAGTGGAGGCCAAGAAGTGGCTATCCAAAAAAGGGAGGGGGACATACAAATTATAGGTATAATACTTGTACCAGAAAATACCAACTTGATTTAGTTACCCCACATATATAATAAGAAGAATATCTATAGATAATCCTATTCAAAAATCAATATCTAGAACAACTATTTTGATGACTGAGTTATAATAGTTAGTAGGAATTTTGGAGCCAACATTCAAGCAAGTAGTAGGAGAAGAGAATTGGGAAGAAGGAATGACAAAAGGTCCATTACTAATCAAAGAAAGGGGAGAGGAAGAAGAAAGAGTTAACAAGATAGAAGAGTTAGTTGAAGAATTTAGAGAAAAGATAAGTATAACAGAGAAGAAGGAAGAAGGAAAAGTTGATGAGAAATATGAATTAGAGAAGAGAGGTGAGGAAATAGAGAAGCAAGAGAAATCAGAAAAATAAGATGAGAAGAAAAATAAGAAAAGAAGAAGTGATGAAGGGTTAGAGGATAATCTTAGGTTTAGAAATAGTAAAGGAAGAAAGATATGTGTAGAAAGGAATAGTTATGAAGAGTCACCAACTAAAGATGCCCCTAACCACCAAAACATACCAAAGAATATTATCCCCAGGCAGTGTCGTCATTCCATGTTCCAATTGAAACACCTATTCGTAAGATAGAAAAAGGAGAAATCTTGGAAGAAATATATCACAAATTACAAGAAGAGAGTCAGAAGAGACAAGAAATTGTGAGAGAATTTAGAGAATTATTAGGAGAATTATATTTTGATATTGAGTTATCAAGAGATAAAGGATGAAAGACTAACTTAGTAAAATCCCAGAGCCAATCAAGGAAGGTGAAACCAGTGAAACAACAAGACACTAATCCATCCCAAAGACATTCTCAACCAGTCGGAAGGATGACACAAAAGGTAAAATTACCAATGTTTGATTCAGACACAAACGATGCAGTGGAACATTTTTTCTTATTAGAGACTCTCTAGAAGAATAGAAACATCATAGATAATGTTGTTAAACTAGGTGAATTTTTCACTACTTTGAGGGAAGATGCATTCGAGATAGTATATGAAAACCAAAGCTAAAAAAAACAAAGAGTGGGATGTTATTGAACAGGAATTCATGACAGAATTCCACTTTCTGGAAGCATCAGCAGAGGGGGTGAGAAAGATGAGATACCGAGTACAAAACTAAAATGAGACGATTCTGAGTTTAGCCATCGATTTAAAACTACTACCAAAAATTTAGAAGGGCCCCTTATGAACAAACAAAGAATCGAATGGTTCACTTCACGAATTCTTCCCTACATTCAAGGAACACTAGATGGAAAACAATTCAAGTAACTTACAGGGTAATAGATATGGAAATCAGACTAGAGTCCCAGCCATGGTGGAGAGAAGGAGAAACATCCTTAAGAACAGAACTGGAAAGAGTACAGCTAGAACTAGCCAAATTGAAACTTCAATAAGAAATCTAGAAGAAGGAAGGGCTTAGAATTAGCTCACCACCAAGGATTCATTTAAAACACAAGATTTGGTGCACAGTATGTTGTGGTGAAGGGAATAGTAGAATAGAATATCCTCATTTGGAGAGTGCAAAAAGAGGTTTCACGGTTAGACAAAATTCATCACAGAGAGCATCTTCCAGCAATAAATCACCATAAAAATGAACATGGTGTGGTATTTAAATATTGTGGTACAAACACACGTGGGATACATGTCCCTTACTATAAGTTGCACCTCGACAAACCAATGGATGTATTGCATGACCTGCATGTGGTTCATATACCCACTATCATCACAATTGTCCCTCTATAAAAGCATTATAATATCTAAAATATTATAGTCCTCGAAGATTAATGGCCGTAATAGAGACTACAAAGCACCCAACCCTCCCTTATAGCATAACAGATGATTATTGCACCTCGCCACCTACACAACAAGCAATAACTACACCTCGGTACCCAAACCAACAAGGAGGATAACCACATTTTAGAGGTGGTTATCGGGGTAAAAATATAACCCAAATTATCAAGGATATAATGATGGAGGATACCACGGGGGGATACAAAGGAGGATATAAGGGAGGCTATAGAGGTGGTTACATAGGAGGATACAGAGGCGGGTATGATAATTTCTAAGGAGGAAGAGGGTATTAAGGTTATAAGGATGGGGCTACCACGGAGGTTATAGAGATAATCAAAGAGGTTGACATCAAGACAAAAGACCACTAAACTGATATAAATGTGGTTAAGATGGAAACCTAGGCGGGAACTATACAAAACCTTATCCTTGTGGATTTTTTCATGAAAAAGGGAATGATGCTTTGATTGTCCTAAAGCCATATATCTTTATAAGAGTGGAGGAACTAGGTCGAGAATCTTTGGGGAAGGATGCTCATAAACATGTACAACATCTTACTAGGATTCCTTGGGATGAAGAGACAATAGAAAAAGATAAAGCCATGAGAGCATCAAGCTCAGAAAATAGATCAACAAAAGAATATAAGAAATAAGAAGCAAAAGAGATCTATCTGAGAAAGAAGACAGTCAAACCAAGAAAGAGCATTGAAGAACCTAAATAGAAATTAGACGCCACTACCAAAAGTGTCACAAGAAATGAATCTATACCCAAAAATAAGAAAATAATTAGGTTACCACAAGAAGAAAGTTCTTCCAGTGAAGAAGAATGGAACCCTAAAGAAATTAGACCAGACCTCTATATGAAAGAAATTGAGAAAATTAAGGCATTGGTAAAAGAGGCACAAGCCTTGGAAGAAAAGGAGAAAAATTTCTTTATAGAAGAAGAGATCATTTCTTTGAAGGAAATAGCTAAATTGATAATCAACCATGGTCTAGTGGACAAATTAAAGAAATTTAGCAAGTACTAGAATAAAGAAGAAAAGACTATGCATGTCCAGAAGAATTGAAGCAGGACATAATAAGAAGAAAATAAATATATTCGAATGTAATGCACATAACGTAAATCCACTATCTATTTAGATGCTAACATATTTGATACCACCATCACAAGAGTATTACTAGACCTTGGCACGAGATGTAAATATGATGTCCAAGACTACTTGGGAGAGGTTAGGTAGACCTCCTTTGGAACCCGTCAGGTATTTCATTGGCTTAGTAGATGGATCATCTAGACAACCTCTAAGAGAATTGAAAAATGTCAAAGTAAACATTATGGGCATAAAGAGGAGAGTCAATTTTGAAGTGGTAGAAAATTTAGCTTTTAATCCTCCATATAATGTTATCCTAGATCTAGAGTGGTTCGTATATTGCAATGGAACACTTAAATGAGAAGAATAAGTGACCCTCTAAGAAGATGACATATGTGTACATATACCCTTACCCTTTTCCTAAAGATTTCAAGGAACTGAAAGGCATAAAAGAAGAATTGGGTATAATGAAGATCCAAATAAAAGAAGGATTTAAACCCTTGAATAAAATACCTTACAGAATCAATCCAAATCTGAAGGTTAAGGTGAAATTCAAGATTGATAAAATGTTAAATGTTGGAATCATCAAACTAGTAGAGGATTTAGAATGGATAAGTCCAATGGTTATCCAAAACAAGAAGACTAGAGAAATATGAGTATGTGTAGATTATAGGGAGTTAAAAAAAGCTTGCGTTCATGACCCATTTCCCACACCTTTCACAGAAGAAGTCTTGGAGAATGTAGCAGGAAGAGAAGTGTATTCTTTTACTGCTGGTTTCTCTGGTTACCATCAAGTTAGAATTACACGTGAATATTATCCAAAGACTACATTTTCCACAAAATGGGGGTCATTTATGTATATTGTGATGTTGTTTGGCTTAAGCAATGCACCAAGTAATATTCAACGAATAATGATCAATGCTTTTAAAGAATTTATCAATGATTTATTGGAATTTTACTCGAATGACTGGATAGTGTATGGATTGTTGAAAAACCATATTTAGGTGTTAAGATTAATGTTTCAAATATGCAGAGATTTACAAATATCCTTGAACTTGAAGAAGTGCATATTTCTAACCCCATTTGGCACATTATTGGGGCACATAATTTTCAAAGAAGGGCTACTCATTGATCCAATGAATACTTCGTGATTGTTAATCTACCACCGCTTAAGACATGAAAGGATGTAAGAACAATTACGGGATATACATTCTACCACGAGAAAATTTATAAGGAACTATGCGGAAATAAGTGCACCATTGGAAGAATTATTGAAGAAAAGGATGAATAAACAAGTACCATGGTCAAAAGAATGTGCAGATTCATTTGAAGTATTAAAAGACAAGATTATGCATGCACTTATCCTTACCTTTCGCAATTGCAATGTTCCCTTCCATGTTTATGTATATTCATCGGCATTACAATTAGAGTAGTACTCACTCATCCTAGAGAAAAATGGACCATCCAATTACTTTCGCGAGTAGAAAACTAGCCAAGGAAGAAATAAATTATTCAACAATAGAGAAGGAAGCTCTAAGTATAGTTTATTCTATGAAAAAATACCGCCGATATCTATTGGCCACTTATTTTGTGTTTTATACCGACCATGAGCCATTGAAATATTTATTGAATAAACCAATAATGCAAGGGAGAATTTTTAGATGGTTAATGTTGATTCAAGAGTTTGACTGCACTCTGGCGGTGAAGATAGACAAGTTAAATAATGGCCCGAATTACCTATCAAGAATAGAAAATGGAGAGGATGAAGGTCCAATAGATGATGATTTTCCTAGGGCTCACTTGTTTAGAGTTGAAGCAATTCCAAAATAATTGGATGAGATAGCTCAATTACTGACAACAGGAGAATTTCTAACAGACTATACCAAACAACAAAATAAAATTTTACTATGCAGAGCCTTCCCATTCACCTTGATTCAAGGTCAATTGTACAAAAAAGGGCATGATGACATCTTGAGAAGAGTAGCCTTGGAACATGAAAGGAAAAATATTTTGATATAAGCACATGAAGGAGTTTTCGGAGGACACATTTGTGGAGATCATATAGTAAGGAAGGTATTGATGGTTAGGTTATGGTGTCCCACATTATTTAAATATGCCCACAAACATGTAAGAACCTGTGATATTTTCCAGCAAGTAGGAAAACCTAATGCTAGGGACAAGATGCCATTAAACCCTTTGTGAGCACTTGCACCATTTGAAAAATGGTCAATAGACTTCATTGGACCAATAAATCTAGCCATGAAACACTCTCATGTCAAGTTCATTATCATAGGGAATGAATACTTGACAAAATAGGTAGAGAGCGTTTCCCACTAAATATTGCACTTTGCTAAGACTACAGCCATGTTTCTCTATGAAAATAATATTACAAGGTTTGGATGCTCATTAAGCATTACCGGTGACAGGGAAACATTTTTAAATGCCACCATGGAAGAATTGTTGATCTAATTTATGATCAATCATAATAGGATCACACCATACTATCCACGGGAAAATGGAATAGTAGAATCCTTTAATAAATTTTTAGAGAAAGGTTTGAAAAATATTTGTTCACTCTAATAGGAATATTGGGATTTGAAGATACCACCCACTCTAAGGGAATACTATGCAACATACAAAAGGCTTACCAAATACTCTCCCTTCCAATTGGTTTACGGATTAGAAGTTGTAGTACCTCTAGATTTTGTGCTCCCAAGTTTGAGAATTGCAATTACCTTTAGAATGAATTAAGATTCATCATTACATGAAATATTGATTGAATTAGAGAAACTAGATGAAAAAGATTCATAGCCACATATAACCAAACCCAAGAGAAAATAAGAAAAAATCATGGCATGACCGCCACATAAAGAAGAAGGATTTTAATGTTGGAGATAAGGTCCTTTTATATGATAGTAAATGGAAACATCCAAGGAAGCTTAAGGTAAGATGGCTAGGACCTTACATTGTCAAAAATATACTATCTTCAGGAGCCACAAAGTTGGAGACGTTTACAACAAAAAGAATTATCAAGCTTTGTAAATGGAGCCAGATTGAAAAAGTACAATACCTAAAGCATTAGGATGAAATATATATATAAATCTAGCCTATTTGAAAACCGACAATTCGGAAAATAAGACAAGGGGTAGGATGAAAACCCGCAAAATTTTCCTTACTCTAAGAAAACATGAGAAACAAGTAAACCAAGAAAAATGAAGAACCGCAGAGGAATAATATCCACACAATAAAGATAAGACAGAGTCGCAGAGGAACATACCCATGGGATAAATAAAAAGAGAAAACAAAAAAATCCACATAATGAAGAATTGAGGGGAAAGCTGCAGCAAGAAGAAAATAGAAAAACCACACAATGAAGAGAAGAAGGATAAAATTGCAATACGAAGGAAGAAGAAATAACACCAAACAAAGGAGAGAGAGAAACCATGGAATAAAGGAATGAATAGCCACGAAACAAAGGAATATAAGAAAAAATCCATAGAATGAAGGAAGAAACCACAAATTATAGGGATAGCCTTGTAATGAAGGTAACGTCATAGGATGAAGAGAAAATCCGTTAAACAAATAAAAACATAGAACACACAAAATAGGCAAGATAAAAGATGCAGCCACAAAAAAATATTTTTCCACTAAAAATGCAATAAATGGGGTAGGTAAAAGGAGGAGGATATAAAAGGCGTTGAATTTCAATAAGCTAAGGTACAAAAATTTAAAACACAAGATTGAAAAAATCAATAACGTAAGTGTGAAAAAAGAGCTAGGGAAAAATTAGGGCAAATCGAGAAGAGAACATGGATACTCTAGTATAAGTCACACAAAAAAAAAAGGACAAAATTCATGAAGAATTCAATGAAAGAAAATCAACATGATCTCGATGGAGCATTCTCTCATATTCCATTCAAATTATCCCATGCATGAGATTAGCAAAAATACATTCACTCTTCAATCTTTGAATATGATCACACATTGCTAGAAGTGGAAAATTTCCTACTCTTAGAAGAAGAACACAAAATTGATCGGAAAATTGAAAATTGATGCATGGAGTCACATTCCGTATTTTCAAAGGGCAGATCATGTGATTAAAGTTCTTCTGAGCTAGTTACATAATCAACTACTATATTTTTATCAATTTTATCTCATTGATGCAAAAGTGATGGATAAGGTTACCAGATTATGGGACAAAGGATGCTAAGTGATTACCAAGAAGAAGACGAAACTAAAAGACACGGTATTGGTGATGGGAGTATCAAAATCAAAGCATGGGGTACGCATTGTAGATATTGCTAATCATGCCCTTAGGTACACCACCAAGGTCATATGTTTAAAAATTTATCACGTTGATAGAGAAAATAGTGCCCACATATTAAGTGCATAATTAGCCATAGAAATGGTTAATTTGCATCAGAATACAATCTCTTGAGTTATTAGCCACAAAATTTCATGAAAATACAAGTAAGATAAAATAAGGAAAGCATACATTTTCCTATGGTTCAATAATTATATGTTTAGCAATGTATTTCCCAAAATCCCTACCCCAAAAAAATGAATTGGTAGACTAGAAGGCGAGATAAACCAGTCATGGAACAAGTTTGGGAACATATAAATAGTCTAGATGTCGTAACCTAAATTACATCATTATGAAGGTGGATAAACAAAATTAGGAAAATAATTGGGAATAAAGAAAGGGTGTTAGAGCATATTGTGGAAAGGTATGAGAAATATGTATACTTTATTGTTGATGTTGATTACACATTTATTTGGCCTACAAATCCACGCATAGAATACATACCTCCATTACCCTATCAGGAATCAGTTGACCTAGTAGCCACATCAATTGAAGCAATTAGAAATCTCCCTATGGATTCCAGAAAATCCAAATTACCTAATTTTGATGAATTAATTGAAGAAACATTTGAATAATACGGGAAAAAGACTCAAAGACAATATGGAAAACCAAAATCAAGTGGAGCTCCCAAGATATGTAAAATAAATAAATCCCCTATTGTTGCAATATTGATTACCAAATTCCAGAAAGCATTAGCGAGAAAAAGGAAGCTAAAACTAGTTGTGTCCAACATAGAAAAAGAAGAATAATAATCCGAAGACATATAAGAAATTTTGGGGTCATAAGAAGAAGAAGATAATCCATCACCCATACATCCACAAGAACAAGAAGTACCATAGATTTTAGAATAGGTAGAGCCATGGGTGGAAATATATTTAACAAAATGAGCATATAGGTATTATAAAAAATGTCTATCTCCAAGATGCATTTCCAAGCTAGCATAAGAATACGAGGCCGGCATATGAAGAGAACAAATGGCAATAGTTGAAGCAATATTATACTATCTAGAAAAATTTAGGTTCGTAATTGAGGACATTATGTGGTTACTCCCATATGAATTAAGATAGGAGATATAAGAACAAATAGAATAAGAAGAGATAAGATGCAGGGAAAATTTTAGTGGTGAATTTTCGTAAACTCACGAATATTAGGGATTTTGGAAATTAGAAATGGCTAATTTTCAGCAGTCGGCTCCCACCTAATTCACCTAAAATTTCCACCGATAAGTCATTTATATGGGTGAATTCACCTACTATTTATATGTTAAATTAACTTATGCATGTATTTCACCAACGTTTCTTATCATTGTACCTCATCCAAGAAAATTACACCCTACCAAATTACCTTTACCATGAAACATTTTTCAGAAATTCGCCATCGATTCAAAAGTTGATTTTGGAGATTTGCCACCCATTCTAAACTAATTTTTTTAGAGGGGGTCTTAAAATGAACCTTGCAAGATGCACGAAGGATCTTCAAAAATAAATATCATAATTGAAGAACAAGAAAGAAATATTGTTGTGCAACAAAAAAGATTCAAAAGGTCAAAAAACTCATTGGGCTATTGATTAAAAAATAAAGGAAAGGGAGGACAAAGCATCAAAACCCATAACTAAAGACTCAAAACATATAGAGGCAGCAATAGAGGAAGAAAAAGGAAATCTTAGAAGAAGAAAAATAAAAAGTTGCAGATGAATCCAAACACAAAAATTAAAACAAGAAAAACAGAAAGAGCAAGAAGAAAAACAAAAGGAGTTAGAAGCAGCTAAAAAGATAGGTGATGAATAACATAAGAAAATTGTCATAGAAGATGTAGAGAAGAAGAAAAGAGAAGAAGCAAAGAAAAAATAATTAGAAAAATAGAAAAAAGAAAAAGAAGAGGCAGCACAAAAACATGAAAAAGAAGTAGAAAAGAAAGCTGAAATAATAGGAGAAGAAGATAAAAGAAGAAAGGAAACAAAAGAAAAACTAGAAAAAAGGAGATAGAGAAAAATAAGAAAGAGGAAATAATAAGAAAGGAAAAATAAGAGAAAGAAAAGAAGGAAAAGGAAGAGATGGGAAAATAAGAGAAGGAAAAGAAGAACAAGAAAAGAAGGAGAAGGAAGAAGAAACCAAGAAGGAGAAAGAACAAAAGGAGAAAGAAGAAAGAGAAAAGAAACAAAAAGAAGAAGAAGAACAAAAGGAGGAAAAAGATAGACAAGAAAAATAGATGCTACAATCAACCTCCTCTACAGAAACATCTACAAATATAGGTATGACACAAGCACCCCAAGACTCATTAGAAAAATCAAATAAGCACTGTACTTGAGAGGAAAAAGGAACACTCAATACAGTTACAACAAGGGGTTGTGGAACAAACCACAGAAGGCTACAAGGTGCACTTAGATAAACTCTCCCCATTGCAAAAGAAAGCATGTGGATAGATACTAGAGAAAAGTGCCAAGCAATATTAGATGCAGAGATGTGTGGAGTTAGAAGAAACCATGTAGAAGATGTTATCCTCCATTCAAGTAGCAAAGCCACACATCAACATAGCCTCAAACCTTCAAGTAGAAGTTGCCACAAAAAAATTAGTGACACAACTTGTGAAAGAAGAAACAAGCAGAGTGGAGCTAGGAAAGAAGAAATACATGAGGAAGTAGTCAAAGGATACAAACAAAAATCCTTAGGCCACATACATTCAAAAACCAAAAAAATAGGAAGGAAATGCAAGCCGCGATAACCAAGTTAGAATAAAAATTTTGAAATGTTGTGGCATACTACACTTAAACCATTGGGTGGCCCAGTGAAAATCAGAAAGAAAAAGTAGATCTGGACAGGTTGGAACAAAAAATTCATATGGAATCCACAGTATATGATATCACTACGGACAAATATGGGACCCAAAGAAGAAAAATAGCAGAGTTAACTGAAAAATATCAAACACAAAAAAGGGCGTAGAATGAAAAGATCTGGACATGTTATAATGCAGCACACCACTTGACCAAGCTATGATTAGAATGTAGTAGGAGCTCATAACTACCCACATTATATGGGGCCAAGTACAATCAACATCCATACAATCTGATATCATTCAGTTAATCCAAGAGAACACACAACTGCAAGAGTGGAAAAAGAATATAGATTCTCATATCGAATGTTGGTACACTTTTGAAAAGAATATTATGCCACAAATAACTAAATACATCCCCCTTTACTCCACCTTGAAGAAGATTAAAAGAAAATCCATCCCACAAACCCAGTCGGGTGAAGGAAATCTTCCTTATGCTAGACATCTAATTTTCTGGGGAGGTTGATGCCTCTACAAGTTGGCGTCCCATAAATCCAGTCAAGCAAGGGAATCCTTCCTTACACCCGATGTCTAAGTTCTTATGGTTGATGCCTATATGATTTGCTTTTAAAGAAAACTTTTTAGAGGAAAGAACAAGGTTCTTAATCATTTTTAGTTGTCTCGAGGAGGAGACAAATTTTTATCGGGGATGATGTTTATAGGGTTCTTCATCGAATTTTGGATAAGCCGCGAGTATAAGAATGAAGCCTCCAAAGTCAGGAAATAACCACGAAGAGTTAGATCAATCCATGAGGGAAAAAGGAAAATCATGTGTAAAAGAAGAAGCCACGAATAATATACAAAACCACGAGATAGAAGGAAGAAGCCACACATAACTTAAGAAAGCCATGGAATATAGGAAAAATTGGCATTATACACCATAAAGCCGAGGAAGCCAACATGAAGGCTGTAAAATGAAGACAAATAAAACCGATGCGTGATGAAGATGACAAAGGTTCAAATCAAAAGAAGTGACTTTTAGATATTTTATATTTTATATATTTATTGTAATTAATCCATTGTACATGTGTGTGTCACAAGAAATGTATGTGTGAGTTCCATTTTTGAGAGAATTGATAGCATATGAGATGTATGAGAGAGAGAATGAAAGGGATATGAATTTAAAAGCAACTAATGTACCAATTATTGAAATATGTATAAATATTGAAGTTTTGCGAGTCAATTGTGTTATGTGTATTTATATTCTTTCTTTTCACAAGTTGAAGAAAAGTAATTTTCCGTGTACATCCCTAACATAGGTCAAGCTTCCTAAGTCTCATATTGTTGTTAGAATTTAGGTTCAACAAGGTTGTTTTATGAATTTCCACATCTTTGATTATCGATTGATGGTATCCCGATCTTACATCAATTTTTGAATAAAGTAATGCATCACACATCTGATCAAAAAGATCATCTATCCTTAGCAAAGGATACCTATTATTTAATATGGCTTTGTTAAGAATACGGTAATTAATGCATAATTTAAGTTTTCTATCTTTTTTACAAAAATTAATGGTGCTCTATAAGTAAATACACTCAATTTGATTATTCCTTTAGACAATAATTCATTCGAGTTATACCTTGAGTTCTACAAGTTCCTTTGTATTCATGTGGAACATATCTTTTGAGATAGTTTTTATTGTAGGTTTGATATATATTTTGAAGTCAAATTCACATGTTGGAGGGAATCTAGGTAAATTCTCCATATAAACATCATTGTACTCTTGTAACTATTAATGAAAAATTACAGCACCCCTGAATGACCGAGTTGGTAATGGGGCATTTGGTATAATTTTCTAACATTCAGGACCATGTCTAAAGTTGTGGGACTTAAAAACTTGAGATGGTCTTCCGAAGAAGGTCAGATTCCTCTACCTAATCCTAATGCTAAAAATCCTTATGCGAGAAAGACACCTATATAAACCTATCCTAACAATTCCAAGGAGACAAGGAGAGAGAGAGTGCATGAAAAGGGAAATCCTACACTAAAGGGGGTGATGAGAACTAGCAAAAGGGGCAAGATATTATATTAAGGGAGAAAAAGAAGGGAAAATGGAGTTGGGAGAGGTCAGAAAATGTGACATATCCCCAAGCTCCATTCATCATCGAATCCCCATTAAGCACTACCTCATAAACCTACAAGTAAAAGAAACATGAACAAAATACAACGCAATGGAGAGGCACGAGAAACACGATAAAAATGACTTAGGGTTGAAGAAACACCAAAAAACTTGATTTTTATTACTTCAAAACATACATAGGCCATTTACAAATGATGCACAAAGGCATAATTACATCATAGGCCCAAGAGGAGGCTCTGACTTAAATTAAATTGAGGAAAATTTTGCAAGATTTTCCCCTGACTCCTAAAATTTTTGCCTTAAAAATGACAGGTCGAGTTCCTTATATAGGAAATTTTTCACCCACCCTCATTAAAGAGGTATGGGTACTGTCATATAATTTCAATTTCTTGGTGAAATTTAATAAATAGCAAGATTATTTTGATAACTAGCAAAGGGGTCGACATACTGAATGAAGCAAAAGTCGGCATCATGATTCTAGTACACTCCCAACATCTCCTAAGTAACGCTAGTACACCAAAGTATTTTCAAATTCCCATTAATTTCTAAGGGAGGTTTCTAAGAAAGTCCCTCAAGCTCTTGGAATAACTCATCGAGCTAGTTGTGGAAGAGTGAATTTCTCATTTTCAAGGACCAAGATGATACAATTCACCAAGCTAAACATTAGTGAGCTACAATTGTAAAATAAAGTTACATCCATATAGGTGAGTTGTTTCTCAACGATTGATCCACTTGAGGTTTGAGCGAGTCAATTTTAAAATTCATCGGGATCTTGAGACGTGGCTAAGCTATGAATCATGCATTGAAATCCTCATTCATTAAACTCTGATGTAAACAACTCGGGAAGTTCGGGAATCATGGAGAGTTCATAAGCTTAAATGTGATTTGGGGATTATAGAGGAGAAAGCTAGCTCGGTCATGGAGAGAAATTTTGATGTCATGGAGTTGACTCGAATACTAGAAATCACGGAAGAGCAGAAATACCCCGAGTCGAGTATGAAAAAATGGAGAGAGAACATTGCTCGCAAGTTGAGCTAAGGAATAAAATGAAGGGCTTGTTATGAGCTAGGTCTTTAGGCCACCAGATGGCTCGGTGCTAAGTTGTATTAATTCGAGAGGGTGAAGATTGAGCCAAACCCAAATCTTGTCATAGGAGGAAATAGCTCCACCATCAACTTATGAGTTAACCCAAGAAGCTAAGTCAAGAGTACTAATGGGCCTAAGAGTTCTAACGAATCAGTGGAAAAGAAAGGAAATTTGGAGGATGGGCCCATTAGCACAAGAGGAACCATCTCGGTGATAAGGACGATGCCAAGTCATATTGGTAAGGAACTCGACATACAAGGGGTCGGGGAATGTGTGGATAAAATATGCCGACACAAAATAAGAAATCCAACTTTGCATATGGTTTGGGATACATAAGGCACCAAGAAGGAAAACTTGACAAACATCGGGGGAGCTGGAAATGCATAAAAGGAGAAAACTAGCTCGGTCAAAGCTGGCCAAGCTGGTAAAAAATTGAAACAAGGAAAATATCCCTCCTTTCCCACAATATGTTAATGCCTAAATAATTTAGATATATGAAATATCATTCTAAAGATATGAAGAAACATTGGGGAAGGAGAGGAAATCATTAAAATTGACTTTTCTAGCCAAGGGATTTAATTCTCAATCCCATGGAGATAAAAATGCTTGGTAAATCCAAAATACCTACCTTTACTCAGAATCTCATAACTTGAGCATTTCTCAAGAAAATTGCAAAAAAATTGTGTCATTGGAATCATGGCTCCAAGCCCAAGGCACAAAAATAAAAAATTCAAAGATTAATGAATATTTGATGGAGAATTTTTTGGAAAATGAGCCCAATTCAAAGAGACATTTGGAAATTGGTTGGGAGTGAAATTAATGCGTATGGTTTTTTTTTCTTTTCTTGTTGCAGGTCATGGGACAGCGAGGGGAGAATTTACAAATCTATTTCCATAATTTCATCTCATTTATTACATCATGCATGTGGTTGGAAAAGAAATTTTGAATTCACACTCTTCTTTTCCTCGTATTCTATAAAATGTAATTTGGGGCTCATTCAAAAGGAGTTAGTCATTTTTCTTCGCCCCCCCCTTCTCTCTTTCTTCTCTGTTGGGTTGAATGTGGAGTTTTGACCTCATTCCCAAGCTTTGTAATGGAATTTCCATTTCCTCTTTCCTATTAATGTTTTATTGTGCACATTTATTAGAGCAATATAATGTGTCTTGTGATTCATTTTGTCCATCCTTCGCATGTTTTTATCGTCTCTACTTGCCTATATTCACTATGCAATTATACTATGCATATTCTTGATGTCTATTTTTAGGAGCCATGTTAAAGGAGTAAAAATAGTGCTTTGTGTGAATATATCTTTGTCCTATGGTGCATTTTTTCCACCCTTTCCATTGCTCACCTCTCTCCATTTTAGCAGTTGAATCATTGGCTAACAATCCTCATTTAGTGGTTTATCACCGCTATTAGTGTAGGCTTTATTTTTATGCACTCTATATCACGACCTCTTGGAATGTTAGGATAGGATTAGATAGCTTTTCTTACACTAAGAGTAGCTTGTGGTAGGTAGTTTAGGAGCAAGATCCAGCTTTCTCTAGAGGGTTATCTCAAGTCCACAAGTCCCACAGCTTGAGAGATAACCCAATGTTACCCAAAAGGTAGGGATCCATAACCAAAAATCTCAGGGTGCTACTTTTTGGTGATAATAGTTCTGGCACACCCAGTGGGACATGTTTGAAGCACCTTACCACTTCATTTCATCAATTTGGTGTGTTCTTGGTGAGATTCATCCTTTGGGGTCATATGTAAAGTACACTTGGCAACTCTATTCGGTCCGAACGACCCACTCTCTGAAATTACAGACCTTTCTTCCATCCATTTCCATTCATATTTATTTTCATATCTCTCATTTTCTTTCTTTATATGAAGTTGTGCAATCATGACTTCATTCCCACAATGGAATTCACACTTTTAGCAATACATTCAAGGTGTCGATAAGCTTCACAACTCCTCCAGATCAGCATTATGACCAGATTCAAAACCATTATGCTTACCCATATGAGCAATGCCAAAACCAATTTGGCTATGGAACCTATCAAGAACATGAGTATGAATATGATGATAACTTGAGTTAGATGGAGAATGTTGGTCTACTGGAGAAGGTCTAAAAAATGGAGGATGGCATGGTTTAATCTCAGGCTACAACACAAATGAAGGAATTCAGGATTGGTTGCAGGGAACCTTGTCATGGGAAGGCCCTTTTCAAGACACTATAGCCCATAGGAAAAGCTTGATTTCATGGTTGAAATGTTTACCCAACTTATATAATGGATCAAGGATATTGAAATATATGATAAATGTCCAATATTATCTTGTCAATGGGTATGTCAATCACCGCTTGTGTTTTCTTCTTTCTCTCTTTCCCAAGCCTTACCATTTCAACATTGTCATGATTCAAGCCCATTGTATAATGCCCCAATTATTGAGTTCTCTTCTCCATATCCTAGATTTCTATCCCATCTCAATTCTTCTACCCTTTTCCCTTCCTAGTAGTCATCCCCTCCAAACAAAGAAGTTTCACTTCCTTCTCCACCACAAATGGTTACAAAACCTATTGTAACCCAACCCAACCCTCCTCTTGTTGTCTCAAGTTTATCTTGGGAAGAAAACAGTACTAAAATTAGTCAAGGAAACAAGAAGGAGAGTCTAATCAAGAAGAAATAACTGAATATTGGAAAATATGGGCTCATAGTTTTGGGATTGATAAGATCCCCTTGTTGGTTAAACCTATGAAGGAGATGGAGGCCCTACCACATGTGGAGGTTGATTTTGCAAAGGAGCAAGAACAAGAAGCAGATGACCAATGATCTCTTTGCTTTAAATGTAGTGTGCAAGTTGGCAACATATTCTCAAAGATTCTTGAGTCATCTCAGCTCATAGAATTAGAAAGCAAAGAAGCAGCCCCAAATCCACAAGAAGAGGAGCATGTGCAAACAAAAGAAGAAAATCTCCCTAAAGTGCAAAATGTTTCGATGGAATGTAGTGACCCTCATTTTCCTGCATTCCTAGAGCTTGTTGCACTATTGGAAGGTTACATTGATCCACCATAATCATCATCATCAATTGTAACCAACCATAGAGAGCTTCATGTTATGGATGAGAACAAATCAGATTTTGGATCCTTGGATGAAGAAGAGATCATAGGAAGCTTCTTGCTTTCTTTTGATGATGAAATTTTATATTCTTCTATCACATCTTTACAAGAATTTGATTTTGTGGAGGATTTTTATCTCTTGAACTTTATGTTTGAGGAGGAAGAGGAAGATGATGAAAACATACTTATCAAATCAGTCATCATGGAAAGAGTAGTTTTGGAAGAAGCGGAGTTATTTGTATAGGTATAACAACATTCATATTATCTTATAAGCAAGAACCTTCTTCCAAAAAGTCTACAAGATATCCCCATTCATGGGGATGAGCTTCAAAATAATGGGAAAATCAAAAGGATCAGCCCATTGGTTCCTAGGGCCCCATGCCCAATCAAGTATTTAGCTTCATTAGAGCCAAGGGAGAAGCCAACACCGGTCATGCTCACTTGAGCATGAGGATAATCTTCAAAGCACCAAGGATCAACTACAACACCTCTAACCAAATGATGAACATATTGAGGAGGTATTCATTTTTATTGATACCTTGGGTGGAAGAGTGGAAGGTAATTTTTCACTCTTGTTGCAGGCCATATTCATTGGTAAATTAATTACATGGCCACATTTTGTAAAGAAGGGAAGTTATTTCTCCTTGCCTGGTGTAGGATTTTTTTAACTTTTCCTTGTTATGGTTAGAGTAGGGTAGGAGTAGATTTGTTTCAGCAGAGGAAGTTCTTTTACACATTTTGCATGTCTTACTTAAGGCATGTATGATTTGATCTTTTGTATATAGTCTTATTCATGTTGCTCCAGGTAGTGTAGTACATCATGCCTCTAGTTGTTGTAGTAGGGAGATCCATAGTTGCATGTAATAATAGTTGCAAACTACAAATCAAATAAATACATAGAAACTAAAAACAGTTAATGAGGAAATCTTTTTACTATCTCCAAAATGAACTACAGTGAGCCTCTACACCTTTGCAAGATCAGCCAATGACCCAATTAGTAATTAGCTTCATCATTCACTTTGGGATCGCAACTGTGGGAATGAGTAACTTTACATTTGAAAATAATTTTCCACCCTCATAAAACAAATTTCAAGATTTTATTATAATATTTGGAGAGTGCAAGTAGCAGGTATGAGCTAAAAACAAAAACAAGTGCTACTCCAAGAGTTCTAGGTCAATATTTTAAGAATTTCGATCAGCTCATGATGATAATATGGACTCCATGCCCAATGGAAGGATAAAAGTAGTTGATCATGTTCCATTTATCATGCTAATGACCCCTATGAGTCACCAAATTATTATCTAATTTTAGTTTCTCGATGAAATTTAATAGATAGAAATATTATTGTGATAATTAGGAAAGGGGTCCACATGCAATGAAGTAGCAAGTATGGCATCATGATTCTAGTACACTCCCAAAGCATCTCCTAGTAACATTAGTACACCAAAGGAGTTCAAAATTCCCATAAATGTCCTGGGGAGGTTTGCAAGAAAGGCCTTTAAGCTCTTGGAATAGCTCATCGAGCTAGTTGTGGAAGAACAAGTTGCTTATTTTAAGGGACCGAGCTAATACAATTCACCGAGCTCAACATTAGTGAGCTACATTTGTAAAACTAAGTTACATCCACATGGGCAAGTTGTTTTTCAATAACCGAGCCACTTGACATTTGAGCTAGTCGATTTTAAAATTCATCGGGCTCTTGTGACGTGGATGAGCTATGCATCATGCATTGAAATCATTATGTAAACAAGCTAGGCGATTCGGGAATCATGGAGAGTCGTAAGCATAAGTTCAAGATAGGGATTATAAAGGAGAAAGCTAGCTTAATTATGGAGGGAAATTTCATTGTCACGGAGTTGAATAAATGACCTGGAAATCATAGAAGAGCCGAAGTACCCCTGATTTGGGTATGGGAAAAAGGGAGAGAGAAACACTGCTCACAAGTTGAGCTAAGGGCATGTAATGAAGGGATCATTATGAGCCATGTCATCATGCTACTAGATGAATTGATGCAAATTTGTATCAATTTAGAGGGTGAAGATCAAGCCAAACCCAAAGCTCATCATAGGAGGAAATAGCTTGAGCCATCATCAACTCACGATTCAACCCAATAAGTTAATTCAACTGAGCTCGGTATGTTTAATCAAGAGAGGGATTTTCAGGGGTTGACACACATCCTTGCGGTGTGGTTTCAAAAGGAAGTGAAAATGAAATCCCAAATGATACATAGAACTTCCATACGGCATGAGCCACCATCGCCACATCATGCACCATGCAATGGAATGAGTCACCATACATTCGAGGAGCTTGCCATCCAAGAGGAACTTGAAAAATAATGCAAAGGGGTTTGATGTAAGTAGGGTGAGTGTTGACTCGGCACCGGTGTAGAGTGAGTCGGTAGAAGCATCTTAGTGCTTGTAGAGTCAAGAGGGATCACCGCATGGGACAATGTAGAGAGACAACTCAGTGGAAAAGCATAGAACGTTGGAGGATGGTCTCGTCGTCACAAGAGGAACTAGCTCAATTATAGGGATGATGCCAAGTCGAGTGGTAAGGAGCTTGAAATACAAGGGGTTGAGGAATGTGTGGATAAAACACATTGATGCGAACAAGAAATCCAACTTAGTATACAACTTAGGAGACATAAATAGGTATGAAGTAGAAATTGACAACCATTAAGGGAATTCGAGTAATGTAGAAAAGGAAAAAAACCAGCTTGGTTGAGCCATCCAAGTGGTAAAAACTAAAACAAGGAAAACATCCTTCTTTTCCCCATTTTAAGCAACAAATCAGAGATGGGTCCCCAATATTTTAATGCCTGAATCATTTAGAGATATGAAAAATCATTCTAAAGATATGAAGAAACATTGGGGAAGGAGAGGAAATTATTAAAATTGACTTTTCTAGCTAAGGGATTTAATTCTCGATCTATGGAAATAAAAATGCATGGCAAATCCAAAATACCTACCTACACTCAGAAGCTCATAACTTGAGCATTTCTCAACAAAATTGCATAAAATTGGTGTCATTGGAATCATGGTTATAATATTGATGCATAGAAATCAAGAAATTATAATACTTGATGAATATTTACTAGATAAGTTTGTGGAAAATGAAACCAATTTAAAGATACAAATTGAAAGTGGTTGGGAGTGCAGTTAATGAGTATGATCATCATTCTTTCAACTTTGTTGTAGGTCATGGGATAGCATAGGAAGAATTTATAAATCTATTTCCATCATTTCACCTCATTTATTTCATCTTACAAGTGGTTGGAAAAGAAATTTCGAATTCACACTCTTCTCTTCCTCTCATTCTATAAAATGTAATTTGGGGCTCATTCAAAAGGAGTTAGTCATTTTTCTCGTAGCCCCCTTATCTCTTTTTTTCTGTTGGGTTGAATTCGGAGATTTGACCTCCTTCCCAATATTTGTAATGGCATTTCCATTTCCGCTTTCCTATTGGTTTTGTACTATGCATATTTATTGGAGCAATATAATATGTCATATGATGCATTTTTTCCATCATTTCCATGTTTTTATTGTCTCTACTTACCTTTATTCATTGCAGCTATATTATGCATATTATTAATGTCTATTGCAGCTTTTGGGATACATGTTCAAGGGGTAACAAATTTTTCCTTTTTGAATCTATCTTTTCTTGTGGTGAATTTTTCCACCCTTCCCATTACTCACCTCTCTTCATCGTAGCTTGAGTTAAATCCTTCACTAACAATCCTTTTTTCACATGTGTCACCGCTATTAGTGTAGGATTTATTTTTATGCACTCTCTCTCCCGATCTCTTGGAATTGTAGGATGGGATTAGATAAATTTTCAAGCACTAAGATTAGCTTATGGCGGGTAATTTAAGAGCAAGAGTCGGCTTTCTCTGGGGGGTTATCTCAAGTCCGCAAATCTCGCAGCTTGAGAGATAACCCAATGTTACCCAAAAGGTAGGGATCCATAACAAAAATCTCAAGGTACTAGTTTTTGTTGATAATAGTAACCATAAAATTTCACTTCCCGAGGGTATACATCGAGATGAATACATGGTCATCATACCGCATTATAATATGGTTTTGGGTCGTCATTTACTCACCTACCTTTTCTGCACTGGGACTCATGATCCGCATTAAATATTAGTTCAACCTCATCATACCACCTCCTAGGAGTCCAACCTTATTACCTATATAACCTTGTATGCCACCTAATCATGAGCATCTATCACGAGAGGTTGGACATCATCTAACTTATAGGTCATATATTCTTGTGGTCATCATCCAACTCGGTCTTCATCTCTACATTGTGGGTCGTATAACCCAAGGGGTTTGAACATCATCCAACATTTCCATATAATGTCGACCTAACCAACCTCATTTTTACCTTCACCTAGTCAATTCATCTAACCATGCATGTATGATCCCTCCATCTGGTATATCATCCAACCTGGGGGTTAGATGGTCATCTATCTCTTGCGTCTGTATGCTAACCAATGCGATGACCAACCCTGTTTGTTTAACCCAGAGGGTTGGACGTCATCTAAATTTTGTACCATCTAACTTAAGCCCATCACTAGGCTTCCACAATAGTCAGCCGACCAACCTAACTGACCAATATGACCAACTAACCCGGCCGACCAACCCAGCCGACCAACTCGGGTGACTTAACTCGGTGACCAACCTGGCCATCCAACCCGGTCGACTAACATGGTCATCTAACCCGGCCAACCAACCGGTCATCCAACATAATGTGTTGCCTAACCGGTCATCCAATCTTCATCTAACCCGGGTAGTTTTCTAAACTACTCACTTGGGCTCCATGACGGACTCACTCATCTCGCTCTGAGTTCAACCATCTTTCAACTTGATTTAAACTTGCTAGAAAACCGGACCGATTCATTATGCTATGACTCACGAGTTAACCATACATGAAGATCAACTTGATTGAGCCCTCCTAAGTTATTTTTCCTCTTGACCTTTGGGACCAAATTTGTGATTTGTGCACATCCCAGGACTTTGAATGGCCAAGTCCATTTATGATGATTTATCCAAATTAACAGGGGGTAAATTTTTGAAAATAATGACGACCTCATAGGGACATGTTCCTACTAGATGAAGAGACCAATTTCCTTGAAGCATCTATTGGGCATGAAGTAAATCCTAACCTTGAAGATTTATCTGTTCCTTTTAAAAACATGTCTCCCAGATTCACATGAACTTTTCATTGGGTTGAAACTACCTTGGTCTATTCTTAAAGTTGGTTTAGAGATTTATAGATGAAACTCAGAAAATATCCCCAAAATTGAAATTTTGACCAAGGAAAAGGCTCGAAGAACTCTAGACCTACAATTGATCTATTGGGGTTGATAGATGCACTTTGAAAACCACCCCAAAATCTGATTTCTACCATGAGCATTGTTGCTTCCAATGAATGGATTGTGCACAAGAAACCACACACCACATCACACACTATGCACAAAAGAGAAAATCATACACACTCCAAGTGGAGCATGTAGAGTGTGCATACACTTATCTTCTATTGAAAAGAAACCTACCTACTCTACCCTAACTAGAGGAAAGGACAACTTCACATAACCCCAACACTCATGCAAGGCAAAGTAGCTACCTTTCCTCAATATTTTAGACCATGTAACTGATTTGAAAATGGGCATGGTCATGGATGAGAGAATGAGATAGAGACAATTTTCCACCTAGCCTACCAAGACATCAAAAAAAAGAAAATACCTCCTTTGGCTGATCTATATCGATTGGAGGTATTGTTGTTGACCCTTGGTGTATTGAAAATCATCCCCATGCTTTGCATTGAACATCGCTTTGTTGAAAATTTGACACATGCTCCGGTGAAGAAGGCTGGGTATTTGATTTGCAATACCTAATTCTTGGTATTTTCCCGCTCATTGTTTTCTCAGCCCCACAACTAGGACTCTCATGTAGACCTTCCTAAATATGACTTCTTGTAAGTTGATCCATTCTTTGTTGTGCCTCTTCAAATAGCTTTGTTTCCATTTTGGTGTCCATGGGCATTTCTCGAGTATCCTCACTCCCTTCTTCATCATAATATTCTAATAAAAGTATAGCCGATTCTAGACAAGCAAAGTAATGAGGATCATTGCATTCCATAGGAACATCCTTCTCACCTTGCAATTTCTCCTCCTTAAGGCCTTGAGTGCCAATAGTGTTTAAAAACACTTCCTCCTCCCCGACCTTGCCAATCTGATCTTCCTTCAAATATGCATCCTCATTTTTGGCATAAAACTCCTTCTTATGAACAATTTGGACCACTTCATCCTCCCAATCTGAATCAGACCAGTCACCTATTGATACAAAATTTTCAGCCTTAGTGATACTGGTTGTGGGAGAGGTGTAAGACAAAGGTTCTTCATTTATCTCTTGATTGGGTAACATGTTTGATGCTCACAAGACCTGAATTGATGAATTGGAAAAGCCAAATGATCCTCAATAACATAACCTTTACTTTTTCATATGCTACCTCCAAAATAGCTGCATAGTTCTTCTTGAAGCCTTGTTGTTTGGGGCATTGTATGGGAATATCCCTCTCTCCAACAACATAGCATGTCTCTCTCTCTACCAGCCTTGTAGGGTATCCTGGTTTAGTGATAGCTAGGTAGAAGGTAGGGACAACATATGAAATAAAAACTCCTAGGGACATTAGCGTATGGCTTAGGGAATTTAGGTAGTTCCTCTGGTAGATATGAGGGTGGTCTCTGCAAACCTTTGGGGTGTTATGGGCATAAAAAATTGTGATACATCAAGTGAAGGATAAAGAAGCAAGGAGGATTCCTTATTTTGGTGAGAAATGATGGATTTTTTTATTCTTACATGGGAATTGAAGAACTTGAGGTGGTCTTGGAGGGACTTGAGCAATATGAATGGATTTTCTTTTACCAACTTGAATCAAAAATTTCTTAGCTTGTGAAGCGATGGTGAAAACTTGAGGAAGACCGCTGCCCCCTAATGACTGAATTAATACAACTAGGTCTGCATCAAATGACCTCAAATAAAAAAATAATGCCATACCTTGTGGGGATTTGAATTCTTATGGAATTCGGTGCCAGGTCCTTATGAATTTGAGGTTGAAATCCATGATGAACTCCATTAGATCCCATTGTATTTTGCTGAGATGTTCCATGAGGAAAATAACATCTACATCCTCCTTGAACCGGTTGTACAATTATTCTCCCAGCTGATTCCATGTGGAAATGGATCATGGTGCCAAATTGTCGTACCAATATTTTGCTTTGTCTTTAAGAGATAAAACTAGAATTTTGAGGAAAACATTCTCCTCTGTGATGGTATGAATGGCACAATGGTTGGAAACATCTTGAATGTGATCAATTGGGATCTTATCTCCATTTCCATAGAAGAGGGGCATATTTTTCAAGGCCACCTTGGGGATAACATCCCACTTGCTGTAAGTGAAGAGGACTGGAACTAAAATGAGGGAATGGAAAAGCTCCTTGGAGAGCCATGATTGAAGTGAAAACATTAAAAACAAGTCTGCAACTAGAGATGATGGGCTACTTAAATCAAGTGGAGTCACCAGATATGCTTGAGAGTGCCTCTAAAGGCTGAAACCTTCACCAAGAGCACATCAACTTGATGAAGTGAAGTGGTAAGGTGCTTCAAACCTGTCCCACTAGGTGTGCCAAAACTATTAATGCAAAATTATAGCACCCCAAATGACCGAGTTAGGAATAGGGCATTCGGTGTAATTTTCTAACATTGGACTATCTCTCAAGCTATGGAACTTGCAAACTTGAGATGGTCCTTCAGAGAAGGTTAGCTTCCTCTACCTAATCCTAATGATAAACTATTCCTAATGCAGAAATATGCCTATCTAAACCTATCCCAATAATTCCAAGGAGACAGGGAGAGAGAGTGCATGAAAATAGAAATCCTACACTAAACAGGGTTGTGACCACTAGGAAAAGGGGTGAGGTATTTTTTGAGGGAGAAAAAGAAGGAAAATGGAGTTGGGGAGAGGTCAGACAAATGTGACACATCCATCGAATCCCCATGAAGTACAACCTCATAAACATGCAAGTGAAAGAAACATGCACAAAATACAACACCATGGAGAGGCACAGAAACATGATAAAAATGAGTTAGGGTTGAATAAATGCCAAAAACATGATTTTTATTGCTTCAAAAATGCACAAGACATTTACATATGATGCAAAAATGCATAATTGGATTACATACCCAAGAGGAGGCTCGCAGCTCAAATGGAGTTCGGGAAAAAAATTCAAGAGTTTCCTCATCTCCCATAATGTCTTCTTTAAAAATGAGGGGGTCAAGTTCCTTATATACGAAAATTTGTCACCTGCCCTCATTAAAGAGGTATGGGTACCCATACAATTTCTCTTCCCGAGGGTACTTCTGTCAGATGAAGGCATGGGTGTCATACTGCATTAAATATAGTTATTGGATAGTCGTTTGATCACCTACCTTCACCTACCACGTGACTCATGGGCTACCCAACCATGTGACCTATCTAACCTCATTGCACCACCACACAGGTATCTAATCTTATGACTTTTCTAACCTTGTGTGTTGCCTAATCACAACCATCCAGCCTTAGGGGTTGGATTTCATCTAACTTTTAGGTCAAACATTCTTGTGGTTGTTGACCAACCCGGTCGTAATCTCTAGATCATGGGTCATTCTACCCAAGGGGGTTGGACACCATCCAACCTTTCGTATAACTCCAGCCCGACCAAACTCATTTTCTCCTTCACCCAATCAAGCCACCCAACCATGCCCGTACGATCCGTCCATTTGGTATTTCATCAAACCTAGGGGTCGATAGCCTTTTATCTCCTTTGTTTGTATGCCAACCACCAATGGCCGACCAACCCTTTTGTGTCTAACCCGAGGGGTCGAACACCATCCAACTTTTATCATGTCCATTCTAAGCTTGTCTTTGTGTTGCCACAATGGTCATCCGACCAACCCGTCTGCCAACCCAACTGACCAACCTAGCTAACCAACTTGGCCGACCAACCTAGTTGTCTAACTTGATTGACCAACTTGGTCATCCAACAGACCAACCTGGTCATCTAACAAAGTGTGTCACCTAATGAGCCATCCAACCTCCATCCAACCCAAGAGGTTTTCTCGAACTTCTCACTCGGGCTCCATGACTGACTCATATGTCTCACCTGCAGTCGAACATCATCCAACTTGATTTCAACTCACTAGACAACCTAACCGAGTTCATTTCACCATGGCTCGCTAGCTCACCGCGCATGAATATCAACTTGACCTATCCATCCGAGTTATTTTTTCTATTGATCTTTGGGGCTGAATTTGACGGTCATCTGCACATCGATACTTTGAATGGCTAATTCCATTTACGATGATTTATCCAAATTAACCCGAGGGGTAAATTTGGGATAACAATAACATTGGGTAATGTTGGTTGGATATTTTTCAAGCCAAAATATGAGGTTCAACCACAGTACATGGGATTAAATCCCTCCTCAAACATAGGTGAGGCTACATGTTTATTACTAATCTAAAACATAGCAGAAATAATAAATATAGTATTCACACTAATCTAACCATTGGGGTTGGGATAGAATCCCGAAATCCATATCCACACTAGGTGAAGATGTTGTTGTTTTTATAAATGGAAAGGATTAGAAAGGAAATTATTATTATGGAAGAAACACAATGGAAAGGAAATGAGAGGAACGTATTTTATTTTGAGTAAACACAGAGCACGAAATAATCATACGAGCTTTAGATAACAAATGTAATGTTTGAAATGATTAGAACAATCAAGATGCTAAACAAAGAATAGCTTAAGATTATGAACATAAGAACAATATCTTAAGAAAGATACACCTCACAACACAAATTTTGTAAAATAGTATTAAAAGAAAACACAAAGTTTTTCTTCTTCACAATAGTTCTAAATATTCCAAAAATCTCAACCCTTTATAATGCACAAGCATCCCTTATTATAATAAAAGGAGTTGAGAGAAAATAGGATATATCCTAGAAAATAGTATTTTTAATAAGAGTCCTATTTTGCTTGACTCTCACGCAGAAGACCAAGTCAAAATTTGCTTCCTACATGATGAAACAAAAATGAAAAAGACATGTCGATTTCAGGATCGAAATGACATAAAACGCTATGCCTATTATGTTTCATCATCTTTGTCTTCCTCTAAAGCAAAGCCTACTTGTCCCAAAATTCTTGGAACTTTCAGATTATGCCATGTATCTCATCTTCATCGGGTGTGGTGGAGTGGTCATTTAGGACTTCATATGTTTCGAGTATCGCTCTCATTACTAGGAAGTTTCTTGAGTCTCTTGTTGAGTTTCTCGGTGTTTCCAAAGAATTTTCAATCTTCATGAACCTATCAATGATTTCCAAGCTAAAGTGATTAGTTGGTTTGTGCTAAATTGATTCTTGGATCTACTTGTAAAGATCACCAATGGGTAGAATACTTGAGTTTTCATTCAACACTTTAGCATAGATCTTGATTAGCTCTTCTTCTATGTCATTTGTGCCATCAACCAATTGATCTCTTGAGTCCCTCAGTTTTCTATAAGCTTCATTTACAATCTTTATTCTAAATTTAATGGCTTTGGTTAGTTGAAAATGCTTTTCCCCATGTAGAATGATTCCTTCTTCAACCGGGATGTGGGACATGTAACACTGTTCAAAGTGTATTAAGAGCTTAAAAAGTTAACTCTAGGTTCCCAACTTCTGCTGAAAATTCATCATCCATTTTCTCGCCATCCTTCTTTATATCCTCCAAGGATTTGTAGACTTCCATAGTGTCATAAATGACCTCTTTTCCTTGCGAGGGAGTAGCCTCTGGATCCATTCATCGATCATTCTCCCCTTCTCATTAATCTTCTCAATCATGGGTACCAATGAGAAATCAAACCTCGTTAGGAGCAGAGATGATGGTGTTGACTTAGAGGGCTTTGAGAGCTTGAGTAGGACTTCTGTCAGCTGCTCTACTTTCTCTTTTAGCTCATCTCTATTTTCCTTTGTTCCTTCAACTTCTAGCACAACACATTCATGGCATCTTGTGCATCCTGTTGTGCTCCCTCCATTATCACTTTTCTTAGATCAACTCTTATGATCGATAATCGGTGACCATTATATCATCCTTGGTTTTATCAGCTACGGCGAGTGGCAATTTCCACAAACTTATGCCCTGAGGCATCCACTGAAATCCTTGAAACTATTTTGGGTTTCTTGCGAGACTTAGTAGGAGTGATCTTGGGAACTGAAATCAAAAAGGTAGGGAACTACCACCTTCCTCTTCCTGGGGTCGATCTATTAACCATTGAGGCATCTTTGGAATAAGTTTCTCCCATTATAGGTGTTACTGAGTCACATATTCGGGTGGAGGAAGGTTTTCTTGTGGAGTGGTGGTCACTTTGCAAGTGTAGTGTCCATGGAAATGGACTCGGGGAATGAAGGAACAGAAGGAGGAGGCATATCCATGGTTATCTTGGGTCTAGTGGGGAGAGGTGAGAGGCCAGAGAAGATTTTGGCCATGGCTGAGGAACTTGGTGAAGAAACCTAAAGCAAAGGAGGTTGAATGGGGGGAGGTAATGATTCTAAAATTAGAGCTTGAGAGATAAGAGGAATACTTACCTCACGATGAACTATCAACTAAAAGGGTAATGGGAGGTTGACCAACCTCTTCTCCTGAAGGAATATTTCCTAGTTCTAGTTGTGGAGGTGAATGAAGAACCTCAACCATTTGTGGGAGAGTGGCCACTAATGTGTTCCCTTGATCTTCTCCCTTTCTGACAAACTTAACCTTTATTGCCTTCTTGGAAGGGTTCTTATCCTTTTCCTTTTTTCCCTTAGAGGGTCCCGCTTCCAAAGTAGCTATCTTTGAAAAACTCCCTTCTTTATAACTCATTCCCCAAGAAATGAGTCACACCTAAGACGGGCAAGAATTTGGGTAGCTCTTCCGGGATAGAAGCTTTCAAAGAATGGACCAATCAATGGCTGGGAATACATACTAGTCTTCATTCATCCCATCATACTAGGCGTCAAGGACACTCTTGTTATCCATGGTGCCTTTTGGGATGTCAGATAAATCTAGCATCTGGATTTCTTCAATTGTTAACCTGCGTTATTGTCCTTTCTTCGGATGGCAACTTCATCTCGAAGATCAACCCAAATTTCTTCTATGTTAGGCACATGTAGATATAAGGTCCCGTATGACTTAAGGACTCCTAAGACATCAAACCCATCTCTGTGCTTCATGTGCTTCTTCAACTTGTCTTATAACTCATGCACCACATTCTTAGATTTAACCACTATTGAGCACGTGTACCTTCCAATGGAAATAGGGAAGGAGACGGTGGCCTTATGCTTACTCTGTTGGAATTTTTGAAAATCCAACAATTTTCTAACCAACTCCATCAAGATCAACTTATCACCTGGGAATTTGGGCAATTGGAAAGGATCACCCGGGTACATGACCACCCAAAGGTATGTGAACTTCTTGAATTGTAAGAAGATACAACCCCATTTTGATACTTCGTCCCATGCCTCATCAGAGACTCTTCTTTTCCTTAAATCAGGGTTCATCATGTAGATTTTTTCATAAAAGAAGGCATCATTCACTCTTCTGAATTGATCCTCTGACCCCTTCATTGTCAGTTAAGGGAAATACCGATATATATGTTATGTTGAACTACTTCCCTTTGCATCTAATCCTAGGTAATTTCTCATTCCAACTGTTTCATAGGTAACATATGACGACATATAAAACTTGCCAGTAGTCAAGACTATCTTCATCTGGGAATCAATCTCATCACTTATAAGACTGCTCCAATCGATCCCTTGTTCGTTCTTATTTATAATGACCATAAATTGATACATCCACCCTGGAAGTCTCTCGACTCAGAATTCCAAATGCTTGACTCAAAAGCGGGGTGATAATATCACTTATTTAAAGGATGAAATCACTCCTAGGGACAAACTTGGGAAACCTAGAGACAACTGGCTTGGCCTTGATCAAGAACTTTTTATTCACATGCCTGATGTAGTCTTCTTGATCTTTGTCCTAGGATTTCTGTGTTGACTTAAGATCTACATCAACATATTCCTCAAAGTTGGGAAATCTTAAGAGGTCATCAAAGTAACCTCCGTCTAACTTCACTATGATTTCTCCTGCTTGATTTTTCACTAAGCGAGAATCGAGTCATAATTGGAAGCACAAGCCAAAATGAACTCAAGGCATTGAGCAGACATTGGGAATCCTACTACAAGAGGGAGGCCACTACTGGTTATTGACTTCATCCAGGGACTCTAAGAAGAATCCTTGGTTCTATTCCAAAAGTCCTCCATGTCTATGTTACCAAGCTCCGTGTCTCAGATGTCGTAATTACAATCTATGTAGGAAGGGGAATCCATCTTGGTACTTGTACTTCATCTTTCCGACTATCCGACTTATCCTTCAATTTTCCAGATCCGACATGAGAAGTCCTGAAGGAAGAATGCCTAGATGACTTTTGGTCGAACAATCGGGCTTGGAATCTTGCTGAGCAACCCTACTGACTCCACCACACTAACCAAGCTTTAAGACCTATCAATCACTTCATGAAACCCAACACACTTTGTAGTTTATATCAGAAATTAGGTCATGTCGGACACTTTGTCAAAACCCGACACAAAGGTAGAAATCAGGTGGTGTTGAACACTCTGTGAAACCCGATGTTGGTATCCAAATTTTTTCTCCTTTTTATTTCGAGCAACACCACGCTTATGTCATGGAGCTTAAAGACATATTAGACCATTTTGTATGTTGTTGGTAGCTGGGGATATGGTCTAGCTAGCACTCAAGTTTGTGGAGAAATGGATAGCACTCCAATAGGACTTGATCTTGTCCTAGTTATTTTAGGTTGTGCCTTACAACCAAGGTAAGAGGACCTATTTTGTAACCTTGTAATGGTGAAGGAGATGAAGATGTCCTTCTCTTTGTTTGAAATTATATGATGGATACCTTGATGAAAACATGATCAACACCCTAGATCTGAACTCTCACAAGTTTTCACTTCTCAAAACATGGGTATGTTCTCAAAACAAGGCAAAGGTTACTAGAGACATTGGAAATCCTGATCTATTATGCATACTTTTGTAAATGGATTTTGATCTTCTATGGGTATACAAATGTAAATCAGGGATAGTACATGATAGGATCTTTGTTGTTAGATGATTTTTGGTGGGGGATTGATAAGACAAACTGGGATAGATCAGATCTTTGACAATCTGTACAATACTTGAACAACTATCAAATGAAATTCCTAAAATAATCAGGATGTTCTTTCAACCAGAAGAGGCACAAATGGAAGCCCAGGTTGCACTCTTCACACAATATTTGAGAACTCACCACAAAGCTTGAAGTAAAGAACCCAATTAAACACAAAACTCTATGATCAAACCACGCCTAAGGTACCCCCAAAGGCTTACAAGAAATCTCTGCAGTCAAGGAAGGTAAAGTGATTTTAAATTTGTTTATCTCCTTATCAGATGAAGGCTCTTCTGAGTATGAGATTGCAAATGCCACTAAACTATCAACTAGAAATGGAGATCCTGTGTGACTTCTAAATATTTTCAATGCAAGATTGCAACAAGAACAATAAAATTTATTTGCAGGCATTTAAAATTGATAACAGACATCATATTGCCCAAAGGAAAACACATGATTTAATTCAAAACTTGTTAGATTCAATAGTAGGGGAGAGTTACATGAACAATCTCAGAGCTGTGTGGTGGCTATACACTTGTAACCAACCCACATACATGAATTTTCCAACACATGAGACATTAACTGGTTTTCTTGGTGGATTTTCTCAAAAAATGAGCTTTTTCTCAAAATTTGCTCGTGATTTTCAACTCCCAACCTTTTACAATTTCTCCAAAATGCATTATATACCTCATACCACATTGGAGTCTTCCTTCCCAAGAAAATAATATGCTATGGGATCAAATTTGTTACAACAATTCTTCATGATTTAATGAGAGTGACACCAAACAGAAAAACAACTCGCAGGTTGCCAGGTATGCACAAAAAGTTAAATCATTACACAAATTTGGATCATTATCCACCCCAGGGGCACATTTTTATCATTCAGGCATGCAAGCATATTTCATTTATCAGTTTTTACCTTTTCCCCTTTTCAATTTTACCTCTGTAACTTTTGATGTTGACATTTCACTTTTTTTTTCACAGGCCTGAGCCAAAATTACATCAAAAACACCATAGATCAAAGAATTAGGTCATGAAAATGATGCCAATGTTCTCAGAAGGCCAAGATGACACAAAATCATATAAGATTTGATGAAAATTGATGAAGAAATCACGATTCCAAGCTTCTTGGAGCTCCCATGGCGGCCCAAACAAACAAATGCACAATAACCGTCGATCTCATCCACCTTTTAATATCAACCTTCCACGTGGAAAATTCCATTTTAAAATAAGCTCAATATTACCCTTTTAAACTTTGGATCAAGTAGGACATATGTCAAAAAAATTAGATTGGGCCCATGCCTTTAAAAATGCATTCGCGACCTTTTTAAAGTTTTGGAAAATTTTGCAAAATTTCCCGCTTCTCCCCTGGACCCACCACATGTCTATATGTGGGTCCCATTGAAAACCGCAGCCAATTCAATCAATTTTTCCACTTTTTTGAAAAAGGAAATTTTTCCACAAAACCTCCATGGGCCCGGAAGCCCGATCTCTTCCCTACCACGTGGCACTCTCCGATTCACCGCAGGCAAGCCTCCTATTCTGCCTTCAAACCTTCCCGCAAAATTTGAAAAATTTAAAACTTACCGTGGGCCCACGCTCTTCCTTTGACTTCTTAGAATGTGCCACGTGTCCATCATGGATAGGCTATGGAGGCATGCTTCCCATTTACACTTTAGCTCCTTTTGCCAAAAAGGAAAAATTTTACTCTATCCCCCGAGGTCCGAACCTCCGCCTCCATTTTTCTTGGACATGTGTCACTTCCTGACTTATCGCAGAGCTTCAGCCTAAACTTTGATTTTTTACCATTTGAAGTTAAAAACTTCAAATTCATTGCAAGACCCGCTGCCCCATCCTATCCTTTCTTGGACATGTGTCCACCAAGGATTGGTCGAGGGCTTTCAGGCCAAAAATTCACTTTATCACTTTGAGCCATAAAACATCAAAATTCTCCAAGTCCCCCGCCATCCGCATGCCCTCTCGTGCCACATGTCCTCTCCCTATTCATTGTGGGCCTTCGGGCCAAAATTGATTTTGAAAATTTTGCATAATGAAAGAAAAATTTCCTAAGGAAAGCCCGCCACCCACCAATCCCCTAGCCAATCAAAATGTGCCACGTAGGCACTTCATTGCAGAAGGCAGAGCCACGGATCAAAATTTTCCTTCGCCAAAATTTCAAAAAATGATAAGTTAGAAATATTTCTGGCACCCCCGCCAATAGGAACCCGCCACGTTGCCATTACCTTGCGATGATAAATTTGACGGAAAACGACACCCGTATGACCGTCAAATCGTGAAAATTTAAAGGATGCCCTAGAAATAAATTTTTTTAACAAGGATTGCAATTTTTTTATTTTGAATAAACTGAATCATGTTTTGACATTATTTACAACCTTAGGATTGGGAAATTAACCCATACAATTTAGATTTGATCAATTTTGATTTTACATGATCTGGTAAAGGGAAAACGACACAGCCCGCGAATTGGAAAAACCTAGGGCACAAATAAGAGCACACATGGATTTATTTTTTAAACCAGAGCAGAACAACAAGTTTATGGGCATTTTTGAAACATTCAACCGTGGGGAGAAAATTCAGATCATTGATTTGAGAAATAAAATGTTTATGAGCAAAATCGACATGAAAATATACAAAGACACAATGCAAGCTCGAAATGGCACTAACACCCGACACAAGCATAAGTCGGAGGATGTCGGACAATCTGTGAAACCTGACACAAGTAGAAGTTGGGGGTGCTTGAGTACTTGAGAAACCCAATACTCTACAGAAACCAAAGGATGTCGGACACCCTGTAAAACCCAAAACAAAGACGTTGGGTTTTTGGGATGTTAGAACATGTAAAATTTCCACCAAGCTTGTAAGTTAAGATTTTCAGATTCTTCTCAACAATCTAAAGAGTATATCTCATGGGAAAAAATAAGAAAGCACCAGGATGAAAATTAAACAAGAGGTTTCATGGGAATACATTAGAAAATGAAGAAAACGACCCTAAACCCGGAGGGAAGAAAAAGAAAAAGGAAAAACGTCAATTAATACTTCAAAAACAACCCCAAAGGCCACAAAATGATAAGAAGAAAAATACCTTCAATAAATTCAAAAAATGATTGAAGATGGATCACGAAATTGATCAAGAGGTTCAATCGGGTTTGGAGGTTGAAGGAGCATGTACAAAAAATCCACGCAAAGTGAAAATATGCCAGGTAAAAATGACGTGTAAAATCAACCTATTTATAAATCCCTGGCATTTATTACACCTCCTCTAACATGTGTGCCAACTAACCGACAACTTGACATTAATGCCATGTCATCATGCTTAGCACGTCTAAAAACTCGATACAAAGGTTTACTTATCAAATCGGGTTTTCAGAACCAATTGACATGAAGCATGGAAAAGACATGTTTGGATGTTATTAAGTTCCGAAACCCCGATACAAAGGAAAGGTTCAGAGTTTCGGTTTTGGAAAACAAGCAACATGAAGCAAGCTTTTTGAAAGGTGTGTTCGATGCTCCTGAGTTTCAAAACCCGATACACCGAGATGTAATCAGCTTTGGGTTTTGGAAGACAATAGACACGAAGCATGTAAAATACATGTTTCCATGTGATGGAAACCCGAAAACCTGAAAATCTCCTTCAAAGGGCATTTTTAGGATATTTTTTCAAAAAAATTCTCTCGTTATCTCAATTTTAGCTGAAATCACTAAAAACGAGATAACAAGTAAATAGGCAAAGAAGTATTTCCTTATTCACTAAAATTAGAAATTTTGACTATATAAAGCATGCATCCTTTTTTGGTCTTTTTAAGTTGCATAAAAGAGATTTACCTCACTACTATGTATTTTTGTGCCTTGAATGACTTTTTTTTGGTCATCCAAGCACTTAGATTTTTTTCATAATAGTCAATTATTGCTTTATGTTTTGACAACTAATTTATGCCTATGATGACATCATATGAACCTAAAGGAGCTACATATGTCTATTTCATTTGTAAAACTCTATAGCTATAATGTTGTGCCGAGAAAGACATTTGTTCACCATGTGAACAACATTTTTCCCATATTGCACATTCCATGAATTCTTCACATAATAAGATTTTATTTTCAATTTTTCAGCTAGCTTATTGGAAATAAAACATTCAATAAAGACCAAGATAAAAAAATAGTTATAGGTAATCCGAACTCTAGAAGAGGGATGGAAGCCTCATAAGTATTATTGATATTCAATCAAATTAGGTACAATAGAAATGGCTGTAATATTTATAGATATTGGACAGCCGAGTACAAACAAATAAGTTTCATAGGTGCAACTAGAAACCATACGTGGAACAATACAGACAAATAGGTTGTTGTAAATATGCAACAATAACAAATACAAGATATAATAAACAACTAAATGGTTATTAAAACATAACCATATACCAATATATTAAAACCAACTATTTACCATAGTAACAAAGTAACAATCTAGTTACCTAAAGTAAAATGCATAATTACTATAGTAAACTAAGTTTACCTAACATCCACCCCCTTAATTTTTCATTTCCTCAAGGGATGAGGAGAGGAACTCTTTGAACAAATCAAACTTGTCACATGGAAGTGACATTGTGAAGATATTTTCTCGTTGTTCATTGTTGGGAAAAAATGAAGTTTTATGTTTTGTTTCAATATATGCTCATGTATGAAATCAACTTGTACCTCAATGTGATTTTTTCTCTCACGAAACACTTGATTGTGAACAAGTTTGAGAACACATTCATTATCTATATGCATGGTGGTAGGTTTGTCTTGTGGTATTCCAAGTCCTTCTAGTATGTGACGTATCCATATCACTTCACAGACAGCTCCACTTGTAGCATGATATTCAACTCTAGAAGAGAAATAAATAAATTTTGTTTCTTTTTTCCCATGATATCGGTCCAGATCCCAAAAAGAATACAAATCTAGAAGTGGATTTCATGTCATCAATGTTACTTGCATGATTTGAATCTAAATATCTATTCAATAAGAAGTTATCATTCTTCTTGTATTCTAGACCAAGATCTATTATACCCTTGAGATATCTCAAGAATCCCCTTACCGCCTTCCAATGACAAACTCGGCTTCCCGCATGAACTTGGAAAGAAATATCTTTAAAAATTTGATATCTGGTCTAGTATAAGTTAGGTAAATGAGACTCCCAATCAATTATCAATAGAGAGTTGCATTTACCACAGGATATGGATATGAACGAGATAATTGTAGTCTCATCTCCATAGGTGTAGCAATAGGTGTGTAATCCATCATCCTTAGTTTCTATATCATTGTCTTGGTATACTTCAACTGAGAAACAAATATGTGATTCTCTTTCGTCATACTTCTAATCCAAGATAGTAGTGCATGATCCCAAGATATGTCATGTTGAATGATTGGTTAAGATATTTCTTCGTTGCATCGATCATCTTCACTAAACTACTAGTGATGACTAGATCATCGATATAGAAAAAACAATCGAATCTCCCCGTTTATTTTTGAGGTAGAGATTGGGATCATATGCATTTCTAATGAATCCATGTTGAAGCGAGATGTTCATTAATTTTGATGTACCAAGCCCGGGGTTCCTGTTTAAGGCCATACACATATTTTCATAGTCCGCATTCCTTTTTTCTTCTCTAGGTACAACATAACCCTCTGTGAGTCATATAGACTTATTCCTGTAGATATTCAATTATAAAGAAACTTTTCACATCCATTTGATGAACTTTCCAACAAAATTGTGCAACTAGAGAAAAGATCATCATGATCGATTTGATCTTAGTTGTGGGAGAAAATGTATCCTCATAGTCTATTCCTTCCTTTTGTGCATACCCCTTTTCTAAAAATCTTGATTTATACTTGTCTATGGTCCCATATTCTTTGTACTTTGTTTTGAATATCCATCTGCAACCAATGGGTTTCTTCCCTGGTGGAAGATCAACAAGTTGCCAAGTGTTGTTTTTCATCATTGATTGATATTTAACATCCATGGCATCTTTCCAATATTTCAATTATAAGCACTTCCTGAATAGCAAAAGGCTCAATGATTCAATAAATCTATTCATCAAATTAAATTTTACTTCTTCTCATCTTTTCTGTGAGTTTATGGTCTAGTGGTGGATGTATCCAGTGGAGCATCTAATTTTTCATCTCGTATCATGTTAGTATACCACTTGGGCATACATTGTACTGCTCCCATGGGTCATGGTCCTATCTGATCATCACCATCATCCCCATCATCACTGTCATCATCAATGGGAACATCAGCTTTTGTTTTCACAATAGGTGAAATATCTACATCAGGTGAGTCTAGAGGAGGAGTCTCAGCTTCCTTCTCAAATAAATCAACATCTCTACTAGTGTAGAATTTTCTGGTCTTTAGATCCATCAATTTGTATCCAATATCCTCTTCACTATAGCTAATGAAGATGATTTTTTTGACTTCATAACTAACTAATTTTGTTTTACTTGGGTATGTGCATGCTAGCTTTGCACCCAAATACTCTGAGATGTACAACAAATGGCTTTCACTTGACCATGCTTCATGTGGAGTTACTCCATCAAGAGCAACTGTGGGCAATCTATTCAAAAATATATTATTGTGTTTGTTACTTTTGCCCAAAATTTCCTCACTAATCCAGAATCATCAATCATGTAATGCACCCTTTCCATGATATTACGATTTCTTCTCTCAACACCATTTTGTTGCAGTGTGTGTGGAGGAGGCATCTTTCGATGAATCTTGTGATATTTTAGGTAGGATTTAAACTCATTACTGAATTCACCCCCTCAATATGAGTGGATAGATATGATATGACAACCAATCTCATTATCAACAGCCGCTTTGAACTTTTTGAAGTTCTCAAAAGCTTCACTTTTCTTATGAAGATAAAATATCCACATTTTTCTTGATTAATCATCAACACATAGAATGAAATATTGAAATATAGAATGACTAGGTTGCATCAGACCACAAAGATTGATATGAACTAGATCAAGCTTACCTGAAGCTCGATAAGTACTCTTCTGGAATGAAGCTTTGTGTTTTTTTCTTGCTAAGTAGTGAGGATACTTATATGTATCCTTACGGGATGAGATGGTGGTAAGCATCTCATCATGTTGTACCAACAAAGTGTTTTAAGATACTTTAAACTGATGTGAAAAAGTCTCTGATACCACAACTATACTGAGGAAGAATTTTTAGCCACTAGTACCTGATCATCCTTGTTGACAAAGTTAATCTAGAACATACGTCCCAACTTACAGGCTTTTGCAACAATTTTCGAGCCTCTTGATTTATCTCAAATAAAACACACTTTCTTACTAGAATGACTATCAAATTCAATATTCATATTGTGATCTAGAAGTTGACTAACTAATAGTAGATTCTTTTTTAAGCTAGGGACATATAATACATCTGATAATCTATAATTTCGTGAACCAAGAGGTAGAGAAATGTTCCTAATCCCCGTATTATGTACGAAGAATCATCACCTAATGAAACATGATTTTTTGAAGGTGTGTCCCTCATTGTAGTAAACCAGTATTTGTTCCCAGTCATGTGTTGAGTGGCTCCTGAATCAACATACCAAACATCACTAGATGATATGGATAGTTCTTGATGTGATGAGCGGTGTGTACAAGAAATCCTCATTTTCTAAATGATCTTCGTGCTCAGCTATATTACCTTGCTGATGGGGTTTTCTTCATCAACTCCCCTTTTTCCGCCTTGATTGTAGTGTGAATGTCCCTTATGATATTTCTGATTTTGAGGTCCAAAATTACTTGATGAACCTTTCTTATATGTATCGTATCAACAATCTTTCACATCATGTCCTTTGTTTTAGATAGGAAAATTCTTCTTTTAATTATACCAGTGTTGATGTTGATGTTGTTTTTGGGACTTTTGGGAATAATTAATTTTTCCTTTTCCTTTTCCTTTTCCTTTTTGATGATAAGATAGTTCCTTCTCCTCTTCATCATATTTATTTCACATAGCTTATGCTTGTTGTAGTAGGTTCACTAACTTTTCAAAAGTAACTATCTGATCCAACAAGTTTAGTGTCATCAAAAAAATGTAATATGAAGGAGGGAGTGCTCTCAGAACAATGGGAACAAGAGATGTATCAGTGACCTCCTCTCCTAGGGCTAGAAGTGAAGCCCTCAATTTTGTAACTCTTCTCAAGAAAGATTCCACTTTCTCATTCTGTTTGAATTTCAATGTGTGTAACTAGCCCTACAAATTCATAATTGTGTTCTTATTTTTGGCCTCATACATGTTGCACAACTTATCCCACACTTATTTGGTTGTTTTGGCATCTCAAATCTGGGTTTACATGTTATCATACACTATAAACAAGATAATGAATCTAGCCTTCTAATTGGCTTTATCACATTATCTCTGTTTGCACTACATCATCTCGGTGATTTGGTTACTAGAACCATTCACAACAATTCAAATCTCCTCAAAATCAAGTTTTTTTATGATCTTAGTCTTCCATACAACATAATTATCTCCTCTTATGAGCTATGAGTATGTAAAAAAGAACTTAGGGGAATTGGTGCCCATTTTCTTAATTCACTAACAAATGGTAAGGCTCTTATCACTCCAAGTATACAGTCTCCCAATCTATATACCGTCAGTATGATATACCACACCTTTCTATATACATGCCCTTTTGATATACCCATCGATATGTGGAAGAAGTTCACCCTTTCGATATACACAGTGGTACGTGAAAATGTGTTAACATACATGAAAGAATTTTATACAAGGTACAAAGATAGTACTTGAAAGGGTGCAGTGTGATTATTGACACAAGATCAAATAAATATCCTCATACATGCATGTAACTTTTTTTGTATACTAGAATAATTTCGGTGTCCGGATTTATGTCCTGCAATAATTCACAAATGAAAGGGATGGTTAAAAGTGTGTGCATTGTGTCCTTATTACTCCCCATTGATTTATAGGGATGATGTCTAGATGACATTGTCACAGCTATATTAGGCATTAAGTGCAATAGTAGTCGCAAAGGCTTTACCCATAAGCACTTCCCAGAGGCACTATATATACCAAAATTGCGAAAGAGATCCGAAGATCTCATGAAGTGTTATAAAACCAAATTTTACTAATTTTGTTTACAAAACTCTATCATTTTTATCAGTTATAATGTTTGCGGTTGAATATGGAAACCTATAAATTAGTACAATCCATTGAAAATATACAATTACATCCAATATGCAGAAAAATTGAATGGCAGGAAAAAAAATTGTTTTACAAGGCCCAGTGGCCTTGAAACTCAAAATGGATCTCGAGTAAAAAATAGCTAAAAATGCAGTTTTGATACCCCCCTTTACAAAAATTTACTTAGAATGATTTTTAAGTGAAATGGGAGAAACAATATTGCCCTTGTATACGGTTTTCTCCTCTAATAAAGCGGGGTTGGCTATTATTAGTGGCTTTAGCAAAGTGGTTTTAGGCCACTAAGTATGGTGGTTCCATTTTAAATGTCGCCAAATGTATTATGTTTGAAAACAAAGGTTTTGGGTCGGGGGGTGGGGGGATGTCGAACCTAGCACCTCCCCACATAAAATGTGTTAACAAATCCCGACTAGCCACTAGAACGCTCTACCGCATATGAGTATAAACTGAAGATACTTTTATTTAAATGCAATAAAATTGACTCACATTTTGAAAGGGTGACATGGCAATTGCTTTATGATCTACATGGTATTAGTGTGGAGGAGGGTTGCTAATAACTTGGATATTCTACTTATTCCTTACTTATCTCCTCGTTTTGAAATCCTACGTTATTGTTTTATTTTGTTCTCTGTTATTTTTTTTTTAAAATTGTGCTTTGTATAGCAAGACGTAGTGTAGAGGTGTGTTTTTGGCATTGACATTCAATTTATTGTGTATCTATACACAAATATATGCATAATGCTTTGCCCAATGGTTGGTTGTTGATGGATACCAAGGCTTGATAGGGGTGTAGGATAATTGGCTTGGCCTTGGGTGTATTTTTCTCATCTTGGGATATCCAGTCATGGGAAAGACCAAAAGAGTGGCTCAAAATCACCAATGTGTGGCTTGAACTTGCCAATGTGTGGCTTAAACTCGCCAATGTTTAGATTCATGCATCAACATAGACCAACTCAGCTTTGGAAGCTAAACAAACCTTAACTCACCCAGTATGGGCTTAAACACTTTTATGCGGTTTGGTTAGAATGCACAAAGAAACCCGGCATCATGGAAGATGGCCAATGAAATCCTGGTGCATCTCATTTTTTATCTCACCCGGGAGCTATGTTAGCATCGCAGATCTCCAAATTTTCAATGCAGAGATCTTCAATATATAGAAAATCCTGCTAAACTTGGAAGTATAGCCAATTTTTGTTGAGACTATTTATACCTCTAGATGTAGAGGGAAAACCCCTAATGGGGAAAAAATTATTTGATCTTATTTTTCGATTTCTTGAAATCAGTTTTTCACTAAAGCAATAAAAATTCTTGGTATAGGGGCACCGGTGCAAAAACAAATTCTTTCCAAACACCTAGATATTGAACAGGAGGTTGTGGGGATGCATTGATGGGGCTAGGAAGTTGCAGGAGGTTGCACAAGCTCTCCAACTACTACAAATTATTCTCCAATCTCCTCTATCTCTTCAAGCACTCTCTCAGCACACATTCTATATTCACAATGGCTCCAACCTTCTTCTTTACTATCAAATCTAGAAGAGGGATGGAAGCCTCGTAAATATTATTGATGTTTAATAAAATCAGTACAATAGAAATGGCTGCAATATTTATATATATTGGACAACCAAGTACAAATAAAGAAGTTGCGAGATGTGTGCACCAAAACCATAAGTGAAATAATACAGACAAATAGATTATTGCAACTATGCAATAATAAACAATACAAAATATAATAAACAATTAAATGGTTATTAAAACATAACCATATATAACTTGATAAAATAAAACCAACTATTTACCATAGTAACAAACTAAGTAAAAATCTAGTTACCTACAGTATAATGCATAATTACTATTGTAAACTAAGTTTACCTAACATGTACAACTTACTTACGGTATTTCAAATGGTGTGGCATGCTTTTCAAACTTGTTTGTTTTCCACTAAAGCATATATCATATGTTTTTGGTTGTTATCTTTGATACACTAAGGATATTTGCTCACCTAGTGATCACCACTACACTTAAAACATCCTCCTAAAGAACCTTTCCTCTCTATTTTATTCTCATTTGCTATTGTGTTTTTTTGTCCATTTTTATTGTAATTTGCAGCAATTTTTGTTGTTGTATTTTTCTTTCCATTTTTGTTTTTATTACCCACCTATTTCCACCTAGTTTTCTTTTGTGCCAAGGGTAATGGTGAGCTGAATTTTTTCTTTCTTTTCTCATCATAGTGAATTGATATAGCACGTAGCTTCTACTTGACAGAGATGGATTTTTGAAAACTTTCTCCATAATTGAAGGCTCATCCACATCCACTTCCCTACCTATGACAGGGTTGAGTCCCATGATGAACTTTCTTAAATTCTGAATTTTTCATCAACTTAGTACCGAGGTACATATTTTAACAAATTTATGAACCTTTCCCAAGATTTCTTGTCACAATTAGCTTACCGTGTCAATGTCTGAAATTCAGACATCTTATAATCATAATAGAGTTGCAGAAACCATCGTTTCTTGGAATAAAACTTGAATTGATCCTAGGTGATGTTGGTTACATCAGCCCCCAAGTATACCTTCTGGTTGTCCCACCATAAGGAATCATTGTTAGAGAGTTGATATGCACCCCATACTACCTTTTTTTCCTTAGAAAATTTTTCAATGGTAAAATATTTATCCATCTCATTGATCCAATTCTCAGCTCCATCCCCAAGCATTGTACCATCAAACTTTGGGGATTGATTCACTTGATGTCATTTAACAGCTTATGCTTCTAAACATGCCCTCTTATTTTCAGGTTGGTTTTGATCTATAGTGTTTGGATCTACAACATAAACATTGTTATTTCTAGCATTTAAATTATTATTTGCAGCATGTGTATTGTTATTTGTAGCATGTGCATCATGATTTTTAGCATTTTGATCTACTACATTTTCATTTTTATTTGTAGCGTTATTGATTGTTGGACCTTCAAGTTACTCATTTTTCTAATTTTCAATGTCGTCATCCCTGAATCAATATAATTTTTTCCAAAAAGGAAATTCAATTACAATTTTCTTACATTACAAAAAGTATCTCATCCAATTTCGGGTTGTTGCAGCCTCATCCCCATTCTATTGATTGTTTGTAACATTTCCTCTTGTACTAACAATATTGTTCGTTAGACAAGAAATAAGTTTAGTGTTAGCATAAGGACCCATTTTTCCAAGAGTTGTTTTAACATACAACTATGATACCAAAATGTAACATCCAATGTTAGATCAAATCCAAATTGAGGGGAAAAATTAAAATACAAACCACTTAATTCCCAATATATGCCTTCGATCATTTATAATTCAGCAAGTAATCTATTTTTTTAATCCATCGATAACATCATAACCATATACGGTTGTAAAGGTCCATTAGATATACATGATCCCCTTTATCACTCTTTTGATTGTGCGTGATTAATATATATTCCTGATTCACACGTATTTGCATACTCATCTATGCAATAGGGCTTATCTCTTGTCTTCATAAACCAATCTTCATTTTATGACTTATCCTTTCAAAAAAATGGACTGAAATTGTTAAATGTGGCATACTTCCCCCTTAATGAATCATCATCTCGATGATTTAACTCATTAATAGCGATCAGAATAATCAAACACATATTAATATCATGAAGATAAGGAGAATAGTCAATGTTTTTATCTAAAAACTCATAATTTTTCCAGATTTTAGCCTATCTATTTTCAAATTTATTGGTTGTAACAGCCTTTCAACTAGAAAAAATTGTCACACAATTAGCAATATGACATTTTTTCATAACATATATTCATAATATACATAAAAGATAGTAAAAACAAGTTATATATCGCTAAAAAAACAAAGAAACATTGTTTTTTTTATTTTTCCCAATTCTTCCGAGATATTTTGTTTTTTAAAATAAACACCAAGAACCTATAGGTAAATAATACCCAAGAAATAATAAAATTCAATCCATTATTTAGTATTTTTATGAAGCATGTAAACGGGTATCAACAAAATCACTCGAATGAGCTATCGAAAACAATAACGATTCATAGTCAAGAAGTGGGATTAAGAAATTGTAAAAATAATCACTTCCAGAAGCAAACTCATGTACCCTATGATAAAATAAACTCATCTTAACAAAATAACATGGTTTATTAAGAATATCAAGACACAATATTCAACAATAAAACATTATACAACTAGAATGTACATTATATCATTTCATAATGAAATAACTAGACAGAGTGAGGTATTTCCATTCTGTGAAACTCTACAAAATTCCTTCAAACTCAAAGCTAAACTCCTCCAAATATTCCTTTCTGAAAAACCCAAGAGACAAACACGAAGCTCATAGAAAAATCCACAAATCCCAAGCCAACCCGCATCTATAACTCGATCAGTCCACCATTATTGCTTCCCAAAAATAGCTCAACAAACTAGCAGAATAAAATTACATGCAGCAGCTCGAGAGGGAGAGGGAAGATCTCAAAATTGCATGCAAAGGAATGAAAAAATAAAACTAATTTTTTCATAATAGCTTATGGAGGAATATTCTCCCATTCCTTGAGATTTGTGGGGTTAAATCTAATGCATTTAATATTTACTGGGAGCTACATAGTGGCCTTACCTATCTACCTCATCATCCAACTTCCAGTTTCCCCAATGACAACTCGATGAGTACGAGTGGTCACAAAATTAATTTAAACAATAAATTTGCATGGGTCGATAATGGACCAACCTTTTAATTTATTAACTATTTGCCAAATGACATTCGACTTGTAGTCAAATTTAATAACCATTAAACAATCAATACCAATAGCGATCAAATTGGTATGATATATCAGTCAAGAAAATCCTTAACATAAGGTAAGTGATTTCATTCAAATAAATCAAACAATTTCATATTACCATCCCACATAGTTTATAATCCAAATCCATGAATATGGTCTAATACCATATTCGAGTTAATAAGCCAACAAAGCTTTTATATGGAGTCGATGGTCTCCATTATTTAAACAAAACAATTGCAAATGATATTTAACTTAAAATCCATGAATAGTTACCTTTTAACCAAATATACTCATGACTACCCAGCCAAGGGTGTTTTGAAAAACCATTATAGACCAATCAAGCAATGCGTGAAGTGGTTAATATAATTCTTTGCAAGTGGAATATCGATCGGTCCAAGAAAATTAACTGACTTAATAAGATAAATCCATTAGAAAGACAATCATGATAAACATTTTATGACCTTTATATAAAACATATTAATATATATCATTATCAAATCGTTTAACCGTAATTAAGATAATTATACTTGTACCTTATCGAAACAAACATTTTTACCTATCCTAATTTAAGGTCGTCTCTTTTTATTTGATCAATGATCATTAGTATCAAAAGAGTTATTTATTGCAACATTTACCATAATTTTTACATAATGAATAATATACTACAACCATGAATAAATTCAACCATACTTGTAAGTCATTACTTCGAGCAAGAAAGTAAGTCACAATATCAATAGCAGGTACAACAATAGCAAAGCATCTAACATGGAATCATCAAACTCAGCAAGGTAATGAAACTTAGTCATCATACAAAAAAATATGGTATTAATGTGATGTGTCTCACTAGTGCTTGGTGACAACCAAGTGTTACACGCTTAGCTTCACAACTACACGTAAGCATGTTTAACTTTTTCAAGTTAAATGTGCATACACCTAGCTCCGATATTAGGTGAGTAACACTTCTTATACCCAAACCTTTTTATTCTCTATATGCTAATAACCCTATCTTTCAACAATCATAAAATGAAAATGTATGATGTGACGCAATGAAAGAAAATATTCAAAACAAACTCTCCATTATTTTTACACAAAACTCATATGCTTGGATGACTCCATACTCTTCTTTGCATATTGTCCATAGTAATATTTTCTTATGAATAACCAAAATATATATATTCACCTTAAATTCAAGGGCTTTACACCACAAATTACCCCATAGGAATACAAATTCCTCATACTTGAAGAAAATATGGTAACTGACTTAACACTATACTATCCATCACTAGAGAAATCCTATATCATCTCATCCTCATTTCTTAAATTTTCTATATGCATCCCACTCAATAATTCCTTAAGGGAAACCATAACTTCTTTTTTTCCATCATTTAAAATATCATACTCTAGGGTTCTCCAATCTAAAATAAAATTACTAACCCATAATACAATTATTAACCCATTAAAAGATATATACTTGAAAAAGTTATCATTGGGTGGCCCTAGATGAAAGTGTTACTTTAAGACCAAGTTTTGGATGGTTTAGTCCCATTGTACAACTTTTCTTCTAGAGGGATGTGTGACAATATACATTTTATGAATGATAATTATGATTTATAGACATGTTATGACTATGTAAGCATTGTTGAGCATCCGAGTAGTGAAATGAGGAGAGATGTATTAAAATAGGAATATGTATTGGATACTATGTATAAATTAGGATAAAAATAGGTGTACAAGTTATGCTTTAGGAATTACACTAATATTATAATTAATAAGAGATAAATTACCAAATTTTGTTGTTTATGGGTATGTAGTTTATATGCTAGCATAACATGGTAGCCCATCAATATAAGACGTGTACCTATTTTTTTAGGTAGGGTTGCATAGGTGGCATTATATTCATTACATCATTATAGGTATGGTATTAGAACACATGTTGGTACTTAGAATGATGATTCATAGTGTGTATTAGACTCGAGATCTATGTTACAAAGAATAGTGGGTTGGTTCCCCAAGTGAGTGGATGAAGTGCAAACCAACGTTAGAATTTATTAGATGATTTGGAAATTTGGGATGTCATATACAAGTATTATAGAGGTCTTTGGGGTTGGTATGAGGATCGTATTCAGTTGTATTGTCTATGTTCTAGCATATGGCTATGGGATAAAATCCCAAAAGTTATGGAATTATTACAAGTATGATCGGGTGACTTAGAATTTTGGTGTGATCCAAAGTTCTTATATATCTGTAGCATGGACTAGGATTGATTAGTATGTTTGGAAGACAATATATTGGTCATATCCTTCATTTGTGAAGATGATTGACACAAATGAAAAGGGAAGGACAAGGAGATAGACATCCTTGATGTAGATGGTGTAGGATACACAATGGCAAACATACATTGGTGGAATGAAATATAGTGGAATGATTTATTCATTGTGGATATAGGATCACATGATACATATCTCAATGTATATGAATCTATGGGTTTATATATTTCAATCATCATTTATCCTCTTGTAACCTATTTGGGTACTATTGTATGTGTGTTTTTATTATTGTGATTTCTTTCATACTTGTATAAATATTTTTAAATAATTGTATAATTACTTGCAATCACTTATATTTTTATATCGATAACCAAGGATTAATTATTTAGGCTCACTTATCATGTATCTAACATGAAGAAGGGTGGGTGGTCAGAGAGAAAATTGGAGGAAGGGAAAAATTCCCCCTTTTTGATATAACATTATAGATCAAAGTGTCTTTTAACTACGATGGAACCGACCACAATTATGTGACAATGAAGCTAGTGAATTTATGGATTAAAATAGAAAGTATGGATATGAATCCACCTCAACCACCTAATGATGAACCATTTTTGTTGTGTTTAATTAATTGGTGTATCTCAAATAGGATAACTCCATGATACAATCCCATTTTGCTATTTTTTATGTGTTAGGCGTAATCACAGACCCACGGGAAATTGATAAGATTTCTAGGTTGATCATACTAGCATCCAGTGTGATTGCACAACATTGAATCCTTTCTCCAAGTAGGGGACTTGCAAAAATGAGAAAGGAATCTCCAGAGAAGGCTGGTTCCTATTCCTCTGTTCAGATGCACACGAAAAATGCAGAGGGTTTACTCAAAATCTAATCTAACTTGCCAAGGAGACAAGGTAAGAAGATGCATAAAAATAAACCTAAGCTAACAGAGGTGATGCACCAAGGAATGAAGAACACCTATCTTGCCAATAAACACAAACCATTAAAATGTGCAAAGATCATGCACGAGATAACACAAACCATTAAAATGTGCAAAGATCATGCACAGATAACAAAATTTGTAGTGAAAGATCAGGAGGATGCAAATGAACACAGAGAGGGTTGAGAATCATCCACAGACATGCATTACTTGCTCCAAAGATTGATACAATACACTAAAAAATTCCAAGAGGAAAAGTTGCATTACAGTTTTAAATGGGAGGTTTGAACTCCACAAATTCACCTGCCAAAGAGAAGAAGGGAGGGGCAAAACAAGAATGTCCAACATTTAGAAAGAAACCCCTCTTTACAATTTATAGGAAGAATGAGAGAGGGAAGAGAGAGGAAATCCAAATCTACCCCAACCACTTCTAGGTTGCATTTAATTCATCTCATTATGGCGGTAGGTGGGAACCCTAGCAAAAGTGGTGAACTGTATTTTGCATTTAAGCTGGTTGTTGAAACGTCATTTCTAGCCATTATCATGTGCCAGAGGCGTTTCTTTATTTTCTCTCTCCAAACTGAACCAAAATGCAAGATTGACCTTGGAATAATGTAGATAATTTCACCAGCTTTCCATTGATATAAAGAACGTGAAAATCCGAGCTCTGGATCGAAAGATATGGCGATTTGAAGATTTAGGGCAAAAACAGGCCCAAAACGGATCGATGGGAAAAAAATTTGAATTTTACCTCCTTTTTGCATTTTGGAAAAAATTTCAAATTTTCCCCACGCTCCGCCACTTGGATGACACGTGTCAGGCTCTGGTTCATCCACGGGCTCATCCTTTGAAAATTTCTTGCCACTTGGACACGTGGCATGACCTGATTCGTTGGCCGGGGCAGCGGGCCAAAACACTCCTTTTGCATTTTTGGTGAAACACTTAGCCAAATTTCCAAGTTTTCCTCTTCTGACACATGGCATGTTCTGATTCATCTACGGGCTTCCTTGTCTCTTTTTGGCCATTTCACCTTTTCGCGTCCCACGCGTCCCTCGCGTACTTTTGGCCCAGATGTCCTGGACAAAAATCTCCTGCTTCGGCCGATTCGGGCTTCCTTGTTCCTATTTGAGGTGAAGACACGTGGCGAGATTCCATTTGTTGGTGGCTCTTTTGGCTTTTCGCGTCCCTCGCGTACTTTTGGCCCGGATGTCCCAAACTGCCTGGGACAAATATCTCCGAACCACCCGAAATAGACTGTCTTTGTTCCTGTTTATGGCCTTTTCACCTTTTTGCGTCCCACGCGTCCCTCGTGTACCTTTGTCCCAACTATCCCAGACTTCCTAGGACAAATATCTCTCGAACCGCTGAAATGGATGCCCATCGGCAAATCGGTGATTCGTGTCCCACGCGTACTTTTGTTCCGGCTGTCCCAAACCACGCGAAGCAAGACTTAGACGATTTTTCTCTGCTCTCGGTCGTTTCAGCTTTTTGCATCCCGACATCCCAACCTGCATCGCGGACTACCTGGGATAAAAGACTTAGCCGATTTTCTTGCTTTTTTGGCCCCAAGCTTGGTACGATGAACCTCAGTACGACCCGAAACCTTCAGACCCGAAATGCTTTAAAACAGTTCTACAACCTTATTTTCTACATTTTTTCCATTTTCTCTAACTCCTTGGGATTTCTTCTTGGATAGGAGAGTTAGAGAGAAGCCGAGGGACCCCAAAAAAAAACATGATTTTTGCCTTGAATCAATCTACTTGCTCGGGACTGAAAAATTTGATGCATGTTATCAAAATTACCCTGAGGGGTGAATTTTGGATAACATTATGATAAAGAGAAGAAGGTTCATGTGTTGTCATTCTCTCTCACTATGTTTATTCGGTTTGCATCCATGGACCTTTCTATAAATAGAAACCTAAAAGTGGAATCATCATAAGAGTATGATCCCTTTATGCATTTTTATTCTCATGTTTTCTAGACCACAATGTATACAATATTGATTTTTATATATGATATATGATATATCGGTTTGTGTTATTTTTATCACTCCATGCATGTTTAAGATGTTGCATTTACTTTGTGTTACGTATGATACAAACGATTTTTGTTAGGAAAATGCTTTTAATTTCTAATTATGTATTTATATGTATATATTTGTAATGATTAGTGATTAGCCATTGATGATGATTAATTAATCAATTTTGTAATGTGTTTATTATTGTTATTTGATTAAAGTGTTTTTAATATTTTATTTTAATCATCCAATGATGTGTGTAACTTATGAATCATTACATATATCAACATAGTTGGTATAGCTTATATTTATGGCCACTTTTTTATTGACTTATGGGTACTCATGATATGTATTTACAATTTGATACAATTTTATATCTTGATAGATGAGAGAATAGTTGGACTCTTGTGATCGACTTCTAATGTGATAATTGAGATACTTGTGTAAATTGTAATTCATATGGAACCATGTTTAACTCTTGATTATGTGAAGTGTAAAATTATTTCTCTTCACTAGGTGTGTAATCATATACCCATTATTTACTAAGAAAAGTTGGTGTGGTACTTCATCCACTTTCGTTGGTTCATGTTACTTGATTTAAAATTTATGTGGTTTATTTTTTCATGCACTTGTGCTACTTTCTCTATTATAATGTGAAAAAAATTATTAGCTTTAGGAAGAAGAACTTTCTCTATTTGAAATTACTCAATTCTAACAACAATTTATTGCTTTTATTTCTATTTTTCAATATGCATCAAGTATTCTTATGTAATAGGAATAGGTATTTGTTTCTCTTACTAAACGATAATAGGTTTTACTTGATTTTGTTAATCTTACTTAGGGATAATGGAAACTACTTTATTTTATATGGTTGTGGTTTCCAAATATTCTTATTTTCGGAAGGGATAGTATTGACCGACATTGATCTCATTTAGTGGTAATGATTCGGTCATTGAATAAATAATTAATTAACTCATTGGTACTATCAATAGTCACTTACATTTATGCTAACAAACATTGTCCGAGATGACACAAAAGTCATCAATTTTATATAAAAATTCAAATGTAGTATATGTAAATATGGTTTCTACTATGAAATCCATATTTATAAGTCTCTTTGAATTCATCTATGGTATGTAATTTTGTAACTGATTTTGATCGTGGCCTAAATTCTTATTTAGATTGAGTTTTTTCATGTTGCACATTTTCTCCTTATGAAATATCATCTTGTTTTGACATTCATTGTTAATTGTTGTTTATATGCAATATGGTTCAATTTGTTTCTTCTTTGTACAATACCTTAACTAATGGTTTATCTTTTGTTATCAGTGGATCCTTAATTTATTTTATTTTATTAGGTGAATTACATACTTTCTTATAAAATTTATTATAAATTTGCTTTCTCATGTGGTGGCTTATGCTCTTTAGATTTTTTCTCTTCCTTTTTTATAATATGCCCACAGGTGAGATAATGGATATGACCATCTAATTCCAACATTTTTTCTTTTCATGTCCATTAATGTGGTGATAGTTGTAAAATTCTTATCATCTATGTCGTATCAAATGAATTTTCACCCTATATCAAGTTCTTAGTTGTGTAATGAGCCTCTTATCAAGTGAATTTTGTAAGAGATTTATAGTTGTATGAGTATATCTAGGGATAATAGTATTGTTATTCCTTATCTTAGGTGAATATTTCTCTTCATTTAAATTTGAATGACTTACGGTTGTCAAATGGAATTATAAGAAAAATTATCTAAGGTATTATCAATACCTTGTATATGTGCACATGAAAATGAAAATTCCTTACGGGCATCATACATAAGGGCCTTAGATAACATATAATGCCCATCCAATAAACCCTATTTGTAAGATTCTAATTTTTATCATAATTGAGAAATAGATTCAATTATTAACTAAGAAATTATGTGGGAAAAGGAACGACACAACCTTGTAAAAACATGTGATGCCGATCCTTATAACTTGGATGTATTTTTTTATTGGTGTAATCAAGATTGTGAAACATGTGAAATGGGAACAAATAGAATCATCAAGATATTGGTAGATTGACTCCAAATGTAGAAAATCATAACATGTAAGAGTATGTGATTGGAAATTATCAAGGAATAAATATTTTATTACTAGATATTTATTAATGGAATAGCTACATAAACCCTAAAACCATACTAATGAAAAACTATTGATATTGTATGGAAAATCCTTAAGAATTTTTTTATTTTTGTATGCATATAATTATAGGTGTCTAAGAAGGGTAATTTTTTCTTATGAATAGGATAAAATTGGTGTAATACAAAAATTAGGGCTAAATAAATTAATATATTAAACAATTTAATAGTTATGAGATAATGTCATATTATATTAAAGACAAAAAAACATTCGAATTTTAAATCGCACTCGGGTAAAATAAGGTAAATTGCACAAACATAGATGAGTTGGACATGAATGCAAAAACTAGGTATACGAGAGGAATTCTTGGTTCCATACTAAAATGCAATAGAAATGATTTTATAATGTGGATGAATGGTGTAAAGGATTTTGTAAAGATGAACTTAAAATTGGGATTCTAATTATACAAGTAGGATGATTTTTATATCTCATAAAAACATTTATTAAAAAGTAAAAGCATGAGACATGTACACTTGTTTCCCATAGTGTTGAATGTTAGAGAAGAGTGAACAGAAAAAGTAAAAATTACATGAAACATATACACTTTGTTTCTCCTTTAGTGAAGTATGTGAGGAAAGAGTAAGTCAACCATTAAATATTATAGTAGAACTTTAGATTACTATGTGAATCCTATAAACCATGTGCAATGATTAGGCCTATTGATTAAAGATTGTAAACCAGATCCACAAGATTTCTAAGTGAATTTTTATATAAATATCCTCAACCATAGGGTATTTTGAGTGAATTTGTGTGTAAATAAAATGTTGTAATATTTTTTATATGTTGTGATGTAATAATTATGTTCATATCATCATCTTATGTCACTTGAATCATTCTATCTATAATATGCATGAAAGTGTTAGAAAATATCATATTATGTGCCTTATTGAGATAAAGGATGTTGTAAAAGATAATATATCTCAAAAGATAAAGTGTTAGTCATGAAAAAGAATAGTAGAAACATAATCAATGATATAAATCAAAATTATTTTATCAAATAACAGGGTGAAAGGGTGTGTATGTTGTAAGATAAAGTATTTTTTAGAAAAATTAATGCATATAGATAGTGAGATAAATCAAGGGGATATCAAACAATATGTATGATCATAGGAGTAAAAATTCCATAATAGATTTCATGATATATTTAGAAAATGAAGAACATGAAATTAATATAGAATTAATAATATAACAATAGTGTAATCTCAATAATGTGTATGCATCATCAAAAAAATGAAACATATCATGAAATTGTTCTAGAAAGGTTTAACAAGATATCATAGCAGTGATAGGATGCGTATGATGGTAAACAATACATGAATCAATTCCTAATGGATCTATAATGAACTAATACCTGACATGTCACAACATGACATGAAAATCCCATCAAAACAATACATTAGTGATAATATGTGATAGAATTGATTTTTGTTTTTAGTGTTAGATGTTAGTTTGTGTGTGAAAGAAAAACATATAACCAATAGTGATATAAATAAAGTGATTAATAATAAAGTGATGAGAATTGTGTATTTATCAATGTGTGTAGAAAAAATGTGCATGGAAACTTGTGTAACAATAAATATTACAACCATGTAATTTGAAAATGAGTATGTGAATAAAAATGTGTAAAAATGGCATATTTGTCTAATCTACAATTATATGTTCAAAATGCTAAATTTCATTATTTTTAAGGTGTAATAATCTATAGTTATAAGATAAATATGTAAGAATGAGTGATATATAAAGAAAGATGATAAAACAGCAAGTGTAGGAGGTAATGTAAACCAATCTAGAATCATATTGTAAACTAGCCATAATGCCTATAACCAAAAATGCAATTAAGAAAAATTTGTCAAGAACCTATTGGAATAATCCATGTGCATAAGTCAATATGTTAAATACCTAGTGTGTAGATAAACAATGTATGTCATAAGTTAAGTATTTCATAAAAATGTGTTTTTAAAAAATTACTCAAGAAATAATATAAGTATGTCATAATATGTGTGATCCTAGTAAAGATGCAAAAATCAAAGTATCAAAGAATGTTTTCTTATGTTATAAGAATATAGAAAGTATGTATTGTTCTTTATGGGAGAGGTTTCCTTATTCCATACACACAAACAAGAAAAACTACTTGTTTAGAAATTTACAAACTATTAATATATCAACAATATTCTCAATATAGAAGATATCAAGAATAGTATAAGAATTAATCATAGAGGAAACAATAGTATTAAATAAGTAAAGATTTGGTTGGAAGGAAATCCTAAGTTCACTTCTCACCTATCAAGAACATGAATGCTCTCCTTGGTTACCCAAGATTACTAACTATTGCAATGAAGGAGAAGGGAAGAAAGCAACACTTTTAGGAAAATAGATGGCAGAGAGATGCCCTACTAATGCATGCATTAAGCTTTAAGAATTATATGAATTTGCATATATCCAAATAACCCATGAGATATAAATGTTTCAGACACAAAGTTCTTTACACTACATCAATAGGTTGAACACAAAGTTTCTCATTTGAATATAACAAAAACACATATACAGATCAAGGAATAGAATAGAAAGAATATGAGAGACAAAAGACAAGAGGAAATATCTTCTTTGTATTGATTAGAGTTCTGTGTATTACATTCAATCATCAAAATCCAACCCTTTACAATGATATGGAGTTCCTTTTTATAGCCACCAAGGTAGTTACAACTAAAGTCTTTTGGTTTCCTTTCTTTTAATCAAACATTAATACTTAATCAAAAGTATTATACTTTGAGTTGGATCTAATTACAAATTACATTGTCAAAACAATGCCAACTTTGAAATACATAAAATTAAAAGAAAGGCTATGCACTAGATGAAGGAAACATTTGAGGAAGAAGTTGCCATGGTCTTCATTTTGAGAATTTGGTTCTGAACTTTACAAGTGTCTCCAGTGATCTCCATGCCCTGGGAATAGTTGTATTGGTTGTTGCATTAGCCCACTATTTAGGAAATCTTCCATGTCTTTTCCAAAGTCTACATTTTGTGAATAGCCTTTATTTGCCTCAATGATTACTATAGTTTGCAGTGCACAAACTTCTTCCATATTTTCTCTGGTTATGGTGTCAGATTTGAACAAGTTTTCTTTGATAAGTGCTTTGAATTTTGCCTTAATATCTTGCATTGTATTTCTACTCATGGAGTCTTCCTTGAAGAATTGGCAACAAAGGTCCAAAACTCATCCAATACACAAGCTTTGAAGGCATCACCTTTCTGGAACATATTCTTCAATTCATCTATTACTTCTTCTAGAAATTTTATTTTCCAATCCACACTATACACCCATTTATTTGAAGAGATTATTCTTTGAGTCATCAAAGATCTTATTTGCAATGAGAATTTTCTCATCAGTATTGCTCATTTTCCTTGAGGTCTTGTATGCATTCTATCCATAGCTTGAGCTCCTTCTCTAGGCCTGCAATAGTTGAGGTGAATCTTTTTGGATTGAAAAATGTTATCATATGCTTTATGCTTCCTCAATGAAATTCAAGCTAGAAATCAACATTCCATCCACCATGGCCTCAATTTCCTTTCCATAAGATGCATGCTTATGAATGTCTTTGATATTTTTACCTCCTCATTAGTCAAGACAAAAGGGGGGCATTGAAGTTAGAGGAGCTGGATCCAATACTTTGTCACTTGCCAATAGAGACTTGATGAAATCAGAAAGGGTTTGCACCTGTTCTTCTAGTTGTTCTTGTGTCTGCTTCCCTTTCTCAACTCTTTCAATGAATTTTGACACAGTTTCTTTCAGGTTATGAACCTCACTTTCAGAGTGGATTCACCCAGTGGGATCCTTGTCAGTTCTAGATCAGTCAAAGTCAAATCCTTTCATCTTTCTCTGTCTTTGGTTTGGAAATCTCTAAAAATTGTTTCCTTTTGAATTAGACACCAATCTTGAGGTAGTTTTATATTTCTTGATAGATGGAGTAGGAGTTGTGCCCAAAAGGGCAACTACAACATCAAATTTGGGAGAAATAATTTGAGATGAAGTTTTCCTTTTCTTACTCTCAAAAAAAGGTTAAACCCAAGTGAAGGTGGTACTAGAAGGAGGGGTGACTAAGAGGACCCAATGCAAGTGTGCTCATGGAGCCAAGATTTTGTGCAATTGATACTTCCATAGTAGATGTTTCAACACTTAGAAGTAGGTATCTCCTTGACAGGAGTCTCTGAGATGCTCATTATTTCAGCTTCTAATTTTACACTCTCTTGTTTATCCTTCACTTCATCCTCTTTTTAGTGCTACCTCCTTCATAATTACTTTCTTCTTCTTGGCCTTCTGATTCCTTCCTTCCTCTGAAAGATCAATGATTTTTCAACTTCATGGACTGTCTTTGTCTCTTGGGAGAAGGAGGTTGTTTGTTTTCTTCTTCAATTAATTCTTTTGTCCTTTCAACCTTTTTAGCCTTCCCTTTCTTAGTGTATACCAGAGTTGAAGATTTAAGAGGAGAGGGAGCTGATTGAGTATGTACTTCAGAACTGAGGTAAGAATCTCTCTTATGGGATGTAGATGCTTCTTGAGAAGGGGACCACAACCTTCTCATCTTATATGCTTTCATTTTTCTGTCAAACCCAAAACTTTGTTCTTACCATGACTGGATTTATGATTTCTTGTGAAGTCATCCTTCTCTTTTTTGAACCATTCAATGGTGGTAAGAGGAGTGTTCTTGATAGATTTTTGTATTCAAGAGATTTCAAATCCTCATCATCATCCTGCAAATCCTTTGGTACTTTGTAGATTCCAAAATCTCTTGATTTTCTGCAAGGAGAGTCTGCCATAGTACCTTCTTCTTGCCTCATAATCATCTGAGAAATCTTCCCAATAATCTTCTAGATCAGGGAGGTGATAGAAAGACATCCTGAAATTTTTGGAAATGAAACCTTTGAGATCAAAGCAAGACCTCTTCTGAAAAGAAGTAAAAATTGAAGGCAATAATAGTTCTCTCAATATTTTGTGCATCAAGGGAAGTTTTGTAGGTGTAGTTACCCAAAGTAATTGGGAATTGAATTTTAGTTATCTTCTTATCTCTACAGGTTCTGTGCAACATATCAAGTTGCCTACAAATTTCTACAAGGAAATCTTGTCACTACAAAACATTGGGAGTTTAAGAGGTGCCCCCTCAAATCCTACTAACTTGATGTAGGAGAACTTTCTAAATTGAATGAAATAATTTCCATAGATGGAAATCAATTTCTTAGCCTCAGAGAAAACCTTTCAATTGTGTTTGCCCTCTAGAAGTCTGACAATATACATGGTGAAAGCATCATTGAATCTCCTAAAGTGATGATTTTTGTTTTTAAAGTCAATTGTGGATAATATTCATACACTTGGAGCATTCTTTTACCATCCAATAGGAGAAAGACCCAACCATATTCTATATGTTGTAATAGTATACATCAGATAAGAGGTCATGTGAAAGATTTGGTTCTTTGCACATTAGCCAATTGTTCACGAGGTTTTTCACAAATGATTTCTCCCCAATTTAGACTTTTTTTCCTTCACAGATGATATTTAGGTATGGGAACATCTAGAAATGGAACTCATTAGTTGAAGGAAGACCCATTATTTGGCTAGGAGGGTGATAATATTTGAAATTTCTTCTTTAAAATCAACTCTATACATAGTCTTGGGAAACTCTAGAGGCTCCTTTCTTTGGGACTTTAAACCAAGACTTGGCCACCATGTGCTTGTATTTCTCACTTTCTTGATCAAAAAACATTGAGCTTGAGCCAAAGTAAGGGTATTTGAATCTTCTACTACAGGAATCCCAAAAGCAACATTGATACACCTTACATCAGTTTGGAAATTACTTGGCCTTGAGGGTCTCTGATTTCTTTCGAGTCTGGATCAAAACAAGAACCACAAGCCAAGACAATATCACACATTGGACTAAGATTGGAAATCCTCCAACATGAGCTATTCCACAATATTTGATAATTTGAGCCATAGGAGAGGGATTATCACTATTGATTCATGCCAGAAATCATTGAAATCAAGATGTTCACATCACTATCCCCTATGTTTGGTATGGAGGTATCAAGAGAGGAGAGGTGTTCATGGCCCTTAAAGTGATACTTCATGATGGAAAATGGGGTGAAAAATAGACACTCAAGTAGAAAAGGAAGCTTTAGAAAGTGATTTCAAGGAGAAGAACAATGCAATAGGCACAAAATAAAATTGACTCCAAGTTCTCAAAGAAGGCTTTGAAACCACTAACCTTGATTGCATAGGATGAAAGGTGACCTTCCAGAGAACAACACACTTTGAAATTTTTAAAATGGCTAAAGAATGCTCTGCTACTATGGCTAAAAATAGCTTGGGAGGAATGAGAATGGAATGCACAAAGCTCAATTGTAATTTGTAATGGTGAAATGACCAATTTCATCTATTTTATATTACCATTGAAAAAGTTTGGTGGGAATGCATTAAATGATGGATTTAATGTTTGTGAAAAATGGGAGTGTTTACAACATAGAATTTCATCTTGTCCTTTGGAATATTTGTATGGTGGAAGAAAGAAGCACAGTGAGTGGAATATGGGATATAGGGAAGACATGAAAACAAGGCATCTCAATGCACAAAAAAAGAAAAAGGCATGTTCGTGGAGAACGAGGTTGGGATGCACTTGGGACATAGGTTCAAAAGGAAGGAAAAAATTCCACAATACACCAATGTTTAATGGAATGTGGGTAAGTCGGGTGAAAGGTGCATAAAGGCCCATGGGACATAGGACACAAGTTCTCTCCACCGACCGAAAATCCGTCAACAAAAAAGACTTAGAAAATTTTGAAAGAAAACTTACGGGTTGGCAATATGTGTGTGGGAATGTGGAGATGTGGGGAACTAATGGTCGGGAGGCACAAGGGCGTGGGTTCATGAAAAGACCAAAAACACCTGCAAGAAAGGAAGACAAGTCAATTATTGGAAAAATGGGGAAATGGAGAACAGAAGCCCGGAAGAACTGGGACATGTGGGACATAATAAAACTAAAAACCCAATAAAAGAAAAAAGACCCCAAAACTCAAAAATTTTTAAAATTGACTAACTGTTGGGATTTTTTCTTTTCCCAGACTTCACAAAGGCAAACAAAGACCTCATAAGAGATAACTTACCCAAAATTTTGAAAATTTGACAAAAATACACACATTTTTGGGTAAGTGACAACAATTGGCTCTTTTTGGGGATTGGACTTGACTTGGTACAAGGAAGAGAAAAAGGACCTCAGAATCTCTGGTTAATTACAAGTGTTAAATTCATTGGGCAATAGAGTCTAGAACAAGACAATACAGAAGACACAAAGGACAAGGAAAGGACAACAAAACCAAAAACAAGAACTATACAAGACATATTTACAAGATTGTACAAGGACTACTTGCTCACTCAAGACTGAAACAATTTCAAATATTGGCCACTATATGGAAATGGAAGGGAAGTTCCATCCATATAGCTCAAATAGTAGGAGTTTTCACTAGTGAAATGTCTAATTTTAAAAGGACCAAGCTAGAGAGAATCAAACTTACCATGACTTCCTCGAGGTTCACACCTTTTGTCCCAGAGTAGGACAATATCTCCAACTTGGAAGTCTCTGGATCTGGCTTTCTTATCAAAGAGTTGCTTCACCTTTTCTTTTGATGTGCAACAATTCTATCCACCACCTGCAACCTTTCCTCATCCAACTTTTTACAGGTACATAATTATCTTCTCCATGGAGCTAGTAAAATTTTCATCCTCGATGGCTTTCATCAATTACAATGCCAAAATTCTACTATCATTGGCAGTTGAGCCTCTATTCCATATACAACCTGAAATGGGGACATTCCAATTGCTCTCTTGGGTGTGATCATGTCTGCCCAAAGAGCATCATAAATTTTTGTGCCAATTCCTCTGTGACTCATCCACAAGCTTTTTGATGATTGTCACCAAATTTTTGTTAGTTGATTCTGCTTTCCCATTCCCTTGAGGATAGTAATTAGAAGAGTGTGCAAGAGAAATTTCATGTAGCCATAGTAAAAATCAATCAGCTCATAAGAAGAAAAATTTGGGGCATTGTCAGTGATAATTTTGTTTGGGACTCCAAACTTGACTAGAATGTTTTCCTTAATGAAATTGCATACTACTTTGAAGTGGTTCTTTTGACTGGAATAGCTTCTACCCACTTTGTGAAGTAGTCAGTAGTTATCAAGACATGTGTGTGTCCTGCACTAGAATTAGGATTGAGAGTACCTATAAAATCCAACCCCCATTTTTTGAAATGGCTCCTCAATTACCACTGGTTTGAGAGGTAGGGTGGCTAGTTTGGGTCTGCCCATAAAGGTTTGACATGCTTCACATTTTGTGACCCATTTTGTTGCATCTTTGAACAATGTTGGCCAATAGTATCCTGCATGGAGGATTTTGTGAGTTGTTACAACAGATGAAAAATGGCCTCCATAGGCTTGATCATGGAAAGCTCTCAAAGCAATATTTTTTGTTGTTCTTTATCTACACATCTAAGAAATCTTCCATCAATTCCTCTCTTGAACAATGAGTTATCCCAGAGTACATATTGTGTAGATCATAATTTAAACCTCTCTTTTTCCTTAGCACTCAAATGTGTTGGGCATTCCCCATAGGTAAGAAAATGAGCAATGTCATCATACCATTCATCAGTTGAACTAAGGAAAAGTATAGTTGGGATGTTACACCTTCTTCTTTAGATGATTCATCCATGGCACCATTGGCAAGTAGTTCACAAAGACCTCTACCTCGAACCAAACTTAGTTGGTTTAATATCCAAGTCATATTCTTGGACTTTCGCTACCCAATTTCCTTATTTTGATCCAAATTCTTGTTGTGTGAGGATTGATTTGACAGTTTTATCAGGTACAAAGACAATTGAGTGAGAGTTGAGATATAGAAGTGAAATTGCTTGACTACTTTTACCACAACAAAAGCATGTTTCTCCATTTGAGAATATTTTAGCTCATGGGTCTTTAGGACATAACTCATAAAGGCTATAGGAATTTCACATCCTTCAGATTCTTCTACACCAAAATGGATGCCAAGGTGTGCTCAGTGGCATAGCAATAGATTATAAAATCCTCTTCAAAATTAGGATAAGAAGAGAGAACATAGAGTATTAGAAATTTCCTTCTTAATATTTTCAAAAGCACTCTTTCCCTAGAAGTCCAAAAAAGGATTGCTTCTCCTTCATCATCTGAGCTATGCTCTAGTTAACTCTACAAAATCAGGGATAAATCTTCTTAGAAATTAATTTTTCCAAAGAAAGAGTGCACACCTTTCTTTCTTGTAGGAAGAGGAATCTTCTGAATAGCTTGGATCTTTCTGGATCAATTTTGATTCCTTCCTTGGAAACAATGTGCCCAAGCAATTTTCCTTCTGTGACACCAAAGATGGATTTCTTTGGATTCAAAGAAATTCCATGATCTCTACACTTTTGGAGAACAACTTCTAGGTGTTGAAAATGATCTTCTCTTCTTTTGGAGAAAACAGTTAAATCATCAAGGTAAATCATAATGCATTTTCCTTTCAAATCTCTGAAATCCAAATCCATTAGCTCTCTTGGAAAATCACTCCAACATTGATAAGGCCAAATGGCATTATTCTATAAGAAAAGGTGCCCCAAGGAGTTGTGAAGGTTGTTTTGTGTTGATCTTGTATGTCCACCTCAATCTGGTTATATCCTGAGAAACCATCAAGCATGGACAACATCTTTAAACTAGTGACAACTTGCAAGATTTGATCCATCATAGGAAGAGGGTAATTTTCCTTTAGGAAGCCTGGTTTAAATTTCTGAAATCTACACAGATCCAGATTTCACCACTCTTTTTCCTTATAGGCACAATATTAGCTATCAGGTTGAATGATGAATGGGAAATATTATTCTAGCATTCAACAATTTTTGAATCTCTTGATGGATTGTGTCTACAATTTTAGGATTGTATTGCCTTTTCTTTTTTGAAATGGCTTGATTCTAGGATTTAAGGGGATATAGTGTTGCATCTCCCTTGGTTTGAAATATTTTAGATCATCGTATGAATAAGCTAATACATCTACATATTTTTTAGTAATTCAACCATTTTTTTCTTTTCATCTTGAGTACAACATTTCCAATATTGACAAACTTGGGCTTTCTCTTCACTTCCTATATTAACTTTCTCATGCTCAATGATTGATGGGCCCATGTGATACCTTAGATTTGATATATCTATCATGTTTATCAAACAAATCTTCTAAACTTACCATACCTCTAGGTATCTTGTTACCTTTCAATCTTATGCAGCCATCTTTATCGGATTCTTCTTCAACTCCCTCTTCTGACATAGAGGATGAAATAGACTCTCGAGGAATAGATTCACTTCCTTTGAAATATAGATGACTGAAATTATCCTTGAGTTTGAGGAAAGAGATCAAGTGTTGATCATCATTGAACACTTGCCTAGTTATTCACATTATCGGAACACTTGGTCTGTGTATCATCTCAATTGTGAACTTATCTTGAGAAAAGTCTGGATGAGGAATTAGCAAAGATCCAGATACAACCAGGGCATCAGCTCTAGTATTTTTCTCCCTTGGTACAACTTCAATAGAAAAGGCATCTAGTAATTCAATCAAATCCCAGACCAAATTTCTATAATGCTTCAACCTTTTTATTTTTTACTTGGAACACCCCTTTGACCTTTTGACGATGAGTTCAACATCTCCCCGAGCACAAAGATTCTTGATCCCCATTTCTCTTCTACTACCACCTAGGCCAAGAAGAAGAGCCTCATATTTTGTTGTATTGTTTGTATTTTCAAACTGAATTTTATAAGAGAATGGGTGAGATCTTCCTTCAGGAGAAGTCAGGACAACACCAACTCAGAACCAGCTGAAGAGAAACTACCATCAAATTCTAGGACCCAAATGCCATTAGGATCATCAATCACCCCTTTGGGAACCTTTACTTCATCCCCAGACATGATCATATAATTACCATGGCCAATGTCTTCATAGAGAATTTGTGCTTTGGGATCATCAATTTTTACTGCACAATATACTCTGCCTTGCCTCTCGGGTAATAATTTCTTCATTTTTCCATTAACTGGGATGAGGGCATGAGACCAATCCATTTGAATTTCTCCTCCCACTTCTCTACATAAATTCCTACTCAAAACATACCATATGATGGTGGAATGTCTGTAACTAAAATTGTAGCTTTGACCTTTTCTCTGGGAAGGCAACAAAAGCTACTTGGGCATCTTTGATCCTTCCAACAAGAGGCACTTCCTTGGTTTCCATAGAATAACATGAGCCGAATGTTTGTGTCAATGTGAGGCCAAGAGCATGAGAAACTTTAGTAGGCATCACATTATCTGATGCACCTGAGTCAATGACACAATTACTAAGCTTATGACCTAGCTATGAGCAGTGTGACATAGAAGGGCTCAATTTTTTTAGTTGTAGAAGGTTTTAAAGCCATCAAATTTTGTGGAGGTGGAGAGCTAGGAGTAGGTAATAGCCTTTAGAAGTGGTGGATGGTTGGATAGGTTTGGACTTGACAAACTTGACAACTTGGGAAAAGGCCTCCGAGTGAGTTTGGTAGAATTCAACTTCAGAAATTTGGATTTTGGTCTTTTGATATGATCAATTATATCAAAGGACCCTAAGGTGGATGGGGTGTCTAAGCTCGAGGAAGTGGAAGTCTTAGGCTTATCAAATTTTGTAGATGGGGAAGCTTTGGACACATGAGTAGATGATGCATTAGCCTTAGGTGTAGAAGATGAAGTAGTAGGAGTATTAGTAGTATTTACCTTTTGAGTGGCAATGGTAGGAATAGGGCTCCTCTCCTTGCAACAATTGGAATAGTGACTGGAGCTTCTTTAGATTTCTTTGTAGGTTGAACCACTTCCTTCTTCTTGTTTAGTTGATCTCTTGTCATGACAACATATGATTCGTTATTCATGTCTACTACTACTTCATCATAGTCATCATCATCATCATCAACTCCCTTGTGGTAAGGAAATTGACCTGAGAATCATCCACATCTTTTGGCACTTCTTCAAGTTCTTCTTCTGGTTCCTCCAACTCTTCAGCTTCAACTTCATCTTCAGGCTCTTGGACTTCACAGGTTGCATTGACTGGAACCTTGAGAGGTGGTGCTTCAATTTCCAACTTTAGTTGAGTGGGAGGAAGATGATTTTGAGGTTGAAAATTTCTTCTTGGAATATCTTTATAAGGAGTATTTTGGGCCAATTGTTTCTTGATAGCAATCATATCATTTTCCATCTTTTGAACTAATTGATTAGAACTTGTGGTAGCAGAAGTAGAGGCCTTAGCCTTGGAAGGTTCTTTCTTTAACTTCCCTAGACATTATCAAGTCATCTTCAATGCTTATGGCCAAATGTTGATCATCATCCAAAGGTAGAAAGATTAGCCCTTCTTAATGCATAGCTCACCTCTGTGGAAGTTGAGCATTCAGGAAAAAACACTTCTGAATTTGATCCACAGGATGAGTGGTTGTTGGAATTTTATTCACCAATTTGTTAAATTTTGCCATGAACTCTCGCATGGGTTCATAGGGTTCCTTTTTTATTTGAGAAAGTTGCCAAGAGAGCATGCACATCCTCCATGGCTTGAACTGATTTTCAAATTGAGTTTTCATAGTGTCCGAGTTGGTAATGACACCAAGTTGGGAGGTGATAAAACCAATCCATGTAACATTGTCTTACTATAGTGTCTCCAAAAAATCCTGAGAGACATCTTCGTGCTCAACTCCAAGCACTCCACAAGCCACAATGAATGCAATGATGTGCTCATCTGGATGTACCTTTCCATCACCTCAATTTGGGGAAATTATTCCTATTCCCTTTGGTAGATCATGTAAATGGTTGAGGGAGAGCCAAAGGCCCAACTCATTGACCCCAAGCAAAGGTGCGATAGCCATTCTAGGAAAAATAGTTTGTAAAGGGATTGTAATTCTAGATAATACAAGGCTGAGCACTAGGACTCGATTGTGTGTTCTGAATATCATGTATGTTGAAGATGTAAAAATCCTATCCTTTGTAGGAGGAGTACTTGTGGATATTTTCCTCTAGCTCTTCTTTCTGGAGTTAGTGAAAGCCATGTTGTTCCAACAACTGAAAATCAAGATCTTCAATACCTTGTGCTCTTTGACCTCGTGTGTATCTCCTCTCCGCCAGTGTGTTATTATTGCTGGTATATTTTGAAGATTGTTTTGGTGGTATGCACAAAACATGCCCCATAGTGGGTGCAAAAAAAATTATTGGTTGAAAGATTTGAATCATGACAAGAAACAATTCATGGGATAGCAGTCCCTCCTCTTTATGGGAGAGGTTCCCTTATTCACACACACACACAAACAAAAAAAAACTACCTTATTTACAAATATACAAACTATTAATATTGAATGAGGATTTTGATGTTGGAATTGTTCCCATATTAACAATATTCTCAATACAGAAGATAAGAAGAGTATAAGAATTCATCAGAGGAAACAATAGCATTAAACAAGCAAGACTGGTTGGAAGGAAATCCTAAGTTCACTTCTCGCCTATCAAGAACATGAATGCTCTCCTTGGTTACCCAAGATTACTAACTATTGTAATGAAGGAGAAGAGAAGAAAGCAACACTTTTAGGAAAATAGATAGCAAAGTGATGCCCTACTAATGCATGCATAAAGCTTTAAGAATTATATGAATTTGCATACATCCAAATAACCCATGAGATATAAATGTTTTAGACACAAAGTTCTTTGCACTACATCCAATAGGTTGAACACAAAGTTTCTTATTTGAATATAAAAAAACACATATAGATCAAGGAATAGAACAAAAAGAATATGAGAGAAAAAAGACAAGAGGAAAGATCTTCTTCTGTATTGATTAGAGTTCTATGTATTACATTTCAATCATCAAAATCAACCCCTTTATAATGATATGGAGTTCCTTTTATAGCCACCAGGGTAGTTACAACTAAAGTCCTTTTGTTTTCCTTTCTTTTAATTAAACATTAATACTTAATCAAAAGTATTATAACTTTGATTTGAGTTGGCTCTAATTACAAATTACATTGTCATAAAATAAATGCCAACTTTGAAATACATATAAAATTAAAAGAAAGGCCTATGCACTAGATGAAGGAACATTTGAGGAAGAAGTTTACCATGGTCTTCATTTTGAGAATTTGGTTCCTAAACTTTACAAGTGCTCCAATGATCTCCATGCCCTTTGGAATAGTTGTATTGGTTGTTGCATTAGCCCAACTATTTAGGAAATCTTCCATGTCTTTTCCAAAGCCTGCATTTTTGAATAGCCTTTATTTGCCTCAATGACTATAGTTTGTAGTGCACATACTTCCTCCATCTTTTCTTTGGTTATGGTGTCAGATTTGAACAAGTTTTCTTTGATAAGTTCTTTGAATTCTACCTTAATATCTTGCATTGTATTTCTACTCACATAGTATTCCTTGAAGAATTAGCAATGAAAGTCAAAACTCATCCAATACACAAGCTTTGAAGGCATCACCTTTTTGGAACATATTCTTTAATTCATCTATTGCTTCTTCTAGAACTTTTATTTTCCAATCCACACTATACACCCATTTCTTTGAAATATTATTCTTTGAGTCATCAAAGATCTTATTTGCAATGAGAATTTTCTCATCAGTATTGCTCATTTTCCTGAGGTCTTGTATGCATTATGTCCACAACTTGAGCTCCTTCTCTAGGCCTACAATAGTTGAGGTGAATCTTTGTTGATTGAACAAATGTTATCATATGCTTTATATGCTTCCTCAATGAAATTCAGGCCTAGAAATCAGCATTCCATTCACCATGGCCTCAATTGCCTTTCCATAAGATGCATGCTTATGAATGTCTTTGATGTTTTGTACCTCCTCATTAGTCAAGACAATAGGGGGTGGCATTGAAGTTAGAGGAGCTGGATCCAATACTTTTTCACTTGCCAATAGAGACTTGATGAAATCAGAAAGGTTTGTACTTTGTTCTTCCATTTGTTCTTGTGTCTGCTTCCCTTTCTCAACTCTTTCAATGATTTTGACACAGTTTCTTTCAGGTTATGAACCTCACTTTCAAGAGTGGATTCACCCATTGGGATCCTTGTTAGTTCTAGATATCAGTTAAATTCAAATCTCTTTCATCCTTTTCTATCTTTGGTTTGGAAATCTCCAAAAATTGTTGTCCTTTTGAATCAAACACCAATCTTGAGGTAGTTTTAGCTTTCTTGATAGATGGAGCAGGAGTTGTGCCCAAAAGGGCAACTACAACATCAAATTTGGGAGCAATAATTTGAGATGAAGTTTTCCTTTTCTTACTCTCAACAAAAGGTTGAACCAAGTGAAGGTGGTACTGGAAGAGAGGTGATAAGAGGACCCAATGCAAGTGTGCTCATGGAGCCAAGAGTTTTTGTACAATGATACTTCCAGTAGATGTTTCAACACTAGAAGTAGGTATCTCCTTGACAGGAGTCTCTAGAGATGCTCACTGTTTCAGCTTTTGATTTTACTCTCTTGTTTATCCTTCACTTCATCTTCTTTTCAGTGCTACCTCCTTCATAATAATTTTTCTTCTCTCTTGAGTCTTTTGATTCCTTCCCTTCCTCTGAAAGATCAATGATTTTCTCAACTTCATGGATTGTCTCTCTTTTTGGGAGAAGGAGGTTGTTTGTTTTCTTCTTCAATTAATTCTTTTGTCCTTTCAACCTTTTAGCCTTCCCTTTCTTAGTGTATACCAGAGTTGAAGATTCAAGAGGAGAGGAGCTGATTGAGTATGTACTTTAGGCATGAGGTAAGAATCTCTCTATGGGATGTAGATGCTTCTTGAGAAGGGGACCACAACCTACCCATCTTATATGTTTCATTTTTCTATCAAACCAAACCTTTTTCTTACCATGACTGGGTTTATGATTTCTTGTAAGTCATCCTTCTCTTTTTTGAACTAGTCAATGGTGGCAAGAGGAGTGTGCCTAATAGATTTTGTATTCAAGAGACTACAAATCTTCATCATCATCCTGCAAATCCTCTAGTACTTTGTAGATTCCAAAATATCTAATTTTCTGTAAGGAGAGCCTACCATAGTACCTTCTTCTTGCCTCATAATCATCTGAGCAATCTTCCCAATAATCTTCTAGATTAGGAGGTGATAGAAAGACATCCTAAAATTGTTGGAAATGAAACCTTTGAGATCAAAACAAGACCTCTTCTAAAAGAAGTAAAAATTGAAGGCAACAATAGTTCTCTCAATATTTTGTGCATCAAGGGAAGTTTGTAGGTGTAGTTACCCAAAGTAATTGGGAATTGAATGCCAATTATCTTCTTATCTCTATAGGTTCTATGCAACATATCAAGTTGCCTACAAATTTCTACAAGGGAAATCTTGTCACTATAAAACATTGGGAGTTTAAGGTGCCCCTCAAATCCTACTAACCTGATGTAGGAGAACTTCTAAACTGAATGAAATAGCTGCCATAGATGGAAATCAATTGCTTAGCCTCAGAAAACCTTTCAACTATGTTTCCCTCAAGAAGTCTGACAATGTACATGGTGAAAGCATCATTGACTCTCTAAAGTGATGATTACTATTTTCAAAGTTCAATTGTGGATAATATTCATACACTGGAGCATTATTTTTATCATCCACTAGAGAAAGACCCAACCATATTCTATATGTTGCAATGGTATACATCAGATAAGAGGTCATGTGAAAGACTTTGGTTCTCTGCACATTAGCCAATTGTTCACTGAGGTTTTCACAAATGATTTCCTCTAATTCAGATTTTTTTTCCTTCATAGATGATATTTAGGTATGGGCACATCCAGAAATGGAACTCATTAGTTGAAGGAAGACCCATTATTCTAGCTAGGAGGGTGATAATATCTTAAATATCTTCTTTAAAATCAAAACTACTATACATAGTCTTGGGCAACCTGGAGGATCCTTTCTTTGGGGACTTTAAACCAATACTTGGCCACCATGTGCTTGTATTTCTCTCATTTATTGATCAAACAAATGTTGAGTTTGAGCCAAAGTAAGGTTATTTGAATCTTCTACTATAGGGATCCCAAAAGCAACATTGATACACCTTACATTCAGTTTGGAAATTACTTGGCCTTGAGGGTCTCTGATTTCTTTTGAGTATGGATCAAAACAAGAACCACAAGCCAAAGACAATATCCGCACATTGGACAAAGACTGGAAACCCTCTAGCATGATCTATTCCACAATATTTGATAAGTTAGGCCATAGGGGAGGGATTATCACTATTGATTCGTGCCCAGAAGTCGTTGAAATCAAGATGTTGTACATCGCTATCTCCTATGTTTGGTATGGAGGTCTCAAGAGAGGAGAGGTGTTCATGGCCTTTAAAGTGATACTTCATGGTGGTAAATGGGGTGAAAAAAAACTCGAGTATAAAAAGGAAGCTTTAGAAAGTGATTCTAGAGAAGAACAATATAGTAGGGCACAAAATGAAATTGACTCCAAGCTCTTAAAGAAGGATCTAAAATCACTAACCTTCATTACATGATGAAAGGTGACCTCTATAAGAGCACAATGCACTTTGAAATGTTTAAAATGGCTAAATAATTCTTGAGCTATGTCTAAAAATAGCTTGGGATGAATGGGAACGAAATGCGTGAAGCTCGATTGTAATTTGTAATGGTAAAAATGACCAATTTAATATATTTTATATTACCCCATTTGAAAAAGGTCCGTGGAACGCATTAAATGGATGGTTTTAATGCATTGCAGAAAATGGAGGTGTTTGCAACATATAATGTCATCTTGGCCTTTGGAATGCAAGTATGGTGGAAGAAAGAATCACGGAGGCCTATTATTATATGGGACATTTGAGACACAAGAAGTTGACATATCCACAACACAAGGAAAATTATCTCAATGCGAAAAGGTGGGTCTACATAGAACCAAGGTTTGGGATGCACTTAGGACAAGGAAGGAAACAAATTCCACAACACACCAATGTCTAATGTAAAGTAGGTAAGCAGGTGTAAAGTGCACAGAAGGCCCATGGGACATAGGAATGGAAGTTCTCCGTCAGATCGAAAAGTTTGCAACATGAAGAGGAATTAGAAAATTTTGAAGAGGACTTGCAGGTTCACATTACGTGTAGAGAATGGGGAGATGTAGGGAACTAATGGCCAGGAGGCACAATGTTTGTGGGTTCATGAAAAGGCTGAAACACCCACAAGATAAGGAATATAAGTCCATTGCAAAAAGGCATGCAAACAAGGAAGTGGGAGCCCGGAAGAACTTGGGACATGTGGGACATGGAAACCTAAAAATATGCAATACAAAGAAAAAGACCCCAAAACTTTAGAATGCTTTAAAATTGACTAAGCTGTTGGGAAATTTTCTTTTTTAGAATTCACAAAGGTAAACAAAGACCTTATAAGAGAGCTTACCCAAAGTTTTGAAAATTTGACAAAAATACACACATTTTTAAGTAAGTGACATCAAGTGTTCTAAAGTAGTCAAGGAATATAACACACAAGCACACAAAGTATTCAAGTAAATAAATTTCATACAATAACTAATGATTTATAAAATATGTGCAATTTGAAAAATAAATCATGTAAAAATATCGTAGTGTGAGAAATCAAGTTATTGAACCATAAGTGTCATCTAAGAAATCATTTGTGTAAACCAATAGTGTAGTGTGAGAAATCAACCATGTAAGAAAGTAATGCTATATAAGAAATACTTTTAGTAAAATAAGAAATGTAGTGTCAAAATCAATCATGTGGAAACATAGTTTCATGTGAATAATTTATCATGTAAAAATGTAATATCAATTGTAAGGAACCAACTATAGCCAAAATTGTAGTGAGAGCCACTACCAAGTGAATGAGTAAAAGTAGTACAATAAGTAAATAAATATTATAGTTGAGTCTATGTATAAAATCAAGGGATTTGATCATTGGATAAAATTAAGGTATAACACATATCGGAAGTATTATAGTAGTATGGTGCATGAAATGGATTAGTATCGAGAGATGTGATTGTGATATACTTGGTATAGATGACCCGATGTAGGTATGCTCCTAGTTTGGTAGGCATCCTCTAGGATAGAATACTATAATAAGTTGCAAGGAGTGGCATATGTGATAAAAGTAATGTTAGTATGAAATATTCCCCACCATACACATGAACTAAGAATAATAATGTTTCTAATATCCATGGGTTTTAATTGCTTAGTGTTTTATATGCATCATGAGTGCTAAAGTAGTGTATAGTGCTAAATCTGGATGATTAAAAGGCGTGTAGAGTTCTAAATCTATGAAAACATTGCATATGTCACATGTTGGTCATGATTTTTGTATTTTCATAATATTGTATTATTATTTTTTTGAAATAATATGCTTGAAATGTAAGACTAAATGCCCCAAGGTAGTGGATGAAAATATCCTAAAAATGTGATGTAGGGTCTTGGGTAAATTTCTACCTCAACAATAATATGATAATTATGTTGAATCATAGGGTATTGATGAGGTCCTATGTAAATTGTTCTCTCAAAAATCACATCAAACTAATGTAAATTTTTTAACATCATAAAGTAGTGATGAGGTACTAGGTCAAATGGTGCGTAAAAAATAACATCAAACCAATGAAAAATATGTTATTGTACACACTAAAATTTGGTAACTTATCCTTGTATAATGCCAAGTTTGACCATATGTCCTTACTAAGATAAATTCTCACATTCATAATCCAATATTATCATATCTCTAGTCATTATACAAATTTCCTATCTTTATAATACTCTCTATCATCAATTTTGGAAATATTATTAATCAAATAATCATAAAACATTTAATACTCATTAAAAAATTACCAACTTGCATGTTTCTCTCTCCTATCCAAAACTATATAGAAGAGTCGGGATATGGGGTATAGTCTTGTCCAACCTATACAATCCTCCCCTTATTAATCAATAAAACTGATTTAAATGCTAAATCATTATTTGGGTCATTTCATCTTCCTAGGGTCGTCCTTATCATAATATCTCACATACGAAAGACTATATAATCAATTCATTATCACATTATAACTATCCTTTCATTTTTACAATCTTAAATTCAGCACATAATTCCAAAAAAATGAAAGGTTTCCTAAATTTTATCATATCAATTGTACATCATCTAGGGAATTCCATACTAAAATTTTGAAGCACTCAACTAGGTAAAATATTCTAGGATCATTCATCTACAAGAATGTAAAGATAATAGAGTTATGTCTTAAACAAGAGGAAAGTCACTCCAATAATTATGTAAGGGTTTTAATCAACAAAAGGATTAGGTCACATAGATTATCCACACCATATTCCAATATTACTATGTTGGGTACATTTTATACTATGTAGTTATCTAACTATACTTGGTGCTAAGATACATGATCTCACTATAGGGGGTTGGTTAGTTATATGCACTTGCACAAGAAATTTTGAGATCTACATGAGGCTTTATTTCTACAATAATGATATATAGTGAAACACTAAGATTGGTTCAGAGCTGGGATATTGATTTCCCATGATGGTCAAGCCTCAAAAGTACACACATATATTGTTATCCTTTTGTTTTATAATTCTTTAATGAAGGGTTTTATAGGTTTCTATGGTTTCTACTTTATCGCATGTAATCTCAAGTTTGTGCAAGAAAGAGTGACACACAACGAGAAACATTTACATACAAGAGAAGTACCCTCTTGGTATATAATTGCATAGTCCTAGTCCTAGATAGTATAGTTCCTACCTTAGACATAAAGATTCTACACAATCCTACACCTGTATAAGTTCCAAAATCTTATATGTAAAATCTATATCTCTAGAATCTATAAATCCTTATTTCTTTGTTCCATTATTTTTCATACCTATATCACTATAGAATAATCTTGAACAACTAAGTGTATCTCTCCTTTCATATTTTTAACTAGTTATTTCTTGTTATCAATCATTAATTTCATTTCAAGTTAGAATGCATTATAATTGATCTTGTAAGTTAATTAGGTTAGAATAGTCTACTTATTGCTAATCGTTATACCTTTCTTAGTTCATATACATCGTATAACATTATAAAAATCTAACTAGGGTGTGAAAATTTTTGAACCAAACATTTAAATAAAATATATTGTACCAGATTTTTTACCTAGGATTTCTTCTTATGTGTCATGATCATTCTTAGTCATCATGCCTCTTCATTCAATATTCTATGAACATATTTTCAAAGCAAGAGGCCACTTCCTCATTTGGCTATTACCATCCCTAGACCCAAGTCCATACCCACTGCAACATGATGAAGGGTTCCTTTATAATGGTTCTACATGTTTCATTATTTAATAAGATCCTACATATATTAATGCACATGATGAGTATATTCCTCAAGAGTGGTATCATCCACCTAAATTTTATTTTCCCATTATGGATTGTGATTTAAATGTTTTCATAACCTATCATGGGAAGAAACCCATTAGGGGAAACCAACCATTTCTTGCCCCACTTATAACACCTATTAATAGGATTATTATTCCATCTAAGTGATTTGATACTTTATACCAAGTTAATAGGAATCTTGATAAGATATCTTTGTTTGCATTAGTACAAAAATCACCCATCTACAAGGACATATTATATGAAACATTGTAATCCCTCACTTATTCTTTTACTACACAACCAACAAATTTTTCTTCTACCATGGACACATTCAAAGAAATAGATAAGGATATAACATTTTTCCCAATAGATATTCCATCCACCATAATAAAATACACTTGTGCACCTCTTCTAATTACAACACAAATTGTGCCTTTTCTTATCAAATGGGTATTAAATGATAATGGGTCTAATCTCAATATTTTCCCTAGATATTTACTTTAAAAATTAGGGATTTCTATCCATTTGGTTGACAAAATAGTTAATAATATATATGGATTTGATAAAATTACCCATTCTACATTAGGTACTATTACTCTAGAACTTTTGGTGAGACCCAAGATGTTTCCCACTACCTTCCACATAATATACACAACTCGCATTCCAATATCCTTATAATATGTCCTTAGATCCATGTTATATATGTGGTCCCATTTGAACTTCACTAATGTATCAGTGTTACATGAAGGATGTGAGAGCATAGTGGCTGCTAACACCGAACCCTTCAAATATTTATAAGTCAATAATTTTACTTCCTGTAGACACTAGAAAATGCACCTTGCACATAAGTTCCCTTATTTAAAAATATAAAAACATTAAAAACACAAAAACATAGAAAAATCATTAAACCCCACAAAATGGGGATAAAAGACAACTCACCACCTATTTACTAACCTCACCCACTAACATTTAATTTTTCCATCCCATCGATTGTGTATATGCCCAATGTACTATTTTCCCTATCATTACACCCATATGTGTCACATCCCCCATGCACTCCAAAAAAATAAAACCACCCTCACCCTCTCATTCCAACCCCTGGCTCTTAGTGCATAAAGACTATACTTGAGTTTTCTTGCTCCCTTGCTCACATTTCTTGATTTCACAGGTCTTGAAGAAGGAATGGTGAAGCATAAAGGATAAATATAGCTTGTTGCATCATTGTTCTAGAAAACATTTAACACATGTAGGATATGTAATTTTGATTACATTATAATTCTCTATGAAATGTAATTATGATTTTCTTGGGATATTAGTCAGGTATACTTGTCATTTAATTTTTTTCATTTTACATCAATAAAATGTATTTTATATCCTTAAATGGGTTAGGGATATGACCATGGAAGGTCCCCTAACCACTAAAAATAACTAAAAATTATCAAGTGTGATTGTGTGTAGGTTTAGATTTAGATCTGAAGTGTTGTACCCATTTTATTCAATGAAAAAAACTACAATTGTCCCTCTCTTCACAATGCAAACATAAGTCCATTCTCTTTTAGTAACATTGAAATGGTGTTTTCATATAACTAACACATCTTTCAGGTGATCCAATACACATTTTATTCAATGAAAGAAACCACAATTGTCCCTCTCTTCACAATGCAAACATAAGTCCATTCTCTTTTAGTAGCATTGAAATGGTGTTTTCATATAACTAATACATCTTATAGGTGATCCAAATCTAGGCATACATTTTGGTAACCACGATGGGACCATTTTGGTAGTGGATAACTCTTTTTATTTTATGAATTTAACAAGTGCTTTTCTTTGGGTTTCTTGTATGTTTTTTTACCTTTTGTTTCTAACATTTGTTACAAATCTAACACCTTGTTTTACATATCTTCCCAAAATCCAAAAAAAAATAAGGCTAAATACCGATTTAAATTGTGATCGAGGTGTGATTTATGATACAAAAAAATCTTAAAATCTAGTTACAGGTAAGTCGCAATCGCGAATATGTTGTAACTTTGTTTCTACAACAATTTAAAACCATTTTTTTAAAGGAATGAATCAGGATGGAACCACACATTTGATTACAGGCCGGATAAGTTTAAATACCCATCTTCATAATTGTGGGAAGTGCATGGGAATAATCCCAGAAACTCATTATGAGGAGTACCACAGGAACCCCAAAGTAGCTAGCACATTGAGGAAAATGGATAACCAAATGGGTACCCCACCTACCTGAATAATGCATCGTGAGGATTAGCACCAATGTTATCCTTAGTGGTGGCCTAGATTTGATTGATTGAGCAGAGTAAAATCTAGCTTGGTTAATCAATGGGGGTAAAGTAAAGCTGGTGGCTAGAAATTTTATAGTGAACCACACTCGTTTGGATAATTCTTAGTATTTAGGGAGAGAACCTTTATAGGAATCCAATCATAAGAAACCCCCTTTTTCCACCTTGAGATAAAAAAACATTACTATATACATCAAAACATTCCACTTCACTATATTTGAGTCACACTGTGACTATTTTTGTTCTTCATGAGAATCTTCTCACACCTGCCATATTTGTTTTTGTCATCCATTCTAAGTTCTAATTTTCCCAAAGATCATTCGCATTCGTGAATGTGATACTGATTTTTCCAACCCATAATTTTCCCAAATTTAGTTGCAACCGCACACTGACGACACCTTCTAAATCATTCATTCTACCTTTTGTTTTGATTCCTAATTTATCCCACACTACCGTAATCGTGACTAACATATGATTTTATGGTCCTACCATCTTGCTGAATTTTTCCACTCATGTTTCCAAGTCCTATTATTCCCCATGGCTTTTATTCATTTCCATGTTCATTCTCATAATATTTTGCTTCATTAACACCTTCTTGAATGTATTTCAAAGCTTTATTCCCAAAACTTGGGGGGAATTCCTCCCACAACGACCTATCACACCATTTTCAATGAGTCTATTCATCCATTGGTACCACTTCATCCCTATCCACCACATTGTAAATTTCTCATTTTTAAAAAATTTTATGGCACCAAGGATCCCCAACATCACTTGCATATTTTCTATTATGCATGTCACCTTATCCAACATGATGATGCTCTCCTTCTTCACACTTTCCCACATTCACTCATTGGTCATGCACTTGACTAGTACTCACACCTCCCAAAGCATATGATCTACATCTTCACACAAATTTTGGATACCTTTTTATCTCACTTCTCCATCCATATCACACCTAAATTAATGTTTGTTGACCTTCACATGCTTCAAAAATCCCATAATGAGTCCATCATTGACTTTTTGTACATTGGTGTGATCTCGTTCACTACCTCTCATTTCCACTTCCACAATCCAAGATAATTTACCTATTTTCCAAAAGTTTCATCCCTCACATCTCCCACCACTTACAAATGCATCCATTACACACATTTGATGAGGCTATGCACATGGAAAAATTCCTTGAGGATGTCCATCTTGGTCGTCCTCCCTCCTTTCCACTTGTTTTTATTCCTCCACCACCTACCACACCCTTACACTCCTATTTTCACAATGCCATCCAAACGGATCCTCCTCATCATTACGTTCCCCTAGGGATTTCAGCTTCATACAACCCCCATGAAAATTCACCCCATTGACTAAACCACTTTCCTCTATTATTCAAAAGTTACTTGATAACGATCTCATCACTTTTCCTCCCAAACCAACCCCAACATTGTGGCATTCATCCCATGACACATGTTTTTACCATCGTATTGACATTCATCCCACTGACTCATATCCTCAACACTACAATATCATTAAAGACATTTTCGTTAAGGAGGAAATTATAATTTAGCCTACATCTCCTTCATCGTCATCTACTAATGCCCATCCAATCACATCATAAAATTCTATTCCTAATTCTTCTCCATGTATCTTTTCCCACTCATCCGATCCATCACTTCCCACTACATCTCAATCATCATTTACTTTTAATGTCTTATCATATCAATTCAACACTTTACAATCCACTCCATTACAAGTTCCCACCTTGTATTCAACCCCAGCATACTCTTCCTACCATTCATTATCTATACCATCCCTTTATCAATATACTTCATCATGTGTGTCCACTTTGGGTGTGGTCTCATCCCCATCCTCTTTGAAGTATTTCAACTTTTCCCACATCTATCTATTTATCCATCACCATGTTATTGTTTCCTGCCCATCACATCCCCTCCTTCACTTTATTCGCTCACATACATGTCACTAATCCCATAACCAATCAATACACAAAAACACACTCTTCATTACATATGGTTCCATCCATCACTTCACCTACCTTACCATATTCTTCCACATACATTTCAATTACTCCATCATCACTCATTCAGACACCATTTTTACTTCGTAAACCTCCATTGCATAATATTTCATATATTGTGTTCCTTCACACTCTTCTTGCATTTATTCCTCATCATTCATATCTAAATATTATTTCATCTCTTATTTGCAATCCACCTCTGCGTGATCCCCTTACTTCACCTCCTTTGGAATTTTCTTTTGCATTCACCCTATTAAATTCATCACCACTCATTCATGCACCATTTTTATTATCCAATCCTCCTTTTGAGTTCACATCATCAATCGCACCCACACACCCCATTGCTCTTATTCATGTGCCTCATAAGACTCCTCCACATCCAATTACACTTAGCAATCAATTTAATTTTCTCCCACATTCTCATTTTTTTGACATTCATTCTTACATGCTTCTTTCTATTCCATGTCATTGCCCCATCATCACACCAATTAATCACAATCTCACATTGTTTTCTCTAACGCTTCCTTCGAGACATCACCATTTTTTCCATACTTAGTCCACATGATGTCATCACTAACACCATGATTAATAACACACTACCGTCTTATTAGCAAAATATTTTTCAGGTGGGAAAATTTTGGGATTTCACCAATTCTCTAGGACTATGTCCCTCTACTTGAATGGGGTAGATCAATTTATTGAAAACAAGGAAATATATATAAACTACTCTAATTATGGGGGTGGCCTTATGACCAAGGATCACACAAGAATACTTCCATACACCTATGGAAAAGTGCTTGTGTAGAACACAAGGGAGGAATTGTGAAGGAGAAAGGTGAGGAGAGAGTATGAGAAGGGATTTTATATTGCAAATAGCATATGCAAAATTTACTAACATAAAATCATGAGTAGTTCCATGCATTCAATGAGGATCAAATATGGCAAGATAAGAGGAACAAGAAATAACCAGCACAAAGTTTTCTTTCATGATATTACACAATTACAATTGCTCATAGTATGAAGTTGAGGTGGAGATAGAAATTTTTAGACAAGGAATAGCATAATTTGATCTCTTGTTCCTAGAGAGAATATGGGAGCTAGTAAATAAGAATAACCATCCTTTGAAATTAGGAGGCTCTCCTAATTTATAGCTTTACAATTCATCTCTTCGTCCACCCCCACATGTCTCTTCATGTCCTTATTCAACTTGTGACTCTTTGTCTTCCTAGGATGTGAGAAAATAAGTCCCCTTTTTATAAATCAAAAGGGACTTTTACATTTCACCATTAGAGTCACTTAAGTGAATAAGACATATTACAATGATTTCTTATAATGAATAATTAGAAAGGGGGGAAAAGGGGAGATAGAATGAGAGAGAAGGGGAAAGAAGAAATGCTCCAAAACACAGATGAAGATGTGTTCACCTTTGATGAAGATCAGTTCTGAGGGTGTTGAAGATGAAAGCTTGATCCATGATTACTTCCACTATGATGCACTAATGAATAATTTTGATGAAGGTATTTGAACACTCATGAAATGATGGAACTCTACAACATTAATTGAACACACGAGAGAAGAGGAGTGATGAACACTTCCCCAACTCTACAACATTACACATTATGAGCTCATGCCATGATTGGTTAGCCACTGGAAGGAGAGGTGAGGACCATTGAATATGATGATAGAATAATTCCATAATTTTAACATTTCTTAAACCTTTAAAACATAGTAATTCCTTCAAACTATTAGGTTCTTGATGTAAATTGATACCGTTTCTTGTATAGTTCAATATCATGATTTGAGGCCTGGGGAAATGGAGCCATCCATGAGATGAGATGAAGAGAAATCCAATCATGAAATTATTTAAGGTGAGATATTTTTGGAGCATGTTTAAATCCTTTTATCAAACCATCCAGTGAAGTGAGAAACACACCAAAACTAGAATGCTCCACTATGACCAAAATTGGGAACCAAGAAGGATTCTCTTCTGTTTGAGACACAATTCCACTTTTATCACTTTTGAAAGCATGATTTTTTCCTATGTGAAGGTTTAAATTAGTGATGAATGGAGGATGAACAACCATGACCATTTTGATCTTTTTCATACACTTACTATTTTTAGTAAGTTCTTCTTGGGTGAGTGGTTTTGGCAATTTCACTGATTTGTCACTTTTGAGCAGTTCTCCACCTATCACAAATTAATTATTCCTTTATACATACTACCCTTAGTAATTGTATTAAATTAAGACTTAATAAAAATAAAAATTGGTCATGGGTTTTGGATCGGACCAAAAAATGTCTCCAAAAATTCTACTTCTCACTAGGATGTTTTATTCCAGTTTTCGGGGTTTTTCGCATCTAGATCTTCGTGAATTCGAAAAGGAAAATTTAAGGCCTGAATGTTCATCATTTTATAGGTAAAATGCTGAAAAATAAAATTTCTCCATAACTTTAATTCTACTCATTTTCACAAGGAAAGAAAGGTATCATTGGAAACATGAGTTTTTTATGATCTCATGCTCAAATTTTTAGCTCATTTGGCTAGTTTCAACTCTAGATATTTGAGGCCAAAGTTTATGGATGAAATTTTTGGATGACCATAAAAACTAGATGAGTGAATAAATTAGGTCATCCAAACATTCATCCTAAAGAAATTCTTGCAAGGAACCTTCAGTTTCAATTTCATGGAAAACAGAGCGAGGGTTTGTGAGATATGAGCAAAAGTGTGTTATGAGCCTAGGGTTTCAAAATTTGGCATGGCTTGATTACAGATAAATTGAGGGAAAATATATTCAAAAATTTGTTCCAAAAATGGATCAGGAATATTTAACAATTCAAAATTTAACTCTAATTAGGAAATAACCCACCGAGCACTTCATTCCTAACTTGGATTGAGGGTGTGTTAAGACTTGCTTAATGGGTCTGAGAGCCTCCATTACACCTTACCACATTTATTATGAGTTGAAATGGTGAAAAGGTGCATAAATCCTTGAAAAATATTCCATGGTTTATCCTCATCATGGGAAGGGGGCCATTTGACTTGGTGAGTGCATAACTTGAGCCTAACACCCAAAGAGGTGTTTTAAGTGACGAAAGAGGACTCCTCCCTTGGGGTCACACTTTTTTCACCCATTTAAATTTTTCACTAGGTGAAAAGGTGCATCATACCCTCCCAAGTGTGCCATGGGTCATACCCATCATGAAAAGGGGGCCATTTTGACTTGTGAGTTGTTAACACTCACCTAACACCTAAGTTATCACTTAAGTGATGAAAGACTTTAACACTCAACCTCCTTCCTTGGGGTCAAAATTTTTACAAAAATTTAAATTTTTCACCAATATAAAAGGTTAAAAAGTGCATCCAAGGTGTGAAAATTCAACTGGATGCTTTTAGAAAGCCTGCCTTCACCAACAACTACCAAAAATAGACATAAAAGAGTGAATCTTCACCCCTGGAGCTTCCTAAGAGTTTTAAAGGAAAAATTATACAATTTTGAATGTAAAAGGGATGCTGAGATCATTCACATATCTTTAAGGATCCAATTCCTCTTGAAATTTTAAATTTACTCCCCTTTTTTATTTTTGCTCAAGCTGTGCGTCGAGAAGGTCTAACTTCCTTTGAAGAGAAAATTAAATTTTCATCCAAATTATAATATGGGGTATGTAGAGGGTTGAATTATATTTAATTTTTATTTTGAATAAGGTCCCAAATCCCTTTGGAACTCCTAGAATTCTCATTTTAATCTCCACTAGGATCGGGGATCTTCATTTGCATTGTCAAGCCAATATCTCAAAATCTAGATAGTAAAGTCTTGTGAAACCTCTTGAAATGTGAATTAGGCCTTATTATATTTATGATGAGTATTTGGATAATTCAAAAAATTACCCGAGGCTCCTGCAACATCTAGAACAAGCTCACTAGCTTTTTTACTAATTTCATTTCCCTGCACCATGTTATAAGTAGCCCAATGTTGCATAGCTTGTTCCTAAACATGTTTCTCCTCACAAAAATTATCTAAACTACCTCTAATGATATTATAGCTCAATCACACAATGCTTAGAGGCATTATATCTTCTTTTTTCATCCCCAAAGGGTGCTTGTTAAGTGTCAAAGTCTAAAAATATGCCTTTTTAGGCCTCCGTGAGTAATTCCTTCAAAGTATATCAAAACGAATCCATGAATCACTTCCCACCAACTTACCTAAACATGAAACACACTTTAAAAATCCATTTAGCACATCCCTCTCAACCGGATACATGGTCTTTGGTAATTTTGCAACACTCTTGGCGGATAACTCTTCATCATGCCTTTCATCCATAATTCCACCTCCTTGTCCCAATGCTCCATTGCCAACTCTAGAAAAATTGTGGGGTAATCTTCAACGTCATGAATTTCGAGTAGATATTCGAAGAAGTTTAGGTCCAAACAGATTACCACCTTATCATCATCATCTTTAACCGACGTAGATCCTTCATCAAAGTGGGTTGCCACGGCTAAAACGAACTCTGAGAAATGCATGGAAAAGCTGGAAGCAAGGAAAATCTCACTATCATAGATGGCCTGTATCCATGGTTTCTTGTTTGAAGCCTTTACTCTTTCCTTGAAATCTCGAAAATCAATCTGCCAGTGAGGTCGTGTCCCTATATTTCTCAATTCGAAACAAGCGGAGTGAGGAGCAACTCGAGAAGTGAATACTTCATCTTTTCTTTTCCCTTTGATGTGGAAGTAAACATCAAACTCGTATTTTGGAACCTAATGACTTTGAATCACGAAAGATGAAGCTAAAAAGTCCTAAAAAGAGAAGTCCAAAAAACCGAAGTGTAATACTTGAAAGACAGGTCTCAAAATCCCAAAAATTATCAACTTCCAAAACACGAATGAAGAATATCGAAGTGAAGACCTCTCAAAAAGAAGTAAAAATTTATAAAAACCTAACTTCAAAGCGACCTTGAAAACACGAAAAATAAAATCTCCAAACTTTTGAAAATGAAACTTTTGAAAACAAAAGTTCTGAATTTCTGAAGTTAAAAGTTTCGAAGTTATACGGTTCCCAATAACTAAAAAATCTCCAAAAAGGAAAATCCTCTGAATTGGTGACCTTTGAAATACCGAAAACAAGAACTCGAAATAGTGATGCTTTGCCAAGTCTCTGAAATTTGAGAAGAAAATTTTCCGAACAATGCTAATCTCCAAATCCTAAAAAGTGTTGAGAGGGAGAAATGGAAAACTCGAGAAGATCCTTGAAAATTTGAATTCTGTGGAAACTCAAAATGTAGAAACATGGTGGGCAATGAGTTTGTCATTTCAAGAGGTACACGAAGGAGGAACAAAAGAAAACAAATAAAGAGGATAAAAAATTTTAAAATCTAAAACCAAAAGGAAAAAAGCCAAGTTAAAATACCTCAAAAATGACATCGAAAAGTACAAGAAAACGAAATGTCAGAGCAAAGTGATAGGTGAAAATGACAAGTAAAAAGTGAGTTTAAATAGAAAAACCCAATATTAATGGTGAAATTCTAATCCGTACAGAGGTTGGTGAAAAATTAATTACACAAAGGACTCCAAAAGTCTGAAACCCGAAAGTCTAAAATTCTAAAATTTTAGAATTTCGGGGTTTTGGACTTCGGAGATTGGGAGATGAAAATGTGAATTGGCAATGAAAATTTTGAAACCCGAAAACCTAAAATTCCAAAATTTCAGACTTTCAGACTTGGACTTTGGAATTCTGAAAGTGAAAACCTCAAAAATGACCTAAAGAATTATGAAACCCAAAAGCCCAAAAGTCTAAAATTGAAAGGGATTTAACCAAAAGTGCGACCAAAAGTTCGAAACCCGAAATCCTGAAAGTCTAAAATTTCAAACAAATAGTTAATTTATCATGAGGAAAGAACACATGCACATGTCAAACATCTATTTCAGAAACTATGAATAATGATAATACAACTTTAACAACAGAAAGAAAATAAGATTTTCACAATTGACATAAAAGATAATCACATTACTCCCTCACAACATGAAATAGATAACCCAAAATAAAGGTAAGCTAACCACTCACACTAAGGAACCATACATTCACAAAGTAAGCATTGATTAACCATCCAACACAATAAATCAGATTTCTAATGGCAAGGTATAACTTTGAATATAAATAACAAGTTATAGAAATATTTGAAGCACTCTTACAAGCTTGAAGAGCAACTTCACCCAAAAATTATCTATATTTTTATATCCTCTCTAATACTCCTTGCACTCAACTATTTATAAGTTCTTAGGCTAATCCATTACAATTGGGCCCTTAACTAACATTTATTAAAAATAGAAATGTCATTAAATTAAGGGAACAAACTCCCATGAAAATAGTAAGTTGGTTGCAAATTTTGACTCAATCAACCCTGCAACTTTGACCAATCCAAAGCTTAGATATTTCCTTTCCATAGTCGCTCGGCCTTGGCACTGGTTCTACAATGCCTTCCCCTTTCACAGTTCATGTTGTCCTTCTTCCCATGCATCCATTCGATGCTTATACTCAATGAAGTGCTTGATGATCCCCTGAATTTCTTCATCTCCAAGCCCACATGCGTAGTGATTCACTATATCTGCGATCTCGATCTTCCTCGTGATCCTGGCTATAACTTTTCTAAGTTTGCTCTCAAATTTCTTTCACCTTCTTATGAAATTTTGGCACAAAACCATTATGTCAATAGAATCACAGTTGAAAGTTCTAGTAACCTCGTCATCACGCTTCACCAAGTCCTTGAAATTTTCCTTAATTTTATCCTCAGGAAGAGCATCGATGTTTTCGTTGAAGAATTTACAATTAGAAACATCAAATTCTTCTGAGATATCATTCAGGGCATCCATGATCTCCACTCATTAATCATCTAATTTTTTAATTAAATCTTGCAACACTTGACACTGAAATTCCATGGCTTTTTGATATTCAAACAACTTGGAAATATCATCGATCACATCTTCCTAAAGGATAAATTCAAGGTCTTCTTCTTTGATCTCACTCCACGTTGCCAAATTTAAATTCAAATTATTATTATCTTCAGAAAAGGCCTCATCCATTTTGCAAATAGCAGCCCTCCCAACATATAGATCATTATATATTTTGTGTACCGCTTGATTAAGGGATTAGCTTCCTGCAGTATGTGTTCTATCCATCCATTTACTGATTTCCCTTTCTGGTCTAGCTTCTCAAGCTTATGATAATAAATGTCATCGATGATGGATGAAACTGTCATATCCGTAGTAGTTGAGACTTCGGTAGATGGATTTGGTTGGGTGACTTTGTGTAGAAATCCAATGAACTATTCGACCTTTAGTTTAAGTGTAGTCATTTTACACCCATCAAAGAATAGGAAACCCCATACACGTCAACCTATCACCCGGTGGGCCTTTGGACACTCACCAGAGGCACGCGCGGGTGCCGAGTCTCTCCTTTATGTGATTTTAGTGGGAAACATCATCTATGATCCGAGTTTAAGATATTTGAGAGGAAATAAGACATACAAGCACCATAGAGCTCAAAATGGCTTCTAGATCCTTGCAGTCATTCCAGACAGAAAATTGATTAACAGTTATAGAGCTTACACCAAAAACAAAAGAAAGTTGTAAAAGCATTCATACTTAGTTCATAAACATAAATCAAAAATAGCTATGAAGAAGGATGTATGCATCAGAACCATTAATGTTCATATTCACATAAAATGGTAACCTTATTACATTCATTAGGCCCATTACAGAATGTCACATAAGGGAAGACTGCAGTCATGCATTTTAATTGGATTCATATAGCTAGGCTCTCAAAAGAAAAGTTATAACCCCCAAACCCTTGATACATCATATCCTACACTTATTTACCTAAGCTAACAAATCCCTTGCAGTATTTCTGCAGAGCTCCACCATCTATCCACTTTCTTCCTTTCTCCTCTTGTCTTTTTTTTTTACTTCTACAAATGCTTGTATATATTTCCTTCCGAATCACAACTCATTCTTCTACAACCTTGTATCTACGTCGCTAAGTGTCCGAATGTGGTCCTCCATGGGTGCATGCTCCTCCGCACTGAGCTCACCACTCCTTTCCATGATGTCCTTATAGAACCTTCTACCACGTGAGTATATTCCTTCCAGGGCACCCTATCGTCAAGCTAGAACCTTATCTACTCGGGTTACATTTTTCTCACGTCCTATCTGATAGGTCAAAAATGGCTAATTCCTATATTTTTCTCTCTAGGTGTGCATCCCGAGTTCTACAAAACCCTACTTGAACCCTTCCCTACGCACCTTAGCTTGCAATATTTTTTTAACCTTACGTGCCTATGTGCACTTTTTGAACTTAGTTGATATTTCAGGGGCCCAACATCACCCCACACTTTACCTGTTCTCTGCCCTTGGAAACTTCCTCAAAGAATAAATAATACACAAAGACTTAACGTCTTGGAAAAATAATAAAGGGGAAAAATAATGGGAAAAGAAGGAAGAATGGGGAATGATGCTACTTAAAGCAATAAGAGAGGAAATTTCTTCTGCAAGTCGGCCTCTAGATTGTTCCAGGCATCAACCTCATTCTGTTCTCTCTGGAAAAGATCACCTACTAAGGTGCTCACCTGATCAAAACCCATCCCATCCCCTTGTGCGCTCATGGTGTCAAAAATCTTCTCTAACTCCTTTCCTATATCCTCCATTGCATCCATCCTTCGTATAATATGTGGGTATAGTTCCTTTAGCTGGTTTTTAACTGAGCCCCGTAAGGCCTCAATAGCTTTTGATTTATTTTCTACCTTAGCGAGGATATTTTCTCACTCTTCTCTATTCCCCTTGTTCTTCTCCTAGAACTCTTTAATTTCTTATTCATCATTTGCAACCAACATGCTTGCCACTTTGTCTCTGTCACACAGTTTTCGTATGTGGCCTTAGCAGATCAGGAAGTAATCTTTACATCAACAAGGACCTTGCTATATTCAGCTATGAGTGCCATGAATTTAAATTTATCCTCCTTTTCTAAATGCGTGGCCACTTCTTCTACAGATTCCAAGGCTAGTGGCTACCTCTCCATGGTGAGGATTCTTGTTAAGTCCTCCAGGAATTCCAAGGTAGATCCATACTTCTACATGGGAGGCACTAGGTTTGGATGCTTCAACACTATTGCATCTATAATGGACTCCACCTTTTTGTATACTTTGTGCACTCTAGCCTTCTCATCCTTTAACTCACGCTGCAACTGGGCACTGATCAACTCTTCTTGTTTCAAGCCCTTAGTTTTCTCAGCCAGCTCCTCTTCCTTATTTTCTAGCTTTTCCTCTAGAAATCTTACTCTGTCATTTCTTCCGAAGATCCTAACCTCAGTCTCAATCATGACCTTGTTCAGCGCATTACATAACTACTCATCCGAGAGTTGTTGGGAATTTACCAAGGGTTTGTTCCTTAGACTCGGTATTGGTATGATTTCCCCTTGGTATATTTAAAACTTGGACTCGGTACTAGTCTGATTTCCCCTTGGTATATTTCAAACTCTAGCTCGTCAATATGGGAATCAAATTCCCAAGACAACATCTTCCTTGTCCTGGGGTATGTGCCCTCTTCATCAAATGATGACATTGTCAGGATCTCCTCTGTTGGAACCATGCTTTGGAACCACGCACGCAACACTTTGTTGGGGTCATCAATATAACCCATCCTTGGCTTCTCCTCCTCCACTTACTTTCCTCCCATGCGCGTGCCCTTAGGAATATTTACAGTTAAAGTGGGGCCTCCAATGCTGTCATGGTCCTTTCTCGCACTCTCTTCCTTATCCTCATTCATCACCAACTTAGTGTTGCATTCTAACTCCTCTTCCACCAAGGTCTCAATGATCTTCTTAGCCTCTCTTTCCACTTGCCTTGTTTACCTCTTCGCTCCCTTCCTTGTCCCAGTGCCTTCCTCCTCTTGGTTTCCCTTTCTCCACATGAAGATGTACTCATCCTTCTCTCCTTCTCCCTCCTCTGATTCATGTACACTGAACATAGGTTGTTCTTGATTTACCTCAAGACTCATCTTCCTCATCATCATCTTCTTCATTTTCATCGTCCTTTTCACCCTGGTAGGCCCTCAAACTTTTAGTGTACTCAAAATCTAACTCCTCCGTCGTCTTCTGCTTCTTCCTAACTGGGAATTCCAGTATAGGTTACTCTTTCTCTTCTTCTTCTGATGACTCCTTTTATAATGGTTTCTCTAGCTCTTGAGTCTTCTCTTTGACTATGGACTTTTTCTTATGCGAATACATACTTGTTCTGGAGCTTATCCCAGGGCTACTTATTTCTTGTGTATCCACTACACTTGGTACTTTCTTATTTGGTTCTTTTTCCTCCTATTTGGGCACGGGTCTCTTCCTGTCAGTTGGGTCCTTGGGTATGGACACCTCATTCTCCAGATATGTTCCCTTCTCAAATTTGGGTCTTATGCGGAGGTATACTCAAACCGTGGACCCTCTTACAATGGGAAAAGTCATTGGTTTCACCATTTAGACCTCATACGACACGTACTTCTCCACGTACATGTGCTTGTTGGGGTAGACCAACCCTTTGCAAATTTCTCTATGGTCCCAGATCTAGATTACCAAGGTCTAGCTTCAAATTCTTGGACTCTTTGAACCTATTCACTCCCGCTTGGAAGTATTGAGCTATAAAGGCAAAAGGGAGCTTGCACCATGGGCTCCATGTTTCATCTATCAGTTTAAATCTGCCAAGGCAGAAATGTTGGTACACAGCAAACTCGGCTTCTCCCTTAGTGGTCCCTGGAAGTTGTTCATAGATCCTCCATTCCGCCCTAAACACATTCCTTGAGCGCGTATACCACTTCTCCAGAACACCTTGTGCATGGTCATCATACTATCACAGGTGTATGTCTCAAACCTCTTCACGGGTGAAGGGTCTTCAACAGGTACCCCACATGAATTTTTCCACTGAATCTAGAACTCCAATCTCTTAGAACACAATGGTTAACAGGACATTACCAAAGAGGATTTTATCACCTTCCTGCGCATTTCTAAAAATCTTATCCATGATGTATGTAGACAGGTTACATATGGTGCCCTCTGAAATCCTCCTACAAACATTCCGCCAAGACTTGTTTACCTGGGTCCATCTCTCTTGGCCATTTAGCTTTGTCACAAGGTACATGGCCATCTTCATCACCGGGTCCTTGATGTCCATGATATCAAATTACCTCGACCCCTTTTGTACACATAAGTAGTGATGGTCTCCTTAATTGCCTCCTTGTCGCATAGGTCATCCTCAAAACTTTATCCTTCACATATGAGACCTGTGAAATGTGAAACAAGCTGAGGGGTAATGTGCATCTTATGCCCTACAAAGTGAAAGTAATCTTTGTGCATGCACGACATCAACCATTGATATAGGCGCTCAGGATTTCTAAAGTAGGGCAACTCAAAGAGTTGCAATAATCCTTGACTTCTCCAACTTCACTTTTACCTCATCATTATAGATGGGAAAACCCTCTGGTGTCCTTTTATTTGTCGGGCACACTAACTCTAGTGTCATTTCCTTCTCAATCATGCTCGAGTGATGATTGTAATCATTTACTACCATTTTCTTAAATGGGACTCCCACTCTCACCCAAGCAATACTCCATCTGGGTACTGCATTTTTGCATACCACTCTTCATTTGTACTCTTGGCTTACTTATTGCTTGCTCTTGCCTTTTCCCTTTCCCTTCGTATGTGTACAAATTGGTGTCTTGGGTGCCATTTTTATGTTAACACTTCAACTTCTTTCACTTTCTTTGTTTTACTACCCCTTTCCAAGTTTAGATCTCAAACTGGTGAAGAAACTCTTTTTCAACCCATGCCCTAGATACCAAACCCTAACTAGAATCTCTTTTCACCAGACGACACTTCTCCACAACTCTTCCCACACCCATGAATCACTTCCTTTCTGGTTTGTAAATCCAAACTGGTCACTCACGCTCAAATTCTTACAATTTTTCTTCACACGGATCAACTCTGGAAACCCTAGTTTGCAAAATATCTTCTCTTTATATTCGCAAAGTGAATAATGAAATATCCAAACCTCTATTTATAGTTTTTCCCATTTTTAAGCATTAAATGCTACTTCACCTACCACCATAATTTTAATGTTTAATGCATATTTTTCAAACAAATCCCGACTTTTGTGCCCTAACTCACGCACCTAACCCTACATGACAATCTTCCAACCTTCTAGCATGCAACCAATCCATCTTGATAGGAGACTCTTGTGTGCGTGTCACCGGTGCCGAAGGAACTTTTTCTGTCATGATTTTTGCTTTCACCTACCTCGTGTTTTTGTGCTTCTTCATCCTTTGTACGTGGGGTCTAAAAGTAGCCTTATCTTGACACCAACCATCCTTTTCCACCTTTTCTTTCATGCACCTCTTTCAATAGGGCCATTCGACCGAGATTTCCAACACAATCCTCCTTGGCACTTTACCCACGCTTTCCTTCACATTACTCCACCCCACATTAAAATGATGTGTAGTCCTCTGCACATTCAAAACCCTCAAAAAGTAACAATGTTACTGGCAACAAAGGTACAAAACAAAACAACAACGCTAAAGGGAAACACAAGGAAGGAAATGCATAAAGGAAATTCTAAACTATCTGGCAAAACTTCCTTATTTACAAACACCAAGAAGCCTTATTTATAGTAGGGCTTCATCCTATACCCATTGAAGTGTCCAGAAATTTTGTTTCATCCAACATTTATAACTAGCACGTGCTCGAATCAAGGATGTTTGATATTATATAGGGACCAAACTAATGGACCTTTAATTTCCAGTGGTGGCATAGAAAATTTAAATCATACAAGAACACCATCATCGCCCAACCTAAAACTTCTTGTTCTTAATATGGTGATCATTTCATGCCTTCTATTTTTATTTTTAGTTATCGGCTCCACCTCGGCTAGTGATCATCTTTCATCTAGCTTCATCAATTCATCAATTCTCTCTTCCCGCTTGTTCATCATCCAACCGTCCCACACGTGCTATATGCAACGAAGGTAACATAAACTCAATTGGTAAGACATCCTTTGTAGGTTGTTCGTATGCCCAAAGAACGGCTGATATTTTATCATCGTAATCCTACCTACCAACATCACAAATCTTAGTCAATGTGTGACTAAGTATTTTGTTAAATTCCTCAGCAGTTCCATTTTATTGAGGGTGATAGGGAATAGTCTTGTGATTGGCCACCATGAATTTTGATAAAAAAATCCTAACCATTTCATTTAGAAAGTGCGTACCTCTATCACTTGTCAAACTCAATGGGCATCCATACCTACTGATTATGTTCTCCCATAAAAATCTAGTAGCTGTAGTTGCGATACAATCCTTAGTGGGAATTGCCTCTTCCCACCTTGTCAAATAATTAGTGCAAGTAATGATGATATACCATGAGCCATTCCTTCATACTACTAGCGAGATTGGTCTGACAAATTTAATATCACATTTCTCAAATGCTTCGCACTTGGTATTGGTCGTAAAGGGAATTTCATCCCTCTTCCTAGGTTTGCCAAGGTGCTAACAATGGTCATAGGCCTTGCAAAACTCAATGCAATCTTGATAAATGGTCTCCCACCAAAGCCTTGTGAGTAGAATCTTCTGCGTGGTTGCATTTCCCATATAGTTTCCTCCTGCAATCCCACCATGCACTTCTTCTATTATAGCAATGCGCTCATGCTCTAGCATGCATCGGTGTAGAACCTCATCATGGCCCATTTTGTACAGGTCTCCATTAATTAACATGTAGGGCATAGTGCATATAGCTAACTTCTTTTTCTCTAAGTTCTTCATCCCTTCCAAAGACCACACCTACCTTTAGAAATATTGCAATTTTAACCAAATCGAGGGCACGCGCCACAACCTAAATAGTTGTGCATCTAGCATAGTCTCTTTAATTCTCTACGCATCCTCCCCTGAATCAATTCTTGACAAATGTTCATGTCCACAATTACTCTTTCCAGTCTTCACAACTACCGTGAACTCAAACTCTTGAAATAATATGATCCTGAAATATACGCCCTTGTAGGAGGGGCTTGTTCACCAAATATTTTAATGCTATGTGGTCAGTGTAAAATATAAAAGGAATTTCCAAAAGATACAATCTAAACTTATGAATCATGTAGATCATTGAAAATGCTTTGTGCTCAATCATAGTGTAATTCTATTATGCTGGTGTCAACTTCTTGCTTGCAAAGCATAGGGGGTGATCAAAAATTCCCTCACCAGGTTGTGCAAGCACTGCCCCAATGGCCATTCCAGAGGCATCCACATGAACATGGAAGGGCTTATCCTAAGAGGGGAAATGTAATATAGGCACGGTGATAAGCCTATCCTTCAATGTGTCGAATGCCTTCTTCGTGCCTCTCCCCAATGAAAGGAACTTTTATGTCTGAGTAACTCTTCTAAAGGTGCGGTGATCTTGGCATACCCCTTGATGAACTTTCGATAGTATCCCACATGTCCAAGAAACCCGCGCACTACACTTTGACTAGTTGGCTCCCCCAATCCCATAATCACTACAATTTTGGTAGGATCCACCAAGAAGCCTTCTTTACATATGATGTGTCCCAACAGGGTCCCAAACAGGGTAGCAAATACACACTTCTTGATGTTGAGGGATATCCTCAACTACCGACACCTTTCAAACATCAACCTTAGATTGTCACAATGGTCCTTGACCAGTCCATACATGGTCTAATCATCAAGGTAGACCTAGAGAAACTTGTGGATGAAGTCCTGGAAGGCCTGCACTATAATGCATGAGAATACAACAGGCGCGTTCTTCAACCCAAAAGGCATGACCATATAGGAAAAATTCCCCACTCGGTGGTGAAGGTTGTCTTTCCTTGATATTCCTTTACAATCCTCACCTGGTGATAGCCTGAGAATCCATCCGTGAAGGATTAGACTTTGTACACCGCCACTCCTTCCAAGATTTCTTCAGTGAACGGGGTTGGGAAGGGATCAATGATACACACTACATTCGATCCCTATAATCAACACATATCCTTATCCTTCCATCATTTTTGATATTAATCACCATTGGTCTTATCCGCTCCGACTCCTCCATACCCTCTATGATTCCTGATGCTATCATCTTGTCTATCTCTTCCTTTACCTTCACGCGTAGGTTAGGATTCATTTGGTATGGTCTCTTCCAGACCGGATGCACACCTTCCTTCAACTTAATTTTTATTTCCCCTAAGGAATGGTGCATGCCTTTGAGTTCATGATACCCGTGTGTGAATAAATCCTCAAATTCACATAAAAGATCAATGATCTTAGAGACTTCCTTCTCCGACCAATAATCTCCAATGATAGCTTCCTTGGGTTCTACCTCTGACCCAATATTAACCTTTTTTATCTTTAAAGGCTCATGATAGGCGTGTGTTCTTTCATCAGCATTATCCATCACTTCACACAAGCCTGGAGAATGGTTAACCTCCAAATTTTCCATCTCTTCACCGTCTATGACATAGACCATCTTGCCTTTTTATTTCTCTCTGTGCATATGCACTCAAACTATATCTCTTATGTGTCTTCTTCCTCAAAGCACGCCTCCAGGACAAGTTCACCTAGCAACTCTAGTAGCCTATCTTCTGCCATGGCACTATCCCCCATCGTAAGGTGCTTGATCTCCTATAATGCCTTATCCACCGATGGTTTGGTGCTTGATACTCAAATGCTTGGATGAGATCAACCGCTAGTTCTTGCCAATTCCTTATTTGGTGGCGTGTCTCAGAGTGGATGTACCATGCATGCATGTAACCCTGCAGTGTAGAATACAGTTTTTGTACCCAAAGGGATGGTGGAAAAGCTTCCGCACCTCCTCTCCAGACCCTCTCACATGCTTGGATGTGGAAAGAGGTGGGCTCCTTACCATGGTAGTCCTTGATGGTGGTGGGCGCGTTGCTTCTAGAGAAATGAACAGAGAAGGCAATTCTCACTTCACACCATTCCAAGAGATTATCCCAATGTGTTTCCCACCAACGCATAATAGTTCTTAGTAGGACATAACTTAACATCCCCTTCTTTCATTTTCCTCCTTCCACTAAGCTTCCATCTTCTACAAAAAGACCTCAGGGGAGGCTCCTCCTGAGTACTTAGGTAGCTCCTTTCCTCCTAGGCGTCGGATCTGTGTGCACCTTTTTCACCTTTGTCACCGATCCTCTTAAATTTTGTCCAATCAACTCATAGGTTCCATGTGCCCAATTATCACATGCTAGACTAGTGGTGTCACTTACCGACTAAGCATCCTCAAACTAGATAATTTTATCGGTAGGATGGATTATCTATGGATCCTTGATTGAGCGCACATATATTCTATCTAGGACATCTTCTCCCAAAGGTTCAAGATAGGATGTTGAATTTCCATCGGCCAGGGGTATGATAACCCATTCTTCCTCATTTTCAAAGCTTATGTACCCCTTTTTGAACCGAAGATCCTCATTGTTCTTATAACACCATGGGCACCCAAACAAAGTCTTTGGGAGATTATCTACCTCGATGAGCGCCAAGACTACGAATTCCCAAGAAAATTTTCTCCCTAAATGGTGATAGTTACATCTTTTAACACACTAATGGTCATTGCCTTCATTTTTTTGCCATATATAACACATTCGAAGACGGTTGTAATGCAGGCCTTCCCATCTGATGCCATGCATCCAATGTGAGAACATTGACCTCCACGCCTGTGTTAATGAGGATATTACTAAGGAGCCATCCATCCACGACCGCATTTAACGTGATCTCCCTAGCATAGTCAAGGCTATGAGGGTGAAGGTTTGCATGTAAGACCTGCCTCTCACACTCTTCTCTGGCGCATGGTACCTTCTCTCTCAACCATGATCTTAGTAACGGAATAGTATTCTCTTGCCTTAGCATTTTACATACTTCCTTGACCTCATCCAGGTCATCTCTAGGCACCTCAACCTTCCTTCTTTGCTACTCCCTCTCGGATTGCTTCTTTAGACACTAGATTTCTCCTTGTAAATTCTGAATGACATCCATGGTATCTTGATATACATATTTTTGATGTGCAGGGTCTAGGTACTTCCCATGCACCACTTCTTCCCTTGAAACTAGGTTCTTCTTCCTTGGTATTTCCTTTGAACATGCATCCTTTGCTCTTATTGTTACCATAACAGATTCCAAACCCACATCACGTGTCTCCCATAGAATCCATTGTGTGTCTATCTTCTTAATGCTTACACAATAACAACGCCCTTGTCTTTTCGGTGTTATTTATTCATGTGCTCAAACAACTCAGGCACTCCTCATACTTGTGTTTCTTCCCGCACCATGAGTACTACAACAATTATGGGAACTCTCATTTGTAATGCTTTGTAGACCCACAATTAAAACAAGTTCCTTGTGGGAACTCACTTCTTCCTCCTTCGCAATTACCACGACCACGGAATCCTCCGTAAAATCCCCTTCCACGCACATCTCCATCTACACACTCCTCATAACGGTGATCATCACCTTTAGAACTACTGGTAATGTTGGTCTAGTGCACCCCATGATCAATGGCCTCATGGATTTGGTCAATAATCCTACAATCCTTAGTATCATGGGTCGTAAAGGTGCAGATCTTATAGTAGTAAGACACATTCTTCCGAATTATGCGTTGTAATAAGGGACATCTACTTGCATCATGGTCCCCATGAAAAATTTCACAGTCTACTGTTATGGCGTGTACCATCCTCCGGGGGAAACTATCCTTGACATGCCCCTCCACTTCACAATCTATACACCATGTACCACTGCAAGTCTCATGGGCTGAGTTCATAGATAACTTCTCCAACTACTTAGCCATAGCAATAATTTGAGCCTCCAGAATGGGCTAACACCAGTATCAACACTTCCAACAGCCTCGGCATGCAGAGTAGCTTCTAACGCTTTGTGCGGTTCGTGAAATTTTTATGAGATAAAGCTCTTCTAAATGGAGTTATCAACCCCCCAAAAAACCATTGAGCATGTTGTGAAGGGTGAATGTCATATGAAAATTTTGACAGGAGGGTCTTGAACCGTGCATCATACTCCCACACACTCTCCACCATTCCCTGTTGAATCTCCTTCAGGTATTGATGCTTTTTTGTTTAAACTTGGGGATGTGGAATTTTTCCAGAGTGCATTCTTTAAAGCAAGATAATCTCGCCACCATTTTATGAGGACCATATTTCCTATACCAGCTATGTGTGTGCCCTTGCAATGTCATTACAAACTGACTAGCCTTCCGCTCTAGGGTTGTGATCCCCTTTGCATTCCATAGCAGCTCACACTTGTGAATATGTTCTGCAGCATCTTCAATACCTCTGTAATCTCAAAAATGTAAAGACATCTCAAAGAAGACTTGGGGGTGGCTAGGGCCCTTGTCCTCCTAAGGCAGAGCCTTGGTTCCCTCCAGTGTTTCCTCCACCATTGGTTCCACCAAGTCCTATGCCTCCCGAGCCACTAGATTCTTTGGATGCACCAAGTATTGTTCCTCCTGACCCACTAGATCCACTAGGTCCACCAATTCCTATAGTGGTCGTGTCAAGGGTCCCCAAGGTTCCACTAAACTGCATGTCAACAGTCTGTGATAATACCCCACTACCAATAGTGTACCCCGCGGCACTCCTGGATGTGAGATCAAAGGCTTGTGTACTTGCTCCTTATCTAAAAATTCCTCTGAATATTGGAATATGTGTAGCCATAGAAGTGGGAAATGAAAAATTATATCTCCTGGGCATAGATCTATCACTTCCACTGATACCAACTGGGTCAACGATACTCCTTCCTTGATCTGGAAAACTAAGTGCCAGGGTTTAGTCATTAGGTGGGTTCAAATATGTGCCAATGAATCTTCTCTCTTCATGTGACGAACTCTCATCAAAAGCCAAAGGGGTCTCTCTTATGTTCTTTCCAAGATGGGATAGCACAGACTACTTAGGTTCCATGTCCTCCACGTGAACCTCAACTCCTTCCCACAACATCTGCCTCCATAGATCCATCACACTTGTAACCTTGCATTGTCTAGAAATCTCCCTTTCACACACTTCACTATACTTGAGCCTCCTCTCCTCCCTTTCCTTCTCCATCATAATATCGGACATCTTTTTCTACCATAGCTTCCTTTCCCAAAGGCTCGAATAGTTTAGCTAAATGACCATTAGAAATGCCTCTAAACTCATGGTCATGATCAAGATCTTTATTGCCAAAGGAATAGCATGTAGAAGTGATCCTCTACACTCCCTTGAGAACTCAAACTCAGTAAATTTTGTACAATAATACATGGAAATAGCGTATTCCAGAGTGTAGCTAGCCAGCACTCCATTCCACCAATGATCCACAGCACGAGTCCACATCAAATCTGCATCTTGCAACCTCTAGTATTCCTCTTGGGTCCATGCATGTGATCTATAATACCGCTTGATCTAGATGCATATGTTGAGATCCATTCATACAGTTCAACGGGAAGCAAAGAAAAAAAAAAAATTTCTTACAAATCATGGTAGAGGTTCTCTTCTACCCATCTACATGCATCAAACTCAAATCCAAAGGTCTTTGAATCTCTGAAAAAAATTCATCCTCCGTGCTCGTGAACCATGATTCAACACCTTCCAAAGTTAAACACTCTATCATCACTCATTACATGAGATCATGATGTATGCCATTTCCCACTACAACTTCAAAAAGAGGTCCCAGAAACGGAACCAATATGTAGTCATTTTAGACCAATCAAAGAATAAGGAAACCCCATGCGCGCCGACCCTATCACCCGGCGAGCATCAAGGCGCACCGAGGCACACACAGTCCGAGTCTCTTCTTTATGTAAGTTTAGTGGGAAACATAATCTATGATCCAAGTTTAAGAGATTTGATAGAAAATAAGACATACAAGCACCATAGAGCTTAACGGAATCTAGATCCTTGCAGTCATTCCGACAGAAAATTGCTTAACAAATTATAGAACTTACACCAAAACAGAAAGGAATTTGTAAAAGAATTCATACTTAGTTTGTAAACATAAATGAAAAAGAGCTATGAAGAAGGATGTATGCATCAGAACCATTAATGTTCATATTCACATAAACTGGTAACCTTATTACATTCATTAGGCCCATTACAGAATGTCATAGAAGGGAAAACTGCAGTCATGCATTATAACTGGATTCATATAGCTAGGCTCTCAAAAGAAAATTTATAACCCCAAACCCTTGATACATCCTTTCCTACACTTATTTACCCAAGCTAACAGAGTCCTTGCAGTATTTCTGCAAAGCTCCACCCTCTATCCACTTTCTTCCTTTCTCCTCTTGTCTCTTTTTTTTACTTCTACAGGTGCTTATATATATAGCCTTCCTGAACTACCAACTCATTCTTCTACGACCTCAGATCTGTTACCAAGTGTCTGAATGTGGTCCTCCATGGGTGCATGCTCCTCCAGGCTTGAGCTCACCACTCCTTTCCATGATGTCCTTCTAGAATCTTCTACCGCAGAGTATATTCCTTAGGGACACCCTGCCGCCAGCCGGCACCTTATCTACTCAGTCACATTTTTCTCGCATCCCGCCCAATAGGTCAAAAATAGATAAGTCCCAGATTCTACTCGTGGGCGCGCATCCTAGGTTCTACCAAAACCCTACTTGAAACCTTCCCTGCGTGCCTTATCTTTCGCACTTTTTCAACCTTGCACACCTATGCACCCTTTTACTTAGTTGATATTTTAGGGGCCCAATATTGAGCTCGTCTTTTGTAGCCTTATCTTTATCATATTTTTCTATAAGAACCCCAAGATTAGTGTGCACATCTTATTTGGATCCTTCATGAGTGCCTTTTCCCAATGAAAATATAGAGATCTCGATAATCTACACTGTAATTGTTTCCTTAGTTTTTACCTCGACGGGAGTAGTAACCTCTATAACCTACTCCTCATATGGATTCACTATCGACTCAAAATAGTCCTTGACCTCTTGGCCTATCTTTTGGTTGTATGCTCCAAAATAATGAGATCTATGAAAACTCCCAGAGGCACCTTCTTCTTCTAATTTGGAGTTTTTCGGAACAACCATTCAGGAATGGTTGATGCTGATGAAGATAGCATAGTTGACGCAAGACGAAACATTAGCCACCACAAGAGTACCAGTAACATTGGTTGGCATTTGAATGGTAGTGGTAGTGATGGATGGGGTAGATGTGAGGACTGTCATAGGAGTTGATACAACAATGTTAGGGGATGAGATGGAAGAAAATGGAAGTGTTATGGGAAGTGAAGAAGAAATGGGTGACCCGATAGTTTCTCCAGCTGAGAGAACTAGAAGGGATGAGAATACTTGGGCCATAGAAGGATATGGGAAGGAAGAAATGATTGTGGAGGTGGAAGGAGTTGATGTTGGAAGTGACAATGGAAGAGGAGGAAGAGATGATGGATTTTGTGAGATACTGGGAGAGTCACTAACTTTAACCACTTTTGTCACAGGTACTACAGGAGACATATTCTTAGAAACAGGAGCCTTGGAAAGAGATGAGCCACCAACAACAAATGAATTTTTTTTGGAACTATAGGGGCTTTTGGGTCGACCTCTTCCCCTTTGTGGGTGTCGGTTGGCTTATGGTTGGTGGGGCTTCTACATTTATAGGTTTCTCTACCCCTTTGGGTGATATTCCCAAGGTAACAAACCAATTGTAAGTTCTCTTCAGAATGGGCCCTGAAAGAGAAAATCTCTGAAATCTGAAGTTTGAAATTTTTGATTTCAAGACTTGGAGAATTTTCAATTTACATTACAGAATACTTTCATACAAAGGATTTTCTCAAAAAAATGTCTGACTACTTTTGACATATGTTTCTCAAGGTAGATTAAAATGTTAACAGGTATTTCCAGATTCTCTGTGGCTATGGATGCATGGCTAGTAGAGGAATTTTGTGACTAGAATCAAATGTCTCTCCGTTAGGGATATCAATGCCCTGGATGGCGGTGAAGAAATGTAAAATTTAAAATTGCCCTCCATTTCATTACTCACAAATATCTTGTTTTAGTCACACACCTAAATGGTGGCTTGTGTTTTCACTCACTATCTCATGGGTCTTCACTTCAAGAAGTCAATTAACATACATGCACACACAAAGGATCTTGATGAGTCACGGGACTTGTATGTCGCCTTGTGTGTTTTAGACCTTATTTAAGCTTTTTTTAGTGCACTTGTTGTTTCATGTCACATGTATTGGGGCTCATCATTTGTACACTATAGCTCATGTTTTAAACTACATTCATATCTCCTACACATCACTTATGCTCCACTTCAATCAGATTGAGCATTCTTGGGCATCCGCCGCCTTCGCATGCTTTTTTCCATTATGTCATCATTATATTTCCTCATTTTTAAACTTAATGACATGCGCATTGTACTCATTTTTTCACTTCTCATAATTTCACCATTTTCCTACTTTTCAATTGTTATCCCTCACCTCACACTCCTATTATATGATTTTAAAAAAATCAAAAAAATCAAACAAAGCATCAAACCTCACCATCACTCCTCCCATCCATAACTCACCCTAATGAGTCGCTATAGTGACTCACCAAGTTGAACCTACCCATTTAACCTCCCTCACCCACCATTGAGTCATGCATCTAACTTGGTTGTAAATCACCTCTCTAAGATGGCTCACTCATAGCCTAGCTCCCCCACATCCAACCCCACCCCGGTGAGTGTCCCTTATGAATCACCCCTAGATCATCCCAAACACATGTTCAACTCCCCTACTCCTCTTCCCTACCTACCTATCCAATTCAATCTTGTTACTTGGCTCCTATTTACTAACATGAACCCCCTCCCTAGCTTAGTGCCTATCTTGACACAACCCTTCCCCACCTAAGTAATTCACCCATGCAACTCATTGTCCAAATCATACCCTACCCCATATCCTAGCCCTAATATCTCACCACTCACTTATCTAACTCAGCATGTCATCTCCCTTAGCTCACCTTATGAGCCACTTCCATTTCCACACCTATCTATGAGTTCCCTCCACATTGGCTCGCTCTAATTCATCCTATCACATAGACTCACTCACCTCATCTCAATTGTGATTACAATCGAGATCACCTTGCATCACTCCCTCCCCAATACTTTCCCACCCGAGCCCCATCTACTTCACCTCCTATCATGCCAACCATCCGCCCCAACTTACTTAGTTAATTTGTTATAGCAACTCATCAAGCCGCTTCCAACTCCCTCACTCACCCCTCAATTCACCCTTTCCCCATACCCAACCTGCCCTACACCATTTACCTCATCTCCTCCCTAAGGTCCTCACCTAATTCTCAAGTGTGACTCATCCTAACCGAGCTCTCCCCACATTATTTCCCTTCCTTGATATTTCCTTGTAAGCCATCTCCTCCCTAAGCTCCCCATCCGAGTCACTGGGTGTGACTCACCCTACCCAACTCCCAAAATACTAAGACCAACTCACTAATCTCACCAACCCAACTTGCCCACAGCTAAGATCACTAAGCTCACCCAACCAACTCACCATCTATCTCACCCAACTAGCTCACCCACCAGCTCGCTTGTCAACTCACTCACCCGGCCGGTTCGCCTACCATTATACCTCGCTTTCTCCCTTCCCTTGTATAACTCATCCACCTCACTTCTAACATCTCCCATCTCACTCTTAGCTCACTACATAGCTCTCCACCTCTCCCATGCCACATAGCTTATTTATAAAACATTCCATCAACTTTTACACATGCATATGACCGGTGAAACAGTTGTCTTGGTTCTCACTCAACACACCTTTTTCCATAGTTCATTTCCTACCTCATATTCAATCAGAACTTTTCCTACCACTTTATGATGGGGCAACATGTGGTTCTTAAAAGTGTCACTTGAGGGTAGAATCATGCACAAACCTTCTTGTCTTATTTTATGACAACTAATCATCCAATCACAAAAATCATTGACTCTATAGTCTCTACCTCATGAAATCAACCTATTAAACCCTTCATAAATTATGGTTGTAGTGGCCCTTTGATAACATTTATAGGTTCCTACCAGAAAATTTTAAAGAACCCTCAAACAAAAACTTAAATAAATTGTGGTGAATGTCCATGTAACTAGTTTCATATTTGGGGTGAATGGAATAATTTTGGCCATTGATTTAGTGGAGAAAATTGTAAAAAATTTAGAATTGTTTTAGATCGAATGGAAAATATTCGTAATTTGGAAATACTAGGAATTCAAGAATATGAATTTTGCTATTTTTACTACTATGGTAATGACCATGTTTCACCCGAAATTTTAATAAAGACTAATTTGTCCCATGTGAATATCCAATGCATCTCCAATCCCAACATTTATTTTGTATTGAATCACCACGTGATTGACGAGCAGGATTTTAAAACATTCTTGGGTCGCTATTAAGAAATCTATGAAACCTTCCAGGTCCTTTGGTATCATTTCTTTGACATGTTTGGGAAAATTTTTAGAAACTTGATTAAATTCCCCATATATATAATAGAATCACTAAGAAAATTTCAAAGGTTTTTTAATCTTTTCCAATTTGCAAATTTGCAAATTTGTGTAGTAGAAAAGGATTTAGTGAATCAACATATTATAATTTTCTTACAAAAATCAAGATCTTGTCACTAATGCATTGCAATTTCCATCCTATAATAACTTAGTGCAGGTAATTCTATTTAAAACATGTTTTCTATCATGTTGCATTGTTTTATCTACTTTTGTAAGTTATTTATGTCATTTTTTTATTTTACAGTATCGCGAGTGTCATAAAATTGTAATTCCTAAGTCGAGTTTCATCCCATAAATGCCAACTCAAAAATTGATTTTACAGATTCGGGAAAATGGAAACTAAAAAGGGAACCTTGGGGAAAATATTAATTCCAACACCTCTTGGTACTAGCATTTAAAAATTAGCATATTATTTTGAGAAACCATCTAAGGAATCCCATCCTTCTCTAATAAGACCAACACAATCAAAGGATAATTATTGCATTTGAAATGAAACTCAAAATGAGTTCATTGATGATTTCATGATTGATGCTATCAATGATGATGACAATGAAATGCTTCCCCTTGAAGACATCCCATTGAATGAATTTTAAACTGTATCACTAGATGATTTACATTTACACTCTAGTGCTAGGAAATCATCACCTATCCAATTGAATGTTGAAGGTGAAAATTCTCATTATTAACGATATTTAAATTCCACCATGGCAATTACTCATAGGACACCTATTTTTAGAAGAAAGAGAAAGGAAATAAAATGGGACTTGGGAAGGAGTTTTTAGTTAGAGTGGGTTTCTAAGTATCCATTTATTAAACCTATTGAAAATGAAAATAAATTTAAACCTCCCAAAGAATGAAAATGTACAATCTATAGTTAGAAATTGGGCAGGGAAAAGACAATGTAACTTAAATTGGATACTATTGAGAAGCACGTAGGAAATATATATGAAAAGTAAACTATAGACGACATTGTAAAGAATGTTTCAGATGAAAAATTATGGATGATTGTTTACATATTAGGTATGAAAAGTAATTTGAAGAGCACAAGAGAATTGAAAGAATAGTTTCAGATAATGGAGGGATAATTACCTCTCAATTCAACAAGACCATTCAAAACAATATTTTAGGTAAAACAGTTCAGCTAGCTACTATTTTTCACATTCTAAAAAGAGGTCATCTTATAACAAATTTTCCTGAACAAAAGAACATTTTTTCTTTTCTTTTTGACCCACACTTTCCTCATTCTCATTGGTCTAAACTAATGGTTGGGATTCTAAAAATTGCATAGCTATGGTTGAGAAATAAGACTTGTAAGAGAAACTTAAGTCTCATGATACGTTTCTTTGTTTATTGATGAGGTCACAATAAGAGATCATACTACTTAGGTCTATATACAGGTTTATATTTTTGAGAAACATGTGAGAAAACCTCACTTACTTTCTATTCACAAGATGAGAGATAACTCCAATGATAAAAACCTTTGTGAATTGGTGATAAGAATTTTGAAGGAGATCAATGGCATAGATGATTCTACAATTGCAAAAAAGTTGGTATGTGTTGGGGAAGATGGGGCATCTATAATATAAGGTCATCATAATGGCATGTGTGTAAGAATCCAAACATATCATTTCTCATATATTATTTTCATTCATTATATGGCTCATAGAATGAATCTAACATACAAAATAGTTAGCAAATTTAAACTGTAGAAAAAGTTGAAGAACTTGTTCGAGAGGTGCATGCTTATTTTTCCATAGTCCTAAAAGGCTCATGAAATTCCAAATATTTACAAAAGGAATGAAAAATGGTCATAAACTATTAAAATATATCAACATAGGTGGATCTCATTATATCAATCGGTTTGTAGGGTGTACGATGAGTATCAATCCTTATTAGGATTAATGTGGCAGAATTGCATGAAAGTGGACAAGGATCATGATTTGATACATCATTTGAATCATATACTAAATTTATAATGTTGTGTGGTCTCCTTCCCATGTTGGATGAAATGCATCATTTAATTAAACAAGCCCAAGAAAGAACTATATATTGTTTATTTTTCTAGTTTGAGGAAATGTGTTTGTCTAGGCAATAGAATATTTGTTATCAATGAGACTTCTTTTTTGGGTCCAAATTTTGATGGTTGGAATAATTTGATAAATATTGGAAATCCAAGTAGCTTTATGAGGTTTAACTTGTTTGGATAAGTATGTGCTTCTGTACATGGATACAAGATACAAATGTAACCATTTTAAATAGTAATTGGTAAGGTTGAGAAGGTAAATGTCATAAGGACACTCTTTGACAACATGGTATCATCAACAAGGCTAAGGTTAATAGAAATTGTAGTTTCCCTACTAGAATAAATAATGGAATGTTTTAGTAGGGATGTTTTACTTGAATTAATGTCTTTAGTTAATCCCACCTTTTGGAATAGTGTCCAAAATGAAAGATATTTGTAGGAATACTACCACAAGATATTGATTACATTAATTCAACATTTTTGTAATCCTGTTAATATCAATGGAACAAATATTCCAATTATTTTAAGAAAGGAAATCTTGATTGATCAATCCCATGAATTCACATCTACAATGATCGATCGATTCAAATGTTTGGATAATACCTCGAGTGTGGAGCAATAAGTCGACTATGGAAAAAAATTAGGTTAAGTACTATTTTATAGGATGTCGTGTCTGAGTTTTTCTCATTGGCTAAGCTATGTCAAACAATGATTTTGGGTTCAGTTGAAGATGAGATAATTTTCAGTTCCTTCACCTTTATAAAGTCAAAATTATGAAATAAGCTTGATAAAAATTTGGAAAATAGTTTGAGGATTTACACATCATGGTACGAAGTGAATAACTTTCCCTATGACTTGGCTTTGGCAATATGAAATTTTTTATTAAGGGAAAATAGTTTTGAAGGGACTATACCCTGTATACAAAAGGGCTCAAAAGCCAGATATCAAAAGTGAGAGAAACAGCCCAGAGAAGGGAAAAACAACCAACCTCAGAGGGCTCATCAGCCAGATAAAACAACATATTAAAAGAAAGGATCCAGTCGTACAATGATCCAAAAATAGACAGAAGAGATCAAAAAGCAAACAATAGATATCTATCATAGAATATCTCTACCAAAAAATAGCTCCAGATCCGCCAGTCATTAGCAACTTCACAGCTAGTAAACAATAGCACAGCACCACGTTACTTGATAGCCCTGTCAATCTTGGTTTTGATCGCTTGCAGCGAGACAAAGAAAGCAATGGTTGTGGCCTGAGAAGAGTCTTTCAGATCCGCCTGAGCAATTGCCATATCCCTTTTCTCTTTGGGGCCCCAAATGTCTTCATTAATCCCACTTAGGCTACATACACTATGAACATGTTGTTCAATGAAATTGTAAATACTTTTAAGAGTAGATAGGATGCAGTCATTATGATTTTTGCATTTCCCATTCTGCCATCCAAAGACTGTAACTTCTTGAACACTTCAGCAATAACACCCTCCTCATCATCATTTTGAAGTATTCCTTTTCCCTTAGCTTTTTCCATATTTTTGATAACCCTTTTGAGCTCTTGTATTTCCTTTTCCATCCTACCCACTCTGACCATCAAATCCTCCTCCTTAGGCTCCTCCACCGGTTGGCTGATGTGCAGGAGGTTCTCGGCAAGCTCGAGGTCTTTGTGGCTTCTAAGAACCCTCTGAGAAGTAGGGATCTTAGTTTTCATGCCCTTTCTTTTCTTGCTAGATGAAGCAGTTTCAATCTTCCTTTCGAGTAGGGGGAATGGAGGCGGTGTGAGTAGGGGGAGGAATGGAGGAAGAGGGTGGAGTAGGATTCATGTGGGGACAGTTTGAGCAGTGACGATGGATAAGAAGAATTAGCCCTTGATGTAGAGGAACTGCCTAGAATGACTCTGCACTTCGAACGGATTTCTCCAGTGAGTTTAACAAGTAATGAGGGAAGCTGATGGTTATATTTCTATGAAAGTGGTTAAGAAATATCAAATTATTTTGAGGAATAGTAACAAATCTCCCCTCAAGAGTTACATACCTAACAACCATCCTGGTGAGCTCAGCAAAAGGCTCAGGAATCGAAGCCAACTTGATGTCGGTTGTCACAAACTCAAGATTTTCCCCTTCATCCAGGAATTTCTTTATCTCCACCTCTCTGTCTACCTTCTTATTAAAGAATTTTGTGCCATCAAGACTGAGTCCCGTGATCTGGGCGATGAGCTCCTCCATGATCTCAACCTCTATGTTGCTATATTTAACAACCCGATTCTTCCATCCCTGTGTGAATTTAATAGAAATATCTGATCAAAGCCTTGAATTCTTTCTATCAAATTCACAAGACCCCAATTTGAAGATAGTTCTAGAGCACAGCATCCTCTTTCCACGCTAGATTGTGGGTGGGCTCTATTTTGCATGGTAGACCCCCCATTTTTCCAGTGATTCTGCTCTCAACGGTAAATATTTTAGCACTATGCGTAGCAGACTTAGCTTTGTTTTTAATCTTTCCCTTCCGTGATAGAAGATGTAATTATTAGACCATACTTTGTAATTAGTGACCCGCTCCTTGGCGTTCTCCCTATGACAAGAAATGATGGCTGTCCAGTTCGCACACAAATCTCATAAATCACACAAATCTTATATGATGTCATCATTCGTACTTAAGAATCCGCTCATTAGCATCAACATTACAGCCGTTAGTGATGATTTTCCCGGCCATGTAGATCATTGATTATGTCTTTATTAACTTGAATGGGTAGAATGTCCCCCCTTAGCCAAGTTTGAAAAGTATTGTTAACTCCAAAGTTTTCCAAACCATCTGTGACCCTATTGCCTTCCCGATAGGTGTGAGTGATTTTAACATTTTCAAAACTCTTGCATATATCAGTAGCTTCAACAATAAAATCTCTAATTGACCAGCTGGGGTGTTGCTTTTTGTTTAAGAGATTGATAATGTTCAGAGAATCACCCTCAATTATAATATTTAGAATATTACAATCCCTGGCTAGCCTTATTCCCCATAGAGCAGCAAGAGCTTCAGAGTAATGATTAGTTTGCCTACCCATTTTCCCAGAAAAAGTAGCAACAAAATAGCCTCTTTGATCTCTGATGACTCCTCCACCTCCAGAATCTCCCGGATTGCCTTTTGAGGCCCCATCAAAATTTAACTTATGCCAAGCATTGGGAGGCTTAGTCCATCGGACGGTGGTTCTATCCATACCATTGTTATTCTTTTTGAAGACAGTGTCAATATTCCAATCAGTCAGAATGTATTCTTCTTTCTCAGGGTAAAGTCTATTTTTAGGAGGTTTAAATCTAGCAATATTATCCTGCACAACAATGATAATTTCCTTGTAGATTTTGTTACATGCCTTTCTAGTGTTTCTGAAAATGCCATCATTACGAGCCTTCCAAACTCACCACATAGTGTGAGGTAAAACAAGTTGCCACAATCTCTTCACCACACAATGCTTATATGGAGAGTCCCATTGTTCCCAGGCCTGAAGACAAGTAAGGGGAAAGATCCATTTCTGATTAAATTTTGCAAAAACAAGATGCCAAATTTTGGAAGTGTACTCACAATGAAGAAATAAATGTTTTATGTCTTCTGCCTCTTTCTGACACATGCAACATCTATTCGGCATGATGAATCCCTTCTTAATGAGGTTTTCATTAGTCAGAATCTTGCCTTTAATGATGAGCCACCAGAAAAAGTTCACTCTAGGGGTTAGCTCTGGCATCCACAACTTATGCCACTTAATTTCACTTTCAATAGAGGCAAAGAAAGAATTGTATCCTGATTTAACTGAGTATTCCCCATCAAAAGAATCTTTCCAAATGAGTTCATCCTTAAGATTTTGATTACTAATATGGATTAGAGAAAGTTGATTCTGTAAAGATGAAACATCAGACTGTACATTATCCTTCTCCACTTTTAACTGTTTCCATTTTCTTTTGTTTTCATCCACCTCAATATATCCCTGTATTTTGTGTCCATACTTTGTAATTAAGTTGTCTTTAATGTGTCCATAAGAAGAAATCCAATTAAAATCAGTCCATTTATCAGTCCAGAAGTTAATGTCTTGACCATCCCCAAGCTTCCAGCTACACCCCTGAGAGAGAATATGTCTCATTGTGAAGAAGATTGTTCCAGAAAATAGAACCATTCGGAAGAGACTGATCAGAAATAAAGGAAATCTTGCTTTGGTTTGAAAGGTATTTGATCTTAACCAACTCTGTCCAAGGCTTGTGTTCTTTTATAAGTCTCCAACCTAACTTTGCAATAAGGGCAGCACTCATATGTTTGATATCTTTGATACCTAACCCCCCAAGCCTCTTTGGTTTACATACCTGCTCCCAAGCCACTAAATGATACCTGAACCTGTCCTCAGTACCGTGCCATAAAAAGTGCTTTTGAATCTTTTCAATATTGTTCGTCACTACTGCTGGTATGCTGAACATTGACATGATGTAAATAGGCAGGTTTTGAAGCGTGCTTTTTATCAATAAGCACTTGCCTATGCTTGAAAGTAGAGCTCCTTTCCATCCAGCCAAGTTTTTGAAATCTCTTAATAAGATCATTCCAGACCTCATTAGAAATCTTGCCAGTACTTAAAGGTAGACCTAAATAAGTAGCGGGAAGAGAATTAATAGTGCATCCTAGAATATTAGCAATCTTTCTTTTCCTTTCCATAGGAGTATTGAAGAAATATATAGAGCTTTTGTCAAAATTAACTTTTTGCCCCGAGGCTTCCTCATAAAATCTAAGGATAGTTTTGATAGCCTTTGCCTCAATTATTGAGGCCATCAGAAGAAGCAGAGTGTCATCAGCAAACTATTGGTGGGAGGAGACCTGATTGCCAGAAGTTGGAGGAAAGCCTTTTATCATGCCAATGCTAATAGCTTTGGAGATAGATCTGCTTAAACTGTCACCATTATAATGAATAATAGAGGGGAAATTGGGTCCCCTTGCCGGATTCCTCTATTGCTGGCAAAAAAACCAACCGGTTCCCCATTAACAACCACTGAGAATCTGGAAGTAGAAATACAAGAGTGAATGATTTTCCTGAATTTATTTTGAAAACCAAACTTGGATAAGACCTCATCCATGAATCTCCAGGAGACTCTGTCGAAGGCTTTATGCATGTCTAACTTGATAGCCATCCCTGCCTTTTTACTTTTATCCATAGAATGGATTGTTTCATGAACCATGATAATTCCATCTTGAATAATTCTTCCCTGAATGAATCCGCTCTGCTGTTGTGAAATAATCTCCATAAGAATAGGTTGCATTCTAGTGGTAAGAATCTTTGTGAAGATCCGATATATTACATTAACCAAACTGATTGGCCTGAAATCTTTGAATTCCTTTGCATCCAACTTCTTCGGAGCAAGCACAATGTGTGTATTATTTAATTCTTTGATAAGATTTCCAGTTCTATAAAACTCATTAACAACTTTCAATAGATCTTCAGAACATATTTCCCAACATCTTTGGTAGAAGTTTGCCGAAAAACCATCGGGGCCCGGAGCCTTATCCCCTTCTAAAGTGAAAATAACCTTTTTCAATTCCTCAATGGTGACAGTTTTGGAAAGACTCTTAAACCTCTCAGCAGGTATTATATTATTAGGAATGGAGTCTAAGAGAAAGGAGGCTGCTTGTTCATTGTAGGAATTATTCTCAGTGAGTAGATTCTTGTAAAATTTGAGGGCTTCTTCTTTGATGTCTTCAGAATCCTTAGTAATGTTCCCATTGTCCTTAGAAACCTCAGTAATTTTGTTACAAGCTCTATGCTTGAGGGCTGTCAAATGAAAAAAATTGTATTCCTGTCTCCTGCTTTAAGCCAAAGGGCTCTAGACTTCATTCTCCAAAAGGATTCTTCATGGTTGTTTATATTATGCAGATCTGAGAGAAGATTTTTTTTTCTTTCGATGATCCTCTAGAGTCATACCTTTCAAGGAAACATTAAGTTCAAGCTCTTCCAACTGCTGCTTAAGTTCTTTCTTCTTTTCAAAAATATTTCCAAAAACCTCTTTATTCCAGATTCTAACCTTTTGCTTAACATTTTTCAACTTCTGTAGAAGCCTGAATTGGGCCATCCCTGTGCCTTCCCAATACCACCACTCTTTAATTCTGTCCAGAATATCTTCATGCTCGAGCCACATTTTCTCAAATTTGAAATTGCAGTGAAAAGGTTTTGACCAATTGAAGAAATTTAGGACAATAGGATTATGATCAGAGCCCGTTCTGGGGAGAGAAGAGAGATGAAAATTCTGATCTAAGATCCAATTAGTAGAAATAAGAGCTCTGTCTAGTTTAACCTAGATCAAGTTCTCCCCAAATCTTCTGTTAGACCAGGTAAATTGATTACCATGAAGCTCTATGTCCATAAGATTAAGAGTCGAAATGAAGCCAGCAAACTCTTCCATACTGAGTGAAAATTCAGAGCTTCCCCCAAAATTTTCTCCCAGATTTAAAGGAGTATTGAAGTCTCCCATAATCAACTAGTTCATGTTCTCAACATTATTTCAAAAAAGGTTAACTCCTTCCATAAATTTCTTTTACCAACAACAGTATTGGGTGCATAAATATTGGAAAGAATCCAGCTAGAATTATTCTCAAGACTTTTAAAGATTATAGCTAAATGATTCTGGGAGGAGGAGAGCACATTACCATTAACAATTTTGGTATCCCAGAAGATCACTAAGCCTCCAGAAGCTCCTTGAGAATCAACAGCAGCAAAGGCAGCGTTCTCCCAGAAATATCTTTTGCAATCTTCAACAACTTTACTTTTCATTTTAGTTTCCTGAATAAGAAGGATGTTGGGCCTGTTTGATCTTTTAATTTCCTTGAGCATTCTTTGCTTAGGCCCCCCATTGAGTCCTCTGACATTCCAAGAAATAACCTTCATTAAAAAAGTTTTGGAGATGTAGTTTCCGGATGGTTCAAAATTCTTTGTGTACCATCTGCAATTTCTTTCTCAGTCTCTTTTTCTCTTACTTCTCTCTTGGATAGTCTACCTTTTCTATATGGGACTCCAATATTTGCAGTTCTTCTAGCAGTGGCCCTTGTGATTCTTGAGGTGGAAGCTTCCCAGCTTCCAATCTGCTTCTTTTTATCACTATAGAGTGATTCGGAATTTCTTCCAGACTTTTTAGTCCTCATTTCTTACTTCTCACTGTGATGAATCCATCTTTATCACAGTCTGATATACTTTTCTTGCTAGTAGGGGTAATTTCCCCTTCCTCTTTACCTGTGTCAACATCAGTCTGTTTAACCATTTTAGGAGCGAGCTCCTCCATATCAGTAAACTCTTTATCTTGGTTTAGATCTCTTGCTATGGATTCCAGAACCTCTTTGACTTTTCCTTGTCTCATTTTGAGTATCTCCAGAGAGCTATTCCTATTTAACAGCTCTTGATGAGCAGAAGAAGTAGTTTTTTCCATCTCTTCTTCCTTAGAAGTGATAAGAGAAATGAAAACTTTTTCATTTTCTTCATCAACCTCCATGCTCAACTTTACCGGATTTGGTGTCATAGTGTTCATTGCTGGATCCACTGTCATATCCCTTTTTCTTTCTTCACCCTTTGTCGATTCAAGATCTATTTCCTATTGGGCAATATGAAATTTGATTAATGCAAGGAGAAGGGTTTATAACAATTCATAAATATGATAGATGACCCTATTGGAGATGGGGATGGATCTATTGCACCATTTCTTTGTCATCTAAGTCATAGAATTGGTCAAGAAAATGATAGAGATGATCCACCATCAATACATTGGAAGCTTCCATTCGTAGATATGTGATATAGATGTTCATATAATATATTCAAATAATCATTACATTATTTTGATAGTATCTTTTTCCTTACTTATACATGATAAATTATGATAAAATTTAAAAAACTTTAGAAATTGTAGATATATAAAGTTCTTAACTTCTTAATATCTTAAAATAGCAATACTTTATTTTGCTTCGTAATTTCTTGAATTTGGAATCCAAAATCTCTTTAATGTCTCAAATATCAGGTGCTTGAGTATGAAAAAATTTCAGCTTATTCAAATCATGTATCCTCAAGGATTTTCCCAATCATTTCATCTTTCCAATTATGTCATGTTAATTCCATGTGGTGAGCTTTAATAGCTTTGGATGTTGTTTTCCTTTGTAAGAACCATGTCAAAGTGTGAAAGGTGAGCTAGTAAGAAGGCTCCACGTATATATGGTTTTAACGGATCATTTTCATTAAATGATCATTTCTGTCATGTATGTTTCATTGCGAAGTGTGAAAAAATAACAATATACCATGTAGGTGCGGATTTTTAGTGTCGAATATACATATCCTCTATTAGTCACCCTGAAGTGCAAACCAATAAGAAATCTCCACGCTTATACTATTTTCACAATGTTAAACTTCATTTACTTTCCATCTTGGTAATTCCTATCAGTCATTATAAAGCACAAGCTAATAAAAAATCTCTAGCTACTTCACAATTGACAATGTTAGTCCTTTTCTAACCTTGTCGATTGTTAACCAATAAGAATATTCCATGGTACTTTTCTTTTTGCATAAATAATCTCTACTAATATTTTTTCAAAAATAGTCAAGAAGCCAATAATACATCTCCACATTCTTTTGCATGTTGTTTTCAATTGTAAGAACCATGTCAGAGTGCAAAAGGTGAGCTAGTAAGAAGGCTCCATGTATGTATGGTTTTAATGGACCATTTTCTATTAAATGATCTCTATCATGTATATTTCACTGTGAAGTGCAAACTAATAACAAAACACCATATAGGTATGGATTTCATAGTGTCAATGGTCGACTCTACATATCCTATGTTATTCACCCTAAAGCACAAACTAATAAGAAAGCTCCACACTTATACTATTTTCACAATGTCAGACTTTAGTTTCTTTCCAACTTGGTAGGTCATGTTAGTCATTGCAAAGTACGAGCCAATAGAAAATATCCAAGTTACTTCATAATTCACAATGTCAGTCCTTTGATAACCTTTTCATTTGTTAACTAATAAGAATATTCCATGCTACTTTACTTTTTGCATAACCAGTCTACTCTGGAATTTGTCAAAATAGTTAGAAGTGAGCCAATAAGACATATCCACGTTCTTTTGCATATTTTTTTCATTTGTAATAACCATGTTAGAGTGTGAAGGGAAAACCAATAAGAAGGATCTACGTATGTATGGATTTAACGAACTATTTTCTATTAAATAATCTTTCTAATTTTGTCATGTAGCTTTCACTTTGTGAAGTGCAATGTAATAACAAAACACCACATATGTATGGATTTCATAGTTTCAGACTCTACATATCCTCTATTATCCACCTTGAATCACAAATTGACAAGAAATTTCCGTGCTTGTAATGCTTTCAGATAATTGTTTTGAATATATAATATCACTGAATGAATAGCTTCCGCATAGTGTCCTTTCTTTATAGAATTTAGGGTTTTTAAGATTCATGAAGTAATTCTCCTATCAATTTTGAATAGAGAATGAATCAAAAAGATCCACATAGTTTCATAACTAAGTAAACATTAATAGGTTAGCTAACACTATGATGACATTTTGCAAATTATCATAGACAAAAAATGCTTGTTTCCTTTACAAACAAATATTAAATTTTGATCAATTACCTTCAAATTAACCATTCATAATTAGAATTATGTGTTCAAACTTGTAACATTTGATAAACATGAAGTAATTTCTTGAAAATACACAAGAGCAGAGAGAAACATAACTATAGAGGAAAGAGAAGGAATGATCCAAATGTGCAACATAGATAAACATGCAGATCAAAGACTACAAATTATTTGGTACCACTACCAATCTTGGAACTGCTAAGGGACAAGACTATATAAGTTATAACTACTATATGGTCATGAACTAATTTCTATAGTCTTGACTTCAATCCTTCAAACCTTAACCTTTGACAATATGGATATGAAACTTCTTGTGTGCTTCACTTGTTATAAAGTGATATTGACTTTCTTATATAGCCTTTTATAGGTAAAATATTTTGATAAGGCATACCATAGGAAGATAAAATGAAATTAAAGTAGATCAAAACATATTTATTCTCAATGGAATTCTTGGGAGATTTTTTAATATGTTTCAAATTATTTTTTGACATGGTGTAGATAATATTGCATCACTAAGTCTTAACAATGTATTATAGTGCTAAGTATTCAAGTTTGTTCACATTATAACCTTGATAGTGCCAGTAGGTCTCTATAAGTAGTAAAACTAATCAAATTTATGACTATGCAAATAACTTCTACACATCTACAAATTTCATGACAAAGAAAATTATACAATTATTAATCAATCAAAACATATCTAAGAAACTTTACAACGCAATTGAGAAGGTAATACATAGAAATTGAAAAACACTCATTGAACAATCCTTGGCCTAAGAATGTCTTTCTTTAAACAATATTCCTCCATTGAGGGTAAACCAATGGTATACTTAAAAAAAAATTACCACCGCTATGGGGCTTAAAAATAGCTAGTTAAAAATATATCAAATAATCAAAATGTTTGTGAGTGGATAATTAAAGGATAAAAACTATAGCTTCCATAAAGAAAGTTAATACGTCATATTTTTAAGATTACAGATGTAACAATATTAAATCCTAAGCTACTTTTGTGCACCTTGTTCAAGCTATATTTGGGTTCAACTAGAAGTTTCCTATGTAAAGTGTGTTTTACTACACTAAAGTTCAGTCACACATGCTTTGAACTCATTCTCAATATAACCCAGGTCTAGAATAGGTGGCCTCATCAGATTAGGCACTTCTTGTATGAGTATTGGAACTCTATTATAGATAGATTTAGCATTTTCACTCAGAAGTGAAGCTTTCTCCACTTTTCCATTTGTAGAAGTCACCAATTCCATAATATATGATGTCTTCCCAACCATATCTACCTGGGAAAAGCTAGCACTTAGAGTAGCAATGAATGCTTGCAATTATTTCTCAAAGATGGACTTGTGAATTAACCTACCTTATGGCTGATGCATAGAGGTAATATGAGCTTTAGATAATAATTCAAATATATCTCTCGTTATACCTAATAGTTCTTTCAAGTTAATCCTTCCATTTTGGCCATCCAATCACCTAATTCTTTCAAAATGTTAGCCATGCAGATCTTTGTTGTATTCAAGTCCTGGATTTTGATTTGTAATACATTAAGACAAAGACCCATGTTTATGACAACTAGTAGCTTGTCCATCATGGAATTTATCTTGGTCATATGTTTGTGTTGGTATTGTACCTATTATAACCCTTGCTCTGCTACATCTTGATGACTTCATATAGAAACTAATAGCTCATACAAAGTTCTCAAGGACATTTGCACATTGGGAAAAGTTTTCTTTAGCACACTAACTTTCTTTTTAGAATGTAGAGCATCAATCCAAGCTTTCATTCTCTTAACCAAATCAACTATCATTTATTGAGTGGCATCAATAATTGACTAGAGGCATCCATGACTTCTTCCCTTGTGTGTGCTTTCTTGGAAATCCTAAAAATTTCCTCCTCTATTTCCATGTAGATAGGAGTATCTCTTTGGGAAAATTCCTCTTTATGACCCTCTTGAGGGTTCTTATGGGAGTATCATACTTTAGTTTCACCTTTGGGTCTTCAAGTTGTGCCATTATAAAATCCATTACTTTTTTCCCAATAGGAGGAGTCCATGTTCCTTTTGAAGTAGTAGATGCAATTTTTATTATGGAAGGAAAGGTAGAAGAAGGCCTTACCACTTGTGGTAAGGTGTGTGGTGTCCAAGGAAAAGTTGGTTTAGCTTGAACAGGTCCCAAAGGGTCAAGAGATGGCTCATGAAACTCTGAGTGACCATAGGAGATCTGGAAAGAAGAAATGGGAATGAAAGATGGAATTGGAAGGAGTGCCACATACATGTCTGATAAGAAATTTTTGCAAACATGGTGTGATAGAAAGAAGAAAAGTTGGATGAACATACCGATGATATTAGGGAGGAATTGAAGGAAGGCCAAGGAAAGAAGAAGAAGGCTAAATTTATGCCTTCAACTTACCTTACAAGGTCTTCAATAATACTACCGAGATGATGTCAAAGTGAAGAAGATACAACAATAAGAGGAGTGGAAGAAGAAATTAAAGAAGTAGAAGAAATGGTTATAGGAGATACACTCATTGATTCTGATACTATTGTAGTAACTACAATAGGATGGGAATAAGTGACTGTAACAACTTGGGGAGACAATGATACATTTGTTGGTGATGAAAAATAAGGAGAAGAAACAATTGAATAAATGAGTGAAGAAAAGAAGGCATAGGAATAGAAACATGTGCCAAAATAGAAGAAATGAGAGAAGGAGAAACAATAGAAGTAGTAGAAATATGGGAAGAGAAAGGATGAGTTTGATAACTAGTAGGATCCAATATCCCATGATCTCCTCCTACTTCATCTTCAAAAGAAGAACTAGTAGAAATGAGAATACTACTAGTGAAAGGTCCTAGGGAAGATGGAATAGAAGAAGAAGAAACCATCCCTATAGAAGTAGGAAATAAATAAGTAGAAAGAAAAGGAATATCCATAGAAGGTACAATTGCAACAATAGTACTAACCAAAGGAATAATAAGAATAGGAATTTTTCTTGTGGATTGTGTGTACTTGTGGTTGTCTCAATAGACCTTGCAGGATTTTCATTTGCATACTTGGAGAAGGAGCATAATGAGAAGGACCGGATTTTCCTTTTGATGGAGGAGGCACACAAATGAGAAGTTTTTAAATTTGTCTTGAATCAATATCTTGTTCATCTGAATTTTATTCCTCTTCTTCCCTATATACTTCTACTCCTCTTGGCCTAGCTTCCAATCCACCAACTATGGCCTACTACCCAACATGTGCATAAATAACTTTGAAATTTCTCATATTAATGGCCACCACTTGATCATCGACCTCATCCTTATAAACTAGGTCATCCTTATGGGGCTAATGTTTGTAGCTATAAGTGGCCATGTCAGGAGTATGCTTGCAGAATTGTCCCTCTTCCTGCCAAGTCAAAATTCCTTAGAGTATGATAGTCTAAGTGGAATGATGTCCTGTAGGCTGTTATTCTCTTGGCCTTTTGCCAATCATTCAAGACCGTTGAACCTATTGAGAAAGGAAGAGGAGGATAAGTATATTTTTATTCTTTTGTTCCTTTGCCACATGATTGATGTCATGGAAAAAGTGATATACAATCTCCTTCTCAACTAGCTTTTCTGAAACATATTTGGGTAGTCTAAAAGGGATAGTGATAATCCCCTCTACTCTTATCACTGTATAGTCTAGGTAACACCAGAAATCTCCCCATTCTCTCAATGAATTGATGATTCTTTGACTTACCCTAGGCATAGGGGTGTCATGTATGGCATTGAAGATCATAGGGTAGTAGTTATTACAGATCACCTCCATGTTATTCATATAGTTATGCATGTGCATATTGTTAAAGACCATGGGGACTATATGTTTGTCTTATGGTGACCAACTAGGGACTCCCTAAAATTGTTAGAATGCACACACAACATCAAGAAAGTAAGACATCATATAGAAATTTTCCTTCTTCTCCTTGACACGCACAATATTATTGAAGACGTTAAAATCTAGAACTCCATCCAGATTAGCTATATTTTAATAATTGATGATCATAACTAATTGGGGTACCCATGTCTAATTGACATGCATAATATCTAGTACTCCAAGCATTCTATTCATTCGGGTCACCCCCACTCTCACTTCACATTTGAAAGATATTATATTCATTTTTCTATTAATACTTTGGACTTGAAACTAGTCGGGTCCTCTGCCCAATATTTAAGCATACTCTAAAGGTTATTGATTTCCCCATTGTTCAACTATTTCTTGATTGAACTGAATATTAGATCTAGGGAGATGGTAGTAAGCAACAATAGCCACTTATATTAGAAATTACATTTCCTCCTTTGGATTTTATAATTCCTTCATTACAAATTACATTTTCACAAACAATTCCCCAAACCAAGTCAATACAATGCATTACCTCTAGTTTTCCAGCTAAAATATGAAACCCAATCTATCTAATGGCCACTAGATCAGCCATGAACTATGCTTCATCCTAGTTTGCATCATCATTGTCATCTCTAAAACTAGTTCCTTCTACCTTCATGTTTAAGATTTTATAATGTTCTAATCGATGACTTTTTTATAAAAATGGTGTCTCTAAAGAGCTGGTCGAGTAGATAGTGTGAAGGTAAGCCTCCATTGATGATAAAATTTAAAATACTTGAGAAACTATAGGCATGCAAAGCTCTCAATCTCGAAAACACTAATATTCTGTTTTTCCTTGTGATCACTTGAATTTAGACTTTGAAATCTTGGTTACATCTCAAATACCAAGTGCATGAGCATGAAATCCTTTTAAGAGTCATGTAAATCTTGCTAATTCATGCTAAAATGGTGGTATAACATTACAGAATTGAAGTTTAGTCTGTCATTTAATAATTTATATGTTTTACATTGATTTCCATCGATTTTTTCATCTTTTCACCTCTTAGTCTGGTTAATTTCACATGGTGAGATTTGATAGCTTCGCATGTTGTTTTTCTTTACAATAACCATGTTAGAGTGTAAAAGGATAGCTAGTAAGAAGGCTCCACATATGTATGGATCTTGTGGACCATTTTCTATTAAATGATCTTTATGTCATGTATGTTTCACTACAAAGTGTGAACCAAAAAAAACACCATATATGTATGGATGTTGTAGTGTCGAGACTCTACATATCCTTTGTTAGTCAACCCGAAGCACAAACCAATAAGAAATTGCTGCACTTATATTATTTTCCCAATGTCATTTGTTTGGTGGGCCCTTTTAGTTATTGTAAAGTGTGATCCAATAAGAAAGTTCCAAGTTACTTCACAATTCGCAATGTCTGTCCTTTGAGAAAATCAATGAATTGCAACTTCAGACTTAAAACCATAACTTTATTATAGTATTTTCAGTCCCAAAAATCATAATTTATGCTAGAACAATGTGACAAAATTGTAAATGAAACATATGAATTAACGAGACTTGGATATGAAAATACAATAGATGTGTGTGTGTGTGTGTGTGTGTGTGTGGGGGTAATACATGGAGAATTAGGAAAATGACGTATTAAATCTACATCAGTTGTAAAAGCCATGAGTACTTAGTAAGTAGTAGCTCGAAATCAAGTCATATAATATATTAATCTAAAACCATCATTGTGATTATAATTTATGATTTATGAGTAGGTTAATAAATAGTTTTTGGTGTCACACATTAAATTCTAATTATAGCAATATTCATTTCTCAAAAAGCAAGACCAAATTCAAATACACTTTTCTATTTTGTTACAGTTCACACGAGTTTTAATTAAATGCATAAATGGTAAATGTTTTGACCTTCTATTCATGGTAAATTGTGTATAAGGATAGGTTAGAACTGGTATAATTCACAAGTTGTATAATCATTCCAATTTGAGCTCCCTTTCTCTCTCTTTTCTCATCTTGTGTTGCTTAAGCTTTAGAGTTTCCCATTAAAATATGTTATTTTTGTTTACCCATTATGGATGAAATTCCAACTGAGTTTATTGCACACAATATTTTATGATAGTGATGATAAATTATACTTTGTCAATCATATCTTAACCTTTCCTAATCATATGGATTCAATGGAGGATGTTTCTTCTGTTGATAGTGTCTATTTTGGTTTTTTTGCAAGGCTATCTACTACTACCCCTATCTTTCAAATTTATCAATTCCTTATTCACAAGATTTTTCCCTAAGGATATTTTACTTCCGAGGATGGCTTACATCCTATCTGGAACAACTTCCACCAAAATTTTATGGGATTAGGAGGTCCAATCCCTAACGTATATTCTCTGAAAAAATCATTTCTAAGTTATCGAAGAAAGTAGGAAGATTAGAGTGAAAGGTGTGCAAGGTCGCAAATTGAGAAATGTGACTATGTCATTGTGATCAACGAAGAACTTTGAGTCATCATTGTTGGGGGAAGGGGAAGATAACCCTTACCCTATTGTGGAAAAATGATTCAAGACTCAAGTTAGCCACCGGAAGGGAAGGCTGAGATTTTAAACATTTAAAATGACCCTTCTCTCGACTTGGAGGAGTTTGATTGAAAAGGGGATGTCTACTTTATGCATCAGTCAAATTTTGTATGTATTTCAGGTCATGGATGATTACAAGGAATTTAAATCCTTCATGATTACAATAAGTTTCTCCTTCCTCTCTTGAAATTCCTTGTAATCATCAATGGCCTAAAATATGTATAAAATTTTACCGATGCAGGAAGTAGATGTCCCCTTTTCAATAAAACTTCTTTGGGATGGAAGAGGGCCAGTTGAAATGTTTAGAATCTCAGCCTTCCCTTCGAGCGTGGCTAGCTAGTCTTGCATCATTTTTCCACCATATGGTAAGGGTTTTCTTACCCTTACCCCAACAATGGTGAATCGTAGTTCTCACTCAAATGCAATGCCACAATCACGCTTATTTATTTCACACCTTTCACTCTAATCTTCCTTCTTTCTTTGAAAAATCAAAAATGGATTTTTTCGGATAATATAAGTCAAGGATTGCACCTCCTACCCATATAACCTTTGGGTAGAATTTTTTATAGATAGGATTCGAGACCATAGTCGGTAGTAAAATTTCCTTTGGGAAAAATCTTCTAAAAATGGAATTGTTACATTTGAAAGACAAGGGTAATAGTAGTTAGACTTACAAGAAATCCAAAACAAACACTACTAACAAATTGAAAATCCTCCACTGACTCCATGGGATTAGGAAAGGTTAAGAGATTATTGAAAAATTTCAATTTAGCATCACTGGCATAAAATATTGTGCACAATAAGCTCCTTGGAATGTCAAACATAGTGGGTAAGAAAAAATAACATATTTTAATGGGAAACTCTAAATATTAAGCAACACATGATGAGGAAAATATAGAGAGAGAGCTCAAATTGGCATGTTTATACAACTTTTGAATTATACCAATTCTAACATGTCCTTATATACAATTCACCACAACTAGAAGATCAAAACATTTGTCACTTATGCATTTAATTAAAATTTGTGCAAACTGTGACAAAATAGAAAAGTGTATTTGAAGTTGGTCTTAATTTTTGAGAAATGAATATTTCTATAATTAGACTTTAATGTGTGACACCACAAAATATTTATTAACCCACTCATAAATCATAAATTATAATCACTGTGATGGTTTTAGATTAATATATTATATATGACTTGATTTCGAGCTACTGCCTACTAGTACTCATGGCTTTTACAACTGATGTAGATTTAATACGTTATTTTTCCTAATTATCCATGTATTCCCATAGATATTTCTTATCTTTTCATATCCAAGTCCCATTAATTCATATGTTTTAGTTACAATTTTTTCAAATTATTCCACATACATTATGGTTTTTGGGACTAAAAGTGTTGTAAAAAAGTTAAGGTTTTAAGTCGAAGTTGCAGTCTATTGATTTTCTCAAAGGTGACATTGTGAATTTTGAAGTAACTTAGAGCTTTCTTATTGGCTTGCACTTCCCAATAACTGACATGACCCACCAAACTACTGTTAGGAAATAAGGGATAAAATATGCAGAATATTCCCTCATAAAATCGCAACAGTAGAAACTAATATGCAGAAAATATTACAGATCTCAAATAAAAGTGCAGAATAAAATAACACAACACAAAGAGACATTAAAAAATGTGGTTCACCCAATTTGGGCTACATCCACCAAGAATCACTTGCTCATATTTTATTACAAGGCCTTGCTCTCTCTCAATACAATACCTAGATCTCTGTTTGGAGCTATGCTCAACAAACTCTCTGAGAATTCACACCCAAATTTCAAAACACATCTACAAGGTTACATCATGTTTCTACCATATGCATAAAACCACATAAGTAGACAACTGCTTAAGTAGTTTTACAAAACCATGGGTATTAAAACCATGTGCCAAAACCATTCTATAAACCTATGGGTCAAAAATCCTACCCATATGAGAAAATCACATTTCGGTATATCGGACATGTTTTAAGGCCAAAAATAGTCTTCAACACTGGAAAGTGTACGGTCTTCAACACATTCACACATGAAAATAGACTCTACAACCTAACAATTAATGACATTGGGAAAATAATATAAGTATGGAGCTTTCTTATCGGTTTACACTTCGGGGTGACTAACAGAGGATATGTAGAGTTTGACACCGCAAAAATTATATGTACATGATGTTTTTATTGGTTTGCACTTTGCATTGAAACATACATGATAGAAATATCATTTAATAGAAAAAAGTCCATAAGAACTGTACATACATGGATCCTTCTTACTGGATCACCTTTCACACTCTAACATGGTTCTTACAAAGAAAAACAACATGCAAAGCTATCAAATCTTTTCATGGAATAAACTGACTAAGAGGTGAAAAGACAAAAAAAAAGATGGAAATCGATGCAAAACATATAAATTATTAAATGGTAGACTATACTTAAATTTTGTAATGTTACACCTCCATTTTAGCATGAATTAGCGAGATTTACACAACTCTTGAAAGGATTTCATGCTCAAAACACAGTATTCAAGCTATAACCAAGATTTCATGGTATAAATTCAAGTGATTACATTACAAAACAAAGTATTAGTGTTTTCTGAGATTGAGATCTTTGCATGCCTATAGTTTCTTAAGTATTTTAAAGTTTATTTTCAATGGAGGATTACCTACACACTTTCTACTCGGACCAGCTCTTTGGAGACACCATTTTTGACAAACAATTCATCGGCTTAGAGCATTATACAACCTTGAAAATGAAGGTAGAAGGAACTAGTTTGATAGACGACGATGATGATGCAGACTAGGATGAAGCACAATTCATGGCTGATCTAATGGCCATTAGAAATATTGGGATGCATATTTTAGTTGGAAAACTAGAGGTAATGCATTATATCAACTTGGTTTGGGAATTTCAATGAAAATGTAATATGTAATGAAGGAATTATAAAATCCAACGGAGGAAATATAATTGCTAATATAATTAAAGGGTTTATTTCTTCTTACTACTGAATCCCTAGATCTAATAATCAGTTCAATAAAGAAATGGTGGAACAATGGGGAAAGAGTAATAACCTTAAAATTGTGCTTAAATATTAGGCATAGGACCCGACTAGTTTCAAGTCCAAAGTCTCAATAGACAAGATGAATATAATATATTTTATACATGGAGTGAGAGTGGGAATGACCTAATGAATATACTGCTTGGAGCACCAGAGATTGTGCATGCCAATTAGACATGGGTACCCCAGCTAGCCATGATCATCGATGATGAAAAAATACCTAATCGCTAGAATTCCATATTTTAACCTCTTCAATAATCTTGTGATTGTCAAGGATAAGTAGGACAATTTCTATGTGATTTCTTACTTGTTTGGAGTTTTGTTTGTAGTGTAATAATTTTAGGAGTCCCCAATTGGTCACCAAAAGGAAGACATATTGTCTGCGGGTTCTTTAGCAATATGCACAAGCATAACTATAGCAAGAACATGGATGCGATTTATAATAACTATTACCCTATGATCTTCAATGTCATACATGACATCCCTATTTCTAGGGTAAGTCAAATAAGCATCACTTCATTGAGAGAATGGGGATATTTATGGTGTTACCTATACTGTACAGTGATAATAGTAGATGGGATTCTCACTATCCCTTTTAGACTACCTAAATATGTTTTAGACAAGCTAAGCGAGCGGAGATCCTATATAACTTTTTCCATGGTAATGATCAAGTGGCAAAGCAACAAAAGAATAAAAAGTCTACTTATCTTCCTATTCATTTCTCAATAGGTTAAACAGTCTTGAATAATTGGAAAAAGGCCAATAGTATAACATCCTATAGGAAATCATTCCACTTATACTATCATACTCTAAGGTATTTTCACCTGGCAGGAAGAGTGTGATAACTCTACAAGAACACTCCTGGCATGGCCACTTCCAGCTACAAACATCAGCCCCATGAGGATGACTTGGATTATAAGGATGAGGTCAACAATCAAGTGCAATTCATTAATATGATAAATTTTAAAGTTACTTATGCACTTGTTGGGCAGCAAGCTAGAGTTGGTGGATTGGAAGTTAGGCCAGGAGAAGTAGAAGTACAAAGGGAAGATGAGGAAGAATATTCAAATGACGAAGGTACTAATTCAAGACAACTTTAAAATCTTCTTTTTGTGTGCCTCCTCCATTAAAATGAAAATATAATCCTTATCATTTTTCTCCTTCTCCAAGTATACAAATGATAATCCCCTGTAAGGTATATTTTGACAACCTTAAGTCCAAAAGAAAAAAATCTTATTCTTAGTATTCCTATGGTGAGTAATGTTGAAATTCTAGCTATATTGTGTGTTCCTTTTCTTTCTACTTATTTAGTTCCTACTCATATAGGGATGGTTTTTTCTTCTTTTATTCCATCTTCCCTAGGACCTTTCAATAGTAGTATTCTCATTTCTACTAGTTCTTCTTTTGAAGATGAAGCAGGAGGAGATCATGGGATATTGGATCCTACTAGTTATCAAACTCCTCCTTTATCTTCCCCTATTTCTACTACTTCTATTATTTCTCCTTCTCTCCTTGCTTCTATTTTGGCATGGGTTTCTATTCCTATGCCTTCTTCTTCTTCACCCATTTCTTCAGTTGTTTCTTCTCCTTCATTTTCATCACCCATTGTATCATTGTCTCCCTAAGTTGTTAAAGTCACTTCTTCCAAAAAAAAATTAGTTACTACAATAGCATCAGAATCAATGAGTGTATATCCTACAACCATTTCTTCTACTTCTTTAATTTCTTCTTCCACTCCTCTTACTATTATATCTTCTTCATCTCAACATCATATGGTAGTCTTGTCAGAAGACCTTCTAAGGCTAAGTTGAAGGAACCAATGCAACCTTCTCCTTCTTTCCTTGACCTTCCTTCAATTTCTCCCCAATATGGTCAATCTCTTCATCCACATTTTCTTCTTGTTATCACACCATATGTTTCCCAAACTTTCTTATCAGGCATGCATGTGCCACTCCTTCCAATTCCCTATTTCATTCCCATTTCTTCTTTCCAAGATCCTATGGTCACTCAAAGTTTCATGATCCATATCTTGGCCCCTTTGGGACCTGTTCAAGCTAAACCAAATTTTCCTTGGACACCACACACCTTACCACAAGTGGTAAGGCCTTCTTCTACCTTGCCTTCCATAACAAAAATTGCATCTACTACTTCAAAAGGAACATGGACTCCTCTGTTGGGAAAAAATTAATAGATTTTGTAATGGAAAAAATTGAAGACCTAAAGGTGTAACTCAAGTATGATACTCCCACAAGAACCCTCAAGAGGGTCACAAAGAGGAATTTTTCCCAAGGAGATACTCCTATCTACATGGAAACAAAGGAGGAAATTTTGAGGATTTCTAAGAAAGAACACTGGTGGAAGAATTTATAGATGCGAGACCCCAGATCGGTTATTGATTCCACTCAGTAGATGAAAGTTTATTTCTTTAAGATAATGTAGGCTCAGCTTCATGCTCTGTATTCTCAAAAATAATTGAGTGTGCCAAACAACACTTTAACCAATGTATAAATGTCCTTGACAACTTTTTATGAGCTATAAGTTTCTATACGAAGTCATCTATATGTAGCAGAACAAGGGTTACAACAGGTGCAATGCCAACACAAACATATGACCAAAATAAATTCCATGATAGAAAAGCTACTAGTTGTCATAAACAGGGGTCTTTGTCTCAATGTATTACGAATCAAAATCTAGGACTTGAATATAAAAAAGATCTGCATGGCTAACATTTTGAAAGAATTAGGTGATTGGATGGCCATAGTGGAAGGATTATTGATAGAGCTATGGGGTATAGTAGAGAAGATATATGAATTATTAGTTGAATCTCATATTACCTCTATGCATCAGCCACAAGGCAAGTTAATTCACAAGTCCATCTTTGAGCAAAAATTGTAAGCATTCATTGCTAATCTAAGTGTTAGCTTTTCCCAAGAAGATATGGCTAGGAAGACATTAGATATTATGGCATTGGTGACTTATACAAATGGAAAAGTGGAGAAAGCTTCACTTCTGAGTGAAAATGCTAAATCTATCTATAACAAAGTTCCAATACTCATACAAGAAGTGCCTAATCTAATGAGGTTGCCTATTATGGACCTAGGTTATATTGAGAATGAGTTCAAAGCATGTGTGACTAAACTTCAACGTAGTCAAATGCAGTCTACATAGGAAACTTCTAGTGGAACCTAAGTAGAGCTTGAATAAGGCACAAGTAGTAGCTTAGGATTTAATATTGTTACATTTGTAATCTTAAAAATAGGAAGTATCATATTTCTTACATGGAAGCTATAGTTTTTATCCTTTAATTATCCACTCACAAACATTTTGATTATTTGAGCTATTTTTAACTAGCTATTTTTAAGCCCCATGGCGGTGGTAATTTTGTGTAACTATACAGTGGTTTACCCTCTAAGGAGGAAGATTGTTTATAAATAAAGAGCTTGATAGTCCAAGGACGGTGAGTGTTTTTATAGAGCAAGATTCAATCTATCACAGCAAAATAACACAATAATAATTCTCAGATAGATCAATTGATTCAGATTACACATATATAGGAATATGCATTCCTAAAAACAAGGAGGTTGTTCAACAACACTCCCATAAATTTCTCTCTCAACACCTATATACGTGAGTTATTAAAACTCACCCAAACTACTATTGTTATATGAGTTGTTTATCAAACAACTCACATTAACATTTACATCACCCATATATATTTACCTCTAAGTAAATATTCAATCATAAATATTAATGGAGCACTAAATAAATATTTCCTAACATTCCCCCCCTTAGTGCGAACATGGGGAAAACCTACCTTATACTTGCATCTCGCTCATGATCGGTGATTTTCACGGGATTATCACAAACCTCAGGGATGGTTTTGCAAATGGTTTACCAAAAGCCGAGAATGGTGGTTTTACAATTGGTTTACCATAAACCACAAAGTGATGGTTTTACAAATGGATTACCAACAACCAAGAATGGTGGTTTTTCTATTGGTTTACCACAAACCACAAATGAAGGTTTTCAAGTGGTTTACCTACAACCACATCATGATATGCAAAGTACTATTCTCAGCCCTCATCACATCTCACTGTAGGGAATAACATAGGAAATTTTGTTGAAATCTGCTGCTCATACATACATAAGAAAAAGCTGACATAATGGAAATGGAACATTGGATCATGTTCCCCCCCTCAATGTGAAATTTCCACTTATTCAATCATGAACACTGCAAACAGGAACACTGATACTGGAACTCTAAAAAACATGACAAGAAGCACACGACACAAGCTGAAAGCAAATACACCACAAAAATGTCACCAAACCATCTGTGTGGCCCCGTCATTGGCGACTGACGAGAGGTCACTGAATGACCTCCAACCTCCGATGCCTCCTGCCTCTGGTGTATGTGCTACTAACTCAGCTGGATTTGGATATGAAGCTCTATTTCCACATTGAGATTATTCTTTTCTTCCTTCCCGCAATGTGAAATACTTTATTTCCAGACGTCGGGTAACACCGAAAATGCGTCTGTGAGGCAATTTTTTTATTTTCCAATATTTTTGTCATTGACTCTTGACACCACCTAAAATCACCTATTTGACATGACTTTGACAAAACAACAAGGACTACATAACAAAAGATGACTTTATGACACTTTGACACTATATTCACAATGACTTTGATTTTAACTTGTGACAATTTCACTACTAATATCAACACTAAAAGGTATAAGGTATAGACTTTTAACCACACAAGATATAATGATATATTTAAAAGACGAAACCTTATAAACTTACCTAAATAGGAATAAAACGACCCAACAACACAAATAACATACATGCGGTATACTCTAGGGCTTAAAAATTAACTCAAGATTTAATATGAATGATTGACTTAAATTATAAGTGGCCAATGAGAAATCTAAAGGAATAACTAGACTCCATGTCATTTATCATACATACGTGGCTGTTATGCATGTCAAGTTGTATTCCCAAATGGAGGAGATTCCAACCTCAAATCTCCCCAACACCAAACGTGGAGCAGAGACTGAAATGACAACGCTGGTAGATTTTTGAAGTTGAGTGTCACCTGGATCGATGCTATTTGGAGCTGTGGGCTTTGGTTTTGAGGCGGTTCGGAAAAACTGAGACAAAAATGATCATCTATTGACAGCTATTGAGTTGAACGGTCGCTTTGATGCAGGTTCGAATATGACAGATCTGTGAATGTAGCTTATATTTTGAAAAACATCTAAAGAATGTATATAGTACTTTTTGAACCGATCAGATATCATACAGTTGTGGAAATGGATGCTAGAAAATATTTGAATGATGTTGATTTGAGTCGGTATGAAGATGATGCAAGACCCTGGTGTTGTTCACATGATATAATAATTCTCCAATGCTAAAAAAAACTCGTCCACCGATGGTAATCCATTGAATCTTGTGTGTATTCAATGTCAACAACTAATTATGTATACCACTGAGAAATCTGTTTAGTAATCGATCCAAGCAAAGAATAACTTGTTGCTCGCTCTTTGAGATAGAAATTAATATAATAAAAATGCATGCAAGGAGATATGAATTCAGGTCACAGCCAAGAATCATTCAATGCACAAAGAGAAGGTCAAATTTGGAGCAAACTATGGAGTCGCCAGAGATAGTTCAGTGCAGAAATTTGAACAAAACACAAAAAAAGGAGCGCCAAACCTTATCTGATGATGCAGGATGGTCGACCAAGCTAAGCATATTTAGATCAGAAACTTTGTGAAAATGTAGATCGGTTGACTATTCATGCTTTGCCAAAGGTTATCTTTGGATCTGTCAATGAGACTACTCACGTGAAATTGAAATCTTCTACATCAAACAAAAAATGACTCTCATCGTACAGGCAATAGCAGATGTGCCTCACTTTATTGCAGATAGTTTTGAATGACGTTACTGGTCATGACTGACTGTCACTGCATAAATCTAGAAATAACAACTTATAGTGGTGCCCACGCAGAAATAATCCTCCACAGGAAATCCACAAGCTTGAAGTCGATTCAATGTTAATTGAATGATGCAACTTGAGGTGCAAGTCTGAAGGCCTTCCTTTCAAGATTCACTTTTCTCACAACTCTAGACAAGAAAGACGATTAAACTAAAAAGAATTGTAATACACAACTAATCTCTTGTATTACCAGGGGTGATACATTTAATGTTTTCCCCTTCATATGCATCATTATTCCATTAGAGGCATGACCAGACACGCCTGATACCAAATATAGAGCAAGATTCAGTCTATCACAGCAAAATAACACAATAATAATTCTCAGATAGATCAATTGATTCGGATTACACATATATAGGAATATGCATTCCTAAAAACAAGGAGGTTGTTCAACAACACTCCCACAAATCTCTCTCTCAACACCTATATACGTGAGTTATTAAAACTCACCCAAACTAATATTGTTATATGAGTTGTTTATCAAACAACTCACATTAACATTTACATCACCCATATATATTTACCTCTAAGTAAATATTCAATCATAAATATTAATGGAGCACTAAATAAATATTTCCTAACATTTTTCTATTTCTATATATTACTTTCTTAATTGCGTTCTAAATTTTCTTGGATCTATTTTGATTGATTAATCGTTGTACAATTTTCTTTTTCATGAAATTTGTAGATGTTTTGAATCTATGTGCATGTTCATTAATTTGATTAGTTTTACTACTTATAGAAACCTACTATCACTATTAAGGTTATGATGTGCACAAACTTTAATACTTAGCACTATAATGACCAAAAAGTATACTTAGCACTATAAGACATTATTAAGACTTATTGATGCAATATTACTTATTCTGTGTCAAAAAATCATTTGAAACATATTCAAAAATCTCCCAAGCATTCCATTGATAATAGCTATGTTTTGATCTACTTTAATTTCTTTGTTTTCATTTTTCTTTTCATTTTATCTTCCTATGGTATGCCTTATCAAAATATTTTACCTATAGAAGGCTATATAAGAAATTCAATATCACTTTATAATAAGTGAAGCACATGTTAGAGTAGGTATTTACCTTAGCTCATGTTCACCTAGGTACTTTATTTACCTTTTATCATATTTATCCTCGCCCACTTATGTGTATAGATATTTCTTTGTATTTATTTAGATATTATGGGGATATTATCTAGTTGCTAGATATAGTTCTTTCCTTGATCTATGGTATTGACTAGATCCTTGATGTCTAGTTCACTCTTAAATCTATGGTCTTGACTAGTCCTTTGATGACTAGTTCTTTCCTTTATTTATGGCTTGATTTATGACCTTGATCGGGTTCTTAGATTTTTATTCCTTGCTATATAAGCAAGGATCATTCTCATGTATTTCATTGAGTTCCATAATAATATATGATATTGTTGCTCATTTGTTTGCAAAGGTTTATGTAAAGTTATTCTGGCGAATTAATTTCATCTTATTGATCATAGTGTTTAATTAACATATGTTTTCTTGGCTTGGTACGATCTGGTTATCATTCCTTTTATAGTATCAGAGTAGGAGATTGTTGTTGACATTCCATCTGTAAGTTTCGTTTTACAAGCATTCTTTGTATATTCATATATTTGGGATTTGCTCATTTTTTTGTTGCATGCGTTTTTATGTAAAAAAAATTCTTCCATTGGATTCGGAAGGTGGCAAAACCCTAAGATCGACTGTAAACTCGATCATTTCTGGAGGCAATCATTTTTTTGGTGTTTTTGTGGTACAAATAAACATGCTAGTTTGCCTTGAGATTCATGTCGAGATAGGAAGAAAACCTAGCAACATATTTTTGAAGATCCGATCTAGGTTTTTTTTTTGTGGGTGCACACACCCATTGAAATCTTTAGCCCTGGTCATATGAGAGTTTAAAGATTTTGATTCCTACTAGTAGGTGATTAACTCCAGCCCCTTTTCATTTTATTTGTGTGGTGAAGGCAAGAGAATTTTATTCTATTTTAGTGACACCTAAAATAAATAGTAGAGCATAATATTGAAAAGCTTGTAACTTTTGATCGGTAACTTGGTTTTGAGTGTTGTTTTTGTAAAAGTGCTTGTTTTTTCATGTTATTTCCATTGGAAATATTTATTTTGAGAATCTCACTATAATTATAAAGTTTCATATTGTAACACACACTCATTATAAAGTGCCAAAATTTGGGGGCTCTTGTTGCATTGTTTGGGGGTCTTGTTGCATTGCTTGGTTATTGCATTTCTTTTGGTGATTTTTTTAGGATGGCGTCTACTTCTGCATTAGATCATGTTAATCCATTAATAACACATAACTACCACACATGGAAACCAAAAATGGAAACAATAATTAAACACAAAGGCTTATGGGTTTTAACTTCTGATGAACAACCAATGTTCACTACGGACTATGAGAAATTTTAGTACGAGTGCAAATTTGATGAGTGTATGGGTTTGATAGGAACTTATGTAAAAGATAGCCTTTTGTTTCATTTGGAAAAGTGTGACTCTATTTTAAAAATATGGGAGAAATCGGAGGATTTATTTGGTAAAGTGGATCACATAAGAGCCATGCAACTTAAAATTGAGATCACCTCTCTTAATCCGAAGATTTTCCAACAATTATAGACTATTTTACCAAGTTCAAACATTTTTGAAATAGTTGAAGGAGAGTGGAAGAGATAAGAAATATGAAAATTTTGTTTATTTAATTCTATCCAAGTTGAGAGGACCATTTCAAATATTTTCTTCTACCTTTTTCTCTAGCATGGATGCCTTAGGTGACACATTCAAAACACCTAACTTAGAAACATTTTTTGAAAGACTTACTAGGGAAGAATCCAAATTTTCTCACCTTGAGTCTTCTACATCTCAAAAGGCATTAGTTGCACCTAATCCTAAGGCAAGGGAAAACCAAAAGTAAAACCAAATCCACCCCTTATCCATCTTAAAGTGCTCCTAAACCCAAAAAAACAATTCTAAACCCAAGGAATCTTCTAAATCCAAGAATAAGTCTAGCCTTTGATGCTCTTTTTGTGGGGGTAGTAATCATGAAGAACATAGGTGTTAGAAGTGAATGCAATCCTTAGAGGATGCAATCAAGAAACATAAAATTTCTATCTCCACTTCACCTCCTTCTAATCAGCATGGAAAAGCACTTAATGTTTTTGGGAGATATTAATCACCACTTGCAGATAGTTGGTTTATGGATTCGGTGTTTCTCATCACATGACTTCTTCCAAAGAGTCCTTTGTTTCTCTAAGTTTGAGTTCTACTTCCAAAATTGAGGTTGGAGATTCTTCCTTTCTTTCTGTTGATGGAAAAGGTAATATACAACTTGATGGTGGAAGTATCCAAGATGCACTATATGTTCTTAACATCACTACAAATTTATTTTTGTATATCAAATTTTTCATTCTGGTCAAGGAAAAATAGTGACTTTTACACCACATGGGGCAGAAGTAAGAACTTTATTGGAACCTTATTCACTTGTTGCTCAAGGTATTGTTGATCATAGTTCTATACTATATCACTTTGAGGGTTTTCATGACACTTCTTCTATAGGGAAAGGATTGGTTTCTCATGTAGATTTAGAGAGTAAGCTTTGGCATGAAATATTTGGACATCTTAATTACAGATATTTGAAGGAGTTGAGCACTCATGGTGTGGTATATGGTCTTCCTATAGTTTCATATCTTGAGGGATTTTTCTCTAGTTATGCATTAGGGAAACAACACCAAGATCCATTTCCTAAGAATTTGTCTAAGAGATCTTCTTCACCACTTGAGCTTGTGCATAGTGACTTGATGGTTTTTCCAACCCCCTCTTTCAATGGAGCTAAGTATGCACTTACCTTTATTGATAATTTCTCAAGGCATACTTTGGTTTATTTTCTCAAGTAAAAAAGTGATGTTTTTTAACACTTCAAAGTCTTCAAGGCTTTGGTCGAGAAACAATCTTCTAGTTACTTCATACTGATAATGGGGGGAGTACTTCAGCAATGAGTTTTCTAAATTTTTGGCAACTCAAGGCATTATTCATAAGCATTTTGTTCCTCATACTCCACAACAAAATGACTTACTAGATTGGAAGAAGAAATGGCTAATCGTATGATGCATTCTAGAGATATACCTCCTATCTATTGGGAAGAAGCGGTTAATTGTGCTAACTACATTCATAATCATACACTACACAGAGCACTTGAGCATTTAACTCTAGAGGAAGCTTGGTCCAAAACTAAGCCAAATGTATCATTTTTTTTAGTCTTTGGGAGCCATACTTGGGCCTTTGTGCCAAAGAAGAAAAGGAAAGCTTTGGATAAGAAGACTAAACCCTTGATCTTTGTAGGGTATTGTGAGAACATGAGAGCTTATCGACTTTTAGATCCTAATACACATGACATTCTTTTTTGAACACGTGTTCAGTTTGATGAGTGCTTCACTCATAATTCTTCATCTTCTTCCATGCCTCCTTCTTCTTCCTCTCATCTTGAGGATCCTTTATTTGAGGAGATTGATGAGGAGGTTATAGATGTTGTTGAGGATCCTATTCACACCGATGTTGTCATTATGCCTAAGTGGTCTTGTACTACGGTTTACGAGGCCGCACCTTTCATACAGGATCTTCCACCCACTAGGAATCATCACACACATTCTACAGGTTCTATACTTTTGTGTTAGGCGCTTTTTAAGATCCACAATCTTTTCAAAGTCTCATGGGATACAGGATTGGGATAATGCGATGATATTTGAGTATTATTCTTTGATAAATAATCATACTTGGGATTTGGTATCTCTTCCTAAAGGAAGAAATATGGTTAGGTGTAAGTGGGTGTACCAAACCAAATACATAGCTGATGGGTCCATTGACAAGTATAAGGCTCGTCTTGTTGCAAAGGGTTTTTCACAAGTTGAAGGTATTGATTACTCTGAGACTTTTTCACCCATTGCCAAGATGGATTATGTATGCCTTGTACTTTCTATTGCTGCATCACAGGGGTGGCCCATATACTAGATGGACGTGAAGATTGCCTTCTTACATGGAGATCTACAAGAGGAAATATATATGGAGCAACTGGCTAGATTTGTTCAAGATTCTTCTCTTGTTTGTAGGCTCCAAAGGTCTCTCTACGGTCTCAAACAAGCCCCTCGGGCTTGGTATGAGAAGATGGATTCTTTTCTTCTATCTACTGGTTTTTTTCATTGTCACTCTGATCATACAGTGTATCTCCAACATGTTGGTAAGGATATTGTGATAATTGTCTTCTATTTTGATGATCACATTACTTATTGGCGTACTCTTCTTTCCACATTCGAGTGATTTGGTCAAGGGAAAACATTGACTTTTACACACATGGGGCAGAAGTAAGAACTTTATTAGAACCTTATTCACTTGTTTCTCAGGGTATTCTTGATCATAGTTCTAGACTATATCACTTTGAGGGTTTTCATGAAACTTCTTCTATAGGGATAGGATTGGTTTCTCATGTAGATTTAGAGAGAAATATTTGGCATGAAATATTTGGACATCTTAATTACAAATATTTGAAGGAGTTGAGCACTCATGGTATGGTAGATGGTCTTCCTAGAGTTTCTTATCTTGAGGGAGTTTGCTCTGGCTGTGCATTAGGGAAACATCACCAACATCCATTTCCTAAGAATTTGTCTAAGAGAGCTTCTTCACCACTTGAGCTTGTGCATAGTGACTTGATGGTTTTTCCAACCCCTCTTTCAATGGAGCTAAGTATGCACTTACCTTTATTGATAATTTCTCGAGGCGTACTTGGATTTATTTTCTCAAGTAAAAAAGTTATGTTTTTTAACACTTCAAATTCTTCAAGGCTTTGGTCGAGAAACAATCTTCTAGTTGCTTTGTACTTATAATGGGGGAGTACTTTAGTAATGAGTTTTCTAAATTTTTGGAAACTCAAGGCATTATTCACTAGCCTTTTTTTTTCCTCATACTCCGAATCAGGATGGCTTTGTAGAAATGAAGAATAGAACATTGAAGGAAATGGCTAATCGTATGATGAATTCTAGAGATATGCCTCCTATCTATTGGGAAGAAGCGAGTTAATTGTGCTAACTACATTGAGAATTGTACACCACATAGAGCACTTGAGCATTTAACTCCATAGGGCTCTTTCTACACATTTTGACATGACAAATCTTAGGTTATTGAATTATTTCCTTGGTTTGTAGATTTTTCGAGACATATTTAGGGATTCATTTGAGTCAAAGCAAAAGTACACCCATGATCTTCTTCGGCACTTTGATATGGCTGATTTCAAGCCAAGTCCATATCCTTTTCAAAGTATGTGGTTACTCTTACTTCCACATGTACCACACCACTTTGTGATCCTACATTGTATAGGTAGTTGGTTGGGAGTCTCATGTACTTGACCCATATTCACCCCGATATTTGATTTGCAGTAGGGCTTGTATCTCGGTTTGCACATTCTCCTAATAGTAGTCACCGATAGGTTGTTGGTATACAAATTTAGATTAGGTAGGTTCTATTAATGATAGGCGTTCCCATTCTAGCTATATTTTTGTCTTGGTTCTTCTCCGAGTTACTTGGGCATAAAAAAAGTAAGAGCTATTGTACTTTCATCTTCAAAGGTAGAGTACAGGACATCGATTCTGCCAGTGATTTAGTATATTTTTGGCTTCGATAGTTATTGATAGAGTTTGGATTCCCGTAGGATTCACCGGTTGTACTTTGGTGTGACAACCCAAGTACAATTCACATTTCTCACAACCCTAGTTGAGCACCAATGACCAAGCATATTGAGATACACATCCACTTCATTTTTCAACACATTCATTATGGAGTTCTTTTCTTGGAGTACATTCTCGACTTAAAGCAAAGTTGCAAACATCTTTACAAATCCTTTTTGCCTCACCTCACTACCTTGATTTACGTGGAATGCTTGGGGTTTCGTAAATTGTTCTTGGGGGAGTTCATGAGAACATATTCCTTATTCTTATTATTCTTTCTATTTCCTTCTAGAAGGATTCTTTCCTTATTTTTGGTTTGAAATTTCTTCGTGGATATATTGTCCATGAGTACCTCATTAGGCCTAGTTATCGGGACTCATACTGTGGACATGCCACTTCTATTTTGGTCCCTAGCTTCACTTGAAGGGGGATGTTAGAGTAGGTATTTACCTCAGCTCATGTTCACCTAGGTACTTTATTTACCTTTATTGTATTTATCCTCACACACTTATGTGTATGGATATTTCTTTTTATTTATTTAGATATTAGGGGAATATTATCTAGTTGTTAGGTATAGTTCTTTCCTTGATCTATGGTATTGATTAGTTCTTTCCTTGATCTATGGTATTGACTAGATCCTTAATGTTTAGTTCACTCCTAAATCTATGGTCTTGACTATTCCTTTGATGACTAGTTCTTTCCTTGATTTATGGTTTGATCTACGACCTTGATTGGTTCGTAGATTGTTATTCCTTCGCCTATATAAGCAAAGCCCGTTCTCATGGTATTTCATTGAGTTCCATAATAATATATGATATTGTTGCTCATTTGTTTTCAAAGGTTTATGTAAATTTATTCTAGTGAATTACTTTCATCTTATTTATCGTGGTGTTTGATTAGCGTCTATGTTCTTGGCTTGGTACAATCTAGTTATCGTTTCTTTTATCACACAAGAATTTTTTCAGATCCATATTGTCAAATGTTAAGGTTTGAAGGATTCAAGACTAGAAATATTGAATTCAAGACTATAGAAATTATTTCATGACCATATAGTATTTATAACTTATATAGTCTTGTCCTTAGTAGGTCATAGAATATTAGTGCTACCAAATAATTTGTAGTTTTTGATCTCGCATGTTTATCTATGTTACACATTTGGATAATTCTTTATCTTTCCTCTATAGTTATGTTTCTCTTTGTTCTTATGTATTTTCAAGAAATACTTCATGTTTATCAAATGTTACAAGTTTGAACACATAATTATAATTATGAATGGTTAATTTGGAAGGTAATTGATCAGAAGTTAATATTTTTGGAAAGGAAATAAGTATTTTATGTCTATATGACAGTTTAGAATGCCATCATAGTGTTAGCTAACCCTTAAATGTTTACTTAGCTATGAAAAAGCATGGATCTTGTTGATTCATTCTTTATTCACAAATTGACAAGACAAGTACTGTGAATCTTACAAACCTTGACTTCTCTGAATAAAGGAGACTATGTGGAAGCTATTCATTTTTGTCCTATTACATCTTCAAAACACTTACTTGAAAACATTACAAGAGTGGATATTTATTAAACTATTTTATGCTTCGGATGACTAATAGAGGATATGTAGATTCCGACACTTTGTGAAATCCATACATACATGGTGTTTTGCTATTAGATCACACTTCACAGTGAAACATACATGACAGAACTATAAAGATTGTTTAATAGAAAATAGTTCGTTAAAATTGTTCATACTTAGATCCTTCTTACTAGCTTGCATTTAACACTCTAATATGGTTATTACAAAGGAAAAAAACATGTGAAATAAAGTGGAGATGTATTATTGGCTCACTTCAAACTATTTCTAGCAAAGTCTCAGTAGATATTGGTTATGCAAAAAGCAAAGTAGCATGGAATATTCTTATTAGTTAACAACTAACAAGGTTAGATCAAAGGATTGACATTTCGAATTAAGAAATAGCTTGGAGCTTTTCTATTGGCTTGCACTTTGTAATGACTGACAATACTTACCAAGATGGAAATCAATTAGGAAATAAAACAAAGTATTGTTATTTTTAGAGATTAAGAAGTTAAGAACTTTACATATCTACAATTGCTCGAGTTTTTGAATTTTATCATCATTGATAAAGTATAAATAAGGAAAAATATATTATCATAACAATGTATTGATTATTTGAATATATTATATGAACATCTATATCACATATCTATGAATGGAAGCTTCCAATGTATTGATGGTGGATCATCTCTATCATTTAATTGGCTAGTTCTCTGACTTGGATGACAGTGAATTGGTGCAATAGATCCATCCCTATCTCCAATAGGGTTATCTTCTATATTTTTGGTATTCTTATTATCCCCTCTCCTTTCATTAATCGATTTCCATATTGTTAATACCCTATCATAGGGAAAGGTATTCACTTCATACCGTGATGTATGAATTCTCAAGTAGTTTTCCAAATTTTTGTTAAGTGTGTTTCGTAATTTTGACTTTATAAAGGTCATGGCATTGAAAATTCTCTCATATTCAACTGAACCCAAAATCATTGTTTGACATAGCTCATCTAATGAGAAAAATTCAAGCATGGTATCCTGCAAAATAGTACTTAACCCAATTTTTTCCCATAGTTGGGTTATTGCTCCACACTCTAAGGGATTATCCAAACATTTGAATTTCTCGGTCATTATAGAGGTGAATTCATGGGATTGATCAATCAGGTTGTTCTTACATAAAATAAATGGAATATTCATTCCATTAATATTAAAAAGCTTACAAAAAATGTTGAATCAATATAGTCAATCTCTCATGGTAGTCTTCCTGCAAATATATTTCATTTTGGACATAATTACAATAGGTGGGATGTACCAAATCCATTGCTTCAAGTAAAGCATCCCTACTAAAATTTTCCCTTATTTATTCTAAACTACAATTTATCTTAACCTTACCCTTTTGATGATACAATGTTATCAAAGAGCGTCCGTATGACATTTACCTTCTTAACCTTATCGGCTACTATTTGAAATAGGTGCATTGATATCTCATGTCCACACGTAAGAAGAAAATATTTATCCAAACAATTTGAACCTCAAAATCTACTTACATTTCCAATCTTTATCAAATTATTTTAACTATCATACTTTGGACCCGAAAAAGTAGTCTCATTGATAAACAAATATTATATTGTCAGACAAACACATTTCCTCAAACTAGAAAAATCGGCAATACATATAGTTCTTTCTTGGGATTGTTTAATCAAATGATCCATTTCATCCAACATAGGAAGGATACCAAACAACATCAACAATGTCTCTATATCATTCAAACGATGTATCAAATCTTAAGCCTTGTCCATTTCCATGTGATTCTGCCACGTTGCTCCCAATAAGGATTGATACTTGTTATACACCCTCCGAATCAGTTAATACACTAAGATCCACCTAGTGTCAACATATTTTAATATTTTATGCCCATTTTTCAGTCCTTATACTCATATTTGTAATTACATGTACCTTTTAGGACTATGGCAGAAATAAGCATGCACCTCTCGAACAAGTTCTTCAAATTTTGCTACATGTTTAAATTTGTTGACTCTTTTGTATCCTAGATTCATTATATGATCCATACAATGAATGAAAATCATATACATGAAATGAGATGTTTGGAGTCTTACACATAGGACATTACGATGACCTTGCATTACAGATGCCCCATCTTCCCCAAAAATACCAGTTATTTTGCATATATAGAATCATCCATGCCACCGATCTACTTCAAAATTCTTATCACCAATTCACAAAGGTTTTTAGCATTGGATTTCTTTCTCATCTTGTGAATAGTAAGTAAGTGAGGTTATCTCACAGGATTCTCAATAGTATAAACATGCATACAGACCCAAGTTGTATTATCTACTATTGTGACCTCATCAATAGATAAAGACATGTATCGTACAAACTTAAGTTTATCTTTCAAGTATTCTTTCTTAACCATAGCTATGCATTTTTCACAATCCCAACCACTACTTTCATACCAATGAGAATGAGGAAAGTGTGGGACACAAAGAAAATACAACATGCTATTTTGTTCAGAAAATCTATTATAGGACAACCTATTTTCGAATGCAAAAAAACAGTAGCTAGTGAACAGTTTTACCTAAAAGACTGTTTTGAATGACCTTGTTGAATTGAGAGGTAATTGTCCCTCCATTATCTCGAAACTACTCTTTCAGTTCTCTTTTGTTCCTCGATTATTTTTCATACCTTATATGTAAACAATTATCTCGTAGTTTTTCATCTAGTAATATTCTTCACAACATCATCTACAATTTTCTTTTCATATATTTTTTATACGTGCTTCTTAAGAGTATCCAATTTAATTTGCATTGTCTTGTCCCTGCCCAATTTCCATCTATAAATTTTACATTTGCATTCTTTGGGAGGTTCAGATTTTTTTCATTTTCAATAGGTTCAATAAATGGATACTTAGAAACCCACTCTAATCGAAACTCCTTCCCAAGTCCCATTTTCTTTCCTTTCTCTTTCTTCCAAAAATAGGTGTCCCTTGAGTATTTTCCATGGTGGAATTTAAATTTCATTGACTACCAGAAGTTTCACCTCCAACATTCAATTGGGAAGGTGATGATGTCCTAACACTAGAGTGGAAATGTAAATCATCCAATGATGCGTTTCAACTTCATTCAATGGGATGTCTTCAAGGGGAGGAATTTCATTTTCGTTATCATTGACAACATCAGTCATCAAATCATCAATGAACTCATTCTAAGTTTCATTTCAAATGCAATCATTATCCCTTGATTTTGTTGGTCCTATTGGAGAAGGATGGGATTCCTTAGATGGTTTCTCAAAATAAGATGTTATTTTTCAAATGTCAAGTACCAGGAGGTGTTGGAATTGCTTTTTTCTAAGGTTCCCTTTTTAGTTTCCATTTTCCTAAATCCTATAAGGAAATTTTTTGAGTTGGCATCAATGGGATGAAAATTGACTGAGGCATTGTAGTGCCATGACACTTGTGATACCATAAAATCAAAAAATGACATAAATAACTTTAAAAAGAAGATAAAGCAATATGACATGATAGAAAACATGTTTTAAATAGACTTACCTACACTAAGTCCTTATAAAATGTAAAATGTAACATAATAGCCAGCAAGACCTTGATTTATTTTATTTTTGTAAGAAAATTACAATATGTTGATTTGTTGAATCCTTTTCTACTACTTCACAAATTGGAAAATTAGAAAAGATTAAAAAAACCTTTTGAACTTTTCTTAGTGATTCTACAATCTAGATCTATGTATATATATGGAGAATTTAATTAAATTTCTAAAAATCAAAACATGTCGAGAATGAGACCAAAGGACTTGGAAGGTTCCATAGATTTCTTAGTGATCCAAGAATGTTTTAAAATCCTAACTCAAATCAATCATGCAACGATTCAATAAAAATATATGTTGCGATTGGAGATCCATTGGCTATGCACATGGGACAAATATTGTTTGTGGAATTTTTAGGTGAAATATTTTCGCTATCATGGTTGTAAAAATAGCCAAATTCATATTCTTGAATTCCTACTATTCATAAAATTTCAAATATTCACCGCTAAAAATTTTTGTGCTAAAAACCTAGATATGTTAATTTTTGTTTCCTATGAGGAATCCCAAAGGATTGTTTCCTCCACTTCTCTTAGTACCACTACTACCACATCTTATATCCCTCTTTCATCCCTTCTTATCAATGTGAGAGCTTCTACCAACCATATTCCTACTTCCACGCCTCATCCTAAGATTTCTTCTCCTTTTATCTCCCATATTCTTCCTAATTGTTCTTTAAGTACCCATGTTTTAGAGTCTCTTTATCATGATTTGTAAGCACAAATTCATTAATTACAACAAGCTACTTCTTCCTCTCCATCCCTTGATTATTCACTTCTTCTTCATATTCCTCTTGCACCCAAAGTATTTTCTTATCCACTCCCTACTAATTTTTTTCACCAAATTTTCCTCTATTCGATGGCCATGGAGACCCTCAAGAGCACCTTATATCCTTTCATGTTGCTTTCCTATACTATGCATGTGATGACACCCTCTTGACCAAGTTGTTTCCTAGGAGCTTACAAGATTATGCTTTGTGATGGTTCTATGACTTGCCCTTGCATTCTATTAAATCATTTACTACTCTTGTTGATTTGTTTTTAGCTCATTTTTCTATGAATATTAGACTGAAAAATATCTTATGCATAAATGGATAAAATTAAACAAGGATCTAATGAACATCTTAGTGATTATGTATTGTGTTATAAGAACAATCTTTCTAAAATGAACAATGTATTAGTTGAATCTGAATTACAAGATCTATTTATTCAAATTATTTTTCCTCCTTTACAAGAATGTGTGATTTTTATTCCTATCATTCCTTTGACCATTTATGTCATACCTTGAAGACTCGTGAGACTAAGCTAATTTCTTTGGGAAAACTCAAATATGGTTCTAATACTTCGATCATTCCTCTTCTAAATTTATAAGAAAGGTTCCCTTTAAACCCAAGTCTAATGATGTTAATCCTACTATCAATGTTATTTCTCAACCTCCTAAGCTTCAGCTCCAAGCCCCTCAATGTACATTTACTCAATTTCCTTATCCTCCCCGTATGTTATTGCCCCAACTCATTGAAAGAAATATGATTTCTCTTCCACCTCCTCTCGAGTATGATCCTAATAGGCCCCATGGAAAGAGTTTTGATGAGCATGCACATTTTGATTACCATATATGCAATGGACATTCTATCGACAAGTGTTTCAAGATTTTCCATTTGATTTAAGATCTCATTGAAAATAATTATATCTAGTTTCCCAAATCCACTACTTCCATTTCCAAATCCCCCAATGACAATGGAAAATTGAAAATATTTAATGACCTTGTGCATCGATATGAATCGAGTGTAGGTGACAAGTCTTTTTCCGTAATGGTGATTCTCTTGTAATATGAGTTGTATAGCCCTTGCACCAATGTGATGATTCCCCTTTTCTGGGGCTGCTAAGTAATTTTTCAAGTCAATTCCTTGATCGCATCCTCTGATGACTTGCATATTGTTTGCAAGCTCCACCTCTCTTCTTCTAAGGTACGTAGCTTTGTTTGGAGCGTGGTAACCTCCACTTTCCTCAAATCAACCTCATGTTGAAGTGAATTGGCCGCAGACCTTTGAGACTACCAACTCGGCCTCTAATTTCTTTGCTTCTTGTTGGGAAGCTGCAAGAGCTTCATTTGAAGACGCCTCTTTTAACTCCTTCTAAAGTTGCTCCACTTCCTCACCATTACCTTTTATTTTAGTATTGAGGTGGACTACAATTCTCTATGTTTTTGAGGCTAGCCTCCACCTTCTTCAGTTTATTGTTGAGCTTAAGATAGTTTGTGGTGACTATAACGTAACTAATTTTCTTGCAAAAGAACTCGACCTTATCATGGGTTAGAAACTAAGTCAATTCTACCTCTACAACATTGATGGTATAATCATCGGCTACATCTATTGGGTGGGCTTGGAGACATTGGGGATCATCTATGTGATAGTTAAAGATATCTACTGATGGTCATATCATGACTACATCTGCTTCATTTCTCCTTCTGACATCTCCTTTTTATTTTTCTTTTGGTTGATTCAACCTAGTTCACAAATTTTGAGGAGGAATGGATAATCCCACTGGAAAATGGGAATCCTAGGGACATGTAGTATGGGATTGTAGTGGGCTATAAGGGCTGAGAAGTCACAAGATCCAAAGAAGAGTTCAGAAAAAATTAGGGAGAGAATGAGGAAATGGTGGTGGGAGGTGGAGGAATAAGAGAGGAGCTAGGGGCAGAAGGGTCTGAGTTAGAGTGGCCAGAATAGAAACATCCCCAACTAAGGAAATGAAAGGAGGAGGAGAAGAAAATAGTGGAATGGGAGGAGATGAAGGGGCAGATAAAGAAGGGACTTCAGACAACTTCATCTTATTCTTCGGTGGGCTCCAGGGGCTAGCGCCTTCAGCGATAGTTGCGGAGGATGAGGCCAATGGTTGTGTAGAGATGGGGCCATGGGTTGGGTCCAGCACTGGTTTCTCTATTATTTCCAAACCCTAAGGGTTTGGTGTTGTCTGAACCATGGGCATGTGGCCTAAGGGATCATGTTGAGAAGTTGAGGGTGAGAGTCACTATTATGTTTGTTGTTGCGAGGGGTCGAGGGCTCCCGCCTTATACCATGTGAATTATTCCTTGGTAATGAAGACTTCTTCCCCGTTGTCCGTGTCAAACCCATGCTCAGTATCCCAAAGTTCTTCCCACTTTTCATCAAGTAGATACCTCCTCAAAATTGAGGGTTGTTTTCCCAATTTCTTACCTATATTTCTAATAGGCCTCAATTTTTTCCATACTCCAGTCCTTACCCCGCAAGGTTGTCCTCAAACCCTTAGCCATAGTTAAAGAGGGGTCATATTTTTGTAGGACTAGATGAAAATAATCCCATGCTAGGGTCGGGATATCTTTTAATTCAACAAAAATATTAGGAGTCTCCACTTTAAGAGACCTCATGTCTTAAAAAACCTTCTCGGTTCATGCTTACATGAACCCGAGACTTTGTTCTAGGATAAGATGGTGGCCATCTTCCCATCTGGGTCATACCTCCATCTATCCTAAATCAAGGTGAAGCCATAGTGATCCATCTTTTGTGTGAGTACATGCTCGCCTTGTGTTTTATCACAGTAATACCTCCTCTATGTCGGGAGTTTGAACAATGTTTTCTTCTTCTTTGGAATAGTTGTATTCTTCATCTAGGATTGCCAACTTCTGGATAACTCCAAGCCCACCACCTATGTTGTGAGGATTTTAGGGAGCATGAAGGATTCATCTTGGAAGTCATGCACCTGTATCATCAAATGTGTTGCCCCTGAAAAAGTAATCGCATGGATGTAGGGGGTCCTCGAGGATGGCTCAAAGTGAATTGCTCATTTTTATTGACTCTTCTTGATCAAGCTCAGGTAGGAGGGATGAAATAAATTATTTTTTGAACTCATAGGCATCTTAGGAATGGGACAACACATGGGTCCATGTATAATGTTTTGAGGGTCGACCTCCATGTCCCAAAGTGTCAGGGGCATATACTAGCTAAGGAATGACCCGTTCTGGTAAAGAATGAGATGAAACAAATAGGAGGAATACTTAAATGTGGATTTTCTATAGAAATAGGCCAGCTGATCAAAAATAGCCTTTGTTATGACCTCAACAAAGTCAAACTAATATGCCTAGTCCTTCTTTACAGCTCTCATTCTGAAAAGGGCTCACATTTTCCAGTCGTGAACATTTATGTTTGATTCTTGACCAAAAATAAAGGCCAACATGGAGCATGCATCCTGAGAATCCTGTAAGAATGCTTTTAATGGGATTAGAAATCCCAACATCTCAGAAACATTTGAATCCTCTTTCCGTAATTCTTTCCAGGAAAGTGGATTTGTGTTGGCATGAGGACCAAACCCTTGAAGTTTGTCCATATTATAAAAATCGGTCATTGGGTCATGTGTGACAGGGGATAACATGTCTCTGATGGCTTGTGGTGTTATCTTCACATACATGTCCTTACCATTGATGGTGTTGGTATCGGAATCCAAACAATGTGTGCACATCTGCACGAGTTTTAGATATGGGTGCACAAGAGGCACCATGTACTGGGAGAGGGTAGTAGTCCATATTCTAGAGCCAAAAAAATTAGAATCTCCCAAACTGAGATATCTTTCATGAGCGGCCTCTCTCGAAACCTTTAGCTTTTTGGTTAGGATGGGGTCATAGACACCATCCACATAGTCAATGACCAAGGAAGCATCCCTGCAGTGCATGATTTTGTTAGGGTAAATTAGCCTTGAGTTGTGAGCGTAGTAGTAGTGCGAGGCATCTTACGTAATATTTTGATTGAGGAATCAAGATGAAAGCTACCATGGTTGTTCAGTGAAGGAAGCTCTGGTTCTTTGTAATGGTAACTCAAGAATTCAGGGTGAGAGACTCTTAGTTTTTGAAATGAAATTCTAGTGACTCCATAACCTGTTTTAAATAGCCTCCTTTCTTTTTGTGAAGTAAAGGCTCACACATGCATCGGATCACATCCATCAATGACACTTTGGCTACCCTTGGTGCCGAATTTCATGCTTCTCAAGATATTTCTCATTAATTCTCCAATCCTTTTTAATAATTATTCCCAAGATATGTTGGATCATTTACTTTGGGAAACATAAGAAGGTACATTTCCCCACAAACCTTCAAAAAGAGGCAACAGGAGTCTCCGTAGGAGACACATGTCCAAAGACACTTTATTGGAAGGGGAAACACCACAAAACAAGCAAAAGACAAAAGAAGGGGACTATACATATGATACATATTTACAATATTCAAAATACTCAATGGAAAGGTTTAAGATGGATCCCATTTACCATGATCGCCAAGGGCTCTCCTTCCATAGTTTCAAGCTCAAAGGCATTGTGTTGCTTGCATGAAGTGATCTTAATTACCTACACCAAAGAGGGTCAAACTTCCCATGGTTCCCAGGCTTGGTGGCTCTCGTGTCCCACTTCAAAACTAAAGTGCCAACCCGAAGATCGGGTTCTAAAGTTTTCTAATCGAACCAAGTCTTGATAGTATATTGACAGCTGATCATGGATTCATGGGTTGACTCTCATTTCTCTTGAAGTTATATCAATTCTATGACTCTCACCTACATAGCTCCATGTTCTTCTATTTCAATTTTTTTATCAATTGTAATGCTGGGAGCTCTACCGTGATGGGCATTACCGCACTTTTACCATAGACTAATTCATATGGTGAGGTCTTCAAGATCTGTTTAGGTGTGATCCGGTCAGCCCATAAGGTTATCTTGACATGCTCATGCCATGATATTTTATGCTCATCTCCCATTCTTTTTATAAGTCTTATCATATTCTTGTTGGTAGACTCTGTAAACCATTACCCTGTGGGTAGTAGTTAGAAGATGTTTTTAGATAAATCTCATGCTTCATAGAAAAGTTAGATACCTTAGCACCCATAAAATCATTAGTGTTATCTGATATGATCGTGTGTGGGGGTCCAAAGTGGTTGGTGATGTCACAAAGAAGTTTTAGGATCATATTCTCGGTAGCTTCCTTCAACGAAACCACCTCTTTCCAACGGGTGAAATAATCGGTGGTTGTGAGAATCACTTATGACCCAAACTTGAAAACTGGGTTAACCATTCTGATGAAATCAATACCCCATTGCATGAATGGTTCTTTGACTAGAATTAGGTTAAAAGGTAATGCAACATTTCTCTGGAAGCCCAAGTAGAATTGGAAAATCTTGCACTTGTTCACCATCGTATAACAATTTGCAAACAAACTGGGCCAAAAATATCCCGCCTGAAGGATTTTATGGCTATATTTTTGGCTGAGAAGTGGCCTCCCGAGTTACCATGATGTAACTCATGTAAGACCCCTTTGTCTCTCCTCTTTTTAGGACATCTAAGTAAGATCCCATCAAAGTTCCTTTTGAAAAGGATATTATCAATTATGAAAACTTGGATCCCTGTTATCGATAATACCTTCTCTTTTTAAGAGGAAGGTGACTTGGATATTCACCTATCTACATAAAATGTATTCTATCTGATACCCATCCTTTGGATTCATTCTCTTGGATATGGAGCACCATCTCAGATTCATCATTGATCGGTGTCATTAGATCTTGTGCGAGATATTGGCACATTAGACCCTTCCCTCTTACCAATTTTGTAGGCTTTATTTCAACATCATACTCTAAGATCTTGGTGATCTAGTTAGCCCTCTTATCAATTATCTCACCTTCAGTGATGTATTCCTTGACACTGGAATGTGCCACCAAGATAGTGATCTTGTTATTGGTCACGAGGTGTCTAAATTTCTTCAACCCCTTGATAATGGCATAGGCATGTTTCTCCATAAAATTGTACCTTGTTTCATAATCATGGAGGGTCTTTGAAAAGAAGGAAACTGGGTGCTCCTCTCCTTGTGACTCTCCCTTTTGTGTTAGTATGGATGCTACACTGTGTTTGCTTCCATACATACATGATGAAATATTTAGAGAAGTCTAGGTTGCATAACACTGGAGCAGATGCAATTGCTCTTTTGATTTCCTCAAAGGCTTGATGACCTTTGGTGGTCCATTTGAAATTTAAATCCTTTTTTAGCATTAATGTGATTGGGTAGATCATTCCAGAAAATTCTGAAATGAACCTGCTAACAAAGTTAATCTTTCCTAAGAAAGATTACACTGCCTTCTTATTGACAGGTAGGGACAATTCTAAAATGGCCCCGACTCTCTCTGGGTCAATTGAGATTCCATCTTTTGAGACAACATGTCCCAGGAGTTTTCCTTGTGGTACTTTAAAAACACACTTCTTTGGATTCAGAGAGATTCCAAATTCCTGACACTTCTTAAATACAACTTCTAATGTCAAAATGATCTTCTCTGTTTTGGTGAACACTATGAGATCATCCAAATATATCAGGATTACCTTGTTAATTAACTCTCCAAATGCAACATCCATGGATCTCTTGAAAGGTTGACCAACATTGGTGAGCCCGAATGGCATATTTATATGCAAAGGTTCCCACTTTGTTGTGAAGGTGGTTTTATGTTGATCTTCTTCTATGAGCCATATTTGATTATAACCTGAAAAACCATCAAGTAGAGAAAATATTTCTAAACCTGCTATTGTTTGTAGTATCTTCTCCATGGAAGGCAAGGGGTAGTGGTCCTTAAGAGACACCTTATTTAGATCTCTGAAATCCACACAAAGTCTGATTTCACCATTCTTCTTCCTTATAGGCACCAAATTGGACACCCATGTGGAATGTTTGATTGGAAAGATTATTCTAGCTTCTAAGAGCTTCCTAAGATCTTCAACCATGAGAGACTATATCTTTGGGTTCACGGGCCTCTTCTTTTGATGCACAAGTTTTGTTCCTTCCTCTAGATCAATGGTATGTTGAATGATATCCTTATTGTAACCATGTAGGTCATCATAATTCCAAGCCACTACCTTATCATACTTATGACATAAAGCCACAAGCCTTTCTCTTTCTCTTTGAGTAACTAATTTCCCTACCTTTAACTTTTTCCATGGGCCACTTCTATCTCAGCATAGTCTTCCTTGACTACTGCAAACTTCCTCTTATATGTATTAACATCATTGGAGTCAAAAAGGTTTTCAAGTGTTATCAATCCCTTTGGAAGCTTGTTCATCTTGAGCTGGATAACTTGGTCTCCATATGCTTCTTCAATCCTGGGTTGGAGTTGGTATGCAAATTCATCAGATTCTTTGTAGAAAGAGCAATATTTGTTGGTCACTCTCGAAGACTTTCTAATGATCCACATTATCAGGTATGGATGGGTGGATGATTAGTTTTACTACATCCTTATTTTGCCAATATATCCTTGGTAGGGTCGAATTGTGATCCGATCTGGGCCATTCTATCTGCTTCTATATTTTGGTCCCGAGGGATAACCTTAATGTCAAAGGCCTCAAAGTATTCAATAAGATCCCATACCCTATGTCGGTAGGACCTCATTCTTGGGTTTTTCTACAAAAATATTTCTAACTTGAGTCACCACTAACTCAGAGTCTCCAAAGACTCTCAGTTGTTGAATGCCTTCTTTGCGTGCTAATGTCAGACCGTGAACTAAAGCTTCATATTCTGCTTTGTTGTTGGTGTAAGTGAAGTGGAATTAGAATTCTGAAGTATCTTCCTTCCACTTGGTGAAGATAGGAATATTCTAGCTCTTGAGCCATTTCTACTTCTAGCACCATCGAAGTGCAGAGTCCATATTTGGGAATCCTTTGTGGGATTCTTTTCATTTTTACTATCCTCTTTCATGATCTTTGGAATGTTGGGGTTCTCATCAAAAATTCACATAAGTGCCTAACCCGATGGAGTCAAAATTTTTGAAGGGGTCTCCAGGTGATAAGTCAACCAAATAGTTTCCACTTTGATGATCACCTTCATCCATATATGACTCTTCTTCTCGGGTGATCATAGCATGTGAGGCTTCAAAACCTGAGGCTACTTGATCCGTTATATGTTCTTTGGCGAGGGGTTCTGATAACACCTTCATTTTGGATCCATACTTAGTCCGTAGAATCATATGAGACCAATCAAGGGACATGTAGCCTCCAATTTTAGTTGTGAAATCATGGGATAGACATAGTCCAAAGACCGGTGGAACATCAATCACCACTATATCCTGTGGAACGGTTATGTTTGGGTAGGAGTAGAGCTGTAATGGAAGGCCTCTAATAACACCAATGGTCTGAACTGACTTCCCATCTAGTTGCATGACTCCTTTTCTTAGGGGTTCATATTTGATTCCCAAAGCATCACAATTGCTTTGGGCATTACGTATAGTGCTTTGCACCGAGTCAATCATGGAGTTATGTAACAATTTCTTGCCAATTATAAGAGTCATGAAGAAGGGTTGAGGTCTTGGCTTACTTACTCCTTTTTGGTTTATTAGTACTAACTCTTTTTGAACTTGATTTGTTTTGAGTTGTTCTTTCCCTTTTCTGGTCACAATTGGACCGCTATTAGATTTTAGTGCTTCTTGAAGCAATTTTTTTGTTCTGGAATACCCAAGATATCCCACAAGGATACATTACTTGGGCCCTTTTGAGTTACTCGACTACATTCATTGGCCCGAGTGGTTGTGCTTTGGAGACTTGTTGGTATTTCATTCTCTTAGCCACTGGATGGAAGGCACTTTGATTTTGAGTGGTCGTTGGAGTCTCTTGTCTAGTTGTGGGAAGAGGGGCAATGAATGTTGGAGGTTATTTTCTTTCCTTACTTTAGGAGCAGGATGTGGCTTCTATCATCCACTTCTTAGAGTGAGTGTTGTAATTTGATTGCACTTGGGTTAGAAGTAGATACTTCATTTATGAACACAAACTCTTCTCCTTCGATCCAAGAGAAAAGTGCATGTTCAGTGCAATCTTTTCCTCTTGTTCTAGGGACATCCCTTGCATTTTGCACAACCAAGGCCATGTTTTGAATTCTAGGACTAGTAGGGTCCGCCATCATGGACTCGTAGCCTTCCATTACTCTTTTCTCTACTACCTTTTGTTGTAGATTCCCTTGAGGGAAATCTCTTGGCATATGAGGGGTATTGCAAGGAAAACACCAAGCATTGGGATCTTCCACCAAATTTTTTTGTCCTGGAATCATTTCTCCCTTATTGGGTGGGAGCATAGGAGTGGTGTCGAGACTGGGAAAATTTGGTTAGATGGCTGTGTGGTGGCTGGTCTTTGGGCATTTTGATATTGTGGAGGATAAGCGGGCCTATTCCCTTGGTAACTTTGATAATTTTTTCTAGGGTACACATTTTGACTCCTCTTAAGGTTAACTATCTCATTAGAGAAACTCCTAAGAATATTTTTACTTCCTCCTCTCTCTAAAGAAGATGATGATGATGATGATTCCATAGAGGTGGCTCCTTGAGAAGATGGGTAGCTATATATGGACGTAGGAGCTTGGGCAGAACTTGAGGCTTGTGTCTGGGGAAGGGGAGCTATCTCGGGATACACTGGTAGAAGGGATCCTTGGGGAAGCTTCCCAACATCTATCAAATTATTCTCATCGCTTGGACTGCAAGATCATATGCTTGGAAAAGAAATATCCCTAATGATTAAATCATGACAGAGATATCCAAGTTTAGAGACTTTAGATAAAAGACAATAGCCATACCTACAAGTGGTCTAGCTAGAACTGGGATCCTTTGCCATGTCTTATGGAATATGGTATTGAAATCAGTCATAAGCTCTTGCGGACCTTTCTTGATGTTGATAAGTTGTTGTAAGAGTGAAGATCTATCCCCTTTTCATGAATCTTCTAACAAATACATTTCCCAATTGGTCCATGTACCAATGGAGTTAGGAGTCAAGGATTGGTACCATTGAGAGCTTTTCCTTTAAATGAGGCAGCTAGTAATCTTAAGGCAACATCTTGCTCCGTGATATAATGTATTTTCATATCTCACAACATCTTGAAGATGTTCCTTTGGGGTTTTAAAATCTTCTCTCGCTAAACTTAGGAAGTGCCTTTAATGCATTTGTTGGGATAGGATTCCATGTTTTTCCAGGATGCACTGCAAGATGAGCGGACTTCCTTGATTCCATGAGACAAATTGTCTAGAGGAGGAGGCGGTTGATGAGCCATTATGATAGGCCTGAGAACTCTAGTGGATTGTAAGAAGGGCCTTCCAGGTGGAGGTGTCGAAAGATTTGGTTTGGAGGAGATGAAGATATTTGAATTGTCTCTACCTCTTCTACCTTTTACCCTAGGGATAGTCATGGGTATTCAAATGTGCCTTCTTCCCTTATTCTTGACCTTGTTTGAATCCTTCTCATGAATTAGAGGGGAAATTAAGCTACCAATACTATTGAAACTAGTAGATATTCAAATAGAGCCACCAGATGTGTTACTACAGAGCCTTAAAAGGGCTTGAAATTGTTATGTCACATACCAAACTTAGCAATATTTGAAATTTAAGATTTCAATGTTGGTCCCATCAGGCGGTGTGCAAAAATATGTTGATGATTATCTTCAGATGAACCATCAAAGTCATGGGAAATCTTAGAGATGTGGGACTTAGCCCCTAAGATAACCTCAAATTTTATAGAAGTTGGATCTTCTCTACTTGTGTTGAGGTGAGGGTTAGAGAGAAAACAAATGAAAATCCTAACTAAGGCGATGCACCGAAACTTTACTTAAAATCACAGAGATAGAAACCAAAATAACTAATAAACTAGTTAAGGAGCATTGAGCATGATTAACCCTTTTAGATATATTTCATACTATCAAAGGCTAGAAGGAATTGAAACATAACCATTTGTAAATGAACATATTTATGTAAATATCTAAGGGCATATAACACGATAGAAACTTAAAAATTCATCAAAATTGAATAAAATCATAGAAGAAAATAAGGACATGGGGTATTGCAAACTCCTTAGTACACATAACAAGAACTCTTAATTTATAGAGAAAACAATACATAAGGCCAAGAATGGCACATATTACAAGTATTTATTTACAATAGAGCCTTGTTAAGGCTAGTGAACACAAAACAACTGAACCTAAAGATCTCTTGGAGTCTTTTGATTTTTCCTCCCTTCTCTAATGGCACCAAAACCTTATTTTATAGACCCTGTGACTCGTGCTCCAATGCATCTACCATCAAGATTTCCACCATCCACATTAAGTTCTTTACCTACACAATCTTTGACCCATGGGGGTGAATCTCAACTACTTGCTTTGGGACTGGGATTGCATTCAATCCGCCAAACTATGAGTCCTTTTGCTTCTTTGATTGGCCCTTTGGACGGTGGTATATTCTTTGCATGACACGTGGAGTCATGCACTACTTTGGGGATGCCTTTTGTTTTCTCCCTTTGAAGTTGTGCCTGGGTGACATGTGGAGCTTTGCAGGGCTCTTCTCTTTTCTTTTGAATTTTTAGCCCGCTTGGGCTATACTTCTTCACTCCTACCACGTGGTCTCTTCTCACAATTTTAAGGTTCCTGGTTCTTTTTCTAGCTCTAATATGCACGAAAGGACACATGGATGCCTTCTACGCTCAATCCCATACTTAGTCAAAATTGAGCCCCGAAGAGGAACAAAAGAACGTAGAAAGAAAAGGGATACGAGGCGACAAAATATAACAGAAATGAGAGATCCCTGAAAGGATGTATACATTATTCTACATTTCTTTTACATTAGTTTATCACGGTACCTTGCCTAGTACTTGTTAGTGCAAAATCACAGCACCCCTGGATGTTGATCAGATTTCTAGGTTGATCACTCTAGCATCCAGTGTGATTGCACAACATTGAATCCTTTCTTTGAGTGTGGGACTCGTGAAAATGAGAAAGGAATCTCCAGAGAAGGCTGGTTCCTACTCCTAAACTACCTGCCACAAGCTATTCCAGTGCAGGAAAGCTAATCTAATCCTAATCTAACCATGCCAAGGAGACAGAGAGAGAGAGAGAAAAGGGAAAAATAGAGCCTACACTAAAATGGTGATACACCAGAGAAGGAAAATGTTGAACATCTATCAAAACTACCATGGAACAAAGAGAGGTGAGCAATGGGAAGGATGGACAGATGCATCACAGGCCCAAGGATAGATTTCACACGGAAAATGTCCCAAAACTCCATGAACACAGCTCCAACCCTGCAATGAACATTCAAACGTGCACGAATACCGCAATGAAGAGAGGCAAGAAGAGAACAAGCAAAAGAACGAAAGCAGGATGGACAGACACATCATAAAACACGTTTCTGTTCTCGAGAAGTTTGCACAGAACATCATTTTAATGGTAAAAGGGAAAACACCATTACAGAGAAGGGGAGGAGGTTCGAACTCCATTTTCAACCCTGGAGAAGAAAAGAAGGGAGCGCAGAATCGAGAAGATGAACCCCCTTTAGAAAGAAGCCTCTCTTTACAATTTATAGGAAGAATGAGAGAGGGAGAGAGAGGAAATCTAGATCTACCCCAACCAATTCTAGGTTACATTCAATTCATCTCATCATGGCGGTAAGTGAGAACCCTAAAAAAGCGGCGAATGTATTTTACATTTAATTTGGTTGTTGAAACATCGCCTGCCATTACCATGCGCCAAAAGTGTTTTTCAATTTCTCTCTCCAAACTGAACCAAAATGCAAGATTGACCCAAGAATTGTGTATAGAATTTCACCAGCTTTCCATTGATATAAAGAACGTGAAAATCCGAGCTCTGGATCGAAAGTTATGGCGATCTGAAGATTTAGGGCAAAAAAAGGCCAAAACGGATTTTGAATTTTTCCCGCTCTCTGCCACTTGGATGACACGTGTCGAGGGCTCTAATTCGTTCACGGGTTCATCCTCCGAAAATTCATGTCAGCCCTTCCTTAATTTCTTGCACGCTTGACACGTGGCATTATTTTATCGGCTCGGGCACGAGGGGCGCACTTGAAAATTTGGTATTTTTCACTTTGGGGAAATTTTCCCATTTCTCCCCCGCGCTCCGCCATTCAAGTGCCACATGGCACAATTTCATTAGACGTGGGCCCTTCCTGACCATTTCCCTTTTATTTTCCTTTGGAAAACTTTTCAAAATTTTCCGTCGGGCCGATGAGGTGAAGACACGTGGCGAGATTTGATTCGTTGGCGGCTCTTTCGGCTTTTCGCATCCCACACATCCCTCGCGTACCTTTGGCCGGATGTCCCGAACGAAAATATCCTACTTCGGCCGATTTGGGCTTCCTTGTCCCTCTTTGCGGTGAAGACATGTGGCAAGATTCCATTGGCTCTCGGCTCTTTCGGCTTTTCGCGTCCTCGCGTCCTTTTGGCCCAAATGTCCTGGACGAAAGTCTCTTGTTTCGGCCGAATCGGCGATTCGCGTCCTTTTGGCCCAACTATCCTGCATCGCTGGGACAAATATCTCGAACGCCCGAAATGGATGCTTGCGCCCTAAACCACCGATTCCAGCGTCCGCGTGTACTTTTGGCCCGGATGTCCCGAACCGAGCAAAACAAGACTTAGGTAATTTTTTCCCTCTTTCGGCCGATTCGCCTTTTCGCTTCCCACGCGTCCCGACGTCCCAACTGTCCCGCAGACCGCCTAGACTAGGACTTAGCCAATTTTCTTCATTTTTGGCCCCAAGCTTGGTACAATGAACCTCAGTTCAATCCGAACCGGCTTAACACATCCAAAGAACCTTATTTTTGCATTTCTTCCATTTTCTCAACCTGTTGGGATTCCTTCTTGGATGGGAGAGTTAGAAATAAGCGAGGGGACCCCAAAACATGATTTTGGGCCTTGAATCAATCTACTTGCTCGGGACTGAATAATCTAATGCATGTTATCAAAATTACCCTGGGGGGTGAATTTTGGATAATAGTACTCTTATTGCATAGTTATTTTTGGCATTCACACTTTAGGGCATCCTAATTCCCCCACACCACCCGATGACACACTTTTGTTCCTGGTTCATACTTGACTATTGAGGGCTTCTTTACCTACATGAACCTCACTTTGTGCACACACACACTATGGGGAATCCTTATTCCTCCCTTCAAGCTATTATCTTTCACATATTTGTAAATAAAAATCCAAATAAATGTTTTCTTAGATCTTGATTGGATGTAATCTTGCTTCCTTATACTACTATATGTTTCACCTTTTCTTATCATGTTACTATAGTTCATAGTATGTTTTCTCATTTTCATACAAACATGCACATTCACGTGGTATATTGAGGTTAATTTGGGTCACTTACAGTTGTTACATGATGTATGATGTTTTTTCCTTGTCCATTACTAACCCCACTTTGAGGCTCATGGGGAATCTACCTTTTCCCATTTACTATTAGGTTTTTTCATTCATATATTACTTTGTGGCATACTATTTATATTTCCTAACATGCTAATGGGTGCTTCATGTGTAGCATTTTCCTTGTAGGAATCCTTCCAATCATGGTTGTTTGATTTGTTTGTACCTTGTTTGCTATTGTTTTGCGGGTTATGCCTTATGTTTTCTTGTTACCTTGTTTGTACAAGCCTTGATGGATTCAATTTTATTGTGACATCCTAAGTGGTGTCCCATGTATGCAACTAGATCCTCATTATGTCCTTGTTTGTTGTTTTCCTATATGCTTTTACTAGTTGTTATTTTCGTGTGCATTGTTTGTTTATCACTAACACTTGTATGCTAGCATTTTCCAATTGTTTTTCTTGTCCATGGTAACTACCATGTGTAATCCCTATTCCCCTATAAGAATCCCTATATCAGATATGCATATCAGTTTCAACCTTCCTCATTTGGGCTCTGTTTTCTCTTGTTCATCTCACGCACCCAAACTAGTGGGGAAAACATCAAGTGAACCTTTTCACCCTCCTAGTAGTTACAAACAACAATTATAGAATCAAAGTCGAATTATCATAGTAGTAATCGATTCCAAAATAGGGCCAAAAATAGTCTTGGCCAAAATTCTTAGCATGGATAGAACCATCCAAGATGAGACATAAATGGTGGGTGTTAATGTCCCCCCTGGGTGGTCCTGTCCTAGGGGAAAAAATAGTTACATAAAAGTTTTACGATTACATAGTTACAATTTTCTCTAGTTTCAGTAGTTACATAGTGAGTTTCATATTGCAATCAATTACTAATGAGAATCGAAGTTAGTGACATGTCACAAAACACCAAAGTAGGAACCAAATAAGGAAGTGACACCTAGGCCATATGAAGGATAGCGATATGCACGAAATAATGTGTCCCCAAGGTAAGTTACAAATCAAGAATGTGATCATCTACAGTGGCACTTATCTATGGAGAAGCATTAACACGGTTGGAGGGAAAATCCTATGATCTCTCCCAATACACTTTCCCTTAGTGGTGACAAGACACCTAAATCTGAATTTTAGCATCATGACACTCAAATCCCTAGTTTTGTGACAGGACACCCAAATCCTTCATATTATTCCAACTAGCTCCTAAGAAACAAGTTCTACAAGCAGGAACAAATTTCTACCCCTTTCTTTTTCAACATTTTGGTGTACTCTAACCCCTTGGTTTATTTTTTTCCAATACACATTTCTAATTTTACATATTGTTCAAGTTAAAGTTCAATTGTATTTACCTAGAGCATTGACTACACTTGTTTTCTTTTGCAGGTCCTATCCTATCCCAATGAAGGAAAAACACACAAACAACCATGAAGCAAATCTCAAGCACGCTTTGGTAAAGATGATATTCCAAGGAACTACATGCACACATCATTATCACTCCATGTATACAAAGGTCACCCATATGATCATTATCCTTCCCTTCCCTTAAAACTCCATGGTACACATTTTTCCCTATTCCATTCGGAAAGCTACAACATTAATTGGAAACGCTACTAGGCAATCTTCTTTCGAATCCCCAAGGTACACCTTTCTTTGCTACTTTAAGCTCTATGAATCCTTATTCATAAACATAAAGGGGGGGAAATGTAGTAACTAGATCACATACTTACTATGTATATCTAGCCTCTAAATATGTCATTTATATGTATGATTCCTAAGAAAGAGAATTACTCATTAATAACCCTTTACTTTGTTTTGACATTACTTTATCCTTTTCATAGTTGTTTCGGTTTTGCAACTTACAGTTTTGCATACCATTCGACATCCTAGTGTGCTATGATTTCATTATTTATCATTTTTGGCACCATTTACAAAGCGCCCATTAAGGATAGGAGCGCTCGGGCATTGTTGTCCCTCTGGGTGCTTCTGTCTTTTTCTCTCTTTTTCTAACTTTTCGGATGTTACTTCTTTCTTGTCTTATGTTATCACCCTTATTCAAATTTTATCTTGTTAATGACGAACCTTGAGCAAAGGAATCATATATATATACATGACTTATTTAAACTCATAAGGGGTGGCAAGTATTTCAAGAGGCACTTACTACCATAAGGAGCTAAATATTTCCAATCTACTACATCATCAAAGGACTGCATTATTCACTGCATAGGGGAGCTATTCTGAATTCCATACCACACATTTTGCATTGGGACAAATTAGTTGTATCCCACTATTCTTTATGCCACTAGAAATAGGGAAAATTTTCTCAAGTGACATTATTCCGATCACACACCAAAAAACTACATAGAGTCGGAATATAGTACAACACAAAGCAACAAAATCACATCGGGAGACCTGCCAAAGTCGGTCGACTCTTTCATATACATATTTTTATTCATCTAATGTGTTCTTTAAGTATTGTTTAGGTAGTGGTTTCTTTTGCAGTACAAGTGTGACTAAGTATAATTGTAGCAAACCTTATGTGACATATAATGAATAAGTAGTGAGAAGAATAAACACATAAAGAACTAGGATCAAAACTATTCCACATGAGACACCAACACCCATGATAGACACACTAGCACCTAGGTGACCCTGTTCCATTCGCACAGTTCCATCCTTGTGATTATCACTTTCCAAAATAAAAAAAATGAGCTTGAACAATCTAGAATTAGCCTTTCTTGATCAACCACCATCCCATAATTAGTTCAGACCTACATAGGAAAGTTGAGTCATTCTACAAACCCTATATATCACTCTTGTTTGTATTTCTATAGCTAGATATTACTTGAATATTGTTATATTTATCGGATCAACGAGTGCCCTTACATAGTTTTTATTTTAGTTAAATCAAGATGTACTAGATGAGAATGGATGAAGTGCACTTGTTTGAGCAAGAGAGCAATGTCAATACTAACAGTGTCAAAGAGTATAATTGCCAAATTTGAGTGGCTACATTATCTCATTCAATGGTTTTGACATCAATAATATTATGTACAACATGTTTTATCTTGATACATAGATTATTGAGATGAAAAATAAATATATGAAAGTTACAATAAGCATTAGGATAAAAATCTTAGTATGAGGCTTGTATGCTTCAACCTCAAGTGGTGGAGGGAGAGATATGATATTGCACTCAAGTAATTACTTTAGGATAATGTGTGGAGAACAAGGTAAAAGCATGAATTGCCTTCATGTACACCTGTAATTTCATCTTAATGGGTTAGGATATGGCATTAACAATGTCCTTAGTATTAATTAGTATCAGTAGCCTTTTTTTTTTTAATGTCGATTTGGTTGGGAATTTGACATTAGATGTATAAGAGGAGCTAACAACATACTTAATCTTATTCATGTGTAGTAGTTTGGCCTCATGTTCCTTTAGGATATGGTATAGATGGTCAAATGAGGAGAATGTGTCAAAGATAACAAAGTCTTGCAAAGGAGTGTGTCAATATAATTCCATTTGATTGATATGTTAGTAAATGAGGTGATGTTAACTTTCTTATATAGTGTTCCGAAGGTAAATTATCATGATAATGCCGACCGGAAGGATAAAAGTACTAAAAAGTTATAGTGTATTGAAAGCGGGGTTGGAAAATGTGTCGAGTGTAAGACCGTATAGGTCAGCCAAGAACAAATTATATAACTTTGGCCAACATGCATAGTTTTAGACAAAGAGAAACCAAGTAAAATATGAAAGTTACATCTTGGAAAGAAGATTTTTCGCATTGGTATTATGTATTAATACTCAAATTTCATCAACATGGGTGAATGAAAATGATAAAGTTAGGAAAGAGATAATAATGTGCACTGAGTAAGGATAGGATGTGGGTGTTTGTCTTAGCCAAGAAGCACAATTGCAATAAGTAGTGTCAATAGGGTAAATTGCCAAATTTGATTTGTCTATAATACGCTTGAAATAATATTTACTACATATGTTTTTATGTCTCTAATATATATTATACATGGATTTATGCTTCCTATGTGTGTTTAATATACATTTGTAGTGCTTTCTATTCTTGTTATATACATGTTTCAAGTGATTGTTTTATGTTTTCTCTTGTCTTTCACATGAGTGGTATATTTCTTTTGTGTTTGGCATTGCTTAAGTGTGTCTAATGTGTATACTTTTCTTATGCACCCCATACTTCTTTGGTATGATTCTAGTGTTTGAAGTGTTTACTCCTTACTCGGTCATGTCTTCTACTATGATTATCCTACATAGGCATTTGGTTTGTTTTATGGTGCCATGATCTATATCATGCATATTGTCTCAACCACTTGCATAGGATTCTATGATTCGTATCATGTATCTATTGAGTGGAAATTTCTTATGATTTAGATTATTATATCTTACGATGATATTGTTATATTGTTTATATCTTGAGCCCATATAGGGAACCTTGTTCTTTGTCCTACATTGCTAATATCATAAGCCCATATGGGAAAATTATATAGCATACACACATTTTCATATATGCATATTTATATGATATACATAAATGGTTCCCACATGTTATAGTACTTATATTTTTAGCCCACATAATCATACTATTTTGATCTTACATAACTCATATTATAGGCCCATATAGTGAAATTTATTCATAGCATACATTTTACCAAGTCTATATATTTATATGTTATATGCCAATGATCCTATAATTTATTTTGAGATGTCACTTTTAAATCCTTTCTTTTGAGATGTGTGTTGTATTGATTCATCCCAATTCGCAAAAAGGGGCGTATATCCAATTCATTATACTCATCCAAAGTCCAATTACTTTTATAAGGGATGCACTCTTAAGCAACAATTACTCTCACAAGGCAATGTAATTAGATTTCACTCACTTATATAGGGGTGCACCTATGACACATTGTTCATTCCCACTAAGGGATATATTTAAGATATTATTTAATAGCGTGTTTAATACTCAAAGTATTGTTTAAATTTTGTTATCGCTAAAGAGTTTACCTAAATTTGTGTGCATGATTTTTATAGGTTTGGAGATGTTCACTATATATGTGTATCATATCAACCTCCCATTCAACTTAAGTATATCACTCTCCTTTTTTTGGATTTTACCATTTTATTATCAACAATCACCTATGCATGTGTATATAATGAAATAATGTTTTTGTAGATTCCCAAGTACATTGGACTTTCTATATATATTTAGGCATATAAAATTTAATATCCATACATTACTTCCTTTACTCTAATATGTATGCACACACATATCAAAGTAGGGGAAAATGTAAACACATATAAATAGCCCCTATGCATTTATCGCTTATTAAATTGCACAAATTTATCATGTTTGTGCACTTGTTGATTATTGGTCTAAATTAAGTACTACTAACTTTTTCATTTAATTGTAATGATCCATGAACCTTCTCTCAACCCCTTTACCTCCCCTTTTCTCTCTTCTTTTAATCTAACATGATAAGATCAAATTAGTTAGAGCATGTATGCGCGCTTAGGAGTGTTTAGATGATGCTAGCATAAGTTCCTATGACCCTTTTCGGCTTAAGTTCCCTTTTTCTTTGTTCCCTCTTTTTCACCTTTTGAGCGATGGAGGTTGGTTTGCGAGAATGAATAGGGTCCTAATTTGAGTTTAATTTATCTATAAGTACAAATGAGTTATAACTTATTTCACGTCTAGAAATTAAGATGCAATAATTAACACACTAGATATTCTAGAGAAAATCATTAAACATTTGCAAGTATTCAAGAAGAAATCAAGCAATCATTAAAACATTTATTCATGCTAGAGCAATCATTAGAAAGAGAATAAGCATACATTACACTACACTAGTTTTCTTGATTGATGAATTATTACATTTATTTACATGTTATTTTCGTTATTATTGTTGTCTAAGGACCTAACAAAAATGACGATAATTCTATTATTATGTAATTTATCATAAGCTCAAAAATATATTTTGTTTTCTTAATATTTTTGTAGACATTATTTTCTCGATTAAAACATGACAAAATTTATTAAAATATAAACATAAAAATCTGAATAAGAATTTCAAAAATTAAAACCAATTAAGCATGATTTTAAATGGTACAAAAATTTATATTACAATTTAATTAAAATCCATTTACATATATCATAACAAATTTATAAAATATAGATGTGAGCCATCAATCCAATATTATCACCGATTGCCAAACCTAATTACAAATAGGTGTGAACACATTATTCAAAGTCAAAAAGTAATGATTCGATGAAAATGACCTAGGATGCCCGAGGTTTTATGATGGTATAAACATTAAGCATATCTTAGGATCGTCCAATGAGATTTGATTGGCTATCCCACTCGTCAATAGGATATAAGATGACACGTCACACATTTCCAATCGATGTAATTTTTTTGTAATTCATAAAAGATTTTAATTTGTTTTATAGGGTTAGGATAATATAAATACATTAAACCTCTACTAATAACTACAGCTACATGATAATAGAATTTCACTATTAAAAATATTGAGATTAAACATAAAATAAGAATTAAATTGTTTAGTAGTATAGTTTTCCTATATATAAAATAGGCCGATCGGATGAGTCTTCAGTTTCATCCGTACATTCTTTATTCAATTTTATTTTATTTTTGGGTGTGTTTTATACAAATAGTTTGGAACGCATTTATGAATATTCTACACGGTGTTGACAAGATATTTTATTAAGTTGAGTATTTTTTAATGAGTTTGACTCTTATTTCGAGCTAATTGCAACTAAATTTGAAATAGTTTTAGAGTGATTTTTTTTAAAATTTGAAAAGAAAGAAATTCAATTATTTTATTAATTCTAATGTTTATTGTAGCTTATCAACCTATAATAAAATTATGATAATTTCTAATATATTCCTACATATTTGAATACTAATTAGAGAGGTGGCTCTGGTGGTTGCCCGTTTCTAGACCCTTTTGAACCATTGGGGCAATGCTTGTTACATTGTTGCTAAAGTGTTGTACTATCTTCACCATCTTAGGAAGGCACTTTGAGAGAAAGAGGTCATTGTAAAAGTCACTCTTATTAAGATGATTTCACAGAGGTCGATGGTTATGTGTAACACGAATAACATTGTTTGAGACCTTGTTGTTGAGGGTAACGACCTTCTAAATGGTGGTTGGACAAGCCAATTGACAAGGATCCGCCTCTTAGTGAGCTCTTTACTATCAAATTTACTTAGTTTTTATATTATCGTTAAAATGACTTTGTTTAATTTAGACTTTATTTCCATACCATTTTTAAAAATGATCTATAATATTTTATTTATAATAATATAATTTAATTTCATAATAATAATAATACTAATAACGCAAACTTGAAATCATATAATTAAACAAAGGATTTTATGTATACATGTTCTTACATAAACAATTTTTTTAGAATGGGTGGCACTATCACATCTAATTATGACAAGAAGTGAGATTTGGAATTAAACACAAGACCCCTATCCAACCTTAATAACACCTATGTATTTTTTTTATTTATTTTTTAAATTGAAGATACCTATGTATTTTATGCATACATACCATAATGTAGCATGCATCTAATATTGGTAGGATAAACTAATTCTCTAGTTGAGGAAGACAACATTAGACAAGAGTTGAGGATGACATGTGGTTGGATGAAATAATCATCATAATTTCATAAACCATGAATGATGACAATGGCGTCTAATATTTGCAATGTGGGTCCCATTTTTCCGATCTTTGAAAACACATCATTTTGGTCATCAACATGTGATCCTACTCACACCACGTGGCACGCCCCCGCACTAAGGCGCTAAGGGGTAAATCTGACGGCGTGCCTATGGGCGTCAAACAATTTAGGGAAAATTAAAGGAGTCGTTGGTTTTTCAAGGTCTTTACAATGGTCAAATTCAAAACCCAAGTGGGAACCATGGTCAAGTTATAATTGGATATCCTGCAAATTTTGATATGCATGCACCAAACCATATTAATGTGAGGGTGGGGCACACATGGTCCCGGTTTGGGCCAAAGTGCGGAGGGAATCTTGTTTCTACCTATTTTCAATCAACCATAGAACTCGGGGCCGCCACACAATATTCATTAAAAATTTGTTAAGAAAAACTTCCCTTCCGAAATACCCTCGGGCCTCCACCCTGCAACCCAATTGCACGTCGACGGGATACAACATAGCCCCTCTCTACAAGACCCTAAACTACCCTATAGTTCCTAGAATAACCTCAATAAGACTATAACTAGCAATTGCTCCACTTTTGGTGGGGGGCCGTGCAGAGGACACTACGGGGTTTAATTGAATTGCAGTTTCATTGCTTTGGATATAACTTTGTCGTGAAACATAGATTTACATTGTAAAAGTGTTCCTTTAGGGAGCCTACATGTATGCATTCGTAGATAGGTATAGGATTTTTGGTTCATTACAATAACCCGGTGAAGACACCTAGTTGTTACGGTGAATTCTCGATAGAAGATCTATGTGGTTATTAAGAATACAACCATGCTAACGTGAATGTAGGCAGAGTAAACCGTGTTAAATTGTGTTGATCATTATGGCGTTTAAGAACTCTACAACTCCTTGTTTGGAGAAGGGAGAGAGGATTTTATGGCTAAAATTTTTTTGTAACTGCCATCATCTCATCCATCGGCACCATAATCATGGAGTACTCTACAATATATTTATTAGCAAGCTAAATTTATATGTAGTAGGTGGTTACGTTACCTTTACCTGTATTTATTATTATGTAGATGATAATAATAAGAAACAAAATAACATTTATTATTGTTATTCCCCTATTATTTAGTAAGGAAAACGAAGTGAGGCTGTTTATTAGAATTCTCCTACATTTAATATGCCACACCTTTTAATACTTTGTCAATATTCTTTAAGTGTCATGCTATAACTGTAACAATTCCTTTTAGGCGAGTGTTTTTTTGGGAAAATGTCATGGTTTTTTGGTTCTGTACGGGTTTAGTTTTGAATAATGTTTTTCCCTTTGGTATTATGATTAAATTTATGTGGAAACACAAAGTGTAATGAATGCAATGGTGAGTTGGTGGAAAGTTAGTTAGTTTTCCAACTAACGTACATGCAAATTTATAGTTAGTTTTCCAACTAATGTATTGTAGAAAACTAATAGACCAAGAGATTTGTGTATTTTGCTCTGCTAAGAACCTGGGTTTGGATTAACTGCAGTTGTTGGGCGTACGTATTTGGTACTTAATGTGTAACAAATTACCTAAGAAATGAAAAATACAGTTATGTTGCTTTGAACCCAAGTTTATAGGAAACAATTGTTTCTTTCAATACAATGGGTAAGTTATAGTTCTCAAGTATTATGTACTTGACATGCACAATCCGATTTCTTATTTCATCCACTTTGTTTCTTATTTACAGTTGTATTATAAATAACATCATAATATGTTTATAGATAGGATGGGACTTGTGAAACAATTGATAAGCTGATGTATTTTCACTTTTTTTTCCATAGGGTGCTATACATGTGCAAATATATAGAAAGCCAAAAATGTGGAAGGGGAAATGTCCCAGTGTCTCTAAAGACATTCCATCTATGGACCAATTTTGATTATTGGGATAATTTTGGCAAAACGGGTCATCCAGTGTGCACATACCCCAATTGGACGATATTTGGATCGACTAAGGGATGAAACCGCTATAAGGGAAAGGGAATTCGAGAGCCTGACCTTTTTATGAATACGAAAGACTGCAACAAAACACCTCGTATGTCATCACAGTAAGGCCAAATAAGAGTTGCATGTCATTCAACAATGTCATCTTTCAAATTTCAAAACCATGTCTTTAATGATCTAATCCCATCCACACCTACATCAAGGTACCACAAATCTTGTCAAGTTTTAAATCTACCTTAATTGAAAAATACCAAAAAATTCTCAAGCTTTAAATCCTTCCAATTCAAAAAACTCAATTACAATTCCAACAAGTGCAAGGATGTTAAAACATTAAATTTAACAATTGAAATGAAATAATCATAACCGCGAGATCATCCAAATTTCAAGGTGAGCCCTTTATTAAAATATTACAAGCCTTGATCCATGTGTCTCACATTTGATTGGATATTGCTTCGACCTACTTTATCTATATATACAATTTCATCTCGCATTTTCTAAGCTAATTGATAATTTCCATCTTCATACAATGCACTTTTAAAATATATCTCAAGCTCAATGAATTTATAGCGCTTTAAAATGGTTGGATACTCCCTCTCTATCAAAGGTGATTTTCAATATACTTTCTCGGAAAAAAATCTGAAAAGTAGTAATAAGCTCTCTGATTTCCATCTATACATTTTCAGACACTGAATTCTACAAACAAGAATACATGGTTTTTACATATATACATGTATGCCATCAAATTAGTTCATATTTATAAATAAGTAACAACATCTTTGATTTCCAACAATACGTGTATATACATATATAGACATATATATGTGTACACTTGTGTGTGCATATGTATACATGTATATAGATGTATATTTAACAATGCATTCACAAAAAATCTCATAACATAATCCATAAATCATCTCATTCACTCCAAAGCCATTGATTGTACTAGACCAAAACTTTTAACTGGTTGTTGTTGTATTTTATTTTGCTCGATACATCTCAATATATATAAATAAAAATTTGAAACTATATTACAAGTAACTATCAAAATAGCCAAACTTCTTGAAGAGGGAAAAACTTGAAGAGCTCAAAGTTTATAAGATTAATGGTCCAAATTTTGATTATACATAACCCATAAAGCGTGACAAACCCTCAAACAATAAAAAGAGTTTTTCATATCAGAAATTAAGAGATATTTGAATAATTAGTAACATGGCATGTTATTTTCTATTGCAGTATCTTGAAAAGATCAAGAGGATGAAGCTTCAGAGAGAGGGTAATAATTGTATGTGAGAAGGGGTGTGCATTGTGAAAGTGAAGCATCTTACAAAGAGGGCAATCAACAAGATGGTGCAATAATCCAAGAATATATCAAAAATAAAGAACTATGTATAGAAATTGTTGAAGAGAAATCTCATGGCCACGAGGTAAGGAAGTCATCAGAGATCAACCTCATGGGAAAAAAACAATGGTTGATAATTGTAAAAATTAAACAAGAAGGTTAGGATTACTACAAATGGACAAAAGAAGATATGGTGAAGGCCATTGACACTATTGAGTTTAATCAACACTATAACCAAAAATATAGTATACCACCTTTACTTGTTTATTATTCGCTAAATGGATTAAGTACTATCGAAAAAGGGGGCTGCCACTATTTTGAGTGCGGAAGAGGATGAGATTGTTGAATTTTGTAAACAAACAATAGATTTTAGGGTGTGATCCATAAATTCCACAACTAAAATCAAATGTCACCCAAATATGTGAAACTAAAGACACTCCATTTTGAGATGGATATCCGGGGAGGTTATGGTATGAAGGATTTAGGAAAAAAACATCCATATTTGGTCCAAAGAACTGCTCAAGGATCAAATAGAGATCGTGCAATAGGATTTCGACTATATATGGTCAACAAGTTTTATGAAACCTTGGAAACTACGCACAACATCAAATCTTATGGTGCAAGTAGAATAGGGAAATGTGATGAGACAAGAAAAATTGTGACATGAGGGTGTTTGTCATGAAGAGTTATAGAAAATTTCTAAAGATCATTCCTGTGAGAGAGTGGTTTATAAATTTATGTCGTGTGAATGGTGCAGGGCAATCTATCCCTATGTTTTATTTATTTAAATTTCAAAAGTATTAAAGAACTACATTAAGGGATGTGATCCCAATGCTTACATGGTAGTTCATCCTAGCGGTTGGATGACCAAGGAGATGTTCATGAGCTGGTTGTATCATTTCAACAAGTCAGTGCTTGGAAGTGTCTCCCCTGAAAATAGGCATCTACTCATTTTTTATAGCCATAAAATCTTTGTGGTATTATCAACTATAGAATAGGCAAAGAGAATGGAGATTGATCTCTTAACACTCCCACCACATACTACACATGTTGCAACCAGTATATGTTAGTGTCTTTGCTCCTTTTAGATCCCATTTCAAAACTAAAAGGTTGCATTTGATGTCTACAAATAGGGACCAAGATGTCAAGTGTTTAAATTTGGTAACATTAGGTAGTGGAGCGCTAGAAAAAATCATGTCACCTACAAATATTTGAGTTGGATTTAAATGAACCGGTATATGGCCATTTAATCCAAATGCATTGCATAATGATATGTAATGTAGTAAAACATTTCTCATAGATCAATATGAGAATGATAATGCTAGTGAAAACATTATAGAGCCTATTAATGCTACTGAAAACATCATAAGTTTTTCAAAGGAGGAAGCTAGGACACTTGGTGATGATTCAGGAGAAGATTGCATTAGGGAGGAAATGAAGCATCCTAAAAAATGACTTAGGGGTGGACGAACCGGGATAAATACAACAAGCAATAGTACAACACAAATGAAATACACTAAAATAAATGAGGTTGTGAATATTGAGGACCAAGGCTTGTCCACACCAACCATTCTACAAAATCTTTAAAATGCAATAATATAAGATCTCGATTCTTGATTGCCAAGCCTACTAGAAAAACTTACTTGGTTGTAAGAGCATATGGAAGATATGAGACTTGAACAAATAGGAAACACTAAAGACCAAATTCTAGCCTTACCTTCCATGCCAATCAACCTTGATCCAACAAATGTTACTCATTTTTATGTTGATTCAGAGGGCATTGAGGTCAACAATAAGAACGCAAATGTGGAATGTACAACTTAATATGATATTGAAAGTGGTATTGTAAACACATATGGTGCCGCCCCATAGAAGAAATTTGAAACTTTTTTGGGGCTGCGAATGCAAGATTAATGTGATTCTTCCAAGGGTAAGGTAGATGCACAAGATATAATAACTACTTTGCACTCCCGTATACAATTTTAAATTTGGAATGACAAGTAAAGAATCAAGAAATTGACCAAATTGTGAACTTCTGAATAATCAATTAGCAGGTGGATTTCCACATATATTCAGGCTAAAAAGTAACTATCACTGAACACAACTAATTTTGGTCCCCATTCACATCAGAAATGTTGCTCCATTTGGGAAATTTTGTTTAACCTTTTTAAACTTGCTACTCTAGACATTTATTAAATTAAAAAATCAGCAAGATCAACAAATACAAATAACTTCTTTACAACCATGATTTTATACATCAATCGTGGTCTACAAATCATTCAAGAGAACAATTGTTTTCAGATACAAAATAAACCCTTACTTAAAAGCCAATTATACAACCACAATTCTGTAAAGGCGGTTCAGTTTTTAATGATATATCGCTCTGGTTCAAACTTCATACCCAATTCAAGATCTAAATGGAATCAAGCATCCATCATCACCAACGAGTAGCCAGATTACAATACAACATGTTGCATTAAAAGAATGGCAGAAACTTTATATCAGTAAATATAAGCATTCCCGTGATTGAATCAAATGTCCTCCGTATTCCAAAATACCAAAAATGAGTTTCTGAGATATGGAGGCTCATGGGGTAAAAAGAATGGCCTTGGCACCTGTTCCCTAAAACCAAATAGGCTAACACAAATTCCAAAATCAGCTGATAAAGTCACCGTCATTGTCGAAAGCATGCTACACAGCAAAGCAACCTGCACAACTTTTCAATCTCCTTGAAAATGCAGGGGAATCGTACCTTCAGATACCTATCTAAATTGAATAAATTGTTTTTATATGTAGGAGATGTGGTTACTGGTTAGATCCATAGCTGATGGCGGCCAAGCTCAAATCCGACATGTTGGTCACCCATTTCTGAGGCCCTCCTTCAGAGCCCTCGATATTATAAGCGTAAGTAGCCATTGTAAGACCTTCACAGCCATTATGACTGGGAGCGCCCCTGTTTCTTCTAACGGTCCTCTGTAACGCTATCAGACTTGAAAAAGTAGAAAAGTTATTCCCAACAAAGACGTCAGCCTGCAGGCACACTTCATAATCAATGGAAAACTGTATAAGATAAGGATACCTGGCATAGGTGCTCATGACACCAAGCTTTTTCTTCTCGTAAGGAACCAAACCGTGGCTCCAGCCCTCCAACAATGTCTCATCCTCCAAAAGAGCATCCGCCACCGCTAAGTAAACAATAGAGGGTTTCTCCACCTCAGATATTTTCGCAACCCTACGCTTAATCTCTTCTTTGCTGCTGCAAATTTGCAGGTCCTTGCCATCTATAATTATGGCCCTCGTCTCCAATTTCTTGCAATGGATCATCCAATCCTTCTCAATTCTCATATGCACCGCCACATATTTGGGGAGACTGGAGTTTCCAATCTCTCTCAGCTTGGTTACAACTCTCGACGCCTCCGCAGACAATTCGTCAACCAAAACCAGGCATTCAAAAATTGAGGCATAATCCTTCACAGACCAGTGGTCGTGCCACAGAAAAGGGTTCTTACCCTCTAATCTTATAACCGCGTGGCAGTCAATGTTGGGGTTGTTAGCACATTCATCCATATGTGCCAAGTCTTCGGAGGCAGTCCATTTAATGACCGCTGCCCTTCTTCACAACAATGACGTCGACAACCTGCGAATTGTGAGCCATCTACACAAAACTGTGGTAGCCAGAATTGAAAGCATCCAAGGAAAATATGTGATCAAAATTGATGGGCGTCTGTTTGTAAAAGAGGCACGAGAAGAGTCCTATTCAATTTCCTTGCTATCAGTTATGCCCTGGCTTGGGCTATCTCCTGGTTAGTAAAAAAGCAACCGCATAAGCCGACACGATCCGCCAGCCAGATGCAAGCAGGTTTCTCAGCAATGGAACCACCACCCACTGCCAAGAACCAACCAAAGATGGCAGTGATAAAGAGAGCGAAGCGAAGCGGGTTTACAAAATGGGATCCACAGCAATGACGTTGGAGAAGCACGTTGAAAAAAACAATGCGAGTACCTCCCACAATAAAAATGCCGACAGTGTAATAATGTATAGAACTTTACAAACTATAAATATAAGTAAGAGAATGAAAAATTGATGAAATTACCAGACCAAAATTCACTCTCTATGGATGGATATTGGGAATAAATGAATGATTCAATGGTTTTAATAATTTCTCTGAGACCAATTAGTCTATGAGACTCAAATTTGTAATTGGAGTGTACAAAGTTACTCCAAGAGTTGCCCTAACAATTTTGCATAGAATTCATTACCTTTTTTATATTGCATCTCTTGTTGTGGATTTTGAGTGATTGTTTTGTGAGTCTTTCTTTTTCAAACAAGGATGGTAAGTTGTCTACTTTTAAATTCTTCTTATATTTGATACGAGATGTCATTATATGTTATGCACTTCACTACCCCCTTTAGCAAAGCATGCATGTTATTTCTTCCTACTATTCTTTGGGAGATGTCCATCTCCCAGGTTTCACACCTAAAATGGCATGAACTAGCCCTTAACTAGGCCATCATGCTTTCATGTGTCTAAGTAGGCCTTTTCCCCTTGGGCACTTTGTTGGCATATGGATTTACACGCATGCGAGATGACATGCAATAGTGTGGGAATGAAGTCCCTCCTCAATGAAGGTGAGGATGCCTTTTTGAAAGCCAAAGCGTATTTACACTCGTACATTCAAAATCGTATGTGGGGGTGTTTTGGAACATCAATGGAAATAAAAGTGAATGAGGAAGATGGAATGGAATGAAGGAAGCGAAGTGGAAAGGAATGAATGGAAGGAACATGCAAAAGTTAGGTAAAATCAAAGCCTAATATTGCATGGAGAAGAACAATAAATAACTAACACAAATAAAACGAAGTTTGCATCAATTAAATGAGAATGAGTAAAGGGAACACACACGAGCAAGTAAATAACAAAGCTTGATCACTGTGAACAAGAACAACAACTTAATAACATTGGCAATAAGATCAAATAAAATATTTGCATGCAAGATTTAAACATCTAACATCTAATGAACACAAGAACATCAAACGTTACTAGAGACAATGAATGAGACACAAAGTTCATATTTCATTAACTCCAAAACATCTTCACAAAAGAACACAAAATTTCTTCTCGAAACAAAGCTTGCACACAAAAGTATTTTCTTCTCCTCTCTTAAAGTCACCCTTTACAAATGAGCCCCTCGCTTCCTTTTATAACCCAAAAGTTAGTTACAAAGTAGTTAGGGTTTTACATGAACATTAAATAGGGCACTTAAGTGACCTTTGACTTTTTCAACCAACTTTATTAAAAATAACTAAAAATAGAAATCACTTAAGTCATCCACAGTTTTCCGAAAACAAACTCAATAACAACATCCTTTTCTTAAAATTCCACTTTTAAAACATACAATAATAACCAATGCCTTATCCATTGAAATGGGTCTCCGCCTATCTCAAATGTATGAGAAATGGACTCTCCCACTTCGTTAGATACCGAGAAAACTATCTCCTTAAACCATCGGTGAAATTAGGATATGCCACTTTCGCCATTTGAAAGGATCTTAACCTTCCCAATGTTTCGAACATATTTTCTTCTTCTGGAGTTTCATTTGGTCGAAGAATAGCCTCACAAAATACCTGCAATTCCAAAATCCTACCGGCATATCATTTAGATTAACCATCTTTGATTGAGCATTCTCAAATAAGTTATTTAATTTGATGCAATGCTCCATTGAAGCTGAAGAGAAATTATTGGCAGGATTATACATGTCCTTAAACAATTGTGAAAATTGCTTTTCCACATGTTCTGATGAACATCTTTGATTATGCTCATTTATGAGGTTACTGAGGATCTCGGCTATGAATTCTTGAATCAAGGCAAGTGAAGTGAAGGCTTCATTGCATACGCTCTCATAATGGATCATAGAATCCTCGAGAAGCGTCTTCCTTGATTTGAGATGTAGACACCAAAGAAAACGTGTCCCTCGATGTTCAAATTCGAGAATTCCTTCAATGGCTAAAACTGAGGATTCCATACTTGTCATCTCCTGTAGATTGGGCAATATCTCATCCAAATTTGATATGTTAGAAACAAAAGTTTCCTTGAAAGAAAGAATTGGATCAAGATATGCATTGACATCTTCATGGAGCTTAACCACTGTTTTGATCGTCTCTTGGCCTAAAACAAGAATCTTTGAAAGCCAAGTTTTAGTGACATGGCCCAATGTGTTTATTTCTTTTGATAAATTGAGAGTTTATTCATTAGGGAAGCCACTGCATCGCACTGGGAAAGTGGATGATATGGGATTTATCAGATGTTGAACATATTCCACCAATTGATTCTTTTCAACCTTGAGATGAGAGTTCTGAGACTTATATTTCTCAAGTCTCTTTAGCACGATATCAATTGAATCTCGAGCCATCGCCATGTCACTTTCCAATGTGGACCTCCCAAGTCCAAGTCTGGAAACTTCATAATCAATCAGATGTCATGGCATCACACTCCTTGTCAACTTGTGGGATGGCAAGATCCACAAATATGTTTGTCACTATCCACCATTATTCGAGAAAGCACTTTAGGCTTCTTGGGAATGACATCATTTGAAAGTTTGAAAAGGGCATCAAAATCAATGTCAATTGCCTTGATAACCCTCTTCCTTTTCTTGACTTCGCAATCAACCCAAAAAGGAGTATCATTCACTATTTTTGCATACAGAATCCTGGAGCTCGAAGAAACATTCTCATTGTTCTCGACATCATGAGATTCTGCAAGAATCCTTTCCATGACCTCAATTTCAGGAGAAATAACCTCGATATCCACCTCCTGATCATTTGGGAGATTTTGGGAAATCTCTTCATGAACTGTAGGTTTCAAGTGTTTGATATTTGGACTACCTACACTTGAGTGGATGCTTGTGCAAGGCATGGTTGAGGATCGTTTGTCATGAGCTTCTGAGAACTATCAACAATGTGAGTAGAAGAATCTCTACTTGAAGTAGAAAATCCCGATACACGCTCTCTTCCTTCATTGGGGCTAGGACCCTTAGATTTTTCTCCTCGTGACACATTATTCGGCGAAGTGGATTTTGGCAACCACTCCTTTCTTGCTTGTTGCGTATGACTGGATGACATGAGAGGTTGATTGAGAAGGGGCTTTGGTTGAATGGAGACCTCCTCGAGTTGGCAATTTTTGTGATCCTGAAGTATGATCTTGAATTGATTGTAACCTGACAAGTTCTCTTTCATACCAAGATATGCTTCTTTCAAGAACCGGTTGATTCTTCCTATCAAGAGAAAATTAATCTCTTTTGGTCCAATCAATTCATGGCAACGGGGTAAAAGCAACTGCATCATATGAAGGATCAATAACGTCTTCATCATCATTTATGAATGAAACTGGAGGGTTCTTGATGTAAAAGGCCTGATCTAAGCAAGGGTTAAGCGATAAAACTCTTGTCTTCTTGCTTCATGTTCATCTGAATAGGCAACCCAAAAATATTCCATGGTAGGGTTATGTTGATACTTTGCTCCAAGAATCTTCTGCATATATCCATTGATATCAAACTGGGCTCTCTTCACATATGGATGAATTGTGATGAGGGAAAACTCTTTTTCCATGAGTTGTGCACTGAAGAGATTTGGACATTGGTATTCCCCGATTTGGATTGGGAAATGAATTCCTGAGCGATGTTTGTCACTGAGAAGACAAGTGAACTTGGAATAGTTGTTGCACAAGCTCCATCAATGCCCATTTGTCACTAACGTACTTAGGAAGTTTCCATGGAGTACCTGCAAAGCCACTTACGCGAATGTAGGAAAAGGATGAAAATTGAATAAACCAGGTTCCCCATTGGGAAATGACATCCATGGCTTCTTTAGAAAATCTTTCCTCTGTATTCCAATTCAGGTTTCGAATCACGTGGAAGGTGAATGCATCATTGACTCTTCTGAAATGGTGAGAGCTATTTTTGAAACTTAGTTGTGGATAGTAATGGAAGACACTATTTGATGGACCCATGACTCCTCTTGTTTCGAGTCTCGAAAATAAATTTCTTCTAGCCACTGCATAAGTCAAATATGATGTCATGTAGAAGCATCCAGTCATCTTCACTTCAATCAATTGTTTGTGAAGGGTATCACTGATGATGGTGGCCCAATCCACAAAATCTCTCTTGGCAAGGATGATATAGATAAACTTATACATCCATGGGTGGAAAATCCTGGTAGAGGGTAAACCGAAAACTTGACTCAGGAGAACAATCAGGTCCCCGATTTCTTCCACGAACTCAACGCGGTACAATTCTTTAGGAAGCCGGTCAATTCGAGGCCTCTTGGTCACTAACCAATTGTTATTAACCATCTTGCTCCACTTGAGGGGTTCTTCATCCCAAAATTCTTGTGTTGATTGTTGAGTGATATCCACATTCTCAGGGAAGTCAGGTATGCTGAGCAATTCCTCAATGTGCTCTGGTGTGATTAAGAGGAAAGGCTCGTGATTATCTTTAAAAATCCTCGTCTCTCGGGATCATAATGCTCCACGCAAGCGATAACCAGCTCTGGACATTGCACCGAGACAAGAAATGCTATTACTTGGGGTAGACCACTATGGTAAAGCCTATCCGAGAATATGGTTTTTCCTTCAGCTTTCACCTGATCGCAGAATTGTTGCACATTGATGTGACCCAGATTTGTATCAGTGATATTATCATATGCCGACTTGATGGAACTGGGAGGAATGATTCCTTGGAATTCGTACTTGAGTGCGAGACTTATTTGATTTCTCCACTGGCTTCCTCAATCTTCCTGCAGATTTATTAGATTTTTCGGCCATTATGAATTTTACAGAAAAATGACTCAAGCACGTAAAACAATGCAAATGGGCCAGTCTCAGTCTCTGAAACCCCCATCAATGCAAGAAAAATATGACTCATTTTAATATTATTATTATTATTTAAAAATAATAATAATAACCGATCCGGTTACAATTTTCGATTATGGTGACAACAATTTATTTATTTATTCTAAAATAAACAAAATCACCCGATTTTAATATCCCAATTTTTAATTTAATTTGTCGGAGCAAATTCTCCTTGGTATGCGTGAAAATCACCTAATTTTAATGAATGCATACTTTGAGATTTACTTCTTCCTTGCGATCTTTTGATCGATGCGTGAGTATACTTGCTTAATTCTTTTGCAAATGCATGGAGACTTCTGGACTGCCTTCTCCTTTAAACTACCTTTTTAATATTTTATTTGGACTGTTTTTGCTTGCCTTGGACTGCGTGAGAAGATTGTTTTTGTTTGTGTGGACTGTTCCTTCTTTCCTCCTTAGGCGTTTAGCTCTCACAAACTTATTCAAACTGTCTGCGTTGAATTAATTCCTTGTCCTTTGCATCAAACTTGCTTTATTTCTGGATCAATGCGTGGATTTCTTTATCTGGGCGTTGGAAACTTCTAAATTGTTTTTGCATTGAAATATTTTTCTCTTTTCATGAACTTTGATTCCCTGTGGCTACGTGGTGAAGACATACAATGAACTTCTTTTAAATCCTGCGTGGAAATTACTCTTGGCTACTCATGCATGGGAGGAATTCTTTGGAGCCTTGTTATTTCCTCTTTCCTATAGGGGTTGAAATGGGTCAAAGATTCTTGCATGCATTGAAAAAATCCTTTCTTTGCTGCGTGGAAAGTTTCTCTAAAGACATCTGCAATATTTTTGGCTTTACGCTTTCTCAATGCGTGGAGATTCTCTTGCTTTGACTGATTTTTTGCTTGTCTATTCCTTGATGCATGTGTTAAAACTCAATGCTTTCTCCCTGACCTTACTGTGAAAAGAGCTTTGTTTATCTTTCTTTTTTAATTCACCTGTTGTTTTCCTTCTACAGGTTGTATGGAAGATCTTCTTGGGCCTATGCTTGGTCTTTATTGGTAATGATTGCTCTTTGGCCTCCTTTCTTGATGAAAGCATGATGATCACTTTAGCTTTGTCTGAGCGTGAGAATTCTCCTTTCACTGAAAATTCAATTACTCTCATGGGGAAATGGTTATGGGAATTAAAGAAGCTTCCCCGTAACCGTTTCCCCTTCCCGTTGAAATAACCGACTCCTCTTCCTTTGGGTAGTGGCATTAATTGCTAGGGGAAAGTGGGAAATAAACAACCATTTGCAGTGGAAATGGCAAGGCGGGTTGACAATCCCCATTTTATTTCCCCATGTGGGAAATCGAGAGATTTTTTACCCGTTTGCCAATCCATTGATTTGACAATCAGTGGAAGAAATCCCACAAGCGGAGGATTAAAATAAATTTGCCAGAAAGGGGAAATCCGGGTATGGGAAGCCAATTTGGCATCCCGACAATGGGAAGCGAAAGCTTATTTTTCCCCGACAATTAAAATAAAAATTTGTCGATTGACTTTAATAATTATTAAATTAATATTTATTTAATTAAAAACCCCAAATTTTAATAAAATTAATTTTATCAAACAAAGGGTAAAAAATAAATTAATTAATATTAAAAGTAGTTTATGACCTGGAGGGAGGAGTTCTCACCCGAAATGGACGAAATGAAGATCAGAATGATCACAAAAACGAGACGATCATGATGAGGGTGATAAATTGTGCAAAGTAATACTTTTGAAAAATTTCAAAATTTCCATGTTTATTAATTTTGCGAAGTCAAAATTAGCTGATAAAAGACACTAGTTAGATTTTTTTAGATGTATCATTCTATCTTTTGCCCATGCATTTGTGTCCACATGTCCATAGTGAATTTTCTCTCACATACTTGAACATTAACATGTAAGAGTGTCCATCCATTTGATGTTATGTTCCACATGTTCATCTACCTAAATTTTCTCCTACAACCATCCTAGATTTAAGTATATTTATGGTTGTATGTATACATAGTGATGGTGATGAACAAGAATGAAGTGAAGTAAATTAACAAGTCAAATAATATAAAACGACGAGGCCTTATTTAATTCAAAGTAAACGGTCCACACGGACTGTTTTGTCTCAAACGCGGAGTGAAAATGGGGCCCCATTACGTCTGTCACTCTCATTTGGACCTGCAAAATTCATTGACACATTGGCAGCACCGTCCACTTTCATCACCTGCCGTCAAGAAAGCCATTTTCTTTTGCACTCCAACTGAATTTTTTTATCATTCAAATACTGAGCATGGGATTCTAACAGGCTGAAAGAAATCCCTACCATAATGAAAATGGATTTGTTGACCCAATCCATTGTAGGTGCTGTTGCAAATGATCTGCTATCTTTGCTCAGAGATGCCTTAAAGAAGAGCTTTTACTGCAAATCCTACTGCAAACGCTTACAAAAACATTAGAAGAAGTCATACCGTGCTGGATGAAGTCTTTACAACTGGCTCTGAACAGTTTTCCCAACATCGCCTTAAAAAGCTCACGGAGTTCCATGAGAGGCTAAAAATGGGACTGAGCTCGTAAAGAGTTGCTCTAGTATTAGAAGATACAATATTTATCAGAACCATAAATATGCAAAGAAAATTTTAGCTTTGGAAAAGTATATTAACAATTTCAATTCGAAGCAAGGTTGGGTGCATACCTTGTGTGATGTGCAGCATCTCAGAGGAGATGTGAGGGAGGGTGTTGATAGAATCTTGCAGCAAATTAGAGAAGGTCAAGAATCGCCATTGCCCCAACAGATGATGATAGATCAGATGGGTTTGTTGCAAATTGATGAAAAAATGACGAATTCAAGCTTGCAGATTCCTGATTTGCCGGAATTTCCAGTAGGTCTGCAGATTTCAGTTGATGAGCTGAGGAAGCGTCTGTTCCTCAACGATATTTCACCGCTTGCAGTGAAAGGCATGGGAGGCAGTGGCAAGACCACTCTGGCAATAGCCCTCTGTAACGACCCTGCAATCAAAGGTGAGATGACGTATATTGCATTCAGGTCTTATGGGTAGTCTCCCATATTTTGTAATGATGTTGTTCTCTGGTCTGGGATTTCTGTTTACTTATCTTCTTTATTCTATGAAATTACCTGCTGCAAATACTTTTTGCCGTACATGGTTGGTGTAGGGTATTCAATATCTTATTACCCTTTCTCACGAACATTCTGAATTAGTCCCTATATTTGGAGAAACCATCCCAAAAACTAGTCAGAAATTTCTAATTTTCCTAGGGTTTCCCTTGCTTCTATGGTTATGCGCACCTTTGTTATTCTCTAAACCAAATTTCAACCACAAAATTGTTTAACTGATTGATTTCGTCTGTTTTTCTCTTGTTGGTGTATAGGATACTTTAAAGACAGAATTATTTTCATAACAGTTTCGCAGTCCCCAAATCTCAAGGGAATTATCGAGAGAATGTGGGATAAAATTGTTCGTAGCCGCAGACCTGATTTTCTTGGCGTTGAAGATGCACGGATGCAGTTCCAGCAAGGACTTCGGCAAAGTAAATCTGGGCCAACTTTGGTTGTGCTGGACGATGTCTGGAAAAAGGATCACCTTGAAAAGTTGTTGTTTAAAGCAGAAGGATACAAGACTGTAATCACGACTAGAAATAGCATCGTTACAACCAACTGCCAATATGACTTGCAATTATTAAGTGAAGCAGATGCTCTGTCCCTTTTCTGCTTTTGGGCATTCAAGCAGGAAACAATTCAGAAGCACAAGATGAAGATCTAGTCACGCATGTATTTTTCTTTTCCTTCATGTCAACAAACATGAATGCAATACACCAGAAATTTGAATTTTGTACGGTGTGTACTTGAGTATTAAGCTATATTGACATTAGGGTTCCAGAGCTGCTGACCAATTGGTGATAATTTAATTAAGGTAGTAGCAGAATGCAAAGGATTGCCACTTGCTCTTAAGGTGATTGGAAGCTCTCTCCATAATAAGTGTCCAGCTGTGTGGAAGGATGGAAGAGTCAGGCTTTCTCGTGCACAATCAATATCCGATTATCACAAAGAAGGGCTTCTCAAGTGTATAGAGACAAGTGTAGATATGTTGGAAGAAGAAGTCCGAGAATGTTTTTAGATCTTGGATCATTTCCAGAGGACAGGAAAAATTCTGTTGCTGCATTATTGGACCTGTGGGTTTATGTTCATGAGTTGGACTGGGAAGCTGCTTATACAAATTTGATAGAACTTAAGAGTCGAAATCTAGTGACTCTTGTGGATAGTCCAATGTAAGTCAATCCTCACAAATTTCAGGTGTCCTTGTTTATGTTTGTTTTCTTGCTTCTGGTTCATTCTTGTTCAGGCATTTGGATTTAAGCTTGACTCAATTCAAAACGTCTCAATATTCAATAATTTCAGCTGAATCCTTGGTTTAAACAGAAGTGAAGTAGATATTAGTATAAAACTGCCCATACTTCATTATATAATTTGATGGGAGAAGGACGGACCTTTTTTCAACATTTGAAATTTCTTAATCTTGGCTAACATAGCAACATTGATTCAGGGATCGCTTTGGAAACTTATATTCCAGTAGCTGTGAACATTTTATTCAGCATGATGTACTGCGAGACTTAGCTATTTACTCGACCGATAAAGAGTTGATCAATAGACGCAAAAGGCTTATTATGCCTCGGATGGAAAATTCTCTTCCCCACAATGGAAAAAGTATGCAGATTGTGCACTTGATGCTGAGATTGTTTCCTTGCACACAGGTTGGGTGCCTAGTTTTTAACTAGTCTCCTTATCATTTATATCTATTTAGTTCCAAAGCTTGAAGTTTGAACAGTCTCATTTGCTCAAATATCATATTGACTCTTGGTTTTTTACCTTCCTGCTAGTTTTGTCTGATGCTACTGATTGTTTCAATTTTCCAAGTGCAGGTACGATCAATGAGGAGGACTGGTGTCAGATGAGCTTTCCTAAAGCTGAGGCTCTTGTATTAAACTTTTCTGCATGTGAATTCTTCCTTCCGCCATTTTTGCAGACAATGCACAAACTGAAGGTTCTCATAATTGTCAATCATAATTCTAAGCGTGCAATGCTCAGAGGATTATCAGTCTTGTCCTCATTATTTCAGCTGAAAAGTGTTCGGTTAGAGAGAGTGATTGTTCCGCCCCTCCAAGATTATTGTCAATCCTGGCAAAAATTAGAGAAGCTATCATTGATTCTGTGTGAGGGCTGCGACCATATGAATGGGATACAGACAGGATTGTGCATAAACCTCCCCCATCTTGTAGAGGTCACCATTGACCACTGTAGCAACTTGGAGGAACTGCCTGCAAATATTTGTAATATGACTTCCTCCGAAAGTTGTCTGTTACTAATTGTCATGATCTTTATAAGTTGTCTGACGATCTAGGAAAGCTTAGTTCACTGCAGATGTTGCAATTGTGTGCATGTCTAAGTTTGAAAGAGCTCCCATCTTCCATATGCAAACTTAAACAGCTAAAATTCCTTGATATTTCGCTTTGTGAATTCATGCAACAACTCCCAGATGAGTTCGGGCAGTTGTCTAGATTGGAAAGACTTGACATGAGAGAGTGCTCTCATGTGAAGCAACTTCCTAAATCTGCCACTGGGTTAAGGTCCCTGATGCATGTCATCTGTGATGAGAACATTGGTCAGCAGTGGTCAGCTATCAAGGCCTCCAACATTCCTCGGCTCAATGTTGAAGTTGCAGAGGAGCACTTCCACTTGGATTGGCTAGAAGATTAATTTGAATATACTTGTAAAATCTGCTTACCGTCCAGATGGAGATTCCCGATTGATGCTTTTGTCAAACTATATAAGAGTGCTCACTGTTGAAAGCAGAAACAATTGCCGAGTCTTGGACAGCACTACCCTGAAGCACCGGACTTTTGCCAGTTGATGTAAAATATACACTCTTCTACATGAATGTTTCCTTCTCATCAGTTTTGTTCAACATCTATGGAGCTATTAGATTTCCTGATGACACACAACATTTCATCTTTTCTGGCATCACAACCTCAGGGACAGTAATACATTGATGTCAATAAGTAAAAATTGTATCTTGTCAATAATTCACTTTGTTATGCCAGCCACACACCTGATACCATGAAAAAGAAATTTATTCAAAAATGAGCAACACACAATTATTAAAATTAAAATCGAACATGAATACATTGTAAAATTCTTGTCTAAAATACCGAGTTTAGCCTTGGTAAATTCCAGAAAGGTTACCAAGAAACCATCTGCAGGTGTACTGGCAAGACATAAAGAAGATTCAGTTTTTGTTGTAGGTGATAGCAATGCCAGAAAGGCATTAACTGGATCACATAAAATATTCCTGGTAATAACAATCCCATCGTGATCAGATATATATATATATATATATATAATTAAATACTTCTCTTTGTAAGGAATAACATCTGTTATCAACCAATGAAACACACATATATTTTAATAATGCCAACTATGAAATTAGACCTAGTTCTCATCTTGATTGTTTAAGCAAGATGCGGGCTCATGCTGGACATTGTCTTGCATCCTGAGAAAGAGGTTCACCCCAAGTGATCCGAATTGGATCATAATGTTTGATGTAATTCAGTTTGTTTCAGATTTCTTAGTGATCTGTATGACCCCTGATCTGTATTTCCACTCGCATGCCTAATAACCAAGGCAGGAATACATGGTGGTACAGATTGTGTGAGATAATTTGCAGAGTGAATTAATGTAAAGGCATATTCCGCTCCAGTCAAATCTGCTCTGGAAGAACTGCTGAATATGCTTGAATAGGGCAAATGAGGAACTCAACTGCCGATAACAAAAGCCCTGGCATTTTACCTTCCGATTGTCAAGGTGAAGATGCCCATTTAGCTTATCTAAAATCATCTAGACAACTTCACAATTTTATGTATTAAGTTTATTTTTAAGGAAAACTTTGTCTCATAATGGATGGCCCTATTCATAATTTTCTTAAAGGAAAACTTTAGGAACTAATTTTTGGCCTTGTTTGGCGCGGTGAATAGATTAGAGTAAGAGAAGAAGAAGCAAAGGGATATCCACTAGGAGGTGGAATCAAAAAGTGAGAAGCATGCTCAAATAATAATAAAACCCGTGATAATTTTTATTGTTAATAAAATAATGTATAATAATATGATCAAAGGGCCCTCCACTACAAAATCTTTGGGCAACTATGGATGCCCTATTTTCCTTGGATCCACTCAAAAGCAAATTTGTTATAATATTATTCTCGTTTGTTTGCATTTTTTTCCGGTTCCGGGTCTATGGAGGAGGAGGAATCTCATGGAGTTCAAGTTAAAATAGATGGTTACTCCATTTTTTTTTGTTTCTATTTCATTGGAAAATCTGATTAGGGTTTGAATATCATGATTTATTACTTGAAGATCCACCATCTCTTTTGGATTTTTTTAATTCAAAAATCTTGTTTTTGAGAACCAAGGCTGCCATGGAAGTTTTGATTCTTCTCATTTTAGTTTTGAATACTTGCAAGTTGAGATCTATAGCAAAATATATATATCAATGTGTAATTAGGTGTGCAAACACAAGTATTGGCCATATGGCTAGGCTCGAATGGGTTGTTGCTATGACACCATGGGACGAGGATTGTGACTTAATGCCACAACCATGTTAAGTAATGGTATTACCCATAGCCGTGGTCGCCTAACCATGCATCCATTGTCCATTTCTATTATACCCACAACGGTAATAGAAATGGACAATAGATGGATGGTTGGGCATGGAATAGAAATGGAGTGGAATAGAAATGGACAATGGATGGATGGTTAGGCAACCACGGCTATGGGTAATACCATTATTTGCCATGGTTGTGGCATTAAGGCACAACCCTCTTCCCATGGTGCCATAACAACTACCCATTTGAAGCCGCCATATGGCCAATGTAGACACCCCAAAATTACACTTATATTTTCACTTGTTCCCAATGTTATCCTAGTACACCATGTCATTCACTTATTTGTGATTAATTGATTAAATTAATTAATTTATGCACATTGTACCATTTGGATTAATTAAATTAATCCCATGTATCCTTAGTACCCCTTTAGCTAAGTTAATTATTATTAATTAATTAATTAATTAAGTGTGTACACATCCTAGTCAACTGCCACTTGATCAACATCTACCTAGACTCCACTTGGACTCCCTATCATTATCCTAGTTAACTGCACTTCTAGAATCCTAGAAAGGTGGGGGCAATTGAATTGCACGTACAACCACCTTTCTGGATGCAAACTTTTTATAATTAATTCATTTATTGCCCTCGACACTACTGTAACTTCCTACAATGCTATTTTTAGCATATGCATTTACCCGTATGTAACCAATTTCAACTACTTTTGCCTCTATAAATTGTAGGCTTACCTTGCTTACAAATCCTCTTGAATTTGAAGTACAAAAACTCTGCTAAATTTCATTGTGTTTGTAGCATTTGCATCCAAAGTTTGGAGAACATTCAAGAGCATCCATATTTACTTACAAGGTTCCACAGACAAGGTCTCTACAACCTTACTGAGGTTTGCATTGAAGGAAGTGCAAGGAAGGTTTACATTATTAGTTTGTTTATCTTTCATTACTGTAGTTTTTTTACTATTTACATTTTGGCATGCCCGGTGGGACTTGAACGTAGGTCGCTTTGCTTGTTTGTAAATCTTTGGCTCTTTTGGCCAAAATATCATGCGCCTCTTCTTTGGACGAAGAGACGACTTCACACCTTAGACCATATGTAGGTACATCGAATAGACTGCGTCACAATTATAATCGCAAGATCAAACCTCAATAGTTTGAAATCAGTGATTTGGTCCTAAAGTAAAATCAGAAGAACACAACTAAACCACGAGAAACACATGGCAAATTTGAGCCTAATTGGTTGGGTCTTTATGTTATAACTGCTAAATTTGGATTTGGCACATACAAATTATTTACCGAGGATGGCAAAGAGTTGAAAGAGCCTATGAATGTCATTCATTTGAATAAGTTCTACTCCCGAGTCTCGAAAAGTAACCCTTGTATTGGGGGCATATCAGTGCATCCACCTGTTTCGTCATTTCATTTTGTTTCCTGCTTGTAACTTTTCGCTTCGTCATGTGTCGCATGCTTCCTTGTTAGCTTGTCATGCCCATTGTCTACCACTATTGTTCGCCTTCCATTATGTTTTCATACGTAGTATGTTGGTTTTGACTTGGGAATTTCCTTTCCCTCTTCTTTGGCATGTGGTTCAAAATTCCAAAAAGACCCAAAAACATTCAAAAACGTTTCACAAAACTTAAAAAACAATATAAAATTGTTCAAAATCCCAAAAACAACATAAAATTTTATAGAAAAAAAAACATACAAAATGCTTCAAACTGCTTTCCAAAAAATAACACTCCCAATTATGTAATTTCGTTCACCATTTTATTCATTTGAGTGTTCCCCGTCATCTTTTCTAATCAATCAAGACACTCTTTGTAATGTAATTTTGCTTAGGGGCATACAATTCGGGACATAATGGACCTTCTTTAGCTTTCTCTTGGGGGTAACTTGACATCCTGTATATTTTTGCTTATTTATTAGTATTTTACATTGGTGTATTTTGTTCACTAGCTTGTTTAAAGTTTGTACATATGGAATATTGTCTTGAATGTTCTTAGCTTAGTCTCTTGTGTTTGTTAGTTAGAATAACTAGTCTTTGGATGTGTATACGGAATGCGAGTCATGGACCAATTGCGCAGAAATTTATTTACATCTTAGTTCACATATCACTTTGATGTGGATCCTTCTTGTTCATATTGGGTTTGTTTCTATTGCTTGTTTTGTATCTTTTTGTCTTTTGCATGTGTTGTGTTTGTTCTCCTAGTTTATTTAAGCCATGGAGCATTTTCTTTTTTGCTTTGTGCATTCATGTTTGCTTGTGTTTTCTTTGCATTTGTCTTTTCAATTCCTTCCAAAATTTGCAAACTCCAAAAAGATCAAGTATTTCAAAATAAAAATTAAATATTTCAAAAATCCAAAAAATATCAAAAAAATTACAAATTTTTGAACAAACATTCACTTATCACAAAAATCCTACAATTGGAAAACCCTTAAAGTGAATCATTCAACATCTCAATATAATCTTGATAAACATCATACATTTATCTATTACCCTAGTGATCGTGTCAATCTTACAACTATCACTTTCTTCCCTTTGCATGATATGCTAACTCTGCTTGGGACAAGTCATACAATTATTTTTCCTTCGCGATACAACTTCGTTTGGGGCAATTTCAACTTTGATCATTTGCACAACGGATTCATCAAGAGTGTCATAAGGAGTCGCTTTAACTTTGCTCTTCCAGTTTGATCTTATTCCCACTTGGGAGCATTTGTATCTATTTAATCATCATTGTGGCACGCATTAGGGGCATGACTAATTGTCTTCTTTTTCGACTTTGTGTTGCATTGTTGATGTTTATTATTTTTGGACCACTTACAAGTAGTGTGATCACATCTTGGTTCCTTTCTAACCCTGATGTCGACACCTACTTTGTATATTGAGTTTCTTTTTCTTTTTATCTTTTCTTTGTTGTGTGTGTTTGTTTACGTGCATCTGGGTTAACCGTCTTGATTATTTCATAATCATGGTGACAACTCTATTGTGTAACAACAAAAATTAGGTTGCTTTAAAACTTACTCTCCAAATGACGCTCATGCTATGAGCACAGTCCTTTTCCATCCTTGTTTTAATCCCTTGTTTTCCTTCCTATCAAGCGGTTGTCCCTTTGCCTTGTTGCATCATCCATCCACTTGAGGGGGCATTCCTCTACCATTATGCTTATTAGAGCATCCTAATGCTTCATAATTTTCAGTTTTGCCGATCTGCGTGCGTAATCTCTACTATCTTTAAAGCACTATTACTTTACAATAGCACTTTAAAGAGGGGAAAAATGTAGACACCCCAAAATTACACTTATGTTTCCACTTGTTCCCAGTGTTATCCTAGTACACCCTATTATTCACCCATTTGTGATTAATTGATTAAATTAATTAATTCATGCACATTGTACCCTTTGTATTAATTAAATTAATCTCATGTATCCTTAGTATCCCTTTAGTTAAGTTAATTATTATTTATTAATTAAATAAGTGTGTGCACATCCTAGTCAATGCCACTTAATCAACATTCACCTTGACTCACTTAGAATCCTTATTCTTATCTTAGTTAACCGCACTTCTAGAATCCTAAAAAGTGGGGCAATTGAATTGCACGTATAACCACCTTTCCGGATGCAACTTTTTACAATTAATTCATTTATTGCCCCGACACTACTGTAACTTCCTACAATGCTATTTTTAGCATACGCATTTACTCGTATGTAACCAATTTTGACTTATTTTGCCTCTATAAATTGCAGGCTTACCTTGGTTACAAATCCTCTTGAATTTAAAGTACAAAAACTCTGCTAATTTCACTGCGTTTGTAGCATTTGCATCCAAAGTTTGGAGAACATTCAAGAGCATCTACATTCACTTGCAAGGTTCCACAGACAAGGTCTCTATAACCTTACTGATGTTTGCATTGAAGGAAGTGCAGGGAAGGTTTGCATTATTAGTTTGTTTATCTTTCATTATTGTAGTTTTTTCACTTTTTACAACCAATACTTGTGTTTGCGCGCCTAATTATATATAACATTTTACACAAATATATATAGTTTATTTGTTCATGGTAAATTTATAAAGCTGGTTCAGATTATAAATCAACAAGATTGTATAACCAAAAACAAAAATAAAATAACTTTATTTTCAAAGATCGAAAAAATAGAAATAACTTCAACAACTTATTTTCAAAGATTGAAAAACATAGAAATAACTTGAAAAATCTATTTTTTAAATTTCATCATGAGAAAGAGAAGTAAATAAAACAGTTCCAGCATTTAATAAAAAAGAATCTTGAACTATACTTGCACTTTTCAAATATATGGAATAGAAAAACCATTTAACTCTTCCTTTATTAGAATTTAAACTTCATTTAAAAAAGGGAAACTATTGAAGTTTAGAGAAGGATTTAACAACATATTGATTTCTTTTCTTAAGGTGAAAAATACACTTTTTTTTTCAATTCAGTTATGTAATTTAAACAAAACAACAACTTTTCCTTTCAACTAGGAAACCAAACATTCTTTCAACTTCAACAAAACTACAATTTAAAAAACATTGTTTCTTACATTCAACCATAACCACACGAGGAAAATTTATAGTTAAAATGCAAGTAAAAGCCCTCCATAAAGTGGGGATAACATGCAATTTTTTTACAAATTTATAACTTCTAAAAAAATTCAAAATTTGCAACTTTCTCCTAGTTTTTAACTTCATTCCAACTCCAAAATTCATCAACAAAAGTTTTCAAAAAGGCCACAAGAGATGGTTTGGTTGTCCACCCAACCAATTGACATCATTGTATGCCTCAAAATGAAAATGAAAACATGTTAGCCTCCTCCAAGCCCACGGGAGAGAGGAAAGACATGTCTCTAATCAACACATAGGATAAAGAAAACAAAGAAGAATGCAAAGATTTCAATTACACAACATATTCAAAACACAAAGAGTTGCCACAATACTTAAGAAGCTACATGCTTCTACTAATGGGGAAGAGGCGATGAAGATATCCGTCCATTTTCAAAGCCATAGTAACCAAGAATCCCAAAAAGCCTCCAAATCTCCTTATCTCACCATTTTTCTTCTCTTATCTCTTCATGCCCCTCTTCACCAAGGGTTTTCAAACCTTATGGGCCTCCTTAGGTAAAGATATGAGATGATTTCCAAACCAAATGTAGGTGGAAAGTAAAGAACCCCTAAAACAATAAGGGTGAACAAAAAGAAAGAGATTCCTCCTCTTCCCAACACATTCTTAAATCCACTCCCCTCATGGGTGGATGGAGAAACACAAAACCAAACACAAGTACATCACTTTCAGCACACAAACAATTCCACCATGAAAGAAAGACGATTCCATTATTAAAATAATACGTAAATAGAAATAAGATCATACCTCACAAAACAAGAGCTCAATCCAAATGCAAGTTTTCCACAATTCCTTCTTCTTTCTCTAAAGCTCCTAAAGCAAAAAAAAGAAATCAAATCCCTTTAAAATGAGGGATTATATAGAAGAGGGCCAATACCAAAAGCAAATGGGAGGGTGATAAGTGTCATCCTCCACCCAAAATTCAACCAATCAAACTTTCCCAAAATTGCACCACAATTTTCAAAAAGAAAAGAAATAATCCAAAGCAATCATGGAAATCTCCACATTTCAAAAAAAAACAAAACCAAGAACCATCATTGAAGGTGGTTGAAAGAGAGGCAAAAGAGGCAAATGAGCTCAATTTTCCTTGAAAAGATTCCACCCACCCATAGGTATATAGCCTAGGGGCTATTTTCAAGGTAAATTTAGCCATTTGCTTGCTTTTTACTCCTCCAAAATGTCACCTCTTTCCCAAATCTGAGTTTTGGAGAGAGATGAAATTTATGAGGGGTAATTGGGCTTACCTAATCCAAAATCAAGTGTGTCAAATCCCTTTTAATACAAACAAACAATCCATAAACCAATCCCACCAAATGGGATGAAGTTAGCACTAAACAACTCAATCAATCACTAAGAGAAAGAGTTTAAAGTTAATAAATTAGAAAAGCTAACAAAGGGGGTGAGCACAACCACCATAGAAGTAAAGAAATAAGATAATACATGCACAAAGGGGTATAATTCCACATTTAAACCAATGTCTAAACAAGGTGAACCAAATACAAAAATAACCAAGGGAAAGAAATTTGGCCCATCAGGGCCTATTGTGCTAATTAGAGATGTCATTCATGAGTCCCACATTCTCATATGGAAAAAGCTGTCACCTACACACTTGAGTCAAACATCATACATGTCCAATATCAATAACTAAATGATACGATATCATCCATGCACTATGACGATGATCCAAACAAATTCAAAAGCTAGTTAAGAAGTCAATCATAATATGATCATCCATCTAGTGCAATAAGAAGAAGGTTACGACAATGCATCTGAAATGAATCAATAAGAAGACCACAAGATCAAAATCCAAACTAATCATGACATCATATCAATACTCGTAAAATGATCAATATACATTGGCATTGCACGCCCTATCAATAACTTGTGAAAAACAAGTTAGCATCATAATGCTAATATAATTTACATAATATAGCAACATTAGGATTAAAAATGATAGTAACATAATATCCAATTGTTGATATGAGTTTCCACTTCTGTCTAGATGAGTGTATGAGTAATCAAGAAACACTAAACAACGTCGAGTATACAAGGGCTTAGTACCTTGGAGATGACGATGGATGATACAAGCGCAAATAAGATAGATGTATGATATAAAGAAGCTAGATCTACAAAACTGAAATAGATAAGATTAGATCATAATATGCGGGGTTTCTCGGACAGTGCAGTTCAAGAGGATTTTAACTCCCTTGGAGGATGTCAACCCCATGTCAGACAAGATAATAATAGATCATGAACAATAGTAATGGAATATAAAACGAAAAGTAACTAAAATGACGAGGGAACTTAGCTTGTGCTCTGTTATGGAGATGAACTGGGCATCAAGATGGCAAGATAATGAACAATGACAAAGGTTTCTTCCTTAAACGTGAGAACTTAATTAAAATCTTTCTTTTCTAGGCTTAGGTTTCTCCAGGTCTTCTTGAAAAATATATCCTTCTCCCTCTCTAAGTCTTTGGTCCTCTTTGAAATATGGGAAAAAACCCATATTTATAGCTTAGATGTGAGGTTAGATTGAGGTTAACAAGTAATCGGGGTTGAGTAAAGTAATCGAGTTAGGGATATGATGTGATCACGTGGGGACCATGACTTGAATTATTAGATGGAGTGGGGAGCATGATTGACATGGTGGGTGAGATAAAAGATTCCATTTAAAAAGGAGTGTCGGATGGGTGTATTAATACCCATGGATTAAATAAAATGTGAAGGATGGGGATATGCCAAAAGTTGAATTATCAAATGGGTCTACATGGAGCCCATTTGATAATTAATCAAATAATGTGAGCAAATAGATAGGATTTCATTTAATTTAAGAAAAAGAGAAGCGAGGATGGAAATTACGTGAATGTGAGATGACGAAGGGGCGCTATAACCAAAAATAGTTGTCTACATTTGCCCCTTTTTATTGAGTGGTTTGCGATAGCAGGCTAGGAGACAAAAAAATAAAAAGGGTTAGATGAGATATGTGTCTGAAGATGGATGAAGATATGACCAAAGGAAAGATGCCTCAGGTAAAAAAGGATCGCAATAACAATGAAAAACAAAATGTATGGCGGTGACTTCAATATCACATTGGTAGAGTACAATTACGGTCTCAATGGAGACAGATGACAACGTTCTACAGACCAATGAGTGGGTGAAGACCACTGCAATATGGATGTAAGCCAACATGACCAATGGGTCATAGGAAAATATCAAAATATGTGTAACTGAATGTGAAAGATGTGCGTAATCCTTTATTTGCGAGGAATCGTGTGAAAAATCATGCGTCCAAAAATGGATGAGAATGAAGATAATGATGCCCCAGCCTAGGGCACGAGAAGGACAAAAAAATTGAGTTATATGCACTGACAAGTACAAGGATGAAAAGGTGCCCCAACATAAGACATAGATGGATGTTGAAATAAGATATCCCAGGGGGAATACTCATAAATGTGGACAAGATGAGAAGATAGGATAGAAAGATGAGATAAAAGTTTCTAAAAGGGTGATAAATATAATGACAGTCATGTTTCATAGGAAAGATGCATAAGTGTTAGCAAATTAGAAGGTGAAGAAGACAAAGAAGTCTTGTTTCTTCGACAAGTAGGATAAGAAGTCAAGATACTTTTGCTATAAAAAAGAAGAGAAAATATTCATGGAAGATAACAAGATCAGATAGGTGATGTCCGCTATGGTATCTTCCAAGAAAAAAATTTCAAAAGAAGATGGGAAGATATTCTTAGAAATGGATATGATGATGTCCCTGCAAGAGGACGGTGAATATAAAAGATGTGACGGGGTTGTCAAAAAGAGAAGAGGTCAATGTTGCGAAGAGAAGAACAAGAACAGTAATGAAACAAATTGGTGGTACATAAACAGAGAAACATTGACATAGAATATGAATGCCAGATGTGAGGGATGTTGAGAAAGAGAAAAGGGAATAGATAGGAGGATTGGTTGATTATGAGAAGAGCAAGAAAGATTGAATATGAAGGCGACAGGGATATGGAATAGAGGGACAAAGACGGAGGAGGAGAAAATAAGGAATGAAAGGGGAGGAAGAAGATAACAAAGAAAGATTATAGAGAAAGGGGGAAATGAAGAAGGACAAACAAAGAGAAGACAAGAAAAGAACAAAGTAGAGGATGAAATTATGAAAAGAGAGAGTTATTCAAGATGAAAGGCATGATGAAGGATGGAGCATAGGAAAACAAAGAGGTAATGGAAAACGAAAGAGATGATAAAGTTAAGAAAATTGAAGGAAACAGATCATAGTGAGGAAATCCAAGGAAAAGAATATGGAACTGATCGCATGAAAATGCATGTGGATGATGAGATGATAAAGGAGATGGGATAATTTGAAGAGTCGGGTTTTGACGGGGAAGTAAGGAGGAAGTGCGAGGTAAAATGGGGATAAGGACGATGTAGAGGAAGTGAAATAAGACAAAGATCGAAAGGAGGAGGAGACAAAGAAGAAAATTATGCAGAGACGGAAGGAACCAAGAATGAAGATATTTGGTAAAGAGTGAGAAGCATAAGGAACGTAAAGAGAAACTTGAGGGAAGGAATGATATTGATTGGAAAATAAACGGAGATGCATGAGATGAGGCTATGCGATGATGAGAAAATAGAGAGGTGTATGATGAAGACGGTGAAGAAATTGGCAAGGAAGAATGGAATATAGAGAGTTGGCTAGGAAAAAGAAAGGAAGGGATATGAAAGGCAATGCCGAGTGAATGGATGTTAGGAGAAATCCACCGATGATGATCGGTAGAAAAGATGGGATAAAATATGAGACAAGGCAGAAAGTAAACGAAGAATGAGAGGGGGAACGCCAATGAAGGGATGTTAGGAGAAGTCCACCTGATAATAATCATAGGACACGAGAGGAAGAAATGAAGATAGAATGGAGGTCAAATAAAAGGATTCAGTCATGCAAGGAATGGGGATGAGTGATTTTTAGGAGAAGTCATCCTATAATTACTAGCGCGGAAACAGAAGATGACGATGAAAGAATGTTAGAGGGAGACTAATGACAATGACAGGTAAATATGGGGGTAGATATGTGGGAGAACTCTAGAAGACGAAGTGGAATGAGTAAAGAAAGGAGGGATAACCATGTGTAGGAAGATGAAGATGAGGAGAGGATGCAATGGATGAGAATGAATGAGAGAGAAATGAAGAAACAAGACACAAAATGAATAGAGAAGCAACGGTTAAGTAAGATTACCTAGCGACGGATGATGGAGATGAAAAAGGGACTAGTAAGAAGTGGTGTTTGCGTGAATGGAAGAGGAGGTGAGAGGATGTGATGATGAGGAATGTCGAGAAAATGTAGATGGAGATAATGTGGGGTAGTGGGGAGTGTAGGATGACAAATCATGCTTAAGAGGGACTCTTAAGTAAGATCTCCATGCCGTAGGAGGATTTAAGTAAGATCACCAAACCGGCAGTGATGATATGGAAGGAGAAAGACAACATTGTATTGGATGCAGATGTGGAAGGGTTGGTTGGAATGGATGAGTACGATGAGAGACGAAAGACAGAAGATGACGAAGAGATGATGGGAGATGGAAGGATCATATGACCAACCATTCTTAAGAGAAACTCTTAAGTAAGATTTCCTTGCGACAAAGATGGTTAAGTAGGATCGCCAAATCGAAGAAGAAGAAGAAGAATGATGAAAAGACTGAGTAGTGTATACCAAAATGGAACAAGAGATGAAAGGAGGTGATATCAAAGTGATAACAAAGAAACAAAGGAGTGTGACATGAGTGGATGGAGGAACATATGCAACGTAGATGGAGAGTGTAAGGGAAATCCTTAACTGGGATGCCCATGTGGTGGTAGTGATGATGCAAGAGTGTTAAGTGGAAAAGGAGGAGTGGAAAGACGTTTGTGGTGGTGATTGTCATCTATTGAAAGAGGAAATGGTGGAGAAGCTTCTAAAATGGGAGGATCTGTTGTAAATATCTCCCTCGGGTAGATATAAACAAGTAGAAGAATATGGAAATAAAAGAAACTCGTGAGCCCAATATTTATTGCGTCACCAATAGCCCAAGGCATAGGTGGAAAAGTGTCGACATGAAAAATTTCACGCCAAGGTCGGAGAAGGCGCATGTCGAAAAGAGTGTCGACATGAACGTTGGACTTTTGGAAAGCGAGATTACAGGAGGTAACCTCTATCCAACTTGGACTTTTGGATATCTTTAATTGGGTGAGAAAAATTCTTAAAAATAAAAAATACAGTTCGCCACTTTTTGGGTTTGCTAGGGTTCTCACCTACCACCATAATGAGATGAATTAAATGCAACCTGGAGGTGGTTGGGGTAGATTTGGATTTCCTCTCTCTTCCCTCTCTCATTCTTCCTATAAATTGTAAGGAGGGGCTTCTTTCTAAAGGTTGGACATTCTTGTTTTGCCCCTCCCTTCTTCTCTTTGGCAGGTGAATTTGTGGAGTTCAAACCTCCCATCTAAAATTGTAATGCAACTTTGCCTCTTGGCATTTTGTAGTGTATTGTATCAATCTTTGGAGAAAATAATGCATGTTTGTGGATGATTCTCAACCCTCTCTATGTTCATTTGCATCCTCTTGATCTTTCACTACAAATTTGGTTATCTGTGCATGATCTTGCATTGCATTTTAATGGTTTGTGTTTATTGGCAAGACAGGTGTTCTTCATTCCTCGGTGCATCACCTTTGTTAGTTTAGGTTTATTTTATGCATCTTCTTACCCTGTCTCCTTGGAAAGTTAGATTAGGTTTTGAGTAAACCCTCTACATTTTTATGTGTGCATCTGAACAGAGGAATAGGAACCGGCCTTCATCGGAGAGCTTTTCCGATTCGCAAGGTCCCACACTTGGGAAAAGCTCCATGTTATGCAATCACTGAGAGTCTCAACCCATCGAGTTGCAGACATTCAGGGGTGTTGTGATTCGCCATCAATAGTTTTGGCATGCCGGTGGGACAAGAGGTCATTCCACAAGATTTGAAGGAATTTTCAAGAAATTTGGACTAAAAATTGCAGGTTTTACAATTTCAGATTTTTCACCTTCAGGCTGAACTTTGAAATCGATTTTCAAGGGCTTAACTTGCTCAAAACAAGTCAAAATTTCACCAGTTGATAGATCGGGGGATAATATTCAAAAGGGTATTCTTAGATTTTTGAGATTTTGACTTTCAAAATTTCATGGTTTTTAGTATTTCAGGTTTTCCCAGGTGTTGAGCATGTCCCAAGTTCCGACACGGTGTATTTCAGGTTTTGTAAGTTGCCTTACATGACCTAAGTTTTCCTGTACCTTTTGGGGATTAGTAGTTGCACAACAAAACCCGATAACCGAATTGAAGAACTATATCTTCTGGGTCCTTCAAAGTTTTAAATTCTATTTTTAATATTGTCAGGTTTGGTGTGTAACTTGGCAGAATCTAGCCTTTTGAGGCTCATTATCTAACACATCTGGTGACTCGAAGGGATAGAATTTAGTGGTTTAGTAGCAAAAGTTTCCCAGGTGCATGAGAAGAATTTGAACCAGGTCTGATACTCGAGAAGAGGGGTTATTTGTCCACTTACAGCTATCACCAGGCAGAGGAAGGAGAGGAAGAGGACCACGAAGATCACCATCTCCACCTAACCAGACTTTGTCTACACCTCCACCTAGTAGACCTTTTCTCGCATCAACTAGAGTTCTTAGGCCAATCATAATGGCACATCTACCACCGAATCCCTTTGTCAATTTCATTGGCAGCAGACCCACTTGCCCTCAATGCACGAGAATCCGAGTTCAATTGCAGCATTGAAGAACATTCCATTTTCTTTGGAGAAAATCATACCACTCTGGTGATCATGTCAAAGACATTGCTAACGTTTGTGCGATCCATGAGATAAATGAAATGGATGTTCTTTGTCAAATTGTTGGCATCTTCATTCAAAGGAAGGCATTGCAATGGTTTAGGAGCCTTGGAGCTGGTTCTATCCAAAATTGGAATCCAGTTATGCATAGTTCTCCATGAGTAGTTTGGAGAAAAGGGAGACAATTTGTCTCTACTAGAACAATTGACAACTATCAAGAGAGCTCCCAATGAGCAGTTGACTGACTTCAACTTCAGATTTCAAAGGTCTTGGGATAGGATTCCAGTGGCCGTTAGGCCAACAGCTGAAGGTGCTTTTCTATATTATCTTAAGGCTTTGAATTCTGATATTTCTATGTTAATTCAATCTATGGGAGGCACAACCTTACTGCTTATAGCATTGCCATTAGGGCTGAAAACTGTCTTATTCAAGTTGGTAAGCTGGCTCCTAGGCCTCCCATGCCCTTGTATCCAAACTTAGAAAATCCAAGCACTAGTCAAGCACCCACTTTGGCTCCTATTCCCACTCCTAGAAATCAAAGTTCAAATGAAACTTCTACTTCATCCTCTAGTGCTTCAAATGAACTCCAAGAGGTTATGAAACAGTTGCAGAACCTTGGAAATGAGCTGGTGACTATCAAAAGACAACAAGCTCAAAGTGCTAGACCATATCAGCCTCAAGCGCAGTACCAGGCTAGGCCACCATACCAGCCCAATAGGCCACCAAATCAGGCTGCAAATCAAAATCAAAGCCAAGTAAGGCCTCCCACTAATAGACCATTTCAGCCCTATAACCCCAATGTTGCATCTACTTCTAAAGCATTAGTGCCAGTCCAAAACAACATAGCTCAAGAGTATGATTGGTGTTTCCCATGCAATGAACCTCACAACCAATCTATGTGCTTCAATGGTGCTTTGAACCAAGCCTTGATGGTGACAACTACTGGCGTAGAGGGTGAAGTGAGTCAAGAAACAAATCAGCAACAAGGGACATCTCAGCAAAACACAGCTCCAAATGATACCGCACTTGTGAATTGGCAAGCTGAGGATTTTTGTGGCATGAATCAAACAATTTCTCAGAGTGTAGCAGCTAACACAAGATCAAAGAAGAGGAATATTGGTGAAGGGCAGTCATTGGCTCCAAGTGATCTACAACCTTCCATCACTCCACAAGGTGTTGGTAAGCAAAATACAGTTCCAAACATGCAAGGACAGCCCAAACCACCTTCTAAACCAACTCAAATGCTAGTTGTTGCTGCCCATGCACAAGAAAGGAATGTGCAGGCTAAAGGACAACAAAGAGATGTTTCATCCCCATTTAGCATCATTGATCAAATGAAGAAGACAAATGTGAATATATCAATGTGGGAATCTTTATCCATCCCAGGCCAAAGAGATCTTCTACAAGCTGCCATGAAGAATTGGTCAACTTTGAACCAGCAGGTCCATATGCAAGAGAATGTCCTCACAAATTTTGCTCAGCCTGAAGGGAATCATGGAGGACAACAAGGTAAAGTTTTGAAGCCCCCTCCATTCTATGTTTCATTAATCATTGGGGATAAACTAGTACACAATTGCATGATTGATTAAGGGCAAGTAGTTCTGTCATGCCCAAGCAAATAGCTGATCAATTGGGTCTCCAATATGAAGTCATATCTAAAGGGGTAGTGCAATTGGATGGGACAGCAGTAGCAATGGTGGGAGTGATTAAAGGTTTGAATCTTACCTTGCATGCATGCCCCAACGTTACCATTTTGCAAGATGTGTCAGTGATAGATTTGCCACCACTCTTTGCCCTATGCTTATCAAGGGATTTCATAGCTAGAATTGGAGGCTACTTATCTGCTGATTGGTCACACATGTTGTTTAGAACAAGATATGGTACTAAGGTCACAATCAGATCGAACCAATTGCAAACTTTCATATTGAGCCTCATACTCCAAGCCAAATCAATGCCAATTATTCAGCATTTGATCAAGAAGATTATCAAGCACAGATGAAGCTGACACCAAAGTTGGAAGCATCCCAGATTTGACTCTTGATGAATGGGCAAGCAAGGTACATGCTTGGATGATCCCTACGAAGTAGAAGAATCTGAGCTAGGAGTCTATTGCATACATGAAGAAAACCAGCCTATTCCTAGCATCACCAAACCAGACCATAAGGATGACAATGAGGTATGGCAGTTATTTTTTGATGGATCAAGGAGTAGGCAAGGTGCAGGAGGAGGAGCTATGCTTGTTTCACCTCAAGGCATCAAATATTATTCAGCTTTCCGTTTCAGTTTTCTGTTCAAACAACACAGTTGAATATGAGGCCTTGATTCATGGACTTCATTGGGCTAGGAAAAAGGGCATAAAGAACTTGCAGGTGTTTGGGGATAGCGAGCTAATCATCAATCAAGTCAGGGGACAACATGCTACAAAGAATGACCTACTGAAGAACTACAAGAATAGGGTATGGGACCTCGTTGAGGATTTGAAGCTTTGACATCGTGTCCATACCCAGGAAGAAAAATGAAGCCGCGGATAGGCTCGCAGCAGTTGGAGCAATGTTTGATGTGGTTGACAACATCAAAAGGAAAAAACACAACCACATATCCATGTGATTGTGAGGCCAGTAGTTCCAGATAATAACACAAGCTGGTAGGTGTTTGAGAATGATCAACAGATCGTCAATTTCTTACAAGAAGAGGCTGAATTCTCAGCTAGGAATCAGGACAGACTAGAGCAGCAGTATGGGGATCAAGTAGTGCAGCTGCGGACAAACAAGCTTCCTAAAGGGTTTAGTAACATTGGAGTCTATCTTGACCCTAACGACGAGTTCCGTAAGGAAAAGGCTAACATCTGAGTCAAGAGAGAAGATTGAGCCAATTCGGTTGGGGAAGGCAAAACACTTCAAATTGGTAAAGTGGCCTTTGAGCGGGAGAAATCAGATTTCATACTGACTTTGCAAGAATTTCAGATGTCTTCACTTGGAGCTATGAAGACTTGAGAGGATTGATCGAAGTTGGCACAACATACCATAGAATTGGATCCAGATCTAAGCCCATCAGGTAGAAGTAGAGACCAGTCAACCCTCACATTGAGCCTCTAATGAAGAAAGAGCTAAACAAGCTAATAGAGGCAAGCATTATATTCCCGATCAAGCACTCAAGTTGGGTTGCAAACTTGGTTCCGGTCAGGAAGAAGAGCGGAGAAATCAGGTTGTGTGTGGACTTAGAGAGAGACCTCAAGCGGGGCATCTCTCAAAGACCATTACCCACTTCCTTGATGGAACAAATATTGCAAGTGGTATCGGTTCGGAGAGATTCTCTCTCCTAGATGGCTACTCGGGGTATAATCAGAGTAATGGTGAAAGAAGATGACCGAGTTCAAGATGGCTTTCACCACCGAATGGGGCACACTATGCCTACTGAAGATGCCATTTGGGCTATCAAATTGGAGCCACTTTCGAAGGGAAATGGATATGGCATTCAAGGGTTGATCAATAAAATAGTTCTGATATATCTTGATGACATCACTGTATTCTCCAAAAATGTAGTGGATCACCTCTTTCATTTGAGGAAAGTATTTTAGAGGTGTAGAAGATTTGGGGTATCATTGAATCCCAAAAAATGCATATTCTTGGCTCACGAGGAAAACTTCTAGGCCATATTGTTTCAAAGGAGGGGTTGACGATTGACCCAGAAAGAGTTGAAGCAATTCGAGCGTTGCCATTGCCAAGTCACAAGAAGGCTCTTCAAAGCTTCTTGGGAAGGATCAATTTTGTCCATGAGGTTTGTTCCAAACTTTGCAGCTCTCGTAAAGCCAATAACGCTGATGTTGAAAAAGAGCATGACATTTAAGTGGACATCTGAAGGCAAGGCAAGTTTTGAGGCAATAAAAGAGGCTATATCTCAAGCTCTGACTCTCGTCAATCCAGACTTCTCCAAGGACTTCATGCTATATGCCTTTGGTGGTGGAGACACAATTTCTGCAATCTTGGTACAACAAAACAAAGAAGGATTAGAACAACCAGTTGCTTTCTTCAGTCAAGGCTTGGAGGAATACGAAACTAGGTACTCTTTCATTGAAAAGCATGTCCTTGCAGTGATCAGGAGCTTAAAGAAATTCAAGCACCTAGTCTCAAACAACAAGATCCAATTGTTGGTCTCTCATGCGGGAGTCAAGGACTTCCTTCTAAACAAGGATTTGAATGAGAAACGTGCAGGATGGATAACCGTGTCATGGAATATGACATCGAGATCAAGGTCACAAAACTAGTACGTGGAAAAGGACTATGTGAACAACTAGCTTTGAGTCGGCAAGTTGAAGCAGGTGATGAAAAAGAGACTGTCTTGGTACTACAGGATGGTCAAGAACAGGAAAATGATGATGTGCCCACTCCTTGTTGGACTCAGAATATGATACACTTCCTACAGGTAGGCCTATGCCCTCCAGAATTGAGCAAAGAAAAAAGGAGATACTTCAGATTACAAGCCATTCCATATGTGCTTGTTGATGGTGTTTTGTTTAAAAAGACATCAATGGAGTTCTATTGAGGTGCATTGGGACAAGTCAAATTGAGAGGGTGTTACTGAGATTTTCATGATGGAGATTCGGAGGACATTTCCCCATGAGTAATGGCTCTCAAGATAATGAAGGCAGGGTATTATTGGCCCACAGTGTTCAGTGACTGCTATACATGGATAAGAAAGTGCAAGAAATGTGCACTCTTCACGGGAAAAGAAAGACTAGCAGCACTTCCATTGCACCCAATTTTGGTTGACCAACCATTTATGCAATGGGGATTGGACTTCGTCGGGGTCATCAACCCAAACTCAAGCCAAGGCCACAAGTGGATTCTCACGGAAATGGACTATTTCACCAAGTGGACCGAAGCAGTAGCGCTCAAAGAAGCAAATGAGTCTAACATACTAGACTTTTATGAAGGAATAGTGACCAGGTTTGGTGTGCGGCCACTATCATATCAGACAATGCATTGGCATTCATAGGTTCCAAGATTACAGAATGGGCTGTCAAGAATGGAATCTATTTGAGCACCTCTTCAAATTATTACCCGCAGGGTAATGGACAAGCAGAGTCCATGAACAAGAATTTGCTAAGAATCATCAGAAGGACTCTGGATGAAAACCAAAGGACATGGCATACCAAGCTAAAATCAGCATTATGGGCTGACAGGATAACGCCAAAGAGGTCTACAGGTAATTCTCCCTACAAGTTGGTCTATGGGAAAGAGGCAGTATTGCCTATATCATTAGAATTACTGCATTAGAGCTCATGAAGCGAGTTGGAGTTATGCGAGTTTGAACCAATGGAGGCCAGGTATGCAGAGTTGATGGAATTGGAAGAAATAAGAGAACATGTAGTTCAGATGATTGAAAAGGATCAAGCCTTAGTAAAAAGATGGTTTGATAAGAAGGCAAGAGCAAGGACCTTCTGGAAGGGGACCTAGTTTTGAAATGGGATGCAGATCGGGAAAAACCAGGAAGGCATTCCAAGTTTGATGCCATTTGGAGTGGCCCCTACATGGTCACGGGATGTAAAAGTAGTAATGCCTTCCAATTGTCTACATTGGATGGAGAAGAACTCCCGATTCGGTTAACGGAATCTATCTTAAACATTGCTACTAAAAGGAAAAGGTTTACCCTTGTAAATATTAGCCTAGATTTCAATTCCTCTAAGTGCGTATGCACATTGTCTTGTTGTAGTTAGGTTTCAATTTCCCTAAGTGCTTTGCACAGGTTTTGTTGCTCTCAGGTTGAATTTCTACAGTTCAGCGTGCTCTCAGAGAAGGAGTTGCGGTATCAGGCTCGGGATCAGATATCAAGTTGGTTTCAGGTTATTGCTTATGACTCCATGCCCAATGGATTGCTAAAAGGCCACTGATCTTCTACCTAGCAGGTAGGTGATCCCGTTGAGTCACCAAATTGTTGTAAATATCTTCCCCCAGGTAGATATAGACAAGCAGAAGAATATGGAAATCAAAGAAACTCAGAGCCTGATATTTATTACATCAGAATGAAATCAGCCCAAGGCGCGAGGTAGAAGAGTGCACATGAAAAAGTGTCGACATGAAATGGGTGTGCATGAAAGAGCGAGGTAAAGCATGCACATGACAAAAAGTGTCGACATGAAAAATGGATTGCGCAGAGCGCGTAGGTAAAGGCGCATGTCAAAAGTGTCGACATGAAAATGGATGCGCCCATAGGCGCAGTAAGAAGGTAAAAAGTGTCGACATGAAAAATGGATCATGCAGCGCAGGTAGAAGGCGCACGTCAAAGAGTGTCGACATGAAAATGGATGCGCCATGGCAGCAGCGTAAAGTGACATGGTAAAAAGTGTCGACATGAAAAAAATTTACGCCAAGGTGCGAGTAAAGGTGCACATCAAAGAGTGTCGACATGAACATGGATGTGCCCATGGCGCGAGGTAAAAGGTGCACATGAAAAGTGTCGACATGAAAAATTTGCGCCGAGGCGAGTAAGAGCGCGGAGTAGAAAGGCGCATGGCGACAAGAGTGTCGACATGAAAATGGATGCGCCCTTGGCGAGTAAAGGCGCATGTCAGAAGAGTGTCGACGAAAAAAGTTCGCGCCAAGGCGCAGGTAGAAGGCGCACGTCAAAGAGTGTTGACATGAACATGGATTTGCCTTAGTGCACTGTAAGAATATGTGACATGCACATGGATGCGCCAAGGCGCACCTTCGGGGGAGGCGCAACATTTTTTGGCCTTGACGGGAAGCAGACCCTGACCCAGATATTCAGATGGCCATAACTTTTCACAAGGAGCTCGGATTCATGCAAGGTTGGACTTTTTGGAAAGCTTACGAGGTCCTCTATCCAACTACTGATTGGATATCTTTAATTGGGTGAGAAAAATTCTTAAAAATAAAAATACAGTTCGCCACTTTTTGGGTTTTTAGGGTTCTCACCTACCACCATAATGAGATGAATTAAATGCAACCTGGAGGTGGTTGGGGTAGATTTGGAATTCCTCTCTCTTCCCTCTCTCATTCTTCCTATAAATTGTAAGGAGGGGCTTCTTTCTAAAGGTTGGACATTCTTGTTTTGCCCCTCCCTTCTTCTCTTTGGCAGGTGAATTTGTGGAGTTCAAACCTCCCATCTAAAACTGTAATGCAACTTTGCCTCTTGGCATTTTGTAGTGTATTGTATCAATCTTTGGAGAAAATAATGCATGTCTATGGATGATTCTCAACCCTCTCTGTGTTCATTTGCATCCTCTGATCTTTCACTACAAATTTGGTTATTTGTGCATGATCTTGCATTGCATTTTAATGGTTTGTGTTTATTGGCAAGACAGGTGTTCTTCATTCCTCGGTGCATCACCTTTGTTAGTTTAGGTTTATTTTTATGCATCTTCTTACCTGTCTCCTTGGGAAAAGTTAGATTAGGTCTTTTGAGTAAACCCTCTGCATTTTATGTGTGCATTCATAAAAGATGATATGGATGAGATTAATGGAACATAGCTGTAGTAAGGGTGTAGAGGGAAACTATATTTTGAATTGGAGATAAATAAGAAAGGTTACCACTCAAAGTATTGCACTGAAATTTATGTGATTTTTAAAAACGATAGGTTTTGGAACACATAACCAATGATAGTTAGTTATACCAAAGGAACATATGATTAGTTGAGATTAATGGAACATAGTTGAGATTAATGGAACATAGTAAGAGGTGTAGAGGGAAACTATATTTTGAATTGGAGATAAATAAGAAAGGTTACCACTCAAAGCATTGCACTTGTAGCCAACAACAAGTGTTAACACATAGCCAATGATAGTTAGTTATACCAAAATATCATGAGGGAGATATGAATGAAAGATGCTCATAATCCTAATGTTGGCATGACAAAGGGATCAAAGATGTGACTTGTACGCGGGAAGAGGGATCTCTAAAGGTGGTGTTCCTTAATTATATGCCCCAACTCTGGAAAAGGGAAAGAAAAATAGCATAAAACTAATCAATGTGGGAAGCTTTCGGAAAATGTTTATAAAAGAAGGTTGATCAATGTGGAAAATGTTCCAAATGCCATAATAACTGAGTAGCCATCCTTCAAGGGTATGGTATACTTTATACATAATATGGATAACAAGAATAATATGATAGCCCTCCTTCAAGGGATCAGTCTATTTCTTTTGATTTTCTTGGATTTTGATTTGTATACTTTTTTTTTGTTCTTTTCTTTGCATGAACAAGCTGTCTTTCGAGGATTAGTCTGTTTTTGATAATTTTGATTTTTCCTTTTGCATACATGAATTTGAGCTTCACATGGGGGAGAACTATGAATAACTAAGTAAGCCACTTAAGAGGGGATAAGGAATGTACAAGAGAGACACCTGGACCCTTCGCATGGCTGCATAGGAGAACGAGAAGGTGAGGGATGTAATGGGTACAAGATCACATAAAAGTAGTGAAGGTGGACTACATAATTCAAATTATGACAAATGGAAGGGGCTAAAGATGGCATAACAATATAAGGATGTAACTAAGTTCTCATTGGAAGATATGTTAATAGTAGATCGGTCATGCAAGTGCAATGCATTAAGAGGTTCCATTTCGGTTTACCACCATGAGAGGGAAGACACGGTGAAGTTGCAATGAGATGATGACCAAATAGGAAACATAAAATATATCCTGAAGGAAACAAACACATGGCCACAATGGTGAATTTAGATGAAAATAAATGATGCCCTAAGAGAGACATAAACATAGAAGGACAATCATGGCCTCAAAGGAGGGCTTGATGAAATAAATGGTGTCCCAAAAGAGACACACATATAGCCACAATGGTGGACTTCGAGAAAAAGGGATCCATCAATGGAGAGACAAACATGGCCTCAAATGAGGGATTGATGAAATAAATGGTGTCCTAAAAGGGACACAAATATAGCCACAATGGTGGACTTTAAGAAAAGGGATCCCTCAATGGAGAGACAAACATGGCCTCAAAGGAGGGCTTTGATGAAAAATATGATACCCCCAAAAGGAGCATAAACATAAAAGAACAAATATGGCCTCAAAGGAGGACTTGATGAAATAAATGGTGTCCCAAAAGAGACACAAATATAGCCACAATGGTGGACTTTGAGAAAAAGGATCCCTCAATGGAGAGACAAACATGGCCTCAAAGGAGGGCTTTGATGAAAAGATGATGCCCCAAAAGAGACATAAATATGGCCACAATGGTGGACTTAAAATGAGTGAGGATTTGGGCAGAAATAGTTTAGATTGGATGAATGTGAAGGAGGTAGAAAACAATGTCAAAGAGCGAAGTCCCCTAGTAACAAGGGAGTTATATGGATGAGATTCTCAAGGGAAGGAATGTTGTTCCCAATAAGTTAAATGTGAAGGAGTTAAAAGGATGTGAAAGAGTTTAGATGAGATTGTTTTAGATTTGGATGGGATAAACGATTGGAGACCACAAGTGTGTTTAGCAAGATAAATGATATTGATGAATAATGGAAGACCTTCCTTAGGAGGAATGTCGTGTGCATGAGGGATGTTAATGGATGATGTGGATGAAGGAATCATGGGAGACCCAACAGATGGGATATGAATTGGATTCAAAGTAAATGGAGAAGAAACTTTCCCTTGAATGAGGAAGTCATCTTTCTCAATAAGATTGTGGACGATTGACCGAAATGCCTTACAATGTTCGATGTCATGACCTGGGGTACAATGATAAGCACTACCGCAATTAGGATTGAACCATGTTGGCTTGGGACCATAGGGATTAAAGGCTTTAATATAAGGAAGTTTGATGGCAGATGTTTGGGTTAAATGTTGAAAGATATTTGCGTATGATCCCATTGAAGTGTCGTGGGAAGGTAACTTTTATCGGTTTTGATAGGATGTCTCAGCTTAGAGTTAGGAGAAAACGTGGATGTAGATTGGATGTGTGAATTTCGTGTTTTGGAGGACAAACCAAATTTGGTTGAAGGATGGTATTGTTTGGATGTGGATTGATTATTGCAAGATCTTGTAGATGGAAAAATTGATCCTGACATGGATGTTGTGGCATTGGATTATTGAGAAGAGAGAAAATTTGATTGTTTCTGTGGATGCACAGGGGACTATCAGTGATGTTTTCCCCGAGCCTTAGACTTCAACCGAGAAGATTTACCTCTAGCTAGGGATGACAATAATTTCAACCGGAGGATCTGATAGTGGTGGTGTGATTATTAATGGAGAAACTGTCCTAAAACAAGATGAAGATGTTAATGAAGAGATAGGTGTTTGTATGATGTGATTAATGATATCTATGTGAGACATGGATTGTTTTGGTTTGGGCATGGAAAGAGATGATTTTGTAGAGGGAGAAGGTAAATCATCTTTATTTGATTTAGGTGGATGTGTTGGTTCAATAGGTGATTCAAGGGGTATATTTGATAGGGTTAGAGATCGATAGGATTGGGTTGGTGTGATAGAAGGATTAGGTAAAGAGTATTGGGATATCTTTGGGTGATGTGGCCATGGGAAAAAGGTTGTCAAGGTAGAGCTAGGTGGATTGTTGGTGTAATAGATATAGGGGTATTTGGGATAGATAAAGATGTAGGCATTTTTGGAATATGTGGAGACATGGGTGACGTGATAACCCGATGGAGTAGACCTTATTGGTATAGGTAATATAGCAAATGTAGGAGCATTTTGGATGTAGAAGTACAAGGGAATGGTTTTTTATTTTTAGGGGTAAGAATGATATGTTGGCTAATGGGGTGGATGTAGACGGTAGGGTTGTAAGGGTGCATGTAGTAGAACTGAGTTTAGTTGGGATGGTTGTGAGCAATATAGGTGTAGTAATAGTGTATTTGATGAAGATTCCCATGGGTGAATGAATAGGTGTGAGAGACGTAGGACTATGTGTGGATATGAGTGGGGATGAAATAAGTGCTAAGGATGAATCTAATGTGATAGATTGGGGTGTGTTTGAAGTGGTGGAAATGGATGATATAGTTGAATTTGATGTAGACATGATAAGGACAGGAGAGAAGGTGTAGGTTAAGGACAAGTAGTGAAAAGTTGATGTAGGTGTGATAGGTCTAAATAAGAGGTGGGAATAATGTTCACTGTGGGAATGTGTAGAGTTGGTGATAAGATAAGATCTTGATTGACAATGTCAATCATACAAGAATTTGATAGTTGAGATGTAAAGGGGGTGGCTTGAGTTGTTGGTGGTTGATTAGTTTGTTAGTTGAGGTATCAATTTGGATATCCCCTTGATTTACAAGTTGTTGGACACAATCTTTGAAGGAATGACATCTCTCAATGTCATGACCTTTGACTTGATGATATTTACAAAAGTGGGCTTCATGATACCAAATAGGCTTGGCTTGCGAGTTGTCCACGGGTCGTATGGGAGGAAGTTGGATGGAGTTTACACTCATCAACTTATCAAATATAGAACTATATGATTCTCCTAAAGGAGTGTAGTTGGTTGTTGATTGAGGAGATCATTATTGAGACCATGTGCTTGGTGTAGATGGGGATGAGGGTTCAATGACCACAGTGTTGGCCGCAACCTTGAACTCGCCATTATGTGTGAATGGTTTAGTAGATTCAATTTTTGGTTTAGTTGAACTTAGTTTAAGATGACCTGCTCAATGCACGGTTTTGAGCTTGCATGAGCCATTGTGAAAGCTTCATCAAAGGTTCAAAATGATTAGATTTGTAAAGTGGATGATATATGTTTGCACACATGAAGCGAGAATAAGTCGATGAGTTGGTTTTTGGAATAGTGAAGGATAGTTGGTTTATAACATCATGCCACCATGCGACGAAGTCGATGATGGGCTTGTTTTCATACTATCGAATGGTATATAGATCAACAATAGTGGTCTTGCGTGCGATATTGATAGAAAAGTATTCTAAGAATAATTGTGTAAGTTGAGTGAAAGAGAATAAGGAATGTCGTGGGATACTATTGTACCCGATCCAACGTGGGACTAGACAAAGACATGGGGAAAGTGCAAAGGAGTAGATCATGGTCATGTGCAATAAGAAAACATGCGTGTCTAAATGCAGGGAGATATTGTTGAACTTATTAAATGCAGGAAGCTTCCAATGAGGAGGGTAAGGTTTAATTAGAACTGATGGATGAATCACTTTAAATTCAAATTTGTTCATAGGATAAGATGTTTTTGGGTGTAAGGTAAGGGTTTCTAAATTGGCTAAATGATTCATTAAGGCGTGAATTGAATCACTCGAGGTGTTGTAAGGTTGAGATTTGGACCTGTGTGGTTTGAAAAGTAGTTTGATAAGGTGAATGATAATGTTTGTGGGTTGTGGGTGTTTGGTGAAGCGTGTCGATAAGGTGGTTGATAAGTTTGTTGATAAGATGTTTACGGAATGGTTTGATAAGACAATTGATTAATTTGTGGATATGTAGGTGTTTGGGAGCTTCTTGGCAAAGGATAACATGTGTCATAGGTTGGGATTGCTGCATAACTGCTGGTGTTAAGCAATAGGGGCATGACGATGAGTGGGCATATGTGTGTTAAGTGGAGATGGGTGGAGATATGTGGCAAGAATGTAAGTGTGAAGAGGTTGAGATGGTTGGATATGCCTATTAATGGAATTATCAAAATGGGATGTGGGTGGAATGCGATCCACCAATTTTGGATATTGGGAGGATTGAGAGATTATAGGATATTTTGGAGTAAGAAGTCATATATGGGGTTAGGAGGAGATTTGAGTGTATCTAGAGGAGCAAGAGATGGTGGTGTGACTAGTTTAGGAAGACTGGCTTGACGAGGGATATGAGGGTTGGTGTTAAGGTGGGGAGAATTTTGTATGACATGGTTCTCATGAGGTGAGACCATGGAGACTGGAGATTGGGTGACTGATGACATGGTTTTGAGTTTAGAATCCTATTGGGTGAGATCATTAGAAGAAGTAATATCATTGGAGAGAAGATTGTTTGTTTGTCTCGATTTGAGAGAGAGAGAAAATAGGTGTGAAATAGAGAAACATATATGTTTATGTATGTTGTTGACAAACAAATCAAGCAAAATATTTTTTATCATCATGTTTAATTTAGAGGATGTGAACAGAAAAGAAAAGTAGGTAATGAAGGTGCCTAAAGGAGTCTAAGGCTGGTTTTAGGAAGTTATGGATTGGGAGATGTCTGAGATGGTTTCTGTTGGGTGTTTAGGTCCCAATCAGTTAACCAGGTGAGAGGAATGTTTTGATGTGTTAATTATGTTTTGCGTAGTCTCAGGCAGTGTGTGATAAGTGAAATGCAAAGAGTTAAATTCTTTACTTAAGCTATGTGATTAGGAAGGATGCAAAAGGTTCATTTTAGACCAAAATGAAATGTGATGTTGATGCATACAGACACTCAGGAAAGGGAAATTTTGATGCAGAAAAGAGAAAATAAAGAAAAATGAGAAATACCTGGAGAATCACTTATCGGTGTTATTTGATTACACGTGTTTAGAGGTATTAATCACGGACCCGAACGTCTAGTGACCTTAAAAGTGCATTGTTCATCGACTGGAAGAGGGATCTGGATTTTTTTGTTTATTTGATCGCATGTGATGCTGGTGTACTTGGAGGTGATGGTCAGTGGCCAGGAACGCCCAAGTAACCTAAAATGGCACCGTCTATGTTTGGAGATAAAGTCGGTAAAAGTATTTTGTGTGGTGTGTTTGGTTTAAACATTGGTCTTTGACAGCGTAATGTTGTTGTCATAGCGTTGTAGACATTATCCTGCAAGAAGATAATAAATGCTATTAGTTAAGGTAGTTAGAAAAATGACTTTATAAATTTTACAAATGGTGTCATCGTAAATAAATAAATAAAATAAAATAATTAATTAATTAATTAACAAAATTGTAGTTTATAGTCAATTAGAGTAATTGCGATGCGAAAATGAGTCGATAAATTATAAGTTTAATCTATGAAATAAACGTATGAGATAAATTATTAAATACTTGACCCGAGCTGAAATGAGAAACTAAAAAAATATACTATGGAATAATAAACTACACAATGTGTTAATATATTCGAAATAAGCGACGAATTGAACTATAAAGTGATAAAATAAAAACTATAAGACTAATCTATGAAGTAAAATATTAAATAAGTGAGGAAACGAGATAAGACATCATGTTATTTGACCTGTGAGAATGAACTAGCAAAAATCTAATTAATTAATGGTCAAAATCTATGGTCGGTTTGGCTTATAGTAGAAGTGGAAACAATGGGTCGGTGGGTTAAGTGTGAAATGAAAGGGGTTTTCGGTCGAGGTATAATAGAAGTGGAATGATTGGTTGATAAAAAGGTGAGTGAGTTGGTAGGGCCAAGTAGAATGGTCGAGTGGGAGAGGGAAATGACTTGGTTGATGCAGATGTTGGAGGGAGGTGGTTCGAAGGAAGGTGGTGAGGATTGAGTGGAATTGGAGTGGAAAGGTAGGTTGAGGATGGTGAGAGGGACGTGGAGAGCTCAAATGGACAGTGGGTGAAGTTGGTGGAGGGAAGGAGCTACGTGGAGGGAGTTGAAGGAAGCGAGAGGAGGAAGATGGGGTAGGAAAGGAGAAGGGAGGAAGTTACATAATTGTGAGTGGAGGGACATTGGATGGGAGATTGCATGGAGGGTCTGCGTGGGAGGAGGCAGAGCCTATGGGTGGCTCGATGGGAAGGAAGGGAGGATGGAAAAAAACACGAAGGATGGAGGAGTGGGAGTAAGGTGGAAGGGAGATGGGGTGAAGGAGGGTAGCCAAGGGTAGAGGAAGTGGAGAGCCGGGTAGAAGGAGTATGGAGATCGGGGGTCGATCGTGGAGTCGGAGGTAGCGTAGGAGGCATGGAAACGTGTGGAAGTTGAGAGGTATGGGAAGTCGGAGCTGGTGGGAGTGGGGAAGAGGAGGTGGGAATGGAGCTCGTTGAAGAGTTGAGTTGGATGAAGTTGAAAACTCGAGTGGTGATGTGGGAGGAGCTGGAGGAAAAAGGAGATGGAGATGGAGAGTTTGGAGAGTTGGAGAGGTGAGGAAATATTTAGGGGATGGGTTATATGGGGTAGCATGGGTTTTTTTTTAAATATTTTTTTATATATATTTTTATTTTTTTTTTTTTGATATTTATATACTTTCCTATTTTTCAATGGATATAACAATAAAATTTTATAATAATTATAATTAAATAATAACCTTATTCAAAATGACAAAAACCACTTACCTCATGGCGAAGACAAAAACGACTATATGTACAAAGGACACCACACTAGCAAAGATAATTAAATCCTGCAAACAAGTGAGTTTCCAAACGAAATATTCACAAAATATATGTCAAGTAACGACAACTAAAAACAAATAAGATAACCGTCATCTTTACGACACCTGCACACAACAAGTAACATAATAAAAATGACTAGATCTCGGGTCTGGTCCCACGGACATGCCAAATGTTGATATGAGTTTCCAGCTTCCTATCCAGATGAGTGTACGAGTAATCAAGAAACACTAAACAACATCAAGTATACAAGGGCTTAGTACCTTGGAGATGACGATGGATGATACAGAGCACAAATAAGATAGATGTATGATATAAAGAAGCTAGATCTACAAAACTAAAATAGATAAGATTAGATCATAATATGTGGGGTTGCCAGGATAGTACCGGTTCCAAGAGTGGATTTTAACTCCCTTGGAGGATGTCAACCCTCATGTCAGATAAGATAATGACAGATCATGAATAGTAGTAATGGAATATAAAACAAAAAGTAACTAAAATGACAAGGGAACTTAGCTTGTGCTCTGTTATGGAGATGAGTGGGCATCAAGATGGAAAGATAATGAACCATGGCAAAGGTTTCTTCCTTAAACTAGCAAAACTTAATTAAGCTCTTTCTTCTCAAGGCTTAGGTATCTCCAAGTCTTCTTGAAAAATATATCCTTCTCCCTCTCTAAGTCTTATCCTCTTTGAAATATGGGAAAAAACCCATATTTATAGCTTAGATGTGAGGTTAGATTGGGTTAACAAGTAACCGGGGTTGAGTAAAGTAATATGAGTTAGGGATATGATGTGATCACGTGGGGACCATGGCTTAAATTATTAGATGGAGTGTGGAGCATGATTGACATGGTGGGTGAGATAAAAGATTCCATTTAAAAAGGAGTGTCGAGATGGGTGTATTAATACCCATGGATTAAATAAAATGTGAAGGATGGGATATGCCAAAAGTTGAATTATCAAATGGGTCTACATGGAGCCCATTTGATAATTAATCAAATAATGTGAAAAAAGATAGGATGTAATTTAAGAAAAAGAGAAGCGAGGATGGAAATTGCGTGAATGTGAGATGTTGACTATTACCAAAAATGGGTCTACACAATGTATCCATCAAAATAATACAATTATAATGATCAACATATTTCAAAACAAAATGAAAAAAGGTGGGCACTACAATGTATATAAATGATTTTTAATTGAAAAGTGCATTTCTATTAATAAAAGATGATATAGTACACAATTGTATATCAAGAATTTGAAAAGGAGAGATTTGTCAAGTTGGAGGAAGATGTTGTAAGCATCTCCCAATCATTGGGGAGAAACTTGCTGGCAATCTTGGGATTTCATTAGAGATACCCAATGTCCTTGAGGCAAGAGAAAATTTTAAAAAATACCATGAGAAAGTTCATCCCCATACTTAGGCCATGGTCCCATGGAGGGGGCTCCATAAATATCTTAGTGAGTACCACAAAGAAAATTTAGGAGCATTTTAGCACTTTTAAGGTCCCATGCATTTTTTATTACTATCACCAACAATACCCACTGAGATATTATAGGATCCCATTGGATTTTATGGTTATTTACAAGGAAATTAAAATGATATTTCCCTCAAAAATCACTAAAAAATAATAATGGGAATGCATGTTATGTTCCACATGGAAAAAAATCAACCTAAACTATAGGGGAAACTCTCCACCCCACCTCTCCACCCACCTCTTAAGTCTAGGGGAAAATAAATTGGAGCTCCTATTATTTAGGATTAGATTCTATTATTTCCCATAGCTAACATTAAAAAGAAGCATGAGATCTTTTGTTGTAAGAAAATAGGAGGTGTAGCCCCTCTAATGAGGGTCATCAATCCTCACCATTAATAATGTCAATACGGGTTGGTATCTGAAGGCCATATGCATTAAGAGAAGAAGATCTTGGAAAATAACTCCTTTAAACACAAACCAAACTTGCATAAAATAAATCACACTTGCAAAAATTTAAAGGCACACTTGTAGAAATAAAGGCACACTTGCAGAAATAAAGTTTGCATGAAATAAATCACACTTGCATGAAGGAAATCAAACTTGTAAGAAATAAAAACACATTTGCTTGAATTGAAATTGCTGAATTGGAAATAAACATAATTAAACGAAACACCTAAGGTTCACAACAAACTAAATTTTCACAATACAAAGATAAAAATAATACAAAAAAATGAATTACAGAGAAATGAATAAACATAAACATAAATACACAGATCCATCTTCCTTGAAATGAGTGACCAGATCATTCCTTGGAAGAGGATTTAAATCATACTTCCGAGATTTTAAAACTACTAGAATATTTGAGAGGAAAGAACATATCTTTATTTCTTGGGAGAAGGAATTACATATCTTAGTGTGGAAGGTTGCATTTATAATTTATGTATCCAACCAACTCCTTATTTTAAGAAATACAATGTGATCTTATCTTTATTCTAATCCTAATAACTAAGATCTCCATCTCCACAAAATATGGAGAGAGATATATTATTGGAGTCAAATCTTATCTTACTTATTTTAGGAAGATTTACTCCCAAATATTCTCCTTGCTTTTTGGTAACAAGAATCACAATGATTTTATTCTCCTACATTATTGGAAGGATTATTTTCCTCAAAAGATGATTTTGACCAGATACCTTTCCCGGATTTGCCATTTGACTTTGTTATTTTTGATTGTGGAACTTTTAACGCTTGTTTTGATACGCTTTTTCCTCAAACTGCAGTTCACTAAAAGTTAGATTTATTTTCATTGGTAAAACTTGTAGCAAATCTAAATGATTTTTTTAAAGCACATTCTATGAATAATAAACTCTCTTATATTTTCCGTCGACTTTTTACTTTTTGTCTATGGAGCTTTTAGTGCTCATCGATACACTTTCCTCGATTGCAGCTCACTAAAAGTTAGATCTCTCTTCATTGGTAAAACTTGTAGTAAATCTGAATGAGGTTTTTTTAAACACATTTATATGAACAAAAACCTCTCTCATATTTTCCATTTGACTTTTTGTTTTTGTTTATGGAACTTTTAGTGCTTGTCTGATACACTTTTCCTCGGATTGTAGCTCACTAAAAGTTAGATTTATCTTCATTGGTAAAACCTAAAGAAAATATGAATGATATTTTTGTTAAACACATTTCTATGAACAAAAATATCTCTCAGATTTTGTATTTTACGTTCTGTTTTTATTTATGGAACTTTTAGTGCTCTGCCTAATACACTTTTCCTCGGACTTGACTCACTAAAAGTTAGATTTCTCTTCATTGATAAAACATATAGAAAATAAAAATGAGGTTTTTCTAAACACATTTCTATGAACAAAAACCTCTCTCAAATTTCCCATTGGATTCTCTTATTTTTCACAATTCCTCAAAAGCGTGATTCTATTGATGTAGGTTACGGAGCTAGCGTTATTCTATTGATGCGGGTTAGGAGCTAACATTACTTTTTGATGTAGGTTCTAGAGCTAAATCCAATGTTTCCAGAGCTAATGTTACATGTTTTGGAGATAACTCCGGTGGTTCCGGAGCTAATGTTGCGAGTTCCGGAGCTAACATTACTCTATTGATGCAGGTTCGAGCTAACTCCAATGGTTATGGAGATAACATTAATTTGTTGATGTAGGTTCCAGAGCTAAATCCAATGGTTATGGAGCTAATGTTACAGGTTTTGGAGCTAAATTCAATGGTTTTGGAGCTAACATTGTAGGTTTTAGAGCTAACTTTACAGGTTCCAGAGCTAATTCCAATGATTCCGAAGCTAACTAAAATAACTATAACTTTTGCATGCGATCTCGGATTGAGATGATTATTTTTTTGAACTTACATAATTTTCCAAGATGAATCTGAATATGAAATCATATTTGAGTTTATATGTACTATTCATGATCAGTTCCATTTTCCCCAATACTAGCATTATCTTTCCTTTATGGCCTGTAGACACAAGACTTTGCATCATTTCCCAAATAATCAATAAGATTAGTCAAAAAAATAGATAAAAAAATATTTCTAAAGAATGAACAAGATATATATCCTATATTCTATCTTAAGAAAACTATAAGTTCCTAGATTACATTTAAATCCACTTTCAAAGGTAACTTGAAAGGACAAAATAATGGTAATTTATGGCCAATTTATGGCCTGATCACCCTCCATGGGATAATGCTCTTAGCATTCTAACCAAATCCCATGACTTAACCACCTTCCAAGGGGAAGGAAAAATTAGAGATTCATCCCTAGAGAGGTCTATTTGGACGAACTCATCAATTACATTCTAATTCACATCATGTTATCAAGTGATTGTCAAATGGACATCAAATTTTATGTCTTCATTGATTATTTATCCATAGAAATTACTACCCCCAACCACCAACACCAATTATAATTATAGAATGCCTATTGATGCAATAAGAAATTATTCACTCCAATCCCAATGTGATATTGTTGAAATATTGCATATATACAACCTCTTGTTTATGTATAATTATGACTACTTAATTCTATGGTGCTAATGTAGTTATGTGTTTATTGATTATTGATCTTGATTAGGATCTTTTGGAATGTATTTATTTGTGTTGTTCAACTTTGGACACCATCTTTGTATTGTAGAAAATTTAGACACTTTTAACATTGTACTATTCCTTGAAGCATTATGCTTTGCTTATTGGATATTTATCCTTATTTTTCTTACCTTGTTTTCTTCCATCTCTACAACCTTATTTCAAGTGACCTTTTTGTTTACAAGGGTCACTTGAAAATATCACCTATTAATTCAAAACACTGAATAAAAATTAATTATTAGTAGGATGCTTTAATTTGAAATATATTCATCTAACAAGTAGAGATAAATTTGTAAAAATGCACATGCTTGGTTATGATGTATATCATGGGATTTGGATAACATGATTTATTTTCCCACTACATTGTGTAGAATTTATTACAAGTTACATTACCCTCATTGGGAGGGAGAACAAATTTTGATTTAATTCAGTTGTTTTTGAGATTGACAACAAAACATTAGTGCCATAACTTAAAGTTAGACTCATTCATAATATTTTTATGTTAAAGTAATCTAAGAACATTTGGGTTCACTTGTAATCTTGCATCACTAAAATGAGAAATACTTAGAAGAATAAAATCTTGTACAATATTGTGTAGCTTTGCATGAACATACATAATTTGTGTATTGTGTTTCTTTAAATGTAGAAGGAAAGACATGAAGAGTTGAGAGTTTACATAATGAATGAATTCATACTTGGAAGACTTCATATGGGTCCATGTAAAAACTATGCACTCACATTTTTGAAGTTTTTAATCTTGTAAATATTTTGAGATTTTGCAATTTACAAATATTGGGTTTTTCACTCATGTCAACATCTAATACAAGAGCATCTAGTTTCACTTGCAATCTTACATCACCAAAAATATAGAAAAAGTTATATTAATAAATGTTTCCTCAATCTTATGTAGCTTTGCATGAACTTGCACAATCTTGTGCATTTGCTTGGAATAAAAAAGACAAGGCATGAATACTTGGGAGTTTGTGTGGTTTGTGGAGTTGTGATTTGGGAGTTTTTGTGTGGGTACCATGCACAAATTATGCACACAAATTTTCAAGTTTTTTTCCTTACAAATATTTTGAGCTTTTGTCCTCTAAAGAACTTGTGTGTTTACATACTTGTTAACATAAAACTAGTTGTGACTTGAATACATGGGCCTTGGTCAATTTTCTTCGCTAAATAGATAAATAAGTGACTTGGTATGTTTCAATTATATGAAAACACCCATGTTTACACCCTTAAAATGCTTTGGATAAGATAAGGGTTTCATATGATTTTCTTAAATTATTTACTTATGTGTAAGAATGTTACATGTAGAACATTACGAATAAACTAATCCATATTAACCATATAATCCAGAATATAGCCATTAATGTGGTAAACAATGTTAGAATGATATAACAATAACATACACCAATAATTTTATCTTGGATGTTTGAAACTTTCTAGTTATGCACTCGCCTTTACAGGAAAGCTATGTTCATTCTTTTTCACATTTTTCACTAGCTACTAAATGAATAAAAATCAATTGAAAATTACTATTATCCTGCTTGAACTCAAAGATGTATTTTTTTACTTATTCAATGGGTAAACTTGAACCAAACTTTATTCTCATCGAACATGATCTCAAATTCAAACCTTGTGACTTAGGAGGATTTTTGAGTAGCAAAGATACTATACATAAAAGTGAACTCACCAAACACTATTACATAAAGATTCAAATAAAGAAGACGATAGTTGATGCTTGTTTTCACTCTTACAAGTGAATCTAACTTATAAAGTTTGAGTTGACAAGCTTAGGTTGGTATCATATGATCATCCTCATCCTTATTCATCGGGTCAAATGAAATGAAGAGAATAAATAGAGGTATTTAAACAATACAAAATCATGTTCAAAATAAATAAGCATGTGATTAATGAGGTTGAAGTGGATGTTGTGCCCCTTTATTTTTGTGTAATTTTTGTGCTAACCTACCCTTTTATATTAGAGGTGTAGGGTATGTGTTGGAAGAAAAATGGTGATAGAGGGGGTGAATCAGTCCTACAAAATTTCATTTCATTTTCCATAACATACATGCATCATTCAAACCATTCATCTAATCATCCATGAACCATATGAGATTATTAGGTGTGTATTAAACAATCAAAAGTGCAAGAATCAAAAGAGAAAACACATGACACTAAATATAAGTGGGAAACCCTCAAGGGGAAGAAAACCCATTGAAACCTTAGCTTATATTACACAAAGCAAGGACTTGTAAGAATATTACACATCCTGCAAGATTTGTTTAGTGAGGCACCAACCCCTAAACCTTTGCTGATATTACTCACAAAAAGGACTCCTATGAACATTACTCATCATAAGAGATTTCTAAAAGAAGAGCGATCACATAGTATAGGTTTATCACACAACTGATTGTGATCCAAATTCAGCTCACAAACACATCAAACCCTCATCCAAACAAGCTCTCTCCAAACTCATTCAATCTCTCTTCTTCATGGGATGATTAGGTCAATTTACCCTACATCAATGATACTCAAAATTTCTCAGGTATTCATATTTTTTCTAATATATTTCCATAACCCCTCTATACTCCTTTTCAACCTCATTTAGGTCGTACTTTTTCACCCATACACAACTAGTCACAAATGACCAAATACACTTGCTTATATACAAGTAACTAGCTCAAAACACCCCTAGGTTGGCCATGACCAAGTAGTTGTCATATAAACTCAAAAAAATAACAAAAACATCATATAAATCATCTCAAATGACCCAAGTAGTTTGGTAGGGGTCAAGATATCATGAACAAGCACAAGGCTTCTCAAACAAACACTCCAAGCGCTAACAAATGATCCAATAGCTTCAAGCTATTTTTTTTTTTCAAGGATCCATAAGATCCACAAAATTCAGTAACAGAGTCCTAAACATCATAAAATATCTCAGAACAACCGATACATCCATCTCTACCATGAAACACTCCAAGAAGCAAGCTATTCCCACTAGGTCTTCAATGCCCATAAATTCAGTCCCAGAAAATGAATGAGTTCACATAGATAAAATCATCATCATGAATCAATTCATATATCAATGGAAATTTATATGAATCATATTTCTGAAACAAATCACTTTTTCATCCTAATCTAAGCAAAAACCTACAAACATCTCTAACTTTGAAACCTGCTTATTCATGCTTTTAGGACTCAAGAACCAATATTGAGAGAAAATTTCACCAAAAAATCTTCCAAGCATAACCACCACCTATAAAACATCAAGGACACTTGTACCAACATGTACAAGTACTAAGAACCATATTTCATGTAGAGAAATCTTACCCAACACTCATGTTTCAGTCACCTTATTGAGAAAACCAACTAGGGGTTTTGAGGCCAATAAGTCTTCAACTGAAACCATTTCACCAAATCAAAAAAATATCTCAAAAAAATCGTACCAAGTTTTAATCAACTATCCATGACTATTAGATGCATCAACAATAAACAAAATGATCAAACTCACTCTAAAGCACAAAACTAGATTTCTAGCCCTTAAGGCCAAAATTGGTAGGGTCAATTTGAGCACCCATACCTCCAAAATTATCAAAGAAACATTCCTAAAAAATTTCATATATGTATATCACATCCCCCAATGATTCTATAAAAAATCATTTTTCATCGTAGAACTTCCATCTTAGCCCTACAACTGTAAAAATAGTTGAAACAAAAACCACCACACAAAAATGATCTTGGATGATTAATATTCAACCTTGATGCATCAAGTTTTATTTCTAAGACATTCCAGAGACTATACAACTCACTTCTCTCAAGTCTCTCTAGAAGGAGGATTTTGCTAGGGTTTCAAACCAACTTAACTTCTTAACGATTGTTCATAAAAACATAACAATCAAATCAATCCATTATTTTTGAAAAAAAATCTTATCTCAATGGAAAAATATCCCTAAAAACCTCTGGTCCCATGAAAAGTGTGTGTGAGTGGGAGAGCATCTGAAGTTACCAATTCAAGCTAATTTATCCTTTTCCAAAACTTGGTTTTACCAAATCGACATAAATTGTAATTTCTTGACATTTTGACTTGAAAATTTTCATGAAGCATAATTAAAACATCCTATAACTTATCAAACTCTTCTCCTTTCTCAAATATTCATGAAACTCTCCAGCCACATCGACTTACTTGTGCGTAATTAGTTTTTCTTCATAATATTGCTTCCCAAGGACCATGAAACATCACCAATTATCTAATAAATGGCATGAAACTTATCATAAATTTCATATACACCATAAAAATTATCATAACATACTTCACCATGAATTCCTTTCTCCATTTATCAAGTCACCATACCAAACTACATGTTCTAGGTCTAGAAATAGGCCTAGAATGACCTTACTCAACCATGACAACCCATGAACTGACCATGATGACCACATGTAGAAAATTGAACACCTATAACACATCATACCAACCATTTTTGTCCTCATGAAAACCTTCACCCAAATTTTAAGAGCTGATACCATGACCATACCTACTAAACCATGCTCCAAAATACCATAGGACTTCACCAAAACATGAAACTATCAATCAACCTTCGAGACTTGACCTCGGTTTTCACCTCATGCGGACTCATATGACACATCAAAACCATTTACCATCAATTGAATTTTACATAAATTAAAACACCTAGCCATAATGGCCAACAATCTCCCCCTTTGTCATTTATGGTAACCACCTTTAGAAACATTGATGGCAACCATAAGACAAAACACACCTACAAGACCTATTTTCCATGTTTTGAGCCCACTCCCCCTTTGACTTATATGAAAAAGGATACAATGATAACTAGACATGGAAAAAGACAACACATAATGAAAACAATGCTAAAAACACACTAGACATGGAAGGAGACAACACACAATGGAAATAATGCTAAAAAACATACTTACTTGCACACAAAATCCCCTTGGACTATACTTTCTCTTTTGACTTCAAAAAGCAACAATGAATGATCCAAGGACCTAACATGAGCATTCACACATCTCCCCTTGAGTGTATACTCTCCATATTTTGCTTCATACCCATTATACACCTCCATCTAGGTCTCTAACATGCCAAATCCACAAATGTTGCCTCCAAAATTGTCATAGCCACCTTTAGGAACAAAATCCCTAAAGTATGTTTTTAGTCCATTTTTTTTTCCAAATTTCACTGTAAAATAAAAGAAAATTCAAATCATGAAGCATCTTATAATGACTCCCTCTTTTAAGACATTGTCAACTTCTAACTAGCTATTCAAGAATAAAGGCTCATACCTTGCTCATATGTCATGGGACTACATCACCAACATTAACACAATCTTGAAACAACATTTTAGTGCATTTTGTCTCTTTTGCATAGCGTACTTCCCCTACAATTTTTCTCTAATATAACCAATAATTATGTCAAATCATCCTTCATTACACCTTGAGCATTTGATGGAAAGTTAGTACCAACCCGCTTCTTCAATAAGCCTTCTACGACATGTAGCTCGCATTGCACAATTTTTCAAAGTCTACAATAACTTGTCATGATCCAACTATGTGAACCCTACAATACTTCTAAATCCATACCTTAATGGTAATTATCACTCTTATCTTCCCTTCAACACATTTCATCCATATCAAACCATAATGAACCTCTTATAATAAATAAGAAACATGGTATACTTGCTCTTACAACACTGCAAACAACTTCATGGACAAGCTAAAAAAATACCTCAAATATTTTGAAGTTATTTGCATAATTTCAACATTCTACTGTGCCTCATATTTGAATTTATGCATAAATAACAACTTGATACACATCTTCACACTACTTTAAAAATGTATGATCATGCTAAAGACAACTCAAAAACTATCATTTTCTTACCATGTACAATATTTCATTCTTGAACACATATATTACAATCTTTCTCCAACCTTTGAAACTAACTAAGGCTTTGAAACTACTATTCAGACTACTCCATACTTGTTTCCTTCATGACTTGAACTATATCCATGACACAACACAATCATCAAGATATACCCCGATGCAAGTACTTTTTGACATAGAACCACAAAATTTGTGTAGAGACTTTGAAGCACTTGAGTTGAATTGTGATGAGGTAGATATCAACCTTTAAGGGAACATGACTATGAATCATACCCAAGTTTCAATTTGCAATACCTCTCCTATATTTTCATCTCAGAGCTTAAGAGCACTCAAACTTCTCTACAACTCATATACTCATGTAGAATACCATGAAGCTCTATGTACTATCATTTTTGGTTCATCCATGCCCTTACAACACTCATATGTCTATACCATTATCCTATATACATAATTATATATTATTAGAACACATGAACTCAAGACACAAATAAGAACACTGGAACCTATCTTGATCCTTGTAACTTTAAGGGATGCCTTCACCTTGTCGTATATCACAGATTTACAAAAGTGCACATTAACCGATAGACTTACATTTTGCAACTAAAACGAGACATTGATCTCTTCTTGCATTGAGGTAATTGCAAATTTAAACACCTTCACATAAATTTATCTTGCAAAAATTCATATACACGTCTCCAAAATTTTTAAGTTATCTAGAGGCCTTGATAACATTGTATAGACCTATTCGACTCGATTTGGTACTCTGCCTCCTTGAATTACTTTGAAACTTATTTGATACATTTGAACTTATTTATCCTTATCAAAACTTCATACTTCTTTCTTGATGCAATACCCCACTATGACCTTTTTCCTTCGAGGAAATACTAAACTAATTATAGATGACATTGATCAATGCAAGACTATTCACACTTTTCTAGGACACATCTTTGAATGGACACATTTCTTAGAATCATGACTTAGGACATATTTCAAAAATCTTCATTGGAATTAGGTCAACCATTACCAAGCATTGTCACGAATCAATTACCTCTTAAAACTTCTTTCAAAGATCCATACAACCTTGATACCCTTCATCTATCTTGGACTACACAATTCACCTCTTCTTCTTTGGATTTGACTTGAGATAGACCTTCTTGACATGATTCATGGATTGAAACATGGATATTTTTTTCAGACATGTACCGATTTCCCTAGAATGAGGAGTATATGACATCTTGAACTCTTAAAAATACCTTGATGAAGTACCAACTTCATACTTCGTATCAACACCACACCATGTGTACCCTGGACCTCTTGAAACTTGACTATTGATACTTTCACAAGATATGGCAATATAGACCTTGAAAAAGCTTTATAATTAGGATTTCATACTCTAGGAGTTCACATTGACTTTATGAACATATGTCTTGAGAAATATTCATAACACTTGAGCACTTTACTAATCACATCATACTTGAAAATCAGTCATATGACAAACTTATAATTACTCATGATACTAACAAGGAATAGTTATGAACAACAAAACCTTGAGTCAATCATACACAAAGCTCTTTTGATAGGGACATGACTACTTTTTGCTTTAACAATCAAACATGTCCTTTCACAACTTGACAAGACTCTTGATAGGACTGAAAATAATGATTATCTATTGAACAAAGACATCCATGATTATCATAATCCCGATCTCATGAAAATGACCTTAACTCCTTGTAGTCGAGCTTGATTTAACTTTGAATCACACACACATCTTTTTAATACTTGTGAAGTAGTGAGATATAAACATTTAGACTCACACATTTTTGATACTTGAACATCATAGGACTGAGCATAATTCAACATTTCCTTTAGACCTACAGAGCCTCCATAATGCTTTTGACCATAGCTTCAATCATTTTTTAGAGAACCCAAAGAGATAAACAATTTTTTCACAAGCCCATAAGACTCAAACATACCAGGTCATAGACAGAACTTCAAGACTCAACTATCACCATACATGCACCTCTTAAATCAACATGAAAAATATGACTACAAGCTCTCCTTGGGATTATCAACACTTTGGCCTTAAGAAACTAACTCATAACATAGGAATTATTGAGATTCAAATTTGACACGACTTCATGAAAACAAGACCATTTTACTTGGACCAGATAAATGCAGGACAAGACCATACCTTAATTGTAGACACACTTTGCAGTGTTGATCAATAAAAGTAGATGATGATGTACTTTCAAGACATACACATGCTTCCTTCATATGAATAATGTCTTATAGAAGCCTAGAGAAGACACTCAAAGCTCATTAGGTCACTAAAACAATATATATGCATGAGATGATCTCAAGGATGAGATCTCTTCATTCTTCTTGGATGACCTTTTAGGATTGATAATTTCATATGCAAAACCTTCATATTCTTATTAAAGACCAGTTGTATATTCATGAAACTCTTCATTCAATTTATATTTCTCAATTAGGGCTAATAGTCCTTCATGACTTGAATTAGGCTTAAAAACTTGATTGCTTCCTTCTTGGTCTTGTCAACACAATTTGGTAACTTGAAATGGCTTGTCTCTCCTTTAAATGTCACTTTGTTGCTTTCTCCTTTAGAGCTTGCTTACTTTGTACCTTATTAATTTTGTTAACCTTGGAAATCACTTCACCTTGACTAGATAATGAATATGAACCCTACATCATAACCTTTTTTTTATCACCCTCTTTGATGTATATGACATGTTTAGGATCTTCTGTCTTAAATTTAACCTTGGGACCATCCTTATTGGTCTTAGAATATGACATTTTAGTCTTGGAATCATTCATAGAAATGATATTACTCTTGAATACTCTTCCATTTTTCCTATTGTGAGCTTGAAACCTGTTGTTAACTATTGAAGATTCACCTTGGTGACAAAATTTAGCAATATGTCCCTGTTTGTGACAATTGTAACACACAACACCCTTCCAACTTATAGGCTCATATACACTAAGGTTCCAACCATAATCAACTTCCTTATGGCCATACTCACAACATGAATAACATTGACCCTTAAAGGAGCTACCACCATTCCATGAATACTCATTCTTAGAGAGATTCTTCTTGTAATCCCTAGCTCTATGAACAAAACCATGACAAGAGTAGAAATAACCATTAAATGAAGGACCATACCTCATTGCATTAGGTTTTCTAATAGGGTTATACCTTCTTGAATTTTTCCTCTTTGTCTCCTTCATGTCAACTTGATCGTTAGGTCCAACTTTGTCATCTTCATGCTTCTCTATATGTTCTCCTTTATAGCCTAGACCTGATTTATCTTTGGCTACTCTTTGAATCTCCAAGATCCCATCAAGAGCTTCAATGCTCTTTTCTAACCTCCCACACATATTCAACCCACTTGAAGCATATTTAAAATCAGATTTTAAATCTTTCAACTTATCTTCATACTTGAGGAAAGCATATTATTTGTCCTTTAGTTCTTTAGACATAATTTCAGCTTGATATTCTAGCCTTTTGATGGATTTTCCATGTTCATCCTCCATGAAATTTATCTACTCATATAGTTTATGAATTAGAGACTCAACTATCTAATAATTCTTCCTCAAAGAAGCTTCAACATTAGACGATTTTCCCATTGCTTGTGATTCAAGACCTGATCTCCTTTTAGTAGTGAAACTTTCTTCTCAAGGAACAAATCTGATACCAATTGTTAGAAGTAAAATGTATCAAGAAGGGGGTGAATAAGTCCTACAAAACTTTAATTTCATTTTCCATAAAATACATGCATCATTAAGACCTTTGATCTAATCCTCCATGAACCATATCAACTTTTATTAGGTGTGTATTAAGCAATAAAAATTGCAAGAATCAAAAGAGAGAACGCATGACATCAGATATAAGTGGTAAATCCTCACGGATAAGAAAATCCACTGAAACCTTAGCTTATATTACACACCCTACAAGATTTGTTTAATGAGGCACTAACCCATAAACCTTTGTTGATATGACTTCTAACAAAGGAATCCTATGAATATTACTCATCATAAGATATTTTTTAGAGTAGTTATCAAATATGATAGGTTTCTCACACAACTGATTGCGATCCAAATTCAGTTCACAAACACATCAAACCCTCATCCAAACAAGCTCTCTCTAAACTCGCTCAATATTTATTCTTCTTGGGCTAATTAGGTCAATTTTCCTTGCATCACTGATCCTAAAACTTTATTAGGTATTCATATATGTTATAATCTATGCAAATAACCCCTCTATGCTCCTCTTCAACCTCCTTTAGGTCGCACTTTTTCACCCATACACAACTAGTCATAAATGACCAAATATACTTTCTTATATACAAGTCACTAGCTCAAAACACCCATAGGTAGGCCATGACCAAGTAGGTCAGCCATCCCAACTCAAAAAATAACAAAAAAATCATATAAATAATCTCAAATGACCCAAGTAGGTCGGCAAGGGTCAAGACATCATGAATAAGCACAAGGCTTCTCAAACAAGCCCAAAACAAGCACTTCAAGCTCTAATGAATGCTTGAATAGATCCAAGGTATTGAATTTTTTATTTCAAGAATACATAAGCTCGAAAAAATTGATGAATAGGTCCTCAACATCATCAACAAGCTCATGAACAATTGAAACATCCATCTCCACCATGAAACTCTCCAAGAAGCAAGATATTACCAATAGGTCTTCAATGCCCGAGAAAATGAATGAGTTCACATAGATAAAATATTAATCATGAATCAAGTAATATATAGAGGGAAATTTATATAAATTATCTTGGTATAAAAATCACATTTTCATCCAAATCAAAGCGGAAGACCTTCAAAGTTCAAACACTCAAACTATGAAACTTCTCATTCATGCTTTAAGGACTCAAGAACCAACATTGAGAGAAACTCTCCAATAGTGAACACCTCCAAAACATCTTCCAATAAAAATCACACCTTGTAACACATCAAGTAAAATTGTATTAACATGTATAAGTACTAATAACTATATGTCACGTGGAGAAATCTTACCCAAAGACTCTGTTTCACCACCTTCTTGAGAAAGCCAACTAAGGACAAAAGGTATTCAACTGAAAACCATTTCACCACATAAAAAAATGAGCTCAAAAACATCATACCAGGTGTCAATAAAATATCTATTACCATAAGATGCATCAATAACAAGTAAAATGATCAAACTCGATCGAAAGCACAAGACTAGCATTTTAGCCCTTAAGGCCGAAATTGGTAGGGTCACTTAGAGCACCTGTACCTCAAAAATTCTCCAAGAAACATGCTTGAAAATTTTCATGGCTATTTATAAAAAATCCCAAGGATTTTGTAATAATTCACTTTTCATCCTGGAACTTCCATCTCACTCGAAAATTGCAAAACCCATAAAAATAAGGTTTTTCTCTCTTCCGAAATAAATACAAAACTAAACCACCACAAAAATGATCCTGGAGGAATCATATTAAACCATTATGCATAATTTTTTATTTCCAAGGCATTATGGAGACCATACAATTCACTTCTCTCAAGTCTCTCTAGAAGGAGGGTTTTGCTAGGGTTTCAAACCAACTTAACTTATTAACAATTGTTCATAAAAACATGATAATCAAATCAATCCATTTTTTTGAAAAATTATGTTATCTCAATTTAAAAACATCCCCCAAAACCTTTGGGTCCCATGAAAAATGTGTGTGAGTGGGTGAGTATCTGAAGTTGCCATGATTTCTCCTTCTCCAAAACTCGGTTTTACCAAAATTGATATAACTTGAAATTTATTTAGCATTTTGACCTAAAACTTGTCATGAAGTATCATGAAAAATAATATAAATTAAAAACTCACCTAATTCCTAAAATATTCCTGAAACTCTCCATCCACATCGAATTACCTATGCTTACCGAGCTTGTCTTCATAATCTTGCTTCCTAAGGACCATGAAACATCACCAAACCTCTAATAAATGACCTGAAACTTATCATACATGTAATATACACCATAACCATACTAATACCATCATTTACCGTGAATTAATTTCTCCATTTCTCAAGTCACCATACCAAACCACATGCTCTAGGTATAGGAATAGGCCTAAAATGACTTGACTCAAACATGGAATCCCATGAAATGAAGATGATGAGCACATGTAGGAACTTGTACACCTATAAAACATAATACCAGCCATTTTATTCCTCATGAAAACCTTCATCAAACTTTGGAGAGCTCATACCATGACCATACCTACTAAACCATGCTCCAGAACACCATAGGACTTCACTAAAACATGACACTACCAATCAACCTTCATACTTGACCTCAATTTTCACCTCATGGGGACTCCTATAACACATCAACACCATTTTGAATAAATGACAACACCTAGATAGAATGGCCAATAATATCATGTATTGAAGTTGAATTCTTTTTTTCTCATATACGGTGAAATGTATGATTATTAACTAACTCTCATCCATTATCGATTCTAAGATGTTTTATTTTTATCTTAGATAGATTCTCAATATTGGCCTTGAAAATTTTTAAGTTATTAAAGTATTCAATTTTTGTTTTGAGAGAGTAGACCTCAATTTTGTGAAAGAAATTATCAATGAAAGTAAACACATATTTATACTTTTGAAAATAAACATGGGTAAATGACATGAGATCATCATGTATAAACTACAATTCATCACTAGCTTTGCAAACTTTTATTTTTAGAAATGGATCCATTTGTTGTTTTCCAAGTGCATAAATTGAAAAAAAAAAATTTTTAAAGACACCTTGGCCAACCCAAGAGCCATGTCATGCTTATTTAGAGTTTGTAATAAATGGTAGTTAAGATGACCAAAACAATCATGTAAAAGTTTACTTATGTCATGTAGAGGAAAACATGACTTGTGAAGGTTAATCAAACAAAAACATAGAATGTGGAGAAATTTATTGAAAATTTCATTCTCCATCTCAATTGATCCTTCACCTTCAACTCTAAGAGGTCAAAACATGATAGTGTGCTCCACTTGGTGGACAAAAACGTAACCCACAAAATTTCATGTAGGCCATTATAGGGATTCTTGAGCACCCCCTTCCCTTGAAATTCCACATAACCCTCATAAAGAGGTTTGGTAGACCCCAGACATAGAGGGTTCGGGTGAACCCCTCCACCCGAACCCCTTATTTATATATTAGCGTGCAATGCTAATATCGCCACCTTTGACTCCGTTGGATAACTAAGGTCTTCACTAGAAACCTTACATAGATCGATTCAATAACCTTAGAAAGGTCAAATGATTTAAAAATAAATAAATTTATATGGTTCAGTAAGGGGATGTTGGGGAGGGTTCAATTTTTTATTTGAAAATATTTTAAATAACAAAAACAATAGGGTAGATGAGGGTATTTAAAAACAAAATTAATATGAAAAGTAAGAAAATTTATGAGTTTATTTTTGAAAATTGTACGAGTGTATCATTAATTTTAAATATGTTTTGATTTTCTTAAATAATAAAAATTGCTTCCTCCTCTCGTAGTAATCTAGCCAATTTGTATAAGAAAACCAAAATGGAAGTTGTAAAAATAGGATCTATTTTATCTCTTGCCACAATCAAAATGTATAAAATACAATGTGATAACATCTTGAGCAACCTGAAAAAATTCAAACCAACTTAAGAAAATATTCAATCCTTTTGATCCTGTGACATTAAAATATAAAATGCAGTTAAAATTGAGTGTTGATGGAGATATTGGGTACAAGGTTCTTGTAAGATCACTTCAGGATAAGGAACTAGTTAGGAGGTCATGTCAGGCCAGTCATGAGGGGAGATCCAAAATCAAGGTCTACTATGTACATAAATGTACATGTCATATTTTTTCTCTTATGATTTATCTTATATTTATCACCTCTCAAGGAAAGTTTCTAAATAATGACTCTTTACCCATGTATTTTATTATGATGTTATATGCCGAGGCTCACCTACATCTCAAGGTGAACTACTTAGATATTCTAAATTATCTCAAGCAAGGGTAGGATAGAATTAGTATTCAGAATACATAACATCTTGAAGGAGAAGCTCTTGCTCATAATGTTAGAAAACTTATGGAGAGGCCATGACTATTTCTTTCAGGGTTTGAGGATGTAGCTTCCCCCATGATACAAAGTTCCCATGAAGGGGCAATAGAAATCCTTGGTAGCATTTAATGCCCACACAATTCATATCCCTAATTTGGTATGAGAATTTTTGCAGATGCATGATTCACATGATGGGAATAGTAGTAGTCACTAGTGCATCGATTTTTATGTTGACATGATTTTATTTCTCTAATTGAGTTAGATGTTATGAACGATGCTACTTAGTTACATCGGATCACACACATTATGATAACATACCTCATACGATTATATGAGGTGGTCACCGAGGACCACACCATTCCTATATCAATGTTTTTATAAATTTAGAGTGGAAAATTTGTCGTAGTAGTACCTCAGTTTTCCCTTGAGGGAAAAATATCCTAGCACACCTATAGTAGGTGCAAGTGTTGCTACTAAATGTGCACTAGAGGTTCACCATTCTTTTGCACTTGTATGTGTAAATTAATATTGTGATTCATTGCATACTTAAAAATTATTTATCTATTTTAATAAGAAAGTCATTTATATATTTATAATATAAATCTAACTAACATGAAATATTATGTATGTGTGTGTGTGTGTGTGTGTGTGTGTGTGTGTGTGTGTGTTTATCCTATGTTATCGATGCAATATATACGTGATGAAAATCTATTGTCCTTGAATATTGAGCCTCCACATATGAAATTTTCAAAGATGTTGAATGTGGGTTGTGGGATTTTGGAATTTGATCCCAAATATTAATTGTTGGGTCAAATAATAGAGAGTCATAGAGATGTGGAGATCATAGAGAGTCATGTCAAAGGTAGTTTCCAAACATTTGGACCAACCTGTGGATATGATGTAGGGTTTTTAGGGCACGTAAGGTGTTGTCTCAAGCCTACTATAAATTACTAAGGTCTAGATTTAATAGTACATTAACTAGCTTATAACCACATGTAAATTTTCATTCCAGATCAAATAGAAAGAATATATAATATACAAATCACAAATAACATTGAGGTACATGTAAGTGGAAGTGAAATTGGGGTAGAAAGAGCTACTTAGTTGTTTTTGAGGAAGACTGCGCAGGATTTTTCCACAAGGGATCTAGACTATAAAAAAACATAGAAAATAGATAAATCAATTCCCATGTTTTTGAGTCTTTTAGGATAGGACCGTACTAGATTTCTAGGACCGAGATAGTACAAAAGCATGACCAAGTTGTATGATTTTTCCCTTATAGAAAGTAGAATTTTGTAACTTTTAGTGTCCTTGTATGTTGTTGTTTTATATAGTGAGTTTTATGCCCTTAGTCCTATAGGCTATATTAGATATGTAGTGCCAAATTATGGCTTACATCATCCCCTGTTCTTGTCATATGTCATTCATTTACACTTTCATATGTTTAGTAGGTCGACCTTGGTGTTGGCCATAATATAGGAAGGGTATGAATAGGAGGTAGTAAGGACTAGTTAGTCATCATATTGATCACTTGATTATTATTTTATAGTTTGGAGGTTTCCCCCTCAGGTGGCTAAGTCATTATACTCTCATATTGCGATAATTATATCTATTTTGGTGTTATTTTGTTTTATATTTCTATTGATATTCAAATATGTCTAAGTAATTTCATTAGAAGTGGTATTAGAGTTTTATCTCAGCTAGAATTAGTTCAAAACCATAATTGTGAAGATTCATCTATATCTCATAAAATGTATTGAGTTTTTTTCACAATTTTTTAATTGAAGTGGAGAAATCAGTAACGTAAGGTTCTCTCCAAATTTCAAGATTGTTTGACTTATTTTGTAAAAATTATATTAATTTTTCATAAAATCACTCCATAAGATGGCATTTTTGGATTTTTACAATTTTCTTATATCATCATAAATATTACCAAAAATTAGATAGGGTTTGTTCCCTATGTTTCTTTGTATTAGACCAATAACTATATGAAAGTACAAACCCTAAATTTTTACCCTCATCCTTGTAGCCCAATATCAAAACCATACATCATGACATGGAGATAAACTAGAGGCCAAGGGAAGGGTTAAACCACTCTAAGAATAACTCTGAATAAGGAAGATATGGATTTGGAATCTTCAAGTTCTGGAGTATCAGAGGAAATTAACCAAATTCAAGAAAAGGCTCATAATATAGAAAGTAAGCATGACCTCAACCATGAGATTCTAGTACTGGAAGGTAAAATGGAAGACATATTTCAAGCACTGAAAGGTAACCTTAAGGGTGAAATGAAAATTGGGTTTGAGTCACTTAGGAAGGATATGATGTCCACTCTTTCAATCATTAATACTAGTATAAATTCCAATTTCAGTTACAAGGTTTCCTCAAGCAATGCACACATAGATCCACATCACTCAAACCAAGGAGCATCCTCTACACAACTTGGTGGATCTTCTAGCCAATGGTATAACATTATTCCAAAAGAGGAAATGCACAAGTTCAACGGGAATGATCTAATGAATTGGATTAAAAAAATGGAGATTTTTTTTATTTGCATCAAGTCCCATTTGGAAATAAGGTGGTTATGGCATTCTTGTATATGGAACCAGAAAAATTCACTTAGTATGTTGGTTGTGTACTCAAAAGAAGAAGAAGGTTATTTTTTTCACTTGGTTAGTTTTTATAGAGAATTTGAAAATGCACTATAGTAGTAGTGTGGCTGAGAACTACTTTAACTAATTGGAATAGTTGCATAAAACAAGGCAAGTGAAGGATTACATATACAGTTCCAAAGTTTGTCAAGTGTGGGTAGAATTAATTACAGATGACAATCTAAATGATCTATTCTTTTTTCGTCTCAAGGATCACATCCAACATGAGGTATGAATGTTCAATCCATCCTCTATTTATGATATTATTATCATGGCAAATAGGGTGGGGAAAAATTTCTAGCCATAAAGAGGAATAATGTCACTACCATTAGAGATCATAGCACCTCAATACCATCCTTCCCTCAACCTACAAGGTTGACTCCTCAACAAATTCAAGAGAAAAGAGAAAAGGGTTTATTTTTCAATTGTGATAATAAATGGAGCAGAGGAAATACATGTATAGAGAAAAAATTCTTTTACATTGAAGGGTCCGAGTAAGGATTTTCGAGTTATTGTTTGTCTCCATTTCGCTTTAGTTTTCATTGTCTTCAACATCAAGTAATGAAGTGGAAAAACTAGAGGAAGAATTTTGAAGAGCCCCAACTAACTATCTCATTTCATGCTCTATTTGGTATTAGCATTCCATAAACCCTTTATGTGGTGGGTTACCCTAAGAAGTGGAAGGTGACGGTATTGATTGACTTTGGGAGTACATATAATTCCATCAATAACAAGTTGGCAACAAGGATAAATTGTTTCATCTACACAACACCTAAATTTCAAGTAATTATTCTAGATGGTGGTATAATCCAGTGTTTAGGGAAATGATATAAAATTATACTTATGATGGGTGACTACAAATTGGAGTCCCCTATGTTCACTATTCCCATGGGTGGAGCTTATATTGTATTAGGTGTTAAGGGGATCACAAATTTGGGGAACATAGAGATAAATTACCAGGAATTGTTCATGTGCTTTCATCCTAAAGGAAGGTAATTTGAACTTTGAGGACTAGAAAAAAATCTTCTCAAATGGTTAGCTCTCATCACATGCGGAAAAAAATCTTCAAATAGGAGGAAGAAGGATTCGTAGCATGATTATTCTCCATGGAAGTTCAACCACAAAATATAGTCACACATCTTGATCTTTATAAGGTTATTGATAAAATCATAGTTGTCTTTAAGGATCCAGAGGATTTCCTCCCAAAAGAGATCATGATCATTCCATTCAATCAATTCCAGGAAGACAATCCCCCAACATCAAGCCTTATAGATACCCATATGTGCAAAAGAGTGAGATTGAGAAGATGGTTGATGAAATGTTGGAAATAAGTATTATCCGTCATAGGAACATTTATTATTTTGATCCAATGGTGATGGTATGTAGGAAGGATGGTAGGTGGCGCATGTGTCTATACTAAAGAGAAATTAACAAGTACGCTATCAAATATAAGTTTTCTATTCTTGTCATTGATAATTTTTTAGGTAAGTTACATGGTGCAATTTGTTTTACCCAACTAGATCTTCATTTTGGGTATCACCAAATTAGAGTAAAGGAAGAAAATATTCATAAGAAAACCTTTAGAACTCATCAAGGCCATTATTAATTTCTAGTGATGCCTTTTGGCCTTAGTAATGAACCATCCACATTTTATAGTTTGATGAATTCCGTATTTTGACTGTTCCATGAAGTTTGTCTTGGTATTTTTTTATGATATCCTACTATATAGTGAATCACAGGAGGAGAATTTACATCATGTAAATATAGTCTTGGAAGCTTTGGAGAAACATCAACTATATACAAATCCTTCAAAGTGTTATTTTGGGGTGAATGAATATATTTAGCAGAGAAATGAATATCTTTAGCAGAGAACCAAAAATGGGTTAGAAAGATGTTGGGTTATGAATTTTAAATCATTTTTAAGAAATGGAAAGAAAATGTGGTTGCTGATGCACTATTGAGAAGGGATGATTCCATAGAAGCATTGCTATGTGCCATCTCAATACTCAAGGAAGATTGGGTAGATCAAGAAAGAGAATGATTGAAGAAATATGTAGAGACCCACACTCTTATTTAGAATCTCTAGCAACATCCAATCATATCTACAAAAATTAGATAGAATGGTGATACATTGTGGTGCAAGGTCATGTTATATTTGTGCAAGGTCATGTTGTAATTGTGCAAGAAATCTACACTTAAATATCATGTTTTTGAGAGATTCATTTTTCCACTAGGTGGTCATTATAGGTTCTTGAAAACCTATCATAGAATTAAACAAGGTTTATTTAGGGAGGAGTTGAAAGGTGATGTGTAAACATTTGTAGCAAAATGTTTGGTGTGCTAGTGTAATAAGGGCAAGACCATTAAGACACCATATCTCCTACAACCTTTGTCTATTCCTAGTCAGAGGTGGGAAGAGGTCTTTATGGATTTCATTATAGGATTACCAAAATTAGATGGGAAATGTGTAATCATAGTTGTGGTGGATAGACTTACTAAGAATGCTCATTTTTTCCCTTGTCTCATCCTTTTACAACTAGTACAATTGCCATCTCTTTTATGGATATATCTCAAAAGATCTATGGAACACCCAAAATTATAGTAAGTGATCTTGACCCTATATTTATTATAAATATTTGGACTAATTTGTTCTCTTGTTTTGGTACCGGTTGGCTCGATTTTATTTTATCATCCCCGATTATTTGGGAAAATTGAGGTGGTAATTTTTTTGGAGGGTATCTTTGATGTTTTATTTCTGATAAAAAATAATGATGATTATAGTGGTTCCACTTACAAAATGGCGGTATAATAATTCACGTCATACTTCACCCAAAATGTCTCCATTTAGTCATAAAAAAATTGTAGATTTAAAAGAATGTTTAGCTTGTAAATTTCAGATTTATATACATATGTCATCTCATAGATTTTTTTAACAAAACTTGAAAAGTAAACACAACTAAAAATTACAGATTTAATGTACAATGCATAACTAAATTTTTGTAGATTTATAAACAACCAAGACCTCCAAATGAAGACATTAAAATAAAAGAGTTCATGTGCCTATGGAATCACCTTCCTTAGGCACATAAATGTGCCTATGGAATCGAAGCAAACCATCAAACTCTAACATGCATCCGAATATCTACCCCTTAAAAGAACCCGAGAATCCATCATCCGCCTAAGACCCTCATAAAACCCTGTCCTCGGGGAAGATGCTCAAGTATCCCGCCCTCTCAAATCGACTACGGTGTTAATGAAGCAAACACATGTCGTCACCTACTAAGTGCATCTGCAATAACATTTTCCTTTCCTTTGATATATTGTACCTCCATGTCATACTCACAAAGGAACTCCATCCAATTCCATTGATGAGCGTTGAGGTTCGGTTGAGAGAAGATATGCTGTAAGATACAATGATTTATCCTCAAGATGAAAGGTCTACCCAAAAGGAAATGTTGCCAATGCACAAGTGCATGAACAACTGTTGTAAGCTCCAAGTCATGAGTAGGATAGTTAAGCTCGTAGTCTTTGAGCTTACATGACTCAAAGGCAATCACCGATGCTCCTACATAAGAACTGCTCCCAAACCCTCTAGTGATGCATTAGTGCAAACAAAAAAATCCTCTGTCGGGTCTGGAACTGCTAAGATAGGTGCCGTGGTTAACCTTTCCTTAAGCAATTGGAAGGCCTGCTCACACTTCTCTAACTAGTCAAACTTCTTCCCTTTCCTCTGAAGGGAGGTAATAGGGTGAGCAATCCTAGAAAAGTCCTACACAAACCTATGGTAATACCCTGCTAAACCCATGAAGCTCCTCACCTCAGTCACTGATGTGGGTGCGTTGGCCAATCCATGATATCCTGAATCTTAGAGGGATCTATAAAGATACCCTTTCCTGAAATAATGTTCCCCAAGTACTGAATATTTTTCTGAAAGAAGCTACATTTTTCCAAGTTTCCAAAAAATTTTGCTCTCTCAAAATATGAAGCACCTGTCTCAAATGGTCCTTGTGTTCCTCCTCGAACGAGAATATATCAAAATTTCATCAAGGAACACTATGAAAAAATGATCTAGGAAGGTCTTGAACACTCCATTCATGAGGCTCTTGAAGACAGCTGGGGCATTGGTCAAACCAAAGGGGACAACAATGAACTCATAATGCCCATAACATGTGTGAAAAGTTGTCTTATGAATATCTGCATCTAATATGCGCAACTGATGATACCTTGACTTGAGATCAATTTTGGAGAACACTCTAGCTCCCTACATATGATCAAACAAGTCATCAATCCTAGGGAGTGGATAACGGTTCTTTATTGTGACCTTGTTGAGCTGTCTGAAGTCTACACAAATCCTAAGAGAACCATCCTTCTTCTTCACAAATATGACTGGTGCTCCCCAAGGAGATACACTAGGCGAATGAGACCCTTCTCTAACAAATCCTCTAACTGAATCTTGAGCTCATAAAGCTCTGAAGTCGTCATCCGATAGGGTGCCCTAGAAATTGGTGTAGAGCCAGGAACTAAGTCAATGGTGAAATCCACCTCCCTACTAGGTGGTAAACCTAGAAGCTCTCCTGGAAACACATCTACATACTCCCTCAAAATTACGTGATCATCAAGGGGTGAATGCTCTAGAGTACTATCCGAATGATCACTGATAGTGATAACAAAAAACTGGAAACCCTTACGCATGCTCCACTTGAGTTTCTTATCCGAGATCATACATAAATAAATAGTTGTCTGCATCCCTGAAATCACAACTGCACTACCAGGATCATCCTGACACTCAATGACCTTCTTTCTGTAATCCACCTTGGCTCGATGAGCCTCGAGCCAATCCATACCCAACACTACCTGATAGGATCCTAAAGGAATAACTCGGAGGTTAAGTGTAGTGGAGAAGACTCCCAAATCAAGTACATAACTCTCCACATATGAGTCCATGACGAGTTTAGCCCCCTGAGGCCAACTCAACTGCCAACTTCTAGTTGCCTAGCCATCACTAGCCCACATTGGTCTACTACGAAGGAGATAAAAAATAATCTGAAGTACGAATCAAAAAGTAATGAGACGTAAATACCCCCCGATAGTACATGTTGTCTTAATGACGTGGCTTGATGCTCGGCAGCGGTTGTCAACCACTGCATATACACAATGGGTGCATCCCACATCACCCACCATCTACTTGGATCTAGGAGCTCTCTACATATCTGTAGTAGTGGGCTTGTGCGGACACATGCACACATAATAGTTTGGAGCCCCACAAATAAAAAATCCTCTTATACCCCTCTGAGATGGGGTCCCTCTTGTACTCTGGTGAACTAAACCTACCGGTCCAACCCTAGCAGATTGTGGTGAGCAGGCTAGCTATGAGTGATGAGTACCCAGCCTCTTGTCCCTAGATCCACCAAAACCACCTCTATATCTACCTCCTTGAAAGGTATGAGTCTACCTACCCCTCTGATGTTGATGTCCCTGATGCTGTGTCTACTGCGGTGGGTGTGGTGGAGCTCTCGATGCTGCTGGAGAAGACCAAAATCCTCCTCTAGGGGGTGGTGCTGCACCCCATGCCCTTTGACTCTAAAAGGCTTGTATCCTATCCTGGAACTTGATCTTATTTCTATCTTGGTTTTCCCACACCTTGGTCATATTCTCCTTAGCCAAGTAGGCCTTCTCAACGGCCTTCTCAAGCGTGGGAGGAGATAACATCTTAACAGCTCCTGCTATATCTGCATTCAGGCCCCAAATGAACTGTTTACCTGTAATTTTTCATCTTGCAAGTAGTCTACATACTACAAGAGATCTAAGAACTTGCTCTCATACTGTGCCACTATGCTAGAGCCCTGTCGTAAGTCGTGAAACTCATCGATCCTCTTCTGCACAAAATGCTCTGACATATACCGGGCTCTGAACCGCTCCTCAAATAACTCCCAGGTCAATGTATCTCGAATAAAATGGAGCTTCCACTCCTCATTCCTCCACCAAACACCTGCGTCTCGGAGGAGGTGTATGGCAAACCTAGCTTTGACATTGCTCTCATGAGAGTGCAAGCCAAAGAAGCTATCCAGGATAAGGAGCCAGGACTCTACCCCAAATCCATTTGTCAAACTAGTAAAAGTAGGTGGCTGAAGGTGAAGAAGGTCTCAAATCACACTACGTGTGTCTCGATCCTGGTGATGTGGTATAACAGGTGAAAGGGGTTGCCCATCTCCAAATGGTCCCTCGAGGCTGTGTGATCGGCTGTGACAAAATGAGGCCATCCTCTCGCCAAGGATGGAAGGGCTGCGTGACCTCTCTCGTCTCAGGATATCATGCTTAGATGGCTCTGAATGTGTGTCCTTGTCAATCAAATCCTCATTTCCCAACTGAATTTCCTCCTCTCTCGGCTCTTATGGTGGTGGAAGGCGCTCCTGCACGATGCCTATTAGCTGCTGTAGGGTCTCTAATATCTGGGGCCCAAAATCGAGTGTTGGCGGCTCTTGCATAGGTGCACTACGTCCCAAGCCTCTAGCTGATCGTCCCCTCTTGGGTGTCATCCTATACCCTAGGTAAAAAAATATTTTATAAACTTTTGAAATGTTGTTGGAAGCATTTTTTAATTATTATTATTATTGTTATTATCATTATATAATGTAACACCAGATGTAATGCCCCTTCCTGTTAATAATTAATCTATATTAATTATTAATTTTCCTGAAATAAATTAACACTATCCCAGCAATAATTCAATTACTTTACTCTATTAAGCTCCCTAGGGTCATAATTGGAAAATCTACACCCCTAGGAAATAAATAGTCTTCCCCTTTTTATTAATTTTCCCTACACACCCTTTAAATTTAATTTACTTTCTCCCCCTTTAATTTAGTTTACCCACACCTCCCTCAAGTTTATTTTCCATTCCCATTATATTTCCCATGACTTAAAGTGTGTAGGGTTTATTGTGAGCCCTAGGATTAAACAAATCTAGGCCCTAGATCTGAGTCTTACCCTAAAGTTGCCCTAAATTTCTCTATGGTATTTTATTTTCTTTTCCATTCCTTTTCTCATTCATTTTGTTTCTTCTTCCTTTCTATTTCTCTTATTTTGTTTTCTTTGTTTCATCTTGTGTAGGTGGAGGAGCTATGGAAGCTTTGCTTCATGGAGTTCCTTTTTTTTTTAACTCCACCCTTCCAAACCGTTTTGGTTTCAAAACATATGCAAATATTTTTTTCTTTTTTTTTTTCTATTGTGGATTGGGAGAGAGAGTAGCGGTGGTTTTTTTTTCATTTTTATTTTAGGGGTTACGTGTGGTATTTGGTGGCGGCGACGAGACGGGGTAATGGCCATGGGGGTGTGTGGGGATAGGCGGTAGATAGACCATGGTGGACAGTGGCGGTGGGTGCGTGGGGGCCACGTAGGGAGTGAGGGTAGTGGCGGTGGGTGTGTAGGGTAAAGAACAATGTGGAGGGGGTGGCAAGGTGGAGTAGGGGAGGCGCGAGGGACAACGGATCCGACAAAAGGTGGTTGCGGGCAAGGAACAACGCCAGTAAGGGTGGCTGCAGGTGGCGGAATAGGGAACAATCTTTGGGGAGAGGGGGTAGGGTCGCGCGGAGCTTGGTGCACGGGGGTTGGGGAGGGTTCAAACCTCCCCAACCCAAAATTTCTTTTTTTTGGGTTTTTTTGTTTTGTTTGTTTAATTATAAAGTTAATACGTTTTAAAACTAAAATTTTGTTTTGTTTATTTGTTTATATATATATATATATATTTCATTTTATTATTGTTTTTTTATATAGTTGTAATAATATATATATATTTGACATGATGAATATGTTTACAATATTATAACCATTTTTTTTTTTTTAAAAATAAATCTCTCTTGTTGAGTAGAACGTATTTACCCAAAAAAAAAAAAAAAAAAAAATTAAAACTAGTTTTACAATTTTTTTATAGGGGGAGCACACATTCTAAACTGATTTTCTTAATAAAAACAAATCATTAAGCATCACATACAAGAAAACAACAAATTTCATTTTATTTAAATACATACAATGGGAAGTAGGATAATGTTTTTCATACAATGTCAATCTTAATCTTCATGTAACACTAACTTTCCTTCAATGCAATAGCTAAGTAATTAATGCAGATTTCCACAAGAGGGAGATCCAACAACAATAAAAACAATAGATTTTCTTATAGTACTAAAGCATCCTTCTAATAAACAAATTTTCCTTTCAAAGAAGTTACAAAAATTTATTTATTTATTTATTAGTATTATTATTTTTAACAAAGCAATAATATAACTAAAACATATTTCACCCAAAGAGTTCGTGTGTTTGAACCACGGCTCTGATACCAAAATGTAATGCCATAAAAAATTTGCAGATTTAAAAGAATGTTTAGCTTGTAAATTTCAGATTTATATACATATGTCATCTCATAGATTTTTTTTTAACAAAACTTGAAAAGTAGACACAACTAAAAATTACAGATTTAATGTACAATGCATAACTACATTTTTGTAGATTTCTAAACAACCAAGACCTCCAAATGAAGACATTAAAATAAAAGAGTTCATGTTTTCAATATGGTAATCCTTCCTTTCTTTTTTGTTTACAAGATTCTTGCAATAATGAAGGGAAAACTTCCTTAGCAATGACTAAAGTTTACAAGTAGCATCAAATACAAAAATAGGTATTTACAAGAAGGTAAGGCTTCACCAAGCCACATTTGAAGAGATAAAATGAAAGTAATGTCCTCAAAAGATGAAGATGACCAAGAGGACCAAGATGGCAAGGAGGCTCCAACTATCTCCAAACTTGAATGTTCTTCCAAGGATGCTGAAATAAGAGACAAGGCTTGTTTACCACCCAACCAATAGGCATCATCACATGCCTTTCCATGGTTGGAAGCCATGCTAGCCTCCCCCAAGCCCATGGGAGAGAGGAAAAAACTTCCACAATGTGCACAAGTATAATGGGGATAAAACACAACAAGAAATACATAAGACCATTTAAACACTTAGACATACTACACATGGTAAAACAACAACATGAGGAGAACAAGGTCAACCTCACAAAGGGGGAAGAGAAGAAATATGATGCCCAAATCAAAGGTGTCCAACCATAGGAGCACCAACAAAAGCATGTTTACAAAACTCCTTACTCCTCATAATCACTCATCCTCCTTATTCCTCCTTTATGTCAAAGAAATCCTTCTTGGGAGGATTTTCAAACCCAAGAGGGTTTCCTCACCAAGAAGGGGGAAAAGGTTTAAGCCATATGAATCTTTCTCCCACCTCAAATCATATGATGGGATGAGAAGGGACCTTCGTGGCTTAACCAACATCTATGAGGTTTGAGAGAGGAAATCCCTCTCTCGTCCTCTACATTCTCCAAAACCATCAATCCAAATGATGGTGGAGAGAAAACAAAAGGAAACAAAAAAGTAACAAAACAAACCAACTACATTCTCTATACAAATTTACAACTTATCATTTCACACACATCATTTTATTGACCATTGCATAGTTAACAAGATAAGCACAACTAGGAAAGAAAAGGATTAAGAATCCTACCTCTACAATGCTTTCCAAGACTCTAAGTTTTTCCCCTTTGTCCAAGCAAACTTCCAAGCTCCCAAAATTCTCCAAGTTCTCCCTAAAAAAATGAGCCAAGAAGACCCCTTCCTTCCACATGAGGAAGAATAAGAAGAGGAACCCAAAAGTTTCCTCACCAATGGGAAAGTGACAAGTGTCACCCCCTCTCCTCCCATGAGTCAAAGATTCCAAAAACTAAATAAGTAAAAGTAAACTCACCTTTTATCCCTTATCACCCAAAATACTAAAAATGAAAATAAAACAAAGTGGAGAAACTTTTAACAATTACATACAAACCAACCATCTTACATGGATGGTGACTAAGGAGGGAAAAATGGGAGGGAAACTCCCTCCAAACCTTGGAAATAATCCCCCCTACCTATTAGGTAGGGTCCAAGGGCCCATTTTCATGTTAAGGGAACTCCCAAACTCAAAAGGGGTCCCTAAAAATGCCTAAAATAACCCAATTTCGGGTTTGGCATACTTGGGCACAAGGGTAGAGGGTGTGGGGTCCATCCAAGGTTCACATGTGGTCCCCAATCCTTCTACCAACAAACACACACTTACCCAAAACCATCTCTTAAATTAAGATGAGGTCATTAAACCCATAAACTAGTTTACTTAATAATACACACCTTAAATATAATTAATTTTTACAAGATATAAATACATTACAATTGAGGGTTCACGCATGGTGCCTAATTAATACACCTATTCTAAGGCCTCAAACATTTAGCATGGGTAGGACTCGACATGTGGGCCACTCGTGCACAATTGCATAGCCACCCGAAACCCATTCTCTCCTATAATTTGTCACTGTACACTCATTGCACACATTAACCGCATCTGTCTAATATAATAAACATCATCTACACATCACAAATTTAATCAAACTTATAATGTCCTAACATTATTATACAATTGATAGTGCAATGCATACAATTATACACATAGTTTGCCACGAATCATCCATAGATAAAATTGCAACGACATACACTTAGGTTAGCATGAGATTACCATTATTAAATCCAGAAAACTATATCATTAATCAAATCGACCACAAGAAATCAACATCTAACCAATAAATCTCACTATCATGTACCCCTATTAGTGTCATCAACATCACAAGAAATATATCAATATACGAATCTAGTCCAATTGGTGCTACGCACCCAAAATACCATAATGTCCATGAGGATAAAATAGCAAAATGTCCAAAATCTATCAGAGTCTCAATCAAAACATGTCTATGCATAAAGGAACCAACATATAACTGGAGCTATAAAAAATTTGGGCACTACAATACCATAATCTATCACTCATATCAAGCTTGAAGGTCAAACCTAAAGTGAGAGTAGTTGAAGATCACATTCAACACTAGCACAAGGTACTCTCTATCCTTAGAGAGAATTTGGAAATGACATAAAACCGTATGAAGGAACCAGGTGATCAACACCATAGTGAGCGACACTTTGAAGTGGGAGACTTTGTTTTTGTATGGTTGCATCTATATAAGAAATTTTCCTTAAAATAAAAAAATAGGGATAGTAAGATCACACCTAAATACTATAGTCCTTACCAAGTTTTGTAGAAAATTGGTAGTGTGGTGTAGAATATTGAGCTCCCCTAGGGAACTAAAATGCATCTAGTATTCTATCTTTATTGTTTGAAGAAAGTCATTGGGAAGAAGGTTTTAACCCAATTAGTTCTTCTTGAGTTGGAAGAGGAGGGAAGGATCATATTGGAGCCTAAAGGGATCCTTCAGACATGCACCAAAAGACCGAGGACAAGAGTTATTACCAAATATTTGATCAAGTGGAAGAATACAGACAATGAAGATACAACATGGGAGGATGAAGCATTTCTACACCAACATCCTGAGTTTTCCAACATTGGGGACAATTTTTATTTGAAGGGGAAAGGAATGCTACACCCCTAGTCTTATAGTTATATTAGATATGTAAGGCTAACTTAAGGCTTACATAATCCATTTTCTTATCATAAGTCATTCATTTATAATGTTATATGTTTAGGATATCGGCCTTGGTGTTGGCCATATTATAGTAAGGGTATATATAGGAGGTAGTAAGAAGTAGTAAAACATCTTATTAAGCATTTGAGTCCTATTTTAAGGTTTGGATGTTTCCCCTCGAAGTTCTTTAAGTCCTTATAGTTAGATATTGTGATCATCTCTATTTTAGTGTTCTTTGGAGTTCTATTTCTACCGATATTTAGATCTATCTAAGTAATTTCATTACAGAGTTTCTCATATAACCATATATTTTGCAATTGTACCTAAAAAAACAACCTTAGCTATCCTACAACACACATAAACAATCATTAGATCTAAAAATAAAATATGTAAACGATTTAGTCAAATTGACCTCGATGGTCACCCTATTTTTGAGTCATTGAGTGTTACATTACATTTTAGACTCAATGTAGTTCTCCTAGTAATTTTTGCAATGGTGTATGCAATTATTGCTTAACCTAGGTTGGCCTTTATGCCTCAACACCGATAGTGAGCTATGCTACTTCATCCCAATAGAAACCCTTATGTGTAGATGAAAAATTCATATTTATGCCCTCTTATGTTGTGTATGTAGTATGTAAATGTATCTCTTACTTCTTTAGCTCAGTAGGTGGTAGATAGATAGGTGCTTGCTAGGTAATAAATGCCTACATTAGACTTATATATATATATATATATATATATATATATATATGAGTTCATCATATTACATTTCAAACCTTAGTGGTGAGAAATGAAAACCTAGTACATAATAAAGAGCATATAGAAGAGTAATGAAGAGACCCATACAATAAGAACCAATAAAATATAGAGGGTATAGGACCATACAACTAGGGAGGGACCATGTATACAGATCCGACCCAGTTATACGGTTTTGGATTGACATGAAATGTGAAATAAATGTAAAAATACATGTGGGGATATTTGTGAATTGACACAAAATCATGAGAAAAGAGTTAAATAATCACATAAGGACAATCTAATCAAGCAACAAAAGATAGAAAAATGGAGGTTATACCAATAAGATCTATTTTATAGGTTCAAAATTCACATATATAGAAATATAATAAAAGCATGATGTAATAATGATTTTGTGTATATTTTGGTGTCTACATTCCCCCTTTATGCTAGTGAATGAAATTAACTAGTGTAAAGGAGAAGAAGGTCATACTTGAGAGAGTGCTAAAGAAAGAACAACTATAAAGGTGCCAAGAGAAAGTAATTGTGCATGGTGAACAACATGAGTCATTGGTTGAATCACGCGGAGATAAGGGAGAAGTGTGTTGTAGTGTCAAAATGAGATATTATAGTTACAAAAAGAAGTGTTTGGAGACACATAGATTCATACTTGGCACATTTTTATAGTTGGGGGTGACAAAATCCCCCAAAAATTACTTTTTAGAGTAAGGTGGGAATCATGTGTCCCAACACCAAGGGAATAGTGTTACTAATATTATTAGTTTCCCCACTATAACACTTCCTAAAAATGGGACCACACCACTTTAGATAGATCTAGTTCTCATATATTTGGAAAACCCTATAACGTGAGAGCGAAATGAAGTCTCATTTCCCAAACCATGTAATTATATGGGTGTATTGTTAGTAACTGTAGTATTGATGATTTATTAAATTCACATAATTAATTTTTCTCATGCATTTATAATAAATACAACAATGATTCATGTTTATGTGTATTCAGTGTCTAGTTCATTTTCATAATCAAGAGTGACCATTAGGTGAGGAAATTATATTGAATTGCATGATGAGGAGAGAGTGCCCTTGCATAACCATCATTTCTTTATCTTCATGTAATTTTTGTAAAGGAGGATCACCTTATATGACCAATCCATTGTATTTTGATTGTTTATTTGAGAGAAAAATAGTAGACAACTTTGTATGGTTGGCCTATAGAGTTTCCCACCTTTTGAGAAAGGGAGAGTCTGAAATAGTATCACTTGAGATGAAAGTGAAGAGATGAGAGTATGTTAGAGACTATGTAATGTAGTGGAGAAGAATTGAGATATGATAAGTGTGATTTGTAATATTGAATAGAGTGATTGAGTAGAGACAATGTTATGTGTGTAATAGAGTATAGACTATGATTTATAGTATTTGGAGAAAAAATTGTGCATCATTATATAGTGTGTAAAGTATAGTGTAGTGATGTATCACCATGTAAGTATTGGGAAGCATGATCACAACACCACACATGACATGTAAAATAGGTAAACATGGCCCAAGATATGGACCATACCATTGTGAAGTTGTGAGTGGAGATATGAATTGAGATATAAGTAATTGGATTAGTGATAAAGTAATTGGAGTAGTGTAGAGATATAAATATGTTAGTATAAGTGTGCATGTAGTTTTAGAGAATGTGACATAGATAGTACTTACTAGAAATAGTATTTTGAGATAAAGTGCCAAGCATAAATCATTACATTGAAAGATTGTTTGATATAGTAGTATGTATTTTGTAGCAAGTGTACAATAGAAACTGCATCCTAATAAAGGAGTTGGATTTGTAGGAGTTTTTGAATAAGAGAGTATGCTTTCCAAGATAATATAGAGTGTGTAGAAAGTGATCAAATAAGATCAAGTCTTGATAGAATAGATGTGTATTGAATTGGTTCATGAATGTTGTATCCAAAAAATATCATAGGAGAATATATGATTAACATGTGTAAATAGACTTAGAAAAATTAGGGTTATGGGACTTAAATATAATATAAATTAAGAGTCATCATGGTTTAGTATAGAAATAGGGTGAATAAAAATCTTGATGCCAAAGACAATGTAAAAATTGAAGAAATTAAGACCTAGATATGACATGGAGAAGTAAGAGGCATGAATCAATTGATACAAATAGGTTAGGATATGTGACTATAGGTCCATAGGGGCTCATGTATTATAAATAGTGTGGTGGAAAGTCAAATATTACTTGAATTATTATTGCGATTAATAATGAATTTTTCTTTGCAAGAAATTGGTGCGATACACAATGTCACATGTGAAGAACTTTGTGTTTAGAATTTTGATTGAGTGATGAATGTCATTAAGGTAAAAACATTTGATGAGATAGTAAGTTTCAAGATATTGTAATTTTCTTGAAAAAATAGTAGTAATTTTTGGTAATTGTGTAACATGGTTAAATTTGTCCAATTTTGTATTATTGTAACTACTTTATTAGAAAACAAGGAAGGGATGGAATATCCATGTCTTGATACAATATTACATTGTTAAGATTGGTCATATAGATTTGGAGAAATGATGAGGGAGGAGAGGGCTCATGCCTAAAAAAACCCATTCTTGTAATTGAATTAGAATAGTGTAGGTAAGAAGGAATGAACTATTCATGCCTCCCTATTATGCTTAAAATTGAGTCATAGGTGTTTGAGACTGTGTAGAAGTCTTTTAGATAGCTCATATAATTTATGAGAATTAAAAAAATTGTACACAAGATGTCCACAGTCCATGAATGTATATAATGACCAAGATCATAATACAAACCTAACATTCCTATATGGTATTGGCATGTGTGAGAAAATTTTCATCTTTGACCATGTGTGTCTAGTTACGAGAATCTAGACCCTATAAAAATGATCATGTATCTTGTGATTTATCCATAGATGTAGAAAATATCTTGCTGAATTCGTGGGATGTGAGAGTAGATTAATGATGATAGTGGTAATGTTTAGAAATGTTTGAGAAGGGCATGACCCTCTCATTGTACTATCATATTTTGAGTCGTCAAGACATATATGTTGATTAGGTGTTTTTGTAGTGAGCTCGAGATGGTACCATTGTTTGATGAGGTGCTTGAATAGTCATTTTTTGTGCTTTGTTGCATATATTGTCATTATGTAGTTGAAAGGAACGATAAGAAAATTATTCCGTGTTGTAAATATCTCAAATGATAATAGCACACCACATTAGATTTGAAAAACATAAGAGCTAAAAATTTATATATGGAAATCCATAATAATCCATTATGCTCAATACATTGGAATTGAATTACATTATATCACATTAAATTTATCAATAAGAAGGATGTGCATATAGGATGAGAGAAGTGTAACTACTACCTAGATCAGTGGTGAAAAATATCACTAATCGACATCGACAGATACGTTAACTCCACAAGACTAGTAAGATAAATCCACATAACTAGTACACCTAAGAAAGCTAACCCAACAAGTGTATGGCTAACACAAGTGTAATAATTATCCTAATAAAAATAAAAGGATAAATAATAAGCTACACTAACACCACCCATAAGCATAGCTTAGGTGGGTCCTGACAACAAGACCTAATGAGGTACCCACATAAAATAAATAGGAAAAAGGGACATTCAGTAAGGCACCCAAAACCAATAAGAACAAAGTAGAGAGATTAAAATCCCACTACAAGGCATCCCAAGAAGCTCGATCCAAAAATCATACATCCTGAAGAATTTTGGTGTGTATTGTGGTATGAATCCACTACTCGATCATAGAACTCAAAAACAACTGACACTAAGCTTCACCAGAATAGCTTCATACAAGGAGATTGTCAATGGAGTGATGTCGAAAGTGAAAAAACACCAAACATAATTTGATCAACTACTACAAATAGGTGTGCCACGATCCAAGAATAATAACCAAGGCAACAAGGCAAGGACATGAGATCCAAAGAAATTGGAGTGCCACGATCCAAGAAAAGCCAAGGTAACAAGGAAAGGACACAAAACTCAAAGAAGCAAGATCAACTCGATATAAACAAGTGTGTCACAATCCAATAACAATAACTAAGACAACAAAGCAAGGATACGAGATCCAAAAAATAGGAGTGCCACAATATAATAAAAACAAAGGTAATGAGGCAAGTACATGAAACTAGAAGAAGCAAGATCAACACGTAACAAGGCAAGGACACAAAACTCAAAGAAGCAAGATCAACACCACACCCTCACATACTTGGTGAATGGGTAGAGTAGTGTTATAAATATGTTTGATTTATCAAAACAAATACTTAAACACCGAAAAAATCACACCGAGATTCACCGAATATCTCCCCACAAGAGAGACTATCAACATGCCAAAAAAGTGTCGAAAATACAAATATAAAATATCTCAACAAAAAGAGATATAAATGTTGGCACTTTATAATTGAGTGCATGTTACAAACATGAAATTTTAAATTTTTAGTTTATTTATCAAAATAAATAATTCCAATGGAACAAGCATGAAAAAACAAGCACTTTTGAAAAAAATGACATTAAAATCGAGTTACCGATCAAAAGATACAAGATTTTGAAGTTTATGCTTTAATATTTATTTAAAAAATAAATAAAATGCCTGCAGTCTTCGATTTATTTCTTGGAAAAAACTTTCCAATTCTATATTTGCAAAACAAGAAGAAAAAAAACCATCGAATCGAAAAAACCCGGAAAAATCCACAAAATGTTTTTCTGTCTCACCGCACTGATTTCCAAGATCCTTGGAGGTAGCATGAATTTACAAAATCCTCAAATCCTTAGCACATAGTAAAGCTGCAAAGTCAAGAAAAAAACCATTACCGAATGCCAAAAACCCCGAAAGCATTTTGTAGACATTTTGTCTCTCTGGGCACGAATTTCTAAAGGGATCCAAAAATATTGAAATCCTATCCACATAGGTACTACGAAAAGTGGAAGAAAAAAACCCATTATCGAATGTAAAAACCCATAAACCATTTTTCTAGACTTTCTACTTCCCCGACACAAATTTCTTTCACTAGCACAAATTTCTATGATTTCTTCATCCTCATCAAACATGAACTCTATAAAGGAGAAGAAAAAACCCATTATCGAACACAGAAAAACCATAAAAACCCGAAATTGTTTATCCTGGAATCTCTATGTATCAAATGTTTGCATACGCAAAACCAAAACAAACTCAAAAACAAATTGTCTTCTTCAATAGCCAAGTTTACAGTTGTTTCGGGTTTTTCTACCTTTTGAATCCAACAGAGCCCTCCGTTTTGCGTAAAAATGGATGTCTGTAACAAAGTGCTAACAAATTTCAAAATATATGAAAACAAATAAACTCTTGCTTGAAAAAAACTTACAGATGGATGTCTACATCATCTATCGCTCTGATACCATGAAAGAAACGATAAGAAGATTGTTCCATGTTGTGAAGATCTCAGATGATAATAACACACCACATTAGATTTACAAAACAAAAGAGCTAAAATATCATATATGGAAATCCATCATAATCCATTATTCTCAATACATTAGAATTGAATTACATTAGATCGCATTACATTGCTCAATAAGAAGGATGTACATATAGGAGGAGGGAAGTGCAACTACTACCTAGATCAGTGGTGAATAACTCTCACTAACTAATACTGGTAGATAAGTTAACTCCACAAGACTAATAAGCTAACTCCATATAATTGAAAAGCTAAATCCACACAACTAGTAATCTAACTCCACATAACTAGTAAACCTAAGCAAGCTAACCTAACAAGTATAGGGATAATACAAGTGTAAGAATTATCCTAATAAATAAATAAAAGGATAAATAATAACCTACACTAATAATAGTTGTGGTATTGATAGCATAATTATTGTGTGAAACTCGTATATTGACCTTAGAGTTAAGAAATGTGAACATGTATGATGTGTTATGAATAGGATTATAAAGGTGATTATGATGGAATAATGTAGAATAAGTAGATTCATATTTAGAAATACTACAAGCTATGTGATCGTATGCTTAATGTCCGGGAAGTAGCACTTGGATGTGATTGTGATGCAATCTATCTTAACAAGACATATGGAGGAGTATGACTGAAATGGTGAGCTTGTGCATGGTCCTCATGGAAGTTCCTAAAAGAATGATAGGTGAGAAAACCTATTATTGAGAAAAAGGAAGGGTGATCCTCATGTTTACACCCTTATTAGAATCACAATCTAGATTAGTGAGTTAAATACACTAAAATATGTAAATGAGAGTTATAAGAGGTTATTATGATTAATTAATTAAAACAACACACTAATTCTTGCAAATAATATATAAGATAAGATATGAAATTGAAAACACAAGGAGATGAATGTACTTAGGTGATTGAAAATAAATATTGGAAGTTATGGGTGTGTAAACTACTATAATTGGAAGATATAAACCTAATGAGGTTTTGTTTCTTAGATCGTGACTTGAAATTACTAGGGGTAGGACCATAAAAATATTCCAAGACTATCATTAAGGTATTGAGCCTACTATATGGTTTTGAACCTTCTCAGTTTCTAGCTCCATAAATGTTTGAGACTATTGCATGCTTGGAAATGTCTATCATTGTCAAAACCTAATTATTGTTCATGCTACAAACCTCTCTAAACATTCTGAGTGAGGTATCAAACCCTAGTTATGGGTAGGAGACATTTCAAAATAGACATTAGTTGGGTTGTGAGAACCCCTATGCACTATTGACATTGACACTACTTTGAGTAGGCCTCAAAGCACACATCGTTATACACATAACATGAGATATTTGGATGAATGCAACTAGATTTGGTTATTGAGAAATCATTTACTATGCTTAAATTGAGTTTGTATCTTGCTAATTACTTGGAATGATGATGTTTAAGTGTTTCTAAATGAGAGAGACCGATCCTTTGAACTAGTAATATGCTTCAGACTTGGTGTGATTTCTATGCTAATGAATGTGCATAATCATTTGTGAGATTTAGGGAGTCTTTGGTGATTTTTACAAATGTCGGAAGTGAGTGTATCAATGTAGTAACATATGATTTTCCTTAGTTATAAAATGAGGTAGTGTTAAGTTACTTATATAGGGTTCCAAAGGTAAATTATTGAGGAAAGGTTGATTCTAAGAAAGAGTAAATGAACCAACAAAGAATATGAAATTGAAAGAAAAGATGGAGGATATGTTGGTAAAAAATGTACAAGTCATCCATGACCATATATTACAAGTGACCAAACCTTATGGTTTTACACATGAATGAAAACATATGAACCTAGGGCTACATCCTATTAATTTGACTTTGTACATGGTTTTTATGCATTTAATTCTTAGAGGTTGATGACATATCAACTTGTAGGAATATACGATCTAGACAAAAACTTCAGGATGTACTAAGTGATGATAGAAAGGGTGTGTTTATCTTAATAAGATTGCATTATCAAATCCAAAGAGTGTTAAAGAATAAATTTCCAAATTTGAGTATCGAAACCTTATATATGTTATGAGGGACTAATTAAAAGGGTATACATTATATTAAATGTAGATTATATTTGATTGAAACATCATGATGAAGAGGAAAAGTGAGCTAGGAATGATTAGTCAATCTAGATATTCAAAATACACCGGTGGAAATCATACAGAAGATTTAGTTTAAATGGATGTACTGTACGTACCCAAAATTGTAGGGTACTGCACCATCAAAACAATGTTACACATGCCCCAATGATGATACAGGTCTCCTCGCAAGGTGTTCGGGATCCGGAAAAGCTCTCCAAGTATACATTAACATCCCGCATGCCCCGCTTAGCCTCCACGTGCTTTATTTTCTCTTTTCCCCTCTTTTCCTTTGCATTTTGGTCTTCAGTAATGAAACCTGTCACCCTACTCGTGGCGGCGGTCCACACATTTTCCAGAATGTTCTTTTATCGCGACTCGCATAAATTTTCAACTTTTACCAACCTTTTCATCCGTTTTTGCTTGTATTTATGATTCTGGTTCCCTGTAATAGTGTTTCTCCATTGTTTATTGTAAAAGAGTTCAAATTGGATTTCACCTTTGGGTAAATGGGAATTCTATAAATAGTTGGTTGGTTTTCAAGAAAATGGCCCCTCAAAAATTACCTCTCATCTTCTCATTTCAATAGTTTAGTCTTTCAATTCTTGTTTAGGAATTCAATAGTTTTCATTTGTTGCATGCATAACTAGTCTTGTTTTGCTATTTAGAAGCCACATGATCTTCTTGTGCTAGTGTTGTTATTGTTTCATGCAATCAATTGAAGTAGGATAGTTTCATTTTCAATCTGAAGCCATTAGAGTTGCAGGTTTTGTTTGTCAAGAAGGATAGTTTCAGTTCGGATGTTTTGTGTTGTATGACTTGCAATAAATCCCACTAGGAATTACATAAGCCAAGCTCTCTGTTCCTTGCGCTATCCCTCTCCTACTCACATTATATTCGGTCTACATCCAAGGCTGCCATTGTTCCAATACCTACTCTTGTTGATGCTAGCATTACATGCTTTTCTGGATTCATGTGAGCATGAAGGAACGAGGAGACCACACTGAGGGGACAAAGCCACACACAACCGGATTTGCCACTGTTCTGCAAAATCCAGGTTCAAGCTATCAAAATTTCTAGTTAAGATATATCAAATAGAATAGTGAATCATTTCATTTCAGTTAATCTTAATTTTGATATTCGGGGAAGTTGTGGGGGTTGATAGTTTCTGAGAAACTATGATTCATTCCCCACTTCTGAGGTAAGATTGGGGGTCTTTCAAATAGATTAGATCAGTTATTTGGTTATTTAGAATAGATTTACAACTACACAGAAAGTGGCTATACTCGGCTACTTTGTTTGTTTTTAATTTTGGTTATTAGTTTAGTTATCACTTTCTAGATATATTAAATAATTTCTCTTTCAATTGCTCAATAGTTTATCAAAAATACAAAAACAGAGAATTTATATATGCTATAGATATATATGTATTTTAACGAATCGTGACTCAACCCAATCTTGTTGCAGCAGCAATAAGCGACATAGACCAAAACCTCGTAATTCGGGTCTTCCGAGTAATAATGAGACCTACAAGAAATCAACACACAACTGAGAGGGCTAAACATAGAAGGTGACAAAGCACATACATTTTGGTCAAACCAGCCAAACTATAGATTACCCTAGATAAATATCCACATGACTGTAGAAGGGCTTGAAAGAGAGAAAATGTTCGGTTGTGATCCTTTGGTCCCACAACCAGATGCAGGAGACATTCTCATTGACATAGACACTAGCTTAAGAATTCAAGTTGCCAGAATGCTTGTAAGGTACTCTGAGAAGATTGCACAACTTTTAGCTCTAAACATAGAGGCTGAAAAGGCATACGACTACTAGATACTAGGGATTAGGGATTGATTCCGCACATGACCATAGGAGGTCCACAACAACCACGAATCTACAGTTGTGATCCACAGGTCCCACAACCCAACGGGCCCACAAGACAATCAGATGTTGATGCTGGTTTACAAACACTAGTATTTAGATCTTCTCCACTTCCACCAATCATTATCGAACAACTATCCTCACTAGACGTAGCAGCTAATCAAGCTAAGGATTTTGGACTAGACCAAAGAATCACCCATAGAATCCACTATATATCCATCATCCATTTCCATGACCCTGTCGAGAGACATATACGAAGCACCCACATGCTATCTTCCATGTATTCCACAACCTATAGATCGGATCACGCCAGAGCTTGATATTGATTGGAGCCTTCGAGCAGTCATCCTCACCGAACGATCTATCACGCCAGTTCAGGTTAGAAGGGCCTTCTTTTCCTTAGACTCACAGATTCCATTAGTGCGTGTCGAAGACATAAGATTGCCTAACTAGTTTGTCTACACCCCACGTATATTCCATCCCCACCGGCTGTCTCGGCACGACCTCAGGAGGTTGGGTGTGAGGAAGAGTTACTTGTAGATTCCCATGCTCACTTGTCACTTTTCCATCGTACAAAATTGGTGAACCCGATGTAAAGGAAACAATTCTTTCTCTTTTATTTTTTATTTCTTCCATCCACCTTCACTCTTTTCCATTATTCTGCAGGTATTCATATACCCCCTGAATATGTCAGGATTCGATGCATATGCTAGACCTCTCCTAGGTCTTGAGGCATACTACGATCAACTGAATAGACAACCATCACCCTCGCTCTCAGCATGGGGTGACAACTATTCAACTAACCAATTTTCAACACAAACTCCACCTCAAAGGACTAGATATAGTTATTCTTTCCAAATAGAGGAGTTGGATCAGCTCACTCAAACGTAACAACTAGAGCCTTCAGGCTCGAACAACATGACACTCACTAGAGAATCTGGTTCATCTCCTCAGGTGTTGCTTAGACCGCAGATCAGTAGACAATCAGATCCATATCTATTTTTAGATGATGAACATTTAGCGCGTTATGCTAGGAGTGAACAACGCTCTCAGAGTATGTACCCACCTATAGGAAGTTTACAAACACAACCCGAGGTCTCTTTTCAAGAAAACACCTCCATGCCACTACCTATAGGAAATGCCCTCGGTGAAACTTGGCAGGGCAACGATCAATTCATAGTAGGGTACCATATGCCTATACAACCTCAGGGTATACAACAAATGCCACTAAGGAAAATACTATGACTTCACCAAATGAAGTCATCTCAACTTTAGTAGAAAAAGTTAGAGGGTTAGAACTTGCTCAAGCAAATCAAAATTCTCAATTCATGCAGCAAGAAATTCTAATCCTCCACATCATCCTAGCCAAGTATACCTCCTCATAGGAACATGCATGTTGGGCATGCCTCCTCAGTATTCACAACAAACGCCAACTAGAACTGCGTTCTCTAATGCCACTCTAGTGGAAAATACGATACCTCTCGATTTAGTACAAAACAATCTATCTCTAAGCGGTGCTCCTCCATACTCAAACATGTATTCCAAATCACCTGCAGGAGATATGTTCTCCTCTCCTAGCATATTGGCTCAACCACAGGGATTTCCTTATGTCCCTACAAATGCATATGCTATGCCATATCAACAACCCATTCCATCTCCCCCAACAAACACCATCAATGGTCGAAACCTATGCGATAGGAACTTATTCAGAATATTTGAAAGAGCCCTTATACTTCACTATACAAAGTGTCATGCTTCTAAGACCTCTTCCCAATTTTCCCAAATACAAAGGGGAGGGAGATCCGAATGCACATATTAAGGCCTATACCACAGCCATTCGAGAACTGCTCCCATGGGATGGAGTTGTTGCTAAAATATTCCCCAAAACTTTAGAGGGTATCGCCCTCGATTGGTATTATAGAATACCCAAGCCTCAATCCATTCATTTAAACAACTCGCTTTGAGTTCATCAAGGAGTTTGAAATGAAGAAATTGTTGAGAACAGAATCGTGGAATTCTTGCATATTAAGCAAGAACATAATGAATCTATTGCTCATTTCATCCAAATATGGTGTACGATTCTCTATTTTTCAAAGAAGCACTCCAAACATGGACTAGATGGAACTATACGATTTATTCCTTCATTCTCTCAGCAAAGAGGTAAAGGAAGAAGTCCAAAATTTCCCACTAAGAACTTATGATGAGGTGCTCGAGAGCACCCATAGATCAAGTTGTAATAGATAGCGGTCGCAAGACATATGGAACAAATGGGAGGTTAATCATCCCCAACCAAAATACTACGACTTATCCTACTACCACAAACGTCAATCAAGGACCTAAAATCCTTAACAAAAATCGTGGCGTAACAACAGATGGAGTAACTGACCAAGCTAAAAAGGAAAATGTTGTAAATGCTCCACCACCGGTTAACAATCAACGAAACAACAATTTTACCCCAACAATCAACGTAGTGGATTTTAATCATCCACAACAACAACAACAACAACAACAAAGAATATCCAAACACAGGGTCCAAGACAAAATGCAACTGGATATCAAAACCAAAACCAAAACCAAAGACAACAAACATAAAACTTTAATCCTAATAGTCAACGGTTTAATCAGAGTTTTGGACCACAATACGTGCCAAACCAACAACCTAGGAATTACAATCCCAACTCATATTGTGGTTTCCAAAAAATTTGAGGCCATGACACTAGGACTTGCCACAATTACAATAAGTTCATGCAACATCTTGCCAGAAGAACAAAGACAACTTTTCATAGATATGTTCTTAGCAGATCTTGCATCACCTATGCCAAATACTTTCACGGGAGTAGTCTCCCCTCAAAATGCTCCCCTCAAGATTTTCAATGATCCGCTCCCAAATCACAATAACAACAAATTAAATCCAAATGGGACGAACAAGGGTGTAATGACAGGAAACAATGATCATGAAGCCTCGACTTCACTAAATCCACCTGTTGCACCGCAATTAGGAAATCAGCCATGAACCAAGATAGTCGGTTTAGTGGAGTTAGACACTGAGCTACACGTGGAAGCTATAACAAGGACACGAGAGTATTCCTCTTAGCCAATTCCAAGTTACCCACTAGATCCGGATAACATTCAAAAAATATTAGTAAAACCCGCAGGTGCCTATGATTTAATTAATGACCTAACAAAGACCTTCTCTCACATCTCCTTTTTGGACTTGTTGAAGAACTCTCCTACCCATAGGGCTGCTCTTTTAGAATCATTAGGTTTAGGTCATTTAATTAACATCACTCCACCTCCCGAAACACAAGTAAACCATATAGACTTGATATTCACCCTCCAGGGCAGCCGGATAGGGATACCGAGTTTATATTCGACATAAGAAAAATGCCAACAGACGCTGAGATTACACGTAGAGGTGATCCAACCTTACATTTACAAGTGTGGGTTTATAACAATTACGTTAAACATGCAATGGTTGACGATGGGGCAGCAATTAACATAGTTCCCTTCTCTTTCCTTCAAAAGCTAGGGTATGGAGAAACAAATTGTTCCATAACTCGGAATACACTAAGAGGCTATGATAGCCTTAAAGCCACTTCGATTGGGACTATAATACTACTAGTCACCTTAGGACCCAAAAAAATCCTCACTGAGTTTTATATTATAGATCGGGAAACCAAGTATAATATGATCCTTGGTCAACCATGGATACACCATATGAAGGCAATCCCTTCCACGTTATTTTAGGAAATAAGATTCCTGCACTTGAGAAAGATATTCATAGAAAAATGTTATCTGAAACCATTTGATATACACCTAGCAGATCTGAAGAAAAGGCCAGGCGTTCACTCTGAGTTTTAACTCCCAATAAACCAACTTATCAAGCCAACTGACTCAAAACCGGAAGAAAAGTTCATACCTACAACAGAACTAGAGATTACGAACCTAGTCAAGAACATCCCAGCCCTCAAGGATGAGGCTAACGTTGTAGAAACAATATCATTAGGAACTACTACAAAAATTGTCGAATTGCTAGAACAGATCTACCAATTTTCCTACCATTTGATTCTCGTAGGTATGGGATGTACCCTAGGAGTTGGTTCTCTTCCAACAGAGGAACTCTACATGGTAGAAGTAACCAAAGCAGAAGAAATAGACATAGCAAATGTCCCAACATCCATCTTCCCAAGTAAATATTGGACTCTCCACTTTGATAGAGCTAGATGTCTTTATGGGGCTGGGGTAGGTATGATCTTTACTTCTCCTAAGGGAAAAATCTTACCGTTCACCTTTAAACTAAATTTTGAATGTACAAACAATGGTGCTGAGTATGAAGCCCTCCTCCTTGGCCTCATCATAGCTAAGAGGCTCGGTGTTAATGACATCAAGGTGTTAGGAGACTCACAATTAGTAGAAAACCAAGTCTCTGAGGTGTATACGACTAGAGTTGAACACTTACAGCTCTACAAAACAACAATATTAGATTTGAGAAAAGGATTTAACTTCATATCAATTGAAGCAATCCCATGAGAAAAAAACCTTCTCGCATATTTGATAGCAACCTCAGCTTCACGTTTTACTCCAAACAGTGAGTTGGAAGACACCCATTTCATGGTATCCCTTCGTACTGAACCGTTAGTAAAGAAAATGTCAAATCTTCTTTTAACGAACATAACTGAGAATACATCTACTATCTTAGATCACGTTGATAGTGATAGAGCCACTCTTGATTACCTAAATGCCTATGCAGAGTTACATCTCACCCATCACATGGTATATTTGTCCTTAATCCCACATTCATCTTTTTACTTTGGAAATCCCATGGTAGAGCTTCCCCCACAAAAGGAACTCGACATATACGTGATAGAGAATGGAGAAGATCTAGAACTACCTCCAGCCCCGCCTAAGGTTGAAGAAGGTAACGTTTCTTTAATCGAAGAAACAATTGATATTAACATCGGAATGGAGGAAGAATCGAGATCTTAAAACTAAGATCTTCATTAACTCTAAGAGAAGAAATAGAAATAAACACTCAAATCCTTTACAGAACATCAAAAGGATTTTGCATTTAATTATAAAGAAATGATGGAAATTGCACCACACATCGCTGTACATAACCTCGTCACCAAATCAAATGCAAAACCAATTAAACAAAAATCGAGACCAATGAAACCCAAGGTAGCTCTCATGGTGAAGGAAGAAGTAATGAAACTTCTCCAAGTAGGGTTCATCAAACCGGTCAATTACTCTCAGTGGGTATCTAATATCGTTCCCGTTCTAAAAAAGAATGGGAAGATATGCATCTGCATAGACTTTCGAGACATTAACAAAGCATGTCCCAAGGACGACTTCCTATTACCATCCATTGACGTCATCATTGACGTAATAGCTGGATTTGAGCTTTTGTCTCTCATGGATGGATTCTCGAGATACAATCAAATTAGAATATCCAAACAAGACCAAGCCAAAACCACATTTATAACTCCTTGGGGAACTTATTGCTACGTTGTTATGCCGTTCGGTCTCAAGAATGCTGGCGCTACATACCAACGGGAAATGACATACATATTTCATGATATTACTCATAAAATCATGGAATCCTATGTAGATGACTTGTTGGCCAAGGTTAGGAAGCGCTGTGATCACCCAGAACTACTCTGTGTCATCCTTTCATGTTTGATTGAATACAGAGTCACACTAAATCTAGAAAAATGTGTATTTGGTGTGACAGGAGGGAAACTCCTAGGTTACATTATATCATCACGAGGGATTGATGTGGACCCAGCCAAAATCTGGGCTATTCTTGAGATGATCCCACCATCAAATGATTTTGGCATTAGATCGTTTCTCGGAAAGCTCAGTGCAATCCAAAGATTCATCCCAGACTTGAGTTTTGCTATTCATCCAATCAACAATTTGTTGAAAAAGGATTGTTGCATTATTTGGACAAAGGAATGCCATGAGGCCTTCTTTGAAGTAGTTAAACACTTCTTACTATCTCCTCCCACGTTAATGCCACCTAGACCAGATCATCCTTTGATCTTATATTCATGAGCTACGGATATCTCGCTAGCTTGCATGTTGGCTCAAGAAGACGATGATAAATGAGAACGTGTGATCTATTTTATCAGTTGAACATTGCTTGAATATGAAACATGTTATACATAGGTGTAACGAGAATGCCTTGTCGTAGTATTTGTAACCAAATGCCTAAGACATTGCATGTTAAACCAAGAAACAAGGGTCATTGTAAAAATAGGCCATTTACGAACTTTCCTCATGAAAGGGTCCTTGTCTAAAAAGGTTGGACACTTTATAACCTTAATGGGTGAATTCAAATTAACTTTTATAAACCAAGTGTTAAGGGGAAAATCATTGCAGATTGGTTAGCCAACAACCCGTTAGATGGAGGTGATCTAGTAGATCTAGATTTTCCGATGAATGCATATATTACATCGAAACCAGACCTCCTATCTCTGAATGTCCTTGGTATACTGATATTATTAATTATATCATGGACCATACGTATCCAAAAGGTGCTACACCATAACAAAGAAGGTGGTTACACATTATCATAGCTAAATACGTTATTATAGAACAAGTGCTCTATTGTAAGGCTTTCGATGGAATGCTTCTAAGGTGTGTTGACACAAAAGAATCCAAGAAGATTCTCTACGAATCCCATAGTGGAATATGTGGTGGCCATTTTGGAGGTCATGCCACTGCCCGCAAAATACATCGGATGGGCTATTTCTGGCCCACTCTAGAACACGACGTAGTAGAGTTTGTACGTAAGTGCCATAAATGCCAAGAATTTTCCCACGAGATTCACATGCCGACACAAGCTCTACAACCAATCGCGACTCCATGGCCCTTTTCTACATGGGGCCTAGATTTGATAGGGAAATTCTCTCCCTCGTCAACAGATGGCCATAACTTCATAATCACGGCCACCAAGTATTTTACCAAATGGGTAGAGGCTATGCCTCTTACCACTGTACTCAGGTGCCGTGATCGCCAAGTTCATTTTGAACCAGATCATTTGCAGGTATGGTGTCCCACAAATCATTATCTCTGATAATGGTACATCCTTTAAAAATGACGAGGTTCGTGAGCTATGCAGTAAATTTAAAATAAACCATCATCTGACCTCCTGTATTACCCTCAAACCAACAGGCAAAGTAAGCAACAAACAAGACATTAAAAGCTATTCTACTCAAAACCGTTAAATAAAACAAATGAGATTGGAATTTAAAGTTATATCCAGCCTTGTGGGCCCACCGAAACTCAATAAGAACACCAATAGGAGAAACTCCTTTCTCATTGGTATTGAATAGCGATTCATCCACTTGAGGTTGAAATACCCAGTCCTCGGTCGCATCTCACTACAAGTGATTTTAGATGAAGAAGTTTATAGAAAAGCACGTCTCTCCCAACTAGAAAGCCTAGATGAGGCCATATTAGATCTTTGAACAATGACATAGAGTCTATGCTAACCGGATGTGCTGGTAGTATAACAAAAATGTCTATGAATGAGAAATATATGAAGGAGATCTAGTTCTAAGACTAGACAACCAGATCGATAAGAAGACCACCGGTGAAGGAAGGAAATTCCAGCCCAAATGGTTGGGCCCATACCGAGTCATGAAAGACTATGGAAATGGTGTGTATCTCTTATGTACACTAGAAGGTGAGGAATTCAACGAAACAGTCAATTCCTTGCATCTTAAATGATTCTATGCATAAGCGACCAACACTATTTGTATAATTATATCTACATTGCATCTTCATGTAGTTAGGTTCATTTTGTCCACTCGTTTTGTAAAGTTTTGTGATCAAGGAACTTATTCACAAGCAATTCATTACAAACTTCTGTTGGTATTGGTAGAAGCATTCAAATCATACTTCTTCATTTGTCATAACATCATCAACCATTTCAGAATCATTTCATCAAATAAAGCTAGATATGACAAAGTCTTAATGGTAGCCATGCCAAGGCCTGCATGCTTGTTCTCACTTTTGGTTTCTTCCTAGGGTAGGTGTCTTGCCTATGGTCTATTCTAGAAGCTTCATGGTGTCACATCTATCCCATATATAGATCTCTTTGGAAATAAGAACATACTGACATTTTGCTCAAATAAATAAGTCAAATGTAGATCAAACAGAAAATTTTATTTTTACACATTTCCTTTCCTACCAACCTTCGGTGATGAGCTTGCGTCTCTTACTAGTGAAGTAGGGTTGAGAAAGGATGGGAATGCCCTTACTCGCCCGTGCCTTGTCCATGGTGATGAGCCCATGCTTCCTACTAGAAGCATGGGGCAAGGTTCGGGGTTCTCTTGACAAAAAAATGTTGAAGATCATGAGCAAATAGTTCAAATAAACCTTTGAAATCTTGGGTATGAAATGAATCAAAATGAATGAATCGGATGTCCAAAATTCCAAGAGAATTCAAAACCTTGAAAACCAGATTTTGTCAACCATATGGCCATCTACGGATATAAGTCTCGATAAACTACAAAGCAAGTTGCATTCTAAAATATGGAGTCACTTGAGTAGAATAGGTTTGTAGTGTCCTAATTTGGTTCCATCAAATATTTTTCTATCTCTCATCACTACCATTCAACAAATTTCATAGCTTGTGCCCTTTCTAGCTCTCGGTGGTGAGCCCTCACATCTTACTAGTTGCGTGGAGTTAGGAGTGGGGCAAGTACATCTGCTCATCATACCAGTTTATCATTACACGTTGTCAAAACAATATGAAGTATCGGAAAGATTGCTTATGACAGCTAAGTTCAAAATCACATTGTGTCTGCATTATCATATATCAACATTACGAAATACAAAAAGAAAGAAAGAAAGCATTTGTATCATTTGTTCTCCATTGCATACATTCTGAAAAGCATATAAAAACAACATTATAATTTACATGTGGAAACAAATCACAAAATCCTAGACACCAAGAGTCTGATCAAAAAGAAGTATATATATATATATATATATATAATCAAGTTTTATGTACAATGCCATCATGCGCTAGGCATGGTCAAAATGCTCAATGAGCCCAGGAAATACAAAATAAATCATATAAACAATCTAAGAGTCACTACAAAAAGAGCCAAGTGGCCTCTTAACCCCTATGAGATCCCTCTGAAGGTGCACGACCATGTTCAGGACTTGGCTATGTTGGCACTCTGAATGCACTGAGGGCTCACGATCCCGAGGAGTAGCTGCAGCCTCGCTATGAGAGCAACTCCTCATCAGGCGCTCCGCTGTCCTATATTTGGCCAACTTGGTATGGAGGGTAGTCACCATCTTGGCCACATGCCAGACAGGGGAAAAGACATCACTATGCCTACCAGCTGCTGAAGGCTCCCCTGCATCCACGGATAGCTTGGTGCGAGTCCTCTCCATGGGGATCATCAGGGTATCAGTACATACCCGGTGAATTAGGTCTCGCCACTCATCAGTAGTCTCTGCAAGCAAAGGAGAAAAGTAAATTAGAAAATAATCAAAATATAAAAACAAGAATGAACAAAAGGAGAGATAGAAACTAAGACAATCCTAGCTAAAAATAAATATTAAGAGTAGGGTGACAACTCACTCGGAACTTTGAGCCTCTAAGAGGGATCCCTAGGAGGTCAGCACACCGCCACAGATGCCGCCGCCGACTAATGTCATCCTCCCCGTGCTCAGGGCAGCATAATGTCCTACTACGGTCCATCCTCTCTGCCTAAGTATTGAGAGGGAAACTCCTCTGAAACTAGGGTCACCCTCTCCACACTGCTATGCCCTCTCAGCCTGTAAGATCTCCTGAGTGTCATGCCACTCGGGATCATTGTCCTCCTCTCCACCTAACTCACTGACCTCCATATCCTCGGTCTCCTCCTCCATCTCTCCCCCTATGAACTCCTCAAACTCAGAGTATATATCAATGGGGTCGTTGCTACTATGGGTAGGGCCGGCGGTGATTCGAAGTAAAGGTGCCTCAGGAGCACCGGCTCTCCCTCGAGCATGTACCACGTTCCTTGCTGTAATAGGGATGCTAGGAGTAATAACGGTCCAACCCCAACCTCTAGGACATCCCCTAGCCTCCCAAACTGATCTAAACATTGGCACCACTAGGGGAGCATACCAATGTAAGCAAGGCCAAACTGCTGAGGCACTCGGTCAAAGAGGTGTGTCTCCACCTTCCCCGTCCTGTCCACAAGCTGCCATATAGTAGAGTAGGAAATCAAAGTGAGGGTGTCCTCGCCCCACAACCCCTGCCATGGCATGATAAGGTGTGGCCTCCATATCATCAGTAATCAGGGAAGCAACTGGCTGGTGAGCTGCTCTAAGCATTGACATATCTGTCCATCTAGCTACCCTCACAGATCCAGGATCCACCACCTCTATGCCTCTCCCATAAGGGATGATACGCTTATAGACCCAGTCATAACTAGGGTCAGATGGCTCAAAGATTGTCCCTATAAGTGAACCACCCGTATAAATCATGATAGGTGGTCCCAAGTATGTCAGCTCCCCAGGCATAAATCCGGCCATGTGCCTCAATCTATGCAATAATAGGGGACCAGTAGTAGAGTAAGGTGTCCCCTCCCTTGTCCCCGATCAATCTCGAGGCAAGGATCCCCATAATATCCTGACGAATCAAAGGGATAGGCAAGCTAGGAATGGAACGGACCCTCACCCCCTTCTTTGAACCAGTGGAGACAACTGCGTCTCCCATATATGTAGCCCACTGAGCTATCTAAGCCCGCGACCCCACTGTCTCAAGTGTAAGTCATCTCCCAATGATCGGGACTCCCAAGATGCGGTAGACATCCTCCAGGGTGATAGTCCACTCACCCCTGACTCCTGGAAATTGGAAAGTGTTCCGATCAACATCCCAATACAAAAATAGGTCACAAAGTATGTGACTAGAAGGTGTGACATGAGGAACCCGTGATATACGTAATATGCTAGCCCTCTGAAGAGTATCCTACTCGGCTGAGAAAGTGCATCCAACACTGCTAGAAGCCAGTCACACTCTCTCTCTCTCGGCTCCATCTGATATATTCCTCCTCCTTCTGCATACACCCAAAAACACACAAAACAGAGTAAGTTAGTATTCAAATTACATTGGAAAAATCATTAAAACATATAAGAATACTAAAAATGCAAAATTGGGCTAAAAACACTATTATTTTGGCATTCTGTAAAGGACCACCACCCTGAGCAGGGCGGCGGTTCCGTAACCACCGCCTTAAAGGGTGGCGAGTCCTATAACCACCACCTTGCTCAGGGTGGCGGTCGTGTCCCGCATTTCCAAACAGGTCACATGCCCTAAAAATGCCTAAAAACACAAAAATGACTATTTTGACTAAAACAAAGCCTACCCATTAGGCACCCCCCCTAAGTGACCCTATTAACACTGAAATTTTCAAAAATAATCCCCCCATGACAAAGATTTCATCATTTTAACATTTTAGGGGTAAAAACGTTAAATCAAGAAGAACTAACCTGTGATCTCACGGGTTGATGTTCCGCTCACAGAGGCATGATCACTATCTCGTCACGAACGTTTTGACTATACTCTTGTCAAAAACCATCACTGTGGGTCCCAGAGCTCAAAATCAATCAAATCAACACGTGCAAATGAATAGGAAAATGGGCCCATTTTTATATATATAACATCTTGACTTGTTTTGAATGCCCTTTTCGTAGGTTTGGAGTCGCTGATAGAGGTAAGTAATTATCCCCGTGCAAATGGTAAGTCCTCATTTCATATTATTTTAGTATTTATTTTTCGATTTATTTTATCTATCTGCACTTGAGTCCTCTTTTCATTTTGCAGGTAGCGGGAATTTTGGATGGTGTCATTTCGACACACAGGATGTGTCAGGTATAATTTCTAACTTCCCATTTTGGGACCACCATACTTGGACCCACCATTTTACGCCTCTTCATGGCTAAAATGCTTCTCCGAGGGGGCAATATGTACATACCCAAAATTGTAGGGTACTGCATCGTCGAAACAATGTTACACGTGCCCCAATGATGATACAGGTCTCCTCGCAAGGTGTTTAGGATCCAAAAAATCTCTCCAAGTATACATTAACATCTAACATGCCCCGCTTAGCCTCTGCGTGCTTTATTTTGCTCTTTTCCCCTCTTTTACTTTGCATTTTGATCTTTAGTAATGAAACCGCCGCCTACTACAGGCGGCGGTCTCATGACCCGCCTGTGCAGTGGTGGCGGTCCTTCACGCGTTTTCCATAATGTTCTTTTTATCGTGACTCGTGTAAATTTTCAACTTTTACCAACCTTTTCATCTATTTTTGCTTGTATTTATGATTCTGGTTCCCTGTAATAGTGTTTCTCCATTGTTTATTGTAAAAGAGTTCAAATTGGATTTCACCTTTGGGTAAATGGGAATTCTATAAATAGCTGGTTGGTTTTCAAGCAAATGGCCCTCAAAAATCACCTCTCATTCTCTCATTTCAATAGTTTTTCTTTCAATTCTTATTTAGGAATTCAATAGTTTTCATTTGTTGCATGCATAGCTAGTCTTTTTGCTATTTAGAAGCCATGTGATCTTCTTGTGCTAGTGTTGTTACTGTTTCATGCAATCAATTGAAGTAGGATAGTTTCATTTTTAGTCTGAAGCCATTAGAGTTACAGGTTTGGTTTGTCAAGAAGGATAGTTTCAGGTTCTCGATGTTTTGTGTTGTATGACTTGCAATAAATCCCACTAGGAATTGCATAAGCCAAGCTCTATTCTCTTGCGCTATCCCTCTCCTACTCACATTATATTCAGTCTACATCCAAGGCTTCCATTGTTCCAATACCTACTCTTGTTGATGCTAGCATTACAGGATTTTCTGGATTCACGTGAGCACGAAGGAACGAGGAGACCACACCGAGGGACAAAGCCACACACTGTTGGGTTTGCCACTATTCTGCAAAATCCAGTTCAAGCTATCAAAAGTTCTAGTTAAGATATATCAAATAGAATATTGAATCATTTCATTTTAGTTAATCTCACTTTTGATATTGCAGGGAAGTTGTGGGGGTTGATAGTTTCTGAGAAACTATGATTCATTCCCCACTTCTGAGGTAAGATCGGGGGTCTTTTAAATAGATTATATCAGTTATCTAGTTATTTAGAATAGATTTACAACTACACAGGAAAGTGGCTATACTCGGCTGCTTTGTTTGTTTTTAATTTTGGTTATTAGTTTAGTTTTCACTTTCTAGATATATTAAATAATTGCTCTTTCAATTCTGTTCAATAGTTTATCAAAAATACAAAAAACAGAGAATTTATATATGCTATAGATATACTTTGCATAATTATCTTGCTTTGCTTTAGTTAGATTTACATTATTTCCTTTTGTATGATAATCACGGGACCTAGGGAGCCCAGAGAATATGTATTTGAACCAATCGTGACTCAACCCAATATTGTTGCAGTAATAACTGACATAGATCAAAACCTCAGAATTCAGGTCTTCCAAGCAATAATAGACCTATAAGAAATCAGCGCATAGCTGAGAGGGCTAAACATAGAAGACAAAAAAGCACATATGTTTTGGTCAAACCAACTAAACTATAGATTACCCTAGATAAATATCTGTATGACTGTAGAAGGGCTTGAAAGAGAGCAAACGTTCGGTTGTGATTCTTTGGTCCCATAGCCAGACATAGGAGACATTCTCATTGACATAGACACTAGCTTAAGAATTCAAGTTGCTAGAATGCCTGTAAGGTACTCTGAGAAGATTGCACAACTTTTAGCTCTAAACATAGAGGCCAAAAAGGCATATGACTACTGGATACTAGGGATTAGGGATTGATTCTACACATGACCATAGGAGGTCCACAACAACCATGAATCTATGGTTGTGATCCATAGGTCCCACAACCCAACGGGCTCATAGGACAATCAGACGTTGATCTTTGGTTTATGCACACTAGTATTTATATCTTCTCCACTTCTACCAATCATTATCACACAACTATCCTCACTAGACATAACAGCTTAATCAAGTGAGGATTTTCGGACTAGACCAAAGAATCTCCCATAGAATCCACTATATCCATCATCCATTTCCATGACTCGTCTGGAGACATATACGAAGCACCCACAAAGTGCTATCTTCCACGTATTCCACAACCTATAAATCGGATCACGCGTAACTCGATATTGATTGGAGCCTTCGATCAGTCATCCTGCCAACCGATGTATCACGCTAGTTCAGTTAGAAGGGCCTTCTTTGCCTTAGACTCACAGATTCCATTAATGCGCGTCGAAGACATAAGATTTCCTAATTAGTTTTCTCGCACCACATATATATTCTATCCCCACCAAGGTTGTCTCGGCATGACCTCGGGAGGTCAGGTGCGAGGAAGAGTTACTTATAGATTCCCATGCTCACTTGTCACTTTTCCATCGTACATGTACCATGGATGGTTCCATAGAGGTTGTATGTGTCACGTGTGTAATGTTTGGTACAAAGATCTGTTTCTTGGAAAGCTATTTATAAGTGGTATTTGACAACTCCTGCGTTGGAATAACTTTATCATGAGAAACATCCCTGGATGCATCAGTGGAAGGGTGCTTATTAAGAGTTACACTTTCTACAGGATGATGTCATGGATGAGGTGAAGTATATCTATTTGAATATTTTGTATCAAAAATGACAATGTGTTTTCCCTCTAGTAACTTAATTTTTTCATCTAGTACATAACAATCATTGTTACGATGTCCATTAATGTGATAAAATTACAAAAAAAATACAACCCTTTTCTTGTTCAAGTTGGTGAGGAGGATGATTATCATTATATGGCAACTAAATTATTATTATATATTAATGTGAGTATAGTGTCATGTGGTAGATCAATAGATTTTACAAAATATATTACTTTACACATAGGACTAGGAGGAGCCTTTGTGATAACTTTTGGTTCAAGATTGGGATGAGAAAAAGTTTTACCACAATGCAAGAACTTAATTTGATTACTTTTAGGTATTGATTTTGATTTTGTATCATAATCACGTTTAATAAAAGCAACTAAAATATCCTCATACAAGTGTTTAGGTTGATGTGGAAGTGTAAGGCATTGAGATAGATCAATAACATAAAGAAAAATATCCGGAAATGAGTCACATGTATTGTAAAGTAATTGTTCCTTGAGATGTTGTAGGAGACCTTGACAAAATAGTCAATGGGTTGATATAATAATAAGTGCATGTTTTCTTTGAAACATAAGATATAATCGAGATACAAGTTTAGTCTCACCTTGATGTAAGGAGGGTAAACACTCATATGTAGCTCTAGGGCCTCTATTGTGACTAAAGTGGACTAGAAAAGCATCTTCAAGTTCTAGAAAAGTACTTAAAGACCCACTAGGAAGATGAGTAAACCAATACATAACATCACCTATGAGACTCTTAGGAAAATATTTGAGAAGTAATCTATCATTGTTATGTGAGGCCATAAATTCCCTATAATGCTTAAGATGTAGATAAGGATCCAAAGTGACATGAAACGATTGGAATCGGGGCATGAAAAATTCCTAGGGAATTGATATTGAAAGATTTTATGCCAAATATGATTTCCATAAATAGTATTAGAATCAATGCTAGCATAGTAAGCTTTTCTCTCTAGAGTCAAGGTATGTACTTTACGTTGTAAATCACCTACCACATGCATAAGAGAGAGGATCTCTTGAGGAGGTATGGCATAAATATTTAGAGGCTCATTCAAAGGTTATACCTTACCATTAATAGTAGTCATAGGAACACTATTTCATTTAAAAGAAATATGGGGTGATGTGTCATTTGAAACCACATTAGGTATATGTTTCTATGGGCTTGGTCTCACATTGATGCTCTTGATTTAACTTTTTGTGAATTCCTATATCATTTGATTTTAAGTTTTTAAGTTCTTTTCTAATTAACATACATAAAAAGGATGAAATAATGAAATGGGTGAATATTTTGAGTTCATTAACTTCCAACATTAATTTCACAAATCAGAATAATGCTTATCAAAGTGACTATTGATCTAGAAACTATCGGTTGCACAATAGAGAATCACACTTAGTAGATTCTCTATAGATTTAGGTGACTTTGAGTTATCTAAATACAAGAACGAGATTATATGGGAATGAGAATGCTTTGCTATAGAAACTAGAACCTAAGACCGCACTGGTCAAAATAGTACAACTAGGTCCAAAGTGTCCATATGGTCTTGACCCTTTTGTATGGTATTGGACCTACTTAGAATCTAGGTTTGAAATTTCCGAGTGCTTCTTCTTCATGGAAATGGATGTTTTTGTGTGTCTTTCTTCTTCACTCACCATCATAATGACTCGTGAACTCTACTCAAACCCTATAACCCTTGTAGTGTAAGAAGGAGTTCTTGCAAAAAAATTTACGTATGTCATGGGAACCTTTGTGCACCACTAATGTCACCACTACTATAGAGGGATAAAACCACATGTTGTTCTCCTAACATGTGATATCTACCGTAGTGTAATCAAAACTTGATAATCATGTTTTGAAAATGCTTCAACTTGAGTTTCACACTTACTCAAATACTTGGGAAGGGTCACTTTAATTACTTTTGGAAGGAAGATGGAGACTCCTAAACCTGGAAGGATACTTCATATCTATAAATGATGTTGTGCTAATGGACGTGCATGAGTTATTTTTTTAGTTTAGGGAGCTTGGAGTTCTTTTTGGCCTTGCTTTAACATGAGGAGTTCTTAAAGTTCGTGTTTTCAAATTTGATATGATTTACTTGCTTATATATACTTTTGAAGGTCAAAATGTCATGAAAGGATGACCAAGGGGGAATATTAGTCCATATGAAGATGATATAATTAAAAGTTTGTGGACAATGTTTTGGTCCAAAACCACATAGTATGGTTGAATTCTATATTTATATAAATTGCCTAAAAATGGTGGGTTTGACTGGGAGGGAAAAATCCTATTTTGACATTATGGGTTAGAGGATGGTTGTTTCTAGAGTTTTTTTTATGCTATTAAACTTTATAAAATAATGAAAGAAAGGTGTGTAAATACAAACCAATAATTAAAGAGCTATCAGGGTGTGTTAAAAAAGAGTGAGGAGAGTGTATTTGTACATGCAAGTGTGCAATGCCAAGATCATTAGTGTCAAAGGATAGATTACCAAATTTGAGTGTCTACATTCTTCCCTTTAAGTATGAAATGAAATTACATGCTTAAAGGAAAAGATACATGAGTGTGTAGAAATACTTTATATTTTCTCACAATAAATTTATTTTGTAGTGTCTTGTTGTGTTGGTGTTGACACACTCCAAAATGAGAACGCAACATAGAGTGTAGTCAATTCCTAAGATATGAAACTAAACTTTAACTAAAATTATAATGAATTTAGTTGTAAATAAATGTGGAATAAGAAATTCCAAAAGATATGTAAAACATGGAAGAAATACACCAATTTGTTTGTGGAGGGAATGTGCTCCCATTCTTGTGCCTTGGATATTCTAAACTTACTAAACTCTGATGAAGAATAGGGGTGATCAGTCCCAAATTTGTGCTAAGGAGAGGTCGATGCATTAGGTGTACCAACCCAAAACATGAATTCCAAAGAGAATAACGAAAAAGAGGATCCGAAGCACCCCTTTAAAGGAGGAAGATAATGTATCTAAACAATTCAACAACTCGATATCTTCCCCTTAAGTGCAAAGAGGACAGAAAATTATAACCATGAAGAACTTAGCTACTTCACTACCTTCCATAACCCCATGGACCATACCATTGTAGATGGATATAAGCCCAATTTTATAAATTAGGACATATATTAGAAAAGAGAAATAAGTTCCCCCATACTCTTTTCATGTGCCACATAATTGAGTAGAACTGATTGCATGTTGAAATTTGAGTGGAGAAAGGATACCCATGCCCTCAATGTGTCCAAAACTAGAAGTGAAATTGAGTACCATGGAGAAAGAGAAAATGGAATACTTCATGTCCCATGCATCTGTACAAACCGAGTCAATTTAAGTATGAAACAATATGAAAATGTTGTAATAGAGATGAAAAACCTGATAATGTTGATAAAAATGGAGAAAATTCCTTGGGAAAACCATACGATATGGTCGAACTATCCATATGGTCCTAACCAAGATGTACATTTTTGACCTTCGTAGATTTAGGTAAATTTTTATACCGAGTCTAATTTCGAGGCATTTTTTCTTGCCCCGCATATGCCTATGCCTAGAAATATGCTTGTGTCTGCATTGAAAAGAAGAATAAAACTCTATATGTTTTCCCCCTCTTTTGAGGCATGTGCGATGAATAATTTTAGCACATAGATCAACCAAAAGGATGTATGCCTATGTATGAGATTATGATAACTTATAGATAACCTTTGAAAATATGATGTGGTGGCCACCAAGAAGAAACTATATCTGTAAAGGGGATGCACATGGTAGAAACCATGACGTAAAAAAATAGCAAAAAAAACAAGAAGTATGATAACAAGAACAATGTGTAATTGTAGGGCATGGAAATTACATGAATAAAGAAAGTTAAAATAAAGAAAACGAAAGCTTCACGTAGTAAATACCTAAGCCACCTCAGATTGGATCTGATTGTAAGAACATGGTTGAGTAATTATCCTACTTGATCCATTTGATTTGAATTTTTTTATAGTTTTGTTGATGCACCAAGAAGTATTCCAAATGGAAGATAGATCAAGCTATGAGCATGAGGATGACTGATTTGATATTATTTGGGAAGAATAACGATATAAATGATTGATTCAACAAGAAATTAGATAGAATAACAATATGAACTCTCAAGATTGTTGGTTGATGAATTTTGAAGGAAAGACCATTGATTTATAGCTAAGGAAGGTGAATCCTAAAGCTCAGTTTATATTGAGTTGATTTGGAGACAACTAAACATGAATTAGTTGTTTAATTAAGTTTCTAGGTTGATTGAAGATTTGAATTGATGTTCTAGATTTGCATGGACGAGTAATTGTTTAGTCGGCAAGGGGTTGCTCATGTTTTTGGCTATTAATTTCATATCCTTTATTTTACTAACCTAAAAAGTTTTATGAATGATTTTCTTTTAGAAGGATGTGGAAAATTTTAGATTTCCATGACTTGGGAGATATCTTTAGTTAACTCAAATACATGATTTGAGTTAATTTAAACATATCCTCTTTAATTTAATAATGATTTTTAGATTTAGTCATGAATTTTAGTCAACTTGAGTTGAGGAGGTGGATAGGATGTGACAATTTATAATTTATTTAAATATGAAAGTGGAAATGTGAGTATTTATTTAATTAATTTAATATTAAATTATCTTAACGGGTGATATGGTGCAATATAATTAATTAAATTAATTGTAGAGGACAATGGGTTTGATAAGATTTTGAATGTTTATAATGTGTAGTAGTTATTTTGAGGTGTCATCATTTTCCCCTCTTTAAAGTGTTATTACAGATTAATATCACCTTAAAGATAATAGACGTGTGTAAAACAATGAACACATGATGAATAAGTGTGATGGACAACCTGATTTTCCTTAGTGAAGCATTTGGATTCCCAATGAGTCTAGATAACGTTAAGGTATTTCCTCCTAGAGCGGTGGATGACCGATGAAGCGATGGGCAACCAATTAATAGGATAGAGATAATAAATCATGAACAAGAAGAGTGTAAAAGGACATAGCAAGTTAGGTATGAGGGCACGAAGGAAAAAATGTGAGAAATTAGGTTAGGAGAAGGTTATAAGTAGAAGGGTATGAGGGTTGTAAAAATCATTGGTCATTTTTATACTATAGTATATTTTCCCTCAAAGTGATATTTGTGCTTTGAGTTGTGAGAGAGATGGATCGTCATACCCAACACTTACATCATGTAGATCACATCCGAGAGTTTGGGAAAGCTCCTAGTGAGGATGATGTGGTATGTATCTAAAAAAAGTTACCTTTTGAATGCATTTATCATGTTTTAGGCTTAGAGGAATGCTAAAAAGTTACGCTATCCCATGCACTTAGCTATGCTAGCATCAACCACAACATGCAATAACATATCGGTGTACGTCTACCATAAATGTAGGCGCATGAGTGTGAAGTAGAAACACGTTATCATGTTTCATGTGTTAGCATTTAAGTAGGCACATAAGCGTTAATAGGTACACATGCTAGTGTGACATGCGCTAGTGTGTAGGTGTACGCTCTAGTGTGACATGCACTAGTATTAGGGTTTACGCACTAGCATTGAGGTAGGAACAATAGCGTGAATTATAAGACAAAATATATTTAGAGGTTGAATTAGAAGAAAAGGGGAAAATTTAAGAGTCTTAACAATTTAATTTTTTGAGAATAGATTATATGCCTTAGATGTGTTGGAGCGTCATGGATGGATGCGGTCATTTGAGAAACACATGATGTAGAGAGTCAACCCTAGTATAGGAGAGAGTCATCCATGACTCGATGTATGATGGATGGAGATTTTTTATTTTTGTTGTGTATATTCCTCGTGATGAAGGAACACATGTTTGTATATGGATTCCTTTGATTAGAATTTGATGTATATATGTGTAGTTGACATTTTTGGATGTAGGAATTGGATATGGAATTTGATATTGTATATTTGATGATGAGATGGTTTATTTTTAGTTATTTTTGCATTATTGACATGATGGTATACATAGTGTAGATGATGATTTTGTATTTTGATTTGATGTGGATATATGAAAGTGATGACATGCTCATAGCTTAGCTTCCATTCAAATTGTATATTTTAGAGAAACCTATTTTTTATTACATAATAGAGTTAGCACCATGATTATTGAAAAACCATGATGAATAACCCATATGTACGTAGAACACACAAAGAGAGATAAAAGAGAAAAACAAACCCAATATACAAAGTAAGATGATATACACCATGGTTATTAATAAACCAAGATGCTAAACAAATACTCTTAATTTTTCAAAAACATAAGATAAAAATGCAAAACAAACCTAATATGCACAATAAGATGAATATCAAAAGGTTATGAATAAACCAAGATCGGATAAAAATATTTACAATTGGTCAAAAACAAAGATAAAAATTAAAAACAAACCCAATATACATAGTAATTTCTATACACCATGGTGATGAATAAACCAAGATGATAACAAAATACTTACAATTGGTCCAACATGAAAACAAAGAAAACTAAATGAAAAAAAAACCCAATATACACAATAATTAAGAAAAATACACCAAAGTTATATAAAAACCAAGATGCTAACAAAATCACTTATAATCGGTCAATAATAGTAATGATACAACACAAATTTAAATAAATACATCTAACTATGCCCCTAATGTGTTCCAAAATGAGGATTAAACTGATTTGAATGCCTCAAACTGATTTAACAAATATTGAATTTGTACAACCCTAATTGCAGAGTCACATAAATAAACAAAACGCTAAAGTATAGATATGAAACAAGAAATAAACTAAAGAAATATGAAACCCTAGGTGTAAGAGGGAGAGTATAATACTGATATTATTTCTCATTTGATCCCGAAGTATATTATATTGAAAAATTGGTAAATAGGAGGAAAAGAATATCACAACTATGCCTGATAAATTATGGAATTCTTGGATTTTCCTGACACTGTAGCGCCTAGATTAGGTCGGGGGCACCGGGTAGTGGAGAATTTTTATGGATTCCCGTGACTATGAAAGACATCATAAAAGAATTTTTGTTGAGTCACAATATGGTCACTAATTTTTTTGTTGATCACCTTTGTGTCCTTGGTTGATCACCGAGTTTTCTGTAACTTATGAAGAGAGAGATAACTTGAAAAACCCCAAAACACATCAAATCCTAAAAAGAAAAAGATGCAAATGAGGATTTTCACTATTCCCAATGGTCACTTAATAGAGTGAAATTATGACTGAGAACTACACTACATTTAAGACTCCATGTAGTTCTTGTGAAGTGTGTGAAAAATCGTGCCCTAGGAAGCTCTTGTGCAAGATGCACTTGATAGTGAGAAATAAATAGATGTACCAATGTAAGTAGATGTGTGGATGGAAAAATGAACTTCCCTCCTATCCTTGTATGTAGAAAATTTAGTCCATTTTCATTGAGTGAATTCTACATGGATGCTTTGATGCTCTTAGAATTCCTTTGGATGCAACCTTAGGTGGTGATAGTAGATTCTTAGATCTTGGTCCTTTATTATGGTCACATAGATTTATATTTATATGATTCGCTTGTTTAAATTTTATAATTTACAACTAAAAGGATGACCCATAAGAAAACAAGATACCCAAAAGATAAAGGAGGCCCAAAAGAGGCGAGTAAGATACAAAGAGGTTGGAGTGCCCTGGAGGGGATGAGGGCACCGGGCACCGACATCCCTGGCTGGATGATAGTGTCCAGAGTCAAGAAAGAAAAATTAATGAAGATCAGAATGAGATGTGGGGAGTTAATACCAAAGAGGAAACCAGATAGACAGAAAAAGAGGCCAAAGATAGATGCCAATTACTAGTTTTTATTGATTAGGAATCATATGAATAGTAGTATGTGGTTAAGACCTAGAAATATACACAGTGTGTGATTTAGTGTCTACATTTCCACCACTTTATTTTATTGAATGAATACTCAATAACATAAATTAGATAAGAGATGCATACATGATAACCATGTAGATCGATGGTGAAAGTTTGTCGAGGAGAAAAGGAAAAGCATGAGTGATAAAAATGAAGCATTGAAGCTAAGGAAGAGGAAGTGACCCTAGGGGTGAAGTTAATGTGTTGTGCCATGTTTATACCTATTTTCGTTGACACTTGATGTTGATGTAGGGTTGCTTCTTGTTTAAGTATTAAAGATGGACCTGCAAAAGAAGAGAGAAAGAGTAGTCAAAATTGTGTATATGTGAAAAATTCTATCCAAGTATGTAAAAAGCATGTAAAAATTTGAAAAAGTAGTAAAAGGAATATGTACACTGATATATGATGAGTGAGAAGGATAGAAAGTGTTCTGAAATGTTTTAGGAGAGTGAGTTTTTCAAGAGATCTCATGCCAAGAGTGAGTTTTTGGGTGATCTCATGCAAGTTTTTTGGTGATCTCACGCCATGGTAGAAGAGTGTTGGGGAGAAAGGTCTAGTGTTATTCTCCATCCATGACTACTTCACAAAATTTATACACCATTGCAGATGGTGTGATCCTACTTTGTTCATGTTTGATCTAGTTTGATCTAAATAGAAAATGAAGACAAAATGTATTCTTATTTTTGGAGGATGTGTGTGCTTGTACTGTGAAAACTACTCTATGAAATGTTGTAAACTTTGTCGATCTAAGAAAAAATTTGTAACTACCCCTAGTCATAGGAACCCAGGAAAGGTCATGAGTGCCCTAGGCACTCATTTTTGTGTGTCTGGGGGTGCTGGCATCTATGCTAAAATTGAGGACCAAGTTAGGATTTAGGTTTATTGACTCTGTATCTTTGTTATGTTCCTATACCATGTAGCCCTCTAAATGAAGCTCGAGAATCTTGAATGGGGTGATTGATTCACCTAATGTATGCCCCGCCTCATTTGGGATGCATGTGATGTCATTTAGAGGATGTAACCTGAAGAAAAGGACCAAGAAATGATATGAAACTTATACCTTGCAGGGGGAGGGAATGTGCATGGTAAAACCAAGGCATATGCAAACAAAGTGGTTAGAAACATGTGTTAGTGCAATTAAGACAAATATGCATATAGAATACAATGTGTAAAGAAGTGAGCAAGGAGATAATGTAGACCAAGAAAATGTGGTTTCAAACATGGGACATCACTCACAATGTCACAAGATAATCAGGGATGAAGTGGCAAAAATCATACAAGCATTGATCAAGCACGACATAGGGAATAACATGCAAACAATGGTATGCAATGGTAAAAGATGAAAAATAATAAAAAGTAAAGTATCAGATAGCCATGGTGGAAAATAGTCATACAAAGAAAATAATGCACATAAAACACCAATTAGCATGTTAAAAAGATAAAAAACTATGCCAAGAAGTGTATGTATCAATATAGTAACATGCTAGTAAGAATAGGAATTATTATAAAATGAAACAATAACACCTGTAGTGTGTACGAAAAAGTAGATGCCCCCAAGAGCCTCGGTGGGACTGGTAAGAGGTATAATGCCAAACATCCATGATGCATGTAAGGATATGTAGAAATTATGCATTCAAAACTAGAGAACAAGTGAATGTGCACATGTGTATATATGATAAAGATAATGACATACTAGATATTCGAGATAACATAGTAAGCAAAGTGTAACATGTGAGTATAAGCAAACAAGAATAATGTGCAACTAAGATATGCAAATATGTTGTGAATGAGTGAGATGGAATGCAATACAAAGTGAATGATAAGAACAATGTCACCCTGAGTGAATGTGTATGATCATGAGATGAGTTTCATTTATAAAATACCCCTCGGCAGTCAAGAATGAACCATAGAACAAGAGTGCATCATCGGGAAATGGTTTGATAGTGTAGTAGATAGATCAATGAAGATATAATCAATGAAGTGATAGATTTAGATCCCATTAGAGTATATGAACCAAGAGAACTAGTAGTGATGTGTGATGTGTGATGAGTGCTAGAAATATGTATCGTGAAGTGTGGAGCATGAAATGTCTAGTGTGTGAGGTTTCATGGATGTAGTATGCCCTTAACAATCAAGTGTGAACTTAGTAGATGATAGAGTGGCATATGGTAATGGTTACGATTTATGTGTAATATCATTTAAGATGCATAATGTTAAGTGGGTTTTAAGTGGATTACCCAGAGAGAGTAAATGTAATAGATGCCACCCATAATATTTCCTATGATGACATAAGGACCTATCCAGTTAGGTTTGAATTTTACCTTGAGGGGAGCTTCGACATTCATGTTTTTTGATTTTATTTTAACATGAGGTCACCCATATTAAACTCACGTGAGGGTGAGTTTTACAATTTTATGCTTGGGAGATGTGAGACCAATATACTTGAATATGTTCAAGAGATTGACACAATGAGAGTCAATAATTTCAAGCTCATGTAGGTGGGTTTTCACGATATTCATTGTCTTTTAGTATGCCTTTAAGTGAGATCCATAATGATGGTATTTCAAGTTCTAGTGGAATGACGACCTCAATACCGTAAACTAGCAAGAATGGTGTAGCATTGGTGGGTGTACGCACACTAGTGCGGTAATCCCAAAGATCATATAGGATTTGATTATGTCAATCATCACCGCTAGTGTCCATAGTCTTGCGTAATATTTTGACAATGGTTTTATTAGTGGCCTCTGCTTGGCCATTTCCTTATGGGTAATAAGGAGTAGAGAATGATTTCTTAATTTTGAATCTTACATAGATCCTTTTAACATCCTTATTTTTGAAAGAAGACCCATTGTTAGTGATAATATCAGAGGGAATGCCAAAGCACGTAATGATGTGAGTAGTGATGAAACAAAATATCAGGACCAATGATAGTTTGTAGTGGTGTTGCTTTGACCCATTTAGTAAAATATTTTGTGGCAATAATAATATACTTGTGGCCATCATCCGATTTAGGATTTATCATGCCAATAAGATCAAAACCCCATAAAGAGAAGGGCCATGATGGAGCAATCAATTGAAGGTCATATGTAGGTGCATGGTGGAGATTGCCATGTTTTTGGAATTTATAACAACAGCTTAGCATACTCTAGGAAATCTTGCTCCATGGTAGGCCAATAGTATCCCTGACGTAAGAGCTTGTGTGACATATCCTTTTTAGAGAAGTGGCCACCATGCATAGACTATCATGCACCTGAGATATAATGGTGGGGATGTTTACAAGTCCTAGACATCGTAGAAAATGACCATCAAATGATTTTTTAAATAACTCTACACCAATGATGACATAACACATGGCCTCATGCCGTAGGAGATGAGATTCATGAGGTTGAAGGCCATCAGGAATGGTTTTTGATAAAGAAAGTTATAGATTAGAGTGAACCATTTGGGATGGTGGTCACTACTCCATGTGATAGAACAAGCTTCGAGAAGTGAAGTATCAATAGAGGGTTATCACAAGTTCCTAATGATGAATGTGGCTTGCTCATCAGTGATATCCTAAGGGATAAGTGATGTTGCACTAGCCATAACATCCACATGATGATTATCTTTATGGGGATGGCGGTGAGAGAGTAAGACTCAAATGTGTAGTTTAAAGCTCCTTAATAAGATTATTATATGGTACTAGATGTTCCTATTTTATGTGATACTTATCATTAACTTGATTAATAATGAGTTGTGAATCACCATGTATGTGGATATTTCAAATAAGGAGTTTGAAGTGGTGGTGAGGCCGAGAATGAGGGATTCATACTCAAAAATGTTATTGGTGCATGAAAACCCTAAGTGATATGCAAAGGGGAGATGATCACCATGTGGAGTGATAAATACTATCCCGAATCCATCACTGAGAGAGCTAAAAAAGGACCCATTAAAATACATGGTCCAAGTGTTGGTATAAATGGCATAAGAAGTGAAATCATCTATAAAATAATTACAAATAGGTGATCCATCCAAGAAGAGGTGCCTCAACTAGTTGATCAGTAATAACTTGGCCTTTGATTGCTTTTTTTTGGAATGAATTTGAAGTCAAATCTCTATAAGTAACATGACCCATCATGCAAGATGTCCTAAAGATGTGTGTGGGACAAGAGGTAGCGTAGAGGATCTACCTTGGTGATTATATGAACCTCATTGTTAAGAAGGTAGTGGCGCAACTTGTCTTCCACAAAGACGAGGCCAAGGCATATTTTTTTGATGTAACTATAGTTGCATTCATAAGAGAGTAAAGTCGACTAATGTAATATATATCCCTCTCATGTTGTGAATCATTGTGTTGCACTAGAAGGGATCCTAAAGCATGAAATATGGTAGAAATATATAACAAGAAAGGTCACTCTTAGCCATGGGAGGTACTAGGACAGGTGGATTTAAGATGTATGCTTTAATAGCATCAAATGCTCTTTGACAATGATCATCCCTAGACAAATTTAGTGTCTTTTTCATCAAGCATGTGAATGGTTGGGTTTTGTTAGCAAGTTGCACAATAAAATGTTAGATGGTCTATATTTTTCCCTATAATGAGTGTAACTGATGAAAATTATGAGGTGGAGGCATGAATAATAATAACACAATTTTATTGGGATCTATTTTAATTCCACAAGAAGATAATGTACCCAAGGAGCTAAAACTCCAAAAAACACACTTCTTTGGATTTAAGTGTACTTTATATTTTTGTAAACATTTGAAGAGTGTGCAGAGATCTTGGGCATGTGTAGAACAAAGTCATGATTTGGAAATTATATCATCAACATAATATTCAAGGATATTATGAATATAATCATGAAATATATGCATCAATGCTCGTTGGTAAGTGGCCTCACATTTTTAAGGCCAAAGGGCATGACAATGTAAAAAATGTTCCCCATGATGTAGTAAATGAATTTTTTTCATGATCTCTCAGGTTGATTTTGATTTGGTTGTAACCAGAAAAGACATCCATGAAAGAAAGGATATCATATCCAACAGTGGAATCATCAATGTTGTCAATGTGCGACAATGGAAAAATATTTTCGGGACATGCCTTATTGAGATCCTAAAAATTGGTGCAACAAACAACCCGACCATTCAAATTCATAACTAGCATGATGTTAGATACCCACTCAGGATAATCCACAACACAAATAAAGCCAACATTTATTAAGCATTGTATTTCTTCTTTGACTATTAGTGTGACCTTCAAATGCATTTTTGGATTTTTTGTTGAACATGTTTCACACGGGGTGAAGGACGATATTGTGCATCACTATAGAAGGATCGATACTAGGCATATTGCTATAATCCCATGCAAAATATATAGGAGAATTCATGAATATTTTTTTGATATCATCTTTTCTACAGGCATGTGAGAAAAGCGAAAAAAAAACCATTTGCGGGTTGGAAGAAGTGTCGAGGTTATATTGAATGGTATTCTCATTGAGAAGAGCTGACCGATCCTCTATGTATGGGTTGGTAGGAATAGTGTCAAGAACATTAAAACTTTCAGTAAGCATATTATATTCTCTAAAGTAGGTGGTGACATTAAAAAGTGATGGAGAGCATTTCTTATGATGGAAAAAGGGAGGTGATCGTAAACTCCCATGTATTCTAGAAGAGAGTCATCAATAGAAAAAGTGTCCAAATTAGCCCAAGTAGTAGAAGTAGAGTCACTGATGAGTTCCATGGATATACTAGAGGAAGTGAAGAAGTATGAAAATAGTATAAGCCTCCGAAGAAGGTATAGAGGGAAGATGATATCCCAATCCAAGCTTGTTAGATTGAGTGGGGAGAGTTCATGGTTCTATGACTCCTTGACCATGCAGCCTAAACCATTACCAAAGAAACCATAATGAAGCAAATACTTATAGCCAAGACCATATTTGGAGAAATCTTGACTAGATGCAGAAGAGCTAGGAGTGTTTGTGGAATGTCTCAATAGAATTACAATATGTGAAAGATGATGGATCCAATGGAACATCGTGGATAACTCCCTGATAAAGGAATTCAAGCCATGTATGAAGAGTGGAAGGAACCACATGCACGCCATGGATCCAACGCCACCAAGAACAATATTATAATTAATATTTTTGGGAATTACATGACATGGAATGGGTAGCATACATGGTTTGAAGATAATAAGGGAGGGTGATAGTACCTAAGACACACTTGGGGATATTGTCAAATCCATGAATAGAAAACAATGACGGAGCCAAAGAGGCCTCAAAAAGACCCAATTGGTGGAGAAATTTAATATTACAAATATTAATCCCCAATCCATTATCAAATAAGGAACATTTAACCCCAACATTATTGATACAAACCTAAATATAAAGGGGGATCATGCTCTAACATGGATTGAGAATGAAACTCATATGATGTGAAAGTAATGTGATATTAATTGAGAGTTATAGCCAAAGTAAACTTATGATACACATACTCAAGTGAAGTATGAGGATGAATATAAGTATTAACTAGATAAGATCTAAGTTTATTTGTTACAATTAAGATGATACTCGTAAATAGGCATGGATGGAGACATCTATAATGAGAGGATCCGTTAGTGCAAAATCACAAAGACACCCCGGATGCATATAAGGTTTCTAGGTTGATCACCCGGCATCCAGTGTGATTGCATAACATTGAATCCTTTCTCCAAGTGTGGGACTTGAAAAAATGAGAAAGGATTCTCCAGAGAACGCCGGTTCCTATTCCTCTGCTCGAGATGCACACGAAATATGCAGAGGGTTTTCTCAAAACCTAATCTAATCTGACAAGGAGACAAGGTAAGAAGATGCATAAAATAAATCTAAGCTAATAGAGGTGATGCACCGAGGAATGAAGAACACCTATTTTTCCAGTGAACACAGACCATTCAAATGTGATATAAGATCATGCACAAATAACAAAACTTGTAGTGAAAGACCAGGAGGATGCAAGATGAACACAGAGAGGGTTGAGAATCATCCACAGACATGTATTACTTGCTCCAAAGATTGATACAATACACTACAGAATGCCAGGAGGCAGAGTCGTATTACAGTTCAAATGAGAGGTTCGAACTCCACAAATTCGCCTGATAGGAGAAAAAGGGAGGAGCAAAACAGAAAAAATGTTCCACCTTGAAAAGAAGCTCCTCTTTACAATATATAGAAAGAATGAGAGAGGAAAGAGAGAAGGGAAAACCAAAACTACCCCAACCACCTCCAGGTTGCATTCAATTCATCTCATCATGGTAGAAGTGGCGGATCCTGGCAAAACGGTGGGCTGCCTAACAGAAGCGGCGAACTGTCTGCTGCATTAAAGTTGTTAGTTGAAGCATTACTTCTGCTTGTTATTTCGCGCCAGAGGAATTTCTTGATTTTCTCTCTCTAAACTAAACCAAAATGCAAGATTGACCCTAGAATCGTGTAGAGAATCTCACAAGCTTTCCGTTGATATAAGGAACATGCAAATCTGAGCTCTGGATCAAAAGATATGACAATCTGAAGATTTAGGGCACGGAACAGACCAAGACGGATTTTGAAATATTTTCCCGCGCTTCACCACCTGGACGACACGTGGCGGGCTCTGATTCGCTGAGCAACTCTCTCTCCTCCACCTCTCGGTGGGCTTTCTTTTGAAATTTCCTTGTGGGCCCCTGCTGGGACACGTGGCACTATCCCATTGGTTCGGTTCAGTGCTCGAAAACTCGCCCCTTTGACGTTTTGAATTTTTCTCCTTGTGACACGTGTCATGATCTGGTTGGTTCTCGGCCCTTTCAGCGATCCGCATCCCGTGCATCCCTATGTCCCATTTTTCCTTGTGTTCCTTGTGCTGATTTCGGCCGAACCGGCCGGTTTGTGTCCTTTTGGCCCAGATGTCCCTGTGCTTCGCGGGACAAAATCTTCTCGGTTCGCCCGATTCGGCCGGTTCGCACCTTTTTGTCCCGCTTGTCCCACTTTGTTTCAGACTGACTTGACTCTTTTCACCCGGTTCGGCCAGTTCACGCCTTTTTGTCCCAGATGTCCCAAATGCTTTAGGACCGTCTGTTTTCATTTCGGCCGATCCGGCCGGTTTGGGTCCTTCCTGCGTACTTTTGTCCCGAACTGTCCCGCTCAGGAGTTAGCCAATTTTTCTTCTTTTTTCGGCCGGATCGGCTTCTCGCGCCCGCCGCGTACTTCTAGCCCCGATTGTCCCAAATGCTTAGCGGGCCGCCTGGAGGCTTTTCGGCCGATCCGCGTCTTTCTGTCCCACACGTCCCAAAGGCGACCTTGAGCAGGACTTAGCCAATTTTCACGATTTTTTCTGGATCAACCTACTTGCCTGGGACTTGAATATTCTGATGCATGTTATCAAAATTACCCTGGGGGTGAATTTTGGATAACAATTTGGCGACTTCGGCGGGGTCATTTTCCTGCTAGATGAAAAGACCAGTTGCCTGAAGCAATCCATTGGGCATGGAGTCATAAGCAATAACCTGAAACGAGCCTGATATCTAATCCCGAGCCTGATACTGCAACTTCCTTTCCAACAACACTCTGAACTGTAAAGAACAACCTGAGAGCAGCAAAAACTGTGCCGAAGCACTTAGGAAAACTGAACCTAACTACAACAGGACAATGTGCACAAGCACTTGGAGGAATGAAAATCTAATTAATATTTACAAGGTAGTGAACTTCCCTCTAGAGGCAACGCTTGAGGTAGATTCCATTCACTGGAATCTGCAGTTCTTCACCATCCAATGAGGCCAATTGGAAGGCATTGCTGCTCTTGCGCTTCGTGACCATGTATGGGCCACTCCAAATGGCATCAAATTTGAAATGCCTTCCTGGTTTTGCCCGATCTGCATCCCATTTCAACACTAGATCTCCAACTTGAAAAGATCTATCCTGGCCTTTCACAAAGGTCTTCTTGATCAAAGCTTGATCCTTTTCCATTGCTTGGGATGCCTGATTTCTGATCTCTTGCAGCTCCATCAGCTCTGCATATCTCACCTCCATAGGCTCAAATTCAAGCAACTCCAGCTGCTTCATGAGTTCCAATGTTGGCAACTCAAGTGACATGGGCAAGATTGCCTCTCTTCCATAGACAAGCTTAAATGGAGAATTACTTGTGGATCTTTTGGGAGTGATCCTATCAGCCCATAAGGCTGATTTCAGTTTGGTATGCCAAGCCCTCTGATTCTCATCAAGAGTCCTCCTAATGATCCTCAGCAAGTTCTTGTTTGTAGACTCGGCCTGGCCATTACCTTGAGGGTAATAGTTTGATGAAGTGCTCAGGTAGATCCCGTTCTTGACAGCCCACTCAGTCACTTTAGATCCAATGAATGCCAATGCATTATCAGAGATTATTGTAGCAGGTACACCAAATCTGGTAGTTATCCCCTCGTAAAAGTCCAAGATGCTAGACTCATTCGCTTCTTTGAGTGCTACGTCATCCATCCGGTGAAGTAGTCGTGGTGTCAAAATCCATTTGTGCCCTTGTCTTGAATTGGGATTGATGGCTCCAATGAAGTCTAAACCCCATTGCATGAATGGATGGTCAACCGAGATTGGATGTAATGGAAGGGCAGCGAGTCTCTCTTTTTCGTGAAGAATACACAATTCTTACATCTCTTGATCCATGCATAGCAATCACTAAAGACTTTAGGCCAATAATAACCAGCCTTCATGATTTTTAGAGTCTGTCACTCTTGGTGCAAAATGGCCACCAACTGGTCCATCATGAAACTCTTTTAATACCCTTTGGATCTGACTGTGTTAATGCATCTCAACAAAGACTCCATTCACATCCTTCTTGAACAAAACTCCATCAATGATGGTATATGGAATAGCCTCGCAACCTGAAGTATCTCCTCTTTGCTTTGCTCATTCTCGGAGGGCATAGGCCTGTTTGTAGGGGAAGTGCATAATGCCTTGGGTCCAAGCAAGGAGTGGACACATCATCATTTTCCTATTTTTGATCATCTTGTAATAGCAGGACAGTGTCTTCTTCATCTTCTCGGGTTGTCCGGTTGTTTGGAAGTGAGCTGCTCACACAAACCTTTGCCTCTTACCAGATTGGTGATCTTGATCTCAATGTCATACTCCATGACACGGGTGATCCATCCTGCCTTTTCTCATTCAAATCCTTGTTGAGGAGGAAATCCTTAACCCCAAAGATGTGAGACTAAGAACTGGACCTTGTTGTTTGAGACTAAATGCTTGAATTTTTTCAAGCTTTCGACATCGCAAGCACATGCTTTTCGATAAAAGAGTACCTCACTTCGCAGTCACCTAGGCTCTGGCTGAAGAAAGCAATCGGCTGTTCATCATTATCTTTGTTCTGTTGTACCAGAATGGCAGAAATAGTGTCATCACCTCCAAATGCATAGAGGATGAAATCCTTGGAAAAGTCTGGGTTGATGAGAGTGGGTGCCTGGGAGATAGCTTCTTTGATTGCTTCAAAACTATCCTTGCCTTCTGCCGTCCATTTGAAAGCCATGCTTCTCTTTAACATTTTGGTGATGGGATTGACAAGGGCTGCAACTGGGACAAACCTCGAACAAAGTTTATCCTTCCCAGAAACTCTGAAGGGATTTTTGTGGCTAGGCAATGGTAGAGCTTTTATGGCTTCAACCCTCTCTGGATAAATTGCTAATCCTTCCTTGGAGACAATATGGCCAAGGAGCTTCCCTTCATGTGCAAGAAAAATGCACTTCTTAGGATTTAAGGATACTCTGAATTTTCTACACCTCTGAAACACTTGCCTGAGGTGAAAGAAATGGTCTGCTGCATTCTTTGAGAAGACAGTAATATCATCTAGGTATACCAGCACTATCTTGTTGATCAAGCCTTTGAATGCCATATCCATAGCTCGCTGGAATGTTGCTCCGGCATTCGACAGTCCAAATGGCATCTTCTTGTAAGCATATGTGCCCCATTTGGTTGTGAAGGCTGTCTTGAACTGGTCTTCCTCCTTTACCATAATCTGATTGAAGCCTGAGTAACCATCAAGTAGTGAAAACCTTTCTGAACCAGCTACGACCTGCAATATTTGCTCCATGGAAGGGAGTGGATAATGGTCTTTGAGAGAGGCTCTATTCAAATCTCTGAAGTCAACACACAGCCTGATCTCTCCACTCTTCTTCCTGACTGGAACTAAGTTGGCAACCCAACTAGAATGCTTGATTGGGAATATGATTCTTGATTCAATCAGCTTGTCCAATTCTTTCCTCATGAGAGGCTCCATGTGTGGATTGACTGGTCTCTGTTTCTGCCTGACAAGCTTAGTATTTGGATCCAATTCGATAGTGTGCCGAGCTAAGTTTGGATTGAAACCTTTCAAGTCTTCATAGCTCCAAGCAAACACGTCGGGAATTCTTGACATAGCTATATGAACTCACACCTTTCTTGCTCAGTTGTCATCTTTCCAATTTGTAATGGCTTGTTCTCTTCTACCAAGATGGATACCGAATCTTCCCTCTTGACCTGAATGTTTGCTTTCTCCTTTCTAAACTGATCATTGGGGTTGAAAATGGACTCCAAAGTGATAAGTCCCTTGGGCAGCTTGTCGGCTTCTGTATATCACTTGGTCACCATATTGCTGTTCCAACTTTTCTTGATTCTTAGCTGAGAACTCAGCTTCTTCTTGCAAGAAGTGGATGATTTGCTGGTCATTCTCAAATACCTGCCAACTGACATTGTTATCCGGAACTGAAGGCCTCACAATCACGTGGATTTTTGGTGTACCTTGTCTTCTTGAATGTTTTCTACAATGTCAAAGGCTGCCCTTACTCTGGCCGCAAGCCCTGTCGCCAGACTTGATTCTCTTTCCTAGGGATGGATTTGATGCCAAAGCCCTCAAAATCTTCCATGAGGTCCCATACCCTGTTCTTGTAGCACCTGAGTAGATCATTTTTGGCGGCATGCTGTCCCTTGACCTGATTTACAATCAGCTCACTATCCCCAAAGACTTGCAAGTTCTTTATTTTTCTCTTGATTGCCCAATGCATCCCTTGCACCAAGGCTTCATATTCAGCAGTGTTATTGGAGCATGCAAATTGAAATCTAAAAGCTGAATAATACTTTACTCCTTGAGGTGAAATAAGCATGGCTCCACCTCCTGCGCCTTGTCTACTCCTTGATCCATCAAAAAACAGCTGCCATACCTCATTGTCATCCTTGTGGTTTGGCTTGGTGATGCTAGGAATAGGTTTACTTTCTTCGTGTATATAATAGACTCCTAGCTCAGATTCTTCTATTCCTTGATAAGGATCAAAAGCATGCACCTTGTTTTCCCATTCATCAAGAGTTAGATCTGGGATGTTTCCAACTTTAGTGTCAGTTTCATCCATGCTTGGGTGATCTTCTTGATCAAATGCTGAGAAATTGGCATTAATCTGACTTGGAGTATAGGGCTCAATGTGGAAATTTGCAATAGGTTCTGACCTAATTGTAGCCTTAGTTCCATACCTTGTTCTGAATAGCATGTGAGACCAATCAGCAGACAAATATCCCCCAATTTTGGCAGTGAAGTCCCTTGATAAACATAGGGCAAAGAGTGGTGGAAGGTCTATGACTGATATATCTTGTAACACAACAACATTTGGACATGCATGCAAGGTAAGACTCAAATTTCTAATCACCCCAACTTATTGCTATTGCTGTCCCATCCAGCTGCACTACCCCCTTAGATGTTATTTCATACTGGAGCCCTAATTGATCAGCTATCTGTTTAGGCATTACTGAGCTACTTGCCCTGGAATCTATCATGCAATTATGCACTAGCTGATTTCCAATGATTAACGAAACATAAAAGGGGGAGGCTTCAGCATTTTACCTTGTTTTGCTCCATGATTTCCTTCAAGTGGGCAGCATTTGTGAGTACCTTCTCTTGCATTTGGACCTCGCTTTGATTCAAGTTGGCCAATCCTTCATGGCACTTGCAGCAGATTTCTTTGGCACGGGATGGATAGGGATTCCCACATAGATATATTGACGTTTGTCTTCTTCATCCGATCAATGATACTTGAATGGTGATGAAGGATCTCTTTTCTTTCCTTTGGTTTGCACATTTATTCCTTGTATGTGGGCAGCAACAGCTGGCATTTGAGTTGGCCTAGGGGCTGTTCTTGGCTGCCCTTGTGCATTTGGAATGGGACTTTTCCTGCCAATCATTTGTGGAGCCATGGAAGGTTGTGGATTGGCTGGGGCTAATGGCTGCTCTTCACCCAAATTTCTCATTTTTGACCTTGTGTTTGCTGCAACACCTTGAGAAACTACCTGGTTCATGCCACAAAAATCCTCTGCTTGCCAATTTACCAATGTGGTGTCATTTGGGGCTGAGTACTGTTGGAATGTTTCTTGTTGTTGGTTGTTTTCTTGACTGTTCTCACCCTCCACACCAGTAGTTGTTATCATTAAAGCTTGAGTTAAAGCACCATTGTAGCACATGGATTGATTATGAGGTTCATTACATGGAAAACACCAATCATACTCCTGGGCAATGTTGTTTTGTGCTGGTACTAATGCCTTAGAGGTAGATATGGCATTTGGATTATAGGGCTGGAATGGTCTATTGGCAGGAGGCCTTGTTTGATTTAGATTTGCAGCTGGATTGGGTGGCCTTTGAGGCTGATATGGCTGCCTATTAGGTTGAGCTTAAGGCTGATATGAAGGTCTAAAACCTTGAGCTTCTTTGTCTTTTGAGAGTGAGCAGCTCATTGCCTAGATTTTGCAATTGCTTCATGACCTCTTGAAGCTCATTTGGGGCACTTGGAGATGAAGTGGAGGCTTCATTTGAACTCTGATTTCTAGGAGTGGGAATAGGAGCTAAGACAGGTGCTAGACTAGCACTTGGGCTCTCTAAACTTGGATATAATGGCATTAGAGGCCTAGGAGCTAGCTTGCCAGCTTGAATCAGACAATTTTCAGCTCTAATGGCAATACTATAAGCAGCAGGGATAGTTGTGCCTCCCATAGATTGAACCAACATAGAAATATCAAAATTTAAAGCTTTAAGGTAATATAGAAAAGCACCTTCTGTTGTTGGCCTGACTGCCACTGGAATCCTATCCCAAGACCTTTGAAATCTGAAGTTGAAGTTAGTTAGCTGCTCATTGGAAGCTCTCTTGATGGTTGTCAGCTGCTCCAAAAGAGACAAGTTGTCTCCCTTCTCTCCAAATTGATCATGAAGTGCAATACACAGCTGATTCCAGTTTGTGATAGAGCCAACTTCAAGGCTCCTAAACCATTGCAATGCTTTCCCCTTGAATGAAGACGCCAACAATTTGACAGCTACATCCATTTCATTTATCTCATGGATTGCATGAGATGTTAGCAATGTCTTTGACATGATCACCGTGAGTGGTATGATTTTCTCCAGTGAAAAATGGAATGTTCTTCAACGCTGCGATTGGAACTGGATTCTGTGCATTGAGGGCAAGTGGGCTACTGCCAGTGAAATTGACAAAGGGATTTAGTGGTTGCGCCATTCTGATTGGTCGAAGGACTCTTGAATACTGAATGAAAGGCCGATCAGGTGGAGGAGTTGAGAGAGTTCTGTTTGGTGGAGATGGAGACCTTTGAATCCTCCTTCCTCTTTGCCTTCGTCTTGGAGATAATTGCAGGTATTCAAACAACACTTCCTCTTCTCCAACTCTTGACCTTGTGATTCTTCTCATAAGCTTTCAGGCCTGCACTGCTGAAACCAGTTGATTCTTTCTCTCGGAGTCGCCAGATATGCAAATAATAGCTCTTTTCAAGCAAGAAAATTGCAGCAGATGCACATCAACTTTGCTGCAATAAAAATGAGACCTCTAGGTCCCACCGGCATGCCAAAACTGTTAGTGCAAAATCACAGCACCCTTGGATGCAGATCAAGTTTCTAGGTTGATCACTGGCATCCAGTGTGATTGCATAACATTGAATCCTTTCTCCAAGTGTGGGACTTGAAAAAATGAGAAAGGATTCTCCAGAGAAGGCTGGTTCCTATTCCTCTATTCAGATGCACACGAAATATGCAGAGGGTTTTCTCAAAACCTAATCTAATCTGCCAAGGAGACAAGGTAAGAAGATGCATAAAATAAATCTAAGCTAATAGAGGTGATGCACCGAGGAATGAAGAACACCTATTTTGCCAGTGAACACAGACCATTCAAATGTAATATAAGATCATGCACAGATAACAAAACTTGTAGTGAAAGACCAGGAGGATGCAAGATGAACACAGAGAGGGTTGAGAATCATCCACAGACATGTATTACTTGCTCCAAAGATTGATACAATACACTGCAGAATGCCAGGAGGCAGAGTCATATTACAGTTCAAATGAGAGGTTCGAACTCCACAAATTTGCACCGATAGGAGAGAAAGGGAGGAGCAAAATAGAAAAATGTTCCACCTTGAAAAGAAGCTCCTCTTTACAATATATAGAAAGAATGAGAGAGGAAAGAGAGAAGGGAAAACCAAAACTACCCCAACCACCTCCAGGTTGCATTCAATTCATCTCATCATGGTAGAAGCGGCAGATCTTGGCAAAACGGTGGGCTGCCTAACAGAAGCGGCGAACTGTCTGCTGCATTAAAGTTGTTAGTTGAAGCATTACTTCTGCTTGTTATTTCACGCCAGAGGCGTTTCTTGATTTTCTCTCTCCAAACTGAACCAAAATGCAAGATTGACCCTGGAATCGTGTAGAGAATCTCACAAGCTTTCCGTTGATATAAGGAACGTGCAAATCCGAGCTCTGGATCAAAAGATATGACAATCTGAAGATTTAGGGCACGGAACAGACCAAGACGGATTTTGAAATATTTTCCCGCGCTTCGCCACCTGGACGACACGTGGCAGGCTCTGATTCGCTGAGCAACTCTCTCTCCTCCACCTCTCGGCGGGCTTTCTTTTGAAATTTCCTTGTGGGCCCTAGCTGGGACACGTGGCACTATCCCATTGGTTCGGATCAGTGCTCGAAAACTCGCCCCTTTGACTTTTTGACTTTTCTCCTTGTGACACGTGTCATGATCTGGTTGGTTCTCGGCCCTTTCGGCGATCCGCATCCCACGCATCCCTATGTCCCATTTTTCCTTGTGTTCCTTGTCTTTGATTTCAGCCAAACCGGCGCGTTCACGTCCTTTTGGCCTAGATGTCCCCGTGCTTGGCGGGACAAAATCTTCCGGTTCACCCGATTCGGCCGGTTCGCGCCTTTTGTCCCGCTTGTCCCACTTTGTTTTCGGACTAACTTGACTCTTTTCACCCGGTTCAGCCGGTTCACGCCTTTTTGTCCCAGATGTCCTAAATGCTTTAGACCGCCGTTTCATTTCATTTCGGCCGATCCATTTGGTTCGGGTCCTTCGCATTTCGTCCCGAATCGTCCGTCAAAGATTAGCCAATTTTTCTTCTTTTTTCAGCCGGATCGGCTTCTCGCACCCGCCGCGTACTTCTGGCCCGATTATCCCAAATGCTTAGCAGCCGCCTGGAGGCTTTTCGGCCGATCCGTGTCTTTCTGTCCCACACGTCCCAAAGGCGACCTTGAGCAAGACTTAGCCAATTTTCATGATTTTTCCTGGATCAACCTACTTGCCTAGGACTTGAATATTCTGATGCATGTTATCAAAATTACCCTAGGGGGTGAATTTTGGATAACAGATCCTACGAAAATGAGAAAAACAAGAATACGAGGAATTAAGAGTGTTTGAATGAGACGGGTTCACCAAATGATTTAACAAATATTGAATTTTTAAAACCCTAATTGCATAGTGACATGAATAAATAAAACATTTGAGTATAGATCTGACACAAGAAATAAGCTAAATAAATACGAAACACTAGGTGAAAGAGGGAGAGTAGAAGACTTAGTTGATTTTGTAATTGATCCTAAAGTATACTGCACTAAAAAATTGGTAAACAAGAGGAGGAGACAATCCTAAAGGTGCTTAATAAATTATTGAATTGTTGGATCTTCTTGCAATGGGGTTTCTGGATTAGGTTATGGGTGTCAAGGCGTTGAGACGATCACGGGTTCCCATGACTACAAAAGACCTCGAAATTGATTTTTGGTGTGTCACAAGATGATCTCTAACCTTCGATGTTCATCACATTTTGTCGTTGGTTGATCACCAAGCTCACTGTAACATGTAAAAGAGAGATATAATTGGTAAGACCCCAAAACACATCAAATCCTAAAATTTAAAATATAGAAATAAGGATTTAGAATGACCCCTAGAGCTCACCCAATAGAGTGAACTTACAACCAAGAATTATACTATATTTTAGATTCCATATATTTCTTTTAATGTGTGTGCGAAATCATGCCCTAGGAAGCTCTTGTGCAAGATGAACTTGATGACAAGCGATAACAAGATTTACCAATGGAAGTAGATGTGTGGATGGAAAAATGAACTTCCCCTCCTATGCATGTATGCAAAAATGTAGTCCCTTGTCCCTTGAGTGAATGCTAGATGGATGCTTTGATACTCTTAGAATTCCTTTGGATGCAACCTTAGGTGGTGGTATTAGATGCTTAGATCTTGGTCCTTTATTATGGTCACATAGACTTATATTTATATGATTCCATTGTTTGAATTTTGTAATTGATAACTAAAAGGCCAAACCATAAGAAAACAAGGTGCCAAAAATATAAAAGAGGCACGTAAGATATAAAGAGGTCGGGGGTGCCCAGAGGGGACGAGGGCACTAGCGTCTTGGTTGGGCGGTGGCGTCCATATTCAAGAAAGATAAATCAATGAAGATCGAGATAGGGATGTGGGGTGTGAAAGAAAAAAATAAAATGAGAAAGATAGAAAAGAGGCCAAAGATAGATGTCGATTACTAGTTTTCTCACTTAGGAATCATATGAATAGTAGTATGTGATTAGGACTAAGAAATGTGCCCAAGTGTGTGATTTAGTTTCGAGAGAGAAACATAGATACATGAAAGGGGATTCGATCAAAATGAAGAGTGGAGTTAAGAAACTCCTAATGACACTCTTGTTGGATCCATGTTGAAGAATGATATGAGATTGAATGGGTCATTTTTCCAAGAAAGGATACATGTAAGGAATAACATGAGAGTTGAGATTTCCCCAAGTGATAATACACGTGAGGATTTAATTGTGTGATAATTGTAGGATAGTTTGAAATGATCACTAGGATAGTAGTTGAAAGTTTGATATCGGTGGGTTGTGTTGATAGTTGCTGATATTTTGGAACAATGCCATTTTATTTTTTTAGATTTTTGAATTTTGAATGTTTTATTAAATTTTTGAATATTTTTAATGTTTTCAATTTTAAGCTTTGTTAATGTTTTGATTTTTTAACTCGCTAAAAGTGCATTTTCTAAACTCATGTTCAAACAATTTTAAAGATGTCATTTCCTTGGCATAATGGATTTTAGATGATAGAGTGATGAGATATCCATCTCCATTCTTGACTCCATGTAACTAGTAAGATGTAAGGGCTCAACACCAAGAGCCAAGAAGGACGTGAGACAAAGGAGATAGTGATATGAAAATGAAGATGATGGATGTAAAGACACAAGGTGTAATAATGGTCTATGTGGGAAAATGTGACTCATCTCCAAGTAAGATTATTTGAATGATTTCAAGATGATTTCACTTCTTAGATTTTGACTAGACTTAGATCCATTGATGACCTACTGATGGAAATATATGGTGTAAGGTATGGTTGTATCTCTTAACATGAGTAAATAAATTGATTCTTTATATTTCGTATGATTAATCAATTTTAATTTATTTTAATGAGAGATTTATTTTTCTTGATTTTATTTTGAAATGACCCCAATGTTATGAGTTAGAGCATTCCCATAGGTCCCTAAAAATTTATAAATGGATTTGAATACCCTTTATCATTTCCTAGGTGTGGGTGAAAGGGTTTAGATCAAATCCTCATGCAAATGCTTCTGTCTACACAATCTTCCTTTTAAGCTAGATATTCTTTACTAGCCTAGGTTTGACTAAAATTCAAGTCTACTTGTTGATTCCAAACTTCAATTTACAATCTGAAGCAATTATATCACCCATTTGGGTCTAATTTTAGTAGGATAAATAACACTTTAACTTAATTTGTTAAGGATGTCACAAATGCCCTACTCTAGAACTTTAAGTAGGTCTCATTTGTGCATGTACAAATCTTAATGGAGACTTCCAGCTTGTTCTCACTTTCAGTAACTTTCTAGGGAAAAATATATTCAAAAATTATTCACCAAGATCTGTAGATGATTTCTTAAAGATCTCAATTCATGGTAAGGGGATTAGGGATTCAAACATTCTAACTTCTCGCAAACCCTAAGAGGGTTTTATATCGTGGCTGAAAAGGGTAATTTACCATGAAATACTTATAACTCAATTTCAAGACTAAAAATTCTTCTTAGGTCCTGTTTCCACATACACAAGCTCAAAATTTTTCTAGTGAGTTAAATGGATTTGAGAATATAAGAAAAATAATCAATTCTCCCCTATTCTCGGCCTTGATAGCAAAGTACACCAACTATCAAGAATTTATAAAAGAAAATATTGGTTGGTCCTTACATTGTAGGATTGAAATACATATGATGACCTTATAATACATGATTTCTAATTCTTTTCTTCATTTCCTCTCCAAACTACTAGCTATCTCCCACCCCATCCATAACAAAACTCATAGATAATTGTCTTGTAGCACAACAAACCACATTATTATTTTTTTCCACAAATTAATCACATGTAATCAATGAATATGGTCTTAAAATCATCACCCACAGTGAGAATTAAAACTTATCAGTCAAATAATTCTTCCTCTATTGAATGTAAACAAGCCTAAAGATCCATGCAAGACTCATGCACATGTTTAACACCTCAATATTACTGTGTACACACCAATATATCTATTTAACACATTTCTTGGAGGTCAAATACTTCTTGCATCGATTGATCAATGATGAGAAAATAGTTACATAATCTTTTTATAACTTCTAAATTCAAATTTCTTGCTCATAATCGATGGTTCATATGACTAAGATTTCAATTGAGGTTCGATTTCAAGAAAGAACTTAAGTGACTAATTTTGAGTTACATGACCAATCCACTTCAATAAGATCCCTCAAAGACACATACGACCATAATGACCTAAAAGCACGCTAGAAACACTACTAAATCCCTATACTTAGATAAAAATACAAAAATAGCTCAAAAGGAATTCAAAAATTCTTATTTTTTAAAATGGAGGGAAACCCTATAACTTGAAATTTTAAACTCAAGAGCTCAAAGTACAACATGGAATGCAAGCTATGAATTCCTAAGACAACTCTAAGACCCATACAAATCAAAATTGATCATAACAACCCTAAACTAGCCTTGCATCATACTCCGAGATGAAAAATAATATTTCTCATGGTGTTTCACTTGCAAGTTGGTTGTTTTCTCCTTCTTTCTTTATTTACAATTACATATGGGCTTCTAAGAATGCACCCAGACTGAGTTTTTTGCCTCAAGTATTCCTAGGTAATGTACCAGGATCTTTGTAAGTTATCTCACACCTAAATGAATCACCATCAAAAGTTCATTAACTGACACAAGACTATACATTGTCCTTTATATTTGTTGGTGAGTATATGCATTTAATTCACCTCCATTTATGAGGTTTCTATTATAACAAAAAGTAGTACCCTAGGATAATGCTTTGGAATCCCTAATTTTTGCTAACACGGGACCATCTCTTAAGTTGTGGGACTTGCTACTTGAGATGGACCTCCAGAGAAGGGTGACTTCCTTTACCTATTCCTACCGCTAAACTACTCCTAGGAGGGAAAATTTAGCTAACTAATCCTAATCTAACCATTCCAAAGGACCAGGGAAAGATAGAGAGGGTTAGAAAGATGCATGAAATTGAAACCCTACACTAATAGAGGTGACAAAACTAGAAAAAGGGGTGGAAATATATTGGTAAGGGAGAAAGAAGAAGGAAAATGGAGTTGATAGAGGTAAAAAAAACTATGACATAGTTCCAAGGATACATTCACCATCTAATCCCCATGAAACACAAACAAATGGACTCGCAAATGAATAAAACATGCACATAATGCAACAAAAAATGGAAAGGCAAGGGAAATATAATAAAACATGAGCAAGGGTTGAAGAAACACCACAAAACATAGATTTCATTGCTTCAAAATATGCACATTCCATTTAAATTTGTTGCATAGAGGCATTAGAACACTTATTAGGCCCAAGAGAAGGCTTGCAACTCATTTTTGTTAAGTTACAAGAATGACAAACTTTCCCCACATCCCAAAGGATATCCCCTTACTTCTCAAAAATGAGAAGTTTACAATATATAGAAGAAGTGAGAAAGAGAGAGAGATGAGAATTCTGAATTTCCCCCTTTACCCACCAATAACATGCATTAATGACCTGAAAAAGGTGTGGGTGGCATTCCAAACTCATTCCCCATGTCCCTTTACTTGCTAGAGAATAAAAGAGGACCATGTTTCATTTAATTCTAGCTCGGGAAAAGCTGAACCGTGCTTTTAATATTGAACTATTTTTTTCCCTTTTTCTCACCTACTCCCATATAAATTTTGTTTTTTGGATTCCATGATGAAGAGGATGAAGATACGGTTCAAAAAATTCCAAGAACTCAAAATTTGGTGCACCTGGGAAAAAGATATAGAAAGGTGGATCTCCAGGGGGTCATGGGAACACAAGTTTCATATTTTAATCCCCACTCTAGAGTTATAATGTATTCCGCCTTTATACTTTTTTTTACCCTTTAAATCCTTTGGATCAAATAAATCAGGTGTATCGGGTCATGTGGGTACCGGAGGTAATGGGTTGTTTGTGCCTCACGGGCCCGCAATGTCCACACTTCTTATATCACTATCTCCTTTACTTGATTTACAAGTTTTACCACCCTATGGGGAACATGGTTTTCTAGGGTATGTGGGCCTTGTATTCCTTACATGCTTACATGGCCTAAATTCTCCACAATAAACCCACCTTATATCTCCCCACCCACCTTTGTGAATCGCGACACTTTTGACCAATCGGGAATGCTTGATCCGAAGGAACAAGTACCGTGGGAGCCAATTTCATCCAATTTACCCGTAAACCGTTATCTCCTTAGCATTTCAAGAGAATTAGAATTTTGGAGAAATGAAGCCCTAAGGCACTTGCACCACCTGATTCAACAAAAGTTGATTTATTCGTATTACACTAAAATAAGACTTTTTTTTCCATTTTTCTCAAATTTCGCGAAGTCCTTCGGCCAAGTAGATCATTGAGGAGCCAGATAAAGAAGAGTATAGTGCCCCAAATCCATTTTCTCCAATTTTATCCATTTTTTCTGTCAATTTTGGCTAAATCGAATGAAGCAAAGGGAAATGCCTTCAAATGACTCTAAGTGCTTCAAAAAGCATGAAAATTACCCGCTTTATGTAGATTCTTCATTAAATCCCCATCAACTACCCAATTCCAACTTTTCCAACTTTTCCAATTTTTGGAGGGGGTAAAAATGGATACAAATTTCTTCATGCTTTTTGACTATAACATCACCTCTTGCATCTCCTTTAGAATCTTCTTGACTTATTTCACCTTCAAGATTGAAAAAATAGGTGTTTGCTTGAAATATTTATCTTCACACGACTGCTCCATCTTTACTTCCTCCATCGGACCTACAAAAAAACACTAGAAAAAGATTAGTATGTAATTTTTGACTTTTCCCTCCATCCTTGACCTTCATAACTTCTAAATGCTTACTTTTTCTTGTTCTGCAACATTGTGTTGCCTTGGATTTCTTTGATGTTTACTTCATGACTGATTTATTCCTCTGCTAGATCTAGTTGTTTCATGTTTATCCCAAGGTCTGAGTTGTATACTTCCTTAAATGCCTCTCGAAGTTCTTTCTTGTCCTTTTTCTCAACATGATCTGAAAATCTTTCTTCTTCTTCATTTTTTTCATCCATTTTCTTTGCAAACTACCTTGGTATTCTTTCTCTCCACTTATCCATTGCCACATTTTCTTGACTATGCTAGTTTAATTCTCCATCACTTCACTTTCCTTTCCCTTTTGAAATAATGTCTTCAACCCCATGAAAATCAATCTTGACTAATTTTTAGGCCATTCTTTCCTATTCTTCAATGGCTTCAAGGTATGCTTAATTCCATCCTTTATAAATGTATATGTATTTTTCCATCCATCATGGATGGCCTTCCTATCAAATTTTCATGGTCTGCCCAATAGAAGATGACATACATCCATGGGCATTACATCACAAAAACTTGATCATGATATCCACTCACTTGAAATTCAACTACACACTGCTGATTTACCAATACTTGATACTATATTTGAACCCAAAAGAATTTGTATGGACTAGGATGATTCATTATATTCAAGTTTAACTTCTTAACCATCTCAGATGGCACTAAGTTATTAGTACCACCATTGTCTATGATGAGTTTGTAGCACTTAAGCTGTTTCCTTGCATATGTATGTTTGAATAATTTTCTCCTCTACACTAGTTCTTCATTTAAGCTTGCATTTATGAAGACTCTTTTCATCATTAATACTTCTCTAGTTTCAGGATCCTCCACTAAGGATGGTGATGCTACACTCTCCTCTTCATTTGCATGTGCTATTTGGTTTCTTACCTCATTAGATCTAATACTACTTTCTTGTGGATGTTCGGGTAACTAAAATGATCTATGTCCAACAAATTTGTTGCACTTGAAGCATCTTCTAATGAATTCACCTCTACCTCTTCCATATCCACATCTACCTCTATATGAGTATCCACCTCTTGTGTAGCCACCTCTAAATGTACTCTGTGTTTGTGAACTATTCACTTCTTCCTCATTAGTTTGCTATTACTTATATCCTCTCCATGATTGTTGATATATTCCTCTTACTCCTTTTCCTCTACCTCTAAAATATTGAGTTTGATTTCTTGATAATTTTTCCTCTTCCTTTAAGAATGACTGATATGCCTCCTCTACATATCTTAGATGGAATAAACTGATCTCATCTTGTATATTCAACCTTAAAACATTGACATACCTTGCCACTTCTTTAGCATCATCCTGTATGTGACCAAATCTCATAGCCACTTGTAGAATTCTTCAGTATAGTCAGCCACATTCATCTCTCTTTGCCTTAAATTTCATAACTTTTCGAATAGACTAGTATGGTAATCTAAGGGAATGAATTTTACTTTCAACGTTTCCACCATATTGTCCCATTTCCTGATCTTTTCTTGGCCTCTCGATTAGTATTTATTCTTGTACAAAGTCCCACTATATGTAATCATGTCTTGTTAACTTGGTGCATGAAATATTCACTTTCATGTCCTCTATAATGCTCTTAAGGTCAAATTACTTATCCATATTTAGTAGAAAATATATTAGCTCTTCCGTATGCAAGCTTCCTCCATATTCTGGCACCTTCATTCTTGACTTTCTACCTACTCTTATGAATTCCTTAAGGAGATTTGCATATGGTTCTTCTTCTTCTAAAGCACCCTCTCTGCCTCTCTCTCTCTCTCTCTCTCTCTCTCTCTCTCTCTCCTTCATCAGTTTCTTCATGTAATTATTTCCCTCTTCTCTAAGAAATTTCCAATTTCTATAATATGTCTTGAATGTTTCTTAAGACTACAACCAACTCAACATCTATTGGATTCTTTCTATTTCCTCTAGCCACTCTCCTTGGTGGAATTTTGTAAAACTCTTCACTTCTCTTCTCTTCTCACTTCTTATATCTCTTTCCATTGTCTTATTCTTGTCAATTTATTCTTTTCCTCTGCTATGATACCAAAATGATGTAGATATTTCAACCTTCACACACTCTCAACAAGATGGATCGGATAAAATACTTAAATTCAGTCTATATCTTGCAAAAATGTACTCTTTTCTAAATTTTAGGAAAACTAAAATCATGAAAATTTTCCCCATTATGCTCAATGGAACTTGTTTAAATCTTGAAACATGTTTATCACTGTCTAATCCTTCTATCCCAATAAACAATTTGGCTAGAATTACAAGATTCAATCAACATGACCACTTTTGCTAAAAGCTGTCTAATTTGGCTACTTAAGAATAATGATGATGGAAAATTATGAGTTAGAACATTCCTTTAGTTCCTTGAAGAAGTTATAAATTGATTTGAATACCCTTTATCATTTCATAGGTGAGGGTGAAATGGTTTAAATAAACTACTCATGTAAATTCTTCTTTCTACACAATCTTCCTCTTAAAGCTAGCTCTTCTTTAAACCCTGAGTTTCACTAAAATTCAGGTCTAATTGTTGATTCCAAAAGTCATTTTACAATATCAACACCAATTAAATCACCAATTTGGGTGTAATTTTAGTACAAGAAATTTCAAACTAACGTAATTATTTAAGGATGTCTCAAATGCCCTACCTCATACCTCTAATTAGGTTTCCTTCATGCATGTACAAATCTTAATGGATCTGTCAAACTTGTTCTCACTTTTGGTAACCTACTAGGGAAAATTTTCTTCAAAATATTATTCATTAGGATCTGTAGATGTTTTCTTAAAGATATCAGTTCATTATAAGGGGATTAGGGATTCAAACTTTTAACTTCAGTAAACCCTAAAAGGGTAATTTTACCATAAAATACTTCTAGCTCAACTTCAAGATTAAAAAATTCTTCCTAGGGTCTATTTTCACATACAAAATTTAAAAATGTTACCATTGAGTTCAATGGATTTGAAAAACTAAGAAAACTAATCAATTCTCCAATGTTCGCCTTAATAACAGAGTATACCAATTATCAAGAATTTATAAAGGAAAATACTGGTTGGTCCTTACCTGTGGGACTCGAGAGGTAGAAATACACATGATGACATTATAATAATTGCTTTCTAATTCTTGTCTTCATTGAATCTCAAAACTACTAGCTATCTCCTACCGCATCCATAGAAAAACTCATACATAACTTTTCTATAACATAACAAACCAAAATGTTATTTGTTTTCCACACATTAATCAAATGTAATTAAGGAATATGGCCTTAAAAT